>JALGBA010000196.1:0-1342500 GCA_023970755.1 Azemiops feae | reverse complement strand
TACATTCCTTATTCATTTTCATGCCATGTTCCCTAGTCTCTCAGAGCACATTGTGAAGACTTATCAAAATTTAACTTTCTGTTTTTTAGGGTAGTGTCTTGATAAAACCTAGTCTGAAATAAATCCATGATGGCAAAAGTCCTCAAATCTTGCAAAAATAGTAAGTAAAAGGTATTCTGCTGTTGGATTTTCAGTATAGATTACAATCAGAGCAGGTTATATGTCTGCTGAGTTTATATTATCTACACACAGCAATTTATCACTTGTCAGGGAAAACTGGATAAAATAAACAAAAACACTTGGAGTACTTGGCAATACTATTAAGCTTTGCAGCAAATGATTATTTTTTTTCAACCATAATAACTGTAAATTTATCCAGAACTTATCTAAGATACCCGTACAAAACCATGCAATATACATCACACTTGTTTTTTTTTTTTAAATCCTGTGACACATTTTGCTGTATCTCCTACTCAATGGATAATAAACATCTGAGCAAATAACATTTTTGACATGGTACATGAATACGCTTTAGATTGCTACCAAAGTATGTTTCAAAACATGTATCTATGAACATTATCACTTTCCAGAATCTCTATTTTCTGGAAAGCCAGCAGAGTATCTTAGAGAATGCTCTGGATTTCAGTTCTAAAACCCACATTCTTCCAGTGAACTTGAGTAAAATCTCCAGTATACCATCATCTTCTACCTTTCCTGAATCTTTTTACTTGAGAAAGGGATGAAGTGTAGGTGATCTTTATAGGCCTCTTACAGAGACTGCATTTTTTTGGCGTAAATGGGCCAACTGCAAAATAATTAGAAGGATTCATAGTCATTCCATGCCATGGTGTTTTTTTTTAATAGCAACCAAGGGCAAAGATATCTGCTCAGCTGTGCCTACTGACACATTTTTAAAAAAGGAATAGTGTAAGAGCAGGGGTGTCAAACTGCTGGCCCGTGAGCTGGATGCGTCATGGTGAAACCGCACCCACCCCATTGCCGGCAATGGAAAAAAAGTTGCAATACATTGTGACACATCACGTGACGTTGCGAGTTTGACACCCCTGCCTAAGAACCTCTTTCTTTGAAACTTATAACTTTGAAAGCTATGTTATAAGCATTGCCAGACATGGCTTCATATGCCAGTGAAGAGGACACAGTTGTATAATGTTTGGTCTTTTTTAAAATGGATTCCTCTGTTAAAATAAAAACAGAAGGATTACTTTACTTCTGTAAAAACTCTGTCTCCCTTAAAGTTGTCTAAAGTTCACCTGAATATCACTAGTCATTCTCAATCTCTGGGAAGAAACTGATAGAAGTAAAGGGTGAGAATAGCAGGGTACATACATGTCATTTCGTAGGAAAAGAGACTAAGAATTGTATATATTTTTTCTGAACAAACTTTCTCAGGCCACTTTTCTAAAGAACAAATAGATGTTACTCAATGCTTTTACCTTACATCAAGTTGACATTTCCTCTGTGACATTTACCATATGGTCTTATAATTTAACATCACCTCTGTAGAAAGATGTCTGTAGTTGTTTCTGCAGCTGGGGAATGATACCTATTTAAACTTCTTGTCCTTTCCTTTGGAAGCAGCTCCTATTTGTAAAGTTGCTGGAGACTGAACTACAGACTCTCAATCTCCAATCCACCAATCCAACCCCCAATCCAGACACAGAGTAATAGTAATATATACTTTTCCTTCAACCCAGACTTCTCCCTCCAGGCACAAACGACCAGGTTTAAATTATCCTTCTTTTGACACATTATGCAAAGACCAAGCTCTCTGGAGAAGGCTGGGAATGCTGGGAAAGGTAGAAGGAAAGAAAAGAAGAGGATGACCAATAGCAAGGCTGTTAGGCTTAGGAAGATCTGAAGAGCCAGACTAGAGACAGATCAGTATTGAGAAAATCTATGGGGCCACCAAGAATTGCTAATGATTTGATGGCATATAATTAATGTTTTTCCCAGTTTTTGTTTCTTGTAAAAATGCAAAACCTGACTTGACTAATGCCATCTGAGGAGACATGAAATGCCAAATAGGCCATGTGTTTTTCTATTGCCTTCGGATCTGAGCATTGAATGCATCAGCTGTCCCAATGATGTAGTTGCAGCAACCCTGTTTTCCCACAGTAATCTGACTACAGGGCTGGCTGCTGGATGATGTATGGGAACTACTTTGAACTTTTCATAGGGCAGCATAACTGCCAGATATTATAACATAAAATATGTCCATGGCAATGAATGACCTGACCTTCACTGGCCAAGAGGTAGCTGCAGAAGGTTATCCCCTGTGAGTAAACTCATATATTCTAAGAATGAAGTGTGTGTGAAGGGCATTTTTTCACCCATAATTTACTCCTTCTAAAAATTGGCATTTTTGCTGTTCATTTTTCAGTTCCAAAACAATAGCTCTAGCCTAATACGTTTCAGCAAAAAAAAAAAAAAAAATGGATTGTGACATCTGCTTCATCAGGTAAGGATGAAAATCAGGAAGGACTTATTATGACAGTATTTTCATCCACCGAAATTGACTTTATCATATATATATATATTGGTAGGGATGGCTTTTGGATTTTATTGCACACATCTTAATCCTACATCTTCCATAATGATTATTTCCAGAATTGCAAAAAGGAAAAAAAATACATGGGAGTAAATCCCAGTTGAATGGAGAGGGGTGAAACCTTTTCAGTTAAATTATTAGTCTACAATATTGTGAGGTGACAAAGTAACATAAGCCTGTATCTTAAAAAACAAGTTTGTCAGAATTGGGTTACAAAATTCTGGAGGATCATTAAGACCTCAAGCGTTCTGTACCACTTGTTTGCTACTGTATGTAGTGGTTGTCCTGAATTCTGCAATTCAAATGCAATAGCCCCATTAGAGATACTTCTTGCCTTATATGCCTGCTCATAATCAATAAACCTGTAATGCTTTTTTCAGCCTTGAAAGTCCCAGAGAAACTCCTTTTACTAGAGACAAAGCTGTGCTTTTCTATTCCCCCTTTTACTAAGCAAGATCACCCTTCCTACAGCCTTCCCTCCCCATGATCTTGCAGAGGTTGGTAATGCTGATATTTGCATGTTTTCAAAGGAAATGCACTTTTTAGAGCCAGTTATTTTGCATCTCGGATATTATGCACCATCCTGTCCAGCTGACACAAGGAGCCAGCTTGGCCATATCAGTACAAAACAGCTGTGGGCAGCAAACATCAGAAAACGAATAGCGAACATCATTCACAGAATGCTTCTGGGAAAATCTTTATCACTTAAAGTAGCCCTTACCCTAATCAAAATTCATAACAACCCTTTAATGGCCATTGTAAACCAAATCCATTCACAGCGAGTTATTGTCAGCACTGAAAGGAGAAGGTAAAATAGTGGCGCTTGATGAATATTTTTAACCACACTATAAGAAGAAATCAAAGTACATGGAACTTCTAATCTCCTGAAAGCTTGTGAAGATATGAAAGTCAAAAACCCTGAATGACTGTGAAGGAACAGCTGCCAGAAGCAGGTATTCCTATTTGCGAGAATGCAACAGGGTCTCCTAAGCATAATTTCTGTTCATGGGTTATACCTACCTATTCCTTTGCATAGTGATTACCCCCATGTATAAAAATAAATACTGATTCTAAAATGTAAGTGAATTGTACACAGCCTGTAAAGCACACGTGGCCCTTGGCTTAAAAATATGTGGCCTGTGTATTTTCATCTAATTTCTTGCTAGTTAGTTGATTTCCCACATCTAGAAATAAACAGGAAGCTGTCTTGCCTCCAGTGAGAAATATATACAGTGTGTGTGTGTATACACACACACACACACATATACATACTGTATGTGTGTGTGGTGTGTAGTGTGTGGTGGTGTGTTGTGAATACAGGTAGTCCTCAACTTACAACAATTCATTTAGTGACCATACAAAGTTATAACAACACTGAAAAAAGTGACTTATGACCATTTTTCACTCTTATGACTGTTACAGCATCCTCATAGTCATGTGATGCTTGGCAACTGACTCATATTTATGACGGTTGCAGTATCCTAGGGTCATGAGATCATCTTTTGCGACTTTCTGAAAAGCAAAGTCAGTAGGGAAGCCGGATTCACTTAACAACCATGCTAGTAACAACTGCAGTGATTCACTTAACAACTATGGCAAGAAAGGTTATGAAATGGAGTAAATTTCACTTAACAAATGTTTCACTTAGCAACAGAAATTTTGGGCTCAATTGTCATAAGTCAAGGACTACCTATATACCTGTACACAATTCCATCACTCTTCTAACTGTTGTATAGGTCCATTCTCAGCTTCCCCCAAAATGGTTTCCTCACTCCATTTTATGGTTCAATTCATGTAAACTGTGTGTGCATCTTCTCCATCTAGCCATTAGGTTGAAAACGTTAATGTTAAAAAAGTTAGGTTAAGCAGGCCTCCCTCCCTCCCTCCCTCCCTCCCTCCCTCCCTCTTACTCCTCTATAAAAATGGAAATATCTGAAACCATGACAAATATGCAGTGTCAAAGAGCTGCGAACAATATCGTTTCCAGATTCTGTGGGAAAGGACCCTCTGAAATTAGAAACGATTTCTTACTGAGGCATTTGTCTCCCTTTTATTCCTTGTGTTACGGGAAGACTGTTGAGACAATTATTAAATGGAAGTGAAAAAGCTTTGATTTCTACAGAAGTAAAGCTTGATAATAGTATAACCAAACTTAGAATAGTAGACATGTATGCAATTGCTCCTCTCACCGTTTGCTCAGATTGCATTTTTTCTGCCAACCAATGTCTATTTTGGAAAAAAAAAAGTATTGAATAAAATAAGGAAAAAGATCACCACTAAAAGCTGCCACACCTCTGCTTTACAGTTATGTGTATATTCTAAAACAGATGAAAAACATGAACTTTTTTTTTGAACAGACATATAGCTGTTAAATGGATAAGACCAAATAACATTTGTAGACAGTTGAGATTCTAGAGGAATTATGGATTATTTCCTTAGGTTCAGAATAAAAGAAAACAATCATATGGTTGTTTTACATGATCATGGGTTTCCTATCTGTTGATGGCATGAAACCCTGCTGTCAGTTTTCAGTTTTGTCATGTTCAGAGGGACCAAGGGTCAGAAACAGGAAGGCTGGTAGCCACGGTTGATCCAATTCTATTTTATAGCATAGGTTGCTTCCATCATGACCTAGGTTCAGTTATGTGATATGTGGGAATATCCTTTAAGGTACATTTTATAACAGTTTTATTAGGGGAAATTAAAATGGGTCCCAGTGTAAGCTTCTAGGAATATACAATATAATTGTGTGTGTGTGTGGGCTAGGTATTTTGAACTTCTGTTTTCCAACTGGTTTTCCTGTTCTACCAATCTTGGAAACTACATACAAGGAGTAGAACATTAATCTGGAGTACTTAAACTTTCTCTTAAATAACCAGGCCGTTGACAAAATGAAAACAATAGGGCATTAATTAAGAATATTTTAAACCAGGTTCCTGTTTTAATGTGAAGGCTTAAACATGTCTGCTTCTCTTTAGATGCAGAAATTCTTCAACTTGATTTAAATCTTTCTTTCATTATCTATGCCAAAGATCAATGTATAGTGATCGACTGTCATGATTCATGACTTTTTTTGCAAGTGATGTATTATAAGTGAAAGAAAATAAATGAGAGGAATAGACAACCAAGTGAATTAAAGACGTATATTTCTCCATTCTCTATTCAAAAACAGATAGTGAAGTAACCATCATTTTTAATGATTAGAATAACTAGAACAAAGGGCAAAAGGGGTGTTTTATAAGAGGTGCAAAGAATTGAAATAGTTGATATGGAACTTTAGAAATTTAACTTTAGAAATTTAATGCTTTAGTTTAATAAATATAAAACTGAAACAATCAATAGAACATGATAAAGTTCTAAGTATTTTTTGGCAAACAGATAGTCTATGTCATGGTCAATTTTTTAAAACTATATACTCCCCAATATCTTCCCATCCTCACATTTTGTCCATTATTGTTACTGAAGTTGTTATAATTAACTATTTATTTTTGCTACTATTTTAGAATTTCTAAATTATGTAGACTGTATGAGGATTGAGGCGATTAATTAATTATCTAGTAAATGAAAATAACTCGTCCTCTGAAAATCCAGAGCTTGCTTCCTAGAATATGGAACAATAACTATAGAAGTGTAGTTATCAAGCTATAGCATTAGAGTAGTGCTTTCATGGAAGACACACGTACGCAAAAACATACGTCTTTAATATATTCGAGGACATATATCTTCACACATTTAATTGTTTGATTTACATAACCATTTATTCAGGCCAGGACTCAATGTCTACATTTCATCAATTCAAAAATAAATGTTAAAAGCAACAAATAAAATCAGTAGTCCAATTAGAGCTCTATTGCATTTGAATATCAAAGCTAAGAAGAGCTGCAGTACCTAATTTCGCCATATGCAGTAGTGGCGCTACAGCATAATAAACATCCCTCTGTCAGAGTAGTTCAAAGAACATGAATCTGCCTTCCCAGTCCATAATTTCCAAATTCTTGTGAGTTTGCAGAAACTTGCTTTAACTTAGGACAGTGGTGGCGAACCTGTGGCACGGGTGCCAGAGGCGGCACTCAGAGCCCTCTCTGTGGGCACGCACGCCATCGCCCCAGTCCTAGGCCTTCAGCTGGGTTTTATAAAACCTTTTCGCTTTAGGCCTCCGCCGTGTGCAAAAAAAAAAAAAAGTTTCAATCAGTCAATTTCAACTTCTCGCGGAAAAAAAAATCTTGCAAAGTTGGAATTGATTGACTGAACTTTTTAGTCCCACCCAGTTGCCATTACCACCGCAGCCACGCCCACCCAATGGGCCACGCCCACCCAATGGGCCACGCCCACCCGGCACTCGACGATGCATAAGTGGGTTTTGGGTTGCAGTTTGGGCACTCAGTCTCTAAAAGGTTCGCCATCACTGACTTAGGAAATCACCTGGCTCAATCTATTTATCAGTAGCATCAATAAACACCCACTTGTGAATGCTAATGTTGAAAATTCATTAATATGACAGTGAATAGCCTTGGGAAAGTTAAGAGTGGCAGACGAGCATCAGAAGAAAGAAGGATGAGTTTCATTGTTAGACATTCTGGGTATTCCTATTCATCCTTTCTATTTAAGACTTAACTGGATGTCACTTGCAACTCCCCAATGAAGCCTCTCTCCTCTGAGCCAGGAGGATATCAATAATGAAACATGGCAGCTCTGCTTTAATTAGACGGTTTGCTAACAGTATTAAGACCATGAAATACTCTATGTTGTCACTACTGGTTTCTGTACTTGCCAGCTCCCTTATGTCTCAGTCATCATATCCTGCAGTTGCAGTCTAGCCAGAGGGAAAGTTCGCTGTGAAAATTCAGAAATCATTATTGCACTAACTGCAATAATAGATTATTTTGGAGACGGGACTTAATAAGAAAAGCTTAAATCCAAGCCACATTATCTTTTCACAACCTGTTTCTGCAAGGTTGTTTTCACTTTTTAAATAGCGTCAAGGCTTTGTGAGAAATCATCGCTGTCTCCCAAGAGCCTTGCTTCATTTTCTGCTTTTCTTTTTAAAAATCAATCCTGCCGTGTTTGTCATTGTCATGCCTCAACACTGTTTCCTGGTTCTTGCTACGCTACAATTAAGACCGTTTCATCTCAGGATTCCAAGCTGAATTGTATCTTTGTTATTATATCTTCTGGATACTAAGTAGTTGAGTAATACAGACGGTACATACCACATTATGTTCAAATATGCCTCCAGTTTCTCTAGGCAGATTTCACAAGGCCACTATATTCATATTATTTTTTTTCAAAAATTTAGTATGTGTGATTTCCTATTGTATTCTTAATTACATGAAATTATACAGTATCTTGTACAATAACAGGATTATTTTTCAAAATGATGCACTTTTGAGCTTCTTTTTTTCCATTTTTTTTCTTTTGGTTACTCTTTGAGAACATGTACTTATTATGTATGAATTGTTCTCACTGATCATATCATCACACGGCCAAATCATATTTGGCTATGTAATTTTCTGATGGTGCTCCCGTTCTGGTATCAAATAATTGCAAATAATTGTGCAAATAATTCAGGAAAAAAGCAACAATTGAAATGAAAAAGATTCTAAGGAAGATAAATGTTTTCCTTGACTCTGCAGTCCTCTCTTATGTTGAAACAAAATGAGTTAATATGTAGTATAGTCCAACGAAGCATCCTCTCATTTGACATTTGACGTTTCTGCTGTAATTCATTGGCTTTAGATCATTAAGTAAGATCATTAAGTAAAACACATTAGGTTTGTGTTCACTAGTGCTAGTCACCATGAATTTCCATGTAGGAAATTGAGTGTTCAGCAGGAATTCCTGTTCCTTCAGAAGTATATAACTTTTACTGATTTGAAGTCCAATGCTTGTTGAAGGCTACACTCAAAGGAGGAGGAGGACGAGGACAGAAATAATTCTAACCCAATGTAGACTTGGTGGTTCAAAGAGTTAATAAGGTTTCTTCAATCTCCCAAACTCCAAAAGAAATTTCTTAAAATACCCTTTATTACAGTGGCTCCCAACCTTTTCTATACCCCGCACCCCTAGAACGCTTCTGATATATTCTTGCACCCCTTACAAAAGTTCAAAAATAGCGAATTATGATAATACACTATAATTTCTAAACCCAAGTTTTCACACCCCCTGGAATATCGTCTCATACCCCCAGGGGATGCGAGCACTCCTGGTTGGGAACCCCTGCTTTATTAAGAGCCAAAAGAAATCTGGAGGTTTTGTTTGTGTTGCCATCTGATAGCAAATGGTTCCATTACTTGTGTTTGATGTGGCATTTGAAGATCTGACTACTAATGTCCAATACATTCCATTACTCCTATTTTGACTGTATGCTTTGATATGCCATGGTTCCGATAGATGAGATCAGTAAAAGCAGAACTCTAAGGCTTCAGCCAAGATCATTGCAGTGTTGACATGATCAATATATTAGAAAGTTTAGTCATTAATCACACTCTCCTAAATATATGTGCTCAGATCTCTATTGCTGATTATTTCTTTGCACGGTCTTTTCTGCAGTAAAATAAGACAATGTGATTGGATCTCATGAGAGAAGATCCCATAATTTTTTTCTGTGGAAGAGAGATCCTAGAAAGGACCTTTATAAAACAGATAAAGAGAAAAAGTCTAAGACTGTAACAGGAATTGTTATAACTTTCTAAATATTTAATGTTTAATTTTCTAATTTTCTAAATGAAAATTAAATGTAATGTTGAAATAAAAAGCGACAGTGGTATAGAATTCATTTTTTAAAGTGTTTGTCCAATGTTGAGACTATGTTACTGAGTTTTAGCAAATCTTGAAGATATAAAACTCCTTTTTGCATTATAAGATGCACAGTGTTTGTGTTCTTTTTTACAGTGTGGATTATATATAATTTTTATATTTCCTATAAAGCTGATTTTTAAAAAAATGTATTTTCCATTCCACGTTTACATTATAGCTTTTTTTTTTTACAGCTGCTAGAGAAAGATGACCTTTCAAGAATTTGGATGTTGTTCTTCTAAAAAATTTAAGATGGAAATGTTACCTATTGAATTACACTATACAACATTTGCAGTAATTTTTATAGGAGAGCTAATAAATTGTGCACAAATGCTGCTATTTCTTACTCACAAACATTATCAAATACAGTTGTCTAATCTACAGTTCACAAGTATTCCCTGTATTAGCTTTTCCTCAGATTTGGACTTCAGAAAATTTGGACTCCAGAAATCCAAGCAGAATAGAAAAAGGAGGACAGTCAAGACCAGGGGTCTTCAAACTTGGCCCTTTTATGACTTGTGGACTTCAACTCCCAGAATTCCTCAGCCAGGCACGTTGGCTGAGAAATTCTGGGAGTTGAAGTCCACAAGTCATAAAAGGGCCAAGTTTGAAGACCCCTGGTCAAGACCAAAGTTCAGATTGCAGCTCAGCTGAGTAGGTCTTTTGATGACCTGGATCAGTCATTATTTCTCATCCCTAACCCACTTTGAAGATACAGTACACTTAGTTTATTGTAGGAAAGATAAATGTAACATAAATGCAATGATAAAGAACAAACCATAGACAGCCCTTATATAAGGAAGAAAGAGAAGACTGAACTCAAGTTCCTTTAAAATATTTTAGAATTTTTTTTGATGAGGGGGGGAAGAGATTTTAAATATAATGTTAAACACAATCCTATTTACTGTTAAACAAAGTTCACAATAGTAATTTCTTCTCTGGACTCATTTCTTATATTCAGTCATGTGTGTTCCCATTTGGACCCATAACAGTAATGTTATATATTTAGCTCCATTTTATTGAATTTCATATTATTCAGGATCATGGATATTCTCCAGGGCATTTCAATAATGAGGCTGTATTTTCAAATATTCACATACTCTTATTTAAAAAAAAATCAGACAAGAGATTTTAGCTTGCTCAACGTCACATCTCAGAGGAAAAGTTTCCAAGAAAAATAAATAAATATTTCTTGCAAAGATTTTTAATAAAGTACCTGTACAGTAATAATCTAAAGAGAATAATCCTATTTTTTTCCTAAGAAAGCATCCCCCCCAATAAGGACGTTTAAATTAGTTTTTATTCTGATGCCAGTAAACTGAAAGAAAAATTGCCATGATCTGAAATGATAAATTATCCTGAAATAAATCATGCTTATGAGCTAGTTTGGAAATTCAATATTATTTGTGACTGAGTCTCTGTATGTTTAAAGTTTCAAAACTCTGATTCGTTATGGAGAGTGGTATATAAAATTTAGATGGGTTTTAAATATTTGTTAAAGACTTATTTATGGCAATTATTCTGAGGTTGGACAACTTGTTCTAAATCATGTATTGTGAATGTAGATAGGAAATAATTTATGATAATTGGTTTTGTGGGAATAATATTTATTCATCTATGTATTTATATAAGACTTTAAAAAGATGGGGCAACCTTAGAAATACTTTAATGTCCTGGATTACAGCTGATGAGATTTTTTTATAGTTTTGTCTATACATACTTCAGGAACACTTCTGAATTAATATAAAACCTCTTATTGTTTGAATTTGTTTCCTCTAGAGAATTCTGTGCAAGTTTGTACTTACTGGCTTTTCAGATAGCACAAACATGAACTGCCAGTTTCAAGAAACCTGTAATTTTGTTACCAACCATCAATTTATCTTGTTTCTCCAGATGAATTATAGTTGCAGGGTGATTGCAAGAAGCTAATAAAAGAAAAAAAGATGAAGAAAGACTGTGAGAGTCAACAAAACTGAGTGAGTCACTGCACTACAGCCTAAGAGTGTGGCTGGATATAAATGTGGTAAATATATAAAGAAGCCAATAAGATGGTCTAAATATGCAACTTTCCCCTTCCCCTTCTTACTGGGCTGTGGCCTGTTCGAAACTGGAAGAAATGGGCAAGCGTGCGTGCAAGAAGCTCCACTTGTGCGAATGGAGGGTGCATGCGCCACTCACACAAATGGAGCTTTATGCGCAGTGTTGGGATTCAAATATGTTGTTGAAGGAAAAGTCTTCATCGTGGTTCAGTCCAAGCCGGGAATAAACAACATGGCAACTGCTTTAGAAAGAAGGTTGCAGTTTATTGAAGAGGAGAGCCAGACAGGAAGATGGCTCCGGAAGAAAAGAGAGAGTGAGCACATGTAGGGAGTGGGTTTTAAATACCTTTTGTTTGGAGTTGTTCCTGTGGCATGAACTTTGACCTGAGTCTGAGTGTGCCTTTCTGGTATTCTGATGGTGGTGGGTTAATCCTATTTTGTCCCAAGGGTCATATCCTGCTTCCCTGTGGCTGTGGCTGATGACTCTTAGATTTTTGGTGTTGATTCTAGGGATCTTTCTTCCTAATCCCAGTTTCCTGACTCCAGATAATCTGCATTTCTACAGAGTTGGTTTCTGCTTGGAGGAGGGAGACTTGGGGCTATTAAGAAAAACTGGGCATGCTTTTCTGCTCTTTTAATATTTCCTTCTTTGGAGGGCTGACTTCCCACAATGTGAACAATCGGTTCTCTGTGTGGATGCTGCTTCTGGAAGTCCATTTTGGGCCTGGGCAACAAAAAATTAGCTACCGGTTCTGCCAAACTGGTGCGAACTGGCTGAATCCCACCACTGTGTACATGTGTGTGTGTGCCTGCCACTCACACATCGGCCTTCCAACTGCCCTTCTGGGCCAGGCCACCAAGCTGGAAAGGTTGGGGACTGCTGATTTAGAACAAACCAAAATCATATGCAAACTTCAAGCTCTGGTTTAAGATCTTGGATTATAAGAACATAAGAACATGTTGAATCAGGCTACAATTCATTTTAAACATGCTGTTGTCAGAGTAATTAGTCAGATGGTTTTGGGTGCTGATGCACAGGTAAAAGGGACAAAACCCTCTCTCCTCATTATTGCTTTGCAATTGGTATTTGGAGTATGATACTTCCAACTTGGAGGTAATATTAAATCTTCAAGAGTCTTGAACCAAGTGCTGGTAACACTTATAAAGACCTTATATGGCTTGGGCTAAACTTATCCGAGGGACTATTTTCTCTGTTTAATCTACTTGGGAGGGAATGCTGCAGATTCCCTTTCAGTGAAGTGACAAACCTAGTACACAAATGCATGCCACAGCTGGCAGTTAATGTGCTAGAGAATGTGCATCTGGAGGAGAAGAAGTGGATACTTTTGGCAATACAGAGCTTTCCCTGAGAAAAGCTCAGATTAAGAGTACCAAACTGGGAGAAGGGGGGAGAGATTCAGGGTAGCATCTGCCATACAACTCCCCCAGACTTAACAACTGTTGATAAGAAAAACAAAAAATCTGGACAGTGGACACTGCAATATTTGGAGGCAGCAGAATAGAAAAGAAGGAGCTGGAGAAAATCACAAAATACCAACAAAACCACCATCACTGAATTGTAAAAGGAAGCTTTACTTGGAACAGATTACATCCTGTGACAATACCTTTAATACTATCAACAACAACATCTGCCTATCCCAAGTTCTTGAATAAAGAATAAAAATGCCAAATCCAGTTTAAACACCTGGCTGACTGTGCAACCATCCATAGTAATATATTAAATTTATATGATGCCTAACTCCTAATCACTCTGAGTAGTTTAAAATTGTTAAAACATTTAAAAAGCAGAAAAGTCCAAAATGGCACAAAACAAAGATGCAACAATGGCAAAACACAATTTGAAAATCTCAGCTGTGTATGATGATTGGTGGAGGTCAATATTTATGGTCCCATTTCTTGATAACCATGGCATAGGAAGAATATATGGCAGCCAGAATTAATTAAATGAAAGAAAAAAAGTTTTGTTTCTATGAAACTAACAGGATTAGTTATAAATAAAAGGATTAAAATAGTGGTCGCCTGTATGAATGATTGCTATCTAGATTAATTGTAAGCACATATGAAAATAGGAATTCATAACTTGTGTTTTCCAGTGAACAATTATAATGAAAGGACCAGGTATTGATGTGTGGAAAATTGTGTAATATTCTGAATGAATGCAATTCTATTAATTATTTTAATAAGTACTCTATAAGTGACATGAGTAGATGGGTGGGAATGAGATAAGTGCATACAGAAAAAGTGATAGGGCCATTGGAGACCCAAGAGTGTAAATGCCAGAGCTGATGGTTTGGTAAGTATTTTGCTTAGAAAAAAAGTCTTATTTCAAACACATCATTTAAGCATCTCTAATTATGCACACATTTGACAGTCTAATGAATGTAAAAGTATGACTAATTTACTTATCTATAATGAAAGATTAAGGGAATTAGTCAAGGTGATCAGAGATTCTGAATGCATGACAGACATACCATGATTTGATAGTGTAAAGCAGGGATGTCAAACTCGCAACGTCATGTGACATGTCGCGACATATCGTGACTTTTTTCCCATTGCCGGCAATGGGGTGGGCGTGGTTTTGGCATGATGCATCCGGCCCGTGGGCCGGCAGTTTGACACCCCTGGTGCAAAGGGTGAATCTTGGGGATAGAAACACAAGGAAAAAAAGTGAAAAGAATAAGAAAGTACAAGTTTAGGAAGAAAAAGTATACAGTAGGTCATACAGTAAAATATATTAGAAGATTATCAGATGTTCCAAACTTGGGCCTCCCATGTGCCAGTCAGGATCTCAACACTCAAGATTATTAAACAGTTTTATGTATTTTGGAATACATAAATGATTCTAAAATTAATAATGAATAATTACAATTTCTTACATTACATTTGAGTCTAATAGTACACATGGCAGTGAAATCATTCAAAGTTGAAAGTTCATGAAATTTAGCAGAAAAATATGGAAAGGTAATGAGATGCAAAACAACCAAATAAGAAATCAAATGAGAAATGAAAAGTTGATAGGCTATGTAAAATTGTTATGTAGGAGGGTTTGAGAAAGACATATCACTCTATATCTCCAGTGTTCCAAATTGGATTCCTTTTTCCAATTAAACATATTGGATATATTTCTTCTTGCACATCGTGGCAAAAGAATACATGGGACCCAACAATTTTGATTTCTAAATTTATTTGCTGCAGGTTAGACAACTTTCAGTAAAAAGCAATATACATTACTATAAATTAAAGCTTAAAATTAAAATCTAAAATCTAGAATGATTGTAAAAGGTTTCCTTTATATGTCACTAAATTTCACTATTGATACACAAATTAACACCCCAATATCAACTAAGAAATTATATTTTGTTGTATTAAAATTGCATAGGAAGTTATTTAATTTTATACTTAGCAATAGCACTTAGACTTATATACCATTCAATAATGCTTTACAGCACTCTCTGAATGTTTTACAGCACTCTCTTTACAGCAGGGGTGTCAAACTCGCAATGTCACGTGACGTGTCACGACATATTGCATTTTTTTTTGCCATTGCCGGCAATGGGGTGGGTGCGGTTTTGCTATGATGCATCTGGCGTGCGGGCCAGCAGTTTGACATCCCTGGTTTACAGAGAGTCAGCATATTGTCTCCAACAATCTGGGTCCTCATTTTATCAACCTTGGAAGAATGGAAGGCTGAGTCAACCTTGAGCCCCATCAGGATTGAACTCTAGACTGTGGGCAGAGTTAGTCTGTAGTACTGCATTCTGACCACTGTACCACCAAGGCTTCTTGGTCTATACTTGATCTTATGCTATCAATCATAATCTTAATCTTTCAGAAAACTAAATAAGGATCAAACTGTATAAAATATCCACAAATATCTTAACTAACCCCCTACCTCCTTATGTTGATCTTTGATCATAATAAAGACTTGATTGATATTTTAAATACCGTTATCAAAGCTCATATGCTTGCCACATTTATTTGTAATGTAAAAGTGCAGTAACAGACAAAATTCTCAAGTACAAAAATAGATAACTATATGCAAGAAAAACACCCCTGCACAAAGCTTATGTGTAATATGTTCTAACCAAATATACATAGAATTCAATACAATAATTATTTGTTATAACTATTAAGGACTTTAATTTTAAGTAAAGGAAAACAAAATTCTGTGATATAACATCACTTTTTAGGTTAGGAAGCATGAAATGCTTATTTCAGAAATGAATTATTCAGTCCTTTTATAAGGACTTTTTATAAGGACTTTTTTATAAAAAAAAATGGTTAGCCAGTGGTTTTAAATTGCCAAGGTTGGACAGCCGTGCTTTAAAGTCTCACTTGTTTCTGACTTGTTAAAAATTAAAAAACAAAAATGTTCTTTCCTCACAAAAGATGTTTACTAACTGGCTTTAATCTGTGATAAAATACTTAAATAATGAAATTCAGAAGTCTCTGTCTCTCTGTGTGTACTAATGTAATAGTAAAGACAATTTGCCATATATATGTGGCAAATTGCCTTTCCTATTGCATTTGTGTGCATTAATAATTTAATATATGCCTGAAGATATCCTAGCTTAGCTGAAGTTATAAATATGGTTTTGGACCCTGCTGACACATAAAACTTCTGGCAGTTTTACTTATTAAAGAAACACAACATATGTCACAGACCAAAAAACAGAAAATTATTGGCAGATGAGATGCAAATCTTTTTCAGATTATTTGTTTCCCAATCCACACACCCACAAACACACAAGCTCACATACTGTTAACTGCAATAGAAGCTTCAGGCCTATGTGTGTCTCTTGGCTCATAATGAGGAAAAAATGCAGAGGCAAAGTTTGTCGGAAGCTTTTGAAGAAACTGTAATCTTGTAAATCACCAAATCCAGGGGGCACTATTGAAGAACACCATTCAAGTGAGTCTCGAAGAACCAGGTTGTTCTTCTAACTCAGTGGTCTTCAAACTTGGCAACTTTAAGACTTACGGACTTCAACTCCCAGAATTCCTCAGCCAGCCCTGCCAAGTTTGGAGACCCCTGATCTAACTGGTCCAGATGAGTGCCATGTTTCAATTCTTGGAGTGTATTTTTTTTTTTAATGCAGAATCAGCTTGAAGAACTTTTTTTTGCTAACTCTTGAGCCCAATCTCTCCATTACTCTTCACTTGAATAGTCACATCAACTGGCAGCGCAGCGAAAGGGCTATTGTTAATTAAAGGTCTCACTAGTAGGAATTAAAGAGTTTTGGGAGGTTCAACATCAAAGGTTCAGTCCAAATGCTGGCTTGGATTAAGATTTTCTATGATTCCCACTGCTGATGTTTTAAATTTAGGTGATCCTGTCTAAGGTTAGACTGCTTCTATCAATGAAGGAGAATAGTTGTAGCTCAGGGTTGAAATGAGGGGTCCTTGGTGCTTTCTGAGCTTGCTTGTTTTCTTGCAGACGTTTCCTTACCCTAACTAGGTAACTTCATCAGTGCTAGTAAGGAGTGCTGTTTTCTGTCAATTTCAATTAAGTCAGGTGTACTCTGAAGCAATGAAGTCATGGATTCTTTGGCTGATTCTGGATCTATAGATGTGAACAGGGCTGTGACATCAAATGAGACCATGATTTCATCCTCATCTATAGTCACATCCCTGATTGTTTGAAGACACTGTAGTGGACAGTTAATAGAATGTTGGCTTCCTCTTGTGAGATGCTCAAGCTTTTTTGTTAGTTCTTTTGCAATGTTGTATGTAGGGATCCCTAGTAGAGATATGTTTGGACAGAGTGGTATGCCGGGTTTGTGTATTTTGGGGCGTCTGTAGAAGTGTGTGAGGATAGGTCCACTGCTTCTCATCCATGACTGCATTGCTTCAGAGTACACCTAACTTAATTGAATACATGATCAAACACCCAGGATTATGGATCTCATAAACCTCTGCTTAACTACATACTTTCAATTTGATGGCCTCATTTACCAACAAATTAAAGGGACACCTATGGGATTACCGCTTTCAGGACTTATAGCGGAGGTCATCATGCAACGTCTAGAAACCATAGCTCTTCCACAAATACAAGCGAAAATATGGATCACATCTGTAGATGACACCTTCACCATAATAAAAAAGGACCAATTAGAGAACATCCGCAGAACCATCAATAACATTTTTAAAGGAATCCAGTTTACTAGAGAAGAAGAAAACAACAACTCGCTACCCTTCCTGGACATCCTGATCAGCAGAGAACGCAATGGCAAACTAAAATTGCAAGTCTACAGAAAAACCACCCATACTAACCAGGTGCTCCACTACCAAAGAGACAACCCAACTCCCACAAGAGAAGCTGTGTAACGACTTTATTTAATCGAGCCCAAACACACTGCAGCAACCCAGAACAGTAGAAAAAGGAAATGGAGCATCTATACAACACATTACAACAAAATGGATACCCACGCAACTTCATCAAAAAGTTCCTGACCACTCAACCCAATATAGCAAAACCAACACAAACCCTAAAGAGAATTACAGTGCCATACATCAAGAATATCTCAGAAAATGCTAATAGACTACTACAACCACATGGAATCAGCGTAGCACACAAGCCAACTAAAGCCCTTCAGAACATCCTAAGCAAACCAGAAGATCCAGCAACCCCAGAAATAAAATCAGGAGCCATCTACAACATACAATGTAAGAACTGCAAAAATCATATGTAGCAGAGCTCCCCAACGTTTCCGGGTTGGCGGTCCGGAGGGAAAAGGAGGAGCAGGGAAATGTGTTTGCGTGCGCATGCACAAATGGGCATGCACACGGTGGCAGCACTAGCAACCGTGTGCATGCACAAGCGGGCCATGCATACCTGTGGCGGCACTAGCACCTGCCCGCATGTGCAAGCGGGCCGCTAGTGCCCGCCTGCATGCGCAAATGGGCTGCTAGCACCCGCCCACATGCGCAAATTGGCCACTATTGCCTGCGTGATGTTGGTGGCGGCGCTAGCACTCCCAAACATGCACAAACGGAGTCACTAGCGCCCGTGTGGTGGTGCTAGTGCAAGTGAGGGTGTACGTGCACATGTGCGCGCACTTGCCAGCCATTCCTATGGCTTGGTAGCCAACAGGCCGCAGTCCGGTACTGAGCTGCGGACCACAGGTTGTATAAGTAGGGCAAACAGGCAGAAGACTGGCAGAACGCATCCACGAAGAGCAACTGGCAGTCAAAAGGCATGATGAAAATTCTTTAATTTCACAACATATAGACAGATTTAACCATAGTTTCAATTGGGAAAATGTGACAATCCTAGACCAGGCCAAATCCAAAAATGCCAGGGAATTTCTAGAAGCCTGGGACTCTGACAGATTAACCATCAATAGGTACATAGATATTTACAACATCTATAGACTATGCAAAAGAGACAATCAAGCAGCCCAAAAGAGAAATAGATTTGCCATCATGTACATTAAATGATATGTAAAATGATGTTTTATTTACTTATATTCATTCTAAAATGTATATGCAGCCTGATTCCTAACAAATTAAACTTAATCCAATTAATAGTATTACCAGTATATTCTGCTATATAACTGCAAAATGCTTGGTAGTGACCTTGCATAATTATCAAGTATCATAATACCATTGCATATAAGAACAACTTATATTCAGTATCAAGATTCTTAGACATAATTGTGCTAGATTGGTCTATTTAATACAAACCAGAATAAAGCCATGCATACACATACAAAAATGGTTTTCTTGTTGTATGACCCAGAAGTCCAAAAGTTTATATACTATAGGTCTAATACTTCAGCATTTAAATTCTAAGCCTTTTCCTTCTAATTTTCTGAGTCAATGAAGACATGGCCTTTCTCTTGGCGGCTTGGGAAAGGACCTGATCTACTCTCACTTAATGGTTCCCTCTAGTTTGGCCTCATTAGCTTTAATCTTTAGATCTTCACACTGTTCAAGGTTATTTTCTTCCCTCTATATTTCTGTATTTCCGAAAGTGCCATGTTAAATTATTATGAGAGAATAAGGAAGATATATTTTACAGAACATTTTCAGTCAGAGTGTAAAGTAATCAGTATTTTCTATTTACTGCTAAGCTTGTATTTCTTAATCATCGACTGAATATGTGTTTCTGCTTACAACTCTAATATCAAATGGTTTTGACTGCATAACTGCAGGAAAGCAAGTCAGAAGATGGTGCTACCTTTGAGCCATTGTGTCATTCAGAAGTGCATTGTTCTTTCTGGATAGTAAAAGGAAAAGAGGAGAAAAATACTTCAATTCTTTCAAGATTCGGTTAATGCAACCTTACAATAAAGATGGATTTAGCAATCATAGTTGTGCTTCTATCTTAAAGGGCCAACAAGAAGTCTGTTACAAAATGTCTAACAGTTATTAAAAACACTTGCAGATTATCTATCATTTACTGCAGAAGGGTGATATACTATGACTTGTTAAATTAATTTACTGTACTTGGAATTTACTCCCCTCCCAAATCCTGAAAAATGATCCCAGCAACATAATGCTGGAGGGTATAAATGAGGTGAAAACTCATGCTTGCTTTACAGCAGGGGTCTTCAGCCTAACATCAATACTGGGAAGATACTGGAAAAGATAATCAAAAAACAGATCAGCGAACATCTAATAACAAGTAAAATAATAACTAAGAGTCAGCATAGGTTTGTTAAAAACAGATCATGCCAAACTAATCTTATTTCATTCTTTGACAAAGTGACTAAATTAGTAGACCAGTGAAATGCTGTGGACATAGTAAACTTAGACTTCAGCAAGGCATTTGACAAAGTAGATCACAACCTACTTCTTAGTAAGCTAGAAAAAAGTGGGATAGATAGCATCACCATCAGATGAATTTGTAACTGGCTGACAAACCATACTCAACGAGTAGTCCTTAATGGTACAACGTCTACATGGAGGGAAGTAAGCAGTAGAATACCACAAGGTTCCGTCAGAGGTCCCAGTACTCTTCAATATCTTCATAAACAACTTAGATGACGAAATAAAAGGGAAACTTATCAAATTTGCAGATGATACTAAGCTGGCAGGAATAGCCAGCACACTAGATGATAGGCTCAAGACCCAGATGGATCTTGACAGATTTGAACACTGGGCCCTATCTAACAAAATGAAATTCAATGTGGAGAAAAGTAAAGTCTTACACTTAGGCAAACCAAACCAAAAGTACATATACAGACCACATCTAGAATACTGCAACCAGTTTTGGTCACCACATTCTAAAAAAGTGCAGAGAAAAAGAGCAACGAAGATGATTAGGGGACTGGAAGATAAAACATATGAAGAACGGTTACAGGAACTGGGCATGGTTAGCCTAGTGAAGAGAAGGACCAGGGGAGACATGATAGCAATGTTCCAATATTTGAGGGGCTGTCACAGAGAGGAGGGGAGCAACCTATTTTCCAAAGCACCTGAAGGCCAGACAAGGAATAATGGATGGAAACTGATCAAGGAGAGATTCAACCTAGAAATAAGGAGAAATTTTCTGACAGTGAGAACAATCAATCAATGGAACAGATTGCCCTCAGAAGTTGTGGGAGCTTCATCACTGGAAGCTTTCAAGAAGAGACTGGACTGCCATCTGTCAGAAATGGTGTAGTGTCTCCTGGTTGGGCAGGGGGTGGACTAGATGACCTACAAGTTCCCTTCCAACTCTGTTATTTTGTTATTTAACTCCCAGAATTTCCAGCTGTCTGGAAAATTCTGGGAATTGAAGTCCACACATCCTAAAGTTGGCAAGGTTGAGAAACATTGGACAAAATGATTGCAGGCATGTCAAACTCGTGACGTCACATGACATCGTGTGAAGTATCACAACTTTTTCCCCATTGCCAGCAATGGGGTGGGCACGGTTTCGGCGTGACGCATCCGGCCTGCGGGCTGGCAGTTTGACATGCCTGGATTAAGGTCTGTTCCAACACTTAAATTCTATGATTATCTTATATATCATTCATGACCCATCTTTATTCTGTTTGCTGTATTGATTTTACCCACAAGGTATCTTTTCATTTGCTATAAACAATTTTCCCCACTTTAAACATTAGAAACTGAGAAGAAAAGATACAGATTGCCAAGGTTAGCCTTGAAAATGAAGAGGATTCCATCCACCTCTAAATATTCTATTCATTTCTCTGTATATTGATTGTAATTACCTTTCTTAATATACAGCCACCAAAACAGCAGCTTGAAAGAAAATGGCATCATTTTAAGGGAAAATTGGTTTTAAGGAATGGATCCAAGTAAACATTTGTTATAATTAAACCCAACTGTCATTTTACAATAAAACTTTATTTTCTGCTGGATTGTAATATGCTTCAGATTAGATATCACTAAAGAAATATGACACAAAAGATATTGATCCAAAAGAGCATTCAAAATCTCAGTTTATCCTGGAATGTTTAAATTCTATTTCAAGGGAATATATATATGAAACTAAATCATGCCAAAACATATAAAAAGTGGGGTTGTTGCAGCTTCCTCTAATTTTTAAAATCCATTCTACTCTAAATATTTTGGCAAATTTCTTTTTTTGAACAGTAGTATTGTATTTTTTGGGATCAATAAATATTATGCTTTCTACATCTTTCTTTGCATTTCTTTGTAAGTTTAAAGGAAAATATATACTATAGGGTTAAAATTGTCATTGTTAAGTGTTAACTACAACATTATTTGAAGGCTTAATGAATCCTGCAAAGTTTAATTAAGATTTTGTGAATTTAGATAATAGAATGGTGTTTAAGGTTTTTTCCATCATGCTTAAAACATAAAACCTTATGAGTTTTCTATTATGGTGAGAAAAGTTACCTACGCAATATATAGATATTTATATATTGCAAGTTTTATTTAAGAATAATAAATATTGCAAGCACGTACATCTTTTTAAAGGGAAATATATTGAGATAAGTAAGTACACAACTGCTAAACTCAATATTTATATAGGGAAAATAATTTTTTAAAGGTTGATGTTTGGATTTGTGGAAGGCCAACGGCCCTGGAATAACACGAATAAAGTGTCACTGATGCCTGGGAAAGCCAAACCAACCTGGTACTGTACACCTTCCCTAAGAGCCATGGTAGTACAGTGGTTAGAAAGCAGTATTGCAGGCTAATTCTGCTGACTGCCAACTGCCAGCAGTTCAGCAGTTCGATTCTCACTGACTCAAGGTTGACTCAGCCTTCCATCCTTCCGAGGTTGGTAAAATGAGAACCCAGTTTGTTGGGGGAAATATGCTGACTAAACCGCTTAGAGAGGGCTGTAAAGCACTGTGAAGTGGTATATAAGCCTAAGTGATATTGCTATGTAGTCTAATGAAGATAACCAGCAATCTTACAGCACTTGCATGTAAAACTATTGGTGACCAAGCTAGCTGCTGACCAGACAATCTTGCTCATATGTCTTCCATTCCTTTTTCTCCTGACTCACAGGAGAAAGGCTGCTAACAAAGGAAAATGGATATTTATGCTAGTAGTCACCATCTGCACTTCCTCTACTTGTACCAGAGCTACCTGGGGAATTCTGAGATATGAAGTCCACACATGTTAAAGTTGCTAAGTTTGAAAAGCACTGTGCTAGAAGTACAGCTCTTCTCCAGCCCAAAATCTCATTAATAACCCATCTGATGTTGCTTTTACTTCTGCACCTTAGAAAATTCTAGCCTTGATTTAAAATTAAAGATCTCTATTTAATATCTGTTTGTGTGGCATAGCTAGCAGCATTGCTATTAGTCTAATAAGCAAACTATAATTAATTCCCAAATAAATACTGTAAGCACGCCATATCAGGAGAGCTGGATGTATTGCAGCTGAACTGAAAATCTGAAAGAGAGGAGGTGGAGAGCTCTTCTTTCTTCCTACCAGTCCCTATTTTGCTTCCTATCTAAAACAGAACTGCACTGTTATTAATAAAAGGAAAATGTGAGGCTGGCTTAGTAAAACAGATGAAGGTTGCAATCCAGCAACAATATTCCCATTGCAATTGGCATGGCCTGGTACTCTCCTGAGCAGAGTATAAAGGGACCCAGCATCTGAGTCACATCTATTCTCAGCCAAAATCAGCAGAAATGGAACTGATCCATGCCCCTGTATGGGCTATGCTGAAAATAATTTGGAAAAAGACACAACACGACACAATAATCCATGTGACAAAAGGAAAGCAATCAGAACACAGAGAACACTCATGCCAACACTTCCTCAAATCAGCTCTCTGTTATTCCAAGGATGGGATAAACCAGTGTACTCCCTCTCAAGCCAGGAAAAAGATGTTTCATGTTTGATATGTTTTTATGTCCTTTTTTTGGAGTAAGGGTGGTGAAGAAGTCCAACCTCACAATTCTGTGCCAATTGTGCTTATATTCATAGCCTAGTAAAGAGAGAGAATAGAATAGAATAAGTTGGAAGGGACCTTGGAGATCTTCTAGTCCAACCTCCTGCTCAGGCAGAAAACCCTATATCATTTCAGAAAAATGGTTGTCCAGTCTCTTCTTAAAAATCTGCAGTGCTGGAGCATTCACAACTTCTGGAGGCAGATTTTTCCACTGATTAATCTTTCTAACTGTCAGGAAATTTCTCCTTAGTTCTAGGTTGGTTCTCTCCTTGATTAGTTTCTACCCATTGCTTCTTGTCCTGCCTTCAGGCGCTTTGGAGAATAGCTTGACTCCCTCTTCTGTATGGCAACCCCTGAGATATTGGAACACTGCTATCATGTCACCCCTCGTCCTTCTTTTTATTAAACTAGACATACCCAATTCCAGCAACTTTATATTTTAGCCTCCAGTTCCCTGATCATCTTTGTTGCTCTTCTCTGCACACTTTCTAGAGTCTCAACATCTTTTTTGGTTGGTATTTTTTTAATATTATCCTGAAAATAAAAAGAAACTACTTACTTGTCATGGCATTAAACATAGACATGGAAGAAATGAAGTCTAAAATGAGTGGTTGTAAGCTGTTCACTTCTATGGAGGCACATCTACTTTGAGGCTATTAAAGCCCAAAATATAGTCTGTTGGATATCAGGCTTTTACAATTGTTGTTTAAGGGTCTTCCGCAAATGCTTTTGTTTGCCAATATAAATATACTGGCTAGTTTGCACTGATCTATACTATGTCAGAGGAAGAAAATGGAACACTTATTCCTTAAAACTACATCTTACAAGGTTTTTTTAAAAAATATCCCTGGGGAAGAGAAGTTTAGACTCAAACAATGTTTCATATTTGATATGAAATAAGTATAAGTAAGCTATTCTTGGTTATTCTTATATACAGTGGGGCAAAAAAGTATTTAGTCAGCCACCAATTGTGCAAGTTCTCCCACTTAAAAAGATGAGAGAGGCCTGTAATTGTCATCATAGGTAGACCTCAACTATGAGAGACAAAATGAGAAAACAAATCCAGACAATCACATTGTCTGATTTGGAAAGAATTTATTTGCAAATTATGGTGGAAAATAAGTATTTGGTCACCTACAAACAAGCAAGATTTCTGGCTCTCACAGACCTGTAACTTCTTCTTTAAGAGGCTCCTCTGTCCTCCACTCATTTCCTGTATTAATGGCACCTGTTTGAACTTGTTATCAGTATAAAAGACACCTGTCCACAACCTTAAACAGTCACACTCCGAACTCCACTATGGTGAAGACCAAAGAGCTGTCGAAGGACACCAGAAACAAAATTGTAGACCTGCACCAGGCTGGGAAGACTGAATCTGCAATAGGCAAGCAGCTTGGTGTGAAGAAATCAACTGTGGGAGCAATAATTAGAAAATGGAAGACATACAAGACCACTGATAATCTCCCTCAATCTGGGGCTCCACGCAAGATCTCACCCCGTGGGGTCAAAATGATCACAAGAACAGTGAGCAAAAATCCCAGAACCACATGGGGGGACCTAGTGAATGACCTGCAGAGAGCTGGGACCAATGTAACAAAGGCTACCATCAGTAACACACTACGCCGCCAGGGACTCAGATCCTGCAGTGCCAGACGTGTTCCCCTGCTTAAGCCAGTACATGTCCGGGCCCGTCTGAAGTTTGCTAGAGAGCATTTGAATGATCCAGAAGAGGATTGGGAGAATGTCATATGGTCAGATGAAACCAAAGTAGAACTGTTTGGTAGAAACACAACTCGTCGTGTTTGGAGGAGAGAGAATGCTGAGTTGCATCCAAAGAACACCATACCTACTGTGAAGCATGGGGGTGGCAACATCATGCTTTGGGGCTGTTTCTCTGCAAAGGGACCAGGACGACTGATCCGTGTACAGGAAAGAATGAATGGGGCCATGTATTGTGAGATTTTGAGTGCAAACCTCCTTCCATCAGCAAGGGCATTGAAGATGAAACGTGGCTGGGTCTTTCAGCATGACAATGATCCCAAACACACTGCCCGGGCAACAAAGGAGTGGCTTCGTAAGAAGCATTTCAAGGTCCTGGAGTGGCCTAGCCAGTCTCCAGATCTCAACCCCATAGAAAACCTTTGGAGGGAGTTGAAAGTCCGTGTTGCCCAGCGACAGCCCCAAAACATCACTGCTCTAGAGGAGATGTGCATGGAGGAATGGGCCAACATACCAGCAACAGTGTGTGCCAACCTTGTGAAGACTTACAGAAAACGTTTGACCTCTGTCATTGCCAACAAAGGATATATAACAAAGTATTGAGATGAACGTTTGATATTGACCAAATACTTATTTTCCACCATAATTTGCAAATAAATTCTTTCCAAATCAGACAATGTGATTGTCTGGATTTGTTTTCTCATTTTGTCTCTCATAGTTGAGGTCTACCTATGATGACAATTACAGGCCTCTCTCATCTTTTTAAGTGGGAGAACTTGCACAATTGGTGGCTGACTAAATACTTTTTTGCCCCACTGTATGTGTTTGTAAGCAGGTCACAAATTACAATCCAGAATTGCAGTTTGAGGATGGTTAATTCTCCACTCAGTTAGCTTTAGAATTTCCTTACTGCACGTAGGGAAAAATAAAATTACTTCCATGAAGCAAGTGCAGAATTTCCTTTCCTTTTTCTCTCTCAATCACACATACAGCTATATCTTCTCATTAAATAAATAGTAAATGTTGATTTTTTTCCATTGAAATTTTATCTTCTTTCCTAACTACTACTACAGCAGGGGTGTCAAACTGCCCGCCTGCGGGCCGGTTTCATCATACTGAAGCCACGCCCACTCCCTTGCTGGCAATGCAAAAAGAGTTGCGATACGTTGTGACACGTCACGTGATGTGGTGAGTTTGACACCCGTGTACTACAGTATTTTAAGGTCATTTTCTTCACCTGAACATGCAAGGGCGTTAATGTTTAAGTTAAAAAGGTGTTAACAACTCTTACATAATCTTATCCTGTCTGGAGTAATACTGATGAGAAGTTCAGCCATGAAACTGTAATCAACAAACTTGTATTTTGTATGATTTCAAAGCCAGCACATCATAGTTTATGATCTTGGTCTCAGTAAAACCATGTGATGCACCCCATTATGTTAATTTATATGCACCAATCATATTAAAGAATTGCCTTAAGTCTTAAACAAAGTCGGTGCTTGCCGAAAAGACTCTCACGGAACACTTTTCAGCTTAAATTTTGAGCTAGGATTTTTTTTTTCTAGCAGCTTTGCAACATGAATTTAAATAAAACCAATAATTGGGGGGAAGTATTGGGGAATTAGTCTCTGGTCTGGTTTTGTTTTCTAAACAATCAATTTTAAGTGTGATCCAGTCTTTTCTGTTACAAAAAATTATCAGTGACTTCAGTCAATAGCCAGGATGTGCAGTGAATGCAAAATGCTATGCTATCTGCATATCATTCACTGTTGAACAGCATTAATCCAATGTGACTAAGATTTAAATGATACGAAGATACGGTAGCACATATTTCTACATAAAATGTTTTGATACCACAAATATTTTGCTCCCCTCTTTGGCCAGGCATCTGATTAAAGAACTGCCAATAAACTCTGCTCATTTTTGCTTTGTTGCTTTTTTTTTTTAAACGCAGCTGTCAATTTTTGTAAAATTTAGGCAATATTACTTCAAAGGTTGTGAACACAGAATAAATCTATGTTCTCCTGAGAAAAAATTGAACTGAAATATTCTGAATGAAAAACATCAATGCTGGGTTTTAATGGGTACTTCTAATATGATTTAACCCCCCCAATCTATTAACTACTGAAACATCTGCTCTGAGAAAAGTTTTTAAAAAAACCAAATTCTATGCTTAATTACTAATATACAATAGAAAATAGTGCATTTTTGACTATGAGCCAACAATGGCATATTTGTTCTTTCCTTATATATTTCCAGAGCTTTCTGATTATAAATCAATTTATCACATCTATCTTCACTTTTAGTGTTTGTTGTTTGGCTTATTTTTTTTTCCAGACCCTAAAGATAACTCACAAAAACAAGAAAAGGCAACAATAATTACTTTGCTAAATATGAACTATTTTACACAGTTCAGAGGTTTTATTGAAATAATACTACATAAGCTTGATCTTTATTGATTTCAGCAAAACTGTGGGGTATAATGTGTTGCTACAGCCTCTATGCATAATGCCAATAGGAGATTAGAGTGAATGGCAGAAAAAAAAGAGTTAACTTAAATTATAATTTTCAAGTTACCTCTTGGTATTTCTTTATGTATTTCATAATTTCTACCTGCCAAAGCAAAAATTATGACTTTACCTCTTAGTATTTCCTAACCCCTGTAACTTCTGAAGCAATCTTTGTGGTTCTGTTTACTATTCCACAGGACTGAAAATGAATTGGGCTTATTCCTCTCCCACTGTCCTGCCCTCACACAAGTGTGAGTAGAGAAAATATTGTAGATCAGTGAACTTTAAGATGAGTGGGCTTCAACTCCCAGAATTCCTCAGCTGGCATGTTGATTACTGCAATGTGTTCACAATGGAGATGGTCTTGAAGACCACTCAGATGCTGCAGCTTTTCCAGAATGCAGCTATACACATATTAAACAGCATACCACGATATCCCATGTACCAACGTTGCTTCAGGAGATGCAATTCTTGCCAGTTGGCTTTTGAATGCAATTTAAGGTGCTACTTACAACCTATACAGTCTTACATGGCAGAAAATCTGGCTATCTGAGAGATTGCCTGATAATATCTGCCCATAATCAAGTAGGGTGGGCATGCTCCAAATCTCATTGATAAACAGTCTTGTCTGATGGGACCTAGGTTGCTTCCCGAACAGTATTGTCTTCAGATATTATGTTTAAAAAGTATTTGAAAACCTGCCTTTTTTTTCAGACCTTTTTTTGTGTGGGTGGCACGCCTTTTTTAGAATTTTATATTTTATATCCTTTTCTGATCACATATGATTCTTTTTTATTGTCTTGTTCCTTCTGTTGTTAATGTTGTATGCCAATCTTTACAGAGTTGGGTGCTGTCTAAATTTGATAAATACATACAGTAAATAAAGACCAGAAATTGTGGACGAATTTGGTTGCAATAACATAAATGACATCACTTAACTAATGTTGCCACATTACTAAGTTTAATATGTCTGAATCAAGGTTATCCTGTCCCATTATGGTTGTAATGAAAATTGTATTATTTCTGTACCAGGTTAATGGTATTGATAATACAATGTTAGGGGTAAAATCCATTTTACCTTTATGTGTGATAAAAGCATAATAGAATATAATATTTCTGTTATATCATTCTGGCCATTATAACAATCTTTTCGTAGGATATGCTACTGAAAATAATTCTTACTTCTCTGCATTTTATTGTTAACAGGTTATAGTTTTGATAGTAGATTATACAAACTGATCGTTTCCACATCTGGTCTTGGAATAAATACATTTATGGCTATTAGTCTTGCTATATATTTTATTGTTTTATTTGATGAACCTTCATTTTCTTTTCTTTTCCTGTGAGCAATAATATAGACAAGAAACGAGTATTTTGCACTTTTTCCTACTCTCAGTTTTGGACTAAAAGTTAAGTTTTTAAACTTAAATTTCATTCAGACTGATTTGCTAAAAGCTACATTTAATTACATAAATACTATACACCACTGTACAAAATCTGGTAGTGTATCTTTGTAGAATAGAATTAGACAACTGGTGATCAGTTGTTTATTTCAGAGATATTTTCTTACTGGAGAAACAGAATGACCACAGGCAGGGAAAAAAAGTGGGAACGGCAATTACTTCTTACTTCCCATCAGCTTTCCCCTTGACTTTCCTTGTTGGATGCTAGGAGAAAGGATTGGAAACCTTTCCTTCCTTCCTTCCTTCCTTCCTTCCTTCCTTCCTTCCTTCCTTCCTTCCTTCCTTCCTTCCTTCCTTCCTTCCTTTCTTCCTTCCTTCTGCCGTGCACAAGTTCTGCTGTGTTGTGAGTGCAGAGAGGCTAGGGAAGGGAAGACTTACCCAAGCAACTTGCAGTCTTCCCTGGTGGTTTTTCCATTGCCATTTCTCCCTGCAAGCTTCCCATATAAGCAAAGTTTTTGTTTTAGGGAAACTAGCAGGGAATGTGGGCGATCATGATTGAGTTTACACTTGTGGGAAGCTGTCAGGGAGCATTGAAAATGACAATCAAGTGACCACATCTAACCGTGGCAGTGTGGAAGCATTGCAGCATTGAATTGGCCATAAGTATGTCAAATTTCAGTACCATGAGAGTCATGGATTTTGGATGCATTCTCTAAGTTAGCCAATTTGAAGTATGTTAATTAAAAAATCGTTGCCCTATGATACACTGTTTTGCCCAACTGATGGTTATAAACAGACATGAGACTTTTAATAGTATATAGATAAATTTATCATGAAGTGATTTCATTCAAAAGGAAGCAAATTGACAATGAATTCTTTCACGGCCTTAGAACTATTAAACTTTTTTTTCCATCCAAGAAAGAAATATCTGATGGTGACTATAAGTGAGTAACAGCGAAATATTGAAAATGTAGTCTTCTCATCAGAAAGGCAATATTTGTAAAGCATCCTGAAGAGTGAAAGGACACCTATGTGGAAGGAAACATCCCAGGTTAAAGAGGTTGTACGGAAGATCAAGATGGCAAAGTTGAGGACATACCCTTAGATATGCACAACAATGTAAAAAATGCTATTTACAGGTTTTTGGGGTTGTGTGTGTGTATGTGTGTGCATGTGTATGTGTGTGTGTGGGGGACCTAATGGCTTGTGAGAGAAGAGTTAGTACATCAGTGGTACATCAGTGTAACTAAGTTGCAACAATATATTGAACTATTTATTGAAAACATCTTGTTTTGGGTTCGGTCTAGGGTTGGCATTTGTTAGGTTAATAAATAGTAGATAAGTGAAGTAAAGACACAACAATAAATATTGTGATGAAGCGAAGAAGATAAAAGAATAAAGTCTGGCCTGCAGTGATACTGAAAATAACAAGAAAGACATATGGGAAAAAAAAATGGAAAGAGATAAGGATAAGAAATGGAGCCACTTTGTTATGAAGAATAATATAAGTATGTTTGTGCAGTGAAGTAAAGCATCAGACGAATGACCTTTCTTTTTTGAAGGCTTTTAAGAGAGGCCATAGCTGGTTTAATAAAAGGAAATCTGCTACTAATAGGAAAAGAACCCCATTTCTGAACTTCTGTTTCTTTATAGCAGAAAAAGCAAGATCTGCTTAATGATCAGATTTTCAGCTCAAATAATTTCTGTAAGAGCAAAAAAAGCTCCAGCACAGAGTAATCAATATTGCCCTACTAGCCGCCAAAATTTAGTTCTTAAAACTGTGAATATTTCTCCTATGCTTTCTTGAACAATATTGCCCCAAATTTCATATATACATATACATAATTAAATTAAATAATAAATTAAAAAGAAAAAAGACACAAATAAACTCAAAGGACAGAACATGATGTACCACAAGGTCTTTTTCTGCCATCAATTTTCTATGTTTCTAGAAACATTTTCTTTATGCACCCATGTGAACAGAATGGGAAGACCAGTAAAAAAAATAATTTAGATCTTGATCTATAATTTTCCTAGCTGGGTAATGTAACATTACAAAGTCTGTATCTTACAACATATGTATATCCTGACCACTAAAGAGGCAATATAGAATATATACCTCATGACTTTAACATGCATAGAGATCATTTGCCCAAATTGTAACATGCTATTAATTTTCTTATGCTTTTTTTTTTTGCTTGAGAAGCTATGTGTTGCTGGTATAAGTCTACAGTTTAATTAGCCTGGATACAATTTTTTAAAATTAATGTGTTATTGTTCTTCTGTTTATTCTTTCCAAAATATCTTGACACTTATTATTCAGTAGCTGGAAGCTGTGCTGTGCTGGTAAAGCTTAATGTAGTAGCAGAACTTAACACCAAAAATTTGGGTCTGGTGAAATTATAACAAAAAAACCCCCTGGAAATTGTTCCCCCCCCCAGGTATAAACATTTCTCTTATAAAACCATTGGTGGGAGGCAATATCCAATATGCAGAGCTATTGAAAGTTGAATACCCAGAGTTGTTGGATTTTTACCAGCAGGTTCAAGATGTATTCAACAGTTTTGGAATATACAAAAATAATTAAATTATTGACCAGGCTATGACACATGGAAATTTGCATTTATTCTAAATTGCTTCCAAAAAGGAGAATCAAAAAGATGAGTCAACCATTGTTCAAAAGTTTGTTCTTTAAAAAAAAAACACCACTTAAAAGCAGAGACTGAATCAAGAAGTTATTTACTCAAATTTCAGTATTGTCACAAACTTTTAGATATTTACAAAAACTATAAACATGTCCAATCCATTTGATTGCTGACCGAGACCATCTCTAAATGTTATGCAAAAAGTTGAAGTCTGAGTTTCTAGTATTTTTGAAGAGAATGAAAAGCCAATTAGAACCTGCCCTTCCTGGCCAATAAATGAGCAGAATTTCTCAACCAATCTGGGCTCAGGGATTGATCAGCAACTGAAAGTCTTGTATTGCCCCTTTATACATTTGCACCAAAAAAAGAAGCCCTTCTCCCCTCCAAAAACCAAAGCAAACCAACCATTAGTATAAGATAGAAACTCAAAATTTCTGCACACTGCTCAGTGCAATAGCATAGTCTCTAACAGGCTATTCCCATATTTGGACTTTTTTCCCCAGGATCCAGTCTGGGTCGGTCACTGAGACCAGAGCTTTTGTCTTCTGAGCTTTCAGATTCATGCTGGAGCCCATCTTCAGGGAACTTCTCTCTAGCAGAGTGTGTGCAGTTCTGTGTGTGATATTTATATGCTGCCTGTGGTATGTAGCTTTGTAGATGTTGATTGGGGTTTGTTGATGGCTGGCTATTAAATTGTTAGCTGTCATTTGCTCATGCTGCCCAGCCCTCGCCTTCTAAGTACTTGAGAGGCTGGTGGTAAATCAGCACTCCTGTTGACTCACAAGAGGCTTCAATCATTTCCCTGGCTGTTTTTGTGCCTGCTCGTCCAACAATCTTAGTAGCTGCAAAATTGAATGTATGTACTTGTTCATTGCAGTGTGAGGCTACCAATGAGTTCAGGTCTCCCTGTCTGACCACTTGCTTATGTTAGCTTCCTCCCCGTATGTCCTACGACCTATGTAGTCAGCAGGGGATTGGGTAGATTACATTGGAAGTGTCCCCCACATACAAGTGATCTTTACAATGCATAATTTGTCCACTTACAAGCAATCTTTACAAAGTCTAATTTATAAGTATCTCCCAGTTACAAGCGATCTTTACAATGCAACTTAGGCATTGTAAAGATCGCTTGTAAGTGGGAGATATTTTCAATGTAATCTACTGAAGCCCCTGCATAGATTGGTAGCCCCTGGGCAGTGTGTGATGTTCACTTGCAGATCTTGGAAACTGTGTTCTATAGCTTCTGAAATGTTTTTGATGTATGGCAGAGTGTGCCATGCAATTGGTCTTGTACCTTGTTTCTTCCTTTCTCTCCCTATCATGTTGCGCAGACATCTTGTAACAATTGATTGTGGGTACCCGTTCTGCTTTTTTGTTTTGTTTTTTTGAGATTTCTCATTCTGCCATCTTACCAGAACTCTTGAGAGCTGGAAGAAGGGGCATACTAGGCAACTTCTGCACTGGAGTGCCATTCTAAAGACAACATGGCTGCTATTTCTGTAGCATCAACAACTGTTTACAAACAAATTTTCATTGTTTTCACAAAACCTTAAAATTATTGTAGGAGGGTTCCTAGTCCAACTGCAATGGTGAATGATCACTGATTGCATCAATGAATTGGCATGTTGTTCCATTCATTATGTAGACAGATTGGTAAAAATATCTGGAAGTGTCTTCTGACTGGTTTTAGAAGATGTCTAGGGCGTATGGTTCTTAGACAGTCTGGCCAATGTTTTATTTAGAAATATTTTTTAAAGACCACTTTGCCCAAGGGGATTAATTGTGAAATGATTATAGATAAAAGGGGTCAGAAATAAAGGAGTCCCTGCAGATTTTACTCCGCTAGTCATTCCTGACTATAAGGGGCAGTGCTCATCTCCAGAACTGAAAGAAAAATAAGATTTTCAGTTGCTAAAAAAAATGTGGAAAATATATTGACACTTATTTTTCAGTAGCTGGAAGCTATGCTGTAGTGGCAAAGCTTAAAGTAGTAGCAGAACGTAGCACCAAAAATTTGGGTCTGGTGAAATTATAATAAAGAAAACTGGAAATTGATTTTTTTTTCCTGGAAGTGAAAAGAAAAAGGGTGAAAGCAGAGAAAGATGTTGAACACCTACTCTTCTTTTGTGAAAATGAACTGATTTAAGGAAAACTGATCTGAAGCAAAAGTTATCAGGAGCTTAGGAGAAACAATCATGCTCATGATTGTGTTCCACAAAAAAACTATCACCCGTATTTCAGTTCCCTGTATTTGATGTAGACACAGTTTAGGAGATGTAGCTATTGCTACTCATAATAAACTAAACTAGCCACCAGTATCTCTATTGATATATTCTTTCTTTCTGTAGTATACATTTAAGAAATAAAGTTCTTTACATGGTAAGTTAGTGAACTGTCTATGTAGTCAGATCACCTGCTATATTGCATTTTGCCTCATTAAGGGAGAAGAAAGAAATATGGAGCTATGGGATTTTTTTTAACATTTATTTTAATAGAAACTGAGATAATAATGGGTGCAATTTGAAAAATGTAGGAAAAAAAGTTACATTAATACTGTTCTTTATTTAAAGGTATATGGAGTAGTAAGACAACATTAAAGATTTTGTTTTGTAATCCAGCCTTGAACAGTATGTGGAAAAGGAATTGCCAGGTATTGAATGTGTATTCAGAAAAGGGAGATCACTTTGCCAAAGTGTATTGGAAAATGGAAAAAAGATGTCTGTTTTTGCTTTATTGATTATACAAATGCTTGTACAACCTGTAGCAAATTGAAGACTGTCTTTAAAACATAACAATCCTCTTCTGGTTATTTATCTGATAAGCAGGAAGCAAAAATTGAAATGGAGTAAGAAACAAATTACTGGTGAGAAATGTTGGACTACAAGAAATAGCAGGTGGAATTAAAATTGCTGGGTGAAACAGCATCAGATATACTGACGATAGCTGGAAGCAAGGAAGATGTAAGTAAGGAATCTCTTATTGATGGTGAAAGAAGAGAGTGCAAAAAAAAAACAATCTGTTGCTTAATATATTTAAAAAGAAGCGTTATGTCAGCCAGTAATAGCAATCCAGTGCAGATAAGCAGAGAAGAAGCTGAAATACCCCATCTTTCTAGGCTTAGAGTAATAATGACACTAGCCATGAAATAGAGACATCTGCTACTTGGGAGAACGACTGTGACAAATCTAGACATCACATTAACGACAAAGGTATATCTTCTCAAAGCTATAATTTTTGAAATTGTAGCAGAAGGCGTAAAAAGCTGAGCCATCAGAAATGCTGAAGAAAAATCAATGCCTTTTGATTGGGTACTGGAGAAAATTGTTGGGAATACTTGAAAAAAATGATATTAGAAGAAATAAAACTAGACTGCTCCCTGGAAATACTAAATCATGGAGCTAAAGCTTAAAAATGTTGGACATATAAAGGCAAAGCAAGAGTCAATGGAGAAGCCCTGGGTGCTTAGAAAATTAAAGCAAACACCAAAGAGGCCAACAAAAGTCAAGGTGGCTAAATCCTACCCCTGGTGAAAGGTGGTGGTGCTTGCCCTCTGGAATAGCAGCTCTCTGGAGATCTCTACTGCTTCTATCTTGCAGATAGACTCTCCTTTTATATTGAGGTTAATGTAGTGTGTGTGTGTGTATGTGTGTGTATTCATTTTTCATTCTACTTTGAGAGATGTAAACTGCTTAGAATCATGGGGAGTGCCCTCTAAATCTAATAAAATAAATCATACTAACATGAATTTTCAAGAATTCAGAGGCACTTACTGATGAAATGAGGTCCACTGGATCAGAAGGTCTGGAAACAATACAATGACTGAAACCAGCAACAGCATCAAGCTCTTCAAGAATATGTTATTCCCCCTCCTGAAAGATTTCTCTAAATCCAAAGTAGAATTGATCAACCATTTGATCTTTCTTGTTTCAGGAAAGGTTATAACATATAAAGGCGTATAAATATTTGCATTTTAAAATCTAAATAAATGATGAAGTCTAAAAATAGAATCAAATCACAACTCATAATTATGGCTATTTTTATGCAGACGTGTCCTTGATTGCATTTGATAATTGCTCAGATGCTGCATTGTACTGTCTTTATAAAATGGATCTTCTGAATGATGTTGTAGATGCTGAAATTTTCCATCAGGTTCCTAAAGACGAATAGAGGAACAAAGTGTTGGAATTTCATGGAATTTCAATCGTTCTTCATTGTATATTTCACTAAAATATTTGGGATAAGAAATGTGAATTTTATCCATATAAATAATATAGGAAGCACGTAAATGAGAAGAATAATATCAATGGGCTATAAAAGCAATCCAAGATCATTCAAGACATCGAGCAGGAGTTAAGGAGTTCACCCTGGGCGTTATGGCGACACGGATGAAAGAAATCGGAGCTCCGGTTTCCTAGTCTGATTTCGCTTCGTCTGGAGACCCAAAGAGGTCAGAAAGTCACCCTGGAGAGGCAACGAGGAGGAAGGGAAACCTTGGGAGTTCGGAGCCAACGGTGGTTGGCCCAAGTGGACCGAAGAAACTCTTCAAACAGGTGGGAGAAAAGCTGCCGGCAAGTACGCAGACAGCCCAAGCCACAGACAGGCAGGGAAGAAGTGAAGAGCCGCGGCAGTGCCACCGAACAGCTGACTGTCAACAATGTGTTTGATCTGGGTGAGATTCTTCTTTATTTCTCTTCCCTATGGACTTTTAAAATATAATTCCCTGAATTGGATAACTTTTAAAAGTAAAAAACCCCAGGAAGACTTGGGAAGAAGAGAGTTAAAAGCGGCAAGAAATCTGGAATGGGGGAACGAAATTAAGGAATATAAAAATATGCAGAAAAGATTCGAGACTGATTGAAAAGAAAAAAATGATAATCTGTTGTTGGCTATTTTTTTTTATTTGGGAAGATTTTTTTACTTTGTTGTGAAAGAGCATTTTAAATAAAAGTTTTACTACTGGATAGAGACACTATAACTAATGAGGACATCTAGTGGTGAAGGAAGATACTACAATAATACAGAAAAAAATCAGAAGAGTGATGACCTTGAAACAACACCTGTGCTAAACAAAGAACATCCTGTGTTTCTACGAAAGAAAAAACAATTTTTTTAACTACATCTTTCAACTTTAGACATAACTATTATAGAAACTATTTAGAGACAGGTTTTTTTTCTTTTTCTTTTCTTTTTTTTTCTTTTTTTCTCTAATATTTTTGAACTGAGAGAAATATTTGGATTAGACTGTTGGTGTTTTTTATTTTGCTGGATTACAGCTTAAAGTAGTTGGCTTTAAAAAAAAAAAAAAAAACTTGGACTAGCCTAAAGCAGTTGGCTCCCTTCTAAACCTGGATTATAGCCTAAAGCAGTTGGCTCCCTTTTAAACTTGGATTATAGCCTAAAATAGTTGGCTCCTTTTTAAAGTTGGATTTTAGCCTAAAACAGCTGGCTCTTTTTAAAGTTGGATTATAGCCTAAAGCAGTTGGCTTTTTTCTTCTTCTTTCTCTTCTCCCTGTGGATTTACAAAATTTGCCTGATTGAACAATGAGTGCACCAAACCTCACTAAAATTACAAAAAAACCTGCTTCTGCACCATCTTCTGGAACATCCAGTACAGCAAGACAGGGATCTATTGAAGCAATGTTACAACGAGAGAAGGCAAACAACCTCCAAAAAGAGATATATGCGATCTTACAATTAATGCAAGAAATGATGCAGAAGAATCATCAAGAAACAAAAAGCAATATTGATAAGCTAAACGAACAAATGCTTGACATAAAGACACAAGTTGAGGTTCACCAACAAATGATCCTTAAAAATGAACAAAGAATTCAGAAGGTGGAAGATCAATCAGAAGATACTGGGGGAAAAATTGAAGCACTAATGACAGAAAATGAAAGATTAGAACAAGCAAATCAAAACCTAGAAGGCGCTGTCGCTGCTTTGCAAATGGAGAAGGCGGTACACTATTTGAGATTCCAGAACATATCCGAAGATAAAGAGGAAAATATAGCAGAAGTGATTATTAATCTATTAGCAGAGGCCCGAGAAATGGAAAGACCGGAGACGTAGCAAGAAGTGGATGAAATATTTAGAATGAATTCAAGTTACACAAGGAAACACAAATTGCCCAGAGAAGTCCATGTAAGATTTATGAAGAAAACAATGAGGGATGAGATATTAAGAAGAGTTAGAAATGATCCATTACAATATAAAGATAAAGAAATAGTAGTGCTGAAACAGATTCCCAAGAGAATAAGGGATACTCGAAGACAATATTATTTCTTGACTACAAAGCTGATTGCAAAAGGAGTAAATTTTAGATGGCTGATGCCAGAAGGGATTTTAATCAATTGGAATAACACAAGATATCGTTTGGACTCAATGTGGAAGGCAGAGGATTTTGATGAAAGATATAGAGCATTTCTGGGAGAAAGAACACAATATCAACAAGAGGATGGAAAAAGCCAGAAACAGACAGAATAAACAATAGAGGAAACAATTACACAGGTGGAAGAGGAAAAAGAGAAGATGAATCAAGAAGATGAGGGAATAGTAAAAGAGCAGAGGATTACGAGAGCAACAAGACCTAAATATAAGTAAACCAAAACGAAGAAGGAAAATGGAATTTTTTCAGTGAATATAAATGGATTGAATTCCCCATCAAAAAGGGAAAAAAAATTCAAACAACTACAGAAAATAAACATTGATATAATTTGTTTGCAAGAGACACACATAAAAAAATAACATCATAAATTTTTGGAAAATCCAAAACTTGGAAAACTTTATTATACATCAGCTCAACAAAAAAGAGTAGTAGTTATATATGTCAAAGAGACAATAGATTCCAAAATGATTTATGCAGATGAAGAAGGAAGAATATTAATGGTAGAAATATTTTTTAAATCAAAAACAGATACTTTTGATAGCAATATGCACCAAATAATAAACAAGAAGAATTTTATCAAAACTTTCACAGAAAAATAGTAGAAATGGAATATCAAAATATATGCTTAATTGGGGATTTCAATGCAATAGTAGACAGGACATTAGACTATAAAAGCAGTAAATCAGGGAAACAAGGAAGAAAAAGATTACCTAAGACTTTTTTCAATATGATAGAGGAAATTGGTATACAAGATATCTGGAGAGAAACGAACCCAGGAAAATCACAATACACATTTTGTTCTAATAGTCATAAATCTTGGTCCAGAATTGATATGATTTGGATGACACCTGAATTAAGGGTTAACATGCAGTTAATTGAAGTAGAATTAGGTACTTGGGCAGATCATAACCCCTTAAAAATGGTGTGGAAAGGAATGCAGAAAAAATTAAGATGGACTTTGAATCAATCTATATTAAAAGAGAAAGAATTTATAGACTTAGCAACAAAAGAAATGGAATTTTTCTTCAAAGAAAATAAAAAAGAAGATACAACATTACAAAATGTATGGGATACAGCCAAAGCATATTTTCGAGGCGTAGCGATAACATACACGGCGGGAAAAAAATAAAAAAAAGAGACACCAATGTCAGTTGTTAAAAGAAGAATTTAAAAAATTAGAACTTGAACTACAAATAAACCCACAAAAGAAAATATTGAAAAGACAAATGGAAATAATAAAACATAAATTAAATTTAATAGAATCAGAAAAATTGGCACAACAAATTAAAAGGGCAAAGCAAAACTTTTTTGAAAATGTAAATAAACCAGGAAGATGGTTAGCTTATAAACTTAAAAAACAGAAGGGAAAAAAGTGATAAACAATTTAGTAGATGAAAAGGGCTGTTTACAATTTAAAAATGAAGCAATGAAAAAGATAATAAAAGAATACTATGAAAAACTGTATGACAAGGAAGAAACTCCATGGGAGAAAATGACTCAATATATGGAAGAAAATAATTTACCAAAAATTCCAGAAAACTTTAAGACTATGTTAAATGAAAAAATAACAATGATGGAATTGACAGAGGCAATAAAAAGACAAAAAAAATGAAAAAACACCGGGACCAGATGGACTCCCAGCAGAGTTTTATAAATGTTTGCAAGATATATTAAGTTCACCATTGAAAAATGTATGTAATGAACTTCTATTGGAGGCAGAACTCCCAAATACATGGACAGAAGCTAATGTTACTTTGATACCAAAACAGGTCTCAGATTTGACCCAGATCAAAAACTATAGACCGATATCACTACTGAATGTTGACTATAAAATCTTCATTTCAATAATAGCTGAAAAGATTTTTGACTGAATTTATACACCCAGATCAAAATGGATTTTTGCCAAAGAGAAAAATAAAAAATAATTTGAGGGTAATACTAGATACATTGGAATATTATGAACTTCATCCAGGGAAACAACTGGCACTAGTATTTTTGATGCCCAAAAGACATTTGATAATGTTTCTTGGCAATTTATGATTCAACAACTAAAAACAATGGACTTTGGTCAAAACTTTATAAATATGATTCAGACAATATATCAGAAACAATCAGCAAAAGTAATTGTAAACGGGGATTACACAGAGAATTTTGATATACGAAAAGGCACAAGACAAGGATGCCCATTATCCCCATTGCTATTTATCTTAACTTTGGAAGTTTTAAATAGAAACATTAGGCAACATCCAGAAATTAAAGGATTGAAAATAAAAGGTGAAACCTACAAACTGCAAGCATTTACAGATGATTTGGTATTCATTCTAGAGTAACCTTTAGAGACGATTCCTAAACTGTTGGAAAAGATAGAACAATTTGGAGAGATAGCAGGATTAAAGATAAATAGAGAAAAAACTAAAGTGATAGTTAAAATTTTTACAGATAAACAAAAAAAGCAATTATCAGAAAAAATAGAATTGCAAATAGTTAAAAAGGTCAAATATTTGGGAATATATTTGACAGCAAGATGTTCAACAATAAAAGAAGATAATTACATTAAATTGTTAAACCAAATAAAGCTTGATTTGGAAAAATGGAAGAATCTTCAACTGTTGATATTAGGAAGAATTGCTACGGTGAAAATGAATATATTACCAAAAATATTATTTTTATTTCAAACGATACCTATAAAACTGGAGAAAAAATTCTTTGAAGATTCTGTCTAATTCAAAAATTTATCTGGCAAGGAAAGAAAGCTAGAATTAAATTGAAAATGTTACAAGAAGCCAAGGGAAATGGAGGCTTTGGCTTGCCAGATTGGGTTTTATATTAACAAGCATCAGTGTTAACATGGATAAAAGAATGGATAACTCTTAAAAATAAAAGATTGCTGTATCTGGAGGGACATGACCTGCAACTTGGTTGGCATGCTTTTCTATGGTAGGGAAAAAATAAAATACATAAATACTTCCAAAACTACTACATTAGAAATGCATTATTATTAACTTGGGAAAAAATAAAATGTAAAATTTATTTGAAAATTCTAGGATGGCTTTCAACAATGAAAGCATTCGTACATCCAAATCTAGTCAGTCTCGATAAAATATGGACATACAAAGATATTCTAAATTCTGAAGGGAACTTAAAATCCAGGCAAGAGATGAAAAATCAGGGCATCGATTTAACATGGTGGTCACATTTACAAATTCAAGTCAGATATGATAAAGATATTAAACAGTATGGATTTTACAAAGAACAGACTATGTTTGATCAGACATTATTAACTTCTGATGAAAAGTTAATTAAAAAATGTACAATTTCTTATTAAATTTCAAAATGGAAGATGAACAAGTAAAAGACAATGATAGTATGGGCAAAGAATTTTGGATATAATATAGACTTAGAAAAGTGGCAAAGTTTGTGGGAAAGAAACTATAAATTGACAATGTCAGCTTCATACAAAGAAAACTTATATAAAATGTTTTATAGATGCCATTTGCCACCAACAAGATTAGCAAAAATGTTTAAAAACATGTCAGAGAAATGTTGGAAATGTAAACACAAACCAGGTACTTATTATCATATGTGGTGGACATGTGTTAAAGCAAGGAGATATTGGACAATAATCCACACTTGGTTAGAAAAAATGTTAGAGAAACACATAGACTACAAACCTGATTTTTTTTTACTAGGTATAATGCCAGAAAAACTTGATAAACAAAGTACATATTTGATTCTACATGTGATAACAGCGGCAAGAATTATATTTGCACAATATTGGAAGAACGAAGAAATATCACCAGAAGAAGAAATAATCAAAAAAACATTAGACTGTGCGGAAATGGACAGACTTACTTTAAGGTTGAAAGAAAAAGAAGAAACAGAATATTTTCAAACTTGGGACCTATTTTATCAATGGTTAGAGAAAAGATTTAGGGATTAGGAATTTAATTTGTATTAGTGAATAAGATACTCAGACAACATGTTTTTGTTGAATAATTATTATTGAACTCTGTTAAAAATAATAATAATAAAACTTTAAAAAAAAGACATCTAGCAGGAGTTAAAATGGTATGGGAATATCTCTTCTGAGAGGAAATTAGAAAATTGTCTTACCTTAACTGTATCACCACAAACTGGACAGGACAGGAGATTATTTTAGACTCTTTTTCCTCAATAAGGACCCATACCGAAGGCCTCAACCATACTAGCTTGGAGATGATGTATCTGGTTCCCATTTTATTCCTTTGGGGGAAGTGCATAATTTAGAGATAGAAAAATCAACAAAGATTAAATACTTGGCAAATCCACCTTCCTCTGTGGTATGTGAGTCAGCAGCACTTTGGAAGCATTTTTTGCTTGGCAAATATTCAATATTCTGTCTTCTGTTCAATTCAATACCCTTTAGATGACATCTTATCATCCACTAGCAATTTATACTTGTTACTATGGTATTTGGCATATAGCTTCCTTTTTCTTTTGAGACTGTCTTGGAAAGCAGGCTGAAATACTATTTATCTAGTGATCTTGCTAGAGAGTAGGTGTTGTTGGAACCAAAGAATATGGCTGAACAGGCTATCAAGTATTTCTTGACATTTCTGAATAGGATGCAAGCCTCTCCCCACTTAATTAAGAGCAAATCTCACTGAAATCAGGAAGGCTTACTTCCATGTAGATATTCTTAAAATTGATACTTACAGTAATAATTTCCCCCTATTCTTAAAGGTACTTTCGGATAGCTGTTTGAAGCTGGACCAACAAAAAGAAATAATATTTGGAGATATTTAAGAAACTTGTTTGCTTTTATGTTTAGTCAACTCTGTGGTGTTTCCTCTTCTGAGAATTAATTGAATAATTTTTCAAAAGTCTAGTGTCTTCACAACAAATCACTAATGCAAAACAGAGAAATAGGTGTGACTTAAGAGAAGAAAAAGGTTTAATTTCTCACTTTTCAAGTTACCGCTCAAACGTCTATTTCACAGAATCATTCATTGTTCTGCAACTAACATTAGGTGTTACGTTACTAATTAATTAATTAATTGGCCACCCATCTTACCATAGGATAACTGGGTAGCTTACAGTCATTAAAATATATATTAAATATACATATATATTAAAACATAAATGAATTAAAATTAAACATTAAAATCTAAGGACATGTGGGGATGTCATTTTTTTTCTAAGTTCACTTAAAAATTGAACATGTTCATAAGAGACTATCTCTCATATAATCAACCCCACTTATGCTAGTGGAATGACTTTTATTGACTTATCCCATATCTCCTTTTTTCTTTGCTTCTGAATCCCTCAAATGTTTAAGACTGAGCATCCCATAACTCAGCTTTATTTAACACCCTGCTATCCGAAGTTATATTACACTACAGCACAATTATCTTTCCTTTCATCACTAGGTAACATGTGATATTCTTTCCTCAATAATAATTATTAAGAAATATAGAATATAGGTTTAGTCAGTGAAGCATGTACAGTGCTGATAAAATAAAGTTCATAAATACATTACTGAGATCATACACATAAAGAGCAGCAAAATACAGCCTAACAAAAGTAAACAAAAAATATTAAACAAAAAAAGATATTTTTTTCAGTCTGAAAGCTGGAAAGAAGAACTGATTTGCACCCAAGATCAATAAAAAATGTTTCTTTCCCAGGGGCTGAGACTCAGAATCAGAATTCTTGTAGAGGTGAAATCTGATGACATCTGCTTAGACCATATTTTCTTGGAAAAAATAAAGGACAAATCTGAAAAGGGCAAATTTGAAAATGGTTGGTTAATTACGCTAAATCATTTTAATTGTTAAATCTAAAGGACAGCTTTCTCAAAAAAAAAGGGCTGTCCTTTTTAACAAAGAACTTATGGTCGCAGTAGTTTAGAAAGACACAAAAAGCTGTTGCAAAATGGTTGTAGGATGGTAAGACATCTGCTTGAGTGTCATAAACAAACTGACAAAAAGTATTAGTCAATTAGACTTAAGAATTAATACAGACAATCCATGCCAGTAAGTTTGAGGCTTAAAAATGAACCACTGGGTTTCCATTTATCTCTCTCTCTCTCTTTTTTTGTCATAGATATAATAACTTTAGAATATGTTATATGTGTCACTAAATTTAATCTACTGTAGACTTACATATGGCATTTATAAATCAACAAGAAGATTTATCCTTGGGAATAGTGTTATTCTGAACAGCAGTAAAGCTAAAGGAACAATGAATTTGAATTCTGAGTCTAAAATGGCTGGTAGGAATCCTTGAGCATTATAGGACCCCTAGCAATTAATGGAGCGTTGCCCTATGCAAATACTATTGTTCTGGCCCTAATTTACCACATCAAATAACCCAACTCCATTTACTGCACTGATCTGAATACCAAGCAGCTCTGAGAGATACTTTCATCTGAAGTTTATTTTTAAAATTAAGTAATTACATAGCAGTATTGGACTTGCAAAAATGTGTGGTCTTAGATGGTCAAATGCTGAAATAAACCAAATTTTGGTGTTACTCTCCATTCATCAGTATCTTTCAGTGCACATTTAATTTACATTATGTAAAATGCTAAAAGAATTTCAGCTGCCATTCAATCTTTTTCCCCAATATGAAAAGACCAGATTTGTACCTGCTGCTTTAATAAAAGAGAAAAGGATAGCCTAATCTCATATCCAGCTGTTATATGGTATACAAGTGGAACCATCTTAAAAAGTTATCTATCTAGAATCAATCCATCTAAAATTTTAAATCTCTTTTTAGGCCCCTAACTGACTCTCAAATGTACTGATAGAGGTCCAAACCACTATCAGATCCAGTCAACATGTAAGAATGTTTCATGTTGGTTGCAATTACGTTTCTATTTTCCAAGTTAAAGCACATTTATTTTGGAAATTCTTTTTCATCATTCTAGAAATACTTTAAGACAAAAATGGATCCAGTATGGTTCCTCTTTCAATCTAACAATTAAAGGAACTATAGCCTGCTCAGATTTACCTCAATGGATGAGTAAAGTATATTGTGGTATCATGTCATCAGTTTGTCTTAATTTTCTAAATTCAACAATTTCCATATATGTGTGTGTGTGTGTGTGTGTGTATGTGTATGTAATGTGTATGTGAGAAATATAGAGAGACAATATATATATCTGTACACACACACTCATACATATAAAATCATATTTAGAGGTGCTATATCTAATTGCTCAGGGGTAGAAATGACAATTATAACATATTATAATCTGTTGTAACTAGTATTTTGTTCGGGATAAATAGATAGTTTAGATAGACAGATAGTTTACTTCACATTTGCTAGCTGGGAAATTCTGGAGTAAAAGTTCACATATCTTAAACTTGTCAAGTTTGAAAAATATTGGTTTAGTGTGTGTGTGTGTGTGTGTCTGTCTGTCTGTCTCTTTGCCTGTCTCTTTACCTCTACTTCTACCTCTACCTCTATTTTTGTCCCCTCTCTCTATCTGAATATCATGGTCTGTCTGGTAGATGTTACATTGCTTAGTGGTCTGATTAATATGATAAAATTACTTTGACAGTTGCCAAGTTTTCCTTGAGTGCATATTGGTTCATCAGACAGTTGTCAGCAGAATAATAAATGCTGTTTTTTGAAATAAGCTAATATGATTTATTGTTGATAATTATGTTTATTTATTGCATCTGTTTGCTTGGGTTTTTATATATGAACTGGACCCAAATGAAATTACCTAAGTATATTTGTTTTATATACCTCTTGTTTTCATACCAAGATTGGAAATGAAGCAAAGCAATAGATATGGCTACTTCCCATACTTGTGCTTACTTTTTTTAAAGTGAGGAGCACAGTACCAGGATATTTGCAAGTCATTGGTTTTAATCAGCGAAATAAGTAAAATAATGCAATCCTTCTTAATAAATATATTGACCCAGTTGCCTTCATTAAAACATATTTATATAACACATTTTTTTAAAAAAAAACCATCCTATGGATTCATCAATGACTTTAAAAATAATGACTTAAAAGTAGCAAACACACTGGAAAATTAAATCTAGAGCAGAATGAAACCAGCACCACTATATCACAAATGTAAATTGTAGTTTTTAAAATGGAAGTGACAGCTGTATAAAGATGAACGATTGCAGAAAATGTAAAACTAATACTTTGGGTTAACAATTAAATCACTGATTGTTTGAGCCTTGGATAAGTAGATAATTCCTTATCGATGTACTTCAATTACAGTGCATCTCTTGCAAGCGAAGCACATCTTTTGATTTGTTACTTGAGTTGTGAAGCAGCCACCATCACTTGAAGGCTTGACGTGACTACTTCAAACTCCTCTTGAGATGGATGTTCAGATAGCAAAAGAAGCATCTCATCCAATTAATTACAGAGGCCCAATTTCTGTCTCTAGAGATCTTAAATAAAATTGTCCCTTTGAAGAAAAGTTTAGCTATACAAAGGTGATGTTTTTGCTATCTCATGCTGCATCAAGTGTACTTGTAAAGTGCCAATGATCAGCTGTATTCAGTGTTGCAAATTATTGGGGGGGAGTGTTTTTGGTTTCTGAATGTCACCAGCATCCACTTTCAACTTGTACTTAAATTACAGCTATAGATAAGAAAACAGTCTCAGATCTCATATGACAAACAGCCTGCAGTGCTACTAAAGTGCAATAGAGTGCAGTGTAAGATAGCTAAAATGATTCCCAGGTTTGCAAGTAGAATATTTGCAGTCACTGTAGACATTTGCATTTTGGACTTATAAATCTTAAATGTCATGGGGCTTTATCAGAACAGGAAATGGAAGATCCCGGGAAAGTTCTGGAATGATAGAGGATAGAAAAGTGCTTTTGTAAGAGAAGAAGACTTTAGGGACAGAATCTGCAGAGAATGGTCAAATGATAAAAGCAGCATTGGAAGCTCCACCCCTTTTGAAGGGCCTCTTATTTATTTATTAAATTTAGATGCTACCCATCCCACTGTCCATCTTATTGATGCTATCCATGATCAAAAGGGGCAGAGTTTGAGTCAGATTTGCTTAATCTGAAATTAGGGCACCAAGTTCAACTATAGCCAGGTACGCAGCTTAAAAAGGATCCCCTTTCTCAATATTAAAAGTTTAGTGCACGTGTACATTTTATTTAGATAATCTTGTAGAAATCTGGAAATATCAATTTAAGTATCCATATTTGCAAGTTAATGGAGAGATTTATCAGCCTATGTATTTCTAGGCAAGGTGGTTATATTGTAAGAGGAAGCAAAGTAAGTGAGATACCTCACCTGCATTGTTATCTCAAACAATTCAACACAAGAGGTAGGGATATGTATATTAATACAATACCGGAGCATCCACTGGATTCATGGCTTGTGTTAAAATGACACAAATCATAATTTTATATTCATTGCCCAGAGTCACAATCTTGAGATGAACCGCTGTATACATTTATAGATGTAGGTATAGACACAGAGAGAAAGAGACACAGACACCCAAACACATCGAATGAATGAATGAAAAACATTGCTTCCAATATTATTGTCAATAGATGGCAGTACTAATGCGCTTGAAGCTCTGACACATCTTTTAGCATCTGCTCTTTCACTCCAGTTGGTGGAAAATTGCTATGAGAAAAGGTTGTGTTGTTACTGTTCATGAAATGGAAGCCTGCAGTGATTACTTGTCAGTGCACTTTAAGCAAAACGTCATGACCGAAATTTTGCCAAAAGGGTCCTGCCAAATACAGGTTTGTTTTCTGTTTTGACATCAACACTGTTTGTTGCAGGGCCAAAAATAACAACAATAATAAAAAAAATGACAGTGAACTGGAAAGAGCTGATTTGCATGATCAAGAATGAAGGGGATGACCTGTGATTAAGGACAAATTGCTCAGAGGGAAATTGCTATCAAGTTTGGCATTTTGCAGGAATATTTTGGTCACATTACTAATGTTCTTGAGTATTGGAAGGTGGGTTCTTCCCTTGCTAATGATAGATATAAAAACTTCTAGAAATGAGATTTGCCAGCAATTGTTGTCATATTATGGGAATGAAAGTGAGGAATTTCTTCACAGCATCATGACAACTGTTGAAACAAGGGCTCATTGTTATGATGACCAGTCTATTGTTATCAGTCTATGGAATATCATCATAAAGCTTCACCTGTAGGAAAACAAATCTAAAGTCAGGCTTTGACAGGAAAAGTTATGGTTAGAGTTTTCTGTCCCCTTATGGTACACTTCAAGAATATCCTTGAACTTGGAACCACTGTCAACTTAGCTCTAATTTAGAACAGGGGTTTCCAAATTTGGCAACTTTAAGACTTGTGGACTTCATCTCCTAGAATTCCCCAGTCAGCATGGCTGGCTGAGGAGTTCTGGGAGTTGAAGACCACAAGTCTTAAAGTTGCCAAATTTGGAAAGCCTTGCTTTAGAACACTCAACAACCTAAAACAATGATTAAGCAGAGAGTAAGCACAATAAGGCATTTTCATTGCATCATGACAACATTAGGCCTCATATCTCAGGAGCTGCCCAAGAAGCAATTAAGAAGTTGGATATATGTTAAATTTGGATTGCCAACAAAGAGTTAAAGGGAGACTAGTATAGCTATTTCGAGCTATTTAGCTCTCATCAGCTAGCCAAATAGAGAGCTAAATAGCTCAAAATAGCTATACTAGTCTCCCTTTAACTCTTTGTTGGCAATCCAAATTTAACATAGAAATGATTTGTTGCAGTAGCGACTGCTGCCTGGGATAGCTCCTAGATTGGGGCTGAAAAAGGCAAAAAGCTTCCGACCGGGTGTTCCAAAAACACTTATATGTATATATATGTATATATATGTATATATATATATATATATGTATATATGTATATATATGTGTGTGTCTTTAATAATTTTAAATATTGGAATCCCAGGTATGGACATTTAAAGTCAATTAAATAAAATAATGAACTCCGGGATATTAGAAAAAGGCTTCTTTATTGCTGAGCTTTCGTTAACAACCTGTTAACATCATCAGAGCAAAGGGCTAAATGGCAAGGGAGCATGTGCATAAATTCACATAACAGTTGGGAAAAGCGGTTACATTGTGGCATGTGCACACAGTGTGCTTAAGAAGCTCGTTTAGAAAAAATCACATTGACAACAGCAGGTATACAGCAGTAAGTCTCCCAACAAGATTTAAAAGTCGTGCTTATCAGCTGTTAGGCGTGCAAGCCGGATCGTGCCTGTCAGCTGTTCGGCGCGAGGTTAACGGGGCCGCACGAAGTCTTGTGCCGGCTGGATTCTTTCAGTGGAGATCAGCTTGGATGTTCGTCTTGCCCTCTCACGTGCAGGTGTTGTGGGACTGGATCTATCAGCTGTTTGGCGCGTAAGTCGGATCGCTCCCATCGGCTGTTCGGCGCGAGGTTTTTCGGGGCGTTGCGTGAGGTCTTGTGCCGGCTGGATTCCTTCCATAGAGAGCAGCTTTGATGTTCGTCTTGCCCTCTCACGTGCAGGTGCTGTGGGACCGGATCTGCAGGGAGAGAAAGTAGATGCCCTCGTAGGTCATGTAAGTGGTTTGCTCGTCCTTATTCACCCCCCCTTTTTTTGGGACGTTGTGAAATCGTCACCGTTGTAGGAGTCACTCTTTTGGATTTTGTAGTTTTTTTAGAGTAAGGTTGCTGCGTGTGTATGTCTTGTTGTGTATAATCAATTGGAATGTTTGTGTGTGGTTGTTTGTTGTGTTTGTCTGTTGTGGGTGGTTTGCAGAATTTTGGAATTGGGTTGTAATAGCTTGTTTTATTGCAGCTGTCAATTCTGGTCTAGGTCTTAATATTCTGCTTTTGTTCAGGTCTTGTGTGTGTATGTTTTGTTGTGTGTGGGTGTCTTGTGAGATTAGATTTATGTTTTGGATGTTTGTGTCATGGATGCTGTAGTCAGTAGTGTTGCTTCTCTGTGTGAAAGTGTCAGAATGTGTTGTGTTGGTTGTGCAAGTTGTCATGGTTGCGTTAGAGTTGTGTTCTTTATTTGGATTAGATGAAAAGGGTTGTGTTGAAGAAAGGATGCCTGTGATGCTGGTTAGGGGTTCGGCATGTGGGTGAGGTGGTGTTATTGTGTTGTTGTTGGTTGAGTTGAAGTGTTTAGGTGTTTTGTGTTGCTGTAAGTGACTTTTTAGGGTTTGGTAAGGGGGTAGTAGGTCAATGTGTCTGTTGATGGAATGGCAGTTGTAACATACTGAGCCTTTGCGATGTAATCTCCTGTGATGTAGGTTCAGGAGGTTACATCGCAAAGGCTCAGTATGTTGCATGGAAACTAGCCCTAGTCAACAAACGAGTCCCAACCACAAAACCGACACTGGACCCAGAACAACACAGGACACCACCACCAATCACCCTCACCAGACTCAAACCCAAACCCATCCCATAGATGAAATGCAACCATCATCCAGAATCCACACCACGACGACATCACCAACTGCTGCATCCCCCGCCGACCCCCACACAAAGCAAACTGACACATGCCATAAACACATGGCCAGACTGCAAACTCGGAGCCAAACCAAAGCCCGTGATGCTACATCACGGCCATCGACTCAGGACATTACATCACAGAACTCAGGAGGTTACATCGCAAAGGCTCAGTATGTTACAATGCAGCCTACCTCCCATGATGTGGCAGCACAGGACTCAGGATATCACTACAATAGAGCTCAGAATGTTACCACACGGCCCATTACCCAGGTACAAAAGAACAATGGGCACACAGCCAGCACCTCAGCCACACAGGATGTTACCAAACAACTGACTAATTTGCTTACATCAATTCCATCTTCCAATCAAGATGTAACAACACAGCCAACCAACCCGCTTACAGCTACATCAGCTAATTTGCTTACATCAATTCCATCTTCCAATCAAGATGTAACAACACAGCCAACCAACCCGCTTACAGCTACATCAGCTAATTTGCTTACATCAATTCCATCTTCCAATCAAGATGTAACTACACAGCCAACCAACCCGCTTACAGCTACAAAGCCAACATGCCACACACCCCCTCCAATATTTATAGAAGGACGGCAGCTCCGATCACGCTTTGCTCGCACTAGCATGAAGCCGAAGATTTTTGTGGATTTTTGTGGATTTTTGTGGAAATCCGGGTAAGATATTTATAGTGAATTCAGAGAGTAGTTTAAGTAGTAAAATACTGGCTTTGGTGCTCTAAGGGGGTGGCCCCGGCTTTGGTTTACAAAAACAATGCTTTAGGGTGTAAGCTATTAGAGCAGGTGTAATTTGAGATTTTTGTTTTCCGCTAGTCCCAGCCTGAAGATGGTGAGTGGGACCTCGTCGAAACGTCGCCAAGATACTCTCAATCTTACATGGGAAAAGACCCGAATACGCCAAGACCTGCATACCTGTACCCGTGAAAATCTACGAAAACAAATACACACACACACACACACACACACACACACATATAAATACATATACATATACATACATATATATACACACATACACACACACATATATACACATATACACATACACATACATACATATATACATACATACATACATACATACATACATACATACATACATACATACATACATATATGTATTGGCTGGAGCACCCGGTCTACCAAGTATAGGATAAATCAGTCTGTTCTGCGTATATAATATCCAATAATTTTAACCAATAGTTTCAAGAGGGCAGCTTTATACAAAAGTGAAAAGAGAAATTGGACCCACCATTAACAAGTTAGAAAAAAAAGCATTAAGACAGAGGGCCATTCCTTTTCCTGGCAATATAATATGCTATGAATATGATGATGTAATAAAAAAAACTCTGGGGAGATGGTGGTGAATTTTATTTCATTTTGCCTTTTAATGCAAACTTATTGAATTCACATTTCCCAAACCATCTGCAAACAAAACATAGATTTACTATGATATTGACACATTTCTGCAATTTGCAATACCAGTTTTCAGTCAAGAAATGTATGTGCATATTAGGGACATACATATTTGTATATACCCACACAAGTATAAATAATAGGGAAAAAAATCTGGAAAATTTATTAGAAATGTCAACAAAATGCATATATTTGGCGTTTTTTTTTTTTTTTTTTTTAAAGGCAAATTAATGGAGAAAGAGGACAAAATGATCTTAAGACTGAAAAACAAAACCCTTTTCCAGTCATTAACAGAAGAATATTCTTTTTGCTGGCGTCCTTCATAACTTTCTATGAGTAATTCTCTACTACAGAAAATAGCTTCTTGTCAATGGACAGAGAGAATTGTCCAGATGTTTTAAATGTGGCTCCTCGTAAATATATGAACTCTGACCACTTTATATGTTTACCCAGAAATATTGTGGAATAGCAAAGAGATTTTAAAAAGTGTAATAATATCATTTATGGTTCTCCTCCAACCATCTGGATCAATGGCATCTGGGGAGGGGGTTCAAATTAGGCAAAATATTGGCTGGAACATTGTGATGGTGCCAACTGTTTTGAACATCATTGCCCAAAAGATGTGGGAGTTGCAACACAACATCTACTATCCATCTGCTATCTTGCCAATTTGGAAACCCGCTGTGGACAAAACTGGTACTGTGCAATTAAAAATCCTCAGTTTTCTTTATTATGGTTTATTATAGTCTCAGGGATATAATAATACTGCTAAATTGCCTTGCTTCTGCTGTTGTTATTTTATGTTATCTAATCACTCCAGAAACTTCCACTTAACAAATATTGCTGGTTTTCCATTTCCATTTTTATTACATTTAAATTAAATTATATTTCTTGAGATGAAGCATTAATTGATAACTTAATTCATTAGGTACATAATTAAAATTGTGTTTTAAAATAATTTGTATTTAAATATGTTGCATGGTGAAAAGGAATGCTTTTGTTCTTATTATCATCACTAGAGTGAGGCAAACATTTGAAATATTCTTTTCCAAATTATATTGTTTTAGTGTTTTTTTAAGAAAACTGCTATCAGATTTAAATGTCTCCAAATTATTATTCATTAACTGTGGTATTTTAAATAGCTAAATAGCTGAGTGATTGATACAAGCACGATACTTTATCCTTCTGATTTCTGTTTATATTTGTCAGTAGGGAGGCTAAATGCTACAGTCACCTATAGAAAAATAGGTCTAATTAAATGTAGAAAACTGTTCTATTGCCTACCAGTTGTTTTTTTTTTTAAATAGGTCTTTCGTAGGCTAATCTTTTTCTGCTTACTCCCCACCCAGTGCAGGATCTGACTACAGCTTTATATAGTTTCATTTATTTTTATCCTGCCTTTATTATTTTTACAAATAATTCAAGGTGGTGAACATACATAATGTTCCTTCCTCCTCATATCTTCCCTACAACAATAACTCTCTGAGGTGGATTGGGCTGATAGAGAACGGCCCACAGTCACCCAGCCAGCTTTCAGGCCTAAGGCGGGATTAGAACTCCTGGTTGCCTTAACCACTAGACTCTACAGTTCTTCAATTGAGTGGAAGTCAAACACATACTGAGTACTTGGAATAAAGATTAGTCCAGGCTATATTTTTTTTAGTACATCAAACTTTTAAATACATCAGCATTTAAACTGTAATCCTATAACTGCAAACCTATTAAATTAGGCTTTCAATAATAAACCCTTAGGGAATTGCAACTGCCCTATTATTTAAACAATCTTACCCCATCTCCTCCAATCTCATTTACCTTTCTTGCTGTGAGATCAATGGTTTTTGATCTAGAGGGTCACATTCCAAAAAAACATTTAACATGAAGTCCAGGTGATTTCGTGAATATTAATAAGATAAAGTAATAATCAGCTTCTGTTGATTTCCAGCATTTACATGGGAAGCAGATTTCCAGAAGGTAAAATAACTTTAAAAGAGAGAGTACTGGCATTTCTTTGTGAACCTGGTTCCAGTGTTTCTTGTAGCAATCAGTATTTGTTATGGTATGTGAGCATGATCTTGAGAGAGATAGAGTTAAGAAATGCTGCTTAGGGAACAGTCAGATAAGATGAGGACATAGCCCACAGCTGCATAATGGGCAGAGAAAGAGGCTCAGAAGGGACCCTCCCTAGCTTCTCAGGCTGTAAAGGAGAGGGCGGGAGATTTATAGAGTCAGACTTGCAAGATTCTAATAATATAGCCTTACAATACAACAGAATTAGTTCATCTGGTTATGTTTCTTGTCTGGTCTACTTGGGAAGGTTGATAATATACCATTGCCACCTTGCTACCTTATATTCATAATTTACCGTTATTTAGTCAAAAACTCATGCCAGTATTGATATAATGTATTCCGCTCCTTAAATTACAGTCAGATTAATTAGAGATAAATATTCAAGCAAGGATTAATGTAGGTGTTCTTTTGAAATATATCAGAGGATATTCAAATAATCTGAAAACCGTATTTCTGTTTTTCAGATGTGAAGATGGAGGAGTTGAATATGACACTATGAAATGTACTTGTCCATTTTCTTTTTGAGTGATTGGAGGTAATATGTGAAGATGCAAGGAATAGAAACCAAGGTTGCCTTAATAAAGTTTGAATCAAACAAATGACTTCTTCGGCTAGAAGAGTGACCTAACATAGAAATTCGAGACTTACTGCTATGATTCTGATGTGAGATACCCCCAAAACCAGATTTAATAAAGCACTACATATGCAGGCATTATCCAAGGAATTTGGATGAACCTCAAACAAACAAACAAACAAAAACAAAAACATGCATGTCCAATCTTCAAAAGCCAAAGTGAATCCAGTGTATTATGAGTATTACTATCATATCTGAATTCCAAACTTCCAGGTGAGCACTAAATGGTAACAAAAAGATATTCACTTGGGCCTGCATGTTTTTGCTTTTGTTTGTTTCAAGTCTTTATGTAGGGGCTTTCCAGTTTCAGCCCAGCTATGGTAGTCCTAGAAAGCCAAAATAAAAAATAAAAAATGCAGGAATCCTGTATATTAAAAAAAATTAATTATTAGATAGTAAATAGAAGATCTTAAAGGTTTCACAAAGATGCCATGAGAAATTAATTTATGACTCAGAGATGCAAGGGCAACAATTAGATTGCAAGGATAATTGGGTCTTAGCATAATTAAGTTGGCCAGTCATCCTTTGCGTTTCCATAGAAGATTCCTGCCTCCTGCAATTTACATATCAACTAATTCTATAGTATAAGCAATTTTATAGTATAAACATTCTAGATTGCAGTGAGATGGCCTTCTTTACACTTCCCATAGGAAATACCATGTATGTATTCTGTTTTCTATTCTGCAGCAATTTACTCTGTAGGGTCATAGACTCATAAAAAATGCAATAGCTATTATTCCACTGCAAGCTCCAGACTCTAGCTGATCCTTATAGAAATTTAATATGGATGTAATACACAGAATAACTAACATTAATGAAACAGAGGTTAAACACCAAGTTAAACATAAGTTAGATTCAGACGTACATATCTCCATGGGATGTATTCCAACTTTGAACTTAGACTTCATGTCCCGTCTTCCTCAACAGGCATCTCTAATCAGGAAGTAAGCAGAGTTAGGGTAAGTATTTTCTTGTCTGATGCTGAAACAGGACTTGAAAACCAGCAGTGGTTTATTAGAAGCCTAATTGCTTGAGATACATAAAGCAGCTGCATGCTGCCCAGATGAGTTATGATATGCCATGGAGGCATTGCGATCCACTTATTGAAACATAAAGGCAACTTACTTTGCTTCCCTGAAGTATTTTGTCTCATTTCTTCAGAAAGTGAAGCAGTGCAGCTGCTTCTCATTCCTTTTAGGAGTGGGTGGATGTGGGACACATTGTTTGGCAAAACACGAAGCTTCGTCAAGGCTGAAACTTGGTTAAGAGAATTGGGAAGGAGGCAGTGAAACACTACAACACTACTTCACAACCCCCAGTTTTTTAACATGGTTAATGGTTCCATGTGAAATAGAAACAACAAGAATAGTCTATATTTGCTTCTGTCTGAAAGACACACTGATTGTTTGAAAGGATGATCTGAGACCCAATCTATAGTGCTTTGGGTATAGTACCTGCCAGCTTTGGGTTATGGTGCCAGCCACTGTTCACTGTGTTGTTTCCTCCAATAACATATACTTTTAAAAAAGACTTGATTATTTATTTATTTTTAAATCATGCTGCATGATACTTTTTCTAGAATCAGCTACTTAGACCCTTCAATCATTCTCAACTAATTCACTTTAACTGTAATTCTCATCCTCTTAACATTCATGCCCAAGTCCAGTTCTAGCATTGAGCTGATAAAGATTCTCTATTACTAAGCAGGATAGCAAGAACAGCAATCTGGCCAATTAACACAGTTTATGTGTGATGGGCTCTTTTTCACTCTGGAAAAGGGTATAATTTAGATACAACTTCACCAGACAGACAGCCTTGTAGTTGTGCTCCTTCCTTCCTTACTGAGTGAATTGTTAACTTTTATGACACTGTTGGAAGGCATGGAACTTTCATTCAATTTTCCTTTTAAAAATAATTCAGTTCAAATCAAATATCTTTATTACAGTCTTGGACTAGCCTTTACAGTAAAAAAGAGCAATAGTTCAACATAATTAGGAAAGGAGACAAAAATAATAAGGCAATAAAATGATATATATAATTAAAACTTTATTACACTTGGTGAAGTTATTTGTCCACCTGATATGTGAGTGTGGGGTTAACATTCCTTAAAAAGTAATAAACATAAAATGTATTACAGTGCCCCTGGTATTTGGAAATGATTGGGGTGACCAAAGTACATCAAAATAAATGTTGTCTAGGTGTGTTAATATTGGCTGAAAGCATTACTATGATTTTTATTCTCTGCTGTTGAAAATCAGCAGCTCAGTGGTTTCAGGCCCAAAACCAAGATAGACACATGATGATTCTTCCAAGCTGAATACTTTATTGTTCACATCTATAGATAAAATCTTGTCAGACTGAGCACTCTTCTATCTGCATCTATAATATACCTGTGAACTATGAGGGAGAGGCTGTCTTCGCCCTCTTTCTCTCAAACATAATATCTGGACTGAATTGTCTCTTACTACTCTGGAATGCAGCCCCTCCTTCCCGGGAATCTCCTCTTCACTGTATTCCATCACATTCCATCATTATTTAATGTTATACACTTTTGGGGGTTAAATAATATTCATAGGCTTTAATTGTTTTTCTTTACTAAATATTTATCCTGCTGTAATTGTAAGACTCTGGGCGGTATACAAAAGCATCCATGTAAAAGATCAAATGTCCGTGGTTCATTTTGGTGTAGTGTGGTGTGGGGGTTAAGGTGCTGGTCTAGAATCCAGGAGACCGAGAATTCTAGTCCTGTCTTAAGCATGAAAGGCAGCTGTGTGACTTTAATCCAGTTGCTTATTCTCAGCCCAACCTACCTCAGAAGGTTACTATTCTGGGGAAAATAGGAGGAGGATGCAGTATTGATATGTTTGCCGCCTTGAGTTATTTATATAAAATAATAAAGGCAGGATAAAAAAAAATCTATCACCCCCCCCCCCAACCATGAGTCAGAAACAAACAATCCGAAAATACAACAGTATAAAAGAAAATCATTCACAAGGTAGCATCATCTTAGTTAAGATAGGAAAGGGTTAAACATTTATTTCATTCTCATCTCTTTTCCATTGCAAACTGATGTTTCCTAAAGGTATTTTGCACAGAAGGAAGACTATCTTTTAGGCAGAGACAAAATGAGTTTTTCTACAATAGATGCTTTTGAGATTTCCAAGTTCACCTTTTTTATCACCAGATTCAGTTCATGCAAAATTATCTGGCTACAAGGTCAATTGGAAATAATCAGTCTAAATATGTAGAAAAAATGATTTTATTTGCACATAAGAAGCAATCTGTAAAATTACTCTTAATGTTAGTGTGTAGTGCGAATAATTAATATTATTCAGTGGAATTTGACCTTAAGGGAAAAAAAAACCTAGGTTAGACATGAAGGAACTGATTAGGATCAAGCATCATTATATTGGCATAATCAGATATCTTAATTGTTTTGTTATGCAGAAATTGCAGGGACTAGCAAAATTAATATAACAGCTGAACTGAAGCCTTTGAAGATTTATATTTTGCATTAAATTTAAAGTAGGTCCTCCTATTTCATTACAATTAAAAAACTATCACTTAAATCTCAAGATGTAACTGAATGATTCACTTCAAAAATGATTGGTCAAAGGGTTGGAATGAATGTCAGATCTAATAATTCATATGCGTTGTACATTTGGAAAATGTCAAAGTGAACTATTTTTGAGGGAATCTCTTCAGTTCAGTATGATACCATCTTTTATTTTTTTTATTTCCTTACTTTCTATTTTTAAATTTTAATTTATACAATAATTTTATAAGAACGTTATCTCTTGTTTATGTTGTTTTTGACAGTCATTGCTTGGGTTCTATGCTGATTACGGCAGATTTTAATCACACTGTGGATATATTAACTGGTCTTATATTCTACATATTATATGATAATATGGTAAAGGTTTTATACATACATACAGTACATACATACATGGAAAGCAACTTTGCCTGTGTTACTCTCAAGTTGTGGAATTCATTGTTCCTGAAATGATGATTGAGCTCATTCTTATAAATTCTGTTAATTTTATTAATCTGTTTTTGCTGTCTCATTTCTATGAATTGTTAAAAATGATGCATTAAAAATTAAATGCGTCATGTATTTATATATCTATAGTGGGTGGGGGTTTCTTCAAACATACACTAACCCAGGGGTCTTCAAACTTGGCCCTTTTATGACTTGTGGACTTCAACTCCCAGAATTCCTCAGCCAGCGTGATGGTATCATAATGAATGGCTGGCTGAGGAATTCTGGGAGTTGAAGTCCGCAAGTCATAAAAGGGCCAAGTTTGAAGACCCCTGCATTAACCTGTAAAAACAGGCACACTTAAAGCAGTTGGGTTCTTGGCAGAGATGACTTCACCTTCTCCAGCATTTCCCGGAGAAACATTTCCATATAATATTGCTGCATCACACATGCAGACCAGAAAGCACTGGAAAAATAGATAAACAGTATCTCCCAAGAACCTGTTCCTGTAGCTCCATCACAGAAGAGGATGCTAGCTAAATTTGTTTCCAGTTAGCATTCCTTCTGCCAGAAATACTTCTCCGAGTAGTCTTTGAGATAGTCATAATGGCATTTGTTTATATACACAATGTCTATTCTGTCACTCTTACAAAGTTATCAAATGTAATTTTTAATTCAGATTTTGCATGGCCCTAATTATGGATGTTATTATTGTTTTATGTTGCTTTAACTAAGGTTTAATTGTACTTTAGAGAGTTTTTGTATTTCATCATTTGTAAATGCCATGAGATAGAATAATGTTGGCAGCAATATAACTGAATTATTGTTGTTATTCTTAGGGTTGCACAGTGGTTGAAATTCAAAGGAAGAAATATGATTTGGAGTTATGTATATAGTATCTGCCTGAAACACCAAAAACTAATATATTTTTGTTAAGATTATGCAGCAGCAATGGATGGCATGATGAAAGCTGAAGAAAATGTTCAATTTCTTTAAGATATTTCTAGCAGATGGTACATGCACAGACTCCCAGCTGTAAACCATAACAGAATAACAGAGTTTGAATGGATCTTGGAGGTCTTCTAGTCCAACCCCCTGCTCAAGCAGCAAATCCTATACAATTTCAGATAAATGACTGTCCAATCTCTTCTTAAAAACCTCCAGTGATGGAGCATCCACAACTTCTGAAGGCAAGCCGCAGCACTACTTTTTCCCTTCAAAAGCAAAGCTGCTCAGGATTAAATGGTTATTATTATTACATAGAATTATTACTACTTAGAAGAAATCTACCCAATATATGTAACTCTTGGCTTAATTTCAGGAAGCCATCAGCCTAGTTACAAAAATCTTCTAAAAGAGGCTAATTCAGAAATCCAATAAGACATATTTATCTGTGTTTTGCAGCCTGTTGCTTGAAAGAATCTTTTCCATTTTTGAATTATATAAACAAATAATAACTAATACTCAAGAGACTCTATTAATTTTAATCATGACTTGAAATGGACCAGACTAAACTATTTACTTACTTCCTTACATTTTTGTTATGCCTCTTTGACAACACTTAATGTGCCTCATATTCATTCCTATAGGTACAGTTGTTTTCACTTTTCAGTATTAAAGCCAATGGGCTGCCATTTGACCCCAGGCACAGCACGTGGCAGATGTTGGAGGGCTGAGGGTCTCAAAGAAAAAGAAAGAAAGAAAGAAAGGAAGGAAAGAAAGAAAAAGAAAGAAAGAAAGAGAAAAAGAAAGAAAGAAAGAACTATCAACTATATCTACTTGTTTTTGCTAAGAACCCTACAGTAGCATCACCCCAAGTTGAAATGTGGAACACAGGGAAAAGATGAAGATTTATTTATGTATTGAATTTATTTGTTGCCCATCTCGTAATGAAATGAGGTGTTGTTTCTCAGCACTCCATTTTAGAACAATGAAACTTTCCCAATTTATAATTGCATGCATATGTATAACAACATGCAAAACAGTTATGAATAATTCCAATTGTTCAAATAATTTGTTACATGAGGTTCTTTTCTAGGTTTTGAAGACAGAAAGGAACCTCAAGTATCTGAAGAACAACGCTTGGAGATAAAAGAATAAATCTTAAAGCCAATTACTTGTAATTTACCTCCTCTTTCTAGAAAACAATGATTGCTTCTAGGAACTGGATTGTAAATGTTCATTAGACAAATTATTAAAGATTCACAATATTCATAGTCACAAAAAAATCATTTACTTGTGCCGTATACTTTATTTGGAAGATCAGATTTTGTTGTTGTTCAATGTATCTCTTGACCTCTGAGATACATTGAACAAGAACAAAATCTCTGAATATATTAGGGATGCAGGTATGACCTTCTTGCATATTGGATCTCTATTATCTTCTCTGCCTTCTTTGATGCTTTGCAGAGCAGCATATCTCCTGAGATTCAGATAGTTTCCACCCTATGGCATTTTTTTTGTATGTGCCTTTAAGTCAGTCTTGATTCCTAACAACTGCCTAGAAAAGTCCCTGCAGTTTTCTTGGCAAAAGTTTGGAAGTGGTTTGCTGTTGCTTTCTGCCTAGGGCTGAGACAGTGACTGGCCCAAGGTCACCCAGCTAGGTTTGGCCTAAGTCAGGGTGAGAACTCATGATCTCTCAGTTTCTAGTCTGGTACCATAACCACTACATCAAACGGGCTTTACCTGGCATTTGTAAGGCATCCAAAATAGGGATTTCCCTCAGCATTGTGCCAGGAAATTAGGTGAGCCTATTTTTAGAAGTTTAGGGTTATGGATATGAGTGCTGCATCTGGCATGATCTGTTTCAGTTTTTGCTGGTATTGCCAGTTGACTTTGGCAAGGAAGGTAGAGCCAATCAGTTCTGGAATATCTTACATAAAGCATTCCACAATTCAGCATAATGTCTACTGTACCTTGTTTAGGACACTACATTTGTATGGTGTAGTGCAGGGGTCTTCAAACTTGGCCCTTTTATGACTTGTGGACTTCAACTCCCAGAATTCCTCAGCCAGGCATGCTGGCTAAGGAATTCTGAGAGTTGAAGTCCACAAGTCATAAAAGGGCCAGATTTGAAGACCCCTGGTGTAGTGCAATGTGGTGGTTAAGGAATTGGACTAGGCTGGAGAGTTCAGGTTTACTTTCATCTCTCAAAACTTCCGGGGTGGATGCTAATCATTCTTAACTTCGCCTATGTCACAAACTGGTTTTTGTGAGGATAAAATGAAGGAAGAACTCCATGTAAGACATCCTGAACTACTGAAGAAGAGAAAATTCATACTTATGGATCATAAAAATAGATAAGCAGTGAACTATCACAGCTAAATATGCATGTAATGGTGGACTCTCTTAATGGCTTTAATGCAATTCATTTGAATCTAAAGTTCAGTGCTGAGTTTTGGGGTAATTGTCCTCTGTATGTTAGGCCTCTGCTCTTAGGCATTATAACTATTATGCTAATAGAAATGTCTAAAACATTGGCTTTCAAAAATCAGTCAAATGCTTATTCTTAAAGTAGTAGTAAACCTTGGTATTACACATTGGGGATAATTCATCTTGCAAATAAAAAAAAGCTGTCCATATCTGAATAGCTGAGATAAACCCAGCTTTCTGATTCAGAACTTTTCCATTTTTTTTAAACTCTACAGATTTTTCCCCACCCTTGAAATAATCCTTAATTAGCTTTGTGGAATAAGTTTATGTGTCCTTTGCAGTAATAAGGTAGACTTATCTGAAGTCTGTGCAGACTTCATCTTGGAATGAATATACTAATTGAACCTGATAGAACAGATGAAGATGAATGTACCATATAGGAAAGCAATGAGTATTTTATAGGTAATGCTCTATCAAAAGAAAAGTAATGTAGGGAAATTTCAATCTCTGTTATTATTATTATGTGTTTTTAGAGATCACTGTGATTTGGTTCAGTGGTAAAATAGAGCATAATGTGTTTTACAGATGTGATAATCTAGCCTATTGCAAACATTCAGTAAACTATTAACTTTCTTATATTGGTGGAGCCTTACTGTAAGCTTCAGTAATTTTATAACATAATGATTCCTCTCATTTCCTCTCTCTCTCTCTCTCTCTCTCTCTTTCTCTTTGTATACCTTCATGTCACTCTTGACTGCCAATCAAATTTCAGAAATGTTTGCAATTGTCTACTTCCCAGGGGAGGGAGGGAGGGAGAGAGAGAGAGAGAGAGAGAGAGAGAGACTAGTCCAAGGTCACACAGCTGACTTTGTACCTAAAGTGGGATTAGATCTCATGGTCTCCTGGTTTCTAGTCTGATGCCTTAATCACTATACCAAATTGACTTTCATTTTATAATTATGCTTTTGATTTCCAAATATTCTCAGTGAATAACGCAATGCTTCTGTATTGGTATCATTTTGACATAATCTCCATAGATATCACTTCAACAATTATTAAAGAAACATGCAAATTGCTATGGATAAGAAGCTTGACCTGAGCAAGCCCATCATTACCTGAGGTGACAATAATAGGCTTTATTATTTATTTATTTTTATTTTTCACATTTCTGAACTGCCCATCTCCCTCAAAGAGGGACTCTGGGTGGTGTACAATAAAACGTCAAAATATAAAAACAGTAGATAAAAATTAAAATGTTAAGAGTTAAGTTTTAGAATTAAAAATTTAAAATATAAAAAAAAAGCTTTTAAGAAGAAAGAATAATTAAACCCTGTTAAACATTAGTTGAGAAAGGCAAAGGCACTACCAATCTCACAACTATGTGCACAGCCATGCTTTAACCGCTTTTTAGAAGGCCAGGAGAGGGAGTGGTGACTATTCCATAGAGCAGAGACAATGGCAGAGAAGGCTCTCTTCCTACAGCACAAAGATCTTCTGTGATCTGCCTTGCTTGGCCCATTTGCCCTGCCAACAGTAGCCTCTGTGAATATTCAGAAGCTGTTCTTAGCCGGCTCTGTTGTTTAGAAAGGAGGTGTGGTTCTGCAGCATTGTTTTTGAAGGGGTGTTTCACCCAGATATTTCAGGAACCGCTTCAAAGATCTGGGGATTTCTAACCTATGAGATTCTGCATCTGTGATTCGGGTTTCATTTCATGAGGGGAGGGAGACAGAACAAATGAAGCAACTCAATCTGTGCAGAGATTTCTAGAGGGCATAGATATTAGACCATAGAATTGGTCTGGCTGGAGGAGGTGCTGGCTTCTCATAGTTCTTAGTCACATGAAATCAATGTTTAAATAAGGATATGAACTTAAGCTTAATTGTGAGTGATGGTCTTTTGTATGTTTACTCAAGAAGAAATATGCAGTTGGAATGCTTTAAATTTATCTTAGTAACCTGAGGGCTGAGAGGTGTTTGTGAGTGTCTTGTCTTTCATTTTACAATAACTCTAATCTGCAGTCCTGCTGGCTTCCCATCCCTCAATTACATCCAAAAAAATAACACATTGAGACACATTTTCTCACGGGGATTTTTCAGATTAGGAAGCGTGAACAGACCAGGTCAGTGTAAAATTGGGTAATGTAAAAACAACATCAGCACCATCCAACATTTTATCAGACTAAAAAAGGCTTCAAAATACCATCAAAAGTAATGGTAAAGGAATTCAAGAGTACTTTGAAAATAAGGGGCAAAAGCAGGAAAAACAACAACAACAACCTTATGGTGGGAAGTTGAAAGGAGGGTTTTGATGTGAGCTTAATATTAATCCTATGAAACTCAGATCCGATTTGATTCCAATCTAAGATGTGAAGAAGGCAACATTTGATTCAAATTTCTGGTTTTGAGATCTGAAGGCCAAGTGAATACCAAACATTTTGAGGTTTGAGAAAGATTTGTTTGTTGTAGCTCCTTCAGGAGGTGTTTTTTTTGGGGGGGGAGGGCTTGCAGAATGGGATGAAAATAGTAGGGATGGAATACTTTATACCATAATTTATGATAGATTTCAATGATTTTAGCACAATGCATTTTCGAAATATTTCCCTGCTCCCCCTTTAAAGCAGATATAGCAATGGAGAAGCATAGCATCTAAAATTGTCCTACAAGGAGTCTCAGTTGTGCTGAACTGATGCAGACTGTATTAAATTCCAATTTAACAATACATTTTTTTTTAAAAAAAGATATGTATAAAAATGAACTGTTTCAAATTCTTTTCTGAGTTTCCAGGCAATGTCTCCTGCCTTACCCTTAAGAGAAGAGATGTGATCTGATGAATCAGATCACCTGATTTTGTTGAGTTCTAGGTGAGTTGGCACAACAGTCTGGCAATGTTTTGCTCACCCAGGAACAAGTCTCTTATTATTGTATTGCCTTTGATGGAGTGCCAGGCTAAGGAGGGTGTATTAGCAAAGCTTGGCCTGGAAGCAAAAGAACAGAAATAAACTGGAAATATCCCCTTGAAGCTTCATGAACACCTTAATTTTCCCCCTCCTTCTTTATGACTATATATGAGAGAGAGCAATGCAGAAGTGAGACATCACTTTCTGTTTAGATGTATATTATATGGTGAACAAGCAAGGATATTCCTCACTTCAGATCCAAAGTCAGAAAGGTTTTTCAGAATAGATATAGGTGTATTCTTAGTGCCTCTTTAAGACAATTATTATTGCAGCTGGTATGTTGCTATGAGACTCAGGGAAAGATGCAGTTTCTCTAAGGAATGCTGACAAGTACAGCATTTGTATCTTTTCCAAAGCACCTTTCAGGCTTTTGATCCGAAACACAGCACACCCCAATAAATAAGTTAATTATTATACATTGGAAAATATCAATAATAGCTCACCTTCACATCCTGGAAATAAACTGTTTCAACTTCTTCTTTCAACACAACGCTATAGGGCATTGCATGCCAAAACAACCAGACACAAAGACTGTCCCCCCCCCCCCCAGGCTATCACTCTGTTAAACAACTAATTCCCACAACACTGTCTATGCCCTGAGATTTCAAACCACCTAGTCGGGCTGTATTATTTATCCTTTCCCTCTGTCCTATTACCTATTTATTTAGATTCTTATGAATATAACGTGTTGTATCTCATGACTTATGTTGATTGTTTTAGTATGCTATGACTATCACTGAGTGTTGTATCTATGATTTATGATGATTGTATTTTATGATTATGATTATGATTACCACTTGTTGCTTGTATGTACACTGAGAGCTTATGCACCAGAGACAAATTCCTTGTATGTGTCCACTCACACTTGGCCAATAAAGTATTCTATTCTATTCTATTCTATTCTATTCTATTCTATTCTATTCTATTCTATTCTATTCTATTCTATTCTATTCTATTCTTCCCAACAATAAATTTCCAAAGTGTCACTGAGAAATATTCTAAAGAAGCTATAAAACTTCTAAAGAATGAAGAAGGAAGCCAAAGCCTCTTCAATGGGGAAACATTTTGATACAATAAATTTATTACATTTTACAAGATAATATCATTTCTAATATGATATGTAAAATAAAACATCCTTTGTAAAATTGTAGTTTATAGCTTTTATCAAACTGGAAAGATTCTATATATTATATCAAATTCCAGGACATAGTATATTTAACAGTGACTGATATTTTTTTAATATTCAAATGGACTGTATATGGCAAATGTTTTTTAAATGAAAGATTGATGTTAATTTAGGATATGGTGAACTATACTAAAATATGAATATACTACAGGTAATCATTGACTTAAGACCACAATTGAACCTTCCATTGCTAGATGACACAGTTGTTAAGTGAGTTTTGTGCCATTTTACAATCTTTTTTGCCACAGTTGTTAAGTGAATCACTGCAATTATTTAGTAAGCCGGTTGTTAAGTGAATCTGGTTTCCCCATTGACTTTGCTCGTCAGAAGGTCGTAAAAGGTGATCACGTGACCTTGGGACACTGCAACAGTCATAAATACATGGCAGTTGCCAAGCATCTGAATTTTGATCACATGACCATAGGGACACTGCAATAGTCATAAGTATGAAAAACGGTCATAAGTCGCTTTTTTCAGGGCCGTTGTAACTTCGGTCACTAAACAAATGGTTGTAAGTTGAGGGAAGAGAAGGGAAGAAATTGCAACATTAATGTATTTGGCTACAATTATATCTATGCCAAACAGAATGTTTATTCAACAATAGATCAAAATTTTGTTAATAATGAAAACATCATTTTCTAGTCACAAAGCAAATATAGTTGCTTTTAAAGATTTGAAGTACAATCTTTTATATGTAAGTTAGAAGTAGGTTAACTGAATTTACTTCCTGATAATTGATTTTAAAGGATCCCCCCCCCCAATTTGCAACTAGTCTACTTATATGATTTTACAGAGTTAAAATGGTAACGATTATATTAACTCCATAAGTAGTTGCAACTGATTATGGCTTCACTGGATCCGCTTTGGGCTTTTATTCTGAAAGGCATCAAAGCCCATCTGCATCTTTTTGAATGAATCAAAAGGTAAAGACTCTCAGGTGACTTCATAAACATGTGAATGTGGTTTCTTTTGGCAAGTAGATGAAGCCCTTCATCGGTTGCCTTTTTTCAGGATAGGCTTTGATTTCCTAGTCTAGCTTACAACCCTACCAGACCTATAAAAACAATTGCCCATATGCAAGTTAATTGGGATCTTAAAAGGAAGCTATTAATAAGTGAGGATTATTTTAGTACTTCTTAATAGACGTATTTTCAAATCCATATTTCTCATTTTCTACCAGGAACTCTCTGAGAAAAGACATTAACAGATTGTGGTAAGTATCAGGTCACTTTGAATAGTCATCTTATGTGCTGGCCCAATTATTATGAATGAGAAAATAACAGAGAAATTGCTAGTTAGGATAATAACTAAGAGGGGGAAGAGTCGTGTTGAATAATGAGATTGCTCAAACTAATTACTTAAAAGTCTTGCCAAATAAATAGAATTGCAAACTATTTTAGCAGCCTTTTCTTTGAAGGATTGGAACTGAAAATTCTGGGCTTCAGTCCAAAGACTGAATTTACCCAATGACCACACACTGACTGAGGAAAAAGTACCTAATGAAATAGAAGGATGAGGACTACCTCAAACTCTCATTTACTTGGTTTAACTTCAATAATGTACTAAATGACATGTACTGATATCAAGATACTATAATAAATCATGCAGATAATTGGTGAAATGTATAGAACTCATTAGTCTGGGAAGATAAAAAAAGCTTGTGGTAGTTTGTTACTAACTACCTAATTAGTTATGTCTCTCATAAGAAATAAATACATAGGCATAATTGGAATACAAGCTGCCAATTCTGACAAGAGGACCTGAATTAACTGTGGGAGGAAAATCTTTAGCAGAAGTGGGGCTAAAATAGCCTACTCATAATATTTTCTAGGAATTCAAATGCAATTCCCCCCCCATTTGATGTTCAAAAATCTGCTTTTTAATAGAACTGCCTTAAAATCAATGTAGCTTTTTATTCAGTATCTTGTGCACATTCAATATCAGAATCAATTAGAATATGAAAGATTTTTGGAGCCATTTTAATTCCAGCTCTAGGTTGATCTAAGGACTGCTTCCATTGTCTACATACATCTGTATTGTTGATGAGTTAGTTTTTCCCCCCCTTTTTAAAAAAAGTCCCCCAGCTTGAAAACAAGAACCAAGAATGACAGTTGCAGTAAGCAGATCAGTTGATCATTAAGTGATACTTGTTGCTGACAGATCACTGGCTGCTCTCTCAGTAATCATAACTACCTCGCTGAGCTGCCAATACTGACTTCAGTCTTGACTGCAAAAAATATTTGAATGAGTATAATTCATTAATCTGGTGCAGACTGTGTTTACTGATCCTTTTTGTGTTTCTCTTGATTTTACACTGGGACTCAATAGCCTGAATGAGTGTACATGATGCTGAAAATGGAGGCAGGAAGTAGATTTGTTTTTTTTAATTTCCAACCAAGGGAATTTTGGATACAGAGGAATATTGGTTTGAAAGAGGGGTAAAAGAATCCATCTATGTTAGAACTGAGCACTCCTCCCTCAACAGGGGAGAAATAAGACACCACCTATCTCCAATTTACAATGCAGCACTTGCAGATGGTCCAAGAAAATTCCACAATCAATTGCACCTTGATTCAAATGACCCTGAGGGCAGAGATAAACCCCCAATTGGCCTCAACAGGTCTCAGAAAGTGCTAATGACTAGATGACTGCAAATAAATACAAATCCTTCCATTCCCCTCCCTCCACCCTCCTATCAGAACCTATCCTTCCATCTCCCGCCATCAGAACTGATGAAGCTTCTTGGATGAGAAGTGAAATGTTTTCTTCTTTTTCCTCAAGGGGAAAAAAAATAGTCCAGAACTCTTTTGAATAAAAAAAGCACCTTTGAGACAGCTGTGACCTGTATGACTGAGAATCTCCACAGATATTTAACCCAAGAGAATGTTGGAACTGAATCTGTAGATCAGCATAGTCATTTTCTAACACTAGGACAAAATTTGGTATGAAGGGAGGAGCTAAGGGAAAAAAAGATGGGCTAGTTCTGACCAGGGACTATGAAGAAAAAGAAATTATACATTTTTTTCCTATGGGAGAATCAATAGGGGAGACTTCAGAATATTGAGAATTCCTCCATTCTAAGTATCTTCTTTACCCTTCTGGTCACATGGCACAGAACAAAGTATAGCAGTCTTCTCTGTGCTACACACACATACAAACCTAACATAAGAGGACAGAGAGGTACACGCACACACACACACACACACACTCAATCAACATGTTAGTTCACGAAGCACAAGAATCACTTCCTACATCTACTGCTGATAAAGGGGTTTGAAAAACTTCCAGAAGCTGTGCTTTGCATGCTGTCCCTACAGCATTTTATGAAGCAAATGGTCTTATGGCAGCTCCCTGCCTTCTCTTCTCACCCAGTCCTTCCTCAAAACAGCTATTTATATGTACCCATTTGTATCTCTTTCTCTCTGTTTACTGACTATAAACTACTACTTTCATTTGAAGTGGAATGTAATTTACAAAGGTTTATGAGCAAATATACTTATTATTTAGAATATTTGTCTTATTTCCTGGAACAGAGCCTCTCACCGTAGGCAGAAACCTTATCTGAACATATCTTACTAAATATCATTCCTTACATCCTAGTTTACCAAGCTCAAGAAGGTTAGTATTTTTTTCAAGAGTGCATTGCTTCCTTTTAAAAGTTCAGAATTGTTCTATACAGATTGAGCTTGGTTGCATTGAAGTGTTTCATCTCGTGGCACAGTTGTGTATGATTGAAGGTCACCTATGAGGTTAATAGGGATATTTTCCTTGTCATATCTGTTGCACATGAGGAAAAAAAGTTTGCTTTTCCCCCAGTTCAATGTTATATAGCAGTTCATTTAACCTTGCCATTTTAGTTACAGCTATGATACTATAGAAATAGCCATAAATTATAAGGATCTGCGTTTGAATTGTGTGATAGTTCTCTCCCGAAATCTTTCATGTGCAGTAAAGGGTAGTAGGGAAGCACAAGGTATCATTATTTAATATACTTTTATCCTGCAACCCTGTAACTGGACACTGGCTTTCTAGGAATGTTTTCTTCAGTTTTCTGAAAGATATAGTCTGCTTAAAGATAGCAGCTACTGCTCTACTGCTGTCTTATTAATAACAGCTTCATGCTCTTCAGATCTTGTTAGTGTAAGCCACACACTGTCATTTTGTATTCCGTGAAATGAAATTGTCTTTTAATTATGAATTTAGTCCATCTCTTGCATTTTCCTCTAGTGATTCGTCTCTTACCTATGGAACAGGAAGAGAAAGTGCTTGCTTTTATTTATATGATTGACATTTTATGGGTCAAATTTTTTCTGCTACACAGTTAAAGAAAAACAAAATGGTGCAGGGAATATAATTTGACTGCCATTTTCTCTTTAAATTCATTATGATAACTATGTGGCTAGTTGCTATTGCTAGATGATTGAAAAAAGAGCACACTGGTGTCAATGGGGAAAAAAGTCAGTATTCTTACCTGCCTATTTATCTGCCAAACGCCAGGCAATGATCATTAAACAGAAACTCATATATTTTGGGTATGTGATGTGAATGGATGAGGGAAAAAACAATCTCGGCTTGGCAAGGCTGAAGGAAATAGAAGAAGGGTAACAGAATGGTTATCATAGATGGATGGTATCCAAGACATTGTGATGTCCTTGGCAGAGCTACAAGTTGTTATAGAGATTCATGTCCTTGGAGGTACCAAGAGTTGAGTTGAGCTTGACTCAATGGTGCCTAATTAACTAACTTGTAATATGAGCTTTTCATGGGTAAAAGTATCAGAGCTGTGTTGTGGGCTAAAAGTTACTGAATGAACATTTAGAAAAATAAATGCAAAATTACTTTGCTTAGGAAAAAAGTAACAGTAGTTTCAGGTGGAAGAGACTTTGCTTGGGTCTATTATGTGCCGAAAGGATTTTGGAATTATAGTTGATCACAAGATGACTGTGAAGTAGCAGTGTGATATTGCTTCCAAAAGAGATAATCCAAGCTGGGAAAGAGAGAAATTCAGAGACAGAAAAAAAGAGAGACTTTATTGTGGTTAATGACTAGCATATTGCAAGATAAAATAGAGTAAAGCAATAATACCAACATGAACAAAATAGAACACTTTAAAGTCTATGAAACTAATCTAAATAACTAAACCTATAAAATCTATTAACCCATGAAATTAAAATACAAAAATCTGTTAACTTGGTGCAATGGAACTAACATTTAAATTAAACAGTAACCAATTATACAATGTAAGTTACAATATTGAATACTACAGTAAATAACATCTATAATACCAGTGCACAGATTCTGTGCTCTCACTGCATTAGTAGAAGTATAAAAAGCTTGAACAGTCTGAAGTTGAAAGCAGGTATAATAGTAAAACGTGGAAAGTTTCAAGGGACCAAAGAAGCTTCATTGAAACTTACCAAAATAAACACATCAGGGGGAATCACGAGGAATACTGCTCCAAAAGGCAGATGCTGTACTATAAGTCCCATAGAAAGTTCCCAACGTCTGTAGTGAGCCCCTTTTCTCAAACTCCAGATGTTCAACAGCACTTATCTATAGCTGCACATATCCAGATGACTACTAGATGTCAGCTAAGAAATTTAAAAACCCTGTTTTTTTGCCACCTGATGGTCAAGAGGTCAGTTGACAGTTGACTCAACAGTTTCAAGGAAAAAAAACTCAGCTGATCAAGAACATAACGGGATTGGCGGTAACCAATGCCAGGAGTAACCAGGGTGTTGCTTATGCCAGTCAGAAGAGACTTGGCATGTGGTAGATGTTAGGCAGTGTTGAAATTTCAGCTGAGGGAACTACCACTCATGGTCCTTAAAATATTGTGCATTAAAGCTATAGTGATAACAGTGTACACAGGCCCTTTCTGGGTTTATAGTGAGGGTCACACTCTTGGGACAGCAAATGTTGGGTGGCAGAATTTTATGATGGTTCTGGGATTGGAGTTTGTGAAAGGAGCTGCTGTGCCTAGGGCTTCAGTAGGAGATAACGTCACTGATAACCAAAGCAAAGAGAAGACAATCACTGCCTATACCATCAATCTTCAGGTTTCTTTTGTTATTTAAGAGAGGATGCCCAGAAGCCACAATTAATTATAACTTTAATCAAATACTAGATGTCAATTTAAAAAAGAGGCTCATATTCTACCTTGTTTGGAGGCCATTAACCATAGTTCCTGAATAGAAATTAAAGCTTTTAGTTGTTTTATCATTTACATAGAAAAAATGGAATCACAGCATACTGGTGCCTCAACAACACATGCATATCTTGGTTTCACGAAATGTTGATTGTCTGAATGCAGCCTGTGTCTCCACAAATTATGCAATCACAGTCTCACTTATAGGCTGCATGTGCATGAGTTCTTTGCAGAACATTCTTTGTTGAGTGTGTAAAGGCCTACATGACATTGGTTCAAATATTACATTTCCAACAATGATTTAGAATCATGAATGAAGTTTTTATTGATACAGTGCCTGAACTAGTATGGAATTTTCAGGTAAGGTTATATAACGTGGTCTTATTTTTTTTAAAAAACTAATGAAATGTAATTTAAAGTCTGAAATATTAAAGACATCAGTTACAACATACATAAGCATTAATAATCAGGTATATGAAACAGCATGGCAGATTTGTGAAATAGAAAGTAGGCAAGAATAATTTACCATATGTATCTCCATATTAAAATGCAGGCTTGATTTTTAGATTTATGCCAAGCAGTTCTGAAATTGCAAAGAAAAATCTACAGCAACTTGGTTTTGGCATGCAAACCATATTTCCATTTCTTATTTTGCTACTTAGAATTTTTCAAGATATTCTAGGGAATTCAGATGTAGATTGCAGTTCCTCAAATGAATAATGTTCATTGCTGATATTATTTTAAAAGGCACTCACTGCATTACAACAGTATTTTTGGTTTTAGAACATTCATGTTACAGTCGCATGCACACGTCATAGAAACAATTTCTTTTGCCAAAAATAAAATAAAATAAATAGAACATAGTTTTGAACGCATCAGCTACATTATTAGAATTCTTGCAGCATCTCCAAAGAAGGTTTTCAGCTACAAGCTCTGCTTTTTAATTTTTAACAATTTCTTTTAATAATTTGTGAAACTTAGAGCAGAAAGAAAACAAGGATTTCCAAATCTTTGAGGCAGCATAATTCTTCTGGGCATCCTTTCAACCCAGGATTGTAGAGTGAATTGAATTCATAATGATATCTCCAGGGCAATACTAGAATAATTTATATGTGGGAGTGAGAAGGGATAGCAAAGATCTCCCATTGGAGATCAGGAAGGAAAGGTTTTGCTACCCATTTAAACAACAGGAAAAAGTATTCAGAAGAATAAAAGAAAAGATTTGATGAGCCATCTAAGTTAAGCAATAGCAAAAGGAATGCTTCCCAATGTTGATATAAATCATCTATCGAATAGCTTCTTTAAAAACCTGTTAGAAAAAAAGTCACATATTTTCTTACCATATTACTGCCATAGCATGAAGCATTCTTTCTAACACTAAGGATAATCCATGTTAGTTTGGATTCATTATGGCCAGTATTCCCCAGCTAAAGCTCAGCTTTACCCTGAAGTTGTTCATGCAAGTCAGCATAGTTTGTCTTGATCCTGCTAATATATTCAAGGTATTGACACATGCAATGTGCTTGAATTATTGCTTCTTTGTATTAAATGGACTGATTAAGATTGTTTTGGTTTTACTAGATTATCTACACATATATTATTTTAATGTTATCATTTGATATTTCATTATGAAATCTGGCATTAAAAATTATTCTCCCATTGTTTTGTTTTTACGGTTAAGAAACTTTGAGAAAAACCTTTATTTTTTTCTTGTATTACTTAACGCTTTTATCATGACTTGTTGAAGGAACACTCAGTGTTTTCTGAAATGCCTGTCTCCATAGATGCATGTGGCCACTGTGGTAATAATCTAAGAACTGGGCAGCCCTGTCTGTTTGTTCTGTGTAAACTGATTGGAGATAATAATTGAATGTATATAATTAAATGTATAAACTATTTACACTCATTAGTGTGCTTTACACCTTCCAACTTAGTCTTCCTTCCTTCCTTCCTTCCTTCCTTCCTTCCTTCCTTCCTTCCTTCCTTCCTTCCTTCCGTCTTAGGAAAACGAGTCATTCTATGTTCTAGTCAACATTTTCATTTGCACAATACTTTCAAATAAAGGATTACTGCATGAAGCTAAATCCAGCTAAACCCTGCATGAAGCTAAATCCAGATAAACATAGCTGCCTCATGTGGCCATAATATTAATTGGATTAATTCAATGAAACCCAAAGTATATTAATCAAATCAAATGTGGCTACCTTTGAAATTAGTAAAATTTGCACAAGATCACATGATTTTTATAAGTAATGTTCTATTTTGTTTTTGCTTTCATTTTTTGTTTTGTAATTGGGTGTAAAGATGGTTTAGAAGGAAAATAATTTCATATACTGTTGAGGGGTCTTTGGTTCTCTCTGAGCATGATTGTTTTCTTGCAGACATTGCTTTACCCAAACTAGGTAACATCATCAATGCTAGAGGTCATCAGCTAGCACTGATGATGCTACCTAGTTTGAGTAATGAAATGTCTGCAAGAAAACAACCAGGCTCAGAGAGCACCAAGGACTCCTCATTTCAAGCCTGAGCTACAAATATTCTCCTCTATCAGTACCAATTACTGTTGAATAAGTTGGATAGATGAAAATGTAGTGATTAGTTCACACAGGGCTTTAAAGGGTCATATGCAGAACAGTGTGTCCATCATGAGGTCATAAAAGAAAGACAGATGTTAGATTCTATATTAAGGGAATTGGAAATGGTCATACAATACTCCAACAGTTGGTTTCTTACATAATGTCTTTTCCCGCTTGCTGGATTTGTGCTCTCTTGTTTCACCAATAGATTCTCCTTTGTCAAGGACAAACATTTCTCAATTCGGAAACAAATGGTTTTTAGGATGAGTTCTTAAAATATTAACACTGTAGAAACTAAGTTTTAGTTGCATAACACTGGAAGATTAAGGATTGCACGTTGCTAATTATGTGCTTAGAAGTCATTGTCATGATTAATGTATGAACAATGATTTACAGCTGATTTTCATCAGTATAAACTATTTTAAATACTAAGCAATGAAATAATGTTAAATAAAGAATACAATATTTTAGATAAATAGGTATAAGATCAGAATATTCATGTACTTTTAAAAAATTTAAGTATTCAGATACTATTATCCTTCAAAAGTTAATTTTACTGATTATCCTCTCTAGACTGAGTTTTTAAAAAGAACTTTTAATTTTAATACAAGTTCCAGTTGATTACAATTAATTTAATTTGATGTCTTGTGGCAAGCACATAGGGGATAAAGTTTAAACAAAAAATGAAAACACCTCTTGAAGAATGTTGATGTAATGAATACAGATGGAAATAAAAATACACTTGTTTGTATTACTGGATCTGTTGCTTATTTTCCCGAAAAGGAAAAGTAATTGGCAATATTGAACAAAGGTCTGTGTAAAACTGAAATCTAAAATATTTACAATTAATAAAGGTTTCATAACTATCAGAGTAACTCACCAGATTAATTTCTGATACTACATTCCTTTTTCTTATTATCCTTTTCTAAAAAAGAAAAGTGAGAGGCTTCCTGTATTAATATCCACATATCAACATAAAGCTGTGAGTAATGTTTCTTGTATTGAATAATTTCATAATTATGCAAACAGGAGTGCTCCAGTTTGTTTTTCTATCTTTCAGTTATATAAGGTTTTGATTAATACTTTTGTGCTCAGCTTCATAAATCAAGAAAAGTATGATTTCTACTTCTTCAATATCTCTTTCTTTCATTCCAACAGCTGTTTTTTGTCAAAATTCTGCAGGGTGGGATATTGCGAACCAAGACAAAAGACACACATGCTGAATAATGGCATTTTTACATGGTGGCTTAGATTTAAAAGGTTTTAAATCCACAGAGCTTAGCATGGATTTTTACTAAATAAATGCCTTGTGTTAATCTAGGACTGTATCAAAGTTTGGACAGCTATGTCCTTGATGGAATACCACCCTGTGATAACAAGAATTATGTGATACCTAGCAGCATTGAGAAATATATTTGCCTGGTGTTCAGTATCAGGCTGGGGGAGATACAAGGAAAATGTACTTGTCTGATTGGTTCAGCAGTTGTATTTGGTCCTGTGCTTAGAATAATAATGCAAAATCCTATCATATCAGAACCGTGGATCTGTCTCTGGATTTGCTGGCCTGCTTCCATAATGTAAGCAATTTAATTCTGGCTAGCTCCCTTTTAAAGGTTCAGCAATCTCCTGTTTGTATTGCTGAGAGGAAGCTGTGCTACCAATAAATATGTGACATATGATGTTCACTTGATGCCATATTTGTTTTGCTAGGGGCTTTTTAAAAGCAGGTTTCAAAACCTTTGTACATCCAGTGGGGGCTACGTCACATTAGGTTTGACAAAACTGGACAAGGATAAACAAGTTCAATATATAAGCAGGATTCAGACTTACTAATTTATATTAGCAACAGCAGCCTTCATTTCTATTTCCAGAGCAAGGCATTTGTAATAACGAAGAAAACATTTAATTCATTCACATGCATTGTAATGGATATCTACGCTTCTAAGAAATGCTGCAGTGTCCTTACTTAAGGTTACAGTCCAACAAACACTGATGTAGGAGGGTTACTATCACTAGCAGAATGTTTTATAATAAAATATAGTCTTCAAAATATATGTGCAAAACAACAGACTTAATGCTTCCATACTTCTGTTGTAGGTGATGAAAGCTGAAGTTCTATTTTATATGGAAGAAGGTCATATTGTACACCCATTAAATTCGTAACAGTGCAATCCTATTTATTTTCAGAGAAGCAAGTGATGTTGATTTCAGTTGGGCTTACTTCAAAGAGGTGGGTATAAGTTTGCAACATAATTATGAGATACATGGGATTTTGGGGGGGAGGGGTTGAAAACTAAAATGATGTCAAAGATGTTGTTCTGTAGGATTCTGTATTTTAAAAACATGCTATTTCCTCCAACATTTGGGTTACATTTGTTGTAAAGAAATTAAGCTCTGGCCTTGAGAAGGAAGATGGAAAGGTGAATGTTTGTGCAGCCCTGGGAAAGTAGGCAGTGTGACAGAGCAACCCAGAACAGCTTCACCTTAATACTGTTGCCCTTAAAAAGAGACAGTGAAGATTTCAAGCAGGTTTTCAAGATTATGTTAATATGACCTACAGCAATAAAGGCATAGGATACATAAAATCCTTGGCGTGACTCTTTCTTGACTTTGACTACTTGAAGAGCTTATATTTATTCCCATCATTGAAAAATTCATGTCTGGAAAAATGTCTACAGAATAACAAAGTTGGAAGGGACTTTAGAGGTCTTCTAGTCCAAGAGATCTAGATATGACCTCTTCCTAGCTACTTTATTCTTTGCTGTGAGCAGTTAAAAGTACAATCAACTTGCCTGAAGAATGCTGTTTAGGAGGCCAGGCAAGAATTTTGTTTCAAATTTGTGCTGGTTTGAGCGTTCTTGCCTTTCAAGTGCTTTTCTGTGGTCTACTAGAATATCTTATGGGTTGTCACACTGATTAACCCTCATAGGGGCAAAAAAGGGAGGAGCTAATTCTTAACTGATAAAGACAGGTATATATAATGGTATGAGGGAATGACTTTGGGAGAAGAACTACATTCAGGGCAATGGTCAGACAAGTGGCAGTTTATCAGTGTGGCAAACATCTCAGAAGGGACCTTCCCTAGTATCTTGAGCTGTAAAGACAATGGGGGGAAAATATACTTTCAGACTTGCAAAATTCTTTTAATGTAATCTTATAAATAAAGTTAGAACCAATACTTCTGAATGTGCTTTTGGATGGACTAACTCACAAGGCTAACAGTATGTGTGTATCTACATACTATTAGAAATAAGAATTTTTTGGAGGAATGGGCATCCATTTGGTAGTGGCTAGTGATGATATTTGCTGTTAAGTTTACAATTTGGCTAGCACCAAGGGTTCCATGTGGCTAGATATATTCAAGTATGCCCAAGGCGTTTGTTGGAAATTTTGCAGAGTGGCTTCTACTAAAACTTAGCAGAATCTTATCATTAATAGGAAAACTGTTTAGATTTACTCTGGTGGCAAGAAAGATTATTGCATTAACAACAATATAAACTTGTCTGGCTTGTCTGTGTATGTATGTGTGCTTGATAAACATACATGTATAGGTACAGACACATCATTGCTGTATTAATTGCAGATTTGGAACAGCACTAAATAAATTTGACCTAAAAAAAAATAGAGTTTGTTAATTAATCTCCATATAACTTGGTGAAAAACTGGATATCATAACAGGCCGTTGTTAACAAATGTTTGTTCAAATTAGTCATCAAAATTAATGTCAATGTGAAAGAGAGAAAGTCTCTGCTATATATTACACTAACACACTGGAGGATTATGCCCACATAACTCATGAAAGTATATTTCTGCTTTAGACTAAAACATTAACCATTTTTCCAGTCATTTATAGTGTGTGATTCTCCATAGAAGAGGTATTACATGTGGCCCTAGGACTGAACTATTTCTCATTCCTGAAACTAAAGGCTTGCTAAGAAAGTTGCAAATTTAGACAACCATCTAAAAAGGCTTTTAGGAAAGGCAACCTTCTCCAATTGATCTTCTCATATCATCAAGGAATTTGGGAGTTACAGCACAATTAGATCAATCATTTAGAAAACAAATATGAGGTTTAACATATGTATTATTTTATAAAATTATTGTCAAGTGCCAGGGAAATAAGAAGATCCAGTCAATTCAAATATTATAAAGATTTATTGCAAGCTTAAACTCTCTACAAGAATCTGAACTACCAACGGTCCAAGCAAATTGGTAGTAGATAAGAATAAATGGAATTCAAGGTGGGCTGGACTTAGATCTCGGGAGGGGGGGCGAAGGAACTCAAGACTGATGAGGCATTTCACCCCTCCCTCGGGCTCAGCCTGGTCATCTCCTACATCTATGGGAATTGGCTGTTCAATGTGTGATATGTATATTTCATATTTTTTTTCTATTGATCTTAGTTTCTTTAAAGCAAGTTCTTGTAATTTTTTTCTCAAACAGATCTTCTGCCTTGCTTAAAATGAGAATCTTTACTAGTCTTAAGTCTGAGAATCATCAAGAAATTAGTAGATCCATATAGCAAGTATCTTATTTTTATTTTTTCACTTCTCTATGTATTGCTGATTAATTATAACACTGGATGAATATCTTTGAATTTGTATCTATTTGTAGATATCCTTGAAATATCCTGAAGCAAGTATGCAGTTGTAATAACCCAGAAAGAAATAAAGGTGACGGAGAGGTTTCCAGCCCAAAATCCCAAGGTGACCTTCTTTGGCTGAGGATGGTCTAGAATCTGTGTCTCCCTATTTCTAGTCAAAAACTAGAACAGCTATTTTGCATTTGCCTTTCCCTAAATGCAACTGACTCAATTCTGGCCTTCAGCAAACTATCTTCTACACTACTGCATGTAGTGTAGGTAACATGATGGCATGTTCCATTATCAACCAAGTAATAAACTAGAATTGTTTATTTTGAATTCTAAGAGTATGTTATAGACCAAACACAAACTCTTATTTTCTGAAAGCAAACTCCAACTCACTATCTCATTTTATTTGTGTCCTACTAGCCGTTGAGCACCATCCCAAACAGCACAATGGATCCCACTTATATCTATTCTATGTATGACCTCTGCAGGGTATATTTAGGAATTATGAATCTGGAGTGCAAGCCCTATAATCCATAATGTGTTATAACTATGTTTTACAAACAGTGAGGAATTCATTTGAACTTTCTATCTGGAAGGGAGTGAAAGTCTCATCCTATCTGGTTTCTTTTTCTGCCTACTTGTTTTTCAAAGTATGAGTCTCTCCTCATGCCTACTTTAAAAATGGTATTCTTATTCAATCATCCCTCAAGGGAGGAATAGCCTGATTAGATATGACATTTTCACTTGTGGCTGGGGAGGAAAGGCTATGATACAGAGTCAGCTTTTCCAATCAAAGATCAGAAGACCAAAGTACACATTACTCCTAAGGCAGAGGCTCTTTCTATTTGTCACCCTCCTGTCTTTTCTCTGCACTGTCCCCATCATTTTTTTTCACAGAGGAAATATGTTAAGAAAGAAAAGAAAGAACAATGGTGTTTGTGGTAATGCTAGGAGCCATTTGTCTGGAAGAACCCCTAGGACTCTCATTAAGTTACCCGATACGTGGCTCCTCCTTCAAAAGACATGATTGGAAATAAATAGTTAATTCCACCGCTGTTTCATTTTTGCTATCCTGAAACGATTGTTTCAGGGAAGAACTGTCCAGTGATATGTCTGGACAAGCATTATCTATGTTCGCACTCTATACAAAATGTACTTTATTGTTTCTTAATTTCATCCAGATGTTTATCTACAAAGACCAGTCTATACAGCAATATTAATGAATGGTGATTGAGATAATATTTCAAGATTTTAGACTTGTAAGATGGACTGATAAAGCAAGACAGTATGGAGACCTACTGGAATAGGCTACATTTGTCAACCTACATATTTACTTCTTTTTCAGGTTTCACTTTGTGATTTATTGCATTTTGCATTATTATTGCTACTCCCTTCATTTTTCCATTGTGTTCCTAGGAACGTATGTGTCTAGAATTTGAAATATGAAAACATTCTTGAAATATCTGAAAATATGACACATATATGAAACTCAAGGTCTATTCTTCATTATTCCAGAGTACAGGATGTGGAATAATGAATTTAAGTTCTAAGAAAGGAAAGTCTGATTTTACCCAGGTATGTGAATGAACCCCAATGGAAAGCTGACCTAAATCCCTCTGGTTTAAATCTGTGTCTCACAATTGTTGAGTTTTTACATGAGAAAGAAAGAGAGACACAGAGAGAAAGGGCATAAAATACTATGCATAAAGTAACATTAAAGATTTTGATTATCTGATTTAAATCTCCTCTAGTTCAGTGATATTGGCCTTCCTTCCTTCCTCCCTCCCTCCCTCCCTCCCTCCCTCCCCCTCTCTCCCTCTCTCCTTCTTTCTTTCTTTCTTTCTTTCTTTCTTTCTTTCTTTCTTTCTTTCTTTCTTTCTTTCTTTCTTTCTTTCTTTCTTTTCCTTCTTTCTTTCCTCCCTCCCTCCCTCCCTCCCCTCTCTCTCTCTCCCTTTCTTTCTCTCTCTCCCTTTCTTTCTCTCTCTCCCTTTCTTTCTCTCTCTCCCTTTCTTTCTTTCTTTCTTTCCTTCCTTCCTTCCTTCCTTCCTTCCTTCCTTCCTTCCTTCCTTCCTTCCTTCCTTCCTTCCTTCCTTCCTTCCTTCCTTCCTTTCTTTTCCTTCTTTCTTTCCTTCTTGCTATTCTCAAAGTTATTTTTCCTTGTCTGTTACATTGCTCAAAATAGCAATAGAAATAGCACTTAGACTTATATACCGCTTCACAGCGCTTTACAGCCTTCTCTAAACAGTTTACAGAGTCAGCCTATTGCCCCCAGCAATCTGGGTCCTCATTTTACCAACCTTGGAAAGATGGAAGGCTGAGTCAACCTTGAGCCAGTGAAAATTGAACTGCTGGCAGCTGGCAGTAAGCAGAAGTAGCCTTCAGTACTGCATTCTAACCACTGTGCCACCTCGGCTCTTAAATATTGTTTAAATAAATCAAAACAAAGGGGAATTGTAAAATTTAATTCCAAAGCAGTTTATCATTTCACTAATAAAACACATATGGCAAAGTGCATAGTTTTGATAAAGCATTTTTAGACATATTTTGTTATATTGTGCTAACAAGGTTTTATTTTGATGTATTAATGAAAGATTCTGGTTTTGTACTTCCACACAAAATTATTTTCTTATGAAATTCCATTTACTGAGATGGTATTAAAACTGAACAATGTGAGTTTCCTGTCTCTTATTCTAACACAACACTTTTGGGGATGACTTTTCATTGATGTAAGCCAAATTATCAAGAAGAAAATATACAATATGTGGATGAGAATACTAAGGATTGGACATTGCTTCATTAGAACCCCTCCTTTCCAATTGTTTTTCTTTTTGACAATCCTATTTTAGGACCATGTTGTGTTATCATTCATCATATATTTCTAACTAATATGAACAAAATCATGCCTTACCCAGCTGAACAGACTGGTTATTTTGCAATAGGAAAACAGTCAATTCTGTTAGTATTATTCGAACATGCCCCTTCTCTTCTGCAATTGGAAGAGTAGAGGACTGGAAGATAACTGGTGCTCCTTCTTTGCTATATTATTCTTACCGTGCAGCACAGAAAGTAAATAACATTCCTAATTGTTTGAATAACACATGGACATATGTTCCTCTTCTGTATACATCTGGTACTCTTTAAGATATGCTCAAAAGGAAAGGTTGTTCAGGGTTTTTACAAGTGGGTCTTCCTCTGCATAAAAAAGGAAAATCACTTTGCTGAACTACGGAAACTGTTGAAATACCAAGGAAGTCTTCTTTAGTGAACCATTCTTTTGAAGTATTGTATAGTAAAAGTGGTGATGTTATGGTCTGGTAGTGCAACATGAATTCCCCAACAACAATCTGTTGGCAGATAGAATATAGAAGACTCCTGAGCTCAGGAAGGAATAAGTGAGGAAACAGTAACTTTTAATTGCCTCTCTAAATAATTTTATCCTTTATTCTTTATGAAAAGTGAAAAAAATACTAGAATGAATGAAATACAAAACCTCTTGACTTAACTGCAGTGTGAGGGGTGTGCACTGATGATATCTAGTTTGGGTAATGAAACGTCTACAAGAAAACAACCAAGCTCAGAGAGCACCAAGGACCCCTCATTTCAACCCTGAGCTACAAATATTCTCCTTTATTGGTATCTCTGCAGTGTTGCAAATCATGGCATTCGATGAAGTGATTGATTTATTCTATTGATGTTATTATATAATTAGCAATGCATTAGATTAATGCAAGATGGAATGTGCTTATTAGGGTAATAAAATGAAAGAAAATGATCATAAGCATTCTTTGATGTGCTGTGTCTTAAACTGTAATTGTGCAAATTCACAAAGGTCTGCATCAGGCATATTGAGCTGTGTTTGACGAAGCGCTGGTTGAAGCCACAACTGACCATCAAACTCATGGATGACTTTGAGCCAGCCGTTCTCTTTGAGTTTACCTTACCTTACAAGTTCATTGTTACATTGCAAAACAGATTCAGCACATTTGCCAGTTTTGTTTCTAGATTAAAAAAAGATATACAAGTAGAGGGAGTCAAGCTATTTTCCAAAGCGCCTGAAGGCAGGACAAGAAGCAACGGAAACTAATCAAGGAGAGAAGCAACCTAGAACTAAGGAGAAACTTCCTGACAGAACAATTAACCAGTGGAACAACCTGCCTCCAGAAGCGGTGAATGCTCCAACACTGGAAGTTTTTAAGAAGAGACTGGACAGCCATTTGTCCGAAATGGTATAGGGTTTCCTGCCTGAGCAGGGGGTTGGACTCGATGACCTCCAAGGTCCCTTCCAACTTATTATTATTATTATTATTATTATTATTATTATTATTATTATTATTATTATTATTATTATTATTATTATTATTATTATTATTATTATTATTATTATTATTATTATTATTATTATTATTTATTCATTAAACATGAACCTCAGTCAACTGAACATTCAAATTGGCTGGCGCTGATGGTTGACACGGGTTGCTACCAGCATCCTAGGTGTCAACCAGATACCTTCTTAAAATATAAGATGTTCCGAGTAGTGCAGTTTTTTGTAACATTGCTGGAGTTATTGCAGGAAGCTGCAATTTCTTGATGTATTTTGCAAAGTTTTTGGACATAGTTCCCAGTGCCCCGATGACAATGGGTACCACTGTTACACGTTTCATCCATAATCGCGCAGGCCAGGTCGCGATATTTTGTAATTTTTTCCAGTTCTTTTTCTTTGACTCTGGCATCTCCTGGTACAGCAATATCAATCAGCTGTACGCTTCGGTTCTCTACAACTGCGATATCCGGCGTATTGTGTTCCAAATGGCGATCTGTCTGTATTCGAAAGTCCCACAAGATCTTCACCCTCTCATTCTCAACATTATTATTATTATTATTATTATTATTATTATTATTATTATTATTATTATTATTATTATTATTATTATTATTATTATTATTATTATTAATTATTAATTATTATTATTATTCTCAACGTACGACCACAACTGAACTCAAAATTTATGTTGCTAAGTGAGAAATTTGTTAAGTGAGTTTTGCCCCATTTTATGACTTTTCTTGCCATATTTGTTAAGCGAATCACTGCAGTTGTTAAATTAGTAACACTGTTGTTAAATGAATCTGGTTTCCTCATGGACTTTGCTTGTCAGTAGGTTGCAAAAGGGGATCACGTGACCCCGGACACTGCAACCTTCATAAATGTGAGTCAGTTGTTAAGCATCTGAATGTAGATCACGTGACCATGGGGATGCTGCAAAGGATCATAAGTGTGAAAAATGGTCATAAGTCACTTTGTTCAGTGCTGTTGTAACTTCGAACTGTCACTAAGCGAACTGTTGTCAGTCGAAGACTACCTGTATAAATAACCTGAGGATGTGCTTTTACAAATATAGCCTCATGAGAAGTTCACTTAATTTGACTATATTTGTAATACATGGAAAATGTAAGCATCAATTATTTCAGAAATTGAAGTTGAAAAATCTTTTTACCATTGCAAAAAATCAGGAGTGGTTTTCTAAGACAGAAAGTACAACTATATAATTAGTGATTTTAAATGAGACAGCCATTCTAGGTGTTTCAGCACCTTGGCTTTTTTCAGGCTTGGCAGTATATTATACAGTACCTGTTGGCTTTACATTTGTGAAATTGTATCTTTGGCCATCTGGAAAGTATTGTTTCCATTTGTTCTTTTGCAGGAAGCTCATCTGCAAAATTGTGAAATTACAAAACCACGCCATCTATTTTTTAGGTCACTTCAATTAACTTTCTGAGATTTGTTATAGAAAAAATACGATTTGTCTCCACTTGGTTCACCTGACACATTCCTCTTTATTACTTTTCCTGTGTGGCATGAGATAAAAGATTGCCATATTGTCTTTAGAGCTGATTCACTAAGTTGGCAGAATTTCATCTTCTATAGCATGGGTCTCCAAATCGGCAATTTTAAGACTGGTGGACTTCAACTCCCAGAATTCCCCAGCCAGCGCATGCTGGCTGTGGAATTCTGGGAGTTGAAGTCCACCAGTTTTAAAAGTTGCCAAGTTTGGAGACTCCTGTTCTACAGCAACTACATTTTAGTTAAGTTTCTCCTCCACTCTATTGCTTTCTCTTAATCTATCAGTTTTATTACCACTTACATTATCTTGTTTGCTTTTCTCCCCCCCCCATATATTTTATTGATTTTTTTAAAACATAAATCACTTAATAGTTGGTAAACAGTATGTTTGCTGGGTTTACATTTGTAAAGAAAAATTAACAATTGGTTTCTATAATCCATAATCCACATAGTACATTTAGTTGATTTCCCCCTTTCCCCAAAATGTCTTCTTTGCAAACCTTGAATTAATACAGTTCTTATTATTTTGATAAATAACAGTTACATATATGATTTTTTCCGAATATTCCTAAAAATAATGATCACATCAATATAATATTTCTTTTCTATCTAATCATTCTGGTTGTCTTATCTTATATCCTGTTACAGTCCTTATTTAAAAAAATTTCTCCCATAAAGTTCAAAGTATTCTTGCTGGTTAAGATTTTCTCAACAGATAATTACATTTAAAGATTTAAATCCATTTTTCCCATATAAACCATCTCAACACTTTTACATTTCTTAAAGAATAGGTAAAAACAGTAAACAAAAGGAAAAGAGAGCAAGAATAAAGAAACATAAAAAGTAAAATACTACTTAAAATATATATTCCTCCTAAGCTAATATATATTCATTCCCAAAATTTTTTAATCTTTTTAACCATAATTAAAAATATATTTAATCTTTAAATATTCCATTTAATATGTCTAGTCATCTAATCCTTTAACTCTTATTCAAAACATTTTTTTCTTTTTTTTACATTATAATTTCCCTAAATTCAAACACATTTAATTATCTAATTACATTTCCTTCATCTAAGCCATTTCAACAGTATTATATTGCTTATATTAAGAAATAAAAAAGGGAAAAGAAAGCATACAGTATTATTTAAGGAATTCATCCCTCTTAGAATGACATATGTATCCAAAATCTTTTCTATTTCTTTAACCATATTCAAACAAATGTTTCTTTTTTAAATATTCTCTCTGGTAGATCCCATCATCTATTTTCTTAATTTTCACTTTAATCTTTTTCCTTTGACCAGTATCTTTCTTGATCAATGGGTTTGCTGAATCAAAAAGTTTTTCCATATATTCATGACTGTTGCTGTAGGTATAAGAAGTAAATCAAATAAAGTGTCTTTATATGAGGCTTTTGCCTTTCCATGTTTCTTGAAAATCTTTTTCTTTTTCTTCTCTGCTTCTCTTATCACTTCCTTTCTCTCTGATGTTTTCAACATCTCTACATTCCATTTTATCCAATCTGTTTTTTTGTCCTCAGATTTATTTTGTAGTCTTAAGGGATGAGTTGTTTTTTCTATTTCTTGTGAATTTTTTCCCACTAGGATTAAATCATGTTTTCTTGCTTTGTTAAGTTCCATTTTTGAGTCTCTATTTTCAATTTTATGTCCACTTATTTGTTTTGTCTGCTCCTTCTCTGTTGTTGTTTCCTGGAAGTTTTTGTTGTTGTAGAGTTAACTTAGAAATAGATTGATTTATATTTTCAAATTTATTTTGGATTTCTTTGTGATTTGAACTCATTGTTGTTTGAATTAATTGCAGTATACTATATATCTCCTCCTGAGAGGTATTTATGTTTTCTTGGTGTGTTCTATCTACATGTCTCTGATGCATGATGGCCCAAAGTTGAAGTTTTCCTTCTTTTCTGCAAATAGCTTTAGAATCCCGGTTAAATAGATATTTGTAATCCAAAGAGTTCAAAAAACATTTTTTTCCTAAAGTTTATAATTCTCTTTGTCTGCAGCTCAGATTGTTGTCTTTTTTTTGTCACAGCTGTTCTTTGTTATTAAAGCTTTGAAGGTCACAAACACAGATTAGCTTTTCCCAGGTTTTGGCAAGTTCTCTATGGAGATCATAACTGTCATAATCTTCATCCACCACTAGGTGTCAGCATCTATTTAGTTTTCAATATGAACAATGGTCTTTAAAATGAGAGTCATAACCATTCAACAATTTTAAACTTGTCCAAAATTAAATTTTAGCTTTCAAGTTTATAAATTTTTCACTACCATATATTTTGATCCTCCATGGAAATTTTAATTCACCACTTCCGTTAGTATAAGGGTGGGGCGGAAGTCCCCCTCCTTCACTTTCGGAGGTATTTTGCTTCTTGGGGATCTTTTCCAGGAAATTAAGTGTAGAATAGAAAAGGGAAAATCAGATTCCTCACCCAGTTTCAAGCACGCTGTTTACGGTTGTGCTGGTTAGTTCTTTTGGACTTCGGTTGCAAGTAGCTTGGGCTGATCGGTGAAATACAGCCTTTCTCCTGTTGGGTTAGAAGGCTTTCCCCAAGATGAACGGAACGACCGCCGTCATTCCAGAGTCGCCGGGACACCCTTCTTTCTTCGCCACCTCTCTGGGGCGGCTTGGACCCATTAGGATCTCCAGGCAGGATGAAAATTAGCCGAGGGGGTGTGCCGGTCCGCAAGCCCGCGACCAGTTGCTACCGCGCAGGACCGGAAGTCTCGTTTGCTTTTTCTCCTATGCTCTATCTGAATATGAAAAAAAAAATCAATGGCAGTGGAAATTTGGATTATGTTGTTATGCAATCAGTCAAGCATGACATTCTAGATGCCCATCTATTACCACAGAATGGGATAACGTTTGCAGCAAGAGTAAACACTATGGGGGTCATCGTATCTCAGGAATAAGCTGTTTTAAATTCTGAACTTTCTTAAAAGAAGAAAAATGCCTATAACCATTTTTGTTTTATTCATCCCAACTTGTCCCTTGCTATGAATAATGACTAGCAGTTGCAACAAATAGTTTCCATGTTTTATGTTCAGTACAGTTGGGTGACTTTATAGATTATTTCTCTGGCATCTAGGTGCTCTTCCCATTTCAGTGCCTGAACTGTTTGTTGGTATCATTCTTGGCAAATTGGAAAGTTCAGTTGTGAAATTGGAATTATCAAGCAGCGCTAGCCATCTTCTGCAATGTGGTGCAATGCAAAGGAAGGAACTAATGAAGGAAAACATGAATGAAAGGAGGAGGAGAGAAAGAAAAAAATATAGGAAAGAGACTCAATCCCATTTTGATTTTGTTAATACAAAATTAAATAGAAAAAAATTCAGATAAGCTTTCAAGAATCTGTTACTATACCCTGTTACTACAATAAACGAAATCTCTGAATCTGCTGCTGTTCAAGTTTCTTGACATAGCCTATTTTGAAAATAGGGTACTTATAATGTCTTGATGGAAGCTGCAAGGAAAGTAATGCATAAATCAAGAAATTCATTCACACGAACTCTGATTATGCTTACCATGCCCAAAGCTCCCACTTCTCTGAAGAAAAAGTGATGTTCAGATTGGCAGTAGTATCAACAATGGTTCTATTTGTTATGGGATGGATTCATAATGTTTGACATAAGGACATGTTGGATTATACAACTGGCCTTCCTCATCCTCCCAAGTTATTGAGGCTGTGGTGGAATGTAGTCTTGATTCCCAGGCGGGAGGGGCTGCATTCCAGAGAACCAAGAGACAGCAAAGTTTGGATAGTTTGGTTAGAAGATAGCTCCTCCCTAGATGTTCTCAGAGTATATCTTTATTGATGCAAGTAGTTGGGTTAGTTTGACAAGGTTTCTATCTATAGGTAAAAATAATGCTGAAAGGAAACTCATTTTAAACCAATCTCATTTCTTTGAACATAAAGGTTACTAGTTTGAGGAGAAGATATCCCTCTATGTTTTTATATTCTGTTCCAGCCTATTCCTGTCACTCTGAATTAATAGAAAATTTATCTATTTGTTATAAAGCTTTGAAGGCAACTTTTGGGTTTTCCTTCTGCTCTCAACTTTTCATTTTGCTGCTGTCACAATTTTATTTTAGGATTGTCAGGTAAAAATATTCTCAAATTTCTTGCTGGAAATTAATCAGAAGACAGAGAGGGAAATGAGAGCCAGTTTGGTCTAATAATTAAGGCGCTGGCCTAGAAACCAGAAGGCTGTGAGTTCTAGTATTGCCTTAGGCATGAAAGCCACTAAGAGGATCTTGTGCCAGGCCTTCTTTCTCTGAATCTAACCCGCCTCACAGCGTTGTTGTTGTGGGGAAAACAGGAGGAGGAAGGTGTATTAGATATATTTGCTTCCTTGAGGTATTTATAAAAATAACAAATGCAGCCTAAAAATCATGATCAGAGCCCTGGAGTTCTATTTAAAATAAACGGAGGTCAAACAAAGCCACACACACACACACACACACACACACACACTCACACTCCTGAGTATATATACACGTACTCATTACCTGAGAATTTGTGGTTCTTTTCTGTTATTTTCTGTGGAACCCAGCAAGTACCTCTAAAAGATAATCCCCCCATTGAATAGCATGGAAGAAAGAGATACATTGACAGGAATCGATGCCCAGGGTTTCTATTAGCCTGGAGCTGTGATTTAAATGAGAGGCCTCTTTAACTTTACAATCTTTCAAATGTTACAAGGAACAAATACAAAGGAGGAAATCTTCTTGAAGTATGGAGAAAGAATGGAGAAGAAATTATGAGCCTCCAAGCTTGACAACACAGTCATTTGGGAAACTTAAATATGTCTATGGATTGGCAATAGAGTTCACCTGACAGGCAAGTCTTGCCTGCTTACAAATATACAGCTAGTTATGTCTAATTCTTTAGGCCCAAGGGCCTATTCAAAAGTTACTATACCGAACTGACATTTTTATTGCAGTGAAAAGGGGGAGTGATTAAATATAGGCCAGCTGTGATCATATTAACTGTATTTTGTTTTAATTTAAATGATATTTAATTGTTCAGTCTTCACTCACCTTTTTGGAAATGCCCCCTCATGTGCCAATCAAAGGCAAATTGTGGGCCTTAGGCTGATACAAGTTGCTAACTTTTCCCCTAATTTTTTTTTTTTTTTTTACTTCAGAGAAATTAAAATAGCCTAGAGCAGGGGTGGGGAACTATGGCTCTTTTATGACTTGTGGACTTCAACTCCCAGAATTCCTGAGCCAGCCATGCTGTGTTTCCACCCCTGGCCTAGTCTGGATTTGCAAAGTTTTGAGTGGGTCAAATTAATGCTTGAAAGCCAAAATCAAGATTTGCTTCCTCCTTATATATTACTATATAATGTACTATATTAAGAGCTACATTCCCTGAACTGAAGGCCAGAATTGAGTCAGTTGCATTTAGGGGAAGGCAAGTGCAAAATAGCTGTTCTATAATGATGGTCAACTCTTTCTCAGATGGAATGTAATCCATAGGGATGTATGGATTGATGTTTGATTTTCTATTGTGGATTGATTGATCAATCCTGGATTGTGGATTGATTTTCATATGGATTGATGTTTGGATGGATATGGTTTGGTGTGGGTTTGGATTCAAGTTTGATTTTTTAATACCCCTTTCATGTTTTTAGCGTAAAGAATTGTAGTCCAGAGATTGCATTGCTTCCTTTGGGGATGCTGCCTGAAAGAGTTACTATCATGAAACGATTTCATGATAGCAATTCTTGTTTCAATCATCATGAAACAAAATGTGCCTTGCTTGGCTCTGATTTGGTGTAATATATGAAGTGGCTATTTTGTAATTTGTAAATTATGGTTTATGCTTAACATTATTTATTTATTAAATTTATGTGCCATCCATCTCACTATCCAAAATGACTCTGGATGCTTATTATGGAAAACTCACTCTAGCTTATATAATGAAACATGACTACCGCAAAACATGTAATGGTCAATGTAATGGTCTTTGAGTTTTTAAATTTATAAGCAGCTTAAAAGGAGGTTATGATTTTCATATTATCTTCACACTAATCTTAGTTATTTTATTTATTTATTAATTTGTTTTATATCTTCCTTTTCTTTTAAGAGCTCAAGGCGGCTGATTGGGGTATCTTCCCTCATTTTACAGTTAGTTCTGTGAGGGAAATTAGACTGAGAGACTGACTGTGTCTAAGTCATTCAGAGAGTTTCCATGGCTGAAGGCAGACTTAAACCTGAGTCTAACAACTCCATTAATATGCCACACGTTATAATTATTGCCCTGAGATAATTTCAGGTAAAATAATTTTGTATAATGGCAATCCCATTTGGTTGATTTTTTGACTTGATATCATCCTCCTGTCCTCCCTTTCTAAATAAAAAGATTCCCTGCCAAAATAACACATTGCATTTTAAAGGGAGTTAAAAGTTGGAACACAGACCCCAACTTAAAAATGCACATAATGTTTACTCCTAAAACCAAAGGAAGTGGGATCACATTTCCAAGGACTAAAATACCAGCAGCAAAAGAATGCTGAAGAGGATAGATTATTTGCTGTCAAGGAAATGGCAGTTTTAACTGATTTTTGCCTTAGATGCTATATCCAAAACCTTTATTTACCCTAACCCTAACCCTAACCCTGATGGTGAGATCCTATGTAATACATGAAGCTAAGCCTACAGGCTACTCCTTGGAAATTTTTTGAAAGATTTTCTTTTTCAAGGAGAGAGCATGATGAAGGAACAGCCATCAGAGGAGATATGCCCTTTTAAAAAAAAGACCTCTGTAAGTAATGGATAGAATCAAATAGATAGTTATCAGCTGTGACAAAATTAGTCTCCTGATGACCAATGCAAAGGATTAGCTTTTTACTGTGGGGAAGAAATACATGAAATCTGAGGTTGTAAAAAAATAGTGAGGAGCTTTTTCAGAGAAGAAATTGTGTCTCCAGACAAGCTCTCAGCTTTATCACAGTCTTAGTTTACTATAAGTTGTGAAAAATGTTCAAAGCAGAACAGATAATATTCTTGAAAAAAAGTGGCAAGATTAAGCTTCCTTCCTTTATTATCTTGCAAGTATTTGGAAATACAGGCCAACTAGTGGGAAAAATTGTTGGTTGGATTATTAGTAAGTGAAAGCAGCCTTTCAAAAATCTTCACCAATTTGTAGAATCAGGATAGATGGTTTCTAGGAATTTCTCTTGGGGAAGCAGAAATACTGCAACCATTTCTTCTAAGCAAAATTCCTTTTAAAAGATGCAAGTAGCACCTTGCTGGAAAAGTCCATTAGGAGTAAATTCCTCGGATGTGTTTTCTAATGATTTTACATAAGAATTGGACAGTCAGCGATGTTGTAGACTTCAAATAGATAATATACAATGAATATGTATACACCATCTCATGGTTAATAAATTTAAGACCATCACAATCTATTGATGAAGACCTTACAAACTTTTTCCAAACTTTTGAAAGACATTTTGAAGGTTATTTTTTTTATCCAATTGAAAGAATGTCTTGGCCTAGCCTAACATAAGAACAGAAAACTGTGCTTGGGATCTATCTACAGACCTTCCTCCACCACTTGTGTTACATTCACTGCCTTCAGGAATTTAGGATTTATGTGGAGGGAATCTTGAGTTTATTAGAATTCTGATGCCCTGATCATGTGCAGGGCTTTGGGCCAATGTCTTCCCATATTTTCTCTAATCTCTCATTGTTTTAAATTGTACAAGTTATTCATGATCCAGAGCAAACAGATTACCAAGAGTAATAGAAAAAAGCTGGATGAGAGTATCTGGCCAATACAAAGCTTCAGATGGGGAATTCAGCTCAACAAATTCAATCAGATCATCCCACTGAAGCAGATTTGCAAATAAAAGCAGGATTTGTTTCAAAGTATTAAATTGAATCTTCTGACTTTCAAGTGCACCAGAGTTTTCCAAATGGGTTTGGATTCACTTAGACGTCTCCAGAGAACCCAATGGTTTCATCAGAATGACAAGATGTTGTGACATTGTGATGCAAGCTCCTCCCTTATGCACATAGTGCCCCTCCTCTAGTGCAGGGGTCCCCAACCCCCAGTCCGTGGCATGCTAGCAATCGGTCCGCACAAACAAGCAAAGCCCCATCTGCGGGATGCAGGTAGCACACAAAATCACGCACCCTCCGGGCCGCGGAAAAACCTCTCTCCACATAACCGGTCCCTGGTACCCAAATGGGTGGGGACCTCTGCTCTAATGTATATTGGTGGATTTTCTGATGCTTGAGATATTCTAACAGATAATAATGTTCCAAATTTATTTCCATATGGAACATGCTAAAAGTATGTGTAGGTTCTCTGATGTTGACATGAATAGCTGGCCAACAAGATTTATCACATTATTAAATCAAATACTTATAAAAATATTTATGATTCTTACTCCCATTATTTTGCTTTCTTGAGTTCCTTGTGTTAGAAGGAAAATCAGGTCTTCTTTCAAGTCAGGATTAAAGAACGCAGAACATAGGCAATTGCTTGAAGGAGAGGAGTTTATTTCTGAGAGCATAGTACAAGCAAAGTATCAGATCAACTGTTTGGAAGTGGCTATCAGTCAGGTTTCCTTTTGCAGTTCCTTGTATAGGAAAATTCTGCCTTTGTTCCTTGAAAGTACACAGAAAAGTACACCTGCCCACTAGGAATTCTTACAAAGTGAAATTGGATCCCTTCTTCACAAAAAGAGCGCTCTGTAGATTAGGCCCCCTGCTGAGTTGTGGTTTTCTGCTTATTTAGCATTACAGCAGCAGTTTCCTGCTCAATTAGCATTACGGAAGGAGGTGGCAGTCTTTTGCAGAAAAGATCTTTTGTTTATTAATGAGGGAATCTTTGGAATTCTGAAAGGAATGTTTACTTGGATGGACGGGCATCTTTTGGCAACTTTATCCTCTGTGTCATATCTGTTACCTTTGTTTCAAATGTAATTTCTATCCTCTTGTCCTGGAAATGGCTGCGAGATTGAATGGTGGGGAATGGAAGGAAGAAATTTCCACACTTGGCTCTTTGAATCTTAGATTCTTCTTCTGCTTGCTTTGCTGATTTACATCTATTGGCTTGTCTTTCCACTTGGTCTGTTCGCGAGAACACATTGACTATGAAGTCCAACACTGATATTCTGCCAAGAGATTAGCCCCAGGAAGAATAGAGATTCATTTTAAAATATTATGTAGACAGTTTGCAGTGAAATGGATCATCATCTGCCTTTCAGCTATTGCTGTGCTAATAATGCTCTGAGAAAACTAGGCCGTAACATGAGAAATTTGTGAGTTAAATACACAGTCATGGTTATTAAAATGTTCTATGTAGGCCGATTCTATTCATGTATATTTGGGGGAAACGTTCTACAGAACTCAATTTAAATTACTCTGAAGTAGCTTCATTTTTTGATCTGTGGATATTGCTATTAACAGAGATGGGATAATTCTGAATAGCAATAGCAATAGCACTTAGACTTATATACCACTTCATAGGTCTTTACAGCCGTCTTTAATTGGTTACAGAGTCAACATATTGCCCTCAACAATCTGGGTCCTCATTTTACCGACCTTAGAAGGATGGAAGGCTGAGTCAAACTTGAGCTGGTCAGAATTGAACTCCTGAAAGTTGGTAGAATTAGCCTGCAATACCGCATTCTAACCACAGCTCTGAAACTGTCTGTGGAGGTGTGTTTAAGAATATCAGATTTCATGGCTCATCTTGTTTCAAACGATTTAGGCTTAAGAGTTTGTGAATGATCTATTTCATTATGCAGCCTTGCAGACCCAGCTTGATGAGTTTAGGCCTTAGACATAAAGTTTTGGCCATGCATTATGTTTTAATGGATTCTGGGCATTAGGGAAATATATTTCCTATGATAAACATGAAATAATCCTCATGTTCCTAGAGGTGTGGATGACGTATTTTACTTCTAGACCTGAATGGCTTCTTGACCAAGTTTGCTGATTTGGGGAGAAATAAAAACAAACTCAAGGAGAACATTATATTGAAGTTTTGCTGAAACCAGATTTAGGCAGTTCTCCATTGCGAAAATTACTGTACCGCAGTTTTAAGGCCAAATGTTGAAGAACATGTTGCTGATCTCAGCAGTATTCTACAGTCTTCTGTTCCTAGTTGATGAACACCTGCTGACACTTTTAAGAATGTATAGCTGTCTATACCAAGTAGGCATACATAACAACTCTGAATGTAGGCACAATTTATACATCTTTTCCACATCTAAATCATAAGAGTTGAAGAAAACAGAAGAGAGAGATTTTTCAGAAAATGTGTCTGTATATATACATTCCCCTTTACACAGTACTTTGGGCAGACAAAAGATCTGCACAATATAGGGCCTATCCTTGTCATTAACCTCTAATCTGACTCTTAATGGAGATGAAAGTATTCTTTTTCAAGCAGAAAAATTGAACTGGGTCACTTTTGTCTATTTTTATATTCATTGTTTGAATGTATGGTAATCATTAAAAATAGTTTCATGAGAGAGGATGTCTGTTAGTACAATAGCTATTTTTGTCTTCTTCGAGCGTTTCTACATGTGAGAAATAGCACATTCAGTGTGACCACCCTGGTTATTCTGTTCTTCATTCTTTTAAGATTTTTGGACAATGTTCAAGGACAAGAAACAGGTGAATCCTTTATCTCAGTCAAAATTGCTAGGCTGCATGAGTAAATATTTTTCTACTTTTCTAAATCTGAGGCAAATTAAAACATGGGAAATGTTATTAAGATTCCATTATTGTGATAGAGTGCCTCTTAGATGTTGGGTTATTACAGCGAATGCAATATTCTTCGTTTGATCAGAGCAGAACTAAGGCAGTTGAGTCAGGCTTTTTCATTAGGTCACTTTCTGTATTAATATCTGAATTATTTGGTTGGGAATTTCAACTTTTGGATTGATAGTCTATGCCAGAAGATATGATCTGTTCCCCCCTCTATGGGGGGGGGATTCTTTATTCTTTTCAAAGCAGAAGAAGTAGCCTGAAAGACTCCTTTCAATTGGCCAGGATTTCAGAGACTCTTGAAGGGCCTTAGCAATGTGAAACAACCTGGGACTGATTCCTGAGTTTCAAGTTGGCGCTTAGTTTGGTGCTGTGATGGAAATGCATTCTGAGCCTTTACAGTAGAAGACCAGAGTTAAAAAAAAAAGTGCCATATATCTTCTCTAGCATGGAAATGAAAGCAAGAAAAGGGATTTTTCCCTCAGTTGTCCCATGTTCTCTATGCCAAATGATATAGAGGCCAGTAGGAATTCTTCTTGCCATAGAAATCCCCAACCACTCCGATCTGAAAAATATGATTCCCTGATATAGACTAAACTTTTTTTATTTGCAATTTTTTCTTTGTTTACTTGTTAACCTATTCATCTGTCCTGTTTTCTTGTCTGGTTTAAGATCAATGTACTCAGTTATGACTTTCTCAACAACAACAACAACAATAGTAGTAGTAGTAATAGTAGTAATAATAGAGTTGGAAGGTACCTTGGAGGTCTTCTAGTCCAACCCCCTGCTCAGGCAGGAAACCCTATACCATTTCAGACAAATGGTTGCCCAGTCTCTTAAAAACTTCCAGTGTTGGAGCATTCACAACTTCTGGAGGCAGGTTGTTCCACTGATTAATTGTTCTAACTCTCAAGAAATTTCTCCTTAGTTCTAGGTTGTTTCTCTCTGATTAGTTTCCATCCATTGTTTCTTGTCCTGCCTGGAAACTTGGATTCCTATACTTTAGTAATCCTTCAATCTACTAGCTTTGAGACCAACATTGATCCATATATTCAGAAAAAGCCATTGTTTATTTAGGAAAGAGGTAACAGCACCCACATTTGCTGCAATAGTTTTATCACTCCTCTTTGATTCTAAAAGACTTTTGCAGAATGTCATTTATGAGTAATAGTAGTTCAGCAGGTCAAGCACTTGCCTGCTGTGCTGTTGCTAAGTATGATATAAAAATCACATCACAAAGGGGCAAGTTACATTTCCTGGTTAAATAGGTTAGGCACTGCATCTAGTGGTTCAGTTGATTTATTGGACAAATTGAATAAGAAATGTGTGTGAAATACAGATATCAACTATATGGAAAATCATTGACATTCTAAAAATAAAACTAAATCAAGCTCAACTCTCCTTAAAATAATGCCTTTTAGTTTTTTTCAGGTGTCAGGATTATTTTTATATGAAATGATTCTATGTATTCTTGCTCATATGTCCTAATAAATATGATTAGTTTACTTCCTCATATATCCACTTTACATCCAATACCCATTGATAATGGTTTGCATAGATGCAAAAAAAGAAAAAGAAAAACCCCTATTGCCAACATGCTGTAATTTCAACAGGATAAAAAGCTGGAAATCTGTTTTTTCAGGATAGTTCATCTACGTACACTAGCAAAACATCAAAGTACACTAGCAATAACATAAACCCAGGTTTGATTAACTGCAAAGATGAACAGTCTTGCTCCTAGAGCAATAAATTCCCATTATGTAGCTTAGGAGATGTGAATTGCTGAAACATAACAGTATTGTTTCCTGCTAACCTGAGGTAGGAAACATACTGTATAAACATCATAAGGTAATTTTATGATGGGTATATAAATTAAAATCAAGAATCCACAACTTTTTCCACAAACTAGTGGATGTGCATGATGGTCCTTGTTTCTTGTTTCCCCCAAAATATTGATTGTAACCTTTGACCATTAAAAGATTGACCATTCCTGATTTATTATGAATATATGGCCAACCTTTTTTAAAGCCTTTTGCAATGAAAGTTCTCTTTAAAAACAAATATAACTAAGAGTATTTCAGTATTAGGGTTTTCTTTCTTTCTTTATCACACAATTATTATTTATCATTCACATGTTTATCAAAAGCCATATTTTCCAGAAGATCAGGCATTTCTCTTGTAAACCTCTCATCTTTTCACCCATTTCTTCCATTCCTTTTGAGAAAAAAATAGACAAAATAATCACAGGTTCCCTTTGAGCATGCCATGTCCTCTCAAGCCAAGCTAAACATAACTGTGAAGCTATGTAAATTGTGTTAGGGTTAGGGTCCATAATCACAATTCCTGAAGCCAGTCATCATGCCCTCAGAAAGCTGATAATGTTCTTAACTGGCAGAAGAGTAGAGAGGAAGACATGATAGAAGTTGGAATGGATATGTAAAGTCCAGTGCTCTATAGGTTATCCCATAACATGCCTGGAAAATGAGCAATCTCATATTCTGCTCTTGGGCTGCTACAATCATTGCTTCACCATTATACTCAATGGGAAAGAAGGAAGTGAAGGAGAAGGAAGAAGTAGAAGACATTTTTTTTCACTTATCTAAAGGTAGAAATTGACCTCTCAGCTGATCCATTTGTCTGGTATAAATGTGAAAATATTGTTTCTTAAATATAATTTTTGAAAGGTTAAGAGAATGTAAAATAAAAATGCTGAATAAAGAGAATATTCTTGATGGGATGATTTCATTCAAATTTAAAAGGACAATACTTTTACAATCCCTATCAATCAACTTAGGTTTAAATATATTTCAGGCACAAGCATCAAAGAGAAAATGTAAATATAGGTTGCATATATATCCTGGGTGCACTAAAACACCAGCCTTTGTTATATGTACAGTATTTACAATCATGTAGGAAGCTGCATAGGCGTTTATATGTATATTCATATGGTGGATAACATGTAACTTTATCTACCTATACCTGTAGTACGCAAAGCATATTCTTGGGTACTCAGAGTAGCTAAAACAGACACAGAAACAGCAAAACAGAAAAACAATGGATACACCCTCTCTTTGACTGTATTGATTAACTACATTGATTGGTCAACTGTAATGATTGATTGATTGTCTGAGACAAGTATGATTTGTAAAGAATTTTAGCTTCTCCCCACCCCCAATTTCCGTATTTTAAAGGACAAGTACAAAACATATTTCCAAATTAAAATGAATGGATGAGTAGAAGGTGACTCTATAAATGAAAGGATTTAACTAGAGAATTGATTGGTAGGAAACTGGTAAAGTTAACAGTGGTAATAAGAGAATGATAAAAAAGATGGAGAGATACAAGGAAAAGGCTAAAGGGAGGTCATTATTTTTGTACATTTTAATGTATTTTATTAATGTTTAGATACTTTTATGCAGATTTTATCTCATTTGTTATGACCGGTGTTATAACAGTCAATTGTAATGATTGATTGACTGATTAATTGATTGATTGATTAAGAGAAGTAGAAAAATGTCTGGAAGAACAAAGGAACCAAAGGAAACTGTGCAGGCTAGAGAAATGGGATGAAGAAAGGTTCATTGAGGAGGAAGGAGATAAAACAATGTGTAAATGTAATACTAATATAAATACTAATATGGAAAGAATAAAGCTTAAATTTAGCAGATAGCTAATTAATCCTAATGATTTTGCTAGATTTGTGTTTCCTTGATTGAACTGGTTATGATATTTGGCTCAGAAAGATCTCTGGTCCTTCAGTTTGTGGTTTTTTCCTTTCAAATCTCATTTTTCAGTTTCTTGAAAAATAAAAATAAAATCTCCCGATATAGATGCAGCTCACAAAGCATCATGTTGTCAGTAGGACTTATACAAGGAGATATAATCACAACCAGTGGACAGATAGTAGTGCTTGCAATACTTTTAAGGTGATCTAGTAGAGTCAGCAATTCCTACCGACATCAAAAAGGTATTTTATAAACCTCGGTGGATATCACAGCAAGCACAATTATGTGGAGATTTCAGTCAGTTTACAATTTCGAAGAAACTTTGGTTAGAAAAAGAAGAATTGATGAGAACCTGCATTTAGTGGTTCAGGGACTTAATTTTAGATGCTGTACTTAAATAGTATTATAGATATTCTTCCATTCCTGTATTATTATGGGGCAGTTCTCTTACTCCCACATATGACAGGTCATCTTTTTGCATTTGCATTCTTTCTTGTTGTTTTGCTCTGGATCCTGGCTTTCTTCCCCAAATATTGCTCTGATGACACCACTGGATACTTTGAATAGTAATAAAAAAGCCACACACAATCAGTCACCATAGAAATACCACATACAGAATAGCCCAAAGCACACATAATGCTAGAGAGAAGTTCCCTGAGGATGGGCTTCAGCACGAATCCGAAAGCTCTGAAGACTAAACCTCTGACCCTGGTGAACAACCCAGACTGGATCTTGAACACATTTTCCATGATAGCAGACTTCCAATACTTGAAGGGATGTTACAAAGCACATGCTTTGGATTTATTCTTCATGACATCCAAATGTAAAATAAGAATCAATAGGTGGAAGAGATCAGAATTTGAGATAAGGAGGAATTTCCTGACTGTAAAAATTATTAAGCAGTGAAATAGTATGCCTCATGAAGTCATGGATTCTCTATCACAGGGGTCCCCAACCCCTAGTCTGTGGACCGGTATCAGGCCGTGGCATGCCAGCAACCGGGCTGCACAACAAGCAAAGCCCCATCTGCGAGATGCAGACAGCATACAAAACCATGCCCCCTCTGGTCCATGGAAAAATCTCTCTGCACGGAACCAGTCCCTGGTGCCCAAAAGGTTGGGGACCTCTGCTCTATCACTGGAGAATTTCAAGAAAAGGTTGGAGAGCCATTTTTCTGGGATGGTACAAGGATTCTTGGGGTTGGACCGGAAGACCTCAAAGATCTCTTTCAATCTTATTATTCCAAAACATTTCACTACTTAAATAAAAACTTAGATTCTTAGCCACAGGATCAAGGAGAATTTTCTTCTCAGTCCTTCATTGATTTGTTTCTCTTCTTATTCTGACCTCTAAGCTGATTACTCCATGTCTAAATCATGATGATTATTGTTTCAATAACCGTGTTCTCTTATAATTTTCTGTATAAAAATATCAGAAGTACATCTATAGGAATAGGATGTGCCTCACTGGTAAAATTATCTTGCTAATGACCGAAGACATTTCTCACTACTTTGGAAGCAGTATTAGCATGGGAAAAGGAAAAGTGTACAAAAGGGAGAGGAGAACAATTATTACAGGGTTTGGAATGACAAGTTAATTGGATTAAGAAAATATATTAGTCTAATGGCTATTAGCAGGTAATTTGTTGAATCTGTAGTAAGTGAACAGTCTCGAATGAATGGATGTGGGTAATGGGTTGAAATATTCAATAATATACTTCATAGAATAATGTATAAAGTCCTCTGAAGAGTTCTGAACTATGTTTTTAAAGTGCCATCTATGCAAGAAATATATTTTTAATATGTAAAATTAAGAGCATTAGATGATTTTGTATGTAGCTTTCAGAAATGTGAGCCAGTATCCAGTCACCCTCAAGAACTCGAATGAAGAGTCCCATGGAACAAGCACTGAATTTGCTTTTTCAACAAACAAACATACAAAAGAATTTCATTGAGATCCAGATTCGGCATGCAAAGAAAACTGCATATTACCCAACTAGGTACCACATTGCTATTTTTTAAATTTCCTTAAACTATTATTAATTTATTATTACTCATACCTTCAATACAGCTATGAATAATAATAAAACATCTCATTGTTCTGGTGCTGTAAACAAAGAAAAGAAGAAAACATCTCCTGTTGGCACTTTAAAAAAAAAAAAACCTATTACTTATAAAAGATGCAAGGAAAGAGATGCTTCAGTTGGACTATTTCCCTTTTCCCAAATGCAGCTGGTTTTCCGCTCTTCCTGCCTATAATGATGGGGTTACAGTAAGTCATCCACCAGTTGATGCAAACAGCTGACAAGAGTTAAAAGAATCTTCACCTATCCATTTACCCAAGGAATTTTCACCTTCCTGCACCAACAGTTTACATTTTGGCCTAACAAGAGTTGGATTGAGCAGTGAGTGAGAACCCTCCTTCCTCTAGATGGGGCGTTGACATACGGTAACAAGATGAGGCATGGTGTGTTAGACATTGATGCCTTAGACTCATACCCATGTATTAGAAATGACCACCGTATGAAGTCACAATACCAAAGGCCATACATTTTAGACACTTTTAATGCAACATGTAAGCCAAGGAGAAACAAATCATCCCAAAGGCAGCCATCCAATTACCAAATCAACAAATCAATGTTACCTTTAGACAAAAAGGCTGCAGTCAATTTTATCCAAGAGTCTATTGATAAAACAACCTCTCTGTGTGTGCTTTGCTCTCTCTTCCATATCACACAGATGCTTTGAATGAAGGAAAATAAAAGAGAAAGAGATGAGCAAGGTAGGAAACCATTTTTTAAATCTCCAGGTGTCTCCAACATAACCACGTTTCTTGTAGATGAGCAGAAATCCAGATGATACCTTCAGCAGCCTGAATGCTGTCATCTTTCAAAAAATAGGTAAGATTATTTGAGAAATGTGTGTTATTTCAGTTAGAGTTGCAAGAAGGACCTTTAAAACTGCTCAAAGGTCAGGATTTTAGTGTGCTCTTCTGCCGAGAGGTTTCAGTTGCATTTTTATGTATTTATGCATCCCAACCCCACTGCCAGTTGCAATTATGAAGTTTAGTTTAGAATAGCAATGTTGGTTCCTAAGTTCAGGAATATGTTGCCAACAATGTCATTTTGCTTTAGTTATCCAAGCTAGCTAGAGGAAGGCTGACAGTGCAAGTACACATTTGCCTGTCCTACTCCTAGAAATGGTAAAAAGCTCATTTCAGTCTTTCCCTGTCTGAAAGCAGGAACAGGAGGCGAGTCCTGTATTTCTGGTTCATGAAGAGTTCAGATGAGTTCATGAAAATAGACTAGAAGCAGAGTGAAATGAAGAGCTCTTGTTCTCACGTTCATTCCAGGCACTGGAGGCAAGTTTCCTCTCTGATCTCCTGATAGCTGTTTGTGCAAGTTTATGTACATTCTAGAAGAGCTAAAAACACAGTATTTTTTAATGAAAAGAAAATTGAAATGCAATAGATCCCAAAAGTATGTTATTAGGTTCTGAGAAAGTCAGCTCTTTAACTGCTGAAGGCTATTGCCAATCATTTGATAGTAAAAAGGGACATGTTTGCTGAAAATACAATCATACATACCGCAAGAGATATACAGGTAGTCCTCAACGTATGACTACAACTGAGCCCAAAATTTCCATTGCTAAACAAGACAGTTGTTAAGTGAGTTGTGTTCCATTTCCTGACTGTTTTTATTATAGTTTTAAGTGAATCACTGCAGAATCACGCAGTCATTAAGCAAATCCAGGTTCCGAATTTGCTTAAAATGCTATTTTTTTTATGAGAAATGGCCTCTCACTTTTTTTTTTTTTTTTACTTCTGCCATTTTTAAATCTAGATTAGTGTTTCTCAACCTCTGCAACTTTAAGAAAAGCTGGCTGGGAAATTCGCATTTCTTAAAGTTGCTGAGACTGAGAAACATTGCATTAAAGAATCAAGTAAATAGTCATTTTATTGCAGTCCAAGAGGAGACTGTAAAAGTTAAAGCAGCCAAGTACAATCTGAGCCAAGTACAATAAAATCTCATTAATTAAGTAAATTGCACATATATGTTGTCTGGTCTGAGCATAACAAAACTTTATGTCTCAGGCACACAATTTAGGAATCATATAAATTATTTCAGGGCACTTATCTTTTAGGAGTGGGTATCAAATTTCTCATTGCATCTTCACATTTCTTCTTCAAACTATCCACTATATTATTTGCATAAATTCATTCATTTAAAAAATGTATATGATGGAAAAGTGTTTTTAAGGTACTCAGAAACCTAGTTTGATTGTCCCTTATTTTTCAATCTGAGCCAGTTTTAACCAAAACTGGTCTGAACAAAGTTGTCTCCTTCAAGTGAAGAGATTTTTTTTGTTTTTCTCTGAATTCTTGATTTTAGAATAAATCTAGTGCAAAACAGCACTGGTGTGTATATCCCAATGCAGGTAGTCCTCAACTTACAAGAGTTCGTTTAGTGACCATTCAAAGTTACAATGGCATTAAAAATGTGACTTATGACCTTTGCAGCATCCCCATGGTCACATGATCAAAATTCAGATGCTTGGCAACTGGTTTATATTGCAGAATCCCAAGATCAGGTGGTCACCTCCTGACCAGCAAAAGTCAATGAGGAAGTCAGATTCATTTAACAACTGGTTACTAACTTATCAACTGCAGTGATTCATTTAACAATTGTGGCAAGAAAGGTTGTAAAATGGGGGCAAAACTCACTTAACAAATGTCGCACTTAACAGAAATTTTGGCTACACTTGTGGTCGTAAGTCAAGGACTATTAGCATTTTAAGTCCTGCTTTTCTTTAGAACTTGTCTGTTTTCATATTAAAGTAAATATAAGCTGACAGTGCTAGTATTAAGTAGGAACTGTGGATCAAATTTCTGGGATGTTGAACTACCTGTTTATTTTGCATTTCAAAGTGACTCAACAGACCTATTGCAAAATACCCTAGCTTTTAGTTTATTCCCTCAGTTAAAACATGCTTATAAAAATGGCTGATCTGTGCAAATAAATTCTTATGCATATGCTTCATAAAAGCTGCAAATTGTTTTTTCCAAAGACTCAAAAAAATGATCAATTATTGAAGTCCAATGTAACTTAGCTTGCCCTGAAATAAAATTTGCATTAGATTCTGAAAAGTAGAGAGAAGATGAAATAATAACTGGTATATTGTACTTATAACATTCTCTAAGAATTGCTATTATCACACAGATCATTTAAACTAGAATGCCAGATTCCATAAAACATAAGATAATATATTATTTTGCAAGTATCTATATTCCTTGGAATTAAGTATGTTAAGAATTTCCCTCTGTCTGCTTACACCACTCTCTCTTTTCTCCTAACACCTGCAAGCAGGTAGTTAAAACTAATGTAATAAGGATTATTAATATCATGTAAAACATGACTGTTGCAAATGCAAATACAAATTTTGTACAAATGTACCAAATAATTATTTAATTATTCTTCTAATCTTAAAGGGAATAACCAGTGAACTGTATTATTGGCATCATGTAACATAGCATTACATCTTAAAAGAGCTACAGTGCTCTGAATAGATGGAAGCTAAATAATTATTCCCTTCGTACTTATGATCTGTTTCAATATTGAAATCTAATCATTATATTACAACAGATGTGGCCTCATCTCAGTGCTTTTTCTTTCTAAATGTAGCTTTAAAATCAGCGCAAAAATCATACAAACCATTTCATGCTTGCACTGATCTCTGAAAAAGGCACATTTTAAAAAAAGTTTATATTAAACCCTCATCATATATTGGTTCATTAAGCTGCAACTCAAGCATCACTACTTTCAAGAATCGTAGCATATGATACAATCCCAGAATTGCTTACCAACAGGTTCATTTACCTTCTATTTTCATTCTATTCTATTTATTTTTGAAACCTAACCAAGCAATTTTAGCTTAACGCTCATTTCTATGCTTTCTTGTTGGTGTGTGTGAGTTTATGTGTGCATAGGAAAAGACTTGTTCTAGTGGTAAAATAAATGTGTGCTTGCTGTAGACTGCTGCTGTCCCAATGTTGGAAGTGGGTGCACAGTTTTAATGGATTTATGAATGAACCTTGAACATATTCATGTAGTTTGTTCTGATGGGTAAATATTTGCATCTATTTATTTTAAAAAATATATTGCAGTACTTGGTCTTGGTGAAGCCTTATCAGTATACAAAGCAGCAATTAAATAGCAATTAAATAGCATATACAGTACAATAGCAATTAAACAGCATGTAAAATTTAAATCCAATTAAAGTAAACAACCTACAGCCAAATAAAATTACAGAACAGGAGAAGTGGGTTTCAATATAAAGATTTTAATAACGTGCTACAATGTTCATATTGTGGAAACCAGTTGGATAGCTTTAAATAGGGAGTTCCTAACCTTCACAACCGCCAAAGAATTGAGGCCTTTGAACTATGGTGCTGGAGAAGACTCCTGTGAGTCCCCTGGACTGCAAGGCGATCAAACTGGTCAGTCCTAGAGGAGATCAACCCTGACTGCTCTTTAGAACAGGGCTTTTCAACCAGTGGTACGGGTACCACCTGTGGTACATTGGCACCTGGCAGGTGGTACGCGACCATCCTAGGAGAGTGGTAGCGGGGGAGGGGAATGAGCTGAACTGGTGGCAGCACTGCACAAGCCTGAGCGAGAGATGGCTGGAGCTGCAGGGCTGTCAGGACTCAGTGGAAGCGCCAGGATCAGCACCAGGCTCCAGTTGGAGCTCGGCGCTGATCCTGGCATTTCTGCTGAACCCAGAAGAAGCGCCGATCAGCTGGAATGTTGCAGCATCTCCAGGGTCTTGTGATTTACATTCAGATGCTTGGCAACTGATTCATATTTATGATGGTCACAGTGTCCCAGGGTCATGTGAAGTGACCAAAACCTGCTGCAACCACCCAGCAGACGGGGGGAATAAAAACCAAACAGCCCCCCCACCCCACCCCCACTGCCAATCCTCAACAGAAATGCTCACAACAATGAAAACCTGGGACAGGAGGAAAAGCGCCGCCAGGTGGGCAGGCAGGTGTCTTGCTCGGCTGTGGCTTGGGGGGCACTTTTTTCAGTGCCATTGTAACTTCGAAAAGTCACTAAGCGAACTGTTGTAAGTTGAGGACTACCTGTACTTTATCACTTTTTTCCTTTTGGGAGGGTCATCAAGTTTTTGACACCTTGCTAGGCGACTGGTGGTACTCGGATGTTGCCATATCCTAAAAGTGGTACAATGGGTGAAAAGGTTGAAAAGCCCTGCTTTAGAAGGCCAGATCCTGAAGTTGAAACTCAAATACTTTGGCCACCTAATGAGAAGGAAGGACTCACTGGAGAAGAGCCTAATGCTGGGAAAGATTGAGGGCAATAGAAGAAGGGGACGACAGAGAATGAGGTGGCTGGATGGAGTCACTGAAGCAGTAGGCGTGAGCTTAAATGGACTCCAGAAGATGGTAGAGGACAGGAAGGCCTGGAGGAACGTTGTTCATGGGGTCGTGATGGGCCGGACACGACTTCACAACTAACAACAACAACAAACCTTCACAACACTTGTAGACTTTGTGGCCATTCAATGAGATTCAGAGTAGAGCCTTTGCTGATAATCACCGTCAATCCATCTGATGGTATTCTTTCCAATATTTTGGTCGCAAAATTATTTTGGACGTTAAGTAAATGAAATTGTGTTTGGACTGTGACTCATTGAAGGATGAACTATATTTGTCTTAACAGTTACTGTCTTCTGAATATGTAAAATCTTATTGTTCCACTACTATTTCAGTTTTGTAGTCCCACACTTGAAAATGACTTATAATTGTCAGACTCAGAAATAGTTGAAAGAATAAAATTCGCTGCCAAGCCTCCAATTACTACAGTTCCCTTCACAAAACCTTTCACTCTCTTCCCCATAAAATAAGAAAGGAAAGAAGCCCCCAGGCAATTAATTGACTTCTCTCCAAGGGAAGGGAAGGGAAACAGTTATGTTCTGAGTACTTGACATAAGACAACAGGTCTTGCACCAGCTTGAACAGGCAATCATACCATCTGTCCTGCTATAGTTTAAGACAGGGGTGTCAAACTGCTGGCCCGTGGGCTGGATGCGTCATGCCGAAACTACGCCCACCCTATTGCTGGCAACGGAAAAAAAGTTGTGATACATTGCGACATGTCACGTGATGTCGCGAGTTTGACACCCCTGGTTTAGGAGATCTTTTGGACATTTTTTTTCTAAGAAAAGAAAAAGGACCATATGTACTGTATCCACTACAAGTTTACTCTGCCAATAATGGTTCCATCTGTTTACTGCGCTCATTGCTAGCATATTCCTAGGCATGTTTCCTCAGATATAATTTCTGCCTTATTTATAAGAATCCCAAATAATCATGGATATGATCCCAATAAGTTTCATTTCCATACCTGAGCATTGGAGACTTAATAAACCTAGCAGTTTGAATTGGTCTTTGGGTCATGCTTAAGATAATAAAGGGCTCCAGTCTGCTTGAATTTTCTTTCACTGATGCCATTGTACTGGGGATTTTCTTTCATCTTATTCCATTGTATGATGGTCTTTTAATTTTATTATTTGCCTCAAAGGTTCCAGGGGAGAATTAAAAAATATATAAAAAGCACATTCCCCAGATTTCTGATTATCGGCTTCCTTGCTTTTAAAAAATAAATTTGCACTAGTTTGTTCTCTTGAGGAATGTGAAACAAAGATAAAATGTGATCCATTTTATATGTTTTCATTGCATGGTTATCTGGTCTTTAGCATTATTTGGAAGCCAGTATTCATATTTCGTGAGCAGAAAACGACCAAGAATCCTCTAAATAGTATTCTAACATCTGGAGCAACCTTTTTTTTTCTTTTGGGTAGCTACTCATAGAACTCTGTTCATTATTATGGTAGCATGGAGCACACCTGTTGAGTTATGTTTCAAAGCAGCAAGGAACATTAAGCTTCGCATATTTCAAGAGAAAGTAATAAGAAATAGACCTGTATAATATGATATGAAGTTTAGTTACTGGCAGATGTAATTTTTCTGGGAAGTTGGTTTCTTTGCCATTCACTTAGATTTTGACAATAATGCACAGTGCTCCAATGCTTAGCAGCAACTTGCCATCTCATTATTTTACTATAAAGATTGCTGTTCACCAACTGACTAGCTAGACAATTACTGTAAATACAGATACACCAAAACCCACAAAAAAGCCCTTCTGTTTGTAGTTTCCAGCTATGCCTTTGTCTTCCAATAAATAAATAAATTATGCACTTCACACTTCATCACATATTCTGTCTTGTTAGCAATGCGTTTCCAGGTGAGATAGTGTGAAAGTTAGCACCTCACTGAGAAGGTGTAAGTTAATTACAGTGTTTTTGATTATACTAATACATTGCAGCTATTTTCTCAGTCCTCTTCGTCCACTATCAGGTATGTCTGCTCTTTTGTCCAACTCAAAGGAAGCTTAACTAATGCCTAACTATAGCTATAGCTGTAATTTTGCTAGCGAGAGTAGCAGTGCTCAGTTTGGACTCTGGTATATGTTTCCTGATGTTTGATTAATGATGTGATATCACATAACTCTTCCTTCCAAGTAGGAGCCAACAAATACTCTCTGAGATAGGAAAAACTGAAGTATGATGGCACCTAATGTAGGGCTATCAGAAATGCTTAGTCCTTGTTTTAAATGACCTGACCTGACTTAATTTTCACTTTCCATACTGCAATGCAGATTTTATTGTGGGAGTTTCATGAAGTGGTTCTCATTTCATTAGTTGTATTCCAAATCTACACAGTGAACAAAGTTGTAGAAAAAAATGCATTGTAGGAAAAGATCCTTACTTCATGTGGTATAGTATAAACATGTATGTCTATATTAGAGAAAGTTGTATATGGGTTATCTGGATATTTTTTGAAATCATTTTGTTGACATGGATATGCAAGTGAATGCATACAGAATTGAAGCAGACTAGATGCGAAAATGAGCATTAATAGTCAGTCACATCAGAGGGATAGAACAGAACAGAACAGAGTAGAACAGCTTTATTGACCAAGTGTGATTGGACATACAAGGAATTTGTCTCTGGTGCACAAGCTCTCAGTGTGCATACAAACAGCAAAGTAATATAATCATATGATACCAATAGGAGAAGATAGTAGAAAAGATGAGAAGGATAATAGTAATACAGCCATACTATATGAGTAAATATCCTTAGATATAAGACAGTACTGTGGTAATTAGGTTTTCAGCAGTGTGATGGCCCAAGGGGAAAAAACTGTCTTTGTGTCTGGTTGTTTTGGCATGCAATGCTTTATAGTAGCATCCTGAGGGGAGGAGTTGAAACAGTTCATATTCAGGATGTGAGGGGTCTGTAATATTTTTTCAGCCCTCTTTCTGACCTGTGCGAAATACAAGTCCTCAAAAACAAGCAGGCTAGTTGCAATTGTTTTTTTCTGCAGTCCTAACTATCCGTTGAATTCAGTACCTATCCGGTTTTGTTGCTGTATCAAACCAGACAGTTATAGAAGTGCAAATGGCAGTTTTCTAAATGTTGTTGCTTAGAAAACGTTAGGCTGAATCAAATCCATTTTGTGTGTGATTTCTATGGCATGTTTTATGAGGCAGATCAAGGAAGATTATTTAAAATTCCCCTGTGGCTGGAAAATTGTTTGAATATATTCAGGATAATAAAAGTTTACAAGGGACCTAGGCTAATCTGAGTGAGAAACGAAGAGTATTTCACAGAAGAGAAAAGCTACTGTTTAATAAAAGCAAGAAAACCAACACAGCTGCAAAAACCCTGAAAAATGGTTGTGTTTTTACCAGATAGCAATTAGCAAGGACAGAGCCAATACAGAATATTGACTAAAACAAATTAAGGAAATTGTTGTTCTGTACATGGTCTGAATTACATCTGTCAGCATTCTTCACCACTAGTCACAGTGGATGAGTTGTAAGGATCTGTCATTCAGAAACAACTTCAGGTCAACAGATTTTATATATTTGACCTAAACACATAGTGGTTTGATTAGATTATATATAAATCCTTCAAACTAATATGGAACATATGTTCAGGTGATGAAGACTTTTGTGGCTATTGTGCCTTTAATTAGTAGATTTTTTTTAAAAAAAATTACTCTGACTATGTAAGGAAGCAATAAAAGAAGCAATTCTACAGGAAAGAAGCTTATAGCTAACAATGCAGAATATGTTATTGAATGAAGAGCTGAACAAAGAATTTTATATCATAGATCAGGGGTTCCCAACCAGGGGTGCTCACACTCCCTGTGGGTGTGAGATGATATTCCAGGGGGTGCGAAAACTTGGGTTTTCAAAATTATAGTGTATATGCATAATTCGTTGCCGTTATTTTGAACTTTTGTAAGGGGTGCGAGAATATATCAGAAGCGTTCTAAGGGTGCGGGGTATAGAAAAGGTTGGGAGCTGCTGTCATAGATGGATTTATAATAAGTGAAGATATTAGTTCTTTGTAGAATCATTGTTTTATTGGGATGACAGAAAAGCAGGAGCCCAGACTTGCTGGTTTTTTATAAAGCATTAAAAATCTGCCTTTGCTTGCAAGCCTGGGGTCTTGATAGCATGGGTGAGCTTGCTTGCTGGTTAGTGTTTATGAGTGTTCTCAGCTGTTATTTTCATATTACTTCTGTTGTTTTTAATTGTAATTGTTTTAATTTTAATTTTTAATTCTGTTTCAATTGTTAGTTGCCCAGAATCATGTATATTAGATGGGCAGCCTATAAATTAACTAAATATTGTATTAAAGTTAGGTGAACTTTCATTACTGCAACGGTTGGGCAATTTTATTTAATGTTTGAATAATAAAAATAAAATGTGGATAAGAAGACAGCTTTTTTTCCTTATTAAATTAAGAAGCCGAGGCCATTTCTGACTTCAGTACACCATAATTGTATTCTTAGCTTCTATTCCTCCATGCATGATTTTATGTTAATTGTGAACATCAGATTTATTTGATTTTAAAGTAGTTTCAGACATATATAACCAAGTTTTTTTCCTTGATGGCTGACATATTCAGGTTGTATAATGCATTCATTCATAATTACAAATACAATTATGACAATTTTAATTTAAAAGTAAATCAATGTCAGTGCACTCTCCAAATATAAACTTCCCATTAGGAATTCCTCTATCTGTCTGTTTTTTTGCATTACAGTATGGGATTTATATACCATGTGTATATTTCATTCTCCTTGTTTATTTAGAAAGTCTTAAGTAATCCTTCTGCAAGTTAGCAAGTAACAAAGAGATTAATAGTAAACAAGGTTTAATACAAAAACATTGAATTATCAACTTCAAATTAATCCTTTTTGATGAGCAGAAATGGGTTCGCATTAAATGTAGCTGATATCCCCAAGAAGGGTTCTAATGCAGCACTAATACAATTTTCTGGCTTTAGCTCTCTTAGGAGAGGTTCCCTTTCATTCATTTTAATTATATTCTAAGAACCAGATATGACCTTTGAATGCATTTATGCTGGCAGATGGATTTCTTTCTCTCTCTTCAGATAGCATTTACCTCTTTGTTGATAAACATTATTGCTATTGGGTTTTAACAAATCTATGCTGGGAATATATTTACTTCCAGCATTAAGAAGTGAAAGTATTTTTGACTTCTGGTTTTGCGCCATAGCGCATGGCTGAGGGATTGCAGAGCTCCGCACCCCACGGCTAGTTTTGCCCTGCCAGGGGACCCTAAATGGGTCTAAAGTCACCCTAGAGAGGTGACGAAGAAAGAGGGGTGCCCCGATGATCGCGGAATGATGGCAATCGTCCTGCTCGATCTGGGGGAAGCCCTCTAATCCGACAGGAGAAAGGCTGGCCACACCTCAGTGACCAACCCAAGCTTCTTGCAGCCGAAGTCCAAAGACACTAACCAGAACAATGGTGAACAATGTGCTTGAAACTGAGTGGGGAATTCGATCTTATCTCTCTCTGAATCTGATTTCCTGGAAAAGATCCCCAAGATTACTGAAGTTACTGAAAGCTTTCAGGTGGTTAAGCACTTTGGACTGAAATCTTGGCTGGCTGATAATCATAACATCCCTGAAAAAAAGAACTGTTACAAAACACTGTTTTCAGTGGTGCTTTGATAATTGGAACATATTGGATTACAAAAACCATATATAAAGATAAGAACTACACAAGATTTGGTTGTTTGGATTTTAAGATGGGCTGGTTTGATAAAGCTAATTAAAGAGACTATGGCACCTGTGAAAGACTACCTAGAGGGAGACAAAATGGATGTTGTATATTTATCTAAAAGTGACAGAAAACCACACCTAACATCTCCTCCTGATGACTCCAGCGTGGAACATCAGAGATCTGCAGGAATGATGACTCAGTACAAAACAAATACATTCCAGGAGAAAATATATACAATGCTGATAGATTCAAACGACAATTGTCTTAAATCATGATGAGATTAAAAACAATGTTGATAACATAAATGAACATATCTCTAACTAAACTCGCAATTAAGCAACACTCAAAAAATGACAATAAAGAATGAACAAATAATCAGACAATAGAACTCAAATCAGAGGAAAATGATTTAAATATGAAAGCTACAAATGAAGAGAACTACAACTTAATACAAACAAAAGAAAATCCACAAAATTTTGCTACAGCAAAGGAAATAAAAAATATGTTTTATCTTCCAGGACTTCAAAACAAACTTGAGGACAAAAAAGAAAATTTAATAAAATGGATTAAAGAGCTGTCAGGAGAATCATTAAATGTGGGAGACAAAAAATGAATATTCTACTCAATTTGTCTTTTTTATCCCCAACAATATCTACAAAAATACAACCTGGGAAGCTAAACCTACTGATTTGGAAAGCGACCTGGCAAAAGAAGAAGATTAGAACTAAATTTAAGTGATGTGATTCAACGTACCAGATGGAATACTATATGAGTAAACACCTGTTTGAATATGGTTAAAAAATATAAAGTTCGGATATAAAGAGGCCCTATAGTAAGATTGCTAGATTATATGATTAAATACTTGTTTGAACACGGTCAAAAGAATAGATAAAGCTTGGACATAAAGGGGCCCAATAGTAAGAGGGATAAGATATATAAATAGTATAATATTTTTATAATATATGAAATGTAAAAATATTGAGACGTGTATTTGAATGAAAAGTTTGGATATTCAAAGGTAATAAATTTTGAGAAAATTATAACTGATAAGAGTGGTTTCAATACTGAGGGGAAATAAAGCTTAAATAAGAATCTTGAAAACAGGACATATAATGACTTAATAAGATGACTTTTATAAATACAATTGAAACATAAGTTGATTAGAAAAGATGTTATATGTTGATGTTATTGTTATATGTATAAATACTAGAAAAATGTTTATACCCAACTCTGTATATATTGAAAGTATTAAGAACTGTATTTCTTTAATGTAGACAAAAGGAGAATATTGCTGGAAGAAGAGAGGATCAAGGAACTGTATTATCAACTAACATATTGATCAACTATAGAAATTAATTATTATTGATTGTTTTTAAATATATGAACCCAGACAACACATTGTTCACTAAGCACTAAAGATTGTTATTGTAAAAAGTTAATAAAATATATTAAAAAAAGAAATGAAAGTATTTTTCAGAAGACTTTGAACTAAGCCCCCCACCCCACCTCCCACCCCCATGTGAGCACTATTTGCCATTACATGTCTCTGATGCCCTCATGGAATTAACATAATGTTCTTCAGGTCAATGTTCAAGTGACTAAGCCAATCAGAAGGTCAGTGTTGACTCAGTGAAAGAATCAAGGGAGATGAGCAATAATATTCCTTGCCTATTGTTGGTGATGATCAGTATTGGACTTCAAAGAGGGCTTATTATTAATCATTGTTGTAAGTAGGGGTTACTCTTAAAATTGGAGGCCTGCGAGCAAGGTATGCAGAATTTTTTTATATGTGCATCTTTTCAAGATTAGAAGATCAGTTTCTCCTTTCTTCTGCCTTTCTGGGTCTTTTTGGAAAAAAAAAGATGCAATTGTTTCTTACCTTCTAGAAGAAAATAATTGCAGAGGAAACTGGATGTTATGGTCAAATGAGGAAAAAATGTATTGCTCCTTTTTGGAGATGCTGAGTTTCTTTTTTCAAATTGGAATAATGTGTTGCAGTTGAATATGTATATATGTTTGTGTTTGTATGTATGCTTATGTATATGTGTGTGTACAATTTTTTTCTCTTGGTTAAAATCCTTAGTACAACAGTATAGAAACAATATAAAAACAAAACCAACCAATTAAAAAGATTAATATTATCAGGAGTTAATAATGGGCAAGTCCAGCTTAAAAATTGTAACAGCCAGTCTATTTTTCCTAGGAACATAGGTAACAATATCACCATTTGGAAGTAGTTTGATCTGTCTTTCTTTAATATGGACCAAGAGCAGTCAGGCCATGAAGTAAAGATTCAAATTTTTAGCAGAACAGATAAAGGATAGTAGCCAGTAAATGCACTTAGCAATCCATAAAATACATCTGCATGTGGCTTTGAATGTTTATGGTCACACAGCTAAGATACAACAGTAACTCATAACAAATCAACAGCACAATTTCTTTACAATTTCCAGCATTGGTAACCTAATCAATATATTCTGTGTACTATAAAAAGCATTACGTGAAAGCCTTGATTGATCAATGCTACAATGAGCAATAAATGTCAGTATCTATACGTTCTATGTGATCATTTGGTAATAACCATGGCATATGGAAGATTGAATGTAACAAAAGTAATTACTAAATAGCATTGATTTACAAATTAAATGAAAGAAATAATAGATATGCTTTATATTTATGAACCCAAGAGAAAAGAAATATATATATATATATCAATATAAAGCTGGCTTGATCTTGCCAAGTTGTAGAATACTCACTTAAGAAAAGAAAGTGTAGGATTATGTATGAATGGAAGGGCTAAAATGTACAGAAAAAAGTACGAATTGGCATAATGAGTGTTGATATATGTCTGAAAATAGAACAGTTGCATGTTAGGCTCCAATGAATTAATAGATGAATTGGGAATAAATGTTGGAAAAAAATGTGCAAAATTCTGAATGATTTCAATCCAGAGTAAAAATCATGGTAGTTAGGTGACATGAATGGTGTGAAGACAAAAAATGATTGCACATTGGAAGACTTAAGAGTGAATGAGCATGGAGACTCTTTGGAAAGCCTCTGTTTAGAAAAAAGTCTGTGTCCCCTAAATGTATTGATTCAGCATACGTTTCTCCATCTGTACACAGAGAAATGACTATGTATATAGAAGTCTGATTTTACCAGTTACGGTGATTGAGTGATTGGCAGAATTAGTGAAGATTGCAAGGCTATTTCTGGATAGTGAGAAGTATGAATCTTGGGGGGAAAATAGAAGAAAGGAAAAGTAGTAAAATAAGAGTAAAAGTTGTACAACCATAAGAAGAAAAAATTATATACAGTATTTGCTTGGAGGTAAATGGGGATATGTATAGAGAAAAAATATAGTCATAACAAATGTGGTAAAGATTAAGGTTAAGATTAGAAGAATCAGAAATAGTAGAGCAATTTTGATGAGAATAGAAAAATTGTTTTGGCCATGAGGTGAAGATGATTAAATAAGAGTCCCAGAGGTGCTTTTCAAAAGGCAACCGAATTTTCTTGGTTTTTTTTTTCTTCTGTTCATGAATGTTGAAAAGCACATTTATTGCCTGTATGGTGATTTATAGTAAAGCAATATAATACATTAATAAACTTTAAAGTGGAATATTTTGTTTCAATATGGAATTGAAGGTTGTTGCTGAAGGTGATATGAAATAAGAGAATTGTCGTTGGATGGAGATAAGACAGAGATTATAAGTTAAAAAACAAAAGGCAATGTATGAAGCAATTTAGTTTACAAGCACCAAACCCTTTCTCTCACTGTACAAATGAGATGGATAGTGAACTTTGTCAGTGACGAAAACTAATTTTGGTTATATTTCCTTTTCTCTTTTCTATTGTAGGCTTTTAATTTTGGCGGGTTAGGATTTCCTTTTTTGACTCTGCATAGTGTAAAGTTACTTCTCCCCAAAAGGAATAGCTTGATGAATATCTATGCTTTCATATAAATTGCCATATTAAATATTTTCCTATAATTGAATAAAAAAGGAGAAATTCATAACAAACACCAAAGAGAAAGAACTGAATTATTCTGTGAAACGTGTATGGATTTGTGTATATTGCATGATGATTCTTTCCTCCGTTGTAAAAATATATTTTTGCCACAAACATACACCTTTAAGAAGAATTAAGAATAGATGCTTTTGGAAGGGTAATTTGGTCGTTCCTGAGATTTTGGGCAATGCCAGCTGCATTCCCAATAGAATTTGACTGATCCAGCCAAAATGACTTCTTTCCTACTGACTCCATGGCTTTCCTGCAATTCCACTTTCACAATAGCAAATAAGGTATCTGACAGCAATTAGACTTTAATCTAGAATAGTCCAGACAGCAAGTACTAAGTGGCAGAGTATCAAGATCAGGAATCCTTGCCAAGTTTCAATCTAATAATATTCAAGGCCTAGATGAAAATCTTCATCTGACAATCACCCTCCAAATCATTGAACCCAGTGCCCAATTATGCCTCAGACCCTCAGAGCCATAATCAATGCCTGATGGGCAGATTAAAAAATTGTGATAATTCAGGAGATATTGCATGAGACATGAGAATTATACCACATTTAATAGTTGAATTGACCTTTGCCAATTAAGCAGACCAATCACAGGTCTCTCAGTTTCAAAATTGAGAACCTCAACCAGTGCAAAACTCTAGCACAAGAAATGTAAGAGTTTTGGGCTCAAAAATCTATCTTATAAGTATGTCTCCCAACCACTTACAATTAATTATTATTAACTACCAAGAATATATTATTTTTTCATTGGAGAAATGGCAGATGGAACCTTCTGAGATTACAGAAAACCTTATTTCATCCCTACGCAGGTACTCAAATCTCCATCCATGGGAGAACTAGGGATAAAATGACATTGTAAGATAGCAAATTGCTACTGATCTCAGGGAATATCAATGGCTTGGGCTCCGAAAGTTCAGACCCATCATTTACTGAATCCTTAACCTGTTTCAACATCTTGTTCTTCAGGGAAATGTAGATGAAACGGTAAGCTAAGTGAGACACTGGCCAATTAGATGAATTTCTCACAAAGTAAATTTCTATGCATGGCATTTTCAGAGGGATGCTCAATCTATGCCCCAAGGTTTCTAGTGTAATGGAATTATATGAAAGACTTATTCAGAACCTTCTGAGATTTGTAGTAGGGGAAAACTTCAAATTGGCCTTGCATAATCTGGTATCTAAGAAATGGTCTCACCATAATTGCAAAAAAAACCCCCACCCTTAACCAAGTCATTTAAATGCTATAAAAGCAACCCTAGAGCTAGCACAAACTCCATTATGAGAGAAACAAAAAGGAGATATAAAATCCTACTGAATAAGAAAATTAAAAATATGATGGTAGTTATATGGCAGAAGCTAATTGAAGCTATGAAATAAATAAAAAATTCAACCCTTTGGAGAATAACAACAGGCCGTCAAAACACAGGTTTCTCCTGGCTGTTCTGTGGCATAACCATGAGCTGCATTTTTCTAAACTATATGGTGTCTTTTGTCCCGGTACCTTCCTACTTCAGACCATTTCCATGCTGCCTGGCCCCCAGGATAGAGGGAAAACTCCTGGGAATGATTTTATACTAGCAGTGTTAATCAAAGATAATACTGATTGATGGTCTGTCATGAAGGCATCATTACTGACTTTCATAGACAATTTGCTCACATATCAGATGACTGAGATTGGTCACTGTGCTCACCCTTTTCCAAAAAGATAATGGGAATGATCTTGCAAATTATAGACCAATTAGTTTACTGAATATTATCGGAATCCTAGAATCTGTGCTAGAACTTTTGCAGTTGGCTAGATTGGAGAAGCAAATGGGCTTTAGAAGATCCACAAAATATCATGCAAAATAAATAGTTTGAATAATCTGAATTTACCCAATCCTGGGTTGCCATGCTGAATCCACCAACTTTTCTTGTGGTATGACAAAAAGATTCTCCCATTCCTAAAAGATACCAAACACTGCCTTCGTATTTATTTCTTGTTTATTTATAGGGCTTTCTCATATGATGATTTGAGGCAGCTCACAACAAACCATAAAAATATAGCTAAAAACAAAAGTGCCTTCCTCCTCCACGCCAGACCAAATATCTTCGCAGCTCAACTCCCTCCCTAACCCAACACTTGGGGAAACAGCCAGGATTTCATAACCCTCTCAAAGACTAAAAGGGTAGGGAATCCTTGAATCTCAGGTGGCATGCTGTTCCAAAGGAGTGGGGTGGACACTGAGAAGGCATGCCTTGATAGGGCATAGGTACCTGGAAAGTGCCCTCCCTTATCTAAGCTAGTAGGACAAGCAGACTGTCTTAGGGAGAAGTGGTCTCACAAGTAATCTGGTCCTGTGCTGGGTAGGGCTTTAAAGATGCTAACCAGCAACTTGAATTGCATCAAAAAGTCAATTGGAAGCCAATGCAGCTCAGGTGAACTGCAGGACACCAAAAACTGAGCATGCCATGGCATTCTGCACCAGATGCAACTTCTAGATAGTCTTCGAAGGCAGCCCCATGTAGAGAGCATTTCAGTAATCCAAACAAGAGGTGACTAAGGCATAGGTGAAACCAAGAAGAGGTATGTGTGTGTGTGTGTGTGTGTGTGTCTGTATGTATATTTTTATATATGTATGTGCAGATACACACACAAATATATACATATACATACGGACTCCCAAATCTCACGTTATATGCTCTGATGATGTCGGCAGTGTGGCCGACGAAAGCTCAGCTTTGTAAATTAAACAATCTTTGTTTTAAGATTTTTATCCCGGTGATCATTTTTATTTATTTGCTTTATGATATATATTATGAACATCAGGATAAAAATAAACAAGGCTGTTTAATATAAACAAGCCTGTAGATAAAAGAGCACTTAGCTTTCGTCGGCCAAACTGCAGACGTCCTCAGAGTTGGAGTGGGAGGCATTCTGGGAGCTGGCCTATATAGCCTCCTGCCTCTGCGCCCGGCTTCTCGAGCATGTCATCGGCCCATTGGTTGTAATAGTCCACAATGTGCTGAGTTGGTCTACACCTGGCAATCTGTCAGTGGCCTTGCTGGTTGCCTTCAGATCCTCCTTTGCTTTCCTTGCACTCGGGGGGTGGCTGTCCAGCTGCCTTATCTCCTTCCCCTCCCATTTTGGAGCGATCTCTCAACCTACAATTAAGACGCCCTGTAAGGCTGTCACCCTCCCCCAAGGCCGCTGTTGTCTCACCCGTAGCTCCCTCGCCCCAACCTTGCGAAGGATGGCCATTCGGGCATTCCTGCTCTCTGTTCCCCCTCCCCTTTTTACTCTTTCCAAGCCGCTTCCGCACGTTCATTTCAAATGCCCGATCGTAACCCTTTGTTAGTCCATCATCTCCTCCCATGGCAGTCATCGCCGCTTCACCTATAGCCCTATCTCCCCACTCCTGCAGGGAGCTGTCCAATTGTTGTGACTCCTGATCCCCCTCCCCTTTTTTGCCGATTCGCTGTCCTCTCTGGGGATCACCACCTCCACATTTGTAATTCCATCCCCCTGCTTTTGCAAAGGGTGGGCTGGCCGTCTGCTCTGTGGGTCACCGCATTGTCTCTGCCACCTTCTGAGGGTCTGGTAAGCCGGTAGGAGGTCTATATGTCAGTTATAGAGTTCTCATCAGAGAGCCAGGCTTCTTTAAGAAGGCGGCCACCCTTGGTAGTCTCACGAGATATGGCCTGCGCATTGTCCAGATTGAATGTATGATCAAGGCTGGCCATATGGGCCCACACTTGTGAGCCCTGCTCCTGCCTTTTAATTGCCAGTTCATGTTCATGGACCCTAGTCCTGAGCCTTTTGGTCGTTTCCCTGACGTAATTGCAAGGGCAGTTCTTGCAATTAAGTCTATAAACTATCGAAGATCTTTCTTCGTTGGGGAGCGGCTCTTTGGGACGCATGATCTTGGTTCTTAGGGTCTGCTCTGGTCTATGGGCAATGCTCACATTGTGGGGGGCCAGCAGACATGCTGTGGCCTCAGAAACACCACCGATGTAAGGTAAAGTTATGCGTGTGGCCGATGTTGTTGTTGCTCTGGAATGTTGGACCCTGTGAGGTTGGTGTGGTCTGCTGTAACGTCTCACAAATTCCGTAGGGTAGCCATTGAGCCTGAGGATGCGATACAGATGTTTTTTCTCTTCAATTTTGGCTCTACCTGTGCTGCAGTGGGAATTAGCACGTTTGAATAAAGTCCTGACACAGCTAATTTTATGTGCTACAGGGTGATTACTCCTGTAGTGTAGCGTTCTGTCAGTGTGAGTGGGTTTGCGATAAACAGACGTGCCTAGAGAGCCGTTAGGGTGCCGGCTGACAAGTACATCCAGAAAGGCAAGTGTGCCTTGGGTCTCTTCTTCTGCTGTGAAACGGATGTCTGGAAATACCGAATTCAATTGTCCCAAGAATTTGGAACTATCTTGTCTTTTGATGATTGCAAAAGTATCGTCCACATAGCGTGCCCAAAATTTGGGGCGGTACTTGGCCATGACTATCATCTCCAACCGCTGTAACACCGCCTCCGCAATAATGCCTGAGATGGGGGATCCCATAGGCGTCCCTTTTATTTGCTCGTATGTGACGCCCTGGAAGATGAAATATGTTTTTAGGCATAAAGATAGCAACTGTACCAGGTCGTCAGTATGGAGAGAATCTGGATGCTGTTCCTGCTCCTCTTGCAGGTGGTCCTTTATAACCATGACCGCCAGATCTTGGGGCATGGAGGTGAAGAGTGAGGTAACGTCAAAAGAGATCATTACCTCATCTTTCTCTATCCTTAGGGGCTTTATTCTCTCAAGGAACTCCTCAGCGGATTTCACTGTGGTCTCGTTGTTATCGACCAGGTGACCAATGCGACCGCTAAGCCATTTGGCTAGTCCTGAAGTTGGTGTGCCTCTGAAGGACACGATGGGCCGTAGGGGAATGCCCACTTTGTGTACCTTTGGGAGGCCGTAGAATCTAGCCATGGCCGCGTCGCTGGGACGTATCTTCCTGCCCTTGTCAGCAGGGCAATGGTGGTCATGGACAGATCAGCATATACTGATAAAGCCCTGGCGCTACTTAATGACACCACAGCCTACAAAGTCGTCACCAAAGACCCGATGATGACACATATAAACCGCATTAACAAAGTACTCAGCAATCTCAAACGTCGAAGGAAAATCAATGATGAGACGCTGAGGAAGATATCATAAAGCAAATAAATAAAAACGAATTTTATCAACATATATATATATCCATTGTCTGTCCACTGCAGGATGAAGGTCTCTTCTGCATGTTTCCAGCCTATATGGTACTGAACTTTCTTTTGCCAATTGGGACCACAATACTTGCTGATGTCATCAATCCATCTTTGACACCTTGTTTGGATTCACCTATGTCTTAGTCTCATATATACATATATGAGTATATGTATATATGCACACACACACAAACACACACACACACATATGCTGATACATATATCATGACCACTAGTTTGACTTTTTGACATATGAACACAACTGCCATTGCTGCCGATATTGAACTGGGAGAACAAGACTAAAATTTGCTGAATGAAAAATCTCCATTTTGACTCAACAAATGGAGGATGATAAAGAGAAAAGTGCAGTCCTACTTTCCCCACAACTGAATAATATCTGTTGATAATATGTTTTACAATATATGATGTTTTACGATGTATGAGGTAACTTATGAAAGTAATTTCTGTAAATACTACAATAGAAATATGCATTTTTTTTAAAAAAATATATAAAACACATTGAAATTTGTTAGGTCTCTAGCAGCTGATCAAATTTCCTCATAGGAAAAATGTTGAAAGATGCTGAAAAAGTATACCCGTGACATACATATAGTCTTGCCCTGAGGCAGTCTATGGTACCATTTTATTATCATACACAACATAAGAGCATAGTGTACAAATGAAGCATTTTTTTGCAAAATATGAATATCATAACTTAGAAACTAGACTTAAAAATACAAATATGGATAACATGAAGAATTAGAATTGCGTTGCTTATTGATTTATTTTTTTATGGAGTTGGGTATATTGTCTTACATGTTTTTAGCTAAAAGTGATGTTTTTTAGAAGAATCGTAGACAAAAAAAGTGATAGCTCACTTTTCCAGGAATAAGACATTCTCATAAGTGCTTGAAAAGTTTTTTTTAATGTTTTCAATACTTTGCCAACTGGTTTTTTGAACTGTAAAACAGATTGCACATATAAGCTGAGATGTGTATTAAGTAAAGTTATATGGTTCTCATAAGACCTGGATATATATAACTTCAACCCAGAAGCAGTGTCTCTCAAGCAGAACTATTTCAGTTACCATTTTTCTGCATTTGTAGGACAGAAAGTGAGCTTCGGATCTAAAATGCACTCAGAAATGTTATCCATCTTGTTAAAATCTCTCTCTCTCTCTCTCTCTCTCTCTCTCTCTCTCTCTCTCTCTCTCTCTCTCTCTCTTTCTCTGAAAGAACGCTTTTCAAATTTTCAATAACAATATGTACTGATTTCTTTGCTTCTGATGTGAGAAAGTTGCAATTTTAATGTGGCAAAAAGGTCACATTAAGTTGCCCCTCTGTGGTAAAGTGGTCATTTACCATAGCCCAAAAAGCCTTTCAAAATTAATATTTATCTGTAAGTAGCAAAATCACTGGATAACTTTTAAAATTGGGGGGGGGGAGACCTCAGAGTGACCTTTCTGCATAAAAATGATAACGCAAAAGCTTCAGTAGATAGAAAGGTTCATAAAAAAATCCGTTGTCTAAAGACGCTGCTTAGGTTTATTCACTTATTAAACTTCCTGTTATGCATTCTGTTGTTTCATCTTTAATAACAAGGCTTACTCTCCATTTTCATTTTAAGAATGGGTTTAATTCATAGTTTTTAAATTAAATCAGTTTTTGCACATCTTACTTAGTAGATTCAAATCAGGAAAAAGATCTGAGTTCAGAAACATGTTTACATTAAAATATGTTAGTAATGTTTGAAACCTTTGCAATCTTTCTATAAAATATAAAATATACAAAAATATTTAGAATTATTTTCGTCATAGCTGGGCTGCCAGTTTCAAATGCATTGGGTTAAATTCACTCATAGGTCTCTTTCAGAATTTAAAGTACCTGACAGTGTAAGAACAGAAGGATGGGATAAATTGTGCCCATATCCTGTAGCCCACATTAAACCTTCATGAGAGTAGCTAAACAACTTTAGCTAAATTTCTGGGATATATAACTCTAGGAATATCAAAGGCAACTATATGGGAGACAAGTAAAGCTTGTAGGAGAGGAATATTAATAATGCTAGCAGCACATCAGGAAAATACAGAATGAAAACAACCAAAATTTTAAAAACAACAGAAATAGCATAAAATAGTTAAGAACATTCATAACATCCAACATTCAGATTAACCATAAAACAGGGATCTCCCATAGTACTGAGTCTGTTGATTCTGTCCTTCCTCTACAAAGTTGCCAATAAGTCCACAGTCGCTTGATAGTGAGATGGACGGCATACACATTTAATAAGAATATATATAGATATAGATATATAGTTAAATAAGCAATTTTTGTGCTTCTTTAGAGCAGTTACTAACAAACATATGGCCTCTCCCTCTTTAAGATTACATTACATAATTCCCTTCTACTCATATTCAACCCTGCTTAATCAGCAAAACTCAAGATCACCGACTCATTTTCCCCCCAGGTTCAGCATAAAGTTTATAAAGGATTTCAAGTCTTTTATAAAGGAACATGCTGATTTATTCCAGATCAAACAAGTTAAGCTTGCCATTTCTGGAAATTCTGCCTTCTTTACAATCTACACCTCCATTGTGGGTATTTCAATATTTTCCCATCTTTACGCATATAGTAGCCTTGCTGCAAAATTGTCTGTCAGAATAACAGTGTTGGAAGGGACCTTGGAGGTCTTCTAGTCCAACCCCCTGCTCAAGCAGGAGTCCCTGTACCATTCCAGACAAGTGGTTGTCCAATCTCTTCTTAAAAGCCTCCAGTGATGGAGCACCCACAACTTCTGAAGGCTAAATCTTTTTTCATCTCTCAGTTTATCATTTCTGACTTATTTTACAAAATTTCCACTTTTCCTTAATTTGTTTAACCTCTCCAATCATTTGAGTTACAAATCCTTCAATTTTTTTTATTCACCTTTTCTTTCTTTCCTCCATTCTGCTTTCAAGTGTAGGATTTCCTTGTAAGGATCTGTCTTCTGAAGCAGAGTTGTATATTTTTTGGCTTCTCCTTACCCAGAAAAGCTCCACCAGTTCAGGCACTACATCTGTTCATCAATCTCCAGCTCAGGTTCATTCCTGCTTCTCAGAGATGTGTTAGTCTGTCACTTTCTCCATCCAGAAGCCATCTTTCTAATGGAGTTGTTGAGTCACATAATTATCTATTCTGTGAGGACAAAATGGAGAGCAATGAGGCATGTCATATCTGAAAGTTTGTTGGAGACAGGATTCAAATGTAATAAACAAAAAGTAATTTTCCAAATGATTATTTAGTTCCTGCAACACTTCTCTAAGCAGCTTATATCCAGTTGTAGCTGTGATGAGCATGATTGGTTTAATATGTGTGTTTTTCACTTTGCCTGCATCTGAAGGGGAGCTCACTATTTTTGACACTGAGTGAGCCCAAAACAGTCCTGATGAAAAAGTTATCAGTGATTATGTTTTACTTGGAGCCCTATAAAATGTTATATCAGTTTATCAACCTTTGTCTGGCCTAGATTTTGAGCTGCTCAGGCACAACACATAAATGTACAATGTTTTGGAACTGCAACACCGACAGAATTTATTGCCATGTTGTGCAGATTTGGATGGCATTTACTGCTTTATTGGGCATCTTTCATTAAATGGCATCAATTGTTCATCCTTTGCAACATCCTTAGATGACATGAAACATTGTGAATCTTGCAGTTGCAGCCAAAGTTACTTCAAATGCCAGATTACTAAGACAAATGCAAAATGATAGCTATGATGGTGGAAAAAGGGATATTATTTCTGGATTATCAGGACACTTGTAAGAATTTTCCTCGGGGAAAAACAGTTTCAAACTTAAGCTTTTGTGTATCTGCTGGTTGGCTGAAAGATGAATTTGAGGTCCAGATGCATAGCTCTGTAAATGATCCAGATTGCTGTGGAATGCAACTTAATCTGATTTGAATTTTCCTCCCTCTTAGAACTTCCACAGTCTAGAATGGAGAAAATTCATATGGTTCCAGTGGTGGGATTAATCCGGTTCGCACCGGATCGGTAGAGCCAGTAGCTAAATTTTGCTGCATTTGGAGAACCGGCTGGCTTCTAGAAGTCCAGTCTAGGTCCTTGGAGGCCTGGAAGAGGCCTCCCAGGCCTAGAACGACCCACCGGAAGTGCATGGATGCCACTTCCGGAAGTCCATTATAGGCTTCAGAGGCCCATGCCTGCATCGAATAAGAGAACCGGTTGTTCAGGTATTTGAATTCCACCATTGTATGGCTCTATGTTTTTTATTTTACAGACCGCATAAAGTCAGCAAATATTTTCAACTCTATTTCCCAAGATCTCTTTTTAAACTTTCTGTCACTTTATTTTTTTTCTAGAATGTGATAAACCTTGAGAAATACTAAGCAATTATGAAACTTTGCCAAATTGCATAAAATAGAATTATGGTTTTGGAATAAAATAGTTTAAAAATTTATTTTTTTAACTCCTGTAACTTTGGGACATTGGCATTGGCATGGTCTACAGTAAGGAATTTCTGTGGTGATCTTAAGACATCATGAGGCATTTTATGCAAAAGAAAAGAATGATGGTAAAGAATGATGATGAATGATGAAGCCCTTTCCTGAATGAAATGGAATTGATTATTGGACCTTGTATTCCCAAATTTATTTATTAGAATTTTATCATGTTTTTATTATTCTATAAGTAATTCATGGTGGCTTTTTTGTGACCTGAGAAATCTTTTATATGATGGTTATGATGATACGCTATTCTCACATACCATTGCACTAGACCAGTATAACTTCATAGATAGATATTTTGCAACTTTTCATTCAAGGACCCAAAGCCACTCAGCCAGCTTCTGTGCCTAACTGAAGAATCTCTTTGCTCCTTGTCCAGCATCTTAAGTGCTACACTACATTGACTCTTTGTTTGTGTGTGTGCGAGAGTACATGTACACTTGCATATGTAGACTTTAATGCTTTGTAAAGTATCAAAGATGGACTCATACAATCTTAAGGGTAATAAAGTCTTTACTTGCTTTAATGAAGCCTGTTAAATGCAAATTGCAGTCTTGATTTAAATGCTAAGCACTCTGTTCAAGTGTTCACAGCTTTAAATTTGGTGCTAATTGCTACTAAATGACTTGCTTCTCCCCTTGTCTTCACTGCCCCCAATACTGCTAGTCAACAAAAAAATTGTTACCGAAACATGCCTGGCTGAGGAATTCTGGGAGTTGAAGTCCACAAGTCATAAAAGGGCCAGGTTTGAAGACCCCTGATCTAATTTATACATTATCCAACTTTCTGCTCAAAAGCGTGCTTGAACCACTTCCCAAATTCATGCAGTCATCAAAAATTTCAGAGAAATTTTTGGTTTAATTCAGCTTTTCAAAAGTCCATCTTGCTCTGCCAACATTTTACACCAGATTGTTTATGCAGATGAACTCTGCCTTGAAGAGACTAAAAAATGTTCAGTTACTTTAAGATCACATTAACTTCAATAAGTGGGTTCCTTAAAGTAACTATGACATTTTTCTGCTTCATGGAGATACCTAAAAAATTAGAGGCTGCTTTAAAAAATAGAAGAAATGTGCTGGGTTTTTGTAAGCTGCGACATGCTTAATTTGAACTGTGTATAACCCTGCTATCATATTTTCTTCTGTTGTCTTTTTTTCTCAAAGCTAAGCATAACCAATTCCACTCAATGTAGTACTAATAACATATGATTTTCTATAAGGCTGGGACCTGGATATCAGAGATACCCTTGTCTACCTATTCCAAAGTGCTCCAGTAGACAAACTATGCTAACAGTTCCCAGTTCCCATAGAGACTGGGGATTCTTTGCTGAAACTCTTTTTCTGTGGAAACAGCCCCCCCCTAAGAAATATGATAAGCATCCTTGTTAGCATCCTTGTTATGAACATTAAAAGTTTAGTGAAGATTAAGGTTATTAAATAAAGATATTTGGGGTTGATATAAAGCATAAATGAAACTTCATTATAGACTGTGGACTGCTTACAATGCTGTTATAATGACCTTAGAATGATGAACCCCTTAGATTTTTTTTATTGAAGTGGCATAAAGGTCCTTGTAATAAATAAATAAATAAATGTACACCTTTGATCATTCTTCATATGACTTGGTTTTTAGTTCCTAATTATCCACACTGCCTTTGTCTAAACCTGTTCAGTTTCTCTGAATCGTTGAAGATACCTAGAACCTGACCAAATATTTAAAGTTGGGTTTGACTAAGATGGAATAAAGTAAAACACTAACAGATCATATTAAGTTTGTGAAAATTACAATGCAAACTTACTAGCACTGATGATGTTATCTAGTTTGGGTAATGAAACATCTGCAAGTAACAACCAATCTCAGAGAGCACCAACGACCCCTCATTACAGTTCTTTCATAACATGGTAAGGGTTTAATCCCTTATCCTTATTTAGTCAAAATTCTATTATACTGTATGTTCAATCAGTCAAAGAACACAACAAATATTTGGGAAATGATTAACATTATGTTCATCCTTATCCATAGGATATACTTAGCTTTCAGGTTTGCAGAAGTTTAAAATTGCAGGTAAATATTTCTAAAATTAACAAGAAATATCAATATTTTAGATCTGTAAATTATTAACCACTTTTCAAAACCATTTGAGTTATTGGAAAAGGAATTTAGATGATGCAAAAATGCAAACTGAAAATATAGCCAATTAAAACATCATTTGATTTCAGAATCTGGTTTAGATACATTAGTAGCTTCTAAGACACCTGAATTATTATGAATACTGAAATGCACAATGGATTATTCTAAATGTGCATTTTTTCCCTAAACAATTTAAGAATATTTTAAAGATGGATTTTAACTATATGTAAGAACTCTGGTACAAAAACAAATCAATTGTTAAGAATTTGGTTGAAATATTTGCTATCATGTTAGAATGAGGCTAACTCAGCAACTCACATAGTCCTCCAAACCTCAATGAAGAAAAATAGACAACATCATTACAATTCAAATATAACTCAAAATGTGAATCACATTTTTAATGACACAACATCGCTATGCATATTTTGTTATTTGCTGCCTAGCTTTTACTTGCCCAGAAAATGTTTTAAAAGGATTGGTGTCAACTCCACTATTCCTTGGTATGAAAAAGAGTGGAGGGGGACACTTAAATCTGAAATATAGGCTTGTCCTATTACTGTTCCATTTAATATTCACATATCTGTTAACATAGTTTCAGAAAAAATACTTTTTAAAGATGTGAGTGCGATTTAGATTTGTTGTAGACAACAGATTGGCAGAGCCAGAAGGAGGAGTCAAGTGGGGCAGCAACTTAGGATCCCCCCTTGAATGTTGTTGAACTTTATCTAATTCTATCCATGTGCTAACCATTGGCCAGAGAAGATTCCTGTGCAGAGACATGAGCAATAAATCTGTAATAAATAAATAAATAAATAAATAAATAAATAAATAAATAAATAAATAAATAAATAAATAAATAAATAAATAAATAAATCTGAACCTACATTTGTGAATCTGGTTGTTTTGTGTTTTAGATACCAAAAGCTTGAATTTAAATATAGATCAGTAAATGTGTGTGTATTGAGCATGGGTATTTCAAAACAGATAATCTTGCATTGATGGAAAAATTGTATCACCACTGATTTACAATAAGTGATTGATTATATGTATTCATTCTCTACTTTTGAAGTGAGATTTTATTAAGAAAATAAAAAACCCTAATTTTTCACTACATGATTTAATGCTGTACTGAGAAACTGAGCTGCTTGCTGTCAGAATAATTATATGCTTTTGTAATTTTCTTACCTTTTCTTTTTGTTCTTTTATTAAATGTTTCTTTTTCCATTTATTTTTGTATATTAATGTAATAAAAGCAAATAAGAAGGTGAGAGATAAAACAAACAATGAATGAAAAAAAAGCCCAAAACAACATATTATTTGCATTTTGAAGAACAGTTTCACTTTCTTACAATCTTCCTATGAAGAGACTGAGAGATAAGGTTATTTTTTGTAATTAAATTTTTATTAAATAATTTTTTGCAAAATAAAAACAATACAGATGTAAAGAAAAAAGCTAGTTAAAAAAGTAAAAGAAAAGTGGTAAGTAAATAGATAAGAAAGAAAAAAGACAAAAAGGAAAGAGATAGAGAATGGACTTCCGATCTTCTTTACAGCAGTTATAAATATATTTATATTTTATCCTCTCCCTCTAAGGTTATATTCTTTATTTCCATATTGTAGTCTTTCTAATCATCAAACCCATTAAGTATAAGTTCATAAATCACTAAAAAATATATTTACAGGTAGTCTTTGACTTACAACTGCAATTGAGCCCAGAATTTATGTTGCTAAGTGAGACAGTTGTTAAGTAAATTTTGCCCCATCTTATGACCTGTCTTACCATAGTTGTTAAGTGAATCACTGCAGCTGTTAAGTTAGTAACACGGTTGTTAAGTGAATATGGCTTCTCCACTGACTTTGCTTGTTAGAAGATTGCCAAAGGTCATGACATCATCCTGGGACATTGCAACTATCATAACTATGAACCAATTGCCAAACATCTGAATTTTGATCACATGACCATGGGGATGCTGTAACGGTTGTAAGTGTGAAAAGCAGTCATAAGTCACTTTTTTCAGTGATGTTGTAACTTCGAATGGTCACTTAATGAACTCTTGTAAGTTGAGGACTACCTATATTATCTTTTTCCCTAATCAAACAAGTACATTTTGCCACCTCTGCAAATTCTGTCACCTTCATCAACTGTACCTGTAGGTTTTGCTCAATCTTTTCATCTTTGTGTTTATAACAATCTCGCTGCAGTTACTATGTACAGAAAGTATGATCCATTAGTCTTTTCTAGTTGGAAAAGGAAAGGAGGCGAGGTTGTCGTGCAGGAATACAAGCTAATTTGACGGCTAATCCACATGGAGCTCCATTTCCTTCTGTCCTGTTTGCCATCGTTCACTCCCTAGAGGCTAAAATGGACGTTCTGAAACTTGAGCTGGCTACAAACAAGGAGTGTATATCGGAGGTGGTGGCCCTTTGAGAGCTGTATGCAACGAAATTTCATTTTGATGTACGCCGATTGGTGTACATTCAAAGTGACAATAAAGTTGTTGTTGTTGTTGTTGTTGTTATTGTTGTTATTATTATTATTATTATTATTATTATTATTATTATTATTATTATTATTATTATTATTATTATTATTATTATTATTATTATTATTATTATTATTATTATTATTATTATTATTTGTCCATTAAGCCCATCAAGAAAAATTCTGATTTCAGTTGAATATCAGTCTTAAAAATTCTTTGTATCACTTTGTATACAATTCTTTGTATATTGGAACCTCAAATTTTCTAGCTATTTTACAAGTCAACCAAGAAAGATAAAAAATGATCCTTCATAATTGCCCCTCCATCATTGCTGGAAACTAAAAATAAGCACATTATGCACATAACCTTCAATATAAGGAAGAACAAAGAATCTCCAATAAGCGTTCATTTATTTGGACTGCTTGAAAACTAGGAATTGTGCCTTTTCAAAGTTAAAAACACTCCAGCAAATAAATTAGTTTTCGGATGCATAGGGCCTGGGAGAAATCCCAAGATATAACAATGTACTTGCAGAACTAATTGGAGGTCAGTGATAGTATTTCTGCCATTATAATGTAGCATTTCAATATCAGGACTGTATGAAGCTTGAAAGCTCTTGGATTCAACAATGCTTCAAAGAAGCAATATGAAACACTGAGTCAAAGAAATGCTTCCTTTTGAAGTGCCAAATAAGAATGGCCATCACACTTCAGCTGGGATGCTAAGAGACCTCTACAGTATATATAAATTGATGCAACTGGCTAAACTGAGTCAGTTCACTTCAGTTCTCCAATTTGTAATACCAACGTACAGTGTTTCTATTTTTTGGGATGAGTAACACTTCAAATTGAATTGCTGCAATTCTCTATATGTCTCAAGGGAGAGTAGAGATTTTAAATATGATTTTTTCCCCCATCTGGTTTTAACCTATGAATAATTAAATATCTAGGTGATAAATCTACCTTCATTTTACTTTTGTTTCCAGAATATGCCATTTTTTTCTCATGGTATATACATCCAAATTTTTTAAAAGAAGCAAACTATTTAGTTGCTCTGGAATATGAATGTATTAAGGAGTGATTTTTTTTACTATTTTTTCTCAGATACTATGCGCTTACATACAAATTATAAAATGATATAAAAAGGTAGACCTATAATGTCGTTTAGACATAGAATAAGGTTTAATTAATAGAAAACTGCATACAAAAATCTTTTATAATGTTTTCTAAAAATAAAATATTTTGTTGTGCATGTACATGCACAAACTAGAGCTGACCAGGGAGTGGGCACTCTTGGCTCTTAGAGACTCCAGTCCTGGGGCCTCCATTTATTGGAGTGTCAAGTAGTTCTTGCATCTGGTTGATCTCCATTTTCAATAGAATTACATTTTTTTCTTCCCAGCTTAAAAAAAAGTCATATTTCATTGAAAATGTAAATGGTGCAAGTGAAGAGCTGGCCCTGAAGACGTTCTACTGTTGTGAAGGAGAAGTATTCCTCCCTGTTTATTTTCTCTGCCTTATTTTAATAATTCTGCTCAAGTCCTTCCTTCAGGCCTTGTTTAAGCTGGAAAGCCAAGTATTCTTGTTGCAATATGCTTGTAATTTGGGTGTCTTTTTCTGCACTTTTAAGTTTAAATGTTATTTAAAAGCAGCTGGGAGGGGGAGAGATATAGTAACACTGTTTACAAATACAGAAGGCTCCATTAATAAACAATAATAGAAAACACTATTATAGCTGGCATGTGGGAGTTTGGATGGTGGATATAAAAGGAAATAAAAGGAGCCCTAATATTGACAGATATCCCTCTACTGAGTTTTTCGCAGTAAGGTCTTTTTCCATATGCATGCATATAACATAAAAAAAAATGTTCTGCCTATACTGTACATTTTCTTTGTAAATCAAGCAAGCAGGACAAACACCCTGCAGATTCAATTTTCTGACGGGTCATTTCTTCTAATCAATGCAAAACCTTTTGCAGTCCTAGTGCAAAATCTTAACAATTATACCAAATGTCTTAAAATGACATTTGAACTGGGTTCCTTACACAATTTATCACAGAACAAATAATCAGAAAATAAGCTACTTTCAGCACATCCTAATACTTTCCAGTTACCGAACTTTGTTACATGATCCTTAAAGCAGGAGACTCCATAATAGTGGGTTTTGAGTTTTGCTAACCTGATTGTTCCTACTATACAGAAGCTCGGACTGCCTGAAGCAGAGCAATTGGAATGAAATTAGCAGAAACTTAAATAAATGATGTTTTCTTCTCCTGTAATCTTTGAAGGATGCTATTACAAAGGCAAGGCTGAACAATACAGGAAGTTGTGTCCAAAACTACAGCTATAACAACACTGGACAAAAAAATCCTGGCAGCCAGCATGAAGAGGATTTATGGGAACTACTGAAGAACACTAAAAATCAAACCTTACAGAATTATAGGATTCTCAAAGATAAATGCGGAGCCCAAGTTGGAAACCTAAAAATAATTCACACAGCAAGTATTTCTCAGAGAAGAAAATAGCTTTTGCTTTCTCTGATTCTATCTATTTCAACTTGCCTGAAGAATTTAAGCTTAGCATGTACCCTGTAAATTAAACTTTTTTGATGGAGAAAAGTGGTGATTGTTTGGCAGCCAATATTGCTCCTTTATATTTATGTTTGAAAACTGAATTAGGAAAAGAACCCTTAAATAAAGACAAGAGAACCACACTGGTTTTATAACAGCAAAATGCAGTTCTTGTTTGATCATGTGCCAAGTTGTTAAATGAAAGCAAAATGAAAAAAAAACTTCCTGCTTGATTAACAATCCCCAAAGTGTCGAGTATTCTTCATTCATAATGGACTACAACTGCATTTTCAAACATGCTTAACTCCTATGCCATATTTATTTCAACAAGTCTTATTCGCTGGAGACCATTTTTATAATCTCACTGTTGCAATTATGGGTCAAAAAGATGGTGACTGAGTGACCCTAAGGATACATATTGCAGAAAAGTCAATGAAGATAAATGAGCCTTTAATATCCTTCACTATCTTATTGTAGTTGAAATGATGGTATTGCTTGGTTAGATTGCCATTCACTCATCTTTCTGTTGGGAGATTATGAGTGAAGTAAAAACTACATTAACCTTTTACCAGGAACCAGAGGTTGAAATTAAGCATAATGGTATTATCTTTTTTTAATGTGGCCCTAGTAACTCTGTCTCTTTCTTGTTGCAAAGTGGCAGTGAGACCAGAAGAAAGAGGTAGAAATTAAATGGTTATCATCAGTGATTTGGGCCATACTTCCATAATCTCATTAAGGGAAGGTACTAGGGCTAAATGCAGATCTTTTGAAAGAAGTGCTTCATGATGCCTGGGAACAGGAGTAGATCATCTCCCTTTGGATCATTAATGCAGTCCAATTTTTTGTTCCCAGCTTGCACATCTGCTTTCAGAAGCTGCTGTTAAAAGTCTCCATTTTATTTTATACATCTAAGAGCTGTGATGGAAAGTTCAACATGTACAACAGTTCCCTTGTTAACACATCTGTTTATTTACAGATCTGAAACCTGAATTTCATTCAGAAGTACAAGAAATTACTCCCTTCTCTCCAGCAACTCTGTATTTGAACCTGGCTTTTGCTCTGGAGTCTGGACATACAAGTCATGACCCTTGGGTCAAGGAGATTTCCCACCAATTCCCACAACGATGTCATAGGACTTTGGTTGTGATCTCAGCTGAGTCCCAGACTTAACAAGGCAGCCTCATTTGGATTAATTTTACGATCTTTATAATTCTGTCAGATGCTATCAAGAATAGAAATACACAGATTGAAACTAGGGAATCAAGTGGTCAAGAATCAAAAGTCAAAGTGGCCATGTGATCAAAGCCTTGCCATCTTTTTATATACTAAGTGACAGATATAGAAACTGAAGAGATCCTTCAGCTCAATGGCTGTAGCTAACATCTTGATTTTTCTTTTTACCATCCTCTCAAAAAAAAGTACTAAGGATGTGAAAAAAATTATGTACTATTTTAATATGTGATGGGTTCAGTCTTATGCAATTGGCCTCCATCTTTACTGAAGTCCTATATTTCGATTCCTTTTCTTCTTTCAACGTAAACAGGACACAAACTTCTTTTCAAAAAATGTGAACTAAAAATGTGCTTTTGAGCTATAAAAATCTAGTTTAAAATGGATGTTCCAGAAAAGGAATAAGCTCTTCAAGGGTATTCTAATATCTCGGTTAGCTTGTCCAAGAATTATACTTCTCTAATAGATTTATGACTGGCAGTGTAATTCCACATAAGAAAAATGTGCAGGTCATCAGCTGGACAATGTACAGTTTGTCATTGCTATTAGGCAGGGTTATATATTTAGTTAATTCTAGAAAAGATTAACTTTGGCCTTAAGGGACAATAAATCATCTTATAGAGAGCTTATTTGAATTATATAGTATTTCTCATACAAATACATAAAATAGGCTTCTAATTACTTATGCTAACTTGCAATAGATAATGTTATTTACTATCCTAACACCCAGCTCAGTTTAATAAATAAAGTAGCTGCTTTTAATTGCAGTTCCTGGCAACCCATGTCATTATCTCTTTTTAATGCAAGCAAGGAATTACAGGATGCAAATAAGTTTGCAGACCAAAGTTAGCATTCAGTTCCATGTCCGGAATAAACATAAGAAATGTGCAATGGCTGTATTGTATTTAGATGGATGTTCTCTCCTGCAATCTTGTTTTTATTTTATTTATTTATTTGTGTTACATTTTAGTAGTGCATTTTAGCTTTAAGTATTTTAATAGTTGTGGCATTGTTTTAATTGCTGGTTGTACACTATCCAGCGTCGCACTCATTGAGTTGGGTGGTTACATAAATTTTCTAAACAAACAAACAAACACACAATCTGTGGAAATTCACAGTGTGACCCATTTTTGGGATTGTAAAAACACTACAATCAGCTTTGTTATTAATGGCCCAGATCCTTCTTGTTAGTGTACTGGCAGCACGTGATACAGTGCTACAGAGCCAGTGGCAACTGCCTGGACTAGTCTCTGCAAATTTCTTGGCAAGATTTTGGAGGTCAGTAGAGAGTTCTGTTGCCTTCTTCCTAGAACCGAAAGAGAACTGGTCCAATATCATTCAGCTGGCTTCATGCCTAAGAGTGCTAGAACTCACAGTCTCCCAGTTTCTAGACTGATGCCTTAACCACTACATCAAACTGGTTCTCTCAACTTAACTTTATTTTCATGATGTTTTGAGCTTCCTTTACTACTATGAGGTTATATTGTTGTTTCAGTTATATTACTTCGCAGCCTTTCACTAGCTCTCTGTATATTGTTTTGGTGTAAAGTCAGAGAGGTCACAATCCACTGGATAAATTATTATCTAATGGAAATAAAATACCATCAGCCTCTTTAAAGTGATCAAGAAAAATGCTAGAATTCCAAACTCCAGCCCTGAAAATTTTGCTCTTTTCGTTGAAAAGGGGGAAAACTAATTGTTTCAACAAGCCGAATAAGGATAATTACAAGAAAGTAGCATAACTAGAACAGGACTGATACTGGGCTGATAGCTTCTCTTGAGCTTTCATGAGCTTTCACAAAAAAAGAATATTAGCATAGTTCAAAGCATCAACAACTGCTCCATTGGCAGCCATAAATATGGAAAGAAGGAAAACTGGCAGTGCTCCAAGCTGTACTGCAATAAAACCTCATAACTGTCACTCACTTAATTTCCTTATTCCTTCTGCCATCGCCCTTCCAACAACCAGCTTCCCCAATTCTCTTGACCCAACCCATCAGCTTCACTGATTTCTGCCCATGTCAGTCCCTCATCTTTCTGTGCCATTTTAACATGGCATTTGTCTTTTCAGGTAACTTCATTGGGATTTCCAGAAATATTTGGTTGGCTACTACAGGAAGAAGGTATCTCAACTTAATAGACTTCTAGCCTAAACCAGTAACATTGATACAGGAAAAGAAAGTCTTTTTCTCTCTCTCTCTCTTTCCCTCTCCCCTCTAATGATATTCAGAAACCTTAATCATGTAAAACATCCGCTGAAAGAGAAGCTCACTGTTACACCGTGATCATTCCTAAAAATGGAGGCAAGGAGAAATGAATAAAAGTTACAATACAATTATGCAATTTTTCTACCTTCTTGTTCTCTGATCTCCTCTATGGTGGATGTAGTAGGGTAGAAATACCATTAGTACTCATTCCATGCATGTGGAGGTCTCCAAGTAGGATAACATCTGTTGCAACATTTCCTTGGGCATTTTCTTGAAGCTTCAAGCATCTATTGTAATGTCCAAGTATGCAGGGAAATGGGGAGGAGGAATAAGTTAAAATTAGCCTATTACTAGTCTGTACTAACAAAGATAATCCAGGATGTTCAAAGCCAGCATTGTTCTTCTATTTCTTTGAAGTAAACTATACTTATTTCCAGAGCCTTATTAATGGTTTTGATGATGAAATATCCATTTCCCTATCAGTTGGTCAAAACAACATATTGAAATTCTGTTACCATGCTGCAACAATAGCAATTATCTGGAGTATAGATTCTTTATTAAAATTTGTAACAGTCATCTGTATTCCTATAATTAAAGGGACACAAAAGCAATAGGAATTTGCTTTCATGTGAGCTTTTTCTATTAATAGAAGAGCTTCTGAATAATATTATCAAATCACCTTACTAACAATTTTCTGAGGTGATAATAAAACATAGTGCAAGGTATTTAGGCAATCCTGTGTTCTTGTTGGAGTTTTCCAACAATGGAGTGCAGTAACATATCAGAATGTTTTGTCCAATTAAATCTAACAGGGCAGAAGCAAAGATTGAAAAATATGTGTCCCTATTTTTTTTTACTTCCATTATTACTATCATTTCTAGTATAATGGAAGAAAAGAAAATTAGGCTTTTAGTCAGGCTTCTGAAAATCTCCCTAACTTGGAAGGATAACAAAATGCTAGTGGGATTTGAATCCTTCAGCAGAACTTTCTCCAACTTCTCTTTGCCTTGACCCCAGTATGGCTCTTTTGTTGACTTTCTCAGGTTGACATTCCCCAAAAGGCTATTTGCAAATGCTACCATAAAGATCTAAGTGTTGGAGGTATGATGTCTGATGTCCAGTAAAAAGATATTAGAAAACTTGCAGAGTCCCATTTCTGCCTTCAAAGACACTAGTCTGAGGAATCATATTGTCTCAAGGTTGTTCCCATGGATGAAGTTGAATCTGAATTCAGTGTGGATTGATTGGCAATGAAAAGAGAGGGATCAAGTCTTCAATCCCTACCTGTATTCCCTGTCTTTGTCATTCCCCCTGTAGAATAAACATCTCACTGGGGCTGGTGCACATGAGTCCTTCTTTGCTTTCTTCATTGCTGTGTTTTTTGTCCAGCTGATGATTTCATCCACCAAAAATTGTGATATAGAATGTTATGGGGTGTCAGGTGAATGTGCAGCTGCAGAAGATGCTGAAGTGTTACAAGGTGGATAAAGAAGACACTGAAGAATTACAGGGTGACTAGAAAAGTGATAAAGCCAGTCAGCAAAGGAACCATCTTCAGCTTTAGCTTAAACAACAACAGCAATGTGGTTCCAGTCTCTTTAAGGGCATTACAGCTGTAAAAGGAAGTGGAAAGGCTTCTCAAAAGACCATCCAGCCTGAACCACAACCTTCACTGCCAGGTCGTTAGGTAGGAGGACCTAAAAGAGATAACAGCAGAGATTAAATTTAAGCACATAAGGAAAAATGTAGGTTATATTTATTATTATTTTTCAATACTGATACTAATAATTATTAATTAATAATGTTTATTATTAATAATTAGTAAAGTTATGCTTATTAGTATTAGAATGATAGCAATGATATAGAGTATTGGAGAATAACCACAAGAGACCTAGTTGCATTAGTAAAGCAAATCTTTATTTCTCTATGATAAATTTCACAACTTAGAGGGGAATAAATCTCAACTCTTGCCCTTGATCTGTCAGAGCTTCCTAAAAGAACTTGTTAATGATTCCACTGTAGGTAGGCTTTTGACTTTTGATCATGGGTCACATGATCACCACTTCCAGCTTCAAGAAAGTGCTCAAATCACAATATGCTGTTTTTGTTATTGTGATAAATTAAGATTTCATTCCTTCTTCTTTTAATCAAAGTTGGGATAAAAGGTTGGAAGTAGGATTCCAACCAAGCACCCAACCACATTTTTCCAAATCATGTTTGAATGTAGCAGATGTCTACCATTATTCCCCACAAATTTACCACTAATTGGTTCTTGGAATCGCAAATGCAAGAAGATGATACAACAGAGTTATTAGCAGCCTATTTTTTTTGCCTTATTATCTCTTCCAAACAAACTCTTGCTTCCCAGAGAAAAGGACAGTAGTGGGATATATTGTACATGTTCACGACTGACAATATGTCTCTTTCATGCCAACCTCGCTGTTAGAAGAGCAGGCATAATTTTGTGCTAGAAATGTTATATTGAAATAACATATGATTGAGCTTTTAATATTAGAATATTTAACTGAGATGAACAATTTTGTTCAAATTCTGTATGAAAGTAACAGTGTAAATAACATTTGCTAATGAATTGTTAGACTACGTTGCTGTGACACTTTGAAGAAAGTTCCTATTTTTTAAATTTAAAATGGAATTAATTTCTCATTCCTTACTTTGCAGAGTTGACACTCACTTCAAATCTTTCTCCCTCAGAGAATTGGTTTGCATATATTTTTTTCCCAGGCATGTTTTTCCCCAAACATGTTGCTTTTGTAAAAGTAGTCTGGCAAACACTGATGAATGAATAGTATTTGGGAAGAATATTCAGCATGCAATACAATTTGCCTTTTTAAAGTCTACTAAAAACAAACTCTAAAGAAAGAAAAAGTCATTAGAAGTGAAACTCACTTAGAAAACACTGTGAAAGAGAGAAGTAATTTTGAATGGAAAATTACATCTTCCAGATGGCAATCACACCTAGTGCATCCTGAGAATAATAAACAGGTTTAAAGGAGGCAAAGAATGTCAAATACAATTTACTATTGCTCATTCAGTTGTTTGATTGAAAAACATACTCCATAAGATCCCTTTTAAGCCTTGGAAGTGAAGGTATATATGAATATTTTGAAATATATCTCTGTGCTGAAATAATGGTTGTATTTACCTATCATCAGGTCTTAATGATACTGAAACATCCAGACTTGAAAGCAAATTGAATCTCCTGAACTATTTAACTTTAAATTTTCTTTATTCTACTCTGTTAGCTTCTGTGCATTTTTGCCTTGATTATTTTTATCTTATGAGAGGAGAATAATGAAGAACTTTGTTTTTCGCATGCTAACCACTGAGCTGGGTTCTAAGTGCTAGTGTTAAATGATGTGGGGGTAGATGAATAAAATAGAAGGATCTGATTTCCAGCCTAAAATGCTGCGGAAAATGAAGCTCAGGTGGAGAAGAAAAGATTAAGGGGGAAGGAGGGAAAACACAGACATGCAACCAAGCTATATAAACATTATTATAGACTGAAGGGACTCTTTCTGGAGAAAATACTGTGAAGGAGAAGAAGAAAACTGGGTGGTGCTGGAGAAAGGTCTGGGAATGGTTAGTGAGGACAAGAAATCATTCTAATATTGAATATTGAATATTGGATATAAGTTCAAGCTTTGTCTTATGAATTAAAAACAGGCTTTATTACAGTGTATTTATTTCCACCTTTTATAATATTTCTAAATTATACAAGGCGGCAAACACACACAATACTCCTTACACCTCCTATTTTCCCCATAATAATAACCCTGTGAAGTGAGTTAGGCTGAGGGAGTGCGACTGACCCAAAATCACTCGATTGGGTTTCCATGCTTAAGGCAGAACTAGTCTCCTAGTTCCTAGCCTGATGTCTTAACCACCAGATCAAACTGATTATCATGACCTATCAGGACTTACTAATGTTTATTTGGGAATGGTGTGGAAAAGTGGCTCCTTGCTGGGACACTCACGCTGAAATGATCTGCCTCTTGGGAACTGAGTGTCTCCAAAATGAGAGGTACTTTGATCAACCAATGAAGACATGCACCAGTCTATAGTTTTCCTCAGCTATATTTATAGCTAGTTTTAAGAAAACTACTAGGCCTGTAATAGAAAAAGACATCATGTACATAATGCTCCCAAATCAACACATGATAATAGAGCAAACATGAACTAACCATTTAAACTGGTGCCCAGTACTTTTGATGTTCAAACTTGAAAAAGTTGTATCACATGAACTTGCTTCTGTCACTGATGGTCTTTTTTTTTTACCAATCAGTTTGAAAATGGAGAAGGTAGTATTTCAACTATAAAAATGAAATATAGTTGAATTACACTTGGAGTGTAATTTGAGGCATTTGAAGCAAAATATTTATCCTTTGGTTTTACTCTTCAGTTTTGACCTTTTGTATTTTAAAGTTTGTCACCCATCTTCCCCCTGGATTTCCACAGATCAAACATCAAATGTGGAACTTTTAAAGACAACTAAAATGATTCAGTAGGGGCCAATACTGTTTGAGAGAATGAGGGAGGCATATGCCTTTCCTTTACAGTGTCTACAGTTTCCATTTTCATGATGGGAAAATGTAATATGGATGCTGGTGCTAGTCTCTATAAAGTGAAAGCAGGGATAGGGATAAATATAAAGTATATGAAGAAGCAGAAGAGATGAAATATTTCCACTGCATGCTGATGAAATTACTTTATGCCAGCTAATAATGACTTTAGAGGGGGTAAAAGGAGGCTTAGGTCTCCCTTATTGACTTTTCATGCTTCCCTTTTATAAAGAAATGACAGCAACCCAGTTTGATACCATTTCATTGAGTGTGGCCCTTCTAAATCCTCTAGGGGTTTTGATTTAATTACAAATGCTAGATTCCAATAAAGCCTGAATTGATTGATTGATTGATCTTACTCTGTATGCAAGAAACTGAATAAAGTTAATGAGAAGCTGATTGGCCTTTAGAAAAAAAATCAGTTCATGGAGGCCATATTTTAATGTAAAGAGGCCTACACTCATTAACAAAATATCTGCACAGTTTTGTATTTAAATAGTAATCCTGACCTAACTAAAAGAGGAAATTTAATTATTTAAAGCTTGAATCTCTGGGAAAAGAGAGATAAACATCTCTCTTGCAGCTGGAAGTTTATGGTTTTTAAACCATGAGAAGAATAAGACTCTGACTCAATTATCTCTGGAACAATGAGTTTACCAGTTTTTTAAATTGAAGAACTGCACTGAGAGCTTTCTAGTATTCTATACACAAGCATCATACTCTACAGAGGAAATTGAAAAGACCAAATCTTAAGAAACCTTTCTAGACTTTTGGGAGATCTCTGAGAACATATCTTGATTACTGGGATATGGAAAACCTTTCAGTTGGGTATTTATTGAAAAGATCATATGAGCAACCAACTAAATTTATGCAATATGACTGCTGCAGATGGTGCGCCTGTCATCCCATGATGATCACAACATGCTATACAAATTTTTAGTGGCAGAATACCATTCACTTTGTCTTATCAAAGTTGGGTTGGGATATATTATAAAGCTGCCCCCCCCCCAAGATGGCAGAAATGATTTAGTTAGAATGAGAAGTATGGTAAGAGAAAGTGACAGATTCTGCAATCAGTTCCTATTTCACCAATTGGATTAAGCAGGAAAGATAAATAATATAGATTAAGGAATGTCAAAAACTTTTGACAGATCTGATTGATCTCTGATTGATCTGAATGTGATCTAGATACCTGAATTCAATTCCATATTTATTGTGCTGATTACATGTAAAGCCTTTTCACTTCTAAGAGTCCTTTTGGCAACCAAGGTCAATGGGGAGAACAAAGCTCAGATGACACAGGAAAATACTGTACCTGGCCCGGGGGCACAATTTCTTCCCTCATAGTAGTAAGTAGAAAGCCATTTTGGATAGTAATCTGAGAAGGAGGGAAATTGAAGCAAATTACAATCTTCATTACAAATCTCTGAATGCATCTGATCCGATTCAAATTAAGAAGAAGTACTTGTCATTTCAGTAAAGATTCAGAGTAGAGTAGGCTTTGGCCTTACTAAGAGGCTGTAGCCTGATGCTTGAATGCACATTGGCATGATGGAAGAAATAGTCCTTAAACAGGCCAGTTACAGTATGTTTGGGATTCAGTAAAACTACCTGATTCAGGACAAAGAGTAGTAGAACTGGTTGAAAACTATTTCGCTGCTTGCAAGGAGAAAGTAGCATATTTCCTAAAGCTGGTAGAAGACCTCTTATGAGGGAAGCGAGATTTTCCATATCTCAGCTTTGTAAAATAAGATTGCCAGAAAAGGCAAAATGAATACAGGTAATCCCCAAGTTATGAGTGTTCCCTTAGTGAACATTTGAAGTTACCGATAAGCAGCCCCTAATGTTTACGGAAAAGTCCCGAAATTATGAATGTTGCCGCACCATGGCAGTCATTCATCCTTACGAATGACCACAGTGGCACTGCAACATTCACTCTGGCTATTCCCTCCCTCTCCCCGCAGGTCTCCCTAGGCACTAGGCCTATGGATACTCACCTTGCGAAGATCGAGAGATCCTTCACTTTCTCGGCTATTTCGCTGCTTCCTTTGGTGCATTCGCAAAGAATCACCAAAGCAAGATCACGCGAGATCAGTGATTCGAGATCTCAAGCTACTGATCTCGTGTGATCTCAGGGTAGTTTAGACCTCTGTTTTCTGCAACAGAGAATGGAATGGAAGCCAGGGGAGAACGGACCTCTGAAGGCATGCAAAAGCCTACCCCAGCCTCTGTTCTGGGCTTCGGAGGTGGCCTCTGAGGCCCAGAATAGACCTCTGGAAGCATGTGGCTGCCGCCCATGGCCTCTGTTCTGGGCCTCGGAGGCCTGGAGGAGGCCTCTGACACCTGGATCGGGCCTTCAGAGCCCCACTGAAGCATCCCCCAGCATCCTTTCTAGGTGGCAGTGACCTGGAAAAGGCCTCTGACACCCGGATTGGGCCTTCAGAGCCCTGCTGAAGTGTTCCCTGGCATCATTTCCAGGCGGCAGCAGCCTGGAAAAGGCCTCCAATGCCTGGATCAGGCCTTCAGAGTCCCGCTGAAGCATCCTCTAGCATTCTTTCCAGGCGGCCCAGAATGGAGGCCGGGGAGGCAGCCACATGCTTCCAGAGTTCTGTTCTGGGCCTCAGAGGCCTCCCTCTGCTCTTGCCATGAGTGGAGAAAGAAACAGGCTGGAGAGGAGACAGATCTTCACAAAGTAAGTGACCCGGTGTGGCAGGATGGTGGGGAGCAATTGTGGGTCCCCAGGGGAGGGAGCATGAGGTATTTCAGTGGGTCAGGGGATGCCTTAGGTGGGTGTGAAGATGGCCTGTTCCATCACTAGCCCCCCCTTGGCTTTCCTCACCCTGAGATACCTCATGTTCACTCAACAAGCTGTGCATTCACCCACACATTAAATTAGCAAATGCGTGGGCAAAAGCTGGGAGTGAATCACGTTCAAGGTACGAATGGGATGGGCAGGCTCCATTACATTTGTAACTCAAGGACTACCTGTAAGACATCAGGGGAGATGATCAAGAAGTGTGCCAGGAACAATGACATAATTGTAGTGAAACGGGATGTTGTCCTCAAGCCTATCCAAACCTCCTGTCTTAATTCTCCAACAAATTTATTTATTTACTTTTATTTATATTTGCTGTTTATAAACCGCCTGTCGCCTTCAGAGAATGGAAGTGGTTTGTATAAAAGTCAGTGTCTAAGAAGTAGAAAGTTGTTAGTTGCGAAGTCGTGTCTGACCCATCGTGACCCCATGGACAACATTCCTCCAGGTCTTCCTGTCCTCTACATCTTCTGGAGTCTTCACGCCTACTGCTTCAATGACTCCATCCAGCCACCTCATTCTCTGTCATCCCCTTCTTCTATTGCCCTCAATCTTTCCCAGCATCAGGCTCTTCTCCAGTGAGTCCTTCCTTCTCATTAGGTGGCCAAAGTATTTGAGTTTCAACTTCAGGATCTGGCCTTCCAAAGAGCAGTCGGGGTTGATCTCTTCTAGGACTGACCGGTTTGAACGCCTTGCAGTCCAAGGGACTCACAGGAGTCTTCTCCAGCACCATAGTTCAAAGTCCTCAATTCTTTGGCGCTCAGCCTTTCTTATGGTCCAACTTTCACAGCCATACATTGCAACTGGGAAAACCATGGCCTTGACTATACGCACTTTTGTTGGCAGGGTGATGTCTCTGCTTCTTAGTATGCTCTCTAGATTTGCCATAGCTTTCCTCCCCAGGAGCAAGCATCTTTTAATTTCTTGGCTGCAGTCCCCATCTGCGGTGATCTTGGAGCCCAGGAAAATAAAATCTGTCACTACCTCTATTTCTTCCCCATCTATTTGCCAGGAATTGAGAGGGCCGGATGCCATGATCTTGGTTTTCTTAATGTTGAGTTTCAAGCCAACTTTTGCACTCTCCTTCTTCACCCGCATCAAGAGGCTCTTTAGTTCCTCTTCACTTTCTGCCATTAGAGTGGTATCATCTGCATATCTTAGGTTGTTGATATTTCTCCCAGCAATCTTAATTCCAACTTTTGATTCATCTAGCCCTGCCTTTCTCATGATGTGCTCTGCATATAAGTTAAATAGGCAGGGTGACAGTATACAGCCTTGCCGGACTCCTTTTCCAATTTTGAACCAATCAATGGTTCCATGTCCAGTTCTCACTGTTGCTTCTTGACCCACATATAGGTTTTTCAAGAGACAAATAAGATCGTCTGGTATTCCCATCTCTTTAAGAACTTGCCACAATTTGTTGTGATCCACACAATCAAAGGCTTTAGCATAGTCAATGAAGCAGAAGTAGATGTTTTTCTGGAACTCCCAAGCTTTCTCCATGATCCAGCGTATGTTGGCAATTTGATCTCTAGTTCCTCTGCCTCTTCGAAATCCTGCCTGTATTTCTGGTAGTTCTCGATCCACATACTGCTGGAGTCTAGCTTGTAGGATTTTAAGCATAACTTTACTTGCATATGAAATGAGTGCAATGGTGCGATAGTTTGAACATTCTTTGGCATTGCCTTTCTTTGGAATTGGAATGTAAACTGACCTTTTCCAATCCTGTGGCCACTGTTGAGTTTTCCAAATTTGCTGGCAAATTGAGTGTAGCACTTTTACTGCATCGTCTTTTAAGATTTTGAATAGCTCAGCTGGAATACTGTCACCTCCACTAGCTTTGTTGTTGCTCAGATTTCCTAAGGCCCATTTCACTTCACATCCTAGGATGTCTGGCTCGAGGTCAGTGACCACCCCATCGTGGTTATCTGGGACATTAAGCTTGTTCTTGTATAGTTCTTCTGTGTAGTTGTGCCACCTCTTCTTAATCTCTTCTGCCTCTGTTAGGTCCCTGCCATTTTGGTCCTTTATCATGCCCATCTTTGCATGAAACGTTCCCTTCATATCTCCAATTTTCTTGAAGAGATCTCTGGTCCTCCCTATTCTATTGTTTTCTTCTATTTATTTGCACTGTTCATTTAAGAAGGCATTCTTATCTGTTCTAGCTATTCTCTGGGATTCTGAATTCAATTGGGTGTATCTTTCTCTTTCTCCCTTGCCTTTCACTTCCCTTCTTTCCTCAGCTATTTGCAAAGCTTCCTCAGACAGCCATTTTGCTTTCTTGCATTTCTTTTTCTTTGGGATGGTTTTAGTTGCTACCTCTTGTACAATGTTGCGAACCTCCATCCATAGTTCTTCAGGCACTCTGTCTATCAGATCTAATTCCTTAAATCTATTTGTCACCTCTACTGTATATTCATCAGGGATATGATTTAGTTCATACCTGAGTGGCCTAGTGCTTTTCCCTACTTTCTTCAATTTAAGCCTAAATTTTGCAATGAGAAGCTCATGATCTGAGCCACAGTCAGCTCCTGGTCTTGTTTTTACTGACTGTATAGAGCTTCTCCATCTTTGGCTGCAGAGCACATAGTCAATCTGATTTCTGTGTTGACCGTCTGGTGATGTCCATTCTCTTGGGTTGTTGGAAAAGAGTGTTTGCTATGACCATCGTATTCTCTTGACAAAATTCTATCAGCCTGTGCCCTGCTTCATTTTGTACTCCAAGGCCAAACTTGCCTGTTATTCTGGTTATCTTTTGGTTTCCTACTTTAGCATTCCAATCCCCCATGATGATAAGGACATCATTTTTTGATGTTAATTCTATAAGGTGCTGTAGGGCTTCATAGAATTTCATCCTCTTCAACATAGGGGCATAGACCTGGACTACTGTGATATTGAATGGTTTACCTTGGATTCGAACTGAGATCATTCTGTCATTTTGGGGATTGTATCCCAGTATTGCTTTTCCTACTCTTTTATTGACTATGAAGGCTACTCCATTTCTTCTGAGGGATTCTTGCCCGCAGTAGTATACTTGATGGTCATCTGAGTTAAATTCACCCATTCCTGTCCATTTTAGTTCGCTGATTCCTAAGATGTCGATGTTCAGTCTTGTCATCTCTTGTTTGACCACGTCCAGTTTGCCTTGATTCATGGATCTTACATTCCAGGTTCCTATGGAGAAAAGATCTTTACAGCATCGGACTTTCCTTTCACCACCAGATGCATCCACAGCTGAGCGTCCTTCCGGCTTTGGCCCAGTCACTTCACTCTTTCTGGCACTACTAGTACTAGCCCTCTGCTCTTCCCCAGTAGCATATTGGACACCTTCCGACCTGAGGGGCTCATCTTCCAGCGTCATATCTTTTTGCCTTTTGGTACTGTCCATGGGGTTTTCATGGCAAAGATACTGGAGTGGGTTGCGATTTCCTTCTCCAGTGGATCACATTTTGTCAGAACTCTCTGCTATGATCTGTCCGTCTTGCGTGGCCCTGCATGGCATAGCTCATAGCTTCATTGAATTACGCAAGCCTCTTTGCCACGACAAGGCAGTAATCCACGAAGGGGGTAGAAAGTAGTACACTGCTAATAAAATAAGAGAACGTGGAAAAGAAACTATGTAAATAGAGAAAAGGAGGGATTTTTTATAGCTATCCCTCCTCCATTAGACACAGAAAGGCAATTAAAAATATTTGTTTAATGGGACCTGAGTGAAAGCAATAAAGATAACAAACCACCAATGGACTTTAAATGATTCCTCAAACAGAATGCTTAAAAGGCTGTCCTCTAAATTAGAAGGGTAGGTGGTTTGAGCCACATCTTGGGCTCTACAAAATGCACATTACTTTATTACTCCTACAGTAGTGTTTAATACCTTGCATAGGCAAAATAATTCTGTGTACTAAGTAAACAGAAGCTTTAATTTTATCTTGTCTTTAGAGGGCAGAAATAAACAGTGGATTATTAGTCAAATGCTTATTTGCCGTTCGCATTGCTAGAAACTTGTAAATATGTTTCATTTATTTCTTAAAAAGAAAAAAAATAAAGCAGCATGCTCTGTAGTGCTGTGATAAGTCTCCAGCTGGATGGAATAAATGGGATTTTCCCCCTCTTAATTTCTTCATTATGTGACGGGCCTGAAATGAGTCACTGACAGTGAAGTATGACACACAGGTGCTAATCTTTATCATGAGTGCAAAAACATTGGCTTAATGATGCTGGCTTTCTATACCTTATTAATCATATTGGTGTGCAGTAAACAAAACCACAGGCAATCAACAATGTTGTCCTCAATTTGTCCAGGCAAACAAGCAACAACTTCGTTCCTTGTTCTAATAATTAGTATTTTGAAAAGATATCACCATTCATTACTTGCTTGCCCCTACATTCCTGTATTCTGTCAATGGAATTATTAATAATAATGATAAATGAGAGGAGTAGCTAAATTCCTGGGAACCCATTGCATCACAAAAAAGTGATTGACAAATGTAGCATTTCACAGTATCAGGGTGGAGATGCTACATTCGTCAATCACTTTCTAGGACTGTCTGTAACAGTCAACCACAAGATTAGATTACAAAGTAAGCTATAATAAAGCAATGGCAGGAACTGTACAAAGGTCTGATTTGCCATTTATATGCAGATGTGTTGGTGTAAATGAATGAAAAGATGAGGAAAGCACCTTCACCTGTTCTGTCTTCCTGCATTCTTAGATGAGCAAAATATAAATCAATGTAAAATATGGAATAAGTAGCACTAAACAGTTTAAATCCTCCAGGCACTATGATATAAACAGTTATCCCCTCTTCAGCATAAATGAAGATAGCTTAATGCATAAAAACAGGTTTACTGTGAAGTGCATACTTTTGTGACCAGAATTACAAGACCAATCAGAGCTGTCTGAGCCATTATTATTCCTTGAACAAATTCTCGGTTGGTCTCCCTAATAAAAGAACAACTTGGCTCAGATCAAGATACTTGAGGAAGATCAAAGATAAGATCCTAGATTAGAGGATCTGGTAGGACTAGAGAGAGGAGAAAAATGAGTAACAAAATTAATGGGTCAAAAAGAGAAGCAGGAAAAGTCAATACAAAGCAAGTTACAGGTTACATTAGATGCCTTCACCAAATATTATATTGATCAATTAGAATATGAAGCAGAATATTAGGAAGATGGAAACATATAGACCAGTCATAGTGGGAAAGACTAGGGGGAAAAAGCAAATCAAAAGGAAGATTAATTTACATGATTTTCTTAGGTTGCCTAACTTATAATGTCTAGAACAGGCTCTGCAATAGTGTTGAATTACAAACTAATGAGAACTATTGCATCTCAGACATCAATTTCCTACCTCTGTCTCTGGACTGAATCTACTCATAGAAGTATTGTTTTATAGTGGTTCTACAACATCTTGCTTGCATGGCAGGAACTTCTATGCCAGCCATATTTCTCAATGCTCTATTTCAATGATGGCGAACCTTTTACAGACCGAGTGCCCAAAAACTGGCCCTGCCCCTGCCCCCCCTGTCCCCCCCGCTTGTCCCCGCTGCCTGGCTGCCATGTCCTTGGCTGCGCTGCTCCACATGGGCCGTACTCGGAGGCGACTCTCCTCCAGGGGGGCTGCTGATGAGGAGGGGGCCATGTGGGGGGAGGCAGGGCTGGGGTGACGGCATGCATGCCCACAGAGAGGGCTCTGAGTGCCACCTCTGGCACGCATGCCACAAGTTCGCCACCACTGCTCTATTTTATTCCCTGTGTTATCTAAGATAGATAATTTGCTACATAAATGAAAATTCTGGGAGTGATTCTTTGGGTTTCTGAACTACCTGTGGTAGAAGTCTGGTGTAGTGGTTGAAGGCACCAGGCTAGAAACTTGGAGACTGTGAGTTTGAGTCCTGACTTAAGTGCAAAGTCAGCTCAGTGACTTTGGGCTGGGCATTTTTCTCAACCTTAGGAAGAAGGATGTTTATGATATATTTTTGGAAACAACCAGATTTCTTTTCCAAGATGCCCTATAAAAGAGTGTGATTACTTTCAAAAATTATTTTTTGCACCAAATGAAACATTGTGTTTTCATAATAGATTTAGGTGTTTTTGGACCAATGGAAAGAAATTCAGAAAGGCAAATCTTAACACTCAGCCCTTCGTGATAATGTCCAGGATTGATATGGAAAGATGGATGCAATTGATAGACAAAACTAGCTTAAGGAGCAGGCATATTTGTGTTATTAAAGCCTCATTCTTTTGGGTACCTTGCATATATATCTCTTTAAAGAAGAGCAATATATCTTAACTTTTCATAGCACATAATGTTCAATTAATTCTTCACGAATAGACTTCTGGGGAAAAAAAAGATATACCTCCTGACATTCTCTCTGGATCACTAGGTAAAGAACCTATGGGCAATACCAGCAATATTTCAAATCTCAGGATAATAAATTTACTCTTTTGTGGGGATGATGATAAGTTGAAGGTATATATTTGTGCATAAAATAAATTTGGAACAATAGTTAAAGGGGCAAAATTAATATGAATTGTCAGCAAGTAGTAAGCTGGGATTTTACCCAATTTGCAAAGAAAAACAATACAGTGGGTTCAACTTGCAATTTTCGGAAATCACAAAATACTTTCATTCTCAGAAACCTTATTAGTTCAAAAGACACCATACTGTGACTTGTGAAGCAATTTTGACTATACAGCAGAAAATTGTCATTGATGATATTATAATGACATATATGTCTCATTCACTTAAATAGAAAAAAATTACAAGGACCTTTAACAAAGAGCTAAATGTGCTGAGTAAATCTTTTGAGATCAATCAATGGCTAAAATGTAAAACACAACCTCCGTTTTTGTTCTAATCAATCATGCATGAAATCAGTTGAAGAGAGACTTTATTTTGAAAATGATGATTAATAATAAACCAACAACAGGCAATCAAATTGATCTTTCTTAGAGGTCACTGAATGTCACAGGAACTAGTAGACTTTACTTCTGGGAAAGTGAAAAAACAAGCAACTAATCAACCTTTAGACTGACAAGTTTCTGTTTTAGAACAGAAGGTGAATTACCTTCAATCCTTAGTGAAAAAAGTTTTAAATACAAGTTTAAGAATTTAAACATTTTTCTTAGATAAGCAGCAAAAGAATGATTAAAATTTTGATTTTAGAAAGTTACAAATGAACTAAGGGTCCAAATAAATTTGAAATAAGATCTTGAAATTTGGAAATTATAAAAATACTTCCCAGGGGAAAATGCTTTTGTTTTATTTATTTTTTAAAAAAACAATAAAATAAAACTTTAAAACTTGGACACTAGAAGGAACTAGAACGAACTAAAGATTACAATTAAAGAAGAAAAACACTTACATTTGACTTACTAATACAGAATTGAGCAAAATATTTTAACATTGGACATATTGAAGGATATTTTTGAACAATGGACCTGGAAGTTAATTTTAAGAATGTCTGCCTCTATAGATAGACTGTGTTCAAAAGATGCTATGGAAAAAGAACAAGTTTTACCTGGTAAAGTTGATACTGATTTGAAAGTGGATTTAAAAATGATAGGCTACAAAAATGACATTGGACATGCCAAAGAAACTGGCTGATGTCTTAATAATTAGAAGGGATATACAAATAACAAACCAAGAGAATGGTGTAATTGGGATTGGGAACGCCATAGTTAAGCAACATGGTCATGGGTGTAATATCACATGATCCTTCTGACTTACGATGGCAGTTGTAATCCCGTATGATTGCAGCATCATCATTTGTGACCTCATGCTGGCTTCCTCCTTGTCTTTGCTTGTCAGAAGCCAGCATTGAAGGTTGCAAATGGTGATCATGCAACCACAGGATGTTGAAATGTCGTAATTGTGAGCTAGGTGCCGACCACCCAAATTGTGACTGCAGGGTTGTTGTGCTGCAGCTACAAGGACCCATCCTAAGTCCCTGTCATTCAGTGCCATTGTAAGTTCAAATGGTCACCGAATGAGTGGACATTAAGTGAGAAGTACCTGTAAAGCAACTGTGAAAATAAATGGAAGGCTTAATATCCAAAGCCTATGTGCCTTTCTAACCATTTTTATATGGCAATAGTTTCCTTTCCCCTCTTTACCTATCAGTCTAGCATCACATGCCTCAGTTCCACCAGAAAAACATAAGTTAATAGTTATTTTAATGTAATTAGTGATTGTTCAGTTCCAAGGAAATAAGACTTATAATCCTGAATTTCCTACCTAATTAATCCTACTTAAGTATGACAAAAATATCAAAGTGTGTAAAATAAATTTACTCTTGCAGAGGCAAGGGTAAGAAGAACTGCTCCCCTGTCTGAATAAAAACCAATGGGAAGATGTTAAAAACTTGAGTATATTAATTAAGAGAAAGTTGAATGAAGAGCTGAAAGAAGAACTAAATTAACTAGCCTTTTTTCTTCATACAATATTCTGCAGAATAATATGCTGGTTTCTAATATTCAATTTCAAATTAATCCAAATAAGGGTACTATTATAAATGTACTTCCTAATTAAAAGAGAAATGTTGAGATAAATTGTTTCCTTTCGGTTTTGTAAATGTTATTTTTCAATATGGGTCTTCCGCAATACTTTGATCCATTAGAATGAGCATTTTGGTTATTAATTGATGGATCTCATTTTCTTCTGCCCTCCAAGCCATTTCTTTGCCTTCTTTGGTACAATAGTGCAGATCTGAAATAAAATGTCGCATTTTGATATGACTTCTTATATTAACCATATTTACAAATCAACACATCTTTCTAGCAGGACTTTTTCATTAAAATGACTGCTAGGCAGGCAGAAAACAATCACTGAGTCTATTTATGTGGGCTATTTTGTGCTAAAACATGGATGCTTTTTGATTTAGTCAAACTTTATATGTTCTTCCATATTTTGCCTTACAATAGTCCAGGTGCCATTCCAACAGAATAATTAATCCAACTCTGTATGGCTACATAATTCTCAGGGAATTATGGCAGAGTATAGGGGAAAAGAAAGGTGTTACCGGTATTACTTTATCATTTCCTTCTTCTCCACTTCCATCTGCTCATCAAGAGTCTTCAGATGTTGAATCCATGCATTTGGGAGTTGTTCTGTTCTTGCAAAGAAGACATCGAGACGAGGCTGGTTCACAACAAGGATCTCTTTATTGAACACAGTCACAGAACAGAAGCAAGAACACAATGGCCATTGGCCTTTTATATTCCCCTGCAAGGGAATGCACATCCAATCATTGCAGGCCGTTCTCCCGCCTTGCGCATGCGCGCAAGGCCAGAGACAGCCTGTCTGGGTCCCGGGCAGACACGTGGTCTGTCCGGGTCTCTGCAGCCTTCCTGAGCCTTGCTGAATGACTCAGCATGGCCCAGGACATAACAGGAGTCATTAGGAATTCACTGTCAGCTACAGAGAAGCATCATCAACATATACAACTCTACATTTATACTGCAGAAGTTCAGGTCATTTTGCTCAGGATTTCCTTATAAATACCACCTGTCTTGAGGCATGATTAAATGCTGAATTTGTGGGGAAAAGGGTAATTTTTCCAGTAGATGTCCTAAGCATCCCAGAACTGGCTTGTTGGGAAATGAGTCAGTTCCCTTTCAAGAAGCTTAATCAGGACTCAGATTTGCAATAAGTTCTGACATTTGATCTTCCCTATTATTCCCCACAAAGAGCAGAATCATTCAAGGATTTTGAAGAAACTGGATAGAAACAATACGGATGCTTTTGAATCCTGGTGTTGGAGAATACTCCAATGGATGGCATTTTGAATTATAGAATATATAGGATTCCTTTCAAATAAAGAGATCCTGGAAGGCAGCAAAGGATATATCTTTTATGGTAGCTCCATGTACAATAATTAGACAAGAACAAGTCTCTACGGCTAGACTTACCAGACACAGAGATAGAAGTGTTAGGTTTTCAATCTAGCGTGCTAGTGGTTGGATCAATCTCAAGAGAGGAACAGAAGCCCTCTCCTTGAGATGGGAGAGGTAGTTTTGGGGATGTAATTGAGATGGATTCCTTCTCCTCCCACCTAAAGTTGATAGATGAGTTAAAGATTGGAAAGAGTCATGGACATTGTGGGACCCTTGGTTAGTGGGTTACTATAAATGGGCCTATTCAAGGTTCCTTGCCTCTGAACGCTCTGTGAGAGGGAGAGTTCTGGATTGAAATGAGTTGCCAAACAGGAGATCTTTGTGTTGGCCCTCTTTGTCTTCTATCTCTTCCCTGGCATGAAAGGAGGGAGAAGAAGGTTTTTTTCAGTTCCTGTAAATACAACGGTGGAGTGGAGAAAGCCTCACAGGCCCTGCTAGGTTCACCTGCCCAGGAGCAGGGAGGATGCATCTAACTTCATAAGCAGGATGGGGAGGAAGGGGAAAAATAGAAAGGTATGAAGGCTAAATCCAGCGAGACTAGAAGGAGAGACCCTGCGACCGGGGGGGGGGGGATTACAGTAACAAAATTCAGATGTCAACTTCTTCTTTCCTCCGAAGAACAGCTCTCAGTCTGTCAAGCCATAAAGGCAGGATAAAGGGGTTTACATTTTGAGCTTTGCTAAATATACGGCTTGCATCTTACATGCTGCAGTTGCAGGATTTCTTCATGAACAACTTTTCTAATTATTGTAATAAAACTGGCTCATCAAAAGCAGTGTCTTCAAATCTCTGTCCTTCAAGGCTTCTGGTTTCAATATTTCTCAGGGAAAGCCCTGCCAGTGAGTGACATGTATGAAAGACGTACATTCAGGTGGTTTGGTCAGATAGAGATTGCATGAGGATCCGATCACAGAAGAAATATATGGAGGAACAGTTGATGGGTTGAGATGAAAGGGCACCATGAAAGTCATGGTTAGATGGAACTGATGAATCATTTCAAAGAGAGAGGTAAGAAATTTAAAGAACAAAAAATAAAGTGTGAAGTGCTGTAGGGATGTGGTAGAAGTGTGGATGATTAAATGGCAGAAAGATACAGAGTAGTATAGTAATTGAGGCTGGGGTAAACTAAATGTAATAAAATCTCCTTTTCATTTCTCTTATCTCCTGCCTCCAATTTCTTTTGCTTACTTCTTATTCTGTATCTGCACTTGGCATCATGATGCTTACCCTGAAAGGAAGCAATGTGAATGTATGTATGTACAAGAGCTAATATCGTAGGTTCAAAAATAAGATGATAATAGAACTTTCAAGGGCTGGTTTTAGTCTTTGAGTATTTATTTATGTATGAATTATTATTTATTTTGGTTCATTGCACAGTCAGCCGGATGTTTAAACTGGATTTGGCATTTTTGTCCACTTATTGAGTCCTTCCCAAGGACCTGGGATAGGCAGATGTGGATGTTTGATGACGTTAAAGGTATTCTTGCAGGATTTCTATCTCTGTATATTTGCAGTAGGTAAGCACCTTTTCTTCCAGTAGTTCTGCAACTGCTGGCCCTGGTTGCTCAGCCAACAGTCCCATAGCCCATTTTTCACCAGATGTTCAGGAACTCGAACACTTAAGGCGGTCCTGGTGGACTTGGGCAATGACTAAGCCAGTATGGGTTTGTAATTTAGTATGTATGCATGTAATTTAGGTCTTACCATATTTTTTTATGAGACACCATTTGTCCTACTTCTCTGATGAGACCTGTCAAATATAGTTGAACCTTTGGCATAACTTTCATCTTCCTCAGAGCGCACAAGTCCCACAACCACGTCAAAGTAGAATTATTTATTTATTTGTATTATATTTATAATTTATTGAGTCTTCTTTATTATGTAGGATATAGAGTTGCCAAATTTCTTTTTCATCCATTTCCACACTCTTCTTCATTTAGAAAGAGCATTAATTCTTTCCAAAACTGATTATGTCAAAGGCAGCAGAATATGAAAATTCATTATGAACAACAGAAGTTGAATTACTGGCATATTTTTTGAATTATATAAGTAATCAGGGAATTGACAGTGAACAAGGAAATATCAACTGATATAAAACAAACACATTAGCTTATGCTATAATTAGCACATGAAAAAAATAGTATTTTTAAACTGAGTGGACTCCAAGAGTTATAGTATTCACAAACATATGTTGAGATTGTAATTGTGATAAGGATAATTTAATGATGGTGATTCTTCATTATGGCCTGAATGCATGATTATGTATTTCTGTTTGAGATTCAGATTCTCATTAAAAAAAACCCTGCATACAACTGCTTCTAATAATTTGCAGAAAAACAAAGAACAAAGAAAGGCTTTTAGCTGTATTTTCAGTCAGTTTGGATGGTTCTTCTTTCTAGTTTTGTTTTTGACATGCTTCCTCCCTATAAAATATCCAAGGGGGAAATTTTGAATTAGTTAAAATGCAAAGAACTAATTCAATAACTGAAAACTAATGGTCGAACAAAATTGTTGTTGTCTTGTTGATGTTGCTTTATTGGCTCCTAGATAAATATTTCTGCCCAGAACCCTTGAAAATGCCAGATGTTGCAACATGGAAATGTGCAAAACACTTCATTCCATCTCATTCCATCCTCTGAACAAAACTTGGCTGCTTACAGATTCTAAATGTTCTGCATGCCACATTTGGGTTGCTATTTGTGGCTTGCAATTGTTTTTTTCTGGCTGCAAACTTTTTTCTAGCCCAGGTAATACAGCAGCAAGGACCACTTATATTCCCACTGGCATTTCTTGGAATAATTGGGAAGTGAATTTGTGAGAAAGAAAAGAAGCTATTAGCACCTGATCAGACAGAAGATAATTGTTCAAACTATGTACTTGCAAGGTTGTCTGTTAAGTTATTGTTTCAAAAAAAAAAAATCAGTTTGGGGAAGATTAGATATTGGGATGGGGAAGGTTCTGTGAATACCATATTGGTTTTTATTTTGTAGCCAGATAAAATCAAAGAAGGGTGTGGATATGTAGGTCTATGCTTCATATTTAGTGCTGCAAATGCCACTGTAGTGTAAATGCAAAGCCTTCTAGTAACAAGATGGTTTGGTTTGTGTGTTGAGGTTTAGTGAGTGCAAATATGATTAGGGGGCTGGAGACTAAGACATATGAAGAACAGTTGCAGGAATTGGGTATGTCTTGTCTAGTGAAAAGAAGGACTAGGAATGACATGATAGCAGTGTTCCAATATTTGAAGGGCAAACGATTTACCAAAGCACCAGAAGGCAAGACAAGAACCAATGGATGGAAACTCATCAAGGAGAGAAGCAATTTTCTAACAGTGAGAACAATCAGCCAGTGGAATGCCTTGCCTTCAGAGGTTGTGGTGACCCATCACTAGAGGTTTTCAAGAAGAGACTGGACAGCCACCTGTCTGAAATGGTAGAGACTCTCCTGCTCATGCAGAGAGTTGGACTAGATGACCTCCAATGTCCTTTCCAACTCTGTTATTCTGTGTTCTATATTCTATGAATTTGTGTAACTCAGTTAAGAAGAGTCCCTTATTTATGCGGCCTGCAGCCACATCCAAATGTGAATAACTGCACCTTTTGTGGTGAGTGGGAGGATGCCCAAGTTTCAGTCTTAACTTCTGCCTATCAACTGGACAAATCCCTACAGTTCCATTGGCAAGATTTCAGAAGTGGCTTGTCATTGCCTACTTCCTTGGGCTGAGATTGACTAACCCAGGGGTAGGCAACCTTGGCTCTTTTACGACTCGTGGACTTCAACTCCCAGAATTCCTGAGCCAGCCATGCTGGCTCAGGAATTCTGGAAGTTGAAGTCCACGAGTCGTAAAAGAGCCAAGGTTGCCTACCCCTGGACTAGCCCAAGGTCACCTAGCAAGCCTTGTTTTTATGGCTGCTTTAGAACTCACAGCCTCCCAGTTTCTAGCCTACACCAAACTCAAGTAACTGCATAATGGTACAAATTATGACTCAAGTGCATGATGACATCATCACACAAATGGCACGACTTACTTGCATTAGAGACAGTGATACAAATAATAGTTGTAGCAATAGTTTTATTTATTATGCACTTATACCAAATCAGAGTACAGCCAGAATAGAGCGACAATTGATACAATAATGTATTTATAATTCTATTGTTACAGATAAAGAGCCTTTAAACTAAAAGTCTTTAGTTATATTATAATAACTTAGTTGCATAATAACTGTAATATATTAATTTGTATGAATCCAAAGCACAATAAAAAACATCAGCAAAAAGTAATAGAGATTTTTCTGTTAGATTGGCTGCTAAAAAAATAAGTGTGTAGCATACTACATCTATTTTAAAGTAATAAGATCTGATTAGTGTTTAAAGAGCCTGCCAGATAATTACAAAATGTCTAATAAAGCATCTATTTCTTCAGTATGAAGAGGGAGCCCTCCAAATCTTGCTGAATGACAACTCACAGCAGGCACGACTAATATAGGAAGTCCATGTTTAGCAACCACAATTGGGAGCAGTACTTTGATCTTTAAGAGAAGTGGACACTAAGTGAAATTGTTTCTGTGTTTATGATCATACTTTCCTTTGCTTTGCAGACCTACAAAGTTGTAAATGGGAAGACTGGTCACAAAGTTACTTTTTCATCACCTTTGTAAATGTGAGTGGTTGCTAAATGAGGCAGTCTTAAAACAGGATAACTTGTATAAGCAAATGTGAGGGTTTGGGGAATTTTATGGCATATAGTAACAACTGGAGGACCAGAAATTTCTCAAAGGGTATTTTAATTCTTTCTATTTTCATATGCTCCAGGAAAAAGGAAAGAATAGTGCTTATGAATAAGTAAACTGGATTCTATAAAAGAGTAACAATTAAATTATTTAACCAGTTAATTTTAAGTTAACTGTTTGTTATCCCTTTTGAGCACCTGATCCTGTTTTATTTATTATTATAATTATTTTAGAAGAAAGAACCCTTGTACACTTCTTATTTCAAGAAAACAAACATGGTGCTGACAAGATAGATAATACAATTAAAGTGAAAAGTGCAAAACAGAGCAAACAAAGGCTCAGGAACAGATTTTAACTTTAGCTGATAATTATATAATTTGGTAACCCTTGAAAGGTAATGTTACTACATAAGATTTTTTCCCCAGGATATTGACTGATTGAATGTTTACTATTAACTAGATTTCTCTGGAAAGAGTACAGTTAAAATAGAAAATGTCATAACATTAAGATAAAGAAAAAAAGTCTTTAATATAAAAAAAATACATAATGAAGCTAGGAGGAAACCAGCTGCTAGAATAGAAAAGAAGTACCGCAACATTTAAATAAAAGCAGTAGTGACAAAATAAAATAGTTCAAAGGTTCAAAATATCTTAATTGGCTAATTATGGTTATCAAACAGGCTGAATCAAGAGTCAGCAGAGCTTTCTACATTCCATTTGGCATTGAATAGCGAAATGTTTTGCCTGACTATAATACTATTCTTGCTTTATTTATTGGGGGTTTTTTTCTGGAAAAGCTCTGGCTGAGCCCTTTCATTTCCATCTGTTCATTTCTTGGGTGGTAGAATATGACTTTCTCTTTCCCTGTAGAACAAAGGACACTTTGGCATTTCTAAGGCCTGAAATATTCAGGTGTATTCAGCATTGGCAACATACCTACGTATCTACAGAAGGGAACTTAAAAAAAGCTCAGATACGATACGATACAATACAATACAATACAATAACATAGTTGGAAGGGACCTTGGAGGTCTTCTAGTCCAACCCCCTGCTCAGGTAGGAAACCCTATACTGTTTCAGGCAAATGGTTGTCCAATCTCTTCTTAAAAACCTCCAGTGTTGGAGCATCTACAACTTCCAAAGGCAAGTTATTCCACTGATTAATTGTTCTAACTGTCAGGGAATTTCTCCTTAGGTTTAGGTTGCTTCTCTCCTTGATTAGTTTCCAACCGTTGCTTCTTGTGCTGCCCTCAGGTGCTTTGGAGCAGAGGTCTCCAACCTTTCTGGCGGACCGGAGGGAAAGGGAGGGGGAAGCATTTTATGGGCGCGCACATGTGCTCACACAAACAGGGCCACAAGCATGCTTGACACAAATGGGGCAGTGCTAGTGCCCATGTGACACTCGCTAGCACTATCCCATTTTTGCTGCGTAGGGGAAAGGGAAGGAAAGGGAGGGGAAGAGAAGAGACGAGAGAAGAGGAGAGGGAAACTGAAGTTCACTGGCACTCATTTGTGTTATCAGAAAATATAATCCTATTTGAAGCAGACCATAGTTTTCTTTGTCAGATCCAAATGTAATTTCATCTTTTCATCAAATGTATATTTTCTGTTTTCTGCCTCTTAGAGATGTTTCTATGAAGTAAAGATAAGAATGGGTCTGAAAGTTGCCGTGACTAAGACTTGAATGGGACAATATGCAAGTGATTCTTGAAGGATAGAATATTAATGTAATTAAAAACACATAGATCAAGTATAATCCATGCTTATTATTTTAGCCACTAAGCATACATCTTGACAAAAGATAATCTCTTAATTTTAATTAAAACTCTTATATCTTATGTGATTTAGGATGTTTTCTAGATATTAGACCAAGTGACTCAAATTTTCACAGGCAAAGAGAGAGAGAGAGAGAGAGAGAGAGAGAGAGAGAGAGAGAGAGAGAGAGAGAGAGAGAGAGGGAGAGGGAGAGAAAGAGAGGGAGGGAGGGAGGGAGGGAGGGAGAGAGAGAACTAGACATTACTTTCAGCTATGATTAATGTAATATATTAAGATTAACTTTAGGAGAAAAATGATTTAAACTGAATTGGATTAATAAGAATGTATATTTTTTGAAGATCAAATAGCCATATTTGTCATTTTAACATAAATTCCTATGAATAAAATATGCCTTGATTCTTTAATAACTTTTAGTCAGTGGCAGGACTATAGAATAAGCTGTTAATCAGTAATTGTTTCACATTTCCTCCAAACTGCACTCCCATATATATTTATTGTCCTCTAGAATTTGGTCTGCACAGAATAATTCTTACTGCATGGTTTTCATATGTGCGGGAAAGTATATTTTGCACCAAGTTATACCTGTTTGATGTTTGACACACTGAATGGTAAGTGTTACGAAGTGTGAAGGTTAAAGATATGGGAGTCGGTAGAAATCATCTGTGTTCTACTATCTGTGCTTGAAGGGAAGTATTCTGTTTTGTCCATTTCTAACTGATTTTTAAAAAAAGTTTGTTAAAAAATCTGCATCGTTTTTTCATTAAGGACTTTTTCTAATATGCCAAATTTTTGAGAATGAGTATGTGTGGTGATACATGAGGAAGAAAGCATACATGGTGGGTGGGTGAGGTAGAAACAGAGGACACTGTGGGTGGATCGCCAGTATGGAAAAAGGGAACATACCTGCTAGATGAGGAAGGAAGCCTTTATTATGGGCATGTGGGTGGTGGAGAGCAAATGCATGGTGGGGGGTATGGAAAGCAGGCTTATGTGGGTGGAAAGTGCTATGTTGGAAAAGTTCTCTTAAAACAAGTAATTACCCTTCTTTGTAAGCAATCCTTAGAGCTGTGGTGGTGCAGTGGTTAGAATGCAGTATTACAGGCTAATTCTGTTGATTGCCAGCAGTTCGATCCTGACTGGCTCAAGGTTTACTCAGTCTTCCATTCTTCCAAGGTCGGTAAAATGAGGACCTAGATTGTTGGGGGCAATATGCTGACTCTGTAAACCGCTCAGAGAGGGCTGTAAAGAACTGTGGACTGGTATATAAGTCAAAGTGCTAGTGCTAGTGCTATCCTCACCCACCATCTTTGTATTAAAGAGCAAAATTAATGGACTCAGTTGAGCACCAATATGGATGCAGCTCATTTTGCTTACTCTTCCAAATCCACTTCCATCTTTTTTATCATTTGCACTTCAAAGGGGCACCATGACTCAGGAAGCTTTTTACTGACATGCTTATTGAAGGGCCTGACTAAGTGAAGCAGCACCACCCCTTTTCTGTATAAAACTGGACCAATTGGGTCATCAATACAGTAGACCAGTGGTTCCCAAACCTTTCTATACCCACACCCCTAGAACGCTTCTGATATATTCTTGCACTCCTTACAAAAGTTTGAAATAATGGCAACGAATTATGCATATACACTATAATTTTGAAAACCCAAGTTTTCGCACCCCCTGGAATATCGTCTCACACCCCCAGGGCGTACAAGCACCCCTGGTTGGGAACCCCTGCAGTAGACAAATGGCATTGGGCATGTGCAGAAGCTTTGTTCAGTAAAATCACTCACTGATTGAGGTGGCTTTGCCAAGTTGTGATGCTTTGCATACTTCACCAATTATAGTGATCACAGACATGCATGCAGACTTGTTGACCAAGCCATTTAGAAAAAAAAAAAGAGGAAAGCCAGAGTTCCAGTTTTCCTTCTCCCTAATCCAGTGCTGCAGAACAAGTGCCAAGCACTGATCAGGTTGAAGGGGAGGCTCCCACAACAAATCTGCCAGAAGAAGATCACCGTTGTAGAGAATCACAGAGGTGACCTTGGAGATAGAATGCAGCAGCTAGCAAAACATGAATGAAGCCTAGGAAGGAAAGAAATAGAAAGAAGCTAAACTGACTCCATCTTAACCCTCATTGATATAAGAAGGAGGGAAGGTAAAACATTTTCAGATTTTCGAGATTCTATTATTATAGTCTACATCAATAAAGTAGAGTTCCAGTATTTCTTGAGGTGTCTGTTTCTTGATCTATCCTACCACAAAAGGATGACAGCCATCCCCAACTGCTTCAGCCAAAGCTGTGTGCATCATGGATGGTCTCGATGGCAGAGTCTTGAGCTGGGTTAAGAGGAAAACTATCCCTTATGGAACACAGCAGTTCAAAGTTTCTCTGAGCTGTTGTGGTCTGAACTTGACACAGTAGAAGAATGAGGACACATGCGTTGGAAATTGTTGGAGTTTGTGTGTGTGTGTGGTCAAGGAGGTTTAAGAATTGTCAAGATGTGCTCTTCTGGGTAATTACCGTGAGCAATTATGCTTGCTGACATCACTGAAGCAATGCTTTAAGAGGAATATTGAGGGTGTTATGTTTGAGTAGCATTGATAGATCATCAAGAAAAGGAGATATTTTTGATCCATTAGATGGGATATTATATTATTAACTAGATGTTTGAATATGGCGGAAAATAGATAACTGCTAGAAATAGAAATATTATCATAACTAGAAAGATAAGATTTGTAATTAAAACATTAGATTTTGATATGAGAAGGGAAACAGGAAAATGCCAAGAGTCTGAGTAAGGGAAGCTTTTGGTTATCCAAATATAACTTACTTGGAAATTATAAACAATAGAGATATTTTGAATACTGAGGGGAAATTAAAATTAAAAAAAAATGAAAACAGGATACTGATTGAACATATGGATATTAAGTGCAAATGCAATTAAGATATGTTTTGGTTAGAAAAGCTATCTAAAACTGACATTATTGATATTATGAGAAAAATGTAACAAAAATGTTGATATTCAACTGTATATTTATTAATAACAAGAAAAGGAGAGGTGAGAAGTTAGAAGAACAAAAGAGTTACCTGAACATGAAATAGGTGGCAAATTAGTTTGATAAACAAACAAATGACAGTGTAAGAATTAGAGTCTGGAAGTGTTAGACTGGTTTGTAATGGAGTTGCTTTAAATTAAATGTAAGCATATTTCTTTTTGCTTCCTCTTCTGTCATACCTTTAATTTTCTTTACTTATTATTTCTTACTTCTTTTCTGCACTTTGCATATACCTTCTGCACTATATTTTAGAGAGTTAGCATGATGGGCATATATGTATGTTACTGCAGTAAAGCCCATAATGATATTCAGAGTGAAACATGGCAGGAATAGTATTTTCTAAAGGGTCTATCATCTCTGGTTTTTTATTCCATTCTGCTAAAAATGGAAGCAACTTCCATGGGATGCTTTCTCATTAGAATTTATGGATAACCTTTTAAAGTCAAATTGAAAATATATATTTGAAACAAGCTGCTTTCTGAATTCATCTCAAATATGAATTAAATTAGGGCTGGTTCACACAGTTCAGTGCACATTGTAAAACAAAAATAAATAAATAAACCAAAGAACTTGTCAGGCGTGAAGGATTGGGACCACACACTGATTTCCAATTAAGCTGATTTATTGCTCATGCCTATACACAAGAATCTAGTCAATTAACAGTCAGCACTAATTGTGTGCTAGATAAGAGTTAATGGAATTCAAGAGGGGTTGGATTTAGACTGCTTGTGGCAACATAACAACTCTAGACTGATCCCTCTCTTGACTCTGCCTCCAGGCTCTATTGCTTCTTGTCCTACAGAACTAAGATGAAAAGCAAACTTAAAAAAAAAAAGAAACTTGGATTTTTTTTGATGGATTGATATATAGAGACCCAAATTTTGTTTTTCTTTTCTAACTTTCTTGTTTGTTTCATATAGGCTTGCATTCATAGAAACGTAAGGAGTGAGATCTCATTGTTACCTTTATTAATGAAATACAGTCAATGACCAGGACAATTAAAACAGAATAAAATATACTGAAAATGTAAGTAAACAATAAAAAGAGAATAAGGAGGAGGAGGAGGAGGAGGAGGAGGAGGAGGAAAAGAAACTGTTAGCCAGAAATATCAGGACAAACTCAGTATTTTCCTTCTAAGAGAAGAGTCCATAAGAACTTAGCCACTCTATTTGTAACAAATTCATGTCCTACCAGAGAAGATACACAGCCTCTACTTCAGAATGGCATTCAGTTTTATGAATGAAAGTGGAAGAAAAATGATCATAGAAGAGATACTAAAAAACATGTGGGTAAGATTTTTAGGCTTACTCAAATCCTTTGTACAAGAGGAATTGTCTACTACAGTATCACTGTAGGGAAGACATCAAATGGACCAGGGAAAACTCAGTGGACATGAGATTCAATAAGTACAGGAGCATAAATAAATGCAGTGAGTTTTGATCCAGAATAGTCTATGAGAGTCACCAATAGCTCCTGCTCCACACGCCATGCTCAATCATAGTTTTATTGGTGGATTTCTGCTCTGGCATCTCTGAGTTTCTACATATCAGGAGTCCTGGAGACAGGAAAGCTGAGGGAAGGATGTGTAACAGAAAGCTAGTAAGCTCCAGAAGCCTGAAAGTTATTTTCAAAAGACTGTAAGAATGAAGTAGTGAGGGGAAAAAAAACTTTCACAGATGAAGAAAACTTCTAAGAAATTGTAGAACAGTTCTTACATAGCAGCACTTTCAAAGCTGATTCTCATTTCCAAATGATGCTCATCCCATTAATGTGTTTAACAGGCATGATAATTATTGGCAATAAGTATTGGAATTACTGAAAGAACAACTTCCAGATAGATTTTGATACAAATACTAATTTGTTCGTTTTTCACTTCCCAATTCTACACTATTGGATATAAGAAGTAGAACCGCTGGTGGATGAGAAACACCTTATAAATGTAAAACCATGTGAACAAAAATATATAGAAGAGTAAATAATTCAGAACCACTGGATTAATTCAACCTGACTCTTATAGCTCTGATCTTTTCTCTAACAGAAGGATAAGAGACAAGAGACTGCCAGGTTTTTGACCTTTATTATGGAAAGCCTTGCTCCTCTGTGTTTATACAGCATGTGAACACAATGGAATTTTGGAAAGCTCATGTAAATAGGGACCTTCCACTTATCTGTCTCATAACATGAATTTAAAATGGCACCAGAATTATATCTCGTACAAATATTAGACCTCTGGAGGTTTGCCTAGGGCATGCTGCTTTTTGTTTTAACTATTTTTTCCCCAGTAGAAAGGTTGGTTGATATAGCAGTAGAGAATAGCAATGTTCATGAGGTTTGTGGGGGGAGGGAGAAAAAGCTTAATCTTACCCACCCTCCCATAATCGTGAACAACCTTGATGTTTCCCTGCTTCTGTTAGCAACAGAGAAAGAGCAATTTGTTCCTCTTCAGCTGAGTGGTGCAAAAAAGCGAGTGCATGAAGTTAAAAAATCTCCCCACCTCCGGCAAAGAAACCTGATCAGAATAACTAAGATGGGAAAGAATTGAAGCATGTCACCACCAATCCCTAGCAACCTCCGTTTACAGCAAACTGACTGAATATATGAGAAAATGTCTGTGTGATGGGACCTTCTGAGCCACCATCACATCCAACTATTTCACAACTCTAGAGGAAGGCAGGGAATAAATACAGTGCCACCTCCATCTGTAACCATTGCACCACACTGGCTAGTTCTTTTTCCTTAGACAAATGAAGGTACTTCCCTAAGACTCAGTTTGACTAATTGACTAGTGAATCTTTTTAAGGAGTGTCCTCTCCACTTTTTTCTGATTCCACAAGGACGCAGTCTAGGATACTGCTGCAGCTTTTCCAATTCTGTTTATAGTATGCTGGATATTGTGAGCCTTCCTGCATAATAAAGGTGAGAGAACTAAATGCAAATGTTGGACTTGTATTAACTATGGGTGATGAAGTCTGAAAAATCTAGAGAGCACCAGACTGAAAGCACCACCACAATGAAACTGTTCCATCCATCCATCCATCCATCCATCCATCCATCCATCCATCCATCCATCCATCCATCCATCCATCCATCCATCCATCCATCCATCCATCCATTCACCCATCCATCCATCCATCCATCCATCCATCCATCTAGCAATTTTTTGGACCAAAAAAAGAAAAGAAAAGAAAAGATAAATGTTTAATGTCATGCCACTCACATGAGCAGTTGGTATCTATTTCTTGATACTAATTATGTTGATGGAGCTTAACACAAACATGCAAGGAAAGTGTCTTCCATTCTTGTCTGCACTTGTGAGAACTATTACACTTCAATGCGGTAGAATTCCATGTTGATAGCATCAAGTTACAGATTCGTCTTCTCATTAGAAGGCTGCTGATTCCACTAAAGAGAATCACACGATGGCCTTGATGATGAAAATGCATGCACAAAACTTGTTGTATGAGATTGTTTCTTTAGTTGTTACATTTCTATCCCACCTTTCAGTCAGGAGCCCATACAAAGTGGCCCCTACCTCCTGTTTTCTCTATAGCAGGGGTGTCAAACTGCCGGCCTGCGGGCTGGATGCGTCATGGCGAAACCACGCCCACCCCATTGCTGGCAATGGGAAAAAAGTCACGATAGGTCACGACACGTCACATGACGTTGTGAGCTTGACACCTCTGCTCTATAGCAACCACCCTGTGAGATAAGTTAGATTGACAGAGATAACTGGCCCAAAGTCATACAGAGAGATTTCGTGGCCGAAGTTGGATCTGAACTTGGAACTACCTGTTACTAGTCCAGTGTCTTAACTGATATGTCACACTGCCTCTTTGCATTGCACTAATATAACAACAAACAATCCTTTTGTGGTCCACAATGCAAAGTTCTGTATAAGGATGGAGCTAAGAGTTTCTCTCCCTTCTTCTCCCTGGGTTTTTCAACTTGTAAAAAAAGGAGGCTAGGGAAAGCCTGCAACTTTGGCATTGACATTAAGGCATCTTGCACGGCATTGTGAATGCCGCCTGAAGAGGTGATTTAAGAGAATTCATCACTGACTACCTTCTTTCTTCTCCCTTGACTTATGCAGGTGAGAGCATCATATTGGAAAGATTTACAGTCTGGAACAGTGAATAGTTAAGCCTGGCCTATGTATAAGCTGATACTTATAGTTTCACTTTCATGATACTGCTCCCTAAAAGGATCTGCAAAGTACTGCCTTTATTTTAACATTTATTTCAGCATTAGAGTATTCCAGTTAGTTTATGCTTCTACATTAAAGAAGGATATGGAAACGGCAAGACAAGGCAGCCCACTTAATGTTTCTTCTCTCTCTCTCTCTCTTGCTCTCCTTGCAAAGCTTAAAATGCCATTATTCAACACCTAGAGGGGAAAAAAAGTGCTTTGGACTGATTTCACTACCAATGCTCTTGTTTCTTTCAAAAGCTCTGCATAATGAATGTTCTTTGGTTCATTATTATCACCACACAAACACATCTTCACCTATTATGGTTGAAATACTGGCTTACAACAAACTTAAGCATTTTCCTGTAATGAAACATGAAGCATAGCTTTTAGGAAAAATTTGCGTTAAAGTTACCAGGGCTAAGTATATACAATAATCCAAAGGCATCTAAAGCACAAACGTATTATTTACTGTTAGAATAGAACAGAATTCTTTATTGGCCCAGTGTAATTGGACACACAAGGAATTTGCCTCCAGTACATAAGCTCTCAGTGTACATACAACCAACAAGTGATAAATCATTATCATCATAATAAAATATTATTACTGTTGCAGTAGTTAATAATACTCTTAGCAACAATTATAAAACAATAATAATCTAATGTCAGCTAATTTGGTGTAGTAGTTAAAGCATCAAGATAGAAACTGGAAGACCATGAGTTCTTCTTTAGGCAAGAACCTAGCTGAGTGGCCTTGGGCCAGTCACTCTCTCAGCCCTAGAAAGGAGGCAATGGCAAATCTTGCCAAGAAAATTGCAGGGACTTGTCCAGACAATCTCTGAGAATTGGACATGAATGCAGCAAAAAAATCTATTACAAATGGAAAAATTGAGGAATACATTTCAATAAGTTGCAATAATAAAATAGAAGGATTTAATTTTTTTTAGATAAATGGTTACTTGCATTTTTTTTAAATATCATAATTTTAAATATATATATATTCTATCTTTTAGAACAGAGGTCCCCAACCTTTTGGGCACCAGGGACCGGTTCCGTGGAGAGAGGTTTTTCCGTGGACTGGAGGGAGCATGGTTTTGTGTGCTGCCTGCATCTCGCGGATGAGTCTTTGCTTGTTTGTGCGGACAGGTTGCTGGCATCATCCATAGACCGGGGGTTGGGGACCCCTGTTTTAGAATATTTACAATCATTAAAGAAAAAGACTATCTTTTAATAGTTTTTTTCTTTAATAATTATATTTCTTTCTTCTTTCAGGCCTTTCAAAATTGCTTGAATTGGATTTAAATGCAATTGCAATTTGTCATATTGATTTTCAAATTACAAATCTGCAGACCTCTTGGAATGCAGCATTAATATAATCAGCATTCTGTTGATTGACAAAATGAGACACTTGGCAAACTATGGTTTTGCTCAGTTTTTAGTCCAACAATTTCCTACTTTCAAAGCATCATAAACCCAGTTCAACTGGCATTCATGAAAGTATTCAAGTTGGCTTGCGGTACTTAAAATCCCAATAGCAATATCAGGCAATCAGAAAACAACATGCCAACAATAACACAAAGGTTAGGTTCTATAGCTTGTTCAAACATATTTGTTCAACATGTTCCTACTTAACACCAAAATAAACCAGAGTATACAGCTTCAGGACCATATGTGGTTCCCCTGAAGCTTTACTGATAATCTTCCAGACGTTACTGGCAAATTGCAAACTGTAATGTGACATAAGGAAGAAATAGTGGAATATGTCTAAAGCAATCAAATTAACTGTATTTAATTTAAGATAATTATAATTGTGCTTAACGTAGCTTAGCTGTAGTTTTTGCCCTCATCTATTTCTACTTCCAGATGACCTTACATCACTTTGGCCCTTTTTATGGTATGGTTCCTCATGTGCCATTTGAGAGTGTAATGTCTCTTTGTGTTCCTGATTCTCCAAATTCCCTATACCATATTTTACAAATCACAGTGGCTGAGTTCACATAAACTAAGATACCCCCCCCCCCATTTTATTATAATTAAATGCAACCATATTCCTTAGGCACCCTCCAGTTTTGTCAACTTAAACACCCATGAGCTTCATCAACGGCTGAAGATCCTATGTGGAATAGTGATTAAAGTGTTGGTCTGGCACCAATGTGCCCACATTCTCTTGCTTATGAAAATATGGTATTTTGGTTAGCAAATGCTTACTGAATGATGAATCAAAGCACAATAATAACTACTCAATCATGCCAGCCAAACACAATAGGCAGAGCCTTTTCTACCCCAGAAAAGACAGTATTATATCTGCCACAAGAGAAAAAGAGGGGTCAGTAATCTTAATCATCGTTGCAAATAATGCCTGGATATTCAGGAATTCATGAAATAAAAATGTAACCCTGCACCAAATAGAAATATTTCTAATCCATATACCTATGAATTTCTCTCTGTTTACTTCCTACCAACTTCTTTATAGTGTATTTATTTATTTATTTGCTGCCAGATTTTGCTATATTCATGTTTGCTACAGCCAAGTTGGCACTGGCTACCTTGTGAGTGATGGAATGATCCCATAAAATCTCTATGGAGATTCTCAGTCATCCAGGTCATGGTTGTCCCAAAGATGCTTTTTCAAGAGGCAATTAGACTTCCTTATTATTCTTTGAAGACGTTTCGCTTCTCATCCAAGAAGCTTCTTCAGCTCTGACTGGATGGTGGGGAATGGAAGGATTGATATTCCTTGCGGACAGCTGGTCGTTTGCATTCTTTCTGAGTAGTGCAAATGGGTGATACAGTCCTTTCAGCAGTTCCAAGAAGGCTCCACACCCATTTACAGTACTCAGGTGACCTTGAGGACACAGACAAATCTCCAAGGGGCCTCAACAACTTTCTAAAAGAATGCAAAAGACCAGCTGTCTGCAAGGAATATAAATCTTTCCATTCCCCACCATCCAGTCAGAGCTGAAGAAGCTTCTTGGATGAAAAGCGAAACGTCTTCAAAGAATAACAAGAAAGTCCAGTTGCCTCTTAAAAAAGCACCTTTGGAAGTCCCATAAAATGATGTCAATGACATCTAATCAAAACAGGCCTTTCTCCAAACCAGTGTATTGTATTGTGGTCTTGCTTTGTACAGAGGTCAACATATATATAGCTATTCCTGTGAAAGCTTTCCAGAACCAGACATCTCCACTGAACATGTAGATGTCTGAAGGAAGCCACTCTGATTTGAACAAGACAAGAGGTAGTGAGGAGGCTTATCACAGGCTGAACATTCCCAATTTACAATGCCTCTACTGGGATTAGATTCATTTTCTCCCATTCTTCTTTCTCTTCTGCATTTTCCCCTTTATTTATCTTACCTGTGCAACCAGCTTTGCTTCTGAGAGCGCTGTTGGTTTTCTCAAGTAATGCCGAATGGCTCTGTTCTGCAATTGCTAGCTTAAAGACAACAAAAAGTCAGGCATTTAAAATACAGGGCATATCCAGCCTCTTCCGTAAGTGAGCTGCCTTCAGAAGTTTGATTGAGGTGTCCAAATAGGCATGGATCAGAGCTGCTGGCTGTAAATCCAGGATTTATAGTAGATAGACTTGAGTATAAATTCTGGTTACCACTGAGAGACACATGAATATTTCCCTTTAGTATTTATTTAGGTACAGTAACATCAAGGTCCCTTTTTTTAGTTTATTAAATCAATTTACATGGCTGCCTTTCTCACAAATGCCACTCAGGACAGCCAACAGCACATTATTTAGGTAGTCCAAAAACTTGGGGCTACTTGCAGGATAAATTATTTAATTATTTATACTATTAAGACTTGATTTACTTTCTTATTTTAGATATGACATGCTTTCTAAAGAGTAGAATCCATGTGAATCATGTCTGTGTGTATACATACGCACAGAGTATGCCCACACACTGTTCAATTTTTGAAAAAGAAATGAGAGATCAAAAACCAGGGTATGAATCTTGCAAGAGATGCTTTAGAACAGTGTTTTTCAACCTTGGCAACTTTAAGATATCTGGACTTCAACTCCCAGAATTCTGGGAGTTGAAATCCAGACATCTTCAAATTGCCATGGTTGAGAAACACTGCTTTAGAGTGTTTCATTCCAGTTTTGCCATTGATTTTAAATTGATGATAGGGAAAGAGGATAAATTATTTAGGCTTTCCAATTTCAGGGGGATCTTCTGAGGGCAAAATGATATCTGGGGAAACAGCTGATCCTTTCCCAGATGTATTCCTAATACTACCACAACAGCTCGGATAATTATGGTGCCATTGCTAATTCCATCTTCACCTCTGAGCAGTTCTTCCATTTCTTCACTGGAATTTTTGCCTAATCTGCCTTGTCTCTTCCCCAACACCCCTATCATAAGACTAAGAAAATATTGCTCAAGCCACCCACTTAAACAAAGCAACTGTTTAAATTATTTTTTTTCTTTTCGGGTTATCACCGATGTCCCTCTAACAGCTGTTTCTGGAGAGTAAAAGCCATTCTCTTCTGAAAATTTTCTATATAATGCAGGTAAGGTATATTTTGAATTTAATAGTTTCTATAAACCCAATCTCCACTTTAGGATAAAACTACTTATTTTCTGTTAAAGCTGAATCAATTACCTCTGACATTTTTTCACTTACTGATTCTTTTCAGTTCTTTCCAACTGGAACTCTCTAGTTCTACACATTTTTTTAAAGATCTTTGAAGCTTAAGCTTATTCATTACATTTCTAAAAAGTTTCTGGAAGCTTAAATATGTAAGCATTTGTGTTATTTTGGACTCCATTTTACTTCCAAAATAAGAAATTGCTGATCACTTATTTTTACAATGAGAACAAATTCTGTTTCCAGAAAACATAAGTAACATGAATAACAGTGCTGTTATATATATAAAAATGCCTTTTCTTACCTATCAAACAGTAGTTGTATCAGTTAAAATAAGTGATAATCTGATACTGCATAATTACTTAATTCAATACTAATGTAATTTTAACTTGAAAATGTGTATATTCCTCAACACAAGAAGAATTCTGAGGCATTGAAAGAATTGTAATACAAACGTAGTAAAAAAAAATCTACCACTGATGATAAAAGAGAAAGATCATCTTTAATATTTTTCTTTTCATTCTCTATCACCATAACAACTAGATCTAAAAGAGCTATAAAAAGAAACAAATAAATCTGCCTTTAATTCTTACTGTTTTAATTTTTTCACCTTGCTAATTAAATATGCCCCCTACAATTAAGTTAAATGAGGCCTGAGAAATGAATTCATTTTCTAAAACATCCTATCTCCTACAAATAAAGTAAAACTCAACAACTGTACTTGACAAACTAATGAGACTCTAATGCTCATTCTCTCTTTTTTCTGTCTTTGAAAAGAACTGAAATGAGAAATTCATAAATTAAAGGTTTAATCCTAATTTTTAAAAGGTGCTGTCTGGAAGGGTGAGGATGAGACATTTTGGCTGACTGAAATCGCATTGTCCAAGACCTGAATGAAAAGCAATGGCTCCAATGTTATAAATCACCACCAGATGGCGATATTGATGTGCTAGAAGCTCTGATGTGTTCTTTAGCATTTCTTCCTTCACTACAATTGGTGGCAGAAGAAAAGGTTATGTTACTATTATTCATGAAATAGAAATCTTTCAGTGATTTTAAGCAACATGCTGTGATTGAGTTTTTGACTGCTGAAGAAGTTTAACTGAAATTCACTTCTAAATACAGATTTATGATTATTGTGTTGATGTGAGTATTGTGCAAGATGGGCAAAAAAATATAAAGATGATGAACTAAGAAGAACTGAGTTTTGTGATCAACAATGGAATGGATGACCCATGGCAGCAACTAACAAGCTTCATGAGAAATGCTAATCAATTGACAGAGAAATGCTTGGCATTTCACAAAACACAGACATGTGGATCACATTATTGATATCCTTCAATATTGAAAGATTTGGGCAGGATGGCTCACAGGCTGATGGGAGAAATGAAAGTTTCAAAAGTTGAAATTTGCCAGTCATTGTTGTCATAAGAATCAAGGTGATGAATTTTTTTTCATAGTTTCATGACAGCTGATGAAACATGTGTCATTTTGGCATCATTGTGGCTTGTTAAAGTTGCCACTATTTATAACCAATTTATTTATCTCATGCTTTTTTTCCTAAGCCATATATCATATAGTTATAACCTTCCAGCAGAAGTGCAGAGCCTTCTGTTAATCCTGATTGTCATCTGAGTGTAGACATTTTTCCATTTGCTGAGTTTGTGCAGCATGTTCTTCATCCAGGAAAGAAGCAAGATGGAACCTGCCATTCTAATAAACTGGACTGTGGAACAAGAGGATATTTCTGTTTTGTTTCTGGGCAAAAAGCTCCTAGGGGAGTTGTGTACACACACACACACACACACATACACACACACACAGACAAAGCCCTTCTAGCATAAATCATGTGTGTTATTGATTTAAACTTCAGGAAAGCATTGTGAATGCAAGGTATACATCTTCATAGCCTTACAGTATCTACTTTGGCTAGGATGCTATACAATGACCAAGACAAATGATAAAACACAAGAATAGTTCTACCAGGTCATGTCTAACTCAAATTCAAATGCTAAATGCTTAGGAAAAAATGTGCAGTTGGGAGATTACAGAGTAATTCATCTTTTGTTGATCACTTCAAGCGTGTTTAGGACACCTTGAAAAATCCTCCATAAACTTCTCATTTAAAATTTTGCTCATAGATCCATCTTTTCTAAGCAAAGCTAAAACATATTGTTGCTTTGCTTGATGATGATGATGATGATGATGAAGATTTTAATATGGTGAAAGAGCTAAAAGGAGAAGGGTGGGGGTGATAACAAGAAAAAATAATAATGTTAAGATGAGAAAAACTGAGAGCTGGATATTATTTGAAATGGGGATGTGGATATGGAAAGAACAAAAAGCTAGAAGCAGAAAGAAAAGGAGAAGAACCATCTTTTTAAAATAAAATCAGTCAATCCTGCCCACTTAAATCAAGACAGGATGCTCTATATTCTCCCTTCCACAGCTTCCCTTCAGGTAAGAGTGACAGGGACTCCTAGAAAGGTCATGTCAGCCATGGCCCAGGTGCAATGACATGCATAGGTGACTTTGAGGACAGGGGAGAAGAGATACTATCTAGAAACAATCCATCAGGAGAGACAAGAGCCCACAGTTATTAAATAGTCAGAGAAATAAACTAAAGAAGGAGCTGCTCTAATGGAGCAAGCAGTTAAAAGTGGAGGGTGGGAAGTTTTAGACTTTTAGACTTGCCAAATTCGTTAACCTAGCCTTACAATAAGGTAGATTTAGTTCATCTAGTTATGTTTCCTGACCGATTTACCTGAGAAGGCTGATACTAGTGCTTTGAACCAGCATGCCCAAGAAACCAGGATGGCCTCCACATTGTTGGTCCTTTTGAAGGCAACAAGAACAGTTTTACTTTGTCAGATATTTGGAAATGAGCATCCTCTATTTTTTTAGGCTATTAATTCAGAAGTTGGTCATCTTAGGTTATGGGAATTTTTATGGGGTTTTATGGTATTTATTTCTTAATTGATTTTAAAAACCTGATGATTGCAGGGATAAACAGATACTATGACAGTTAGATAAATAAGGTTCCCCTGTTATCAACCCATTATTTTTTTTCTAGAAAATCATTGCTTTTCAGCTAAGCATTCTTTTTGGTTTAATCTTTTTAGACCTCTGCATTGGCTCCCAGTTTCTTTCTGGGTTCAGTTCAGTTCAAAGTGGTGGCTATTACTTTTAAAGCCCTATGTGGCTTAGTGCCAGGCTGTGGGATTTCCTATCCTTGAGATTATCTGCCCATTCTACTAGGTCTAATCAAATGGACATCCAGGTCCCTTTCCTTAAATGTTTCCATCTAGTGAGTGCTATGAACTGTGCCTTTACTACAAGATCCTGGGATCCAGCAGGCTCCTAAAGTTTTAGCTTTCCAAATGGAAGGCCATAAACAGTGGTTTTTCCTGCAAGGGCTTTGAGAGGATGAGTTTGGAGTTTAGGGATGGTTTTGCCAGGGGTATTGGAGACAGATGGCTTACATTGGGGGTGGGTGGGTGAAGGTTTGTTACTGTTGTCAACCTCTTAAAATTACAACTCTTAAGATGATTTTTTTAAAATAAATATATGTATGCACATATTACTGCCAATGCTTGGCAAGTTTTTTAAAACTGTCAAAAATAATTCCATACTTTCTTTCTTTAGCCAGGTCCTGACAATATATTTTCTGCCTCTTTATTTGACTCAAACAGATGCCCAAAATGGTATGCCTTCAATTTTAGGAAAAGATGGAAGTTTTATGATGTCCGATCTGGACTGTATGGTACATAGTAAAATCCAACTTTATAATTTTTCTTGAGTTGCTTATAAGATATGACATTTGGGTCACAGTATGAATAGTAAAATAGTTACATACATTTAATCATTGTCTCCTTTGCATCCCTTACTAATGTCTGTAGTTCTAAATTAGCAAAATTCAAGTAGCTAATTTGAATGGAGGTACCTTTTGCAGTACAGGATTGCAATGTAGCTATTACTGCAATTAACACTCCTGAGGAAATTAAAATAAAAAGTTAAAAATTCAAAAAGACTGTAAATAAATTTCATAATATTTAGCAATTGCTTCATTTAATATCCCTACCACTATGGTTTCTCCAAAAAAATTCCATCTCCTTTTTGCAAGATTTCCTAACATAAAATTATTTTGTAAAAATTATAGAATTATTGGTAAATGTTTATAAAACAGAATAAACCATGTGGCTTCATAGAATAGTATAAAATTTCTACAGGAATTAAATAGCACAGAGTATTTTTCAAAAGGGTTAAGTAAATCTTTCTCCTTTTATTCTGCCAAAGTCCATCGAGACTCCTTACATAAAATAATGTCACTTTAGAAGAAATGTTATCAAGAATAACATGTTGGGATGATGATCCTTTAGATGAACAAACCAAATCAACCCTCATCTTCTCCTTACTGTCGGGCCCTGTGGGGCCGACATTCCCAGGCGGGCGGGGCCTCGCTCACCACGCCGCCGCCTCCTGTCGCCCTTCCTCACTGTCCGGAGGCTGTCAGCTGTTCGGCGCTGGAGCTTGTTGGTGCTACGGCCGCCCGCCTCCCTCTTTGCCGGTCGGAGCAGCTGCAGGGGGTGCCGACGGGCCATCTGGGGCCATGTGCTGCTGGGACCGGAGTCGGGACGCTGTTTGCTGTGGGCGTCGGGAGTGCTGCGGAGGGGACATCCCCCCTCCCCCCTGCCGACGCCGAAGGGGGAAGCCTGGGGCTTGCTCCAGCTGGAGACCGCTGCATGTCACAGACCTGGGGCTTGCTCCAGCTGGCAGCCCACTGCGTGTCCAGAGGGGGAGGAAATGAATGCCTGACCGGCCACCTATGTAGGCAATGTGCCGGATGTTGGCTTGCCGGCTGGGGGGCAGGGCTCTGGGTTGCAACGCTATGTAAAGTGCTGGGAGCAGTTCACTCCCAGCGCTGACTTGATCCAGCATGGAATAAACACCGCTTGCTTGTCATCCGTACCTGCCAGCTGGCTTTTTTCTTTTGTTGGAGCACCGAGGACGTCCTGACAGTAAGTCAGCGCTCACTAACCTGTTCATCCTTTTCCAGTTCCTTTGGTGCTGAGAAGGGAATGGCGGAGGGAATTCAAGGGCTTGCCCCGGTGGAGAAGGCGGCTGAGCCAGTCGGTGACACTGTGCCAGTGCCTGCAGAGGAGACCAGGGACACCCAGCCGGTAGTGAGGCCCAAGGAGCGGGCCCCACAGCTTGGAGCCACGTTGGGTGAGTCCCAGCAGCCAGGGGTCCCGGCGTCATCGGGGGACTGGTGGCTGAGTCCTGCTCTTCAGCGCTCGGACCCCGGCCAAGCGCCTACCTCAGGGGCCGGGGGTCCTCTGACTGGCTGGAGGGAGAGGCGGTGGACGGAAGACAGTGAGGAGGAATGGAGCTATTCCATGGCACCTGGAAGCCGGACGATGGACATCCTGCGGGACCGTTATGGCAAGATGGGGTGCCTGGAGCCTTCCCCCTGGACACGCATGGAGACGGCCATGGGTCGATACCTTGGTCCAGCGCCGGGACGCAGCCGGTCCCGGCAGAGCCGGCCCGTTTCCGGTTGGCTAGTCCATGGTTCTGAGGCCCTCCTGGGAGCGACACCTCTCAGGCAGGGGCTCCTGTCCTGAGCGGCTCGCCAGCCCTGTCACGCCCACGTCGGGAGGGTAGACCAATGGTGGAGCCTGGTGGGCTGCCCGGGAGGGGGACGGCGGGGTCATCCGGGGCTCTGGACTGGCAGATGGCTGGTCTTGGGGACCGCCGGGCCGCCCCAGCCGGTGACGGTCAATGGGGAGCAGGGCCGCCTATGGCCCCGTGGTTTCCGGGCCGGTATGGGGATGGCCACCGATAACAGGGATGTTCGACGGCCATCCAGACAGCTTAGCCATGTTCCTGAGTCACGTCATCATCCACCTGGACCGTTACGCCCAGTTCTATACCTCCCAATGGGTGATGGTGGCGGCGGTAACAGCGAACCTGTGGGACAAGGCCACGTAATGAGCGGCGGACCTGTATAGCGACCACACACGGGAGCTGGTGGATGCAGGCTTGTTCCTGGATGCTTTATGGGCTCGGTTCGAGGATCCTTCCTGGGTCCAGCAGGCCGAGGCGGAGGTGCTGGTGTTAAAGCAGCGAGGCTGGCCAGCCAGGGAGTACATCCGAGACTTCCGATGGGTGGCTGGGAGACTTCGTTCCTGGCCAGAGCATCTCCTGGTTCATCACTTTCGGGCGGGCCTGGACCGTGAGTTACACCAGGCATGCATCGTTTGGGGTGTTCCGAACCGGCTTCGGGAGTGGTTCCGGGTGGTGGCGGAACTGGATGCAGGGCTGCAGGAGTGCCGGAAGAGGGGGGAGGAATTGCTTGCACCCCGGAGGGCAGGGGAGAGACCCAGAGACGACGGCCATAGGGGCCAAACCTCGGCCTCGGGGCCCTCCGGTCCATCCCCTCGGCCGGGATTCCGTTGTTTCCGGTGTAATTAACCAGGCCACCAGGTGGCAGAGTGTCCAGTTCCTGTGCCACATGGCAGCCCAGCGACCCCCGGGAACACCGGTACCATTCCCAAGAAGACCACGGAACGGTCGCAGGTGGTGCAGCAGCCAGATGGGGACAAACCCTGACGGTCACCACGGCGGGATCAGGAGGCAGTAGCCACCACCGGATTCCAGCCGACGGAGTATGACAGCACAGATGACTCCGCCGACGACCCCATGGTGAGTCAGCTGGTATGCCCGTTTGCCATCCCTACTACCCTGACGAGTCCTCAAACGGGTAGTAGGAGGGTATATAAGGCCTTGATCGACTCAGGGTGCACCCGTTGCCTCATCAGCAAGAACGTGGTAGCTAACATCGGACTTAAGGTTAGGCGGTTGGTGAAGCCAATCTGTTTTGAACAGGTGGATGGGTCCCTCTTGGGGGGGGCTCCAGCCACCCACGTAACGGAGCCCACAAGAATGGACATGGAAGTCCATTGGGAGATCCTTCGGTTCATCGTGGTCCCCTCCATGACCGAGGCTGTGATCCTGGGTCTTGCGTGGCTGGACAAATGGGTTCCGACGATCTGGTGGGAGGGCGGGTACCGCCATCTATGCCTGGGTGTTGGTCCCCGGCCACCAACCCAGGACCCAAAGGGCGCTGTGATGAACAATGGAGAGGCGAAGATGGCCCAAGGCGATCCAGGTCCTGAGACCGGCTTTCTGCCTGTCTACGCTGACCTCACTGAGGTCTTTGGTGAACGGGAATGTGAGATGCTGCCGCCCCACCGGTCAACAGACTGTGCCATTGACCTGGTGCCAGGGGTGAAACTGCCCAAGCCCCGCATGTACGCTATGACACCCAGGGAGTTGGAGGAGTTGCGCCGGTACATTGACCACAACCTAGCCAGGGGTTTCATCCAGCCTGCCTGCTCACGGATAGCAGCGCCGGTCCTGTTCAAGGAGAAGAAGGATGGGTCCCTTTGGCTGTGTGTGGACTTCCGGGGCATAAACACGGTGTGTGTCGAACACATGTACCCCCTCCCCTTGATGAAGGACCTCCTAGCTTTGGACTGTGGTGGACCTGTTTTCCAAGCAGGCACACTTCATTCCGTGTAAGGGGTTGCCGTTGGCTCGGAGGCTGGCCAGGCTGACACTTACTAGTTAAAAGCTAATACTTCAATTTGCATTCCCCTTGAAGTTTTCTACATTCAGAAAACTGGAAACACTAGAATATGTGGGGGCAGCTAGACTGAAAACAAAATAATTCATGTTTTTGAGTTGGGAATAGATAACAAAGAGGTTGATTACTACACTGCAACAAAAACAAGCAATATGATTTCCTGCAAAGATTCAGAAGAGGCTGAATAGCTGTCAAGTTTCCATTATTTAAGGAAGTCTAATTTAATTTAAGGGAAAAAAAGAATGATATGGAACACAAGGAGAATAGCTTATAAACAGATAATATTATAAACAGATACCACATCCTGTCATATGAAGTAGTGTTAATTGTTACAGTGATTGGTATTTGTACCCCAAAGTTGTTAACCATCACTTTTGTTTATACTTTAAATAAATCCACAAATGAAAAAAATGAGAACGCCAGTAGTGAAAGACAATTTAAGGGGAACTTGCTTGCTATATATAATTTATACCATTAGTGAACAGATGTTGAAGCTTTAAATGACAAGTTGTATCTGTACCTGGATCACAGCCTAGACAAAATTAATTTCTTTTAATTTCTTTTCTTTTAGATTTTGTTGACAGGGATGAGGAATTAGCTACTACGGATACACTGTTCAGTGAGAGCTGATGACAAGGCAATGACATAAGAAGTGAACTGTTTATGAAGTTCAGTTTGGACTAAACCCTGACCTGGAATAAAAAGGGCAATTAACACCTTGCAAGATACACAGCTTTATTCCACATAATCGGAGTAAGTTTAACTACTAATAAATACCAACATCTTCAGAAAGGTTTAAAATGTAACCAGCAATAGTTTGAATGATTGATTCAATAAGCCATGTCAGATTTGAAGGGTCAGTTGAATTCAGGATAACTCATTGATTTCATGGAGAGAAAATTGTGTGTGAGTGAGAATGTGTGTTCATGTATATGTATGAATAGTAATCTATCAAACTGCTGAATGGGATTGAATGCAGACAAATTAGATTTAGCACATCAAACTGATTTGGTGATTAGAGTCAAAGATCCAATGCAATGGTGGTAAGCATGTGTATTGAATTAATTTCCTTCAAATCAAATTAAAACTTTGCACAGTTCCTTTTAGCTACGTGTTTCAACTTCTTTTGTTGAAATCAATTTAAAGTTCTTGAATTTGATTTGGTGCTTTAAGAAAAAAAATGTGTCTGATTATAAAGTAATTAAATCAAATCTTTCTTGTGGTTATAGATCAGAATTAAGAAGAGGATGTGCAGTCATTAAAAAAGCATAAAGGTTATATCAAGATGAAAAATTAAAATCTAAAAAAATTACGAAAAGCTGGAAGATATAAAACTATTATGAATTAAAAACTAAAAATATACAACACAAGCCTCTAAAAAGAATCTGAAAGAAGGAGTAGGAGGATGGCATAGGGTAGCGGAAAAGCCACTCTAATATGGCCAACTAGGTGCTCGTTAAATCTAGATGATGGCACATGCCATCATCTGATCCATCTGATGCTGCACAGAACTTGGCAACGTTGTATAATTGTCCTGTGTGACCTGGGTATTTTGGTGGTAATGGTGAAATGGGGCTAACATGAATCTCTCTGCAATATAGACAGGTGCTCTGTGGTTTCTATGTGGCCACAGAAACCACAGAAACTAAGGAATTTTTCTGTACTGGTCTTCAAAGGCAGCTAAGGTGAGGGCACGTCATTGTGGCAGAGTAAAGGCCTTTCTTTGTATTGGTAGTTTGAGTTTAGTTAAGTAAGCCATAGGGAAGGCAGAGTACCTGTTGGATTCATTGGCAATAAAGATTGTAAAGTAAAATGTGTTATGTGCTTATGAATGAGAACATCACAGAATTCAAGATTAAAAAAATAATAATGAAGTTAGACGAAAGGTAATGTTAGCTGACATAAGCAGGGACAATTTTATGCAGTATTATTGAATTGTAACTTTGATGTCTTATGGCCTGAATTGGATTTGTCGTTATCTGACTGTAAAAATGCTCTTCCAACTCAAACCTTTCTTAAGCTACAGTTTGATGAGTTAATCTTTCTTGGGAAGAAAAATTGACAAAGCAACAAATGGTTTCTATCTTTCTTTTTCTAAAAAAAAAAAAGTATTAATCCTTTTTTAAAAAAAGCGGGGGGGGGGGAGCAAATGGATAAAGGAATTACCAAGATTGTACAGGTAGTTCTCAGTGAACCTTTGATTAGAAATTAACTATAGAAACCATTAAATTACATTTAAGTACATTACATTATTTTAACAATGTAAGAGAGAATTTAAATCTTAGAATGATAGGGTTGGAGGGGACCTTGAGGTCTTTTAGTCACCCGTGCCCAAGGTAGGAGTTCTAATACCATCTATAAATGTTATAAATAGAAATATTATAATTATATATTAGTCTCTAATTCCCCTTTGTCATATTCTGATTAATGCACAATATTTACATATATTTACATATATATATATATGTAGGTCTTTGGTAACTCGGGTTTTCTCCCGCGTAAAATTGAAAGTGTCTTGGCGACGTTTCGACGAAGTCTCATTCGTCATCTTCAGGCTGGTGTCTCTTCGGCCTCGTGCTTCTAGAAGCAATGTGTGATCGCAGCTGTTTCTTCCTTTTAACTGCCAGTGGAGGTATGAACTGATTGGATGGGAGCTTGGCTGTGTTCTGATTGGGTGGAGGTGTGTTCTGATTGGTTAGGGGCTTGGCTGTGCTCTGATTGGATGGGGGGTTGGCTGTGCTCTGATTGGCGGGGGGTGTGCTCTGCTTGGGTGGGGGCCCTGTTGTGCTCAGATTAGTCTGAGTTGCAGGGGGATTTGAGATGGAGAGCTGCATTGCGTGCAGATAGCGGTTTGTGTGTGTTTTCTTCTGGTAGATGGTGTGTCCTAGGGAGCCATTGGATTTCTTGTAGACTAAGACATCCAGGAAGGGAAGTTGCTTGTTAGCTTCTGTTTCCATGGTGAACTGTATTTTGGGGTGTAGGCTGTTGAGGTGTGTGAGGAAGTTGTCTAGTTTTTCTTTCCCATGTGGCCAGATTATGAAGGTGTCGTCTACGTATCTGAGCCAGAGTTTGGGTTTATGATCAGATTTTTCTAGAGCTATCTGCACGCACTCTCACACCACCACCCAGCACAGATCAACTCCGTAGCCAAGACACTCATCTCGAGAACAAAACGCTTAGCTGACGAACAACACCTAAAAACCGAACTACACACTCTCACTAATGTACTAACATCCAATGGATTCCAAAGAAATAAGATTACCAACTTAATCCAAAAAGAAACCCCCACTAAAATCCAAGACATAGAACAAGAAAACGGCAAAGCCCTCCTCCCATACATAAAAGGCACCACAGACAAAATCAGCAAGATCTTCCACAAACACAACATCAAGACAGCATTCTGCACAAACCGAAAAATATCCACCATCCTAAGAAACCCCAAAGACAAAATTGAGTTAGAAAATCAAGGAGTATATGAAATCCCATGCACCGCCTGCCCCACCACATACATCGGACAAACCAACAGAAGAATAAGTGCACGCATTGAAGAACACAAGAACTCAGTCAGAAAAGAGGAACCAACTTCCTCCCTGGTCCAACACCTCAAAGCCACAGGACATAAAATTGACTTTAAAAATACCAGAACTATTGCCAAAACTGAACACTTTAACAACAGAATAATCAGAAGCCATCGAGATAGAAAAACGCCCACACAGCATGAATAAACGAGATGATACCTCCCGCCTACCAGCCATTTGGAAACCCAGCCTTATTGACAGACGAATCCCTAGCACAAGGAGCGACACTGGACCCACACTCACGAAGACCACACATGATGTCACCACCACACATCCACGCAAAAAGCAGACTCAAACCCGCACCGATGATGAGGCGATGATGAGGCACGACCGCGGACCAGAAACCAGACCACAGCTGCATCATTGGCCATTTTAAACCCCTCCATTTCATACGTGAAGCAAACTGACACCCACCTTGAAGATGTGGCACGACCACGAACGCGAAGCCAAACAACAGCAATGCAGCTCTCCATCTCAAATCCCCCTGCAACTCAGACTAATCTGAGCACAACAGGGCCCCCACCCAAGCAGAGCACACACCCCGCCAATCAGAGCACAGCCAACCCCCCATCCAATCAGAGCACAGCCAAGCCCCTAACCAATCAGAACACACCTCCACCCAATCAGAACACAGCCAAGCTCCCATCCAATCAGTTCATACCTCCACTGGCAGCTAAAAGGAAGAAACAGCTGCAATCACACATTGCTCCTAGAAGCACGAAGCCGAAGACACCAGCCTGAAGATGACGAATGGGACTTCGTCGAAACGTTGCCAAGACACTTTCAATTTTACGTGGGAGAAAACCCGAATTACCAAAGACCTACATACAAACACCCGTGAAAACCTCAGAAAACATATATATATATATATATACACACACACATACACACACATACATATACATATACACACACACACATATATATATATATATATATATATATATATACATATATATATACACACATACACACACACATACCTATAATAAAGGTAAAAGGATAGATGCAGTGTTATCTTCATTTTAGATATCAAAAGGGTTTTGCGGCTCCCAGTGTTTTGTTTTCGGTGGGAAACGGGTCAAAGTGGCTCTTTGAGTGTTTTGGGTTGCCTACCCCTGCCCTAAGAAGTATCCCAACAGCAACATCACTAGCATCGGTTTGAATGATAAATGGGGCATTCGGGACTGGAATAGGACATTTAGGTGCCAAACATTGGCCACGCCCACTTTGCCCCCAGCCACCCGCCTCAGCTGATTCACAGCCACCTTTCCTCCACCACTGGTCCTCCCTTGGCAATTCTCCATGGCCAATGGGCCCCTGGCCCTCCACCCCCAGCCCTTTGTCCTGGCCCATTTCCCCCAGGCGCCATTTGACCCAGGCCTTTTGCTGCACAGGACAAGAAGCTGCCAGCCAATCAGCAGCTGGCGGCAAGCAAGCGATCAGCGGCAGGCTGTGGGGGGGCAATGTGCCATCGTGGGAGCTGTGGGGGTGTGTGTCAGGCAACTGGCAGCATCGGCATACAGAAGCGATTGTGGGGGCCATGGGGAGGTGCACCAGGCACCTGGCAGCAGCGATGGTGTGCAGAAGCAATCGCAGGGGTCATGTGGGGGGTGCGCTGGGCAACTGGCGTCATTGTCATGCAGGAGCAATTGCAGGGGCTGTGGGGGGTGTACCGGGCAACTGGCGGCATTGGAGGCCTGCAGAAGCAATCACGGGGGCCATGGGACCGGTGTGCCGGGCTACTTGGAGCAATTAACTTGGAGAATAGTGGTGACCAGTTCAAGAGCAATTGCTGAATAATGGGTCTTGGTTGAATAAGAATAAGGAAACTATTTTGAGTTTTACCACTTTGGCAACTAAATCAAGGACGACCAACAGATCAATAAACTGGATCTGCCTCATTACTCTCATACCACAGAAGCCCCATAAACTGCTCCAACCCCCTAAGAGGTATCCCAACAGCCACATTGCTAGCATTGGTGTGGCTAGTTATTTCTTACAGAATGAGAACTAGGACTTTGTTGTTGGCCAACAGATGCCAGCACCTCTAATCCACCATGACTGATCTCAGATGCTAAATAGGGTCATCCATGGTCTATGTATGGATGGGAGAATTCTAAGGAATTTCAAGATTGTTTGGGTGTTATGTCTAGACTGAGAAATTGATAAAACTTACTGGTAAACTATTGTGTAAAAAGAAAACCACATGAATATGTCCATGAAATAATCAGAAATTTTTATCTTGGGGCAGCAGGATACCTAAGTAACACCATCCTGAAAATATATCTGATTGGGAAACTGATCAGCTGCTAACCTGTCCAAATTAACAAAAAGGTTTCCTAAATGCTATATCATCAGAAAATTATCAGACACTGCAGTTCTCTTAGCGAATATAAATCTGGAAAATATAATTTACCTTTTGCAAGGCTTCCAATTTAGGGTCATGTTGGAAACTTGGCTTCATATATTTCTTCTTTTAAACTGAAGCAGATATAAATATCAATTATCTCTAGGCATCATGACATTTGATTGGCATATTGCCCTATGCCAGACGTTTAATTATTTTATTTGTTGGTATGTAATTTATATCCTACCATCACTCAATAGACTCTACATGGCTCTCATTATTGATTAAAAACTATAATCCACAAACAGTCCATCAAAACCACCAAACAAATCAAATTATATACAAGTAAACTATTAAGCTTAAAATTACAACTCAAACTTAAAACAACTAAAATGCCCTTTAAAATAGCAGGAGTCCAGCCAAGTCCTAAACGCACAGTTCCATTTTCCCCATCTGGATCATTGCAAACACAATGAAGATCACCTGAGCCATTGGAGACAGGTCTGGTCCAAGCAGGTGGGGCAGCCTCCCAAAATTCCTACACCTGATTCCCACCTTGCTCACATCATGACTGGCGGAGGGGGGAATGCAAAGGGTCTTTTCCAGATCTGAAAGCATGTGATGGATGGGGTATCTTTGAAGAAGATGGTCCTGCAAATAAGTTGCTGCTGGCATGAAGGCCTTGACAGGCCAGAACCAGCACTTTGAATTGTGCACAGAAACATTTGCACAGCTACAATAGTTAAGAGTGTCAAACCAGCCTCTGGATTTCCTGCGTCGGATGAGGAGAACACATCTTTCTCCTTCTGTCCTGGCCACTTTTTACAGAGGCACGATTGAGAGCATTTTAACAAACTGCATCACTGTCTGGTTTGGTGGCAGCCGTGCCTCAGACAGAAAGTCCATACAGAGAGTGGTAAGGACAGCCGAGAAGATCATAGGAAGCTCGCTTCCTGGTATTCAGGATGTTGCTTATAAGCGCTGTGTGCTTAGAGCTCAAAACATTGTTAGAGACCCCACACATCCACTTTATGATCTGTTTCTGTTACTCCCCTCTGGGAGGAGGTTTTGAAGTATTTCTAGCAGGACTACCAGATTCTGTAATAGCTTTGTTCCCTATGCCATCCGTCTGGTAAACAAGCAAGATTCATTTTTCTCGCCATGTACATGTATACATCCGAACTAGACTGTGTTGTTTCTCTGTGTCAGGTATATTCATAATTCTGTATTTATTTATTTTTGTCATATTTACGAAGTCTATATTGGAGGTGGTGACCCTTTGAGAGCTGTCTGCAACAAAATTTCATTTTAATGTATGCCGATTAGTGTACATTCAAAGTGACAATAAAGTTATTATTCTATTCTGTTCTACAGTGAAACAGGATTTGTATTATTAAGGAAGCTTCCGCCTGCCATGAAGGGGCTGAGGTGTTTTGTTAGCAGCTGGACAAACCACATTGACAAACCACTGTTGCATTCTGTTGCACATGAAATTGCTCATGACTTAAAATTTTGCATTTTTATTGGGAATAGCCTTTGTTCAGATTTCAAATTTAATGCCGAAGTACAAATGAAGTGGTAGAAATTATGGAAAGTCTTTTACACCCAGCTCATACACCAAAACAGGCAACCTTTTTCCACAGTCGTATTAGCAAATCTAATACTATATGTTTTGTGTTTAAGAGAGTATTGCACAATGGAAAGGCGTTGAATCTCAACACAGGAAGCCCAATTTGGTGACATTTCCTCTGTAATCAACTTCTCACCAGTTCACAGAGTATTGGACTATAAGACAACACCATTACAAGGCCAGTTTCCTTTTCTTTTTAAAGAGAACATTATCTGGGAGACAGATGGTGTCCTTTCAAAAAAGTCATTATTTAGCCATAAAAAGGCTGGACAAATGGCAGATGAGTGTTTGTACCCATCCAAAAACAATACAGCAGGATTTTCTTCTGCCAACCCATAATCTTTAAGCAAACTTTTTCATTCCATTCTTAGACTTATTTTTCCTTCTTCCTCACTCAGTATTATTGCATTTGGTTTATGTATTTTTAAGTTTTTAAAATAACAATTGGCTTAAAGACTCTTTAAGAGAACAACTGGAAAGGTAGTTAAATATCATGGGAAGATTTTATTTTCCAAGACCTACTATCAAATCTTTACTCAGACCACACAGTGACCTTCAATATATCAACACAGTCCCATAAGGTGATGCAATAGAGTAACCCTAGGAATGCCATTTTGGGCAAATACATGGCTAATCAAATAAGGGACAGATATTATTTATCATAATGATAAATTGGGGTGTTGATAACTTAATGATAAGTTGGGGTGGGTCTTTGCTTGGCACCAAATTGTAGCAGACAGTGGCATAACCTTAACTTAGAGACTGGACAGTTACTTGTCTGAAATGGTATAAGCCAGGGTCTCTTGCTTGAGCAGGGGGCTGGACTAGAAGACCTCCAAGGTCCCTTCCAGCTCTATTCTGATTCACTTGATTCACCCTGGTGACAAAACTACCAGCCATCTCTCTCCATCGTGAAAGTGAAGTGGGGGGGGGGGAGTTCACGGGGATGCGTAGAATGGGAGATGCTCAAATGACAGCCAGCACTAAGGGGGAGGAAGTGGGATGGAACTTCATTGGTGCTCCGGTTGGGTACTTCCAAAACAGCTCTAAACTCTTCTTCAAAATCCCTGTGACAAGAAGGAGGAGCAGAGGGGGCAAGCAGCAGAGAGTCAAAAAGTGCCTGATAAGTGGGCTGCACTCATGCAGATACGGGAGTGGAAGTGCTGGCAATGAGCTATCAAGAAGCACAGCTTTGATACTGTGCCTAGCAGTTCCTGTAGCTGGCCATGGGGAACACACAACTGGGAACTGGCCTGAGCATCACCAGAAGGGAGAGGCAAAAAATACTACCACCTGGCAGCAAAAAGGAGCCCATCTATTGCCCAGGTAGGTGTGGGAACCGTCATTGCAGGGTGAGTCTTGGTCAGGGACTCCATCTTTGTGCTCGTATGACAGTCCTCAAAAATAATCAAATCAAATAAGTCAAATCATTTTTTTAAAAATGGCCATGCAAAACCCCTTCCCAGCAGCAGGAGGAGGAGAAGACTGCAATCCACCACAAAGTAGAATCAGCAAGTCCCCAAGGGCTGAACAAAGCTCTCTTGCCTGGCTTGAACCCACCTTCTGTACAGGCCGTGTTTGCCAGAAGATCTGGCAAGGATCACACAAAGCACCAGTCAGGCATTATGTCTCCCCCACAACCCCACAGGGTAACCTGGCTACAGGGGTGGCCAGAGGAGTGTCCACAGCATCCCCAAGAGAACAGTACCAACCATGCAGATTCAAACTTCTGATCATATCAGTCACCTGAGAACCCCAGCCAACATTTGGTAAGAAGAAAGGGGGCCTTTGGGGGGAGACAAATGTCTCCAACTCCTTAATGTAGTGTTTCTCGAACTTGGTAACTTTTAAGATGCACGCTGGCTTGGGAATTCTGGGAGTTGAGGTTCACGTGTCTTAGCTGCCAAGGTTGATAAACTGTCTTAAAGCATCAAATAGGATTAAAAAAGAAATCCAACATAACATTAAATCCTAATTGGAAACAATTCCTGAACATAATTGAACATGTGGTTCTGTACTATACCCCCAATTAGATTTTTCTACACAGAGTCTATAACTCAACTTTCTGGAAAATTAGATTTATAGTATTGATTCATTATATTTTACAGGGTGGGATAATGATTTATGCCACATTAAGCAGGCATTTTTAAAGTTTAATAGGGATTTTCTTTTTCTTCAAAGAAATAGGTTTATTGTAATTGCGCTAGTTTTGGGGAAATAGTATTTTTTTCCTATTCTATTTGTTTATTTTCTGACCGATGGTCCACTATTTGCATTCTACGTTTTATTCATTTTACACAATTTTTTTTGTTTCTATTCTTTCTTTAAAGCCTTTCATAAAAAGAACAGTTAAAAAAAATAAAATCAAATGGAAAACTGCACTTCCCTATTGTATACAACTCTCAGAAAGAGGGCTTACAGAATTTCACTGGCTGGGGAATATTGAAAAATATTAATCTAAGTCAGGGGTGTCAAACTGCTGGCCAATGGGCTGGTTGCATCATGCGGAGGCCACGCCCACCCCAGCTCCGGCAATGCGAAAAAAGTCATGATACGTCGCGACACGCCACATGACATGGCGAGTTTGACACCCGTGATCTAAGTCAGGGCTTTTCAACCTTTTTACCGATTGTACCACTTTTAGGATATGGCAATATTTGAGTACCACCTAGCAAGGTGTCAAAAACTTGGTGACAAAAAAAAACCTGTTCAAAGTTGCAATTGCACTGAAATGACTTATGACCATTTTTCACACCTCTGACCATTGCAGCAACAGGGTCTTGTGATTTATATTTGGATGCTTGGCAACTGATTCGTATTTATGATGGTCACAGTGTCCCAGGGTCATGTGATCCCCTTCTGCAACCTTTTCACAAGCAAAGTCAATGGCAGAGCTGCTGGTGGCCAACTTCTAAGGCGGGACTTCCTTCCCTCCCTCCCTTCCCTGTCTCCCTTTTTCTCATTCCCATCTCCTTCTGAAGGAAGAATTTGAACCCCCCCATATTTTCCCTCTTCCATATATTGATCAAACAAGGAAAGGCCTCCAGAGACAGAAAAAACAAGCTGCTGAGTGAACTAGCTTAAAAAGGCACTTCCCCTTTAAGAATTAGCTACTGGCTAGAAAGGAAAGTAAGGAGCCCAGCTGGCACTTAAGGAAGAAAAAAAAATGTAAGTACTGGCTGCCGGCTAAGGCAGCCTCCCCAAATGGCTCCATTCATAAGTAAAATCTGCAGCTCCAGAGGACTCTCTCACTGTAAGTCCTTGCCTGTGCTGGCTCTTTCCCTCCCCCACTACACTTGGCTAGGCAAGGCTGCGTACCACCTGCCACTTGTTAATGTACCACAAGTGGTACGCGTACCACAGGTTCAAAAGCCCTGATCTAAGTGATCAAATTGCACCCTTGGTTTCTATGGAACAGGGAGCAAGGAAAAAAGAAAACTAAGACAGAAAAGATCCAATTTCCTTTGGGTACTGATCATGTCGATGGTAGCATATCCAATCCACCCGGACAGATTACCCCGAGAGCATACGAATGTTGTCAAAACGTTGTTTGTCATTCCTGGATTATTCGAAGGAGAGCAGTATGACAGAGTGACTTTGGAGTGGGGAGAGCCATGTTCAAGTCCCATACAAAATGATTTGGGCCCAGTCACTTCAGCCCAGCCTATCTTGCAAGACTGTTGCTATTGACTTACTTCAGGAAGTATCTTTATGGAAAGTTTGTGGTGCACGTTGAATCCATTTTTAAGAAGAGAAAAGTTCAAACTGCAGATTGCAAAGAGTTACAAGTCCAGTCCATTCTTAGGCTATCCAGAGTGCATATTTTAGGATTAAAGATTACCATTCCTTTGCAGGCCATCAATCTCTGTCTTCACGAGGAATCCCCATTTGCAAACCAAGCTTTGTGGGAACCAACAACTCTACACACCCAGAATTTTCATCAGAAAAGATCTATTTTATTCAAAACAGGCAACTATGCCAATCAGAGATTTACAATATACGGAGTGAAGTCCTGGGATAAGATGATATCAAAAAGGAAGCAATGCAGTCAAAGATTTAGAAAACAGCCTTAGTTCAGAGCCCCCCAAAAGATGAAAAGAAAGCCTTAGATGTGTCTAAATCACGGCAAAAAGGGAGATAAAATCACTCCTGTAAAATCTGGAAAACAGGAGCTCTCTTTTCCCAAATGGCTCTCTATCATTCTCATCCAGAATACATTTTTAAAAACCAGCTGCCACGTCACTATAAGCTTTTGCCCTTTGCAAGCACTACAATGACCTTGCCAGGAAGGTCAGTGTTATTTCCATTACACTCTTAAGGTGATGGGACTGGAGCAGTTTATCAAAACATGTTCAGAAGTGAGATGTGGAGCTCAGATTAAACCTATGCTAAGCTCCAGATGGGGCACTTTCTTCTCAACAATGCCAGGCCATTTGCGACCCCCACTGCTGGAATAAGGCACTTTCGCACAACAGAGGAGATTGTAAGGAACAGTTCTACGGCAGGCAAAAGTAGAACACGGATATTCCAGGGAGCAAAATTTCATTTCCAAATGGGCTCAAAGCACGGAGGGTTTACAACACAAAAAGCAAACAGAAATCAGCCGTTCCCAACCTGGTTGCTTCCAGATTATTGGACAACAGCTTTCATTCTTGAACCGGTCTCACTCACTTGAGATAACAGGAATTGCCTACCGACCCAACTGAAAGCCACCAAGTTAGGAAACTGACTGGAAATACAACAAAACATAGGAAGGAAAATCGAAAGCAGTTTCCTGTCACACTCCTTGGAGTCTCTGGAGAACTTCATTCACTCTGCATTCTTGTACTTCGTGAATAAGTTGTATAAAACCCTCAGGGTGGACTTGAGATCCAGGTTGACGACATCTGAGGGATAAACAAAAAGGAAAACCATGTACTGGCTTTTCTTTACCAAAACATGCTTTTGAATTGCAAATGAAAAAGGGAAAGCACAACACCATTAAGGAAACATCAAACTCTGAGGATAAATATCATATAGGAAAAGCAACTGGTATTTCTTACATTAATTTTCTTTTCCAACTAATATTAGCTCCTTCTTTTAGAGCAGGGGTAGGCAATCTTGGCTCTTTTATGACTCGTGGACTTCAACTCCCAGAATTCCTGAGCCAGCCATGCTGAGGGAAAAGGGAGAGGTTTCCAAGCTGAGCCATGCTGGCTCAGGAATTCTGGGAGTTGAAGTCCACGAGTCATAAAAGAGCCAAGGTTGCCTACCCCTGTTTTAGAGCCAATGCAACTAAGAAAACAGCAAGTATCACATTCACAGGCTTTCCCCTTTTCCTCCCAATTTCAGAAATCTATAAAGGATTGTTTTAAAGGGTTTTATAACTGGATTAAAATCCACCTATAAAGGCAGTAAATCACAGCATTGATTTTAGGCAATTGTGCTACCAAATTCTGGCAGAGTGGCATAGGAGACTCCATGCTGGGGGCACATCAAGGCTGTTCCCCTGTCTTTGTGACAATTTCACTCTTCTAGATACACATAAAAATGGTGAGAACATTAATATTCAACAAGTGTTGAAGTACACTTACTAGAGATCTTGGTAATTTCTAGGTTTGGAGCTTTGCTAGCAAGTTGGGGGTGGGAAATGGCTTGACTCTGAAATTTCCGGGCTTTGCAGCTTACTGTTTTGAGTTTATTCTTATAAAATGAAGAATAAGAAGCAAGAAACAGATCAACCCCATATGACAAAACAATCTGTCGGCCTGAAAAATGAGCAACTCAGCAGCTTGGAGAAAAAAAGAAAACTGGTCTACAAAGCAAATTGTACACATAGATAAAAAATCCGTAGAAAGGATTTCCTTCCCATGGGAAGAATGGCAAAGGGGAGGGGAAACAAAACTTCATATGGCTGTAAAGAAGACAAATGTAATGTTCAGCTGTGTATCTAATTGCAAGTTCTCAAGAACCAATGTATGGCTGTGAAAGTTGGACCATAAGAAAGGCTGAGCGCCAAAGAATTGAGGCCTTTGAACTATGGTGCTGGAGAAGACTCCTGCGAGTCCCTTGGACTGCAAGGCGATCAAACCGGTCAGTCCTAGAGGAGATCAACCCTGACTGCTCTTTAGAAGGCCAGATCCTGAAGTTGAAACTCAAGTACTTTGGCCACCTAATGAGAAGGAAGGACTCACTGGAGAAGAGCCTAATGCTGGGAAAGATTGAGGGCAATAGAAGAAGGGGACGACAGAGAATGAGGTGGCTGGATGGAGTCACTGAAGCAGTAGGCGTGAGCTTAAACGGACTCCAGAAGATGGTAGAGGACAGGAAGGCCTGGAGGAACGTTGTCCATGGGGTCGCGATGGGTAGGACATGACTTCGCAACTAACAACAAGAAGAACCAATCTGGGATTTTCATAGCTTTAAGATTCCACAATATTTTCATTCATTACTTCCATAAATAGGTTAAGGAAATGCTTCTCAGATCTGTAGATAATACAAAACTGAGAGAAGTGGGAGATGGGAACAATTCAAAGTGAAATGGATTTTTTCAATGCCATTGAAACTCTGAATAGTCACTAAATGAAAGCCTTAAGTCAAGGGTTACCTGTAAAAAATATTTCTTTCAGAATTAGAATACACGGACATTTAACATTATGGTGTCTGGAGGTATCAGGTTAATTTCAGTTTGTCCATTTGTGTTTACAGTAGAATGAAGTTTTTTTATCTTTAGTGCTAGTTTTGGTTTATACCTTTATGGATTAAATTTCCTGTTGGCATCAAGATGAAATCATGCTTAGTCTTTCTTGAGATCTAAAGTTAATTTCCATGATAGTTTCAGAATTATCCTAGTATTGGGGATATTTATTAGGGATAAAAATTCTTACTGGCATTAGAGTGAATTTAGGATTAGGGGTTCTCTGGGAAGAAATATTTTTTTTATCTTTAGTGCTAATCTAAGAATCATCTTGGGGTACAGATTGTGTTGAACACTTCGAGCTAAACATTCCTGTTTGGAATGAAGTACAATTTAAGGTTAAGGATAAACATCCTTGATGTTCTCGCTTTTTATTTAATGGCTTTATTTATGGTGAGGTTTTATGATTAGTGTTGTCTGATAATTGTCCTATAAGAACAGTTTTAGTTTACATGTAATGCTTAGGGTTTAAAATTCCCAGCGGCATTAGGGCAGACAGGATCAGTTTAATACTGTTCTCATTTGCAAGAAGCAGTGGTTCATCTCCTCTAGTCAGACATAAAAATCCACATGGAAGGTCCTAAGTTCATTTTCTGAGAAGCCAGGTCTTCAGGCAGTACCTTCTGGTTGCGCTTTTGGTTTCTTGAGCCCCGCATCTTGCATCAGCTCAAAAGCAAAGGAGACATTGTGAACCTGAAGAAGGAATCAGACAACATAAAGATGTGATTAGATTCTTGTAACAGCTAGTAACCCCTTTTCTGAGTAACCAATTTTATGAAAAGGCAAAGGCTTTCATGAGTTGAATTCATCCAATGCAAGGAGAGGCCTAAACCTTGTATTCTTCACATTATGCCGGTGATTTTCAACTGTAGGAATGCTGAGATGTGTGGACTTCAACTCCCAGAATTCTCTGGGCTGAGAAATTCTGGCAGTTGGAGTCCATTTATCTTCAAGTTCCCAATGTTGAAAAATAGTTGACTTAGGCTCATCTAAATGCGTTCCACTTATGTATTGTCTGTTTGCAGGGGTGTCCACTGGGTATGGTCAAAAAAGTCAAGATGGCAGCAGCAATGATGCAACTGAAGCTCTGTCCATTTTTTAAAAAAAACATCATAACTAGACAAAGTCTCTGACTGGGCAGTTAACAGCCTTATTTATTTTTTTTCTGTCTACTTTTTTTGGGGGCCTCTTACATTCAAGGTTGCCTTCCCTTCAGGTAAATATGGATCACATTGAAAAGGTATTTGTTGCAGGTCAATTACATCACTCTGGGGGTGATCAGATCAGATATACAAAAGGAGTTAATATAATGAACCAATTGGTAACAGAACACCTGCCCTCGGTTCAACTCTGCTTCCAGGGACAGGTGCATATACAGATAGTCTTTGACTTACAATGACTTGTTTAACAACTGTTTGAAGTTACAATGGCATTGAAAAAAATGACTTACAACTGATCGTCACATGTATGACCATTGCAGCATCCTCACAATTATATGATCAATATCTGTGCAGTTGGCAACCGGTATTTATTTATGACAGTAGCAGCATCCCAGGGTCACGTGATTGCCGTTTGCATCATTCCAGCTGACTTTCAACAAGGAAAGTGAGATTAACTTAACAACTATGGCAAAAAGGTCACAAAAGTAGGCAGGGCTTAACAAATGGACTGCCTGACACATGGAAGTTGTCTTGGCAATGTCATAAAGCACTGCCAACTTGTTCTGGGGTGTCTAAACTAAACTCTGGGATTTCCTTGGATTCTCATCCAAGTCCTAATCAAGTCTGATCCTGCTTAGCTTCCAAGTCTAGACAAGATAATCTGAGCATCCGTACCATCCATTGCATCTTAATGAAAATACAACCAATGGAGTATAAATGTTAAGTAACCACCTTGGTTGAGGACTACAGTATATTATAAAGACCCTGAGTTGTCTCACATTAAAATGAGCAGCATATACATTTGATAAATAAATAAAAAAGGCGGACCTAGGGTTAAGTCTAATAATTCTGCAGGATCAACGACATTTACAAATGCATGTGGGTGAACAAAAAAAAATGTTTCCTTGTGACAGGACAATAGTTCTCCACAATTCCCTCTCTTTCTTTCTTTCTCTCCCTTTTTTAAAAAAATGAGCTAGTATTAAGGATTACATTGGCACAGCAGGAAACAATTCAATTAAAGTTATCCACAGCAATGTAACTTGGGGCAGTAAAAACGGGGAAAGGCATTCTCCCTCTTGGAATTAATGGTGATTTTAAAAGGTTGATTGATTGCACTTTCCAATTCTTGCTTGGTTCTCATTCGTTACTCCTGCCTCCTGCTGGTAGTACAAGGCATTGCATCAGCATTAAGGAATTCCAAAGGTCTATTTTCACCTTTTCCGGAGCATTCTGAATGCAGGATGCATTCAGTGACAAAGACCTCCTAGTGCACGGGTGTCAAACTCGCCACGTCACGTGACGTGTTGCGACGTATCGCGACACTTTTTGCATTGCCGGCAATGGGGTGGGCGCGGCTTCGGCGTGATGAAACCGGCCCGCGGGCCGGCAGTTTGACACCCCTACCCTAGTGCCTTTGATACAGAAATGCATAGTCTCCCAATCTCTGACACAAATGCATTATTCCCCCCACTCCAATATGCAACAGAGTTATTTCAGCCTTGTTAAAAGAGAGGGGATAGCAACATCTCGTTCTCCAATGTACAGCAATCAGAATTCACATCCATGGGGAAAATTCTGATCACTTGGTGGTGTCTTATCCAGCGACTGATCACACTAATCCCACTTAACTTTCACCTGCAGGCTAGTGCTATTGCTGGATGAGGCAAAACTATTTATTTTTAGATCTCCTTCAGTGTTGTGCTCTCACGCACACTACCCATGCACCACAGCGAAGCTACTGGATCTGCTGCTGGGACTCGTCAGCTGCTAAAGTGGTTTGATTTGTAGCTAAGATTTATGCCAACATTTCACAGCACATTTTCACACAACTGCAGACTAGTAACCCGACCAGTCCAGTCCCTTACAGGTAGTCTTCAACTTAACACCTGTAAGGGAGCCCGCTCTTTATGGCTTTAAGTCATAACGGTTGTAAAGCAAGCCATTATGTGACCGACCCAATTTTCTGCAGCAGTCATTAGGTGAATCACCATGGTGGTTTGGTGAATCTGCAATCATTAAGCAAGCACTGTGGCTGTTTAAGTATAGGGCATTTTTGCCATAAACCAAAATTAAATGCTGATTTTCAGGGGAAAAAAACATCATAAATTGCAGTCGTATGACCACAGACTGCTGAAAGCAGCCCTAAATGCGGGCTGGTTGTTGAGCACCTGAAATGTGGTCATGTGACCACAGGGGGGGGAAGAGAGTGACCACTGGAACTTCAGAACTGGTTCATAAGTACTTTTGGAGGGTTTATTGTAACTGACTGGTTGCTAAGCAACCAGTCCTGAGTCAAGGACTATCTGTATTCAGGAAATGTCATGGATTGCCTCTACCAGAAGTAGCCAAAACAACAATCAGGCCTGGAAGAGCAGTAGAGGAAAGAGCATTTTAAGGAGGCTCTTCTTTAAAAGCCATCGCTAGACTCCACCCTATTGGATAGTCTTCATCCCATCTACAATCTTCCCTTTCTGGGGAAGGTTGTTGAGAACGTGGCTGTGTGGCAGCTCCAGAGGGTCCTGGATGAAATGGATTATCTAGACCGGGGGGTCAAACTCACAACGTCACGTGACGTGTCGCGACCTATCACGACTTTTTCCCCATTGCCGGCAATGGGGTGGGTGCAGTTTCGGCGTGACGGATCCAGCCCGTGGGCCGGCAGTTTGACACCCCTGATCTAGACCCTTTCCAGTCAGGGTTCAGGCCTGGATATGGAATGGAAACCGCATTGGTCATGCTCTTTGATGATATCTGGCAGGGTCGGGATGGGGGTAGCAGGTCCATTCTTGCTCTACTTGTCCTCAGCAACACCACGGTATCCTTCTTGGGCAGCTTCAGGAGTTGGGAGTGGGGAGGCTCTATATTGGCCTGGTTCACTTCCTTCCTCTGGACTCACTCTCAGTCGGGGTTGATAGCAGTGGTGGGATTCAAATACCTGAACAACCGGTTCTCTTATTGGATGCAGGCCTGGGCCTCCGAGGCCTAGAACGGACTTCCGGAAGTGGCATCCATGCACTTCCAGTGGGCTGTTCTAGGCCTGGGAGGCCTCCTCGAGGCCTCCGAGGCCTAGACTGGACTTCCGGAAGCAGTGTGTATTCAGCCAGTTCTCCGAACTCAGCAAAATTTAGCTACCGGTTCTGCTGAACCGGTGTGAACCGGCTGAATCCCACCACTGTTTGATAGGAAAGAAGAGGTTCAGCCCTTGTCCGGTTTTGCAGGGTCCCGCAGGGTTCAGGACTTTTTCCACTTCTGTTTAACATCTACATGAAGCCGCTGGGTCTCCCACCATGGGCTGATATATCATCAATATGCTGATGTCTCGGCCCATGGTAAGTTAAGTGAAGCTGTGACTTCCCTCTTGTGGTGCTTGGAAACTGTTAAAGACTGGATGGAAAGAAATGGGCTGAAACTGAACCCTGGCAAGACAGAAAGGCTCTGGGTTTGAGGTTCTTTAGTTCCTACAGAATTGCCACCTTTGGTCTTGGCTGGAATGGCACTGCCCCAGATGGACTTAGTATATAATCTGGGGATTCTTCTGGACTCACAACTCCCTACTCAAGGAGCAGGTGGCAGTCGTGGCCAGGAGGGACTTTTCGCAACTGCTGGTTCTGCACCGGTTATGCCCTTTCCTGGCCTGATAATCTCTGTTCACAGTTACCCACGTTCTTAGTCACTTCCCCTCTTGCATCCTCTACATGAGGCTGTCCTTGAAAAGTATCCGGAAGCTTCAATTGTTCAAACTGCTCGCATGGTTTTGTGCAGGCCTAGATGTGCACGTGTCATCTCTCCTGGGGGAACTGCGTTGGCTGCCAATTTGCTTTTGGATCGAGGTGCAAGTTGTCACCTTCAAAGCCCTACATGACTTGGGACAAGATCACATTTACCTGACCCACCAGATAAGGGAGGCATGGAAGGCTATAGCTCCCCTCTTCTAGGGAGGTCCATCTAAGGAGACCAAGAAGGGCTTCTCCATGGTGGCTCTCTCTGTATGGAACATCATCCACAGAGATAAGATTGACCCCCACTTTGACACTTTCACAAGGCCCTCGATACCTGGTTTTGCCAACAGGCCTGGGGACCTGGCTTATTTGACTGTTGCCATCAGGAGTATTGTGTATTGAGTTCGTTGAGACATAGACCAGACCGATGTAATACAACTGCTCTTTATTGCTGAAAACACAGAAGTCCTCTAACACAGGGCTTTTCAACCTTTTCACCGATTGTACCACTTTTAGGATATGGCAATATTCGAGTACCACCTAGCAAGGTGTCAAAAACTTGATGACCAAAAAAAAAACCCTGTTCAAAGTTGCAATTGCACTGAAATGATTTATGACCATTTTCACACTTATGACCATTGCAGCATGCCCAGGGTCATGTGATTTATATTTGGATACTTGGCAACTGATTCATATTTATGATGGTCACAGTGTCCCAGGGTCATGTGATCCCCTTTTGCAACCTTTTCACAAGTAAAGTCAATGGCAGGGCTGCTGGTGGCCAAGTGCTAAGGCAGGACTTCCCTCCCTCCCTCCTTCCCTGCCTCCCTCTTTCTCATGCCCACCTCCTTTTGAAGGAAGAATTTGAAAAAAAAAACCATATTTTTTCTCTTCCATATATTCATCAAACAAGGAAAAGCCTCCAGAAACAGAAAAGACAAACTGCTGAGTGAACTAGCTTAAAAAGGCACATTCCCCTTTAAGAATTAGCTACCGGCTAGAAAGGAAAGTAAGGAAGAAAAAAAAATGTAGTAAGTATTGGCTGCCGGCTAAGGTAGCCTCCCCAAATGGCTCCATTCAGGAATCTACAGGCAAAATCCATTCAGGAGAAAAATACTTCAAAATCCCTTGCAGCAAAACTTACAGCTAACAATAGCAGAGCAATAGAAGCTAACAGGAGACATCAGCCATCAGCCAAAAAGAAATTGCCAAACACTCCTTAAGAACACAAAGCCCACATTGCACAAATCCCAGAACTTCAAAGTCACAAAAGCACATAAGAATCCTTCCACTCTCCATCTACCTCCCTCCCTCGTGCCTCTGCAGCTCCAGAGGACTCTCTCACTGTAAGTCCTTGCCTGTGCTGGCTCTTTCCCTCCCCCACTACAGTTGGCTAGGCAGGGCTGCGTACCACCTGCCACTCATTAATGTACCACAAGTGGTACGCGTACCACAGGTTCAAAAGCCCTGCTCTAACAGTCACAGTGACAGCTATTTATACATTGCCGCCACTAGGAGGCGACCAATCAGTTACTTTAAAGGATATTTTCCCGCTTATTTTCCGTCTGCAGTTTCCCTCCAAAACAGTTGGAGACTCTTTCAAATATAAAAGAATAACTGTTCATAACACCCATAATTTTTCAAACCAATACATAACAAGGAGGATGGAGGGTTATTGCTTTTTTTATATTGGGTTTTTAATCCTTATAAGCTGCCTGAAGTCACTGAGATAGAGCTGGGCAGTCATATAACTTTTCATAAATGAATAAAATGCCCGATGTAATTACTGCTCACCTTCTGATCCAAACTTTCCGGTGTTAAGAAGAAGTGATGTAGAGGAACAAAATAATCTTCAAGGAGGCCCATCAGTAGCACCAAGTAGACGCCATCTGCAAACTGAGAAGACGGGCCAGATAGGAAGATGAGAATCAAGGGGCAGCATTAATCTCACTGGGCTGAAGATTGTCCAGCCAACATGGCCTCCACCCCATCGGGGACATTTTGGGCAGGCTGAGTCTGGAGCAGAATAGTCAACAGTTTCGGGTATTAAGGAAGGAAACCTTAGAGGATGTCTAGAAGAATTCCCAAAGTATTCCCAGGTGACCCAGGAATTGATCAATTCCCATTCAGATTTCAGCTGGCCTCCAGCTATGGGATAAAAAGCCTCCCAACCTTGCCTTTGAGCTGACGGACACTGAAGAGTGCAATGGCACCTGCTTAGAACACAGAGTAATAGGTTAGAAGGGACCTTAGAGGTCTTCTAGTCCAATCCCCTGCTCAAGCAAATGGCTGTCCAAATGGGAAAACTTCTCCTGAAAATCTCCCATCCATATTTGGGAACACAAGCAACAAAATAAGCTGGTTACCAAGAGAATTCTAAATGGCCAGCAGTTCATCAGCAGCTTTTATTATTGGCCCAAATAGCTAGAGTATAAATATATCAAAATTGTTCCTAGATGTCTTACCTGGCTTTCTAATTCCGACACCTCCAAATTCAGCTTGTTTAAGTGCTTGTTTACAAAAGTGATCAAGGACTGAAAAGTGGGGAAGAATACAGTGATTAGAGAAATAAATATCCAACCAATATTCATTTTTTAAAAATAATAATAATAATAATAATAACGGAGTCTAACTATTTAGAATTCAAAGTAACATTCAAGCCTTCCACTCAATTGTTAGGTCCTGCACAGCAGCATAGTCTAGTTCTCAGTTTTAATAAAAGGAGCAGAAGCTTTTCCTGCAGCACAGCGACACATATTTAAATTTCTAAATTTCTATATAGAAAACCCCCAAAATGCTGCTTGCATCACTCTGCCCCTCCCCCTTTTGTACAACTGTAGAGTCATAACAAAATTTATAATATTTGGAATTTAGGGGAACTGAAACAAGCTTCGCATAACTGCCCAAGAAGTCTAATAATTTTCCACAAACTTATTCTGATGAACAGATACAGCACTGAGCACAAAGTTATCTAAAGTTAACTTCAACCCTGGGTAATGCTATTCTGTAAAAATAGCAACCTAAAGCAGGGGTAGGCAGCCTTGGCTCTTTTTATGACTCGTGGACTTCAACTCCCAGAATTCCTGAGCCAGCCACGCTGAGGGGAAAGGGAGAGGTTTCCATGCTGAGCCATGCTGGCTCAGGAATTCTGGGAGTTGAAGTCCACGAGTCATAAAAGAGCCAAGGTTGCCTACCCCTGACCTAAAGGGACGGGATACTGAGTTCTTAGTATTACTCGACTTACAACAACAACAACTGAGCCATTTGTTAAGTGAGTTTTGTCTCATTTTATGACCCTTTTTGCCACAGTTGTTAAGTGGATCACTGCACTTGATAAGTTAGTAACCCGGCTGTTAAGTGAATCCGCTTTCCCCATTGACTTGGCTTATCAGAAGGTGGCAAAAGTTGATCACATGACTTTGGGACACAGCAACGGTCATAAATATGAACCTGTTGCCAAGCATCTGAATTTTGATCACATGATCATGGGGATGCGGCAAAGGTCATAACTGTGAAAAACAGTCCTAAGTCACATTTTTCAGTGCCGCTGTAACTTTGAACGGTCACTAAACGAACTGTTGTAAGCCAAGGACTACCTGTAACTATATCCCAGGAGTCTAAATATCCTGTTCTTCGTTCAGTTGCATAAATTGGTCCCTGATGATGCTTTTCCGGTGCATCAAGGGAAGCAAGCATCCTGCAGTAAACAAAGTAATGAAGTGGCTCCTTAAACACTATTTTACCTTTTTTACCACACTTAGTTTATCTGGGGCGTGGTCAAAGAGTGTGTCAAAGGCATCTCGTTCTGGTTTAGGAGAGAAAAAAGAAAAGTTTTATTAAAATGACTGTTAAAGTGCTGAGAATTCAATGGAAAGTATTATACATAATGATTTTTATATATAGCACAGCATAAAATGAAAACATGACTAAACGTAATGTATTTATCTAAAGGGAAGATGGTTTTAAATTTAAGATGATACTGTTTTCTAAAAGAATAAATAAAAGTAAACACAGGACAAAAATATTATATGCTACCTTGTTTCCCAACCAAATCCCGTGGATTTTTCCTCCTTATAAATGTGTACATCTCTCTGTATGTAAGACTATACTTCTATATGTGTACAATGTGTATATAGAGAGATATGTGGACATAGATATGTGTCAGAAGCCACAGGCCCACAAAACAGCAGACACCAGGAAAATAAATATCTACTTGAATTAACAACTACTGGTTAAATTTAGCTGCCTGTAAAATGTAACATCCCATTTATGGAAGTAATTCATTCTACAACTGCAAATAGCAATCATTCTCTGGCACACACAAACCATTCTCACACATAAAAGCCCAAAACTACACAAATATATATACACACCCAGACTCTCCAGGAACCCTTATCTTCCTATTGGGTCAACACAGCATCCTAGGTTTGTCAGGATTTGACCAGTAGCAGAACAAAGTTTTAACCCAGTGTTTCTCAACCTTGCCAATTTTAAGATTTGTGGACTTCAACTCATAGAATTCCCCAGCAAAGCATGCTGATTGAGAAGCCCAGAAATTAGAGAAAATGGAAGGATGCAACAGGGAAGACCAGCAGGACGTTGTCCCCAGCTTGAGCAATGGTCTGGACCAGGGGTCTTCAAACTTGGCCCTTTTATGACTTCTGGACTTCAACTCCCAGAATTCCTCAGCCAGGCACGCTGGCTGAGGAATTCTGGGAGTTGAAGTCCACAAGTCATAAAAGGGCCAAGCTTGAAGACCCTTGGTCTGGACTGAGCAAAACTACAGCCAACCTAGACACAAAATGCTTAACGCAGAGGTGATAATGATAAATATTTCATATCGTTAATCATAATAAATTTGAAGAGTTTAAGCTACAATTTCACTTGGCATCTTGCTCTCAAGGTACTTTTATTTTCTAAAGTTTAAAACTTTTACTTACCAAATCTTCCCATCATCATTCTGGAAACAAGAAGTTAAAACAAAAAATTAATGACTTTCTAAATGTTCATAGTTCTTAAGTTTTTTTTCTTGATCTGATGTTTCTAGCCTGCAGAATTTTTCAAGCCAGACAGAATTGCTGTCCACACTGCCGAGGGCATTTTTCTCTGATCTGTTCTACAAAATACTAGAACAAATTTTAGCTCCCCCACCCCCAAACCTCTCTCCCCACAACTCTCTATGTCTTATGGCAGGAAGTGGTCTGCTTTGCTGCTGCATGGTAAGAGGGCTGTCCTGAATTCCCACTCACAATGATGGAGACGTTTCTAGCTCCATCGTGCCATTTCTTCCTCTGAAGGGGAAGAGTTCAGGATCGGGAATTTCAGAAAGCAGAGTTATCCCAGACAGGTGACAGGAAAGAGCTTTGAAAAAAAACTTTTTTTTTTTTTTGGAGAAAGGACACAGCTGAAAAGGAGAATATACCAGAATCTGTTCCTTCTCCAAAAGACAGGAGCAATAGGCTACGGGGAGACCAGAAGAAAGAGTCCATGCTGGAATTCACAGCAGGACAAAGAGACAATACTTGTGGGGAAAGCCCTTTTCTGCATACTTATACCAGCCTTTCAGCTTCCATCAACATTGGTTCCAATTGAAGTTCTTCCCTGACTGCTTTGGGAATCACGCTTGGCTATCCAGGAGAGTAGCACCAGGACACCAGGAAAACTCATGAACCTCTTCTTTGGATCAACCTGCTGCTCTGGAACCCACAGGAAGACCTGGAACCTCACTATCAGCAAAGAAGCCCTTTATGTGTTTAAACTGCTCCTCTCAGCTTTCCTTTGGCATTAAAGCTGCTTTGCCTATTTACTTAGGGCAGGGGTCTTCAAACTTGGCCCTTTTATGACTTGTGGACTTCAACTCCCAGAATTCCTCAGCCAGTCCACAAGTCATAAAAGAGCCAAGTTTGAAGACCCCTGACTTAGGGTAACTTCTAGCAATTTCATCGGGAAATCAGGACACACCACACCAGGGGATTTAAACCTGCATCCCACATCAGCCTCTGCAGCTTGCAAAAATTACTTTGGAGGTAGTGAGGATCATGACCAGCGAGGCCAGACCACTGAGTGACACACAGACAGGGACTGCAGGAAACAATCCAGGAGAGGAAGTGACCGATGATGGTGACCTGGTTGAGATGATCACCACAGTCAGCACCTCAAGGGTGCCACCCAGTGGTGGGATTCAGCCAGTTCGCACCACTTCGGCAACTAATTTTTTGTTCCCTAGGGCAGGGGTAGGCAACCTTGGCTCTTTTATGACTCGTGGACTTCAACTCCCAGAATTCCTGAGCCAGCCATGCTGAGGGGAAAGGGAGAGTTTCCAAGCTGAGCCATGCTGGCTCAGGAATTCTGGGAGTTGAAGTCCACAAGTCATAAAAGAGCCAAGGTTGCCTACCCCTGCCCTAGGGCTTAGGCCCAGAATGGACTTCCGGAAGCGGCATCCACACAGAGAACCGGTTGTTCACATATTTGAATCCCACCACTGGTGCCACCCCAGGAACCTCCCCAACTCTGCCAGGAAAAAAAGGAAGGACAAGCTCTGGGAGACGTGAAGGAGAGGAGAGAAGGAAAACTGAGCAAGGAAAAGAGCAACAGGAAGTAAGATCTCTCTCTTCAGCATGGAGACGGAAGAAAAGGAAGAGCAAGGCTGCAGATCTTAGCAAGATAGTGAGCCTGTTGGCTGATCTGTTTATTTACTGTCCCTGGAATGCTTTTTTCTTTTTGACCCTTGATATGTGCTATATATACAAGTAGTCTTCCTTTAGCAACCACAATTGAGACCAGCAACTCAGAAGTGGTCACTAAGCGCCTGTGCTTATCTTACTTCAGCTTTGCTCTGCCTTTTCTCTTTGGAGAAGAGAAACGATATATGTGAAAATTGGTTGCAAAGTTATTTTTTCGTCACTGTCATAACTGCGAATGGTCACTGAAGGATGCGGTTGCTGAATGAGGACTAACTGTAATTGCTTTGGTGTATCAGTATTGGTAATCAGCGTTACTGAACGTTTTGGGGACTGAGTGGGGTGTTTGCTTTTTAATGCTTACTTATGCCACTTAGAGACACTGTTGTGAGATGGGTGGATAAATGAATTGCCTCAATAAAATTATTAAATATTACAATTATTAAAGAGAGAATCCCAATAAGAGGATAAAGAAAGCGATGCTTTCTGATCTGATTCCAGAGAATAATTCTATGTGCCAGCCAAAATGAAGCAACTCAACTTTGTGCGCACAGCAATAAAATCACAAGAGCTTACTCAGTTGTAGTAGTGATCTCCTCGGTCACATGGGCCGTCTGAAGTAACCCTTCTCGCTTCTGGAAGAAAATCAGAGTCAGGACTAGTGAAATGCTAAAAGAACTAACTGCACACAAGTGCACAGGAATGAAACCTTACAAAAAAGTGATTGTGATATTTTTGGTAACTAGAGGAGCAGAATCAGAGAAGGGTCAGTTCTCCTTTTTCTCAAACCAACAGAAATAATAAGTGTGTGAAACCTCTCTGAAGGCAGCAGACAACCTAACCAGATACACTTTCCTGCCTTTAGCAAAAAGAAAAAAAATCGCACCCACATCTGGACAAACTTTAAATGAGACAATCACTTAAACGTGAACCAGCAGTGTGCGGCAGCAGCCAAAAAAAGCTAATACAGTCCCTGGTTGTATATACAGAGGCATAGAATCGAAATCTCGTGAAATATTAGTACTGCTTTAAAAATCCTTAGCAAGACCACACCTGGAATACTGCATCCAGTTTTGGTCACCACATTACAAAAAAGATGTCGAGACTTAGGAAAAAGGGCAAATGAGAGCAAGAGGTTTCCCCGCGGAGTGGAAGGGGACGTGGTTTCGTGTGCTGTCTGCATCCTGCGGATGGGGCTTCTCGCTTGTTTCCGCGGCCCGGTTTCTGGCATGCCGCAGCCCAGTGCCGGTCCACAGACCAGGGGTTGGGGACCCCTGCTCTACTGGATCAAACCAATAGCAACGGCCACTATTGGCATTGTCTACATTTAAAAAAATATTTTTTTAAAGCAAATCTATTTGAAGTGAGAGTTTATTACTTTTTTTTTTCTTTTTACAGTACCGCATAGCTTAATTACACATGCATGAAAAGCTTAACATCTTTCTTGGGTACCTACCCTTACAACGACCACTTGCACAGAAACATGTTCAGGGAGCCGAATAGTAGCCCGGAAATGCATAGCCAGAGATACCAGCAGGTGGAGGATGGACACCAGATTCTTGCCATGGATCACTGAAGAAAGAAACCAAGAAATCATCAAGGCAAGTTTTGAATGGGCTGGGCCATCTTTAAGTGGGAGCCTATTTAATTCCACTCCAGGAAAATCTTGATTATCTATCTATCTATCTATCTATCTATCTATCTATCTATCTATCTATCTATCTATCTATCTATCTATCTATCTATCTATCTATCTATCTATCTATCTATCTATCTATCTATCTATCATCTATCTATCTATCATCTATCTATCATCTATCTATCATCTATCTATCTATTTATCTATCTATCTATCTATCTATCTATCTATGTAATCTATCTATCTAATCTATCTATCTATCTATCTAATCTATCTATCTATCTATCTATCTATCTATCTATCTAATCTATCTATCTATCTAATCTATCTATCTATCATCTATCATCTATCTATCATCTATCTATCTATCTATCTATCTATCATCTATCATCTATCTATCATCTATCTATCTATCTATCTATCTATCTAATCTATCTAATCTATCTATCTAATATCTATCTATCTATCTATCTATCTATCTATCTGTCAACGCTGCTAATATTGGATATTATTGCTTTGACATGTAGAACTGTCTGGTATTTTTAGAGTTAATTCAGATGATGGTGGGAGGGGAGGAGAAAGATAAGGACTGAGCAGGATACCTAACAGAAGTGAATCTTTGCCCTTCAGGCTGATTGGAAAATGTGAATTATGACTGCAAAATAGGGGAGGGGAATAGCCTGGAATGTTATGTGCAAAGAAAGGGAAATTCAGATCTTGGCATCCATCCATGCTGTGCCGACACTGTGTTCATATGATTAAAGATTTTTTAGAATAAACAATGCCTGGAAGTTCTTTGAAGTGTTCCATTAGTCGGAACCTTGACACTATCTATCTATCTATCTATCTATCTATCTATCTATCTATCTATCTATCTATCTATCTATCTATCTATCTATCTATCTATCTATCGATCATCCATCTATCTACCTACATTTTAAGAAAAAGAATAAAAACTAACAAGAACTATTAATCAGAATAAAGAGAGAAGAAAAGGAAAACAAATAAGGAAAGAACAAGCTAAAAGTGCAGAAAAAATTATAAAAGAAACGAGTTCCGATTTTCTTGTACACGTTGTAAGTGTAAATTAACCTCTTATCTTATGATTACGTTATTACATTTTTATAATGTCTATTTTTTCCCATCATACTTTCATTTTTTTTCTGTATCATGCAAAAAGTCAACAAGGGTTTTCCAATCAGCAGGAAATTTAGATAACGTCTTAAAAAGCTGCCAATTGACCATCTCAGCAAGTTCTGTTATTTTCACCATTCATTTGTCCACTGTGGGGAAAGCTGAGTCTTTCCCCCTTTGAGCATATAATCATTTCGCTGCAATTGTCATATCCAAAAGTAAATCCAGAAAAATCTTTAGAAAGCCTCTCTTTCATCGCAACTTGTGCGGTCCTCCCACCCTTGCTGATGCCGTCTAATTGGAAGGAGCTTTATTCCGTTCAAACCCCTATGTCAAAACCAGAAACCTGCGGGTTTTTTTTTCATTTTGGCCCAAATTTGGGAAGGGGAAAGAGATGCCTCATTCTGCCTCTTCCATCTCTCCTTTTGGATGTCCTTTCTCCTGCTGATCCCTGGCCACAGCCAAGCCCATTTCTTCAAGGCAACCCAACTCCCTACTAGGGTGTCCTTCAAATTTGGCTGTGGGGCACACACGCCCAGCCTCTGCCATCTGGGGCTGATGACTACTTTGAACATGAGAAGGCAGCCCAACTGGACCAAAGAAAACAGAAAGGGAAACTAGGATGGCAACCCTTTCTGCGAAACCCTATTGCAGGGTTTCCCAACCTCAGCAGCGTTAAGATGTGTGGACTTGAACTCACAGGATGCTGGCTGGGGAAGTTGTTATTAAATTTATTTGCTGCCCATCTTGTTTCGAAGCAAGTTAAAGTTACCAAGGTTGGAAACTCACATCTATTGTTGTCAAAGTTGGAAACTCTACTCTATGGAACTCAGTGGCACTGGCTTCCAGATAAATGCGTAATACTGAGCTGGCAAGAAGTGGGCTCCAGTTGCCTATCCCAAGTGCCTCCCTTAGCCAACTGCTTGGGAATAAAATTGACAGCAAAGGACACATTGCCAAGACCTCAGCCTTTGTGCCACTGCATAAGACAGCCTGCCTCTGAATAGGAATGCTTCCGTGAAAGTTCATGAGTGTCGTGAATCAGTTGGCTTTCCCATTAAATATCACATGAACTCCAAGAACCAGATGGTCCAAGGTCAGTGTCCTTTCTTCTAGAGAACTTGCAGCAGGACAAGGCAGTAACACCCCTTCCCACTCTTTCGCCAATGCAGGTACTATTCTGAGATACAGACGGTCAGAGATTTCCAGTAGCTGCAATGGCATAAAGCCAAGCTGTATCAGATCAGTGGCAGAAGCATGCTAACATTTATTTTTGCTACTGTGGGCCTAAGGGGAGCTCTGCAGATTAGGAAAGCTGGCCAGGTCACATGTGATGAGATGTTCTAAAACGTTTGCACTTTCTCAGTTTTTGTTTTCATATCCATTGCCTCTTAAAAGATCTGGATGAATTTAAAACAACAAAGCACTCAGATCTATTCCTCATTCTCATTCCAACGCAGTAAATCCAGGCTCTCTTTCAAGAATAGCCTGGAAAACATTCATAAAGAATGCAGACGGAAAAAGGAGTGAGTCCATTTATGCCAGTAAACGGGTCTAAAGACTTTATTAAAGGTAGTCTTTGACTTATGACCATAATTGAGCCTGAGAATTATGGTCGTAAGTTGGTCACCATCGACACTTAAAGCAGGTCATCACATGATCATTCTGCAATGATCATTAAGCGAGTGCCACAATCGTAAAGCTAAGGCTGGAGTCTTTAAGCTATGTTATTTGCGATGGGGTGTTTTTGCTAGAAACGGGAAGTGTCTTTTTTTCTCCGCCAAACAGTTTGTAAATCACGGTCACGTGACTGTGGGATGCTACAAACGGCCCTATATGTGATCAAGTTGCTGAGCGCCCAAAATGCAGCCACAGGTGAATGTGATTTGCAGCATACAGAAGTTTAGGTGTAAGTGGGGTGCATGTCAAATTCTGGAAAATGGCAGGCGCAGTGGCACAAAGTCCCACCCCTTTTGTACCTGCAGGCAAAATGGGTGTGGCTTCGATCATGACACTGCACTGCCATTTGGCAGATTTTGCTATTTTTTTCCCCCTCTACGTGTGACCTCTGTCAGGAACCCATTAAAGTATTTCTTAGGCTTGAACAGAAACTCTTTGTAGCTGACATGATCCCAAGAAAAACATATTTATTTATTTTTAAAGCATGTTTGTAGCTTTTCTGACTAAGGTATGCTGTAAGGCAGCAGTCCCCAACCTGTGCGGCTTGACGGTCCAGCTGGGGAGGGAGAGAGGGGAACTGGACCACACAACCAGTGGGACAGGGCACACACGCACGTGCCAGCCTGCCACTTGCACGAGTGGAGCAGCGTGCGCACGTGTGCGCTGGTCCGCCTCTCCCGCGGCCTGATTCCAAATAGGCCACAGCCAAATAATGGGCCACAACTCAGAGATTGGGGACCCCTGCTGTAAGGTATAGATGAAATTTGGAATCAAAATTATGACTGCCCCATTTTAATCTGAGTGGCTAAAAAGGAGGCATCCTACTATCCTGGTGAACTCCCTATTTTTTTTACCAGTGATGGGCAGCACGGAGCCATGCTAAAGTATGCAAATACAACAACTTTATCTAATCCATATTAATTGTACAACACAGCTTTCATATGCTTTCCTTAACACTGAATGAAATAAAGGTAAGAGATGGATCCCCCTATTTAAATCCTGAAACACTGAGATATTGCCAGCAATAGTGCTTCAGTGCTCTTCGGGGTTATCTTTTACTCCCTGGGACCTTCAGAGTAGAAAACAATCAATTACTAAAGCACAGTAGCTTTCTTAGTATGTTTTTCAAAGCCTGATGCTTACGGTCCACACTCCATTTGATCGTCCAGCCGTGGGGTCGAAGTAAATCATAGACAGCCTCCAGTACAGTTTGTAGTTTCTGTTTCTGTCCAATTTCAGACTGTGTCACTTCAGCCACATTTAGTTTACGATCAGCTAGCTTTTCTAGATTGAAAACACAGATAAGCAGAAGAAAGATTGTTCAGGGAAGGCAGGGGTCTTTACGGAGGCGTTTGCAACAACTTTGGCCCTACAGGCAATCCTCATTTATCGACCGTTCGCAGTTATGACAGTGAGGAAAAAGCAACCACCCAGTCAATCCTCACATTTGCAACCTTCCCAGGGAGGTAAAACCAAAGGAAACCTGAAGTCAAACTGTAACCACAGTCACAAGCACAGTTTATTAGTGACCGTTTCACGAAGCGACAGAGTTCCAGGTCCCAAGTGTGGTTGCTAGAGAGGAAAGTTAGGACACCTAGAAACAGATGTACATTTGCAAATGTTATTATTTAAGTTTTTGAATTAAAAGCTTCATTTGCTAACACTCACTCAAGCACTGAGCAGTCTGTATTAGTTTTGAGTTATGCAAGTAAGGATACTCACAAGGCCTGGTACTTTCCATTATGTGATGATTCACAAAGTGAATCTGTAATGACACCTACACTAGTCAACTTATATATAAATACTGTATGCCAGATATGTCAGCGAAAAGGGGATACAAATTTTGATACCCTGATGATTTGGCCATAGCGGTACAAGAAAAACACTTGGAGGAGGCAGGCAAGTCCTGTCCAAAGATTTTAAAATCTTGAGAAAATTATTCACTGACTGGAGGCTCAGTCCTAGCACCAACAAAACATAGTAATAAAGTTGGAAGGGACCGTGGAGGTCATCATGTCCAACCCCCTGCTCAGGCAGGTAACCCTATACCATTTCAGAAAAATGGCTGTCCAGTCTCTTCTTAAAAACTTCCAGTGTTGGAGCATTCATCGCTTCTGGAGGCAGGTTGTTCCACTGGTTAATTGTTCTAACTTTCAGGAAGTTTCTCCTTAGTTCTAGGTTGCTTCTCTCCTTGATTAGTTTCCATCCGTTGCTTCTTGTCCTGCCTTCAGGCGCTTTGGAAAATAGCTTGACTCCCTCTTCTCTGTGGCAGCCCCTCAGATATTGGAACACTGCTATCATGTCCCCCCTCGTCCTTCTCTTCATTAAACTAGACATACCCAATTCCATCAACCTTTCCTTATATGTTTTAACCTCCAGTCCCCTAATCATCTTTGTTGCTCTTTCTCTGTACTCTTTCTAGAGTCTCAACATCTTTTTTACATCGTGACTACATGCTTCCACTTTAACAACAAACTAGCGTATGAAGCCCCAAAAGTTTACTTTAAAAAACAACATACTGTACTCCCCTATAATCCCCATCTAAAGTACGTTGGAGTAATAGCGCACTGGACTCTCTCCTATAAGATAACCCAGAGAATAAAGCAGCAAAAATCAACACTAGGAACAACATACTCCAGAAATTATGTGGAACTAAATGGGCTGCTTCAGCTGCCACCTTCAGGTCACCAGCCTTAGGGTTGATCTACTCCACAGCAGAATACTGTGCCCCTGCATGGCTTAACAGCTGCCATACTGGTAAGTTAGACACCAAACTCAGTGACATCATGAGGATTATAAACGGGTGTATTAAAACCACTCCAATTTGCTGGCTTCCTATTCTGAGCTATATATCACCGCCGGTTTTACGAAGGCAAGATGCACTAGTGAAAGAATACAGAAAAATTAGGAACAAGTCACTCCTATCGGTGCATTGCCAACCTTTCTCATTTATCAACTGGAAGACTCAAATGCAGGAATCCCCCACTTGCGCAACATCTGCCCAACACCTTTAACATCGATTCCCAATGGAAACCAAATGGGTTGCTGAATGTCCAGATACAGGAAGACATATAAGTGACCCCACACAAAAGGTGCCAGGCTTTGAACTACCATGTCAGCAATGGGCAATCCTGAATAGGATTCGCACTGCGCACGGCATCTGCTGGGACTCTCTGTATAAATGGGGCATAGTATCCTCTCCCAGTGTGACTGCGGGGTCCCACGTCAAACTGTAGATCACATTGTGACTGGATGTAAGCTGAGGGCATATACCGGTCCAGTATCTGATTGATAAACGATGCTGCGCTTCAATGGTCAAATGGCCTAGACCAAGGGTAGGCAACCTTGGCTCTTTTATGACTCGTGGACTTCAACTCCCATGCTGGCTCAGGAATTCTGGGAGTTGAAGTCCACGAGTCATAAAAGAGCCAAGGTTGCCTACTCCTGGGCCCTAGACATTGATATTTGAGCATAGATCTTTTAAACGTTTATATTGTGTTTTACTAATCTAGGTGAAACGTTAATATATATTGCTACTCCATATATGATATGCCATACGCTAAATAAATAAACAAACTACAATTCTCCTCCAACAAGATTTAGCCAATGCCAACTTGGTTCTCTTCTCTCTCTTTGCACACCTTCTGCCACTTTTACACTTGAGTGCCATCACCCCATCCAGTTCACATGGGAACCATCTCGTTTCAAGAACCACTTTGTGCTTTTATCTTCCTACATAGCTTCATTCTTGAGAATATTCCACACGTTACAAAAGCTTAAATCTTTCCAGAAGAAAGTCTTTTGACTTTATGGTTTGCTTTAAGTGGACGTTTATGCTGATTTTCGCATAAATAGGTGCCATAAGATATACGCATAGGAAAGTAAAATAACCAGTCCCTGAGCTAATATGGTTAGTCGCTCATTGATGTGGTCTCTTTGCCTTAAAAGGAGCTAACAAGTAACTAAGCTTGTTTGCCAACTGCCTGCCCCTCCTTCAAGGACCTCAGCATAGGATCACTTTCAAGTCTAGTGAAGAAGCTTGGATTCGACATGATCATTGCCAAAGGCCATTTCATACAGGAACATAATTATGTCAAAATTTAAGCCTGAGTTTGCTTAATCGAGGCCAACTCCTTATCCACCATTTTCACACATAATACCTCACCTAGCAATTTCTGTAGCACTTGCCCATCATAGACGTCTTCTTCAAGCTGTTTGACAATTATCCTTTCTTCAACCAGGACGTCATTTATCCAGTCAATCAAGACCTGGACAATGATGAAAGAGGGAAAACAATTATTCAAGTCATCTAAATAACACTGTGAGGAAAGCAACTGAATATAGATAGCCCTCAACTTACAACAGTTCATTTAGTGACTGTTCAGTTACAACAGCATTGAAAAAAAGTGACTTATGACCATTTTTCAGACTTACGACCTTTGTAGCATCCCCATGAACACGTGATCAAAATTCAGATGCTTGGCAACTGACTCATATTTATGACCGTTGCTGTGTCCCAAATTCATGGGATCCCCTTTTGTGACCTTCTGACAAGCAAAGTCAATGGGGAAGCCAGATTCACTTAACAACCGGGTTACTAACTTAACAACTGTAGTGATTCACTTAACAATTGTGGCAAGAAAGGTCATAAAATAGGGCAAAGCTCCATTTAACAAATGTCTCACTTAACAACAGAAATGTTAGGCTCAATTGTGGTTGTAAGCCAAGGGCTACCTGTATTGCTTTTAATAGCCACAAAACTATTTAGAAATTTGATGTGTTTATATTATTTTGTATATTTAACCTTTTACTGTTTAATTGTCTCATAAAGTCAGACTAACTAATCTAAACTGATAAATTACATAATACTGATATAAACAGCACTAACTAAACAGCCTATGTATGATTAATATTGATATAAATCCTTCCTTATTTTTATTTTTGCAAATAATAAAAATTTAAAAGGTTTTGTGCGCTTTAAGAATGGTAACAATGGGAAAAAATATGGATTAAATCTGTACCATTTATGCCAAGTTACAATTTACTAGAAAATTTCAAAAATGTTCTACAGATGGTATACAAATTCATCAATAATAATATCTAGAGAGAAAATCATACAGTAATTGCTGGAAATGTCATAAACAAAAGCAAGATTTTATCATATGTGGTAGAGGTGTAAAGTACTGGAAAGTTATACATATTACAATGAAAAAAATGGACTTTATATTTGAAATGAAACTGCATTTTTATCAGGTATAATCTAAGAAAAAAAACATCCTGAAATATTGTAACTTATTGAGATATCTCCTCATATGCTTCATGTTCCTCTTCCCCTTCGTTTTTATTTATTACTATTATTTTTTCTTTATTATTTTAATGTGTAGTAAGTGATCATGGCGCAGGTGGCCAGATTCTGTGCAGCAGCATTGGAGATTCGCCAGAAACATAAACAAACATTTTAGATCTTTTTAATAATCTTTTATAATTAATTTTATCACGTGTTTTCATCCAGCATTAGACTATACTCAATGTATTTTTATTGTCAGGTCAGTATGATTCAGTTTTTCTGAAGCTAGCTAATTTTTGTTATACTGTCTGTAAAACTAGGCAGACCTTGGTCACCCATTGATTACATCATTAATTGTAATATATTGCTATGTCTTCTTGTGTTGGTTCTGTTTAGTTTTATTTGAATGTTTAATTTATGTGTTGGCCTTTGGCTGTAATAATAAATTGACTGATTGATGTGTAGTACTTTTAATGTTTGTAAGCCATCCACAGTCATCTTTGGAGAAGACGGGTGGCACATAAATTTAATAAATAAGTAAGTAAAATGACAATTATTGAGGGTGAAGGTTCATTCTCCAAGCTGGTGGGTTGGTTTCTGAACATTTCGTTACCAGGCTAGGTAACATCTTCAGTGGAGTTTAGGGGATGTCAGTGTTCTTCTGTTTATAAGGGCTTCAGGTGTGGGTGTGTCAAGTGAGGGTCTTGTGATGGGTCAGTTGACAATTATTTGAGTGATGCTTCTGCACAAAAGGAATTCCATCAAGGAATGTACAGAGCAATCTAAATGTGGACAGAACGCTGAAGTGCTTAAGTAGGAGTGCTCAGGTGGCGTGTGCTTTGCAAGGGGGGGGGGCTGCAGCTTCACAACTAAAGCTGTGCCTCTTGGTACAAAAAAAGCGAGGCTTCAAATAGAATTTCACATCCACAATCTTGCAGATTTTGATCGCATCCTGTGGACACCATGGTTGTTAAACCTTCAATCCATTTTCCTGGACTGACTAGCAAAACACATCATTGTCATCCCGGAAGATGGCTATCATTTTTTACGGCATTTTTCATGCAAACATCTTCTATCTACTTGATATGTCCATTATTTCCCCACTCAGCATTCTGTATGCATAAGATTTTCTTGATTTTAAAAGATATTAATTGATTTAATATTTAGGACTTAGATTTATAAGGGGAATGAAAATTAGCCATTAGAATATAGTTTTGAATGATAATATGGAAGTTGGGTTGAGACAACAAAGGATACTTTATTAGTAAGTGGTGAGGTACTAGGATGAGAAATAGAATCTATTTGTGAAATAAAGTAAGAATGTATTTAAGTAAACAATATGTGTATTTTAGATATGACAACTATTTGGTAATGAAATAAGGGAAATTTGGGTTACCCGAAATCTAAATATTATGGATATTAAAGCTTAAATTGGAACACTGTAATTGAAATTAGGTAAAATTTAAAAACAGGACATGGATATGTATAAGTAAAAATATACTGATAAATGCCTTAATTGATTGAGTTATAATTAGAAATGTATTAATCTGAATGTGATATAATAATCAAGGGAAATAGAGAGGGAATTTTTGACGATGTAACCTGAGACATGTACGAAAGATCTTGTTACTGGACTATTGATTACCCAATCACCACGCTGCTTCCTAAATACTTGGATGTAAAACTGGAAAATTAATAAAACTTGTTTAAAAAAAAAAGATTTTCTTGCTGGGCTGCCCCCCAACCAAGTGAGATTTCCTCTGCAATATGCCAGCCTACAATTTGCTCTGTAAATCAACAGAGAAGAAAGTACATTTCCAACATTGGCACAATAAACATAATGTAGTATGCCTTCTACCACAATTCAATTTCCTAAAACTCTCCGCAAATAAATACAGGTGAAGATCTACCACATCTCCTCTCTTCCCAATATTAAGAGAAGGATGGAGAAATAATAAAGGTGGCATTTCTCAAAACACTAACATGCCGAATCAGGTAATATTTTTAACTTATGTTTTTGAATCAAGGATTTCTTGCCTGTCGGATTTTAGTCCTACTGTTCATTCTTTAAGGCACGGTCATGATTTTTCTTTTTTCTTTTTAATGTATCGTACTAAGCTTCCTTCTTAGATAAAAATGTGGACAAGAAATACAGTGGATTTACTGCCTAAAATTTATTACTTTACAGTGGCTTCTCCTGTGATAGTTTCTCCAAATGTATTTTCTCGGGAGACATTTTCTAGCAGTCATTTTTCTGTGCTACCAGCTACCAGAAATGCAAAATCAAAACACTTTCATTTTAAGGTAAGCTACATCAAAGAAAGGCAAACCTCTGCGTTGAAGCATTCCTCACCTTGATAAGTTCTTTAAACTTGGCATCTTCCTTTGAAGTGGGATCTATCATGGTACGTTCTTCATTTTCCTCTGGTAATTTCAAAAAGAAGTTCTTCATTAAAGCCATCGTGGCACAAACACAAGCACATTGTTTCAGAAATTGCTATTAAAAGACATCAGCTGCCGTCTAATTTATAAATGGCAAAAACTAGTTATCTCATAAACCTGAAAAGGAATCCAATTATCTAAATTGGGTATGGATAGTCTAGAGAAAAGAAGGACATGGGGTGACATGATTGCAGTATTCCAGTATTTGAGGGGCTGCCACAAAGAAGAGGGGGTCAACCTATTCTCCAAAACATCCGAAGGTAGGACAAGAAACAATGGATGGGAACCAATCAAAGAGGGAAGCAACCTGGAATTAAGGAGAAACTTCCTAACAGAACAACAGAACAATTAACCAGTGAAACAGCTTCTCTTCAGGAGTTGTAGGTGCTTCATCACTGCAGGTTTTTTAAGAAAAGACTGGATAGCCACCTGTCTGAAATGGTATAGGGTCTCCTGCTTGAGCAGGGGGTTGAACCTCATAAGGTCCCTTCCAGCTCTATTCTAATTGATTGATTGAAAAAGGCACTGCATGAAGGGTTACACTGTGTTGGTGAACAGGACATGTTGGTGAACTGGGCTTTCAGATCATGTGATATGTAACCCTGGGTTGCTTGCAGAAGACTTGACCCTTGTAGCTCTCAAACAGGAGTTTTTCAAAGGCAACGGAGGGACGATGCAAAGAGAGAATAAAAATTCATCCTCTTTCTCTAGTCATACTTCTACAATAGATACTAGCTTGCATTTTTACTCAGGATTAATTACTGGATTAGACTCGTATCAGGGTATGGCTCAGAAAATACTTCATCTAAATCCAAAGAAAGTTGTACAAAACTCACAAATTTTGAAAATAATTTCAACTTTGGCTAGCTCTAATTTAGATGATCTTTGTTCCAGATCTGGGTAAGGTCAGCAATAAAAAAAATAATTTTGGATTGCATGTGTGGGGGGAAAGCATATACGAATACATCAGTTCCTATATTAATGAACTGTTAGTTTTAGTTCAGAAATCTCATGTTGTTTAACAAAATTTCAGCTAGAGAGAGGATCCTGGAGCATCATATCATCGGTCCTTTCCAATCAGCCACACAGAAAACAAAACTCTTTTGTTCACATCATAAGTCTGTGATGTTGCATTCATACATACCTAGTAATGTATCTTCTGGATGAAGATCAGTTGTAGCAGGGGACATCGGTGCATTGATAGCATTTTTGCCTTCTTCTTGCAGATCAGACACTGAAAGAATGGAGAGGCCCAAAATATTTCATAATGGTATATACTATAGCTTAAAATTTGATTCGCTTCTACCAGGAGCCAAATGTTTTATAGATTGTATTTTTCTTTGCTTGGATTGAATGGGCTGACTAAAGTTATGCTAAACACCCCCACCTTTTAGGGTAGCTGTACTCCATAACTATTCCACGATCTGCAATTTTTGAAGAGTCTTTTCCATTTTTATTTTACCTCTTTTCATTCTTCCTCAAGTGACTGTAACTAATTCAGATAATATATTGGACAGGTAAATCAAACGTAAATCATTATGCTCTCATCTGTTGGAGAGAACTGAACATTTCTAGAATAGAACAGAAATCTTTATTAGCCAAGTGTGATTGGACACACAAGGAATTTGTCTCCGGTGCATAAGCTCTCAACGTACATACAAGTAACAAGTGATAAATCATGATCATAATCATAAAATACAATCATCATAAATCATCAGATACAACACTCAGTGATAGTCATAGGATACTAAATAATCATACTACTTCCAAGTCACATAAAATTCTTAGTATCTTTATAACTATGAAAACAAGGGCAAAATTTAAACTACAAACTAAGCATGTAAGTGAGCAGCATATGAAAGGGGTAGTAGGTATATTAAGCAGTCTGCTTTATTCCTCCAAGTTATTAAAACAATATTTGTTTTAATTTCATGTATCTTCCTCTGTTTTTACTGAAACACAATGGAAGAACTAAGAAAATTTTTCCTGACAGACCAATTAATCAGTGGAACAACTTGCCTCCTGAGGTTGTGTGTGCTCCAATACTGGAAGTTTTTAAGAAGAGATTGAACAACCATTTGTCTGAATAGGTATAGTGTTTCCTGCCTGAGCAGGGGCTGGACTAGAAGACCTCCAAGGTCTCGTCTATTCTATTCTATTCTATTCTATTCTATTCTATTCTATTCTATTCTACTTATTCTATTCTATTCTATTTCTATTTCTATTCTACTCTACTCTATTTCCTATTCTATTCTGAATAAGCCACAGCATAGTCTTTTATTTTGCTACTCAATCAATTTTAAGAGCAAAAGACTATTAACAATATAAGAGTCTCAAATGCTAAATGATTGAGAACTGTAATTAGTAAAACAGAAGTGGAGCAGCCATGCTGTAAATGCCAAAGAAAAGTCTCCCAGAAATTAGTATCCAATGATTGAACAGCAGGTTTTTTAATGACTCTTCAAAACGTGAGCCAGTTTCAAACTGGAGCTGGATATGAAGCATTTCTGGATTCTTCAAGAATAAGACAGAGACCAATGGAGTCAATCCTGTTGGTTGCATCGGCTTTTCAACTTACTCAGCCTTAAAAGAGATGCCAGATTAAATAAAAACCAGAGGCCTTGAATAAAATGGACCTTTTTGTCTTTTGCTAAAGCAGCAACTATTGCGTTCCGGACAATAAAACTGCACTGAAGGAGGCCAACTCTCAAAAACTGAAAACACCAGAACAAAGGTGGACTGTTTTCCATCCTGCTTGGATCCTTTTGACTCCAGCCCTGCCACCTCCAGGCTATCCTCAGCTCTTTTCTTCAGAAAAAGTCAGTTCTCTGCATCATTGGCTTTGCTCTCTGGCTGGATTCTGCATCAGAGGCATCCTTTGGTGGAAGGGAGATCGAAAAAAAGGCAGCGTTTTGGCCACAATGCGTGTAAAAAAAGAGGTGAAACTTAAATCACACAGTGGCAGTGCCTTCTTGATTTTTTGAACTCCCTACCTCAACCCAGGTACCCCTGTTTTATCTTCCCAATTTTACTGTAGTACTTAGCAAGGATTTCCTTTCCAACCAATTATGATTATGTAGGCTTAATTCGTTCTGTAGACACCTTCTCCAGCCTAGCACCACCCTTCAAATAATCTAGGCTAGAGTTTCTCAGCCTTGACAACTTTAACAGGTGTGGACTTCAACTCCCAGAATTCCCTGGGCTGGGGAATTCTAGGAGTTGAAGTCCACACCTCTTAAAGTTGCCCAGGTTGCGAAATATTGATTTAGACTGTAATATCACACCCTGCACAGCCACTAGCCACGTGAGAGGGGGATAATAGGAACTGTGGTCCAAGACATTTGAATGACCTGATATTACAAAAAAAAAAACCTCAGTTGCCATTAATGCTTTTTGCAGGTAAAACACAGCAATAAGATTTTCTGCACTTTCTGGGAATCCAAATTGCATAGTTCCAGTTACAACTTAAAAACAGCTGACCATAATCCATATTGAGGTACTATAACAGTGCATCATTGTATCACTTCAAATGATGATCAACATCTCTCATAATGATACATTTTCAGCCAATTGTTGTCTCTGCATGATGTAAACAGCAGCACCCAGTATTTCCCAATGCAATCTCCATGCTCGGAAGCCGAATCAAGAATGTGGAACTAAAAATAAATCACAACACAACTATCCTTCTTGTTACTGTCCTAGAGTGAGCTGGGAGAGATGGGGAAGGCAGAGTAATGCAAGTATGCTTTCTCCTCACGAGCCATTTGCACATCTGCCTAGCATGGCAAAGACCAGGCCTTATGCTAGCAGAGAAAGACCCAGGTATCTTCAAGATCTCCCTCGTGCAGCTAACCCACAACAGAAGCAGGCATTCACTCATATCTTTTCCTACCTCCTGTTTTCTTGCTTTTTTTTACAAAGCCGAGGTGCCATACTAGCATCCGGTAGCATTAAGGTTGCCTCCTTCCAAAAAGCAGAGTTGCCAGTCCAAAGGGCAGAAACTGACCAGCAAACGTGGATTGATTTGGTCACAGTGATTCCAGAAGCAGTGGCAAATCCCAGCAGAGGTGAGGGGTGTAAAAGAAGATACCCTGGCAAGACTGAGTGAAATTCAAGAAGAATGGATGCTTTACACAGGAGCTAAATAGCTGCCATTCTCTCTTGAGTGTGAACAGGACTTCTGGTTCTCAATCTTTGGAGGAGATTAACCCACTGCTCATCAAATGCCCACGACAATGGAAGATACCAGACCCATCAAAACACGATGCCCCAGGGAAACAGGAAAATATGTCACAGTTGCACCCAGTAGGCAGTTGGGGGGGCATTTCTACAAAAGGCAACTGGCATGTCTCAGGGCCTCAAGCTGAGCTTAATTGGTGCGTATGAAAAATTCCTGCTGGTATCTTCAGGAATTGATAGAAGGGCATGCAAAGCCAGTGGAGTTCCGGTGACAACTCATGAGGAGACCATCTTGATCCATTAATCTCTAGGGATTATGTATCAGATTTCCTACCAGTAGATTTTGGTCCTTTAAACCCTGTCAAACATCCTGGAACTCTTAAGAAGAGCAGGATACCTATTGGAGAAATAAAAGCTATTTGTCTTCACCACTTCACCACATCTAACAAAATGAAATTCCAGTGATGAAAAAAGTAAGGTTCTACATTTAGGGAAGAAAAACCAAATGCACAGGTACAGTATAGGTGGTACCTTGCTCAATAGTAGTAACTGTGAGAGGGATCTTGGAGTCCTATTGGACAATCACTTAAATATGAGCCAGCAGTGTGCTACAGCTGCCAAAAAAGCCAACATAGTGCTAGGCTGCATTAACAGAGGGATAGAATCAAGATCACGTGAAGTATTAATACCACTTTACAATGCCTTGGTAAGGCCACACTTGGAATACTGCATCCAGTTTTGATCACCACGATGTAAAAAAGATGTTGAGACTCTAGAAAGAGTGAAGAGAAGAGCAACAAAGATGATCAGGGGACTGGAGGCTAAAACATATAAAGAACGGTTGCTGAAATTGGGTATGTCTAGTTTAATGAAAAGACGGACTAGGGATGACATGATATACCTCAGTGACTGCCACAAAGAAGAGGGAGTCAATCTATTCTCCAAAGCGCCTGAAGGCAGGACAAGAAGCAAAGGATGGAAACTAATCAAGGAGAGAAGCAACCTAGAACTAAGGAGAAACTTCCTAACAATTAGAACAATTAATCAGTGGAACAACTTGCCAACACTCACCAGAGGTTGTGAGTGCTCCATCACTGGAGCTTTTTAAGAAGAGATTGGACAACCATCTGTCTGAAATGGTATAAGTATATTCCTGCCTGAACAGGGGGTTGGACTAGAAGATCTCCAAGGTCCCTTGCAACTGTTATTCTGTTCTGTACTGTTCATGCATCAACATCATTACAACAATAGCACTTAAATGTACATAGCACTCCATAATGCTTTACAGCACATTATCCTGAAGAGAAGATTTTTCAGGAAACACAGAAACACAGAACACTAAGTTAACTACTCAACTTCAAAATCTGTCTTCTCCTTTTCTCCAAAAAGTCATAGAATACAACATTATCTTATGCAAACAAGGACAAGTTCCCTTGCAAAGCAATCTAAAAATCTAGCAGTTAAAAGTCAATAGCCCCTGAAAATAAAGTGCAGCTGTTTTCTACATTGTCTCTACAAATGAGTTTCTCTGAATGGTAATCTGGATATTCAAAAGAAGCCAGATGATAAGTACTATTTAATTTTAGCTGCAGTTATTTCTGGTCTAAGATCTGAACTTCACAGTATTGAAAAACAGCAGCTGTTGTGAAGCCACTGAATAGAGCAGCTAATTATGGGACACAAGTGCTGCTCTCTGAGTAAATCAAGCTGGGATGGAGAACTTATCAACTTAAAAAGATCTCTGTTTTATCATCAGTTAGAATGCTATGTATAAACAACCCATTTTAAAAAAAAAAAAACACATGATGCAAACAAAGTGTTTGATTTATGGAGAATCAAAGCACTGAACTTTGCTATTTTAACAGTGACAACTCTGCAAACAGGAACAAGCATCATTCTTTTTGCTGTTGTTTTTCTGATGTATTCTCCATTTCAAACCTTTTCACCGGAATAAGCAAGAATCAGCTATTCAGACATTTCAACTTATCACAAGTGGCAAGGCTACTGACAAGCAGGGAAATAAAGGCAAACAATTAGCCTTGTCAGAAATTTCTCCGTATCTCTTTCAGGGTTATTAACATTGATATTTGTGTAAATAAACATGATCAGGTGGACCAAAACATCATAGAATGAATCCCACTTGATAAAAAGTGTCCACGAAAGAGACTTAAAACAAGATGGATTGATGACATCAGCAAGTACTGTGGGCCCAATTGGCAAAAGAAAGCTCAGGACCTTATTGGTTGGAAACATGTGGAAGTGGCCTTCATCCTGCAGTGGATAGACAATGGCTAAAATGATGATGATGATGAAACATGTTTATAGTGATTTAACTTGGAACTTCTGTGAATTCTGGGTCTCTCGCTGGATTGCTAATGGCAGTCATTGATTTCCTTTGAGGACCTTGAGTGAATTGAATAAATGATGCCCACCTTCCCTTAAATACCTATTAAAATATTTTCAAAAGTAATTCTAGTACTATCATTATCCTAATAAACCTAAATACATAAACCTTCTCTGTCTGTAATCATTCCTCTTGCTTACTATGCTAATTTCCTTCTTTTCATTTCTGACAAAACATAATTATAATTTTTTCTGGGCTAGAAACTGAAAAATATTGCATTGAGGGTGAATAAGAAAAGATATGTATTTCCAATGGTTCAGAATCGTATGTTGAGTTTTGGCTTCCTTCTGTCAACGAACCATCATAGAATCAAATCTCAGAAACAAAACTTTCAAATTAATTTGCCCATATTTTCCCTGGTAAAGAAAAGAAACTTCAACTCTATTTATGGAGGCTTGATGGCTGGACTTAAAAACACATAGTGGATGGGGAATTCTGGGAGTTGAAATCCACCTATTTTAAAATAGCCAAGGTTGAGAAACGCTTAAGATTTTTTTTTTCTTCCAATCATGTCCAATTCTCAGAGACTGCCTGGACATGGCTTAGATTAAAACACAACAATTCCATCTTTATTGGGGTTCCTGTGAAGCAAAAAAATATCAGATGAAGTAGCCAATCTTTTCTGATCTTAAAAAATGAAGCACAGTTGAACCACATTGGTATTTGGATGGAAGGCTACTCACAAATCTAGTCTGCGAATTAAAAAAAAAAAAAAACACCAGATGGAAATGATAAACTGCATCTGGATTTGGCAATGACTATTCCAACTCAATCTTCATTGTTAAATTATCTCAGTCGTTTGATCTCAGCAGGACAGGACTGGGATCAAATTGGGACAGATTGCTCTTCTGTCAAAGACTATAAGACTTTGTGTAAGCAAATGTCTCCAATCAAACTTACAGACTGAGCACAGGTCAGCAGAGGAATGCTAAATAATCAGTGTTAACTAACTCTAGTATCCTCTCTGTGGTGTAAGTCTTAGATAAATTAAGCGTTTAAACTGTCTTCTGAAGCAAAAGGAACAGAAGAGGAGGAGCAAACAACTCACTGTTAAACTGACGATCGATCCCTCCAAGGATAAAGAAACACGTGCAAGAACAGCTTCTGGATTTGCAAAAGCCCACTATTGCTTGCAATTATAGAGAGCAATTATTTGGAAATCTAAGAACAAAACCCTCCCACTTACACAAATGACTCTGCAGGAAGATCAGGCAGAAGACGATAAAACAGAAGAAACCAGAAGACGATAAAACAGAAGAAACCACACAGCGACCTCAACCCTTCTCTTCCTCATATGCCTTATTTGTACAACTACTTCCAGATAACTGTTGGTTAGACAACCAACTGGTTGATTGTGGTCAGCCAGTAAGTAAACTGCTCAGCTCTACTCTAATCCAGTTCCTGACTAAGAAAAATTACAATACCTTTGGTCCAGTCATTTTGAGGGATTATTAATTACAGGGGGACTCCATCTTCAATTCTTTGAACCATTTGACTTTCTAAAATCTTACACAATAATATTTCATTGCTGCAAAACAAGGCCTGCTGGTTTACATTTTACTGGTTTAATTCTTCACTCTTCAAAAATTATCAAAGAAAAACTGGACAAGGGTCGTAACTTCAGAGGGCAACAAACATTTGCAAATAATCCCATTTGCCCAACCCAGGAAAGAGACTTGGAAGGTGATAGGTGAAATCTTTCCACTTTCAAGGGGCCACAAAGAACGGAGCAAAACTTTCACATTGGTGCTGGGGAATGAAACCAAGAATACGCCACTCCTGCTAAAAGCTGAGGGGATGGGGGAATAAACCATCTCATCTTCTGTCTTCAAACAGAATCCTGTGCACCTTTTTCCTGGTCATAAATTGCATTTTTCCATGCCCACCTCACTGCATTTTGAGGGGTATTTGTAGGCTGTGGTCCAAAAACTCAAGACAGCGGGCATAACAATGCAACTGAAGTGGCGGCTGTTTTATGCACATCACAGAGCGTCAACTGCACCATTGCAGCTGCCATGGTAACTTTTTTGACCAGAGTTTCTGAACATCCCTGCTTGCATTGGAAAGAGGTTATTACGGCATTTCCTGCACCTTTATTTTTGCCTAAAAGTGAATGATGGTAATAATAATTAATAATAATAGTAAAGCATGCCCTTGATCCATGCAGCAATGTTGACAGACTCTTACTTACCAAAGAAAATAGTTGAACTTAGATTGTTGCAAGTATGCCAGACAGCTGAAGAAGAAAAAAGAGCATTGGAAGACTATCTGAAGGACAGTGCAGAAGATGCACTGAAGCTAGTATGCCATGAAGGCTTACTGAGTATTGGAGAGATCAAACTGGCCTACAAAAAAGACCAAATGAAGAATAGAAAAGAGATATAGACAGCAAAGCATTACATGGCCAGTACATTAAAGAAAAGCATGCAAAGCAGATAACAAGTCCTGGCGATGACTAAGAGCAAGGAAGTTGAAGAACGAGACAGAGGGACTAATTCTGGGTGGAAAGACCAAGCCATAGGAACAAATGCCTACAAAGTCAGAATTGAGAAGACAGCAACGTAGAGCTGAAGTAACAGCTAGTTAGTTAGATAGCTAGCTGTAAGATTGTACAGACCAATTACAAATCCTGTACTCCTAACTCCTTAATTTTCTTGCCAAGCTGTTCATCGTCTCTTGATATTGTTTTCAGGTTCGTTGTTGGTCATTCATACCCACATGAAGGAGAAGAAAGAGATAGTAATCTGTGGACTTGATTATCTTAGTAAAGTTCTCAGCCACATCTTTGACTTTTGCTCCAGGGGGACAACATACCTCCCTAGATTGATTGTCCGGTCTACGGACTGCTGATTCCGTTCCCCTGAGCAGCGAATCTCCTATCACCAACACTCACTCTTTTTGCTTGGAAAAGTCTGGGCTATTTTTCTTCCTATCACAGGAGCACTTGTTGATGTCCCTTCTCCAGGTGTCTGCATGCTTTCTTCCAGGGGGAGGCTATGAAATCAGTTGCTCAGATCGATTGGGGCTGCACTGGACTTGGCTGAATTAGACAGCAAGGGCATTGTTCTTGGTTGTTGTTTTTTCTTCTATGAGTGACATGTTGCCATTGATCTGTCTCATTTCTTCTGGTAGTTGTTTGTTCCTTACTGTGTTCAGTTTGGATGCAGTCTTCTTCCTTTCACTGAAATTTCTCATTTTGTAAGTTGAGTCTCAGAGTGCCTAGAGTGGCTCTGGATCTTTTACTTTTTTGGACTTTTTAATTAAAGTATATATACATACATCTCTTTGTATATTTTCTCATGACCTTGTCGTTCAATACAACAAATAAATCACAATAAAATTGGAATGCACAGACAGAGACAGACCTCTGCTCTGCTAGCTTCCTCATAAGAGCTGCAAGCAATCTGTGGTAAGATTTGCATGCTCAGCTTCTGAAAATACAAGTCAAGCATTTAAAAAAATAAGACTTTTAATAAGAATGATAAAGAAAGGATACCTAAGGTTATTGCAATTATTTACCACTACCGGTCGTTTCATTTTTACGTAAATTGCAGCCCAGCCAAGAACTCAAATATTACTTGTATTATGAAGGAAAATTGAAATATTAAGACGCATTTGACTCCTGAATTAGTTCCTCACCTCTATGCAGTGGGAAAAAGAGGATGTAGGAATATGGTAATAAACTGGTATCACTTTTAATAACCAAAGGACTTCTCTTTTTCCTGCTAAATTTGCGATCAAAAGGAGAAGACTGTCATCGTAAGGCTCAAGTCAAAATATTTCTTTGTCTAAGCTGCATTCCAAAATAGCAAAAGTAACTGATTAATCTATTTCGGCATTTTTCAAACTGGGTAACTTTAAAATGTGTGGACTTCACATCTTAAGTTAAGGTTGGATGGATCTATTTCATGGATGGATCTATTTCATGGATCTATTTCATTTCTATCCTACTTTTCTCTGAGATTTCTGAATGGTATGGACAGGACAGCCTCCCCTTCCCCAGTTTTATCCCACAACAACCAGCTGGGGTAAGTCTTGAAGAAACTGCAGTCACAGTTACAAAAGTCTGTTTTAAAACCCGGGAACTCAATTAGAAAGAAACTCAAGATTGCTATTCCTTGATTTCCTTTGATATATAGACATTGTCAAGTTTTCAAGATTCTGTTATTTGAGCCAGAACAAGTAGAACAGTCTGCCCCTGGTGGCCAACCTGGATACTGCTGCTCCAAAAGAGCAAAGTTGAATTACAGTTCTTTTATGACTATGACTCTATGACACATTATATCGGTTTAAAATTTATTAATACTATAAATTGTAGACCTTGTATAATTTTCACCTGTTATTTTTGAAAATATATTCATCGTTTTGTTGAGAAGGTCGTAACTTTATATTTTGCTGTTCTAATTACAGACAGTCCTTGACTTACGGCAACTGAGATCAAAATTTCTGTTGCTAAGCAAGGCAAGTTGTTAAGTGAATTTTGCCCCATTTTACCACTTTTTTTGCCACAGTTGTTAAGCAAATCGCTGCAGATTTTAAGTTGATGATGCGGTAATTAAGCGAATCTAGCTTCTCCCATTAACTTTGTTGGAAAACCGGCTGGAAAGATTATAAATGGTGATCAAATGACCCCAAGGACTATGCAACTGTCATAAATAAATGCCAGATGCCAAGCACACGAATTTTGACCACATGACCATGGTCGTAAGTTTGAAAAATGGTCATAAGTCACTTTTTTCAGTGCCATTGTAACTTTGAACAATTACTGAACAAATGGCTGTAAGTATATAATCTTATACCAATTGTTTTATTCCTTGTACTGCACTTATTTGTTCATGCTCAATAAATAAAACTACTCCTACTAATCAAGTCCAAACTATCAAAAATGGCACTGCCTACTGAATAGTGTGGAATGGAAATGCAAACAGTTGGTTCTACTGGTAAATATTGAATATTTCAAGGCTGGACTGTGAAGTAAAAAAACTACCATTTTTTTCCGTCTATAAGACACACACACCCTTGTATAAGACGGCCCCCAATTTTCTAAAGAAAAATTCAGAAATCAACATTTTAAATATTAAACAAACCACATCTTTAGTGGCAGTAAAACAAGTGGCCATGCCATCACACAAGGGAGGCGACTTCCTCCAATCAGATGGCGCTCTGCGGGCTTAGTCCCGCCCACCCCCTCGGCCGTCAATCACTGTACTGAGGCGGCTTCCGGGGCCTCTTGCAGCTTCAGCCCAAGCTGTGCCGGTGAAAAACGGGTCATAGAAGGCGGCTTCAGTGGGACCGGCGGCATCCTTGGGGCAGCGCGATCCTCCAGCACCAGGCGGCATCTCGGGCCGGCTTTCTCCCCATCCAGGCGGCATCTCGGGCCAGTGATATCCTCCTGCACCAGGCGGCATGGCAGCGGCATGTGAAGAACCCACACAGGCATGCCCTGGGCTGCGGAGGTTACCATTATTTTTTCGTGTATAAGACGCTGCACTTGTATAAGACGCACCTGATTTTTGAACAGGGTGTTTGCAGGAAAAAAAATAGCGTCTTATACACAGAAAAATACACGGTATTTATTAAGAGACTTTTTCCCACACTTCTTTTCTGTGTCATGCTTTATAGAAGAGTTTGTCTACAGGAAGTCCTTCACTTACAACAGTTTGTTTAGTGACCGTTCAAAGTTACAACAGCACTGAAAAAAGTGACTTATGACCGTTGTTCACACTTATGGCCATTGCAGCAGCCCCATGGTCACGTGATCAAAATTTGGATGCTTGGCAACTGGTTCATATTTATGACGGCTGCAGTATCCCAGGGTCATGTGACCAGCTTTTGCGACCTTCTGACAAGCAAAGTCAATGGGGAAGCCAGATTTATGTAACAACTGTGTTACTAACACGACTGCAATGATTCACTTAACAACTGGGGCAAGAAAGGTAATCAAATGGGGCAAAACACACTTAACAAATGTCTTAACAGCATAAATTTTGGGCTCAATTGTGGTCGTAAGTCGAGGACTACCTGTACTTTATGAAGTTTGAGAGGTCCGGACTACATCTCCCAGAATCCTTGGAACTGTAGTCCATACCTCTTAAACTTCCCAAGGCTGAGAACACTGCCTTAGAGCTTAGTTTTGACAAAGCAGTCTAACTCTACCACTTTCAGCTAAGGAACAGCCACCCATGCCTCCAATTATTCCTAAAATGCTGATTAAGCACCACAGCCTCACACAAAAAATGTTAAAAGGAAGGATCTTAAGGGTAAGTTTTTGGTGCTATCAAACACTGAACCGTTACAGAGGAAGCAAGTCATAATTAAGGAAGTCAAAATAAATATTCCCATCCTTGCACAATTCTGCAATCTTTTCTCACAAGGATGAACCTGTCAACGCAACTGACCAAATATTCAAGATAAGGGAAGCATAAGGAAGACATTTGCATTCAGCTCCTTTAAATCTTTGTTTTGTTTTAAAATGCAAGCACGACAATTTACCATGACAATAAAAAAAAAAAAAATCAAGGGTAACACTAAATAATGCTGAATTGTATTTGCAAATACCAAGGACAATTTTATAGACATGTCAAAAATTTTCATATTATCAACAGTCATAAAATGAGACCTTTGAAAAGAAGCATTTATTTCAAATATAATCTTTTATGAGGTCCCACTAACATGGCACTTTGGAGAAAAGAGCTGAAGAATGGCCAAAAAAAAGAAAACAACGCAAAGCCTTGAGAAACCTATTCAGTTACTTTTAAATTTGAACAATCTCTCAATAAAAACATTCCAACATGTTCTTAACATTTTTGCTACTCCATCTTTTTGTTATATCTTTGAAACATTCCACTGGATCAAAACACTTCCGCTTATTGTTCTTTGGAATCCTTTCCTGAGGCCCAAGCCTCTTGCAGACTGAACAGATTGTTATTATTTATTAAAGTTTCACCTGTAGAAAAATATTGGTTTAAAATTCCTGATGTGTCAAAAAGAAGGAATTCACAATGTCAGATAGAATTATGCAAACTCCTGGCGCTAATAACTTGAGGAATGCTGAAGAAAGAACATCTATATTGATTTAAATAAAGGTGGTGTGTTTTTTTTTAAATGTAAAGCTTGTTTAGTCTAAGCTCAACTCTGAGGAGTTCATGAACTCCTCCTTCATGCAGCTTTTGGGACAATACTGCAGAAGTGATTTGTGATTCTTTCTTCTAGGATGGATTTTCAGCTGAGATTTCTTTTTTCTTTTAGTCTCCTACCCTAAAATTTCCCAATGATATTCTGTCCAAGTTTTAACCATATCCATACCTGCTTAATGTTTCATTTCAGACAGGTTGCTGCTACCTGCACTATACCGGCACACATACAACAAACCCCATTTGAGATAAGGAAAGGGGGGGGGAAAGAAAATGATAGTGCCAAGTTATTTCTTACTTTGGCATGTTTTTGTAAGGGGTGTCTGTAAGAAAAAAGTCAAGATGGTGGCCACAACAGAGGGGTCAAGACTCTGTGTCATCACACATAAAAAAAAAAGGTACAGCTTTGACCCCATTGTGGCCACCATCTTGACTTTTTTTGAATGTATCCTACAGACACGGCTGTGCGCAAATGGAATGATTTGAATACTCAAAGCATTTGATTTCTAATGCTGATCTAATTTATTATAGACTATGCTTCTAGTTATTTATTTTATAAATGATATAAGGTGGTGAATATGTCCAATCTTATTCCTCCCGTTTTCCCCACAACAATAACTCTATGAGGTGCACTGGGCTGAGAGAGAGTGATTAGTCCAAAGTAGGGGTCTTCAAACTTGGCCCTTTTATGACTTGTGGACTTCAACTCCCAGAATTCCTCAGCCAGGCATGCTGGCTGAGGAATTCTGGGAGTTGAAGTCCACAAGTCATAAAAGGGCCAAGTTTGAAGACCCCTGGTCCAAAGTCACCCAGCTAGCTTTCATGCCTAAGGCGGGACTAGAACTCATTCTTTGTTGGTGATTGGCCCAAAGTCATCCAGCTGGCTTTCATGCCTAAGTGGGACAAGAATTCACCATCTCCTGGTTTCTAGCCTGGTGTAGCTAGACCAAACTGGTTAGTGATTTATATTGTGTAAATCGAGTATTTTTAAGTTAAACGGTGATGTTTAGTTTTCATTTAAAATAACGGATGAGAAACATAAATGAGTAACTTAATAATAAGCTAAAAAACCTAATTTTCCTGACATTTCAGACCCCACGTTTGCTTCCTTGAATTTTACTATTTGTATGTTAGTCATTTGTGTTACATATCTTTGATCCTGCTTGGTTCATAATCTTTTCTAATTCTTTTTCCATTTAAAAAAAGCAACTGGCGCTTTTGAGAGGCCCCACAAGCCAAAGGTGACACAGGTCTATTGTCCGCAAATTCAACAGGGATTTTTCTTATCATCTCCCTTTCAGGAAAAGGAAAGGATAAAAGGGCAAAAATGAAATTTCCTATCTGGAAGTGATGCTCACTCTGCAAATAATGCTTTTGACAAACAGTCTATCTGGCATAGGCCAAACAATCCTTAACAGATCTTTCCACTGAAGGGGGAATTTTGTACCTACTTAAAAAAAAGAGAAAGGAACTCAGTAGCTCTTTTCTCAGTATTTTAATTCAACCAGGGACCGGTTCTGTGGAGAGAGGTTTTTCCGTGGACCGGAGGAGGCGTGGTTTTGTGTGCTGCCTGCATCCTGTGGATGGGGTTTTCCTTGTTTGTGCGGACCGGTTGCTGGCATGCCGCAGCCCGGTACTGGTCCACGGACTGGAGGTTGGGGACCCCTCATCTAGAGAACCCTAAGAAAATTTAATCTGTCCAATAATATGAGTAAGTGGTAAAAGCTGAGAAATTCCTGAAAAACTGTTCTTTTGGGAAAAGACTGAAAATTCTAATATGAAGTTATTTTATTCAGACTTGGAGAATTGGCCAAACATAATGGATTTTTTACCCAGAACATCTTCCTGAATTTTTTTTGTGGCGTGCCGAAGGCTCCTGAGGTCCTCATACTTCTGGGCGTAAGAGGTCTACTTTAAAGAAATGGATCAGAAGGAATCTGATAGCACTTTTCCAATTACTGTAATACGTTTTAAGAAAAGATTTTCATGAGCTCATAAAAGTGTTTTGCCTTTTCATAAAATGTGTTAGTTGGAAATGGTGCTACCAGACCTGACTTTTTTTTCCACAACACAACTCTCCTCCTACAAGATCTACAACTCAGAGAAATAGAACACACTTTCTGGACTGCTGTGTGGGTTGCTTTTTCAAGTGAAACCCCTTGTAGAAAGCAGGCCAGGTCCAAAATCGGGGGTGCGGGAAGGAATAGCAACCATACCAACATTTCTGAACTGGATCTGGTTCATGCCTTCCAACATTAGCTGAAGGTCACAAAATCAAGTAATTTGGGCAAATGGGCAACTCAACTTCTGTTCCTTGGCTGCCAGTTGTCATATGTAAATTGTTGTTGTTGTTTAGTTGCGAAGTCGTGTCCGACCCATCGCGACCCCAGGGACAACGTTCCTCCAGGCCTTCCTGTCCTCTACCATCTTCTGGAGTCCATTTAAGCTCACGCCTACTGCTTCAGTGACTCCATCCAGCCACCTCATTCTCTGTCGTCCCCGTCTTCTATTGCCCTCAATCTTTCCCAGCATTAGGCTCTTCTCCAGTGAGTCCTTCCTTCTCATTAGGTGGCCAAAGTACTTGAGTTTCAACTTCAGGATCTGATATGTAAATTAGGTATGACATATTTGTACAAATAATCAGTCTGAAGGCCAATAGATTTCACAAACAGTAGCCTTCTCAGGCAACTAAATTAAAATGGCCTTATTCTAAAGGGAGGCATCTTTCCTGATATTTGTATTCTGCTTCTGAGACTAAAACTCTCCCCAAGTGGGTAGCATATATCACTAGAACTGTGCAAGCTTTAAAAAAGCTCAGGAAATCTTGGGGAGATGCAGGAATACAGCTTTCCACCGCTAATTATAGCAGTTGTGTCTTTTTTTTAGGTTTCTATTAAAGTCTAAATCAGTGTTTCTCAGCCTTATCAACTATAAGATGTGAAGACTTTGTCTCCCAGAATTCTCAAGGAGTTGAAGCCCACATACTGTAAAGTTAATACGGTTGAGAAAAAAAATAGTCTAAAATATCCTTTAAACATATGGGTGCACAAATGAACAGTAGAGAGTGCTGTGTTTCTATAAGAACAGAAGCACTTCTTCTGAAACCTTTTTTGAAGCAGACACAGCCCTAATAATCAGTGAAATATAAGGAATAACCTTGGGTCATTGACCACTTGCCATTCTCTGGGATTCTAAGCACTTTTCCTACTTGAAGAGTGAAACATGAATATGGACCCTCTGGGACCGAAAGTGGTGAAGACGTTTGTATATAGAATATAGAATAATAAGAGTTGGAAAGGATCTTGGAAGTCTCCTAGTCCAATCCGCTACTCAAGCAGGAGACCCTATACCATTCAGGACAAATGGCATGTTCAGAAGAACTTTCTGTTCACTATTATTTCATTATTTTCACACACACATGCTTTCACGTGCACAGCTGCTTTGGGGTTATGCAAAATTACGCAGCGTGCAAAAAAAGAACAGTGAGCAAAGGGATTATAAGAAGGCAAAATTTAATCAAATCTAGTTTATACCATGCCCAATCACTATTCCTATCTGAAGCTCTGTATCCTTGCAAAATTCTGCAAAGCCACATAATTTCTGAACTGCTTTTTGTTCTTCGCACACTTGTCGTCTTTTTTTTTCTGAGGGTCTCATCAGCTCCATGTAATTCTGAATTTATCTTCCCCTTCCTCTGAATCGTTCCGCTTCATAAATTTATTGTGCAGTTTGATTCCTCCTCCAAATCACCTCAACATACGTATTACATGTTGGTCATTCACTTACCCATGAGCATTATTAAAGAAGAGTAATTTCATTTGTTCAGATTAATTCTCTCCCACCCACCTCTTTCCAAATTCTGTCCTTTATCCCTCTAATTCTTCTAGTGCATCCCCTTCTCCAAATTACACACAAAAGAAGGGAGGGAGAGGGTCATGGGTCTCAAGCCAGATTCAGTTCCTCTGGGGGAAAAACTCTTTAGAAAGTAAACAGAGGTGCATAATGCTATCGACTAATTAGACATTTCTCTCCAAGTTAAAGAATGGAAAAATCCAACAGTTCAGATGAGATCATTATTTATGTAGCCCAAACTGCACAATTTAATCAAGAGTCTGCAAAGCCTGCTCACTCTGTGTACAGCACAAAATACCTACGGTAAAAAAGTAGGAACCCAACTTTTGCTGAATTTGCTTACTTGCTTACTTACTCACAACCAACATTTTCATGCTCTCTTAATTCATCAATGGAAACCTTTTCATCCACGCGCAGGACTCCCAGTTCACTCAAAGCCTTCTGCTTGATGACCAAGACAAAAAAACCCCAGACCGTCCTGGAAACACTTTTCAAGTGGACAATACCCTATGCTTGTAGTCTCTACTGGGTTTCTGCTCCACCCCCATAAGCAAGACAGTTGTTAAGTGTGTTTTGTCCCATTTTATGACCTTTCTTGCCACAGTTGTTAAGTGAATCACCACAGCATTAAGTTAGTAACATGGTTGTTAAGTGAATCTGCCTTCCTCATTAACTTGGTTTGTCAGAAGGTCAGAAAAGGTGATCAGATGACCTTGGGCACTGCGACTGTCGTAAGTACATGGCCAGTTGCCAAGCATCCAAATTTTAATCAGGCAACAATGAGGATGCTACAACGGTCATAAGTGTGAAAAACAGTCATAAGTCACTTTTTTCAATGCCATCGTAACTTTAAAAAGTCACTAAATGAATGGTTGTAAGTCGAGAACTTCCTGCACTGAAAAAGAAAGGAAGATAGCTCATTTATCAGCCCAAATTCTTCAATCTCTGAAATCTCCCCACTTGATAGAAATGCCAATCTGTAAACCCAAACATACCCAGCGTCAAAGACACGACAATGTTGGCAACGTTGTGGAATTGGTTGGCCCCCGACTTCCTCCAGGATGTTCTGAACTTCCCAATTACATCTCCTAGTAGTCTTCCTTCCTCCAAAAATATTCTGCTCCAGCCCTGCTTAGCTCTTTGGTCATATCAGTCATATCCCAGTGAGTATAAAAATGATGAAGCCCATAACTTATCGTCTTAATTTCACATATAGCCACTTTGTAAAAGTATATCTGTCCTTTTACTGCCTGGTTTTTCTGGACAATAAGCATTTAAGCACTGTAGTAGCTGGGAACCCTATTGCCCTTCACGGTGCATTTTAGTGAAGTCATCTCTGTTTTATTAACCGTATAGCCAACATCTAACCTATTAAACTAATTGTGTTTGGCTCTGGAACTGTGCGTTTTGCAGCATTGTCAGCAACCATCACTCTCAGCCAAGCCTGTGACCATGTCTAAGCTGCCACACTCCAGCACCATTGACATGGCAAAACGACACCCCGGGAGCAGCAGCTGCAACCCCAAAAAACCATAAGGGCCTGCCAGATCCTTCCTGCTTCCTGTGAGAGGGGGGGGGAAGTCTTCACGATGGGAGAAGTAGGAGAGGCTTGGGACGAATGCAGAGTGAATGCCTGGAGGTCTAAAATAATGTTGTCTTTATAAAGCAAATCCAGCGCAGTATTTAATTTTAAATGGAAACCATTATTGGATACAGTCTTATCCCTAGAACTGTGCCACACCCAAAATTAGGATTTTGGAGCCCGTATTTTAATTTACTGAAAAATTTGGAACAGTTTCTCAACCCTGGCAACTTTTAAGACGCATGGACTTCAACTCCCAGAATTCCCCAGCCAGCCATGCATCTTAAAGTTGCCAAATTTGAGAAACACTGATTTGGAGTATTAGTGGAAAGTATCATTTTCTATCAATGGTTTTTTTCTTTTTTAGTCAACTGAATACTTTTATCTTAAAACTTAACAGGGACATGTGGATTTGGACTAAAAAAAACCAAATATGAAATGTCTCCTAATGCTATAAAGCTTCTAAGGATGTGTGGGAATTGTTTTTTAGTTTTGTGAAAAATCTACCGATTTTTCTCTATTAATATCTGATTTCCCTACCTCTATTACATACGTTTCTTATCTTCTTTTAAAACATATCTTAAAGAAATCGGGAGGGGGGGAGGCAAAATGGTTGCCATAACCCTTGCAAATGTTTGGGGCTCCCGTATCAGCCTCAAAATGGGGTGGTCCTCACTGGGCTGGGCAAAGTCTAGTGAGATGTTGGTGAAAAGGCAGCGTACAAAGGCACACGGAGAGATGACAGACATATTAAGTGCACAGTTCATACCAATTCTGGAGCTCACAGCTAGGGATGGACGCTGCAGTTGCACGCTCAGCTCGTTTCAGGTCGAACTCAAAATTTCTACAGGGTGTAGTCAAAAAATGTCAAGAAGGCATTACACAACAGTGTCAATGAAACTCAGCCTGATTTTAGATGTGTTGCAGAGAAACACCACAGTCCAGGATGGTATAAGAGCTCCTGCCTTAGGCAGGGGATTGGAGAGCAAGATTTCCAAAATCACTTCCAGCCCTACGATTCTATGATATCCCCTCAGCAGCAGCCAGCATCTTTATGGAGAAAGGATTCAGCAGGTGACAGAAGACAAACCTTTGCAGTAGACCAGATCAGGAGACAGAGTACTGAACACAAAGCTGCAGGAACTCTACTTTATTGTTGAAGGGTCTAATAACTCTCTCTTATTCTTCTTATACTCAAGAGAATGAAGGTAGGCTGATCCTGAGTATTTACCTCACACTCTTTTTTTTTTCTTTCGAGGCTAAGCCATTGTTTAATCTGCCCTTAATTAGAAGTGTCTGTGGAGATTCTCAGTCATCCAGGTCGTGGTTGTCCCAAAGGTGCTTTTTCAGGAGGCAACTGGACTTTCTTGTTTTTTCTTTGAAGACGTTTCGCTTCTTATCCAAGAGGCTTCCTGCAGCCTGCAACCAGAAGGCTCCACACACATTTGTACTACTCGGGTGATTCTGAGGACACAGAAAACCTCCAAATGGCCCCAACCACTCTCTAAAACACGGGCGTCAAACTCGCCACGTCACGGAACATGTCGCGACGTATCGCGACTCTTTTTGCACTGCCTGCAATGGGGTGGGCGCGGCTTCGGTATGATGAAACCGGCCCGCGGGCCGGCACTTTGACACCCCGGCTATAAAAGAATGCAAATGACCAGCTGTCTACAAGGAATATAAAATCCTTCCATTCCCCACCGTCCAGGAGAGATTATGAAGATTCTTGGATGAGAAGCGAAATGTCTTCAAAGAAAAAACAAGAAAGTCCAGTTGCCTCCTGAAAAAGCACCTTTGGGACAACCTAACAGGTGAAATCTTTCCTATGACAGAAATTCATTGATGCCGCACTTGGCCGACCTTAGCAACTAAACAAGGCGAGGTAGGCTTAGTCTTTGGATGGGAGACCACCAGAAAATGGCCAGAAAGTTTTTAAAATAATACTCTAGTTGAGAGCAGTAGGAAACCACTTCTATATACAGATAGTCCTCGATTTACAACAGTTTGTTTAGTGACTGTTCAAAGTTACAACAGCACTGAAAAATGTGATTTATGACCGTTTTTCAGAGTTATGATCTTTGCAGCATCCCCATGATCATGGGATTAAAATTCAGATGCTTGGCAACTGGTTCATATTTATGACGGTTGCTGTGTCCTGGGGTCATGTCATCCCCTTTTGCGACCTTCTGATAAAGCAAAGTCAATGGGGAAGCCAGATTCACTTAACAACTGGGTTACTAACTTATCAACTGCAGTGATTCACTTAACAACTGTGGCAAAAAAGGTCGTAAAATGGGGCAAAACTCACATAACAAAAATCTCACTTAACAACATAAATTTAGGGCTCAATTGTGGTCGTAAGTCAAGAACTACCTGTAGTTGCCACGAAAGTTTCACAGCCATGTTCAAAAAGTTGACATTCACTGGAGAGAGTTTTGCCCCTTCCAAATTATGGCGAGCATGCGTCTTTAATATAGGTCAGTGGTGGCGAACCTATGGCACGGGTGCCAGAGGCGGCACTTAGAGCCCTCTCTGTGGGCACGCGCGCCATCGCCCCAGTCCTAGCCCTTCAGCTGGGTTTTATAAAACCTTTTCGCTTTAGGCCTCCGCCGCCATGTGCAAAAAAAAAAAAGGTTCAGTCAATTTCAACTTCTTGCGGGAAAAAAAAAAGATCTTGCAAAGTTGAAATTGATTGATTGAACTTTTTAGTCCCACCCAGTCTGCCGTTACCACAGCCACACCCACCCAATTGGCCATGCCCACCCAATTGGCCACACCCACCCGGCACTCGACGATGCATAAGTGGGTTTTGGGTTGCAATTTGGGCACTCAGTCTCTAAAAGGTTCACCATCACTGATATAGGTAATCCTCAACTTATAAGCACGGCTGGGACCGGAATTTCCATTATTAAGTTGTTGCAGTCGTGAGTCGAGTTGGACCTGATTTTACAACAATTTTTATAGCAGTCAGAAAATCACAGAGTTATTAAGTGAATCCAGCATTCCCTCAATGGGTGTTTTTTTTCTCATAAATCAGCAAAAAAAGGTCTCAAATCGTGATCACATGACTGAAGGACACTGCAACCGGTTGTAAATGTGAGCCAGTTGCCACGTGCCAGAATTGCAATCATGTGAGCCCAGGGGTGGTGCAACAGTTGTAAGTCTGAGTACAAATCATAAATCACTTTTTCTGACTTTACATTGTTAGAACAGAACAGAACAGAGGTCCCCAGCCTAGGGGGCCATGGCCCACTACCCGGCCGTGGCCTCTTCGCCATCGGGCCACGTGAGTAGGTGGCCACTGCGTATGCGCTCACCCCCCCTTGCGCCGGCGCTAGCCGAGCTGTGAGCCGCAAGCCTCGCGCCGGCACTAGCCAAGCTGCAAGCCGCGCACCAGCGCTAGCAGCCCCATTTGCGGAGCACGCATGCTCGCAGCCCCGTTTGCACGTACGGACACGCAGCCACATTTGCGTGTATGCGCATGCACGCGTAAAGGTGCCTGCCCCTTCCTTTCCCACCGGGCCACCAACCCAGGCAGGTTGGGGACCCCTGGAATAGAATAAACTTTATTACTTTAAATGTACCCCAATCAGCATACATTAAAATGAAATGTTGTTGCATTCAGCTCTCAAAGGGTAACCGCCTCCAATATACGCTATATAAATATGACAAAAGATTATGCATATACCCACATACACACATATATGACAGAGGAACAACAGAGTCTAGTTCAGATATATACATATACAGAGTGTTGTCAAATGAACCGTTGTAAATTGGGGAACTACCTCTATTCATTGTGGTTTTAAAATGTTAACGCTCTTAAAAATATTAATCCATAAATGAATTCATATCTTTTCTTATGTTATTCCCCCATCTCTAGGTCAAGGCAATGAATGCTAATCTGTACACAGCTTGGCTAATCTCAAGATGAGAGACCACCAAGAAATCTCAGAGCTGCAAGCCTGTCAGGTAGAAAAATTATCCTAGAAAAAGACAAAACCATTTAAAATTTGCTGCTGCTAATGCAACCCTCGAGATAAACACACAGATGTATTAAATCTGTATGGAGCTCAACTCAGAGGAAGCAAGAAAAAAAGATTCTTACGGTCAGTGAGGTTACAAGCCTCTAAAAAGCAAAAAACAACTCCTTTGGGGTTCATTCCAGTTTTACAGATTTTATCTGTACATTCTCATTTTGCAACCTAGTTGATTGCACATCATAAAAACTCCCACACTTCAGTGTAACCCTTTCTACAGCTTGGTGACACAAAGGCCAGGGATCATCCAGTTCAATTACTGACCTAACTAAATTCATTTAAATTTCCAACTATATGGCCAGGTGATTTTAAAAATGACCATCATTATGTCATATGCATAAACTCAGGGATCTTAACAGCAACCTTGTAGAGTAGGACAGTATTACTGATCCTCCAGAAAAGCAAAGCAAAACTCAAGTGAGATTTCTGTCTAAATACATAAATGCTATTAACCAGGAAACTGAAGTCCCCTCAGGGTCATTTTGCATGGATCAAATAGTTATGAAAATTCCCACCAAGTAACTGGAAATGCAGAGAAGGGAAGCCGAAGGGAGGAATCGAACAGGATACTTTTAAGGCTTCGCCTCTTATTTCCTTGGTGAAATTCACCTGTGAGTACAGGTAGTCCTCAAAATTTCTGTTATTAAGCGGGATATTTGTTAAATAGGTTTTGCCCCACTTTACAACCTTTCTTGCCACAGTTGTTAAGTGAATCCCTGCAGTTGATGAGTTAGTAACTTGGTTGTTAAGTGAATCTGGCTTCCCCATTGACTTTGCTTGTCAGAAGATCAGAAAAGATGATCTCATGAGCCGGAGACACGGCAACCGTCTTAAATATGAGTCAGTTGCCAAGCTTCTGACTTTTGATCACATGACCAAGGGGAGACCACAATGGGTTGTAAGTGTGACAAACGGTCATAAGTCACTTTTTCCAGTGCCAAGTTGTAACTTTGAACAGTCCCCAAATGAACTGTTGTTATAAGTCGAGGACTACCTATAGATGCTGGTTCCTGGCTCTCTTCGGGAGCAGAGGCCACACACAACACAGGCTTCAGCCGCATTCAACACAACATGCCCAATCCAGGTACTGATGTTCACCTGGCAAGGGGTTGCAGCCGTTTGCAGGAGGGTTTTTTTTTTGGGGGGGGCGGGTCACAGTGGCGCCCTTTATCCAAATCCGGGAAACGGATTAATTCCACCACAAGGTCTCTCCTGAGCTGCTCCTCACCCGGGGCGCTCCGGCTGGGGTGGTTCCTAACCTGCCCGGTTCTAAGCCTTTCGCACAAGCCGCGGGCGATGGCTCTCGTTCGAAGCACGCGCGGGGAAGCGGGGCCGGAGAAGGCAGTCCCGGCCGCGCCCGGAGCTGGGGAAAGAGGCGCGGCACCCCCCCCCCCGCGCCGGCTACTCACCCTCCTTGGCTTTCTTCTTCCTGCCCAGCGTCCCTCCGAGTTTCCCCAGGAAAGACTCGTCCTTCCTCGTCCGATGGGGCGAGCGCACCGGGGAGGACATCGCGGCGGCGGCGGCGGCTCGGCTGGGCTGGGCTGGCGCGGACGGGACAGTCGGTTCTCCGCGCCGGGCTACATGGACCGCCGGGCGAGAGAGGCTGGACGCGCGCCGGGCTCTTGACCCCTCCTGGCCGCCGCCCCTTCAGCGGGCAGGCGCGGCGAACGCAGGAAAGCCGCCGCGGAATCGCGCCGCCCGGCTCCCTTCACAGCGCCCTGCTACGGCGAGGAAGTCCGCGGGCGGCGAGGGGAGAGACGCGGGTGGAGCGAGGCGCCGCTGCTCGGGGGGGGGGGGGGCTGGACGGAGAGGCGAGAGCCCGCCGGCAATGGCGCGGAGACGCCCGCTCGCTCCCTCGCTCGGTCGGTCGTCCGCCCCCCGGCGCTTGCGGCTGCAGCTGCCAGACGAGGTGTCCCTCTTTTCGGGAGGGGCTGCCCCGCCCCGCCGCTTCCCTCCCAGCCTGGCCCTGAAGACTGACAAAGGGTTCCCGGCTTCTTGGTGTCTTTCTAGCTCTTAAAAGCTGGAGGAAAACGACTCCGAATTGCAACAGGATTGGGGGCGTGGTGGGGCGGGGAGGGGAGAGGAGGTTGCTGGGGCCTCTTGGCTGAGCCAAGCCTGGGATTGAGGCTGATCGGGGGACCACTAGGAAATCTCCGGGCTGTAGGTTAGGCTAGCTAGGAAGACAAAGAAGGCAGCAATGGGAAGCCACCGAGGCCAAGAAAAAAAAATGGGATTTGATGTCCGTTACAGGTAGTTCTCAACTTACGACAATTGAGCCCAAAGTTTACGTTGTTAAGTGAGAAATTTGTTAAGTGAGTTTTGCCCCATTTTACAGCTTTTCTTGCCACATTTATTAACCGAATCACTGCAGTTGTTAAATTAGTAATATGGTTGTTAAGCGAATCTAGTTTCCCCATTGACTTTTGCTTGTCAGAAGGTCGCAAAAGCAGATCACCGGGACACTGCAACCTGTGAGTCGGTTGTCAAGCATCTGAATGTAAATCACATGACTGTGATTGTTACAATGGTCGTAAGTGTGAAAAATGATCATAAGTAACTTTTTTCAGTACTGTTGTAACTTCTAAGGGTCACTAAACAAACCGTTGAGGATTACCTGTATTGTAAAACCAGGAGTGTCTTTTCATAAAATATTTTAGCAGGAAAGAGATAACCAGACTTCCCCCCCCCCCCTGCTATCATGGACTAACATACAGTCATGTCAATAAATACACTCTCATGTTTTACGTATCAGGGCATAGTAAAAATCATCTGCTCCTTAGCAGTTCTTAAAAGTAGGTAAATACAACTTCAGATGAATAACAACACTCCATGTCATCATTTATTTTACAAAAAGCCAAAATGGAAAAGCCACATGTGAAAAACTAAGTACACCCTTACTGCTTCCATAGGTATGAAGAGGCTAAGTACCGTGTTTCCCAGAAAATAAGGCCTACCCTGAAAATAAGCCCTAGCTTGATTTTTTGGGGGTGGGCCTAATATAAACCCTACCCCAAAAATAAGCCCTAGTTTTGGGGTGAGGCGCATGCCTGAAAATCAAGCTAAGGCGGAGGTGGTGGGGTGGAACTGCCCCATGCACCTTGGCCCCCTCACACCAATCCAGAGCTCAGTTCTTGGCTGCAGAGGCCTTTCCTGAAGGCCTCTGGCGAAATGAAGGCTGGGGGCGCTGCGCATGAGCGCCAAGTGGCCAAACTGGACTGGCTGGGCAGGGCTGTCAGTGCCGCCACAAGGTGAGACTGTGGAAAAGACACCCCCCGAAAATAAGACCTGGTGCCTCTTTTGGAGGGGGAAAAACAAACAAAATGGGTCTTGTTTCCGGGAAACACGGTAGCTGCCAGGTGCTGCTAATCAAATGTCCTTGATCAGTTAATCAACAGCAAGTGTGACTACTTCTATAAAAGCTGAAGTTTTCTGGTCTCCAGTATTGAGGTGTGTGTTAACACAATGCCAAAGAGGAAAGACATCAGCAGTGAACTTGGGAGAAGCAATTGTTGTTGCCCATCAATCTGGGAAGGTTTATAAGGCAATTTCCGGACAACTTAAAAGTCCATCCTTCTACAGTGAGGAAGATTATTCATAAGTGGAAAACATTCAAGGCAGTTGCCAATCTCCCCAGGAGTGGACATCCCACAAATTCACCCCAAGGTCAGACCATGCAATGCTCAGAGGAACTGCAAAATCCCAAAGTTAAATCTCGAGACTTTCCAGGCCTCGGTTACCATGTTAAAAGGGTAAAGTTCATGACAGTACAATTAGAAAAAAGACTGAATATAGTTCAGACAAGACCAAAGTGGAAATGTTTGGCCATAATGCACAATGCCACATTTGATGAAAACCAAGCACAGCATATCAGCACAAACATCTCATACCAACTGTGGTGGTGGAGGGATGATGGTTTGGGCTTGTTTTTCAGCCACAGGACCTGGGCACCTTGCAGTCATTGTGTTGACCATGAACTCCTCTGTATACCAAAGTATTCTAGAGTCCAATACAAGGCCATCTGTCTGACTGCTAAAACTTGGGCGACTTCGGGTCATGCAACAGGAGAATGATCCCAAGCACATCAGCAAATCTACAACAGAGTGGCTGAAAAAGAAAAGAATCAGGTGTTGCAATGGTCCAGTCAAAGTCAAGACCTCAACCCAATTGAAATGCTATGGCAGGACCTCAAGAGACCTGTGCATAAAGAAATGCCCACAAACTTCAAATGAACTGAAACAATGTTGTAAGCAAGTGAGCCAAAATTCCTCCACAATGATATGAGAGACTTGACAGTCATGCAGAAAATGATTATTTATCGTTATTACTGCTAAAAATGGTTCTGCAAGCTATTAAATCATAAGGTTTACTTAGTTTTTCACACATGGCTTCTCCATTTTGGTTTTCTTTTTGTAAAATAAGCAATGACATGGTGTGATGTCATATGTTGTTGTTCATCTGAAGTTGTATTTACCTACTTTTTAAGAACTGCCTAAGGAGCAGATGATTTTTACTGTGTCCTGATACGTAAAACCATCAAACTCAGAAAGAGCATGTTTTCTTTTTCACCTGTTCCATCCATGCTCTTCATGACTGGATCAGCTTTTATTTTTAGTTGCAAAGGACTGTAGATCATGATTCTCCTGCTCATGTGCAGAATAAAAAATGAGCAAAACAAACTGGTTCAGGATCAGGAGCAGCAGACAGGAATTCCTCCCCATCCCCACCCTAGTCCTTTAGTGCAATTTAGAAGGGCATTTTACCAGCATTTTTCACTCTTTATTTTTATTTAGTTTTCTTATAGAACCCTAGGCTGCTGAGAGTAATAAGGAAATTATACATAAACAAATATTAAACATGTTTATTCTTTTAGCGAAAAGCTACTGAAGCTTACTAAAAGTCATCATCCTCATTTTGCTAAAGGAATAAATCGAATCCCTCATTTTCACAAAGAACTGTTCAAAGGCAGAATAGAAAAAAAAATTGTTTCAGGAATCACCTGAACTTTGCAAAGGATTCCAAAATTCCAGGAGAACAACCAAAAACCTTCCTGTTCTTAGAAGTCTTATTTAGAAGAAAAAGGATTCATAGAAAGATGACATTCCTAGAGAAAACTGACACTAAGGCCAACCATTTGTCATTTAAATAAGACTCTTATGTAGAATGAGAAACTGGTAACCACTGAGGTTGTCTCTTGTGAGAGAACACAATTCTGCTAATCAAAAAGCTCCATTTTATTATCAATGGCGATTTCTAAAATTATCGAGAGCTGATCTACCTAATCTATACTACTATATACTATCATATCCATTCTGGAAGTAACCAAGAATCCATTTTTCTTGATGTAATCTAAAGAGCCAATTCATGCACCACACCTGTTTATGGGGGGGGGGGGAGAGATTGCCTTTAAAAATAGTCATATATGTTTTCAAATCCACAATGTTAGAAGTTTTTATTCAACATAAAAGGAGATAAAAACTATCTTGCTGGAACTAAACTACACCCCATCTCATTTGGCATCTGACCTGGGATCCTTTTTTGATAAAAGATCAGAAAATCCAAAGAGATGCTTGGAAATAACCTGAAAGAAGCTATCCAGAAGCCATTAGGAGAAAAACAAAAGCAGAAGTCCAGGAAGTATTACTCAGACTGCTTCCCCCCCCCCCAAGCATTTCCGGGGTGGTGGTGGTGAGGGGGTAGAAAACACAGAGAGACTTGCTCGATTCTACTACCTCAGCCAAGCCCAATAAAGTTTAGTTCTAGTCATTCTGTGAGTCATGCCCCTGATCTGGTCTACCTCATAGAGCTGACAGAAATCATGCTAAAAATTAAGTATTTTGGGGGAACGTAACTAACTTTGCCTGGTAATGACATTTTTTTTTCCTATGGCTTTTTAATAATAAAATGTCTTAAATGGAAAAGGTGCGACCTTTTGATTTAGATTTATTTTTTTTTTAAAAAAAAATGATCTCAAAGACAGCTTTTTGAATCTGTGCACAGCGTGTTCTTCCTCCTCACATGCATTTTATTCAAAAAGAAAGACCAGCACTTGAAGCTGCTGCATCTTCTCCTTAGCAAAGTCACCAAGAAGTAGCAGCAGTCGGTTGGTCTCTCTGATTTCACTCTGATTTCACTCTGTTGAGTGACAATTTGCCAGACAGTCTTCGTAATTTTCTCTGGCAGCTGAGATTTCAGTATCCGTGACTGGGGTGATGGGATCAAAGGCTTGGTCTGAAGGCCATAGAAAAGGTCACATGATCTTCGACCAAATCGAAGATAAAACACTACATAAAATATTTTTCGGGTTTTTAATTGAAGCTAATCCTTCATACATAATTATATTTCAAAAAAAATATATATATGGGGTATCCACCCCATCACACTTGAAATTCAGCTGCTCCTTTTGGACCAACACTGCAAAAGGCCACCAACGTTACAGGAACCTTATTCCCGCTCCAAATTGAACGCCATCACATATTCTGGAAAAGAAAAAAAGGGTAGGTATGATATCTCCTTTCCCCCAATAAATTCAAAACACTTTGTTTCACTCCTGTATTTCAAATAAATAAAATAAATTGCTGGAAAATAAAACCTCCTTTTGTACTGACCCAAGGGATAGCCCCACGAAACAATCCCTTCTAAATAAACATAGAATTGTTGCAAACTTCCATCAGTAAGCTTGAGTGTTCAGACTAGAGATCACAAATCATACTGGAAACATTTAAGGGCAATTTCTCATCTCTACCTAATTCACACCAGCATTTTCAGCCTCTTATTTATGTTGCTTGCTGCAACACAAAACAGAGTTGAAGATGGTCTTCAGGTTGGATCAAGGTGAAACTAAGTAAATCAGCAAATCTATAATTTCCAGTGATGTAACAATAACAACAAAAAGATGTTTTTTCTAAGACAGTTCAAAACTCCATGAAAAATAAGAAAAAAATTATATTTGCTAAAGGATTTAATCCTAAAGTCGATTTTTAATACCATTGAGTGTACAACAGGTTTATTTTGGGATTCAGTGTCTATTTCCTACAGCTATTTTCACTTTTCCAACATCTAGCATTAATAAAAAATAAATGTTTTATATCTAAAAGCTAAAGGCTGTGGATGCTTCCTATAGACAGGGAGACAAATGTCTCTACGGTACACTTTATCAATCTCTCTAATGTATCAAAGGAGTCCCTTTATATTTTTTTCACGAAGGCAACTTATTCTGTGTGCCTGAAAATGGTTTGGAATGTGCAAAAAAAATCAAGACTGTGATCCTGAATGGCCCATTCTTTTACTTTTCAGAATGACGGAACGCTCTTTATAATGACTGAAAAAGAACCAATTCTCTATATCTCATATAGAAGCCTGTGGACTTAGTAATCTAAACAGGTAATGACAATGATAGGATCAAAGCTATACTTTTTTGTAGGAAGTTAAGGAGCATTTATCTCTGCTAGAACACACTTCTGCTCTCAAGGCCCAATTTTGATTTTAGGTCAAATGAAAAAGAATAACAAAACAAACAAAAAATCTAATTCCTGTCAGCCCAGGGGTAGGGGTATACAAAACATTTTGAATTAGAAACACGTTCTTTGAAATTGTAGACAGATGTTTTGACTATTCCAAAAATGTTTGCACCCAGGTATTTTCTACTTGACATGGGGATTATTATCTTGAAGCACGAAAGGGCTTTGGGTATGTTCTGAGCTGTAGAAACGGAACATAAAAACGCCAATGTACCTATCTCCACTTTGTACTCCCATCGGGATACAGTAGTTGAGTTCTAATCGTGCGATGTTTCCAAGCCTCAGGACTATGCCAGCCCCGTAAGACCACCGGATGCACTCGGCCAGTTTTTGGAGGTGAGCCTTTGGCCCTTCACCTGAGAAGTAAAAAGGAAGATGGGAAGACTAGCAACAGACACTGGCACAACCAATGCAGCTCGCAGAGCATACACAACTCCCCGCATTGCTGCATTTTGCACCATAGAAGCTTCTGAACATTCTTCCAAGGCCAGCCCCAGGGTCAGCGCACTGCAGTAGTCCAGCCCTTACCATAATTAAGGTTGCAGAGATTGCCAGCGTTAAGGAAAAAGTGCATTCGAAAGAGATCTCCAAAACCGCCTTGACCTGGCCGAAAAGGAAGAGGTGTATAGAGATGCAGACCCCCAGCCCAGTAAGCTTCTCCTCCAAGGTAATCACCTAAAAACAGCAGAAAATATTTGTCAAATTACAAATCCAAGAGACGTTTTTCAAAGCAAAGGTGGTTCTTCATCTGAAAGAAAAATTCACTGTTACTTTGCAGATATTTTGTCTCACAAGAAATGCAACGAACTGTTTCAGGCAGTGTCTGATAAAATCTTAGCAAACGGTAGCAACACAATTATAGCCAATGGAGAAGACTAAACTGCTAGATAGGAAGCTGTAAAAAGAAAAGAAAAAAGCAACAGCAGCATTATTGAGTATGCTTTGTTAGCCAGTATCTATCTGGTGGTGATGCTGTCTATTCCATTTTTCTAGCTTACCAAGAAGTAGGCTGTGGTCTACTTTGTCGAATGCCTTGCTGAAATTGAAGTATACCATGTCCACAGCATTTCACTGGTCTACTAATTTAGTCACTTTGTCAAAGAATGAAATAAGATTGAATATATTTAGACAGAAGTTAAATCTTCTATCTAAAGCATTTAGACATAACTAGGATGCAAGTGACTATGTTCAGTGCATTCCATTCCATGTAATTTCACAACTGACACACCAATCAAAGCTGTGCAAAAGCCACCTTAGTCACAGCGCTGTAAGCAGAATCTGAGAACTCAGGAGGAACTCCAATTGTGATTGTGCTCTTGGGGAGCACAACTTCATTCAAGGCCAAAGATGGCACAGATCTGAAATTACTCAGCCTCTGGAAAAAAACACCTCCCTCTTCTTTGAATTGGAACCTCTTTTTCTGGATCTAAATCCTGGCAGACTCCAGAGCGTAGCTTCCATTGCTTTTTCTCAACAAGCCAGGATGGAGGTTTATAGCTTACAAGTCAAACTGCTCAAATGTTAAGCAACCTTTCAGCAGGAATCGTTTGGTCTCTAACACAACTGCAAAGCAATTGCTTAAAGAAATGCATACCTTCGCTTTGAGGTCCAATACTGTACATACTGAATCCACGTACACTTGTCGGGCCACCAAGATAAAATCTAAAGGAAAAGTGGAGGGAAAAAAAAAATCAAGAAAGGGAAATATCTGTCTATATTACAAACGGCTAAGCAAATAATTGTAACTTGAACATTTTACAGTGTAATCTGCTTTATGAAGAGGGAGTCAAGCTATTTTCCAAAGTGCCTGAAGGCAGGACAAGAAGCAACGGATGGCAACTAACCAAAGAGAAAAGCAACATAGAACTAAGGAGAAACTTCCTGACAGTGAGAACAATTAACCACTGGAACAACCTGCCTCCAGGGGCGGTGAATGCTCCAACACTGGAAGTTTTTAAGAAGAGACTGGACAGCCATTTGTCCGAAATGGTATAGGGTTTCCTGCCTGAGCAGGGGGTTGGACTAGATGACCTCCAAGGTCCCTTCCAACTTTATTATTATTATTATTATTATTATTATTATTATTATTATTATTATTATTATTATTATTATTATTATTATTATGTATTCTTGGATATCAGTCTCAATGATTTTGACATTTTTTTCCCCACTGTACATTTGCAGCTTGGGTAGTGCAAGTACTGCAATAAACCTAGGGCCCTACCTTAAAGAGAGGGAATCTTTCTGATTAACAACTGAAACTGAATTAGTATATTAATATTACTACTAATAAAGTAGTTATATTTTACAAACAAACAATGGCATGACAAAGTAGCAACAATAGTGCATTATTTTACTGTGTCTGGCCATATGGCTGTGATAAACTGATTTGATCCGAGTGCATTAGTCGATCTGCAAGAAATACCATTTGCCTGTAAGCAAGAAGTGGTGGGAAAATAGAGCAAGTAAAATAGAAGAAGTAATAGAAAATGAAAAAGCTAAAGTTCTCTGGGACTTTAGAATTCAAACAGACAGGCAAACTATTAATAATACCTGAGACAGCAGAATACAAGAGAAAAAACTGGACATTAATTAATTAATTAATTAATTGAGAAACTTCCTGACAGTGAGGACAATTAACCAGTGGAACAGCTTGCCTCCAGAAATTGTGGGCGCTCCATCACTGGATATTTTTAAGAAGAGGCTAGACAGTCAGTTGTCTGAAATAGTATAGGTTCTCCTGCTTGAGCAGGGGGCTAGACTAGAAGACCTCCAAGGTCCCTTTCTATTCTATTCTATTCTATTCTATTCTATTCTATTCTATTCTATTCTATTCTATTCTATTCTATTCTATTCTACTCTATTCTATTCTATACGAAAAAACCCTCCCTGCAAACAGAAATAGAATGACTATGGCAAAAGAAAGCAAAGGTATTACCAATAGTAATAGGCGCCTTGGATGCAATCCCAAAACCACTGGAGCACCATTTGAATACCACTGGTATTGGCAAATCATCATCAGTCAGTTGCAAAAGACAGCTTTACTTAGAACAGCTTACATCCTGCAGCAACACCTTTAACATCAGAAACATCCATCTGCTTATCCCAGGTCCTTGGAAAGGACTCGACAGGTAGACAATAATGTCAAACCGAGTCTGAACATCTGGCTGACTACGTGATGAACCATAATAATGCAATAATGCTATCAGTACTAAGGAAAGATGGATCAATCAGTCACCAAATATAAAATTAAGGCCTGCACACGTTATTCAGAGTTTCACAGTTAATTCAGTGAAACATTCCTCTGCTAAAATAAAGCAAATGTATTTCATATCTACGTCTTACATCTCAAGTTTTATTTTACAAATGGCAACAAGTTTTATAATTGGATTATATCTGATTGATTAACTGGATTCCTGGAACAAGTCCATCTACTTATTTTATTAAGACAAGCTGTTTTTAAACTGTTGACTGGCAAAAATGTTAACAGAAGCTTCATATTCTTCTGCACAGTAGATACTACTCCATTAAGACTGCTAGCTATTTGTTGTTAGTTGCGAAGTCGTGTCCGATCCATCGCGACCCCATGGACAACATTCCTCCAGGCCTTCCTGTCCTCTACCATCTTCTGGAGTCCGTTTAAGCTCACACCTACTGCTTCAGTGACTCCATCCAGCCACCTCATTCTCTGTCGTCCCCTTCTTCTATTGCCCTCAATCTTTCCCAGCATTAGGCTCTTCTCCAGTGAGTCCTTCCTTCTCATTAGGCCAAAGTACTTGAGCTTCAACTTCAGGATCTGGCCTTCTAAAGAGCAGTCAGGGTTGATCTTTTCTGGGACTGACCGGTTTGAGCGCCTTGCAGTCCAAGGGACTCGCAGGAGTCTTCTCCAGCAACATAGTTCAAAGGCCTCAATTCTTTGGCGCTCAGCCTTTCTTATGTCCAACTTTCACAGCCGTACATTGCAACTGGGAAAACCATGGCCTTGACTATACATACTTTTGTTGGCAGGGTGATGTCTCTGCTTTTTAGTATGCTGTCTAGATTTGCCGTAGCTTTCCTCCCCAGGAGCAAGCGTCTTTTAATTTCTTGGCTGCAGTCCCCATCTGCGGTGATCTTGGAGCCCAGGAAGATAAAATCTGTCACAACCTCCATTTCTTCCCCATCTATTTGCCAGGAATTGAGAGGGCCGGATGCCATGATGCTCATGATAAACAATTTTTAATCCACTATAAGTAGTCCACAACATACAACCATAATGCAGCCTGGAATTTCATCATAAATCATGACAGTTGTAAGTGACTGGACCTGATTTTATGACTGGACATCATCCATGGTTTCAGTCTCGGCAACTTTTGAATTGAATTCTGGGAGTTGAAGCCCATACATCTGAAAACTGCTGAGGCTGAAGAATACTGGTTTAGGTAACGCTGCTCAACGGCAAACTCCTACATTACACCAAATGGAGGAATAGGTTCTGTGGACCTCAACAGGGAGGGTAGGTGAAATATGTCAAGGGAATTTTACAAAAATGTGCTACCTGTAATGAAGGGAGAAAAAAAATCCAATGCAAAGCACACCAATCAGCTCTACCTACCTGTCTGCAATACTAGATGGCTTGTCTCCGATGGGAAGCAACATTCCACCCCAAAGAGAAGTTGAGAGAACCTTCAGAAAAAAACAGAAATCTCTTACATAAAAGCTACTGATTACAATTCAGAATATGCAAAAAATAAAACATTTAGTCAAACTGACTTTTTTTGTGCACACACTTTTCTTAATAAACATTTTCATTGCAGAAAAGCTCTGCCAGATCCTCCTAGGGGGTCTCCTGCTTGAGCAGAGGGTTATTATTTTTATGGGAGAAATAACAGAATAAGAGAGTTGGAAGGGACCTTGGAGGCTTTCTAGTCCAACCCTCTGCTCAAGCAGGAGACCCTATGCCAGGGGTAGGCAACCTTGGCTCTTTTATGACTCGTGGACCTCAACTCCCAGAATTCCTGAGCCAGCATGGCTCAGCTTGGAAACCTCTCCCTTTTCCCTCAGCATGGCTGGCTCAGGAATTCTGGGAGTTGAAGTCCACGAGTCATAAAAGAGCCAAGGTTGCCTACCCCTGTCCTAGGGAGATGGAGGCAGGATAAAAAGCTGGAGGCCACTTTCAAAAGCCAGTCAAAAAACAGAAGCATACATTTTTTTTCCTTGACCATCCCGTATACAACAACTTTGAATTGGTTTCAAACAGTTTTTTTAATCTCATGAAAATAACTTCAGCTTTATCTCATGCGAACGTTTTAGTTGTCTCCAAACTTCCATTATATTACCAAATACTTCTGAAACTGCTGTAGGTTTCGGAAGAGTTCATTCTGTGACAGGGAGCGGCTGCTATCCAAGAACCTATGAGTGAAATCTCTCCTCATGTCATACCCAAAGCAGTAACGTCTCTGCGTTTCCTCTCTTTGAAAGAGCTTGTCAGCATAAGCCAGTTTCTTAACTTTAGCAGCTTTAAGATGAAAGGACTTCAACTCTCAAGAATCAACTCACTTGCTGGCTGGGGAATTTTAGGAATTGAAGTCCACCCACCTTAAAGCTGAGAAATGCTGGTATAAGCAAGGAACTGATTTTAATAAAAATTATAAGCTTAAATATGAGAAAGTGGACATAAGGAAGAATGCTGAAATGGGAGAAATTTTGGTTACTGAATCTATAATATTTGGAAATTATAATGAAAATAAGAATATTATATTGTATTACTATTCTGTTGATACAGAAGTGAGATAGATAAGATATGTATCCGGAACACTAGATGTTGGGGGGAATTGTGGTCATTTAAAAATTTGGAAATGATAAATTTAATTTAAATATCAGCGCAAAATTAAAGCTGGGAAAATTCATAAGGTTATTGATGGTCCAAAAGATGGAATGTTAAAATAAATAAGACATATACAATTATTGATAAATGTAAGAAAGCTATTAAGTAGCTGATGGATAGAATAAGAAGTATACTAATTTAAACAAGAGACAGTATATATTAAGGGAAAAGAGAGAGGAAATATTGGCTGTAATAGTTGGAGATTTGTATTAATAATACTTGTATGTAATGGAATTATTGTAACTCAGACACCACATTGCTTTTCAAAGATATAATTGTAACATTGGAAAATTAATAAAAAGTTTTTTTTTAAAAAAGGAACTGATTTTACATTGACCTATTCATTCAGTGCTATAAATTATGCAATTAAAAATAAAAATTCTAAACACGCTACGTTATGACTGTCAGCTGCCACCTCAATGCTTGCTTGTGCTTTCCTACTATTCAGTGATAAGACAATTCCCTATTCTTCAGTGCCATGAATTAAGAGGGGGGGGGAAGCAAGGGGGAAAATGAAAGTAAGTGCTATATTTGTTCCAGACGCTGCTTCAAGATCGCCCAGCACACCAGCTGCACCCCATCCTGCACTTGAACTGACCATTACGAAAATATCCTGGCTGAATCTGACTGGTTACACAGGGGTGTGCAATGGGAGGTAACTAAAGGAGAAAAAAGTTAAACTAAGGGATTTTAAGCCGCCTGGGAAAGCCAAGGGAAATCATCAAAATAATTAAAAAACGAAAGTTAGAATATTTCGGACATGTGATGCGACAGCCAGAAAAATACGGCATACTCCATTTAATCCTCCAAGGAACGACTGAAGGCAAACGAGGTCCAGGCAGAAGAAGAACATCATGGCTTCAAAATCTAAGGGACTGGTTTGGACAAAACTCAGCAGCACTTTTTCGTGCGGCTGCTGATAAAAACAGGATCGCCAACATGATCGCCAACGTCCGATAGCGGATATGGCAGAAGAAGAAGAAGGATTTTGGCGCACGATGGTCAGCTCTGGCTATGCATTACTGCAATAGAGTTGACTTCTAATAAAAAATATACCTTTCCCAACAAATGGAGCCAAGGATCATTTCTATTTAAAAGTTTAAGTGGCGGCAGGTCTGACAAGGACATTCCAAACGAACGAGGAAGGAAAAATCATTTCCTGCCATGAACAATGAACGAAAGGCCGAAGTGGAGGACTTACTGAATCCCATATGAGGCGCTTGTTTAACTGAAGTTCAAAATCCTCCTTCAGAAAGCTCACATCACCACCAGTATATCCAGCAAGCTCCTGAAAAAAAAAAGGGGGGGGGAGATTTTTTTTGGGAAGGGGGAATTCAGAGACAATAAATTGGGTCCCTCATCATTTACTGATTTTAAACTTAATAAATTTAGTGCTGCTCTAAATGAAAATAACGTTATTTCGAAAACTGATCAACTGTGCACAACGCCAAGCTATATGACTGATTTGGACGGAGGAATTCATACTGCATACCTTGCACTGCAGAAAGTATGATAGAACCACTGAGCTGAAGGTACTTTAGAGACCACCTTCCTAGTCCAATCCCCTTTCAGTGTAGCATTTCTAACAACCACCCAGTCTCTTGGAAGATTGCCAGTGAAGAACTCGCCACATCACGTGGAGCCTATTCCAACAGCTGACTGTCATACTGTCAGGAACTTCCTCCTGAGGTCCGGCCTCAACTTCCTTTGTTGGGGTTCTAACTTATGGGCTGTGGTCCTGCCCTGTCTTCCTCAACGTGACAACTCTTCAAGTTAACTGAAGGCTTAATACATTTCCATTTGAGCTTCTGTTTGGAAGGCTAAACATATATCCAGATCCTTTAACTATTCCTAGAAGGCTTGGTTTCTAGGCCCTTCTCTGAATGCCAGTCTGTCAATGTCCATTTGGTGCCCTCTGAGCTTGCTTGTTTTCTTGCAGACGTTTCATTACCCAAACTAGGTAACATCATCAGTGCAAGTAAGGAGTGCGGTTTGCTGTTAGTTTATATTCTAGTCTAGCTTGTTCTGTCAGTGTTGGTGGGGAGATCGAATCCACCAACAGGGCAAGCCACCAGAATAAAAACTGACAGCAAATCGCACTCCTTACTTGCACTGATGATGTTACCTAGTTTGGGTAATGAAACGTCTGCAAGAAAACAAGCAAGCTCAGAGAACAGCAAGGACCCCTCACTTCAACCCTGAGCTAGACATATTCTTTTTTATTTCTACAGGACACAGAACAAAATTATTTCCCACGATCTAAACCCTTGCTTCTTTTAATGCACCGCAAGACAGCTTTGGCCTTTTTAGCAACTGCATCACAGTGCTGGCTCAGGTTTAATTTGTGATTGACAAGGATTCACCGTTCCCTTTTTCACAGGCTACTGCCAGACCTGTGGAGTGGTAAAGCATCAGGCTAGAAACTGGGAGATCGTGAGTTCTAGTCCCACCTGAGGGACAAGCCAACTTGGGATGACCTTGGGTCAATCCCTTTATTTCAGCTCTAGGAAGAGGCAACAGCAAACGACTTCTCAGACCTTGCCAAGAATATTGCAAGGATTTATCCAGCAGTTGCCAGGAGTCAACACTGACTTGAAGGGACAAAAAAAAAAAAAACCTGCCAAATTCAATTTCCCCATTCTCTATTTGGATTTTCCCTGTTCCTATCCAAAAGCATTATTTTTCTCCATATTACAATGAAACTTACAGTTAATGAGGTATTAATACCTGATTTATCTTCAGCAAAGCTCCTCGTTTAGGTAAGATTGAAGTATTTCGAGAATCAATTACCATGGCATGCTGCAAACAAGAAACAAAATATGATGTTTGATGAGACAGAATTAAATGCTAACATTGTAAGTTGGGAAAAAGTTACTTGGAATGTATTATTCTTTATTTCATTGTTAGAGACCTTCAAAAGGAAAAAAAATGTATTCTCTGGCAATTTTAAATTAAACATCTCCATAATTCTGCAGAAACAGTAGATCTGAATGTTTCTTATGACAAGAATGGGCAACATTCATCTTATTAACCTTTTTTGCAGCACTAAAAAATTCGCCTCATTTAACCATACTAAACAGCCACCATTTGGCAAAGTTCGTTACTTTAAAATTCGCATTCAAATTTTAAAAAGTCTTACAGATACAGAAGACTTGAGTGAGTGTCCACTTTCTTCTCGAACAGAAAATGAGGCAGTTCTGGAAAGGCAGCCCAGTTCTCTCCAGACAGTTTCCCATTTTAGTGTGTGGTTGGTCTTCCAGATAGGAAACTGAAAGAAATAAGTTCAAACTTTGGGTGAGGAAAATATACATTTTCTCCATCTTCCATTTGTTTGCTTGTGGAACTAATGTTAAGAAGACTGCATTCATATAATAAAGCATGAATTCACATATACAAAGTGAGTGTCTTTATTATCAATAATCAGCGAAATTATGAAAATGTATACAGCAGTAAAACATTTTCTGGTCATGTTTGCATAATCTACAGTACAGGTAGTGCTCGACTTACAGCCGTTCAAGTTAGTGACCGTTCAAAGGCACTGAAAAAAGTGACCTATGACCGTTTTTCACACTTACAACCATTGCAGCGTCCCCAGGGTCACGTGACCAAAATTTGGACACTCAGCAACTGGCTCATATTTATGACGGTTGCAGTGTCCCAGAGTCATATGATCGCCTTTTGCCATCTCCTGACAAGCAAAGTCAACGGAAAACCAGATTCACTTAACAACTGTGTTACTAACTTAACAACTGCAGTGATTCACTTAACAAATTTGGCAAGAAAGGTCGTAAAATGGGGCAAAACTCACTTAACAAACGTCTCACCTAGCAACAGAATTTTTGGACTCAATGCGGTCGTTAAGTCGAGAGCTGCCTCTTTATCAGTGTTTCTCAACCTTTGCAACTTTTAAGTTGTCTGGACTTCAACTCCCAGAATTCCCCAGGCAACAGAATATTTGGTTACCATGCAGACGATGAGAGTGTTTTATATCTGAAAGGAGCAACCCATCAACAATCTCATCACTTTGGCCAGATGTTGGCTTATGAAAGGCAAAATCCAACTCCTAAAAAGATATTATATGGCAGTGGTGGCGAACCTATGGCACAGGTGCCAGAGGCGGCACTCAGAGCCCTCTCTGTGGGCACGTGCACCATCGCCCCAGCCCCGTCTCCCCCCACGACCCTCACCAGCAGCCCCCCCGGAGGAGAGTCGCCCTTGAGCATGGCCCACGTGGAGCAGTGCAGCCAAGGGCATGGCAGCCGGGCAGCAGGGACATGACTCCGCCCTTGCACCCTGTCGCGTGCAGTTGATGCTGCGGGGCGCAGGTGGAAGGCGTGGCTGCCATAGCACTGCTGGGCCGCCTGGGTGATCTGCGGCAGGCCGTAGAGGCGATGGATGGCCCTGCGGGTGGGGGTGGAGCTGGGGCGGAACGGGCAGGGGTGGGGGGCGGAGCAGGGGCGGTGGGGAGGAGCCGGTTTTTGGGCACTCGGTCTCTAAAAGGTTCGCCATCCCTGTTATATGGCATGCCAAATGGTTTTTATTTCTCCAGGATCACAAAATAAGCAGGCACACCTAATGGGGTTTTACGCTATTTGACTGGAAAACCCAGGGGCTTAAACAGTTGCAGGTGTCTGTTTTGCTAACTCTAAACCACTTTTCTGAAATCCAGTCAAAAGCACTGTGTGCCATCCCAGTTATTCACCATCGTTCACTAACCAGTAGGCAATGTGGCTCCATTTTACCTACATTGACTTCAGTTGATATCCCTCTGTCAGTTTCACGAAGGGAACTCCAAGGAAATTGTCCAGTTACTTTGTACACATTGAAAGAAATGCTAGAAACAAACAAGACACCAAATGTAATAAAAAAAAAACCTGCAATAAAATTCCAACATAGACTTCTACTCTATTTGTCTCTATGAAGGATTTGACCCTAAAGAACAAAACATACCATTGCACAGAGAGTTCTATTTTTTTGTGCTTTTAAGGTTAGGGTTTAAAAAAAAAGCTCATAGATTAAAAACAGTAGCCCACGATTTAGTGCTAATAATCTTAGGTATCTCATGAAATATTAACAACTCAGATATTTGTATTCATTTAGTTTGTGGTACAACTATTTGAAGACTGTGCCAGTGTAATAAAAACCAAGCTTGTATTAGCAAAAGAAATGTTTTTCCAATCATGGAAGAAACAGGAAATTTATAAGACAGGATCTAAATAACAGAACAGGGCTTGTGGTAAGGTTGTGTGAGAGGAAATCCAAAGTATCTGGAAGGTACCAGAGATGGCATCCAGTAATATAACAGCCTTCACCCCCACAACAAATTCTTCCCTGTCTATAATCTGTTTATTGCTCAAATCTATGATAGTGATTAGACAAGATCCAGACTTAAAGAACTATTCATGCAGACTCAAATTATCTTGCCAGAATTTCTTATCATAATGGTATGATATTGGTCTTAATGAATAACAAGAAAGAGCAGCTATATAATCCTACATCCATTCATTCCTTTAAAAGTTCACTAATGTCAGAAAACGAACACCAGGAGCACAACTTCATTCAAAATTAAATTACAATATAATCTCGACATAGGAACTTGGGATATAGGAAATTATCCATAAAGTGGATGTGTAATTGTTGGACGAAACATTCCCTTTGGCCAAAGCTAAATGTTTAAGAAAGAATTCTGAACTTGATTTTTCAGACAGACAGGCATGTATGCACAGCATCTATACTATAATTAGGCACCACCATCTTCTACCCGTCTATACTGGAGAATTAACAGCAGTCAAATAGTTTTCTCAGTGTCTGGTGCCAATGTGCAAAGAAGCAAATAGCAGGAAAATGTGAGATGTCAACTGTTAGAAACAGCTGCCTTCCTCTCCCCAATCACCTGAGGTCCACAATTCTCTTCAAGAAAAGAATGGCAGGTAGCAATTTTTATGAAGACTTATAGTACTTCAATTCTTGTCCATTATTTCCATGCCAAACCTCCCTTGAAAATAAAAGCAGGTTTATTGATTCCAAAACAGCACGATTTCTTTCTAAGGTATCTTTGGGTATAAATAAATAAAAAATTAAATACTTGCTCAAGATTTCTGCTAAAACATTAAATCTATTTAAGATTTCTTCCTCTCCCGGCAGAGTGCAGTTTGTGCAATAGTTTAGTATCTTACAAGGGTCACCTACATCCTCTTTCCTTTCCTTACAAATCAGGGGTCCCCAACCCCTGGGCTGTGGGCTGGCGCCAGGAATCAGGCTGCGCAAGCAAGCAAAACCCCATCCGCGCATGTGCGGGATCCAGGCAGCGCACAAAAGCACCACCACCCCATCTGCAGAAAAACTGCCCTCGACGGAACTAGTCCCTGGCACCCAAAAGGTTGGGGGCCACTGCTATAAATAATGAAAATGCAAAGTATGACGTTGCAGCCTGCCCACTAGCAAATAATCAGGAAAGCTGAAATCAACTGACCTTTTATTTACACAAAAGGAAAAAATAGGCTCGGAATTGGTACAATCTGGGGGAAAAAGTTATCAATGATCATACAGTCTTTACTCTGAAGAAAAGTCTTTCGAACCTTACAAAAACCTAAAGAGCAGCCCATTTATGTTTACTTGGGAACAAGCCCTCTTGATCTAACGGGAACTTTAGAGACTCTAAAATATATGCCCATAGCATTCACGTACTTTAAAACTCTTACTTTCTTTCAAAGTGACCAGGCTGTGGCTTGAAGACAGAGAGACCGTAAGAAGTTTCTTTGGTGCCGTAGGAAAACTGGAATGTCACCTTCTCAGCACGCCCAAGAATATTAGGCAGTTTGAGTCCAAGGACCTGTAAAACATGATAGATGCTAAACTAGTCTGTGGCTCACACATACACGCTCTCTACCATTAGCTTCTCCATCAACTTTTTTAAACTTTCATTCTCCTGCAATCTTGACAATCCAACTCTTCGGTTCTTAACATTAACCGTTCAGTATTTCGTTATTATCAACCAGAACATTAACTATCTTCCTCCAGACAATAAAGAAACTTACTTCTTGTTCTCTTACTCTGAGGTAGATGGTAAAGGTAAAGTCTTCCCCAGCCGAGTCATGTCCAACTCTGGGGGAGGTGGGGGTGCTCATCTCTGTTTCTTACGTTAGTCTAAGGTGGACTAATCTAAAAGCTTTGAACTTGTATTTCTAAGTAATTATAGAATAAGCAGGAAAAATGGAGAGTGTACACTTGGAAAACCATTTTCTCAAAATGAAGCCAAATTGTTTTTACAGTTAAATGGCCTAGCTATCATATTTCAGAGCTGACACTCAGCCGCAGCCAATGATGCAAGACCTACCATGCTTCCTTCATTGTTGCCAACCATGGTGTTGTAACTTCCAGTCAATCTTCTCAGTTCTGTTACTTCAAAGGTTACATCTAATCCGTTTGGAAGAGCATCGTTACCTAAAACCACACACACGTGCGTTTATTAGTAAAGACAACAGCGCTGACCCCCTTGCCAAAAAGATGTGCACAATTTGAACAGTGGGGTAGATTCAGATTTAGTTACGCAGGATTTTTAATGTCAAAAATGGGCAAACTAGTTGTGATTTACTTGTGATACCACAGGCTTGGCGGGCAGGCTGGGGTAGTGGTTAACAGGGCCAGACTAGCACCAAAGAGGCCCAGGCTGAAAGTTACCGTCATTCTCTTTTCGGTTTCAATTGGGAAATTGTATCCCCAAGTCTAGTCACGTACTAGATGGGAGTGAGGGCAGACAGCCCCAGGGGCCACCCAATTTCCCACTCTAATATTTGCAGTCTGATTCCAAGTATCCACCAGGCTCAAGCTCTGACATAGTTAATTAAAATACTGATCTCTACTTAATTAAAGGTCTCCAACTTCCTTAAGGAATACTATGGAAATTTCAAAGAGTTCTAACACTGATCTTTTTAGTGGGTGTTTTTAATATAACAATTTAAAACTCATTTGGACAAACCAGACCTCAAAACAAGTAAGAAACACCTAAATATGCAACGGCCGTTAGAAAGACTATTGGACTGGCTAAAACAGGCACGCAGGCAATATCCAAACTCTAGCCTATGGAAGAAAGGTAAGCCTCGAGACCGGCCCTTCCACGCTTCCCTATCGCTCTTCTTCAGCATGCTCGCTCCTGCAAATGCAGGACGAAGTCTGCCATTGCTTCGATCCCCAGCAAAGAGATTTGCCAATATCCCTAAGCCTCCATCTCCACAATGGGAAGAAGAGCTGGTGGAAGAGCAGACACATCCATGGACTTGGGCCGTGGAATTAGCTGGGCCTTATTACTATGCATAAGCTGCACTCTTCCTTTTTATTTCACTTAGTTTTCATTTATAAATTTGGTCCAAGATTGGCAAGTTAAAAAAGATTTAGCTATAAACAGATAAAATAGGGGGAAAACAGCACTTTAGCTACCCTGACATCAATTGGGAGACACTACATCAAGTGGGAGTTCGAACAGGTTCCTGAAGAGCCTAGCTGACACTGCTTGTACTCTGATACCTAAAATCTCTAGAGTGAAATAGCAGTTCCTACTTTTCTATCAGCTGTTCTGCACTATGTGATTCTGGGAAGAGTTGCTCAAAAGTAGACTGAACAAAGAGCAGTGAACAATACCACAAAGCACGTTTTAAATTACTAGTAAGACACTAAAAAAAATTGCTACAATGGATGAAAACTAATCAAGGAGAGAAGCAATCTAGAACTAAGGAGAAACCTCCTAACAGTGAGAACAATTAACCACTGAAACGGCTGGCTTTTAGAAGTTGTGGGTGCTTCATCACTGGAAGCTTTTAAGAAGAGACTGGACAGCCATTTGTCTGAAATGGTATAGGGTTTCCTGCTTGAGCAGGGGGTTGGACTAGAAGACCTCCAAGGTCCCTTCCAACTCTATTATTCTGTTATTATTACCTTGACATGTGTCAATTAGTACATCGACTTGTCTGAATATTCCTAGGCGAAGGAGCTTTTCACGAGCTTCATGCGATTTCCTCATCACCTTCAAAATATAAAAGGTTTAGCTTCACATCTCAAAACATAATCAAATTAGTGCAAGTATTTCCAATACCAAAGTGTTAAATTGACATCCATTAATTTGGTGCCAATTAATACAACTAACTCAGTGAGCTCTGCATTTTCATAAAAGAAATTGGATTTGCTAACTACTGTACAGGAACTACAAAATCTGATTTTAATTTCTTTGGACTACATATTATATATTTATCCTTCCATTAAAAAAAAAAAAAACCAACTCCCCAGAGATATTTTACTGTCTTGAAAATTAATTCCTTTTCTCAGATATGTGCACAGATACGTATTATATACAGTAATTTACTGATCCAGATTTCAAGATCAGATGCAGAATTTCTACTGCCTTTGAAAGGTAGGAAAAGATCACGGCAACATGGAAAAGCTACACAAAGAAACTGCCATTAACTATAGAATGTTTCATGTAATTTAATGAAAGTATGCAACACTGAAGCTTAAAATGCCTGTGGCAGCTCATTTCATACTCAAATCAGAGGCTGTTTGAGATAATTCATACTAAAATGCTCTGCATACCACTAAGTTACAAGTAATCCCTGAAATTCGTAAATCTGTGTCCATCAGGGAAAAAAATCAGTATCTTTCCACAATCCCAAATTGATATAGCTCAGAACCTGCTTCCAAAATACTAAACACATTTAAGTAACATTTTGCAAGATTTTGGCACACAAGTTGATCCTATTTCTAAATGTCTATGGAATTAAATAAAGATGTTAATACAATGTAGTTGTTGAGATTTTTGGAAAGCGTGTTAAGGAAGCTTAGTACTCACCTCAATCAGATTTTTAGCTTTGAAAACTTCACCAATTTCATACATGATAATATCATCTTTAGTTCTTCCAAGTCCATCGAAGTGGACATGTTGAACGATAACCTAAAAAGCAAAGTAACAAGTATTAAATAATGGGCAGATATTAGAAATTATTGCATTAGTAAAGATCCCATCAGCATGAAGATTTTGACACAGGTTTTTGTGAAGAGATACATTCAATATTAAGCAGATCCTCTCCCACCTAAAAGTTGGAAGTATCTCGACTTAAGCAATTTTGGTGAGAAGACCAATATTTTTAATTGTTCCTTCAAAACTGAAGCCCAGGATTTTATTTTGATAAGTTAAATCAAACAAAATGCCTCCCCTATAAAAACATTAAATACTTCATCTTAGTTTTTCTTGTATGTTCCCCAAAAGAAGCATTTTAAGATATATTTTTTTTAAAAAAATACTTAACTACATTACCCCACCTGAATTTATGCAAGGTGTCATTTCTAAATCTAAAAAGCACAGTTGTTTTAAAGATGCATCATTTGTAATAGCAATCATTTTTATTGCATACCTGACAGTACTCTATCAGTGGTCCCCCACCTTTTTGGTACCAGGGACCAATTTGATGGGAGACCATTTTTCCACAGACTGGGTGAGGGGAGGAGTTCACAACCTAGATCCCTCTCCTGCGCTGTATGCAGTAGGGTTTGTGCTCCTCTGAGGTGGAGCTGAGGCAGTGATGCTCATGCTGAGGAGCGGCTGCAAATACAGATGAAACTTCGTGCGCTTACCTGCTGCTCACCTCCAGCTGCGCAGCCCAGTTTCTAACAGGACACAGACCGCTACCGGTCTGTGGCCCAGGGGGTTGGGGACCCCTGGCCTACATAATCAAGGGGAAGGCAGGTAGCCCTAATACTTACATCTTTATTTTCAAGAATTTCTTGTTTAGTTTCTGGTTCAACCTCCACAAGTTCTGCTTCTTCACCTATAGCACCAAAATCAGGACTACTCGCGGGAAGAGGCTCCAAACTCTGAAAATGCAGATTCAATAGCTTATAATCAATCAAATAAACTACTGGATTACTGATCTGTTTCTTTTTCCAAAAACAAGTGTATGTATTAACTAGGTAGCATCGCCATCTTTTACACTGGAAACATAAGTACAAGGGGTAATGCATTCATGCAACACAGGTGTGCATCACTATTTCATTACAAATATTAAGCAGTTAGGGTGTCTATAGACAAGCCCTGGGTTAACCATGAAGGACAACAAGTCAGTGCTTGGGGCACCAGAGTTTCTTTCTATAGCTGTCATCTCCTTAATTCCTTCACTGTCACACTCAGCTGTAGTTTTCAGCACTTATTGAGTCTTAATGTCCTGGCAGTTAAGCCAGACATTTTCAATTGTGACAATTTTAAGATGTGTGGACTTCAACTTCCAGAATACGTCAGCCAGCATGGATGGAGAATATTTGCACATGAGGTCAGGGGTTTACTATTGGGCTCACCAGAATCCAGTGAATAACCCATGAACCAATACAGGTAGTCCTCAATTTACAACCACAACTGAGCCTAAAATTTCTGTTGTTAAGCGCGACATTTGTTAAGTGAGTTTTGCCCCCATTTTACGACCTTCCTTGCCACAGCTGTTAAGTGAATCACTGCAGTTGATAAGTTAGTAACCCAGTTGTTAAGTGAATCTGGCTTCCCCATCGACTTGTGCTTGTCAGAAGGTCGACACAGCAACCGTCGTAAGTATGAACCAGTTGCCAAGCATCTGAATTTTTATCCCATGATCACGAGGATGCTGCAAAGGTCATAACTATGAAAAACAGCCGTGTCATTTTTCAGTGCCATCGTAACTTTGAACGGTCACTAAACGGTGCTGCAAAGGTCATAACTATGAAAAAGTCGTAAGTCATTTTTCAGTGCCGTCGTGACTTTGAACGGTCACTAAACGGTCTGTTGTCAGCCGAGGACTACCTGCATTAGGCCCACCAGAATCCACAGTGGGTAACCCACGAACTGTCTTGATATGGGATGCCAATCTCTTGAAAGCTCCTCTGGGTGGGACCAGCCAAGAATAAAACCTTTTTTTTATATACCCTGACAGCATCTTTTTGTTGTCTAATGAATACATTGTGTGTGTGACACAACTGAGCATTGGCTAAAAATGAGACCCAGTCTGAAGAGCAGTGAAGAAAGTACTGGGTGAGAAATCAGGAAGCTCTGAGGATTGGGGGTCGGTCTTGCCTCTCAGTCCAGCCTACCTCGCAGGGTGGTCGTTGCAGGAGAAACGAGGGAAGGGAGGTCGTGGGGCGCTGCTTTAGGTTGCACAGAATAAAGTCGACTACTAAATGCCATCAATGGACCCACTGCCACATTGGGGGGGGGGGTAGTTTCCACTTTATTGAAAACAGGAAAGGATGGAGATGGTCCAATGTCTGCTGGGACATCCCAGGACAGACCGCTCGGGGAGGCGCCAAGGTAGTTAGAAGCCTGCCCACCGTCTCCGGAGAGGGCTAAGCGTGGAGGCGCTCTGCCCACGCCCAGAGGACCACCGTCGGTCAGAAGGTTCCCCCCCACACACGCTTTCCCCCCCCCCTCCAAGGTCAGCCGGGCGGGCGCTTCTTACCCGCGCGTGAACCGTCCCCATGGCCTCGACCTCGACAGCGCGCCGCTCCGCCCTCCGTGCATGCGCAGCAGCGGCCGCCCCTCTCAAGACACCTCTTTCTCCACTTCCGGAAGCTTCGAGGCGATGGTCGTTTCTGATTGGCCCGAAGAAGAAAAAGGGCGGAAGGAGATCGGTGCCTCAGCACAGTGTGGAGACTTTAGAGGTAGAAATCTTAGCCAAGACCCTTGTGTGCCAACACTTCCGGCAGTTCTTTCGACCGGCTCTTTCTCTCCTAGGGCGGCAGGGCCTAGGCCAGGGGTAGGCAACCTCGGCTCTTTTATGACTCGTGGACTTCAACTCCCAGAATTCCTGAGCCAGCCACGCTGAGGGGAAAGGGAGAGGTTTCCAAGCTGAGCCATGCTGGCTCAGGAATTCTGGGAGTTGAAGTCCATGAGTCATAAAAGAGCCGAGGTTGCCTACCCCTGGCCTAGGCCCTAAGCTGAGAGAGGCCCAAGCGGCCACTAGAGGGCAGCAAAGGTACGCCGGAAAAAGCCCCTTCGCTGCCCTCTGGCTGAAGGCTGTAGCCCCGCCTTTCCTTCCGTATCTTAAAGGGGTCCATACCGAGTTTTCCATTTGCTTCTAGGTACGACAACAACCCTGAGAGGTAGGCTGGGCGGTGGGAACAGAAGTTCCTGGCTGCCTCTGCCACTAAGTGAATCTGGCTTCCCCGTTGACTTTGCTTGTCAGAAGGTCGCAAAAGATGATCACATCACCTTGGGACACTGTCGTCATCATAAATATGAACCAGTTGCCAAGCATCTGAATTTTGATTATGAGACCATGGGGATGCTACCTAGGTCGTAACTGTGAAAAACGGTTATAAGTCACATTTTTCAGTGCTGTTATAACTTTGAACGGTGACTAAACGAACTGTAAGTCGAGGACTACCTGTAATCATAGAACTGTAAAATCATGGGATCAAAGGCTCTCATTTGCTCAATGGAGGATCCACCACAAAAGTGTTTTTCAAACTTGGCAATGTTAAAGAGGTGTACCAAAGGTGATTTTTCAAGAGGCAACTGGACTTTCTGGTTTTTCAACCATGGTTTGAAAGAAGGGTTAAAGAGAGCACCTATATCAGGGTTGTCACACTTGCAATGTCATGTGATGTGTCGCAACGTATCGTGATTTTTTTTCCATTGCCAGCAATGGGGTGGGTGCGGTTTCGCCATGAGGCATCCAGCCTGTGGGCCGGCAGTTTGACACCCCTGATCTATGTCAAAAGTGAACAGCGCTTTCTCAACAGAGGGGGAGGGATACGACATCATCTACCTTAGCTAGTACTTAGCTATGACTACCACTAAGTGTTGCATCTTATGATTTATGATGAAGTGTTGTATTTCACAACTTATGAGGAATGTATTTTCATATTGTATATGATCATGATTATCACTATTACTTCTATGTACACTGAGAGCTTATGCACTGGAGACAAATTCCTTGTGTGTCCAATCACACTTGGCCAATAAAGAATTCTATTCTATTCTATTCTATTCTATTCTATTCTATTCTATTCTATTCTATCCCATCCCATCCCATCCCATCCCATCCCAGTCTACAATACAGTCCTTTCAGCAGTCCCAAGAAGGCTCCACACCCATTTGCACTACTCAGGTGACCCTGATGACACAAACCTCCAGGTGGTCTTAATGACCTGCTAAAAGAATGCAAATGAACAGCTGTCTGCAAGGAGTATAAATCCTTCCATTCCCCACCATCCAGTCAGAGCTGAAGAAGCTTCTTAGATGAGAAGTGAAACGTCTTCAAAGAAAAAACCAGAAAGTCCAGTTGCCTCTTGAAAAAGCACCTTTGAGACAACTATGACCTGGATGACTGAGAATTTCCATAGATATTAAAGAGGTGTAGATTTCAGTTCCCAGAATTGCCCAGCCAGCATGCGAAAACAAGAAAAGTGACCATGTTGTGGCCTTACTAAAGGCTGACGGCTCACAGAGTCAGGGTCCTCCTCCCTGGGAGATTTTGCTCCTCTCCATCTATTTTGAAGGCTTAACATGCCCAAATCCATTCACCATTCTTCGGAGGGCTTAGTTTTCTCACCCTGCACTATCTTGTTTGCCTTTCTTAAAACATATTCCAATTTATTATTGTTATTTTTGACTCTGGTGCCCGTCACAATTCCTGGTGGGATCCAACCAAGGCAGAATGGATTAGCTCCCAGACCCATTTATTCTTTGGCTTTTCTTTTATTTCTAACTTATCAAAAGTAACTTTGTTTTTGTAATGGCTCAAGTTTCAGTCTATTCTGAACATCAGCCTTTTTGAAAGTACTTCTATAGTTTCTGAAGACTACTTATATTCCTTTTTGGTTATGTGCTCCTATATTTTATTTTTATTTTTTGTATTTTTTTCCCTCTTAAGCTTTTTAGAGTATTATTTATGATAAGGTTCCAAAACTTTCTGGAGTCATATATTCTATCAATTCAAAAATTGTACTTAAAGGGTTTGTGGTTGATATGATGCTTTCACACTAATAAAGCCTTTTTCAAGTTGAGTTTGGCTTCTGGTGATTTCATGGATACATCCCTGTATGTTTTCTTGGTCACAGAATGGAATTGTTCTCTCAGGACCATAATTTCAGGTTCTCAGTCTAACTTGAACCGTTGAATTTCCTGAACACTTTTACCATTACAGTTTCAACTTTGCTGAATTATTGGAAGCCAAGATCATCAGAAAACTGGAATGCTTTATTCCCAAGTTACAGCATCTCTTAATAGTGTTACTTATTTCATTGAAGGTAATCTATGTACAATAAGGCCATTCTTTTGTGTTTACTACACACTGCAACTAAACAATTTTTCTCTGAACCACTACCTCTTCAGAATGTTCTGTCTGCTATAAATTCATTTTTAAGAGTTTTCTGTGTTCCATTTGCCACAGCCTGCATTTTCTTTTCAACGCTTTAAAAAGTAAATAATTTTTGACAAATTTAGAAAGAACTTTGAACCCAGATAATTACTGAAGGAGAGCTATAATCCTTTTGTGTATATACACACGGATTTTACATTCTGTTTAAAAGCCCCACCTTGCCTCCCCACTGAAATGTCTCTGTTCAAGGACTTGATCCGCCCCCCCAATCTCAGAATATGATTCATAAAATGTTAAAACAAAGCCAAATACTCTGCGTGGGTTTTATGCTTTCCAGTCATTTGAATTTTTATGAAAAGGATCAGATTCCATATACTGTTGTTTGCAATGAGCTTTGTTAAATCACTGTGAAAAGAGGGAAGACTTTAGAGGAATTATAGAAATGAATACCATTTGCAAAAAATGCTCATAGAAACACAATGTTTACTGCTTTGGGCGATGAGTGAAATGTCAACTTTCAGCATTATGAACAAATAAAATGGTATAGAAGTGCAGTATATTCATAGATCACATCATAAAGTGGTTCTATCAAGCAATTAAGCATTTGACTAGTGATAATGAACAAAACAGTGATCACCAAACACAACATCTCTTTATTCTGTTCTTTAAAAACACTGCTGATTGCAGAAATATTACAAACAGTTCATTTTGGAAATACAATGAAGGCTTAGGAAAATAAGTATGATCAGCTGTCATACAAAACAGTACTTCGGCACCAGCTGAAAATAGCACCAAAAGAATATAAATAAGTCTGTGTCCATGCTATTAAACATTTAACACTGTGAAAAACTGTTTTAACTACATTTTATTCCCTTCCTCTCCACTCAACATTTCTTAGATTTTCTTTAAAATGCCAAATAGGAAAAACTCTTATAGATTAGAAACAAAACCTGGTAAAAAGTTGACAATTTGAAATAAATAAAAGCAGCTAGTTGGATTCCTATGGGGATATTATTTTCCACTTAATTTGTAACAAGTCTCCAACCTAACCCTAACCCTTTGATTGGAAAATTTATAATACCTAACAAGAAAATATTCTAATAAGGGATTGCCATTAGAGATACGTTAACCCACTGCAGTGCCACAGTGCGGAGCTGGTAAGCTACTGATAGCAAATGTTTGATTTCCGAAAACACAATTTTAATATTTGTGCTATGTACAAGAATTCCTGTCACTTTAAGCAACAAATACTGAGACACAAAGTCTCAAGAACTGTATTCCACAGAAGTTACTGAATCCATTTGAAATATGGCTGATTGATGTCATATTATTGTCACGTCCTACTATTATTGCAAATTAAGGCTTAGGTTATAACAACTTGGCACATTATCGTATATGTGTTCATTAAGTCTGGAATAAATAATGTATGGGTTTTATTTATAATTTAAATTTAAAAGGAAGAAAAGGGAAATTATATGAATTTCTTGCTCCAAGATAAATCATGTTAAAATAGAGAGCAAGGGTAAAACTTTTTAAGATCCACAAATTCTAAATCACATTATAGATCTCTATTATTGTCTCCTGTTAAGGAAACTGGACAATATATTTCCTAATGACACCTGCTCTCAAGCTCACTAGTCATGTAAAAAAACAACAACCTGCATCTCTCTTCCACCAATGAATTATTTTTTATGATTCATCTTACTCATTGGAATTAAGTTTAGCCTCAAGGATATCTACATGTAAAGTCTACATTACACATGGAAAATAACATGCTGGTTTAGACACGGCAGTCTAGAGCAGTGTTTCTCAACTCTGACAATTTTAAGATGCGTGGACTTCAACTGCCAGAATCCCCCAATCCACGTATCTTAAAGTTGCCCAGATTGAGAAACCCTGCTCTAGGATATTCATAAATGGGTGGACTTCAACTCCCAGAATTCTCAGTAAAGGTCATGTTGCTTGGGAATTCTGAGAAATGAAGTCCATACTTTTGGAGGCTTCCAGCTTAGGGTGGGGTCTTCAGATGGAATACCTGAATAGCAGATGGAAGCCTCTCTGGCAGTAAAAGTGTGCGTGTATGTGGGTGTGTTCTTATGAGATTTTGGAGAGCACCCCAAGGATTACAAAATCCTTTGTTTTCCTTGTGGCAGTCAAGGAGTTTCAAATAAAAAAAAAAGAAGTGATATGAGATCCATTCCACCCCAACTAGTGCTCTGGAGATTAATTTCAGGAAAAGTCCAACAAAAAGAGGAGAAATTGGGACATCCAGAAATTTTCCCAACATGCCCTGTTTCTAACATGCCCTATAACAACAACAATATAAACAATACATTTTAATGAAATATAGTTTTTCCTGTTTAAAAAAATAAGGGTATCAAACATAGTTCCTTTCTGCTCCCAGTCTGCCTATCTGTGGAAGGCAGGGTGTTTGCTTCATTTTGCATGAGATCTCTCTGCCAGATATGTCAAGTAAAAAAGGAACTCCTCAAAGTTCCTGTATGCTGTAGCTCTTTAAGTAGGAGATGTGTAATTCCACACAAGTGCGGAAAAAAAAAACCTTTAAAAAAGTCACACAAGAGCTACAGATCTTACTGTAAAAAAAATTTTTTTTTTTTTAACAAAAAAGTTAACATTGTCCTACAAATGCTTACCCCAATATAAAACCATCAACAGAGGAGATGTAGATTGTCTTCCTGCTGAATTTTTTTGTTCGGGTATGAAAAGGTTCTACCGCGCTTAGGCTTTTTCAACTCTTTATCCACTATCAAGAAACTAGACAAGAAGCCTAGATGCCTTGAAGTCAGAAAAGAGGCCTCAAGGGCAAGTGAGTTGTAAACAAAGTCATCCCAACCTCAGCAACTTTAAGACAGGCGGACTTCAACTCCCAGAATTCGGATGCAGTGTGTTCAGTTGAAGTCCACTTCAACTGAGCACCTTAAAGTTGCTAAGACTGAGAAGCAGTATCCTAAAGATTGTTTGGCAAAGTGCTAGAAGAACACGTATCGCAAAGATGGAGATTGCCCTGCTGAATGTCACCGCCCCCAAGCTAATCTTCAGGGACAGAGTAAAAACTTTTCTCGGAAGAAGAGTCAATATCCGTAGATACTCCAGAGGTTTCAGTGTCCATGAAAAAGGAAGCGATTTCAGAATTACCAACTGCACCCTTCTCCTTCGCCAAGTCTTCGCAATAGGGGAGACCCCAGAGCCATTCTTCAAGATTGGGGGAAGAGCGGGACGCTTTAGGAGGTGGGTAGGACAGGTGATGGCAAGGCTTCCCTGGTGCCGTCTGGCATTTTCTAAGCAAGATTTCACTTACTTTGCTGCAAGGACAACAAGAAATAGCCATTAGTAAGTCTTGGAATTATTTTTATGGGAGAAATAACAGAATAAGAGAGTTGGAAGGGACCTTGGAGGCCTTCTAGTCCAACCCTCTGCTCAAGCAGGAGACCCTATGCCAGGGGTAGGCAACCTTGGCTCTTTTATGACTCGTGGACTTCAACTCCCAGAATTCCTGAGCCAGCATGGCTCAGCTTGGAAACCTCTCTCTTTTCCCTCAGCATGGCTGGCTCAGGAATTCTGGGAGTTGAAGTCCACGAGTCATAAAAGAGCCAAGGTTGCCTACCCCTGCCCTATGCCATTCAAGACAAATGGTTAAATTGAAATATAACAGGCATGCAATGGGTTTTTTTTTTCAGAAATTCAAAAAGTTTCTCTAATTTTTAAAAGTTAGCAAACAAGCCTCTTGCAGACAGTAGTTAATAACCTTTTCAGCACACTGACTATCACATTATTATTATTATTGAAAAATTGTTAGGAAAAAATGCATGCATGAAAATTCTGCTTTTTATGCGGCACATTAACTACAATGCAGAAGAAAGCACTCTAATATTGCAACTGGCCATGGCTATCAGTCAAAGAACAGAGGTGGGAGAGAGTAAGAGGAATTCCTTAGGCCCTACTTCCAAGAGACAGCAGGATTGTTCTTTCAGGCTTCCCAAACCACCCCCCACCCTCTGGGGCATCCAAGATTTCCTTCCTTCATGATGACTCTGTATTCAGAGCTTCTTGAGAGTGAATTACGCTTGGAGTCAATTAAATACAAGCCATTTTAAAGATGTAAGTAGCTCTTTGGGTGCTTTGATCTTTGCCCCTTGAAAAGAAGGGGAAAAACATACCATGGGGTCTTCAGAAGCCCCTTCATTGCTCGGCCATAGACTGAACCCATCATTTGGGAAAGCTGCCCCTGCATCCATTGCACGTCCTCAGGGATGTCAGGAAACCACTGGACTAATCTGCAATCGAGAGAAAGAAGGTGGTCCTTCAAAACAAACTTGTTCAGAATGGGTGCTTGTTTTTAAAACTTTCACCCAACATCACCTTTCCTGGTATCAGCTAAATTTTTATAAGAGAAAGAAATGTTTTTTAAATTCTGTATTAAAAGTAAAAAAATATTTTAAAAGTATTGAATTCTATTTTAAAAGTAAAAATAAAAAAAGCGTAAGATTTTCATAGGTGCATTCTTGCCAGGTGCAAGCAATGGACTTAAAGATATTAAAGCTGTGACTAAAACATAGACTTGGGATTTTTCTAAAAGTATACACATAACATGCTTGTTTATGAAGCTGAACACAAAAAACTCGGGAAAATAAACATATTTGTGATTCTCCTTTTAAGTATAAACTGTATACACAGGAGTATAAGTATAAACAGGAGTTAAGGCAGTGTAATGCAGCCAAACAGGCCAATCTAATCTCAGCCATGAACTCACAAGGTGGCAAGTTTTCTTATTGTAAGTCCTTTGAGCTCAATGGGCTTACTCCTAAGTAGGTTTACACTACATACAAGCTATGAGCAACTTTCCTCAAGCTCAGGGGTGTCAAACTCAATCGTATTGTGATGTATCGGGATTTTGCCCTTACGGGGCTGGGGTGGGCTTGGCCTGTGTGGGCCGGATCCGCCCCTTGGGCCGCGTGTTTGACATGCCTGCTCTAGCTCAAGAACATCATTTATTTGCAACATATAGAGAACCAGTTTGTAAGATGCTGGGCTAGAAACAAGGAGACAATGAGTTCTCATCTTCAAACCTAGGCAAGAAACCAGGTTTATCAGCCTCATCCACCCTACAGGGTTGTTGTTATGGGGAAAAATAGGAAGACAGAGCACTATGTATACCGCCTGCAGTTCCATAAAATAAAGGTGGGATATAAATCTAGCAAATAGATAAATCAATATATGCAGGCCTAGCCTGTAAGAAAAATGGCCTCAGAAGGAATAAGGAAGAGCTTTTGGAAGGATAACACAGATGTAAACTTTATGAAAAATGTCCAGATATCTTGAACATTTGGAAATTAGATCTTATACGCTCACCTTAAGACCACAAAGAAGGCTGACTCAACTGGTAAAGTGTATGGCAGCATCATGTAGGACATTAGTCGCATGGGAAGAAATTTTGAAAGCTGGGCATAGAGTCCACTTCTTTCTTTACAAGCCTCTTGTAATGCTGTAGAATTTAAATCATCAGAATTGAATTCATTCATGGACGATCAAGCAAGAACAAATATGGGTAGGACATAATCAACTTTCTCCCACCAGAAATGACTGAGTGGGACCCTCTAGTATTCTAATCAGGTTATCATCAAATTACATTTTGCTTTATACAACTTTCAATTCATTTTAGTCCTCTTTCACTGGGAATCAATAACCACTAATTCCCTGAGTCATGAGACTCTGGATCGTTCTAGCATTGTGAATTAAACAAAGACATTGGGTTACCTCAGCTTGTCTAATCCAGGGTTAGGCAACCTTGGCTTTTTTATGACTCGTGGACTTCAACTCCCAGAATTCCTGAGCCAGCCATGCTGAGGGGAAAGGGAGAGGTTTCCATGCTGAGCCATGCTGGCTCAGGAATTCTGGGAGTTGAAGTCCACGAGTCATGAAAGAGCCAAGGTTGCCTAACCCTGGTCTAATCTCTAACTAAAATGGATTCATGGGAAAAAAATCATTCTTTGATACCAAAAAAATAAATAAATAAAACACTTTGCTTTAATTTGGAAAAGGAAGCCAATTTGGGATGTCAGAGGCTTGACAAACACTCTGCACAACTAAATCATCTAATATTTCCAGCCAAAATTAACTTAAAATCAACTTGTCTTCTCATAATATCTAGATGATAATCATCACAAACAGTATAAAGGAGGATGGTTAATCTAGTTTATTTCTAGTATGTTTGATTATGCACCCCTTTTCTGGAACATTCAGCAACCAAATTTCACCAGTGCAAAATGAATGACATTCACCAGTGTAAATTCTGAAACAAAACTTTTCAAAATAAATTAATTCATGAAACCCTCAAAGTAGCTCCATTACTGGCCTGCTTATAGTTTTGGCCAGCTAAAGGTAATTGCCAAATTTTTCTGTTCTTGTTTAGACAGTCAATTAAAATGCTTCAATACAAATTGGGGGGGGGGGGAATCACACATTATCTCTGGTCTCTGCTTACTAGTGCCAAAGATAACTAAAGATAATTGTTTGCAATTAAAATTAGTTAATTTAGAATTTTACCTTTTTGAAGTCTGGGAGGCAGCTTCTCAAAGATAGTCCTATCCAATGGCCAAGATGTTGCCCTTAGCTGATCAATAAATATTTTTTCTTCTTGCATCTCTTTTTTATCTTTATTTGCTGCATTTCTTTTATCACTGTAGCCTGAAATTTGTGCATATCCTAGATATTCCTCCTTGGTTAAGGCTAAGTCGGTAGATACTGATTCTTGCAGCAAACCTTAATAAATAGATTAAAAAACAAATGTTTCTGCTATGAGTGGCAGTATGCAAAGCAAGTTAGATAAAATGCAGACACTTTAAAAAAAAACCACAAAGATTTTCTAAATCTTGAACTAAAAATGTTATGTTTATGTTGTAACTTCTTCCAACTTTTAAAATTGAGACATTCTTGCTAGCAAACAGCAATGAATTAGCAATCATTTACATTTAGTTTTATAGCACGCCTATAGCATATCTTTTTGGCAAGGCTTGGGTTGCTTAAAATGCCAATATTCATTGGATAAAAGTATCTCAGGAAGAAAATCACAAAGCTACTTCCAACGGCAAACATTCAATGGCAAATCTGTCAAATTAAATGCAGGTAATCTTCGACTAACAACTACAGTTGGAAGCAGAATTTGCATTGCCAAGCAAAGCAATTGTTAAGTAAGTAATTTTACAACCATTTTTGCCACAGTTGTCAAATGAATCACTGCAGTTATTAAGTGAATCCTGCAGCCGTTCAGCGAATCCAGCTGACTTTCTGACTTTGTCAGAAGCTAGCTGGGAAGGTTACAAAGACCACATGATCCCAGAAGGCTGCAACCACGATAATTACACACCAGTTGCCAAGCACCCAAAATCTGATCACCTGGCAGTGGGGAATACTGCAACAGTTGTAAATATGAGGAATATAGTCATGTCACTTTTTTTGGTGCCGTTGTAATTTCAAATGCTTGCTAAACAAATGGTTGTAAATCAAGGACAACTTTCGTGTCCGGAAGAATCCTCTCTGGCTTGATTGTAACCCAGCCTGCGTTAATAGTGCCCCCCTGGTCAGAGGGCTCCCAGAATGAGTCCCTATATTGTCTCCGGAGTGCAGCTTCTCTTGGGCCATTTGATGGCTGCTGCAACCACTGCCCACTTCTTGCTCTGCCCACAAGATGGGCAGGCAGAGGAAGAAAGCCACCTGAGAATTGCCCAGGGTCCTCTTCTCCATTGACCTGTGCCGTTAGCATTTCAGATAGCAATAGCAATAACACTTAAGACTTATATACCGCTTCACAGTGCTTTACAGCACTCTATGAGCGGTTTACACAGTCAGCTTATTGCCCCCAGCAATCTGGGTCCTCATTTTACCGACCTCGGAAGGATGGAAGGCTGAATCAACCTTGAGCCGGTGAGGATCGAACTGCTGACAGTGAGCTGAATTAGACTGCAATACTGCATTCTAACCACTGCGCCATCATGGCCGATGGTGTAGGATGGGCCTCCAAATCCCAAACTGACATGCTCTGGTGCCTGCAGGGTGCCCCCTCCAAACACTAACAGGCAGGGCAGTAGCACCACTCCTCCATTTGCACCAAGGAAGAGCTTCCATGGATTGTTTTTGCCTCTGCCATCAGCTGGTGGCACTTCTGCTTCAGCAGTAGCGGGCACCGGGCTCAAGTCCAGCTCCCCTCCTCTCCTCGGCCAGTCTTCTAACTGTCCTCCCTATCCTGGCCATGGGGGTATTGGAGGGAGGCATGTAGCTCTTGTCTGATGGAATATTCTCTCCTTGGACATTCGAATATCCCCAACCCTGTTGGCTTTTTGCAAAGTTTTAAAAATTTGGCCTATGTACCCAGGCCTGGGGCTCAGGACATGTTAAAAGTGCAGTCACTTGGCTTTACTATTAATCATCATGGCTGCTGTTTGTACCTATTTATTTAGTTGATGCTTTTATTGTTTTAATATTGGCTTTACTATTAATCATCATGGCTGCTGTTTGTACCTATTTATTTAGTTGATGCTTTTATTGTTTTCAATTTTTTTATTTTAGAATTGTAAGCCACTCAGAGTCCCCTGGTTGAGTTGGATGGCAAGAAAGAAAGAAAGAAAGAAAGAAAGAAAGAAAGAAAGAGAGAGAGAGAGAGAGAGAGAGAGAGAGAGAGAGAGAGAGAGAGAGAGAGAAAGAAAGAAAGAAAGAAAGAAAGAAAGAAAGAAAGAAAGAAAGAAAGAAAGAAAGAAAGAAAGAAAGAAAGAAAGAAAGAAAGAAAGAAAGAAAGAAAGAAAGAAAGAAAGAAAGAAAGAAAGAAAGAAAGAAAGAAAGAAAGAAATTGCAGCGAATTCTATAGTTGGGACCTGAAGGGCCAGAGCGAAGTCTTCAGAATCAGCCCCCTTTTCAAACTGAACCAGCAAAGTGTTATATCTTCAAGGAACATATGTAAAAAGGAAGCTAATCTACCACTCTCCAAGAGAAGCATTGCTCCAGGCCCAAGTCTAAAATTTCTTGGGAGATTTAAATTCAGCAGGAACCCTGATTAGAGGATGAGCTCCTGAACATAAGCAGAATGCTGAAAAGACTTTTTTTTAATGACTGTGTGCCATCAAGTATCTGCTGACTCCTAGCAACTAGGCACAGTACGGGCTTAGCCAACAAAATTCATGATACCTGAAGTAAAAATCAGATTTATTAAGAAATAGGTAAGATACGAAAGCCCAAACTGCATCTTGAAAGAGGGACAGACCAAGAAAAATGCCATCTGACTTTTAAATGCAGACATTAAGACTAGGGAGTTTCTGACAATTCGTCATCACTTGCTGTGGGGCAATTGGCTGCAGGACAAGAGTTACACTAATATCAAAGAAATCGTGGAACAGAATCATTAAAGAAAGGATGCAAATGAATGAAATGTGAATGGCAAAAATTAAAATATTTTTTTTTATTTTAAATAATTAAATAGAATTGTTAAATTGCCCCGCAGCGTTGTCCCATGGCAAACTGACCATGGTGAGTTGTCCTGTGGCAAATTATCCCATTCCGGAGATTAGGACAGGCGAGAGACTGCCACAGGGACAGCTTGTGGGGACCCTTCGCCTTAGCTATTTCTTGCCATTTACTATGATGGTCAAAACAGCTGAGAAGTTCCAATCAATAATCTCCAATCTCACAACAGTTTCCTCCTCCATAAACTGCATTCCCACATATTACTACCCCCACCCCTATCCAACTAAGCCAATAGCAGAAAGGGCAGGACTCTCCAAACATAAGAATCTAAAGATAACATCCACATTGTAAGAGACAAGGCAATTTGTCTGCCATAGCAAAAGAAACCAAAATGTTTTTTGCCCATACTGGAAAGAAAACATGAGAAATATGTGTTATCGCCTAAAACCAACCTGGGCATAAACCATTCTGTACACTCCTTTCTGCTACATTAAGTAAATAAATTTGAAAACAATAACCTACCGTTTTCTTTCAAAAATCTAAGAGCGTCTGAATATCCTTGTTCACAGAGTTCAGCTAGCAACTGAAAAGAAATTTACAGAAAGCTAGTTAAGTAAGTTTTAAAACTTCTGGAAAGAACATTTTCCATACTTCATGACACTTATGTTCATGGAGAAAATGTTAATGTCTTGCTTGTGGACAAATAAAGCAAACTGTTCAGAACTAATTTACTTTCACTTACAGCCTGGTATTAAATGAATACATTATTGAGGGAAGACTATATGAAGATATTCCTAATTTCCCTAAATTGTCTCCATGCACAATATTAACTGGCTTTCCTTTTTGGCCATACAACAGGGCATTGTGCAACATGGGGGGGGGGAGGAACAGCAGCACCATGAGTCAAGTACAATTAACAATGCAGTCTTGCTAAGTAGATGATTTCTCCAAGATTATTCCTACATTCCTGAGAATAACCCATGATACCAGCTGAACCATAGAGCAGGGGTCTCCAACCTTGGCCACTTTAAGACTTGTGGACTTCAACTCCCAGAATTCCTCAGCCAGTCCACAAGTCTTAAAGCTGCCAAGGTTGAGGACCCCTGCCATAGAGTACTTCCAGAATCCAGTAACAGAAAAAGAAATTTGAAACATGATGCCCGTGCAACTGAGAAGGCTAAAAAGACAGACATAAAAAGCAACTTCTCTCACATGTCATAAGAAAGGAAAGCCAACTAATCAATTCAATATAGTAGAATAATATTTCACATATTGGTACGTCCAATTTGACCTCAAAGTTCTCCACATTTTAATCATTTAGTGCAATGGTTGTCAATCTTAGCAACTTTGAGGTGTGTGGAATTAAACTTCCACAATTCCCCAACAGCTAGAATGGAAAAACACCAATTTAGTGCATCCACCCGTCTGTCCTTTTTTTACAGTTCAGGTATAGCCCTGCCAGTGGAGATGGCAGAGTGGCATCCATGATAACCTCTGATGATGTGGTGATATAACCACACAAATGACATATGTTACTAATTCCTTATTTTCCAGCACAATGGGCATGACAAGCCCTCAAAGTTTCTGGGATACAACCTTAGATTCCTGATAGGGAGACTGTCATAACAGAAATGATTCCAGAACTTAGTCATGAACTTTCTTTTTCTTTCTTTCTTTCTTTCTTTCTTTCTTTCTTTCTCTTTCTTTCTTTCTTTCTTTCTTTCTTTCTTTCTCTCTTTCTTTCTTTCTTTCTTTTTCTCTTCCTTTCCTTTCCTTCCTTTGCAGTCATTGGGAATGAGAAAAAGGTGTACTCAATCTCATAATGTCGTTCCATCCGGCATTTACGTAATTAGCAAAAGGTGATATTATTCACCCCATTAAGACCGTTGCCAGCTTCTCACAGATACCAAAACGTGTTCAGTGGCTCTTTTTCACTGGCTTTAAATTACATCCCTATAGGAATTAATCAGACTATCTATGAGCGCACACCTCCTTTATGCAAACATGGGCAGACATATGTGGGTATACATATGCATACGCCCCACCTTTACAGTATTCTTTTTAAATTTAAAATACTGGACAGATTATGTTAAAGATCAGATTATTTTTTTCCAATTGGGCACAAGGAAGCAGAACAGAAAACAACTCTGTGCAAAACAAATTATCTACTTTTGCTAAACCACAGATAACATTAACTCAAAACCTTAAGCTATCTATGAATTTCCAAACATGACACAACAGTTCAATAACCTGTGTCTGTGTGTGTGTGTGTGTGTGTGTATGTGCGCAGATTTCGGAAGTGGCTTGCCTTTGCCTCTTCCTACCTAAAGCTGAGCAAGAGAGACTGGCTCAAAAACAACCAGCTGTTTTCATGCCCAAAGCAGGACTAGAACTCACAATCTCCTGGTTTCCAGCTGGGTCTCATCACTGCACCCAAACTGGCTATTTTCAATAACTGCTGCATCAGCCTAAAAAGATCATACAATGTACTGAAAAATATATCAACATGCTCTTGTATAAATTTAACAGCATCAGCCCTGCTCCTAACATAGAGAACTACAGAACTTTTCTACCCTGCAAATTCCATTTGGTGCCAACCAGCTTGGCCAATGGTTGGGGGTCGCAGATTACGGAACGTTAATTAAAGTCCCATAATATTCTTCTTTTTGTGTTGTTTGGAAAATATATCATTTTCTCAAAAGTTATACAGATAACCAGGGCTTTTTTTCCTCATAGATCGCTCAGAACGGAGTTCTGGCACCTTTTTTGGATGGAACCTTGTAGGGTAGGCAAAGTGGGTTGTATGACATGTGTGAGTTCCGGCACCTTTTTTTTTTTTTTTACAAAAAAAGCACTGCAGATAACTATCAACATCAATAAAAAGAATGATCACATAATAGGCAATGTTGAACATACCATACCTGAGGCTCTGGAGGAAAAAGTGCTTGTATTAAACGATACATATTTCCTAAGCTAAACTGAATGCTTGTATTGACTAGATTCATCTCATGGAAGTTTGCAGAGTTCCCCCTGGGACAAATGTCACATTCCCCAGAGAAAGGAGAAACGGTTATGGTGTTCTTCAAATTATGGTGAGGTAAGTTGTCACTTAATCCACCATCCACATAGCGCTTTAAAGAAGAGAGGAAGAGGAGAAACATGAAATGCTGTACTTGCTTAAGCACAAAACCATCGTATTTGATTCATGCAAAATAAACTTAAATTGTTAGAAAACATTTACTAAATGTTAGAAATGAATTATTAGGATTCATAGGAATGTGAATTTCTCCAAATTGGGAAAGCTACCAGAGTGTATGACCTCAGCCCCCTACTACTCTACTCCATCTTCCACACTCCATAGCAGTAAAATGTTTTGTCTTCTAATTATATTTATTTACTTATTTATTTATTCAGCTGCCCATTTAGGTAAAAACAATTCATGGCGTTTTTGTAGTAAGAATTGGAACTGGAAGCCATATAGAGGTTTTTACTCAGTGACAGTAGAGAAACGAAAGTGTGTTTAGAAAATCAAGAAGCATGCATTATTATATTTCTCACTCTGCTAAACTCTTTTAGATGTTGGTCCAGTGAAGTAAAATAAGAAAATTTATCTAAATAGATACACTGAAAAAAATATGGAACAGCAGATTTCCCCCCCCCCAAAAAAAAAAGTATTTGAATCATCAAACCACACTGATTTGTAAGAAAAACTGCATGAAAATAAAGTTGTCATACACAAGCTGATCTAGCTGTTGTCCACTCGAAAACACTTGGGTCAGTTTACCTTTCTTGTTACTAAAGCAGAAAAATAACAACTATACAAGTAATTATTAATACTGGCATAGTTCCTTTATAGCCAATATGCAGATACTCTTTAACTTCCATGCCTGGCCCTGAAAGACACTGCACAAGGGAGGACTTTAAGGTAAGAAGATTAATCATTAGCATTAATCTTCAAGAGAGGATCCTTTACTGTTATGCAGGTCAGTTTTCAACAGTTCCCTTTCCAAACAATAACTGTATTTGTGCCCTGCACGCATCTAGCATTTAACTCTAGAATCTTGCAATGAGTACATGCTAACCAGAAGCACAATGAACTCACATATCAATGTACCTGCCTACTGTCTTACCTCCTACACCCGAGATAAAACATGATACAAGCCTTAGGTAGTAAGAACATTGAACAATGCAAGATATAAGAATGGCTCGGGACCATAAAATCAAATATTTTAGCCCACCCAGACCATAACTGATGAAGATGCGCAGCATGGTTTCCCATTTTGATAGATGCTATTGTTCTTTAAAGAATTTGGGCAGCATCCAAATTCCCTCCAAAAATCCTGAGGGAAAGAGAGGCACTTGAAAAAGCATTATTCTACCTTTGAGACAACGTACAGGTAGTCCTTAACTTACGACCACAACTGAGCCCAACATTTCTGTAGCTAAGTGAGACATTTGTTAAGTGAACTTTACCCCATTTTACGACTTTTCTCGCCACGGTTGTTAAGTGAATCACCGCAATTGTTAAGTAATACGGTTGTTAAGTGAATCTGGCTTCCCCGTTGACTTTGCTCGTCAGACGTTCGCAAAAGAGAATCGCGTGACCCCGGGACACTGCAATTGTCGTAAATATGAACCAGTTGTCAAGCTTACGAATGTAAATTACGTGACCGTGGGGATATTGCAACAGTTGTTAAGTGTGAAAAACGGTCATTAAGTTACTTTTTTTCAGTGCCGTTGTAACTTCGAACGGTCACTAAACAAACTATTGTAAGTCGAGGACTACCTGTACTGCTGATCATGTAATCATGGCATTCAATATGCTGATTTTAAAAAGTCAAATATTTTCACAAGATCTCTCTCACTGCTACACTTTCTTTCACACTTCTTCCCACAACTGTAAATAATAGCAGTTATTTCCTCCACAAGATTTTTCCTTCCCCCCAGCTGATGAAGCTGACTTAATTCAACCATGTTTAGACAAAAGGAAATTAGCCAATCTCTAAGTTAACACATTTTAACTCGAAAGAGGAAACTGCTGCCCCATTTATCTCAATAAATCCCAGGCTGATTTATAACCAATAAACTATACTTACCACTCCTCTAAATGAAGGTGGAATGAGGCCACAATATATAGGTACAAATGAGCTACAAAGCAGGGCCTATCAAAGATTTAAAAAAATAAAGATTAGCTATAATTATTTCTAACTGTGGGGTGGGGGATCTTATAACATTGCAGGTCCCAAATCAAATTCCTGTAGGGAAGTCTTTCAAATTATCAGAATCCTAGGGACAGGAGCAGTGGTGAGATTCAGCCGGTTCGGACCACTTCGGCAGAACCGGTAGCTAATTTTTTGTTGTCCAGGCCCAGAATGGACTTCCGGAAGCGGCATCCACACAGAGAACCGGTTGTTCGCATATTTTGAATCCCACCCCTGGACAGGAGTATTTTGGTGAGCCCCATGTTTGTAAATATGACATGGTAAAAAAAAAATTAGTGAGAGTACAGAACGTACCTGCACAACTTCTTCTTTAGAATTAAAATTGGATATTAATACGTTTTCCCCGTCAGACACTCTTGTTAGTGAAATTGAAAGTTTCCCTGATAACAATTTGTAACTGTTTTCGGGGAGGTTTTTGTAGAGGCCATCTCTGATTATTTTTATCACATTGAAGGAAGGGTGAAGAGGACCAAGATTCCGCTTCCTGGCTTCTTTAGCTAGACCCAGAACATCCGCACAAGCTTGCGCTGAAAGATATATAACCATCATGAGACAAGATGTCAGATTTAAGTATTTCTTACAAACGCATGTTTTCTCCAAAACGTGTTTTAAAATATTCCAAAGCTAAGAAATCACACCACCTGATTTTATTAATACCATCCAGATTAATATGGTTATCCTTTCATAGGCAGGTATCTGAAATCATATTAAAATCTCAGCGAGAAAACTCTTATCTGAATTATTTCAAGAAGTCATTCATCTGCTGAGTGAGCTGCAGTTTTTCTCTATCCAACTAAAACATCAGCAAGTGAACATTGGTCTCGGAAAAATATATAATTGCAACTCATTTCTGTGTTCAGGTTCCCTACCTGATTTCCATTTTGTAACTTTTCTGTCTGCCCTCCTCTCTGTGGCTCCAAAGTGAATCTACCTAGAATCCCAGTGCCATTTGGAGCTCAACAAAGGGGTTGGGAGCTTAACTTGTTCGAGAGAAATGCCATCTTCTTGACGGGGTATCCAATCCGGCACTCAGCTAACTTAAGATGTTTGTATGTGAATGCAAGATAAATTAGGATTCTATTGGTAAATATTTCTCTTGCCAATTGGCCAAAGATTGCTGAAAGGCAGCACTGTGCATGCCCAAGTTTTGGAGGGAATCTGTAGTTATCTACAATGAAGCAAACCTACTGGGGCAGCTTAGCGTCTCATGGAAAATCTGGCATCTTCAGATCTGCCTCAGCTAATGGCTGGTACCCAAAGTGGGACAGGACACACTTTCTTTTCAACTAAAGAAAACCAATCTCTACATGAGGGAACCTAGGTTGGCATGAACAGATAATCTCCTAGGCCTGACTTTATTTAATTTTTAAAAGGAATACCTATTCTCTTGCAAACTATGATCAAAGCTGTTGGCTTCTAAAGTTGACTGACCTTGGTTGCTTTCCTGGATATAATCTGTCACCAGGCTAGACAATATGATGGGTGCCAGGGAGAGGGAAATTAGCCGATTGTTCATCTGCCAGTCTGCTGGAGTGGGATTTCTTCCCAGTTTATCAAGAGCTCTCTCCTGCCTCTCTGAATATTGGCTGCAGGAGAGGCTGTTTGTTTCCTTCCTAGGGTTTTTATCGTTGCTTCTGAACAATAGGCAAATTGGATTTGCCTCTGTGTGTTAAACCAGGGGTCCCCAACCCCCGGTCTGTGGACCAGTACCGGGGCTGCAGAATGCCAACAACTGCTCCACACAAAAAAGCAAATCCCCATCCATGGGATGCAAGCAGCACACAAAACCACACACCCTCCAGTCCATGGAAAAACCTCTCCACATGGAAGCGGTCCCTGGTGCCCAAAAGGTTGGGGACCTCTATGTTAAACAACACTCAAGCATTGCTCATATTAATAAGATGGACAATTATGCTACTTCCAAAAATAAGGATGGTTAATTTATTGACAGAAACTACAAAATCTGGCTGGTTTTAATACCTAATCAAAAATATATCTTTTTACTCTTTCCTTCAAATCAGGAGACCCAACTCTTGAATCACCAAGCACATTTGAAATTTAGGATTAATTTGCAATCCCGTCCACAACAATAGTATTTGTTTGTTTTTTTAAATGCAATGTATAACTGTAATTTTTACCAGTACTGAGTGAAATATCTACGTATACTATCAATATACTGACAAATTCTTCCTTTCTTTAGTTGGAAACATCAATCCAAATAATACTTTAAATGAAACTGAAATGAAGTATTTTTTTAAAAAAAAAACATAATGAAAAAGCAACAGGGATTAATTCTTCAACCAACAACAGCTCCCCCAAAATATGGTTTGACAACATACCGACATGAAGGCCAAGTACAAACAAAATACCTAATAAAAGTATTTTTTTCAGAAAAAGACTCAAAAATAATCTCTCAAGTCACCTAGTTTTGTGCTACCATTTGTGCAAAATGCCATACCATTACATAGGTTTGGAACTTCTTACAGGTGGTCCTCTATTTGCAATCAAAATTGAGCCCAAAATTTCTGTTGCTAAGCAAGACAGTTGCTAAGTGAGTTCTGTCCCATTTTATGATCTTTCTTGCCACAGAAATTGCTGCAGTTGTTGAATTGCTGCAGTTGTTAAGTTAGTAACACGAATGTTAAATGAATCTGGTTTCCGCATTGACTTTGCTTATCAGAAGGTCCCAATAGCTGATCACATGACCCAGGTACACTGCAACTGCCATAAATACACGTCAGTTGCCAAGCATCTGAACTTTGATCATGTGACCATGGGAAAGTTGCACATCATGCGAGAAATGGTCATAAGTCATTTTTTTTCGTTGTTACTCCGGTCACAAAACAAATGGTTGTAAGTCAATATATATATAATAGTATATATAATAGTATTTTATTTGGATTTATTTTAGTATCTTTATTCTTAAATTATTCTTAGAATTCTACTGTAGTTGTAGTTTTTCTGTTATACAGATATGTAGAAGGATGTAATATTTATTGTATTAAATATTTTGTTTGTATCTGCCCTTAGGGCTGTAATAAATTTGATCGGACAATTAAGATATCACAACTCTACTAATGAATAATCATTAATTAGAGGGAGTATTTAAAAAAAAGAGGGAGTCTGCTATGGATCCAGGTCCTTCATATTCACAGATTTTTATTTTTATTTTTTGCCAAGGCTGAATTTGAATAAAAGTGTAATAGCAGAGTTTGGCTGTAAGAGATGAGAGACTTCCCTTCCAAATTAGCCACAATGAAAGATATACTTTGGTTGCTTATCGAAGACTTGCTTAACCAATGACCTTCCCAGCTTTTTGCTAGATTAGATGTTGTCATTGAGGAATCTGTTAACTCAGCAAAATCTGTCCAGGAATCTGGTAAGTGAATGCCCTGCAGTAACCTATTTGACAGAGGGAGATAAGGAAATTGCCCCACGTTATCAGCTAAGGCTCAGCTTATTTTCCTGACCCAATCAGGAAAAGGCATGTTTGCATTTTATTAGGGATACTCTATCCCAGTCACAACTTTTGTCCTCTGTTTCACTTCCAGAGAAGAAGTTAAAGTCAAACTTTCCAAAAGGAGTTTGCCCTGTAAAGAGATGGCTCAATCAAAAAAAATGAAAGGGGGCATTTTGGGAAATGGTTTGCCTGTGCCTTCTTCTTCTCAGGGCTGACAGAGTGTGACTGGCCCAGCTGGCGTAATATCCAAGGCAGGACTAGAACTCACCGCCTCCGTTTCTAGCCCAATATCTTAATTGTTTCAGCAAACTAGGTCTCCTGTCTCATTTTGAAGTGCAGTAATGAAGCAAAGTAAAGCTCCTTCAACCCTAGTCCAATTTTTGAGGACTTCGTGGACACAACTATGTATTCTTCTTACCCATCGTATAGATCCTATACACTACTAGATTTCTTTCAAAAATATTATTTTCTCTCTCTGTTTGCTTCTACAGTCCTTGAATTTATTGGTGGCCTTTCATTCAATTTCTGATAGATATAACCCCACATGTTATGTTTAGAAACAATCCCTAAAAGCCATCTTTAACTGCTTTCATTTAATAATCACAGATTTTTTTCCCCTTCAGAATCCTGCATTTCCAAAGTCCACATCTGTATTCTAATATACAGTGGATATAGAAAATCTACACACTCCTCTTAAAATGCCCGGTTTTTGAGACGTAAAAATCTGACCAAGATGAATCACTTCAGAATTCTTTCCATCTTTAATGTAACATATAAGCTGTACAATTCAACTGAAATCTTTTAGGGGGAAAAAACATAAAAAATTAGAATAGTGTGGCTGCATAACTTTTGACACCCCCCTTATAAGTAAGGATGTGGCTATGTTCAGATTTAACCAGTGGTGGGATTCAAATACTTGAACAACCGGTTCTCTTATTTGATACAGGCCTGGCCTGGGCCTCCAAGGCCTAGAACGGACTTCTGGAAGTGGTATCATGCACTTCCGGTGGGCCATTCTAGGCCTGGGAGGCCTCCTCCAGGCCTCCAAGGCTTAGACTGGACTTCCAGAAGCCAGCCGGTTCTCCTAATTCAGGTAAAGTTAGCTACCGGTTCTCCCGAACCGGTGCGAACCGGCTGAATCCCACCACTGGATTTAACTAATCACATTCAAACTGATGTTAAATAGTAGTCAGTAGACACCTGCCATCGATTAAAGTGACTTCTGATCCAGCCCATATAAAGTTCAGCTATGGTAGAATTTCTCTCACATTTACTCAATTGTCTCTTATAGCAAAAACCATGAGTTTCCAAAGCAGCAAAAGGAATCTCATTGTTGGAAGATATCAGTCAGGAGAAGGGTACAAAAAACTTTCCAAGGCATTGGATATACCATGGAACACAGTTATCAACAAGTGGAGAAAATAGGGCACAACAGTTACATTACCAAGAACTGTATGTCTCTCCTAAACTGATGAAATAACAAGAAAATTGGTTGAAGAAGCTGCTAGGAGGCCTACAGCAACATTAAAAGAGCTGCAGGAATATGTGGCAAGTATTGATGGTCCTCAACTTACAACCACAATTGAGCCCCAAATATATGTTGCTGAGACAATTAAATGAATTTTGTCCCTTTTTATGACCTTTCTTGTCACAGTCTTTAAGCGAATCACTACAGTTAAGTTAGTAACACGGTTGTTAAGGGAATCAGGCTTCTCCATTGACTTTGCTCGTCAGAAGGTTGCAAAAGAAGACTGCATGACGCCAGGACACTGCAACTATCATAAACATGAGTCACTTCCCAAGCATCTGAATTTTGATCACATCACCATAGGATGTTGCAATGGTCATAAGCCTGAAAAACTCACTTTTTTCAGTTCCATTGTAACTTCAAACAGCCAGTAAACTGTTCTAAGTCAAGGACTATCTGTAATGGTTGTGTATCACAGGGTCCCCAACCCCTGGGCTGTGGACCACTACTGGGCTGTGAGCTGTTCGCACCCGGGCCGCTGTAGCAGTGGGCGAGCGCACTCCATTCGTGGAAGCGTGGGTGGTGTGCCCGCCACTCGCGCAAATGAAGCTGTGCGTGTGTACGCACACTTGCCAGCTGCTCAAACAAAACCATCTGCTCTCCCCCCGCCCCGCTAGTCTACGAAGGTGGAAATGTTGGAGAACTCTGGAGTATCACATGTGATAACAATTTTTCATATTCTTCATAGGGTGGCAAGATGCAAGCCTTTTCCTACCCCCCCAAAAAATAACCCAAGCAAAAACTACATCAAGTCTGACAAAAGTATGTGGCAAAATGTGTTATGATCAGAGATGACACGGTTGAACTTTTTGGCCGTAATTCCAAAAAAGTATACTTGGTGCAAAAACAACACTGCACATCCCCAAAAGTGTACCATTCCCATAGTGAAGTATGGCGGTGGCAGCAGTATACTTTGAGGTTGCTTTTCTTCAGCTGGAATTGGGACAAATTATCCAATCATGAACAGTTCCAGATATCACTCACTTTTGGCACAAAAGGGGCACTTCAGGCCCCTTCCAAAATGCTGAAGACGAAGAGGAATTTCACCTTTCAACACAACAACCCAAAGCATACCTCCAAATCAACAAAGGAATGGCTTCACCAGAAGATTAAAATTTTGGAATGGCCCAGTCAGAGCCCGGACCTGATAACAACAGAAAATCTGTGGGGTTATGTAATGAATAGCACTGTACACAGGAAATGCCCTCACAATCTGACAGATTTGGAACGCTTTTGCAAGGAAGAGAGGGCAAAGTTTCCCAAAGGAAGATGTGCCTCTCTGATAGGCTTCTACCCCAAAAGATTAAATGCTGTCATAAAATCAAAAGTTGCTTCCGCAAAGTATTACTTTAAGGGTATGCATTTTTATGCAACCGTGTTATTGTAATTTTTTATTGTTTTTCTTCCCCTTAAAAGATTTTTCAACTGAATTGTACAGTTTATATGTTATATTAAAGGTGGAAAGAATTCTGAAGTTATATAGCTTGGTCTGATTTTTTTTGCATCTCAAAAACCTGGCATTTTAACAGGGGCGTGTAGACTTTTTATATAGCAATAGCACTTGGACTTATATACCGCTTCACAGTGCTTTACAGTCCCCTCTAAGTGGTTTACAGAGTCAGCCTATTGCCCCCAACAGTCTGGGTCCTCATTTTACCAACCTCAGAAGGATGGAAGGATGAGTCAACCCTGAGCCAGTGAGATTCGAACTGCCAAACTGCTGGCAATCAGCAGTCAGCAGAATTAGCCTGCAATACTGCATTCTAACCACTGCACCACCAGGGCTCTATCCACTAAATACCCACTATATTTTCAGAGCATGGTAACTTAACTATTCCAATGTCTTAATCATTTAGGACAGTGCTTCTCAACTTTGATAAATTTAAAATGTGTGGACTTCAACTGAGAAACACCAATTTAGGATTGTTGGTGTTCCATCATCTTGTCCTTGCCGAGTGTGTCAGTGTGTTTTTGCACCTTAGCTTCTCTTGAAATTGTCCATATTTCTGGCAGAATTGGTACTTGGTTATTCCGTCTTCTCCCAACTGTTAAACTCCAATCACAAATATGTGAATATAAAATGTGAGTTCTTCATCTCATTCATCTCCTTCATCTTCAGAAAAATCCCAACTGGGTTGATGACCAGAATCAGGCATCCTTGTCACTGGATGCAAATAGAACTGCTTTTGCAGACCATCCTGAACTCTTGTTTATTTTATGTCTGCAATGCTTAAAACAGCTTCTGCACTTGGCAAATATTATATTGAATCACAAACTTGTTGATCTGGGCAATTTCCAGCAGAAGAGAAAAGCATATTGACAGGTCAAGGCTGACAGTTAAGAGTTGATACTTTTGCAGGGTACACTCTGCCCCAATTACCTACTAACCTCCTACTGTATTCATGCACATTTGAAAGATCCATCAGACTTTCTCTATGAGGGATACGGAGGGGGTAAAACTTCTGTACTTTTGTAACATCCTCTTGGATTTTTAAAATTTTAAATTGTATTTAATTTACAAAGAGTAATATTAATGTACCCAAATGAAAGCTCAATATATCTACATGAAAATTACAGTTAATTTATAAACCAAATCAAAGCCTCCAGGTGTACTGGAAATAAAAAATGCTTTATTTAAAAAAGACCAGATAGACATTTTTAAAATATGAAATTACATTCTACTTCACACCCAGAATATTAAGGGTATAAGGAAGCAGATGAAAGGCTCTATTATATGTATTTTCTTATGATATAACTTTCAGGTAATGTAATGTTTGGAACATGTTTCAAACTTCTAGTCTTCAGTCATGTGTAATTCATTTTTATTTTCTACCTTAGGTTTATGATAGTGTAGCCTAAAGAAGAAACATCACTAAAGCAGCTGACAAAAATGTAGGTAGGGATTATTATGTAATATTAATTCCTCATGAAGTTAATTGGCTGATCTTAACAAAAATATTTCATAAGAATACAAATATTTACTCAAACAGGAAAAGTTACCCACAGGAGGAGCTTATGTAACTTGGGACATTTCCTTCTTAAGTAATCTCAACCAATCCATTTTTCTCTTTTTTTCTCTCTACTGTATTAATACAACCATCTAAATGTGTTAAAATCAAGTATGTCCAGGTTTGTAATTCACAATTCCACTAGCACTTGGTTTCCCCACTTGGTTAGCATCCTGAAATAGAAGCATTCACAGAATAAACACTTCCATGCCTATTTGGAAGAGGCTACTGTATTAAAGGAGAAACCATTCAAATTTCATTAAATCTTCTTAGCAACAAGATAATTAAATCATGGATACACCTGAAAGTGAAGAGATGTTTTCAGAATGAACAGAATCTGATGCAATGCAAAATGACAGATCCACTCACTTTAATATGTTAAACATCTCTTGGAGAATCAACAAAAACTGTAGGTATTTGGCTCCAAACACCCACCAATATTCCTTGAATGATATTCAAATTATCTCTGCCCATTTTTTCTTTTAAATTACTAGATGAAGATCCAGAACTAGACTATCCAGATGTCTCAAGTTTATCTTGTGCTGAATCTCTCTGAGCCACTGCTAAATTTGCACTAGTCTGAGACAAAGAATGGGAGAAAATAACTTTCACTCATATACTTATATGCACACATATATGAAAGCATTATGCTGATCCAGAAGAAAACTTGGACTTTTAGCACCATTACAAGACCCATATCAATAGCAAGATATTTATAAGGAGGCTCAGGGCATGGGGTTTGCCCAATCCTTATGATGTTTAGGTTTTCTATGATATGGAAGCGGCCTTCCAGTTAGCTATATTCTATCTTTCTCTTCCTTTTAATTGCAAGCCGCCCAATCTTCGAGAAGTCAGGCAGCCTTAAAATTAAAGAACTGAAACATTCAGTTTACGAAACTGAATTCAAAGAAACAGTGCTGAAAACCTGGAAGGATCTAGTTAAAAAGAAAAGCCCTCAAAATGGCTGCCGTCTGCAGGATTATATAAATCTGTGTCAGCTGCTTGTAGGAAGGCAATTGCTTCAACTATATTAACAACTATTAGTATATAAACCTAATATTAAGGTATTATAGTTCATTTTGCCCCTACCCCCCCAAAGCCCAACAATACCTTACCCTGTTGGTGGAGGTGAACAGTATAAGCCTATTATACTGACCAACATGGTTCTGGCCTGGAGCAAGATCTGGTGACCTACTCCAGTTTTCTCTGCCCAAAACCTTTATGGATCAACTCAAAGATGTGGGAGTTATAGTATCAAGCAGTATGTTGCCCTGGCTGGGAGGTACCAATAAAGCTGCAGGAGAAGAGCAAAGACACTATCGTACTAGCAGGAACCTCCTTAGTGCAGATGGGATAAATCCTAATGGCTCTCCAGCCATTGACACGTCTCCTAGTGAAAAAAGAGCTCTCCACTGTTCAAAATTGGGAACATGGAACATCAATGGCTTAAATCTAGGAAAACTGAACATTGTTAAAAACAAAATGAATAGGCTCAACATTGATATATTAGGCATCAGTGAAGCTCATCGGACTGGCTTTGGCTTCTTCAACTATGATGTTCATATTGTATACTCTGGCAATGATACCATCAGAAGAAGAGTAGGTTTCATATTGCATTAAAAAAGTGGGCAAAACCATAGAAAGTTTTCAAACAGTGACAGGATAATGGCAACATGCATCGATGGAAAACCTTGCAACATAACGATTCTGCAAGTTCACACTCTCACTGCAGACTCGGCAATAAGAGAACATCAAAGAATTCTATGCTGAAATTCAGAAAACTCTGAAAGAAACACCAAAGAAAGACATTATCTATAATATTGGAGATCTCAATGCAAAAGTGGGAGAAATGGAAGAAAAGGGGATCACAGGCAAGTTTGGTCTTGTGGAACAAAATGAGGCAGGAGAACATCTGATTTAGCTATGCCACGAACAGCAGCTAACATGTGGTTTGAACAACACAAATGGCGACTTAGACTTCACCAATTAGAGAACACTGAAACCAAATCAACAACATATTATGTCAAAAGAAGTGGAAAAGTTCCATCCTTGCTGTGAAAACATTCTCTGGTACAGATTGTGGATCAGATCATGAACTGTTAGCTGCCAAGGAAAAGTTCAGGTGTTGCAAACAACCATTCAGGATTCAAAAATTTGACACTGAGAAGATTTCCCCAGCATCTGCAGTTGAAGTCAAGAACAGATTTGAACTGCTCAATATTATAGAAAGACAACCAGATGAGCTATGGGGGGAAATGAAAACAATCATCACTGAAGTAGCCCAAGAATATATTACATACAAAAATCCAAAGAAATTGGCCAGTTGGATATCAGAAGCTACAATGAAGACAGCAGAAGCAAAAGCCATTGGTGACAGGGAAGAAATACAAAGACTAAATGCAAAGTTCCTGAGAGAGACAAGAAAAGATAAAGAAAAATACTGAGCTAAGCAATGTAAGAAACTGGAAGGAGCAGCCATGACAGGTCATACACGAGTGTTTCAATTATGTGAAGAAGACCAGAAACCCCTTTATGGCAAGAAAGGCTATATGGTCAGAGGATATGATGGGCAGGAATTGCATAACCAACAAGCAATCAGAGAAAGATGGCGGAAATATGCAGAACAACTTTACACAAACAAAAAACAAGGCCAAGCCGTAAGAGGAGAAGCTGACCTACCAGATATCCTGTGGGAGGAGGTAGTGTGGACACTCAACTAGTTGCCTAACCACAAAGTCCCAGGAGTTGACAGAATTCCTACAGACTTGCTGAAGCTATTGCCAACGAAAGCACTGCCAATGCTTTGCTACTGTATGGAAGACTAGTCAGTGGTCAAAAGAATGGAAAAGGTCAATATTTATCCCAATACCAAAAAAGATAATACGAAAGACTGTTCCAATCACCGAACCATAGCCTTGATAGCAAAAATGTTTAGATTTTTCCTCAATGAGCCATGCTTTCTGGGGTTAATGAACAGGTCTCCATCATTGCATTTTCAACTGGGAAAAATTTGATATGGTTAATTAAGTTCTAAAAGTAAACAAGAGTTTTTTGGCTGGATTCCCTCCAAGCTCTTTTGGGACTACCCAGAAATGAATACAAAAGGCTGAGCTATAAAACAGGTTTTATCAATTACAATGGCAGGCTGACACCGTGCTGGATTCACCACAATGCAGTAAACCACAACATGTGAACAGAGACAAGTATTGAGGCAAACTGGTGGCAAAGGTATTCAGCTCTCCATATTGCATTATTTCTGACCTTCAGCGCCAGGGAGAAGGTGCTTTCACCAAGCAACCCATCTGATAAATACAGTCGTTCTTAACTAATCGGATCAGGCCACTAACACAATTAACCCACTAATCCACCAAGTATTATATCTCTAGAAGAGAGGGCCGAGTCTTGCTCTCTCAGGTCAGCCTACCTCTCAGGTCTGTTGTTGTAGGATCAGAGGGAGCCTCCATGTTAGATTTCTCCAGGGACGAAACGGCAAACCACAATCAGGACTACCAGGCATCAGCCCTTTCCAAAAATAAACCTCTGCTTTCTCCATTCCCACGAATTCACCCAAGTCTGGACTTTGTTCACTTAGTCAAAGCTTCTCACACACACACACACAATTAACCAACTTTACCCAAGCCGAGGGCATGCCAGCCTCCGCGGGAGCCTTGGGACCTGGATCCCCCAGGCAGACGCGTTCCCACGACTCTTCCCGACTAGGCGCAGGGCAGACCCACCCAGAGAGCCGCCTCCGATGAGGACAGCACCGGCCAGCGCCCCCGCCGAGGCCCCATAAATGCACCGGGCGTCGCGGAGGAGGCGAGGGGCGCGCTCCTGCAGGCAGGTGGCAGCGCCAATGTGATAGACGCCCAGGAAGCCGCATCCCGCGAAGGACACACTCCAGCCGCCCTCGCCCTCCAGCAGTTCCATCATCGTGGCTAACAAAAGGCGGCAGCACCACCACCGCCCAAGCTCCACCGGGCCGGCTGCCACACCGGCCGCTAATGAAGCCGCTAATGAAGCAGCCTGACACCCGCCTCCGACTCGCCCCGCCCCCTGGATGTGGCGCCGGGCCCGCCGGCCAATCGGCAGGGCGATGCAAAACAGACGAGGCGGGACTGGTTGGGGGTGAGGGGACGGGGCGGTTGAAAAGGTGCCAGGTAGCCCTTTCAGTTCCCTCTTTTCGGCTGGACGGAGCCACGGAAGGAGCGACGCGGGGGGGGGGGCGGAGGAGGCTGCGAAGGCCCCCGTCTGGAAACTGAGAGACCCTGTGTTCGAGTCCTGCCTTGGACACGAAGCTAGCTGCGGCACCTTGGGCCAGTCCTAAGGAAGCTTGGGCTCTTAGGCCAAGGAAGGAGGCAACTCAAAGACCCAGCAACCCCAGAAGAAAAAATCAGGAGTCATCTACAACAGGGGTCCTCAACATTGGCAACTTTAAGACTTGTGGACTTTAACTTCCAGAATTCCTCAGCCAGCAAAGCTGGCTGAGGAATTCTGGGAGTTGAAGTCCACAGGTCTTAAAGTTGCCAAGGTTGAGGACCCCCGATCTACAACATACGATGTAAGAACTGCCACAACCACTACAGTATGTAGGACAAACAGGCAGAAGAGTGGCAGAACGCATCCACGAACACCAACTGGCAGCCAAAAGGCATGACGAAAATTCTTTAATTTCACAACATACAGACAAGATTTAACCGTCACTTCAATTGGAAAAATGTGACAATTCTAGACCAGGCCAAATCCAAAAATGCCAGGGAATTTCTAGAAGCCTGGCACTCTGACAAATCCGCCATCAATAGACACATAGACATTAACATCTATAGACTATGCAAAAGAGACAATCGGTCCAAAAGAGAGAAAGACTCCAGGACCTCTCCACCAGTAATCAGCAGTCAGATCAGCATAGATTAGCTCCAAAGTCAACTTCAGACCAACAGTCCAAGTAAGCAATACCCCACTCAAGAAGCTGTCACAGAGCCATTGGTAAACAGCCCAACCAAAGAATCCCTCCACCCATGTAGACAGGCAAGACACCAGAATATAAACAGCACTCAGCACTCCTTGCTAGCACTGATGATGTTACCTAGTTAGGGTAATGAAACGTTTGCAAGAAAACAAGCAAGCTCAGAGAGCACCAAGGACCCCTCATATCAACCCCCAGCTACAAATATTCTCCTTCCTTGGTTACTCTTAATTCATTCTGCATCTATGCTGCTTGCTCTGCCCAGTCTTGGCAGGAGGCCATGCTCAGGAGGATGGAAGCTAAGAAGCTAATTGGGGTCAGAACTGCTTAGTCATTGGAGGGGAGACCACTAGGAAATCCCAAATTTGGAGGCTAGGTTGGGAAGTTGAAGTAACATCTCGCAAAAAGGCGGAGCTAAGCTTTGATCAAATGGGCAAGAAGGAATGATCCTGAGAAAGAGCTGACCTACCAAGATGTAGGTCAGATAAAATCTGAGTCCATGGCAAACCTGCAAGATTAAATCATAATAGCTCTATAATAAAAGTATTCTTAGACTGCATGGCTTTGGTTTGTGTGTTCCACTCAAGGTTCTGACATCAATCTAATGGGCCTGAAAGCACCTCTCCCCTGTCTCCTTTTATCTTTGTAAGAATTGGGGAGCATCTTTCCTGAGATATTTTCTCAGGCTAATGTTCTCATGATATTTGGTCCTGTGCAGACGGGCAAGGAATCACCCATAAATTCAATGGCATTTTAGTATTTCCAAATGACGGCAATTCAGTCCCTCACCTGCAGTTTATCCTGGCAGTGTAATGCAATTTAATGTTGAGACTCTTACCTCATCCCCAGCTCAGAATTCATACCAGTTGGTTCTCAAAACAACCAATCAGCTAGTATTATAATCAAAGCAATTAAAACAATTAAAAATAAGCATCACTCCTCAAACGAGATACACAACTCTTAAGTAACATAACCAAGTGTTTCAGAAAAACCCTGTGTAGTAATAGTTCTGGCATCTAAGGATGTTTGGCTGTTAATTACTGGCATATTCTGCTGCAATGAATGTGGCTACATATGCAATTAGTTGGGATCCACATCAGAGTAAAGATGTTGGACATCAGGCTAACCAGAGACATCTAGATTGGACTGTATACATTTATCTCTGCATTAAAAGACAAAATGCCACTACTCCATCTTTTGCAGCAGGTTCCTAGATGGTAAGATTTCTTCTGTCAGCTTTTGAGAGCAGAACATTTAAATATTCAGAAATGCTAAGCTGAACTAAGTATCCTGGTTTTAGTATATTTGTTAAATTTCCTAGCAAAAGAGATTCGATGTGGTAATCCAGGTCTACGATCCCTCTGTTCCAGCTTGTGTTTAAATTGCCATGACCCAACCCACAGGCTTCACAGTGACTTTTTGGAGTGAAGTCATAGCCAACCCCTTCTCTTAGGACAGATCTGGGGGCAATAAGAGTCTTGCCATTGACCAGTTAACCAGCAGCCTACTCATGAAGACCAAGTGCTTGGCTAGCAAGGCACCAAGAGCACCATCTGAACAATCCAATTTAGGGCAGTCATTCTGTTTCCTAACCTGAATGTTGCATTGAGAACCACTCATAAAGACAAACCCTTCAGAAACATGGGTTGCCTTGACAAGTTAGACAAGCCAGAAGGGCTAAGCAGGCAAGTGGCCATCTCCACTGGATCCAAAGAACCAGATCACAAAGACCAAGAAGATATATAGGCTTTCAAACAGTGTAATTCAGAGCAAGACTGTCAGATCTGCCATCACACAGCTTCAACCCTGCTTCGCTTCGCTTTGATGGCAGCCTGCCATAAAATGAGGGGAGAATGGGGAGGGGAGATGACAGGAACCAGAGGTGCCATCCAGAGACAATTGAAAGAGCCAAGGACACAGGCTTGGGAATGGAATGCGAAACACCCATCCAAAGAGGCGCCAGAATGTGGAACTGTTACCAAAACACCTAATTTGAACCTTTTGGGACACCACCAAGAAGATCGGGGGGGGGGGAGGGCCTGGGAGAAAAGAAAATTGCCGTGGTTATGCGGGAAATCCTCAGATCTGGCTTTGCTAGGCTGTAACCACTTGGCTTCAGTCAAAGTATACCTTTGTATACCTACCAAAGAAGTCGAGGGTCTTTCTTTCCTGAATGTCTAAGCAGGGGCAGGTCTGACAAAGACTTCTCCCCTTAAAGAGAAATCTGGAGATACTGCCTTTCACCTCCTTTCCCAAGAAACAGGACATTTTCTACAGGGGGACGATCGAGAGCATTCTGTCATACAGCACCACAGTCTGGTTTGGAAGCATCACTGCTTCAGACAGGAAGGCGGTGCAGAGAGTGGTGAGGATGGCCGAAAAGATCATTGGCAGTTCCCTCCCTCCCATTCAGGACATAGCACAGAAACGTTGCTTGAGCAGGGTCCGTAAGATTATCTGGGTCACTACACATCCTCTTCACGACCTGTTTTCCTTGCTACCTTCTGGGAGGAGGCTTCGTGGTATCCGCAGCAGAACATCCAGATTCAGCCATAGTTTCATTCCATACAGTATAAATATTGTGAACTCTCAAACTTCCTTCTTCCATTATATATTCAAGATGGACAGTGTTTAATATTTATATGTTATGTATGTGTAGGGGTGAAGGTCTGTACATATGTTGTATATAGTATGTTTAGGTGTGTGTCATGTATGTGTTCACTTTGAGAGCAGGCAACTAAATTTCATTTTTGATGTGTGTCGTGCCCACAGTAAAAAATGACAATAATATAATAATATACCTATCTATCTATCTATCTATCTATCTATCTATCTATCTATCTATCTATCTATCTATCTATCTATCTATCTATCTATCTATCTATCTATCTATCTATCTATCTACAAAGTAAGATTTGAGCTGCTCTCTTGGCAGTTTTACAAGGCTGCTCTGGTCATATTCTTACACAGGACATACCTGTGTTGTGGATTAAGGTCCGTAAAGCATGTTAGGCTTTTTTATTGTAGTTTCAGATCACCTCCTGCTAAAGAAGCCTCTTTTATGACCATTTTTAAGCCCTTTACTTTGGCCAGATCAGAACATGAGTAATGTGACCAAATGTTTGACTGTTTATAAAATTTGACAGGAGACAAAGTCTAAATGAACCTTTATATCCTCTGATGACTGATAACAATGAAATTATGTACACTACTTTGCTATCTTGTTTATTGAACTTTTAAAGAGGGAATAAACCGCTCAGTGATTTTTTTCCAATTTTTTTAAATTCAAGAGTTAAAATACAAACTCACACACACACAAAAAAAACCAACCGAACAAAATTAAACAGGACAAATAAATAAATAAATAAGTGCATTTAGAAAAAAAAAGAAAATACACGTATATTGTCCCCCCAAGTTGAATACTGATAAATATAACATTAGTAGTTTTTTCCCTTGTGAAACAGGTCTACAATATACAAGTTTTTACAACTCTATTCATAAAAAGAAGAAGAAAATGCAGAAAGTCTGCAACAACTTCAATTTCAACCTTAACCACTCCAGACATTGTTGCAAGTCCATCCAGGATCAAATATCCTTAACTAACTCTTAATAATAAAATTTTCCTTAAAATTATAACTAAGGTCTTTCCATATACTCACATTTCATTACCCCAAATCATAGATCTCTGTTTTAGGTATCGCCACAGTGTTTGTGGTTGAAAAAGTCCATAAGTATTCTTAAGTCCAAATCATCACTCCAATTTGTTGGATTCATAGGTCTTTCACATTTCTCCACCAAATCTGTAATCTTCCAGAAAAAAATCCTCCTCCTCCCACTCTGCAAGCAACAAATCAATTTGCAATGCCTCCGATTGCAAATCTTATTCTGCTGTTGCCTATATAATGTCCTCTTTGGGTTGATATATAATTGTTATTGCTTCATTAAACCTTTTATCTAAATTTTCAAAGGAAGCTTGTAGGTTAAAAGGCATTTTAAGGCTTCCAAGAAAGCTTTTACTGTTTTCATTTTGTTTAATGTAGTCCAAAAAGCATAGGGAATTCCCCCCAAGGGCAGTTTTTCGCAACAAGCTGATCACAGAAGAGATCAAGATTATTTTTCCCACAGTAGAAAAAGACAAAGGGAAGTTCCTGTCTCTTTAAGGGAAAAAAAAAAGGATCAGAGAAATATTCAGAAATAAAATGCAGTAAAATAGCAACGTTCTTGTAATAGCTAGTCAAATATAATTTCCTTACTGTAATAGTCCCGTATAAATCAAAGCACTTTCACTATAGAGTAGAAACCAAGTTTACACGGTCAACTTCCATGCAGCTAAAGCAAAAGTTTTTCATTATTCCGGGGGGGGCGAGGGGGGGAGACAATAAGAATTTTTTTTAAAAAAAATCACATAATCCAGCAAGGGGTAAAGGATAGTTCTGCATTGAACCAGATTTAACATTTAAAATATAAAAAGCAAAAACAAATTCAGAAAGTGATATTAAGACAAAGATACCCTTAAAAATCCGCAGCTGATAGGAAAAGATGGAGACCCGGCTCTCCACCCATTTTTACCGTGTATTGCAACCATCCAGGTTCCTCTTCGCGGGAAAGTAGACTACCGTCCCGAAAGTCACCTGGGGTTGTTTCTACCGGTAGTTGCTCCCATTCTGATCTAAGGAGCGAGTGCCACCAAAGAGCCAGCTTTGATAGTGAAATCAGCTGTTCGTCAGCAGGGGGAAAAGCCTCCCAGATACTCAGAGCACTATTTTTGGAAGATCTTCATTCAATGTGATTTATTTAATCAGCCACAGCGAAGAAGTTGTGACTTAGCACACCATGTTTAGCTTCCCCCCCCCGAAGCAACTTAAACAAATCAATAACGGGTCTGTGCCCACAAAAGTCTGTGTTCCCACAATCAGCTTAAAGAGTCGAAAGAATAGCAATAGCAGTTTTAGACTTATATGTACCACTTCCTTGGAAGGATGGAAGGCTTGATTCGACCTTGAGCGGGTGAGAATTGAACTGCCAAACTGCTGGCTGGCAGCCAGCAAGTTACCCTGCACTGCTGCATTCTAACCACCGCGCCACCACGAAGTTGTATTTGTGCTACGTGGGAAGCTTGTTTCTTAGCTTTGATATATTTTTTTTAGCCGATTCCCCCCAAAGGCTAAGCAGTGTCAGATCTGGTAATATATTCCTATGGCAGACCACCAAGTTATAAGGTTCCTATCTCAGCTTTCAAAGCCTTTATTCTGTGTTATTGCAACTCATTTGGTTTTCTTCACGACACAATCGACCGTTGGGACTACACAAGTATTGTGAGAAGGGACTGCAAAACGTGACTGAGGCCACCGCGCGCGCGCGCGCGCGCCAAAGAGAGGTTGGTCAGAGAGAGCCTTTTCGCTCCCTGAGGATTCAGCGGCTTTGCTGCCGTGTGGAAGGTATGCGTTAAGAGCACGGTCTTCCCAGTTCGCAGTGGCATTTGGATTCGGTCAGCGGCTCCTGAGGGTTGTGGGAACCCGGCCGACGTGCAACAACACGGGTTCTCGTGCGGGGTTGCTCCTGAGCGTCTCGCAAAGGAAGGCCGCCTGCGAGCACCCCCACTTCGCTCCCCGACCCCGGGGCAGCCAGGCGCCAGGCGGGGGGGGGGGGGCAGCACTGCGAGAGACGCCAGGCACGGCGAGGGTTAAGCCGGGCGGGCTCGGCTCTGCTGCGCCGCGGCGGCGGCGGCCGCCTCCCTCCTCCTCCTCCTCCTCCTCCTGGCCGCCTCTTGAGCGACGTCGCATTACATCATCGCCCCCGGAGCCCATTCGCTGAAGGCCGGTTCCTGCTTGGCCCGCGGAGCGCAAAGCTGCCGCTGTCCAGAGCTGGCAACCAGCTGCGGGCGGGCAGGCGAGAGAGCAAGCGAGCTACAGGGCAGGCGGGCGGGCCCCTTCTTCGCGCCGGGAAGGCAGCATCCCTGCGGGCGCGCCCTTGCAGCAGCTGGCTCCCGGTTGGGCTCGGCGGCAGGCAGGCAGGCAGCCAGCGGCGGAGGATGGCGGAGAGCGAGTGCGAGACCCCCAGCACTCCCGGGGAGTTCGAGAGCAAGTACTTCGAGTACAACGGGGTGCGCCTGCCGCCCTTCTGCCGCGGAAAGATGGAGGAGATCGCCAATTTCCCCGTGCGAGACAGCGACGTCTGGATTGTTACCTACCCCAAATCAGGTAGGAGGCGGGGCTGCGCAGCGGGCGGGGGGGGTGGAGAAGGGAAAAGAGGCACCCATCCATCCCTCTATCCCCTTCTCCCCCTCTCCTCCCCCTCTCCGACGCTTTCGAGCGTCGCCTGTTTGCCTCTCCCGGTTTCCTTCGGTTTTCTCCTTCGCCCACCCGACTCCGGTGCGAAGCCCCGATTGCTCTCCTTTTTGCTGCCTGGAAGCCCATATGTTCATATGTTACTACTGTGGTCCTCGTTTTTAATAATAATAATAATAATAATAATAATAATAATAATAATAATAATAATGCTGTGAAAACAGAGAGCACTGTAAAAATAACAGAAACAAAGGCAGAATATAAGGAAAAATGGCTGGATGACAGATTAAATAGATGGAAAACCAAAGCTTTGCATGGACAGCATTTGAAAAACATTGAAGGAAAATGTGATAACAACTTGACATGGGCATGGCTTAAGATGGGAACCATCAAGAAAGAAACGGAAGGCTTAATACTGGCTGCTCAAGAACAAGCATTACAAACTAATGCCATGAAAGCGAAGATACAAAAATCCACTGACAATCCAAATCGCCGACTTTGCAATGACAAAGTTGAAACTGTTTCACACCTAATCTGTGAGTGCAGCAAAATCGCACAAACTGATTACAAATCTAGACATGATCGAGTTGCTAAATTAATCCACTGGGCATTGTGTAAAAAATACGACTTGCCTGTGTCCGAAAAGTCGCGGGAACACAGGGTGGAAAAAGTTGTTGAGAATGAGAGGGTGAAGATCTTGTGGGACTTTCGAATACAGACAGATCGCCATTTGGAACACAATACACCGGATATCGCAGTTGTAGAGAACCGAAGCGTACAGCTGATTGATATTGCTGTACCAGGAGATGCCAGAATCGAAGAAAAAGAACTGGAAAAAATTACGAAATATCGCGACCTGGCCATCGAAACTGCGCGATTATGGATGAAACGTGTAACAGTGGTACCCATTGTCATCGGGGCACTGGGAACTATGTCAAAAAACTTCGCAAAACACATCAAGAAACTGCAGCTTCCTGCAATAACTCCAGCAATGTTACAAAAAACTGCGCTACTCGGAACATCTTATATTTTAAGAAGGTACCTGGTTGACACCTAGGATGCTGGTAGCAACCCGTGTCAACCATCAGCACCAGCCAATTTGAATGTTCAGTTGACTGAGGTTCATGTTTAATGAATAAAAGATAATAATAATAATAATAATAATAATAATAATAACAACAACAACAATAACAATAACAATAATAATAGTTGTTGTTGTTGTTATTGTTATTATTATTATTATTATTATTATTATTATTATTATTATTATTAATCTTAGCTTACCTCTGGCTTACCTCCTCTGAGAGTTTATGTTGGACCAAGAGTAAGGCCTAGGGAGTTGTGGGGATGGGCTTGCTAGCCCAGATGCCCATTTTAGGGCCGGAAACATGCATGGTGAAATATGTACATTGCAAATGCTTTTTTCTTCCTTACCTAAACATGATTTTTATTTCTTCCTTACCTTCAACCTGTAGGCTGAGACGTTGTGCATTTTTATGCATGAAAAATTTTGAAAATTGATTATTTTTTATTCCAGATTGAAATCATTGTTAGGGAGGCATTTGTACTGAGAGATAACCTTCGATAATAAAGGAAGGGCTTACTTTCCGATCAACAGAGGTGAATCACAGAGGGATTTTTTTTTTCCCCGCTGGGTTGTCAACACAGCTGAGTGCAGGTGGAGCAGTTAGCCAGCCTCAGAAGCTATATCAGGTCAGGTCTGGTTCCTGCTTGAATGGAGACTGCTGGAAATTCCAGTACTGTTGGTTAGATAGGGAAGGCCCATCTTGAAGGAAAACAGTGACCTGTGAGTTACAGCACATCTGAGAGAGAAAGCAGGTGATCCAAAGGTGGGCTGGTCCACATGGATGTTGCAGAGGGAGAAAACTGATTCTTTCCTGCTTAATATTGCAGTCTTAAGTCTTCCCATCTTCTCAGTCTTTCCATCCTGCTGACACGTTCCAGATGCTCAGGCTACAAGGGATCAACAGAAGCTGCTAAGATGAAAACAAAAAACAAAACAAAACAAGGTTATTCCAAAGCAGACAGGAAATGGTCCTTCTAACTGGACATGCGAACCAATCCATATTTATGGTGTTGCCTATCCTGTCTCCAAGCAGAATGATGTTGGGAAAGAGCACAAAAGTCCATTTGGGTTAATTTCTATTGCATAATGTTCTTAATGGTCTCTGCCTAATCAGTGCTGGTACTTTCAGAATTGCAAGATTAATTTCAACCTTCCCGGGTAGACCAGACAGGAAACATGATCAGATGTGCTGATAGTACTTTATTGACTACTTTAACAGAATTTTGCAAGTCTGAAAGAACAAATCTCCAATGCTGTTCAACCAACATCCTGATGCAGACCTGGAGATTTTATGGCCCCCGGGCCATATCTAGTAGTCCTTTGACTGTCCCTGTCCGGCCCACATCAATTGGAAATTAGAAATCAAATGCAAATACAAATAAGCATGCTTCAGGGGGCAGGAGGAGAAGCCAAGTTGGGTCCGGCACTGCGCAGCCGCCATGCAATCTTTCAGCCAGCTGACAGCCACGGGAGGCCAAAGAGAGAGCATTTTTCTGTGCCTGGGCAACACTCACCCCTCACCTGGAGTAGCCTGAAGAGTTGAGTTAGTAAGAGAGTTTGAGGACATCAAATCAGATTATATTGGTTGGCTTCCACAAACAGTCCCAATTTCTCATGAGGCCCCTTGGGAAAATTAATTGCCCACTCCTGCTATGATTGAATCACGAGCTTATATTGGAATATAGAAGGGTACTTTATGCACAGCTACATCATATATCAATTAAACCACCTCCTTTTCTTTTGACAATGTCTCACTTTTAGCAAACATTTTTCTTTGCTTGGATAACAAGGATAGAACTCGGATTCTTCTGCATGCGAAGGATGTATTCTATCACAGAATTCTACATTAGATGTTGAATTCAGATTCTAGGAATTGATAATACAAGTGAACTGTGCAAAAGTAGATATATTTTGGTGTCCACTCCTGGACAACACTTTAATAGGTTTAAATATTGTCTGAAAAGGATATGCAAGTTTTTGAGATCCCCGGTATTTTTCATCACTTGATGAAGTTATGATTTCTCCTTTCTTGGCACTGGTGAGATCCCACTTGGAGTCCTGTAATGGATGCTGGGCGTTACATTACCAGAAGGATATTAACATTTTAGAGATGTTCAGAGGAAACCAGCATAGATGATATAGAAACTTGAAGACGTGCCGTATAAGGGAAAGCTGAAAGAATTTGGAATATTCACTTTTGAAAAAAGATTGATGGGAGAAGTGATTGTAGTGTTCAGGTATATAAAAGGAAGCTACAATATAGATGTCCAAGACTTATTTTTCATGATACAGAAATTAGATATAAATAAAAACGTTTTGATGCTAAGATCTGAACAACAATGCAACAATCTACTTATGGAAGTTGTGTGTTCTATATTTTTAAGGCGAGGATGGACAGATATCTCTCCTGGATGGGTTAATTGATTATTCTGCACATTTCAGAGGTTGGTCCCTTCCAACTCTGCAATTCTATGATTCAGTTTATAAAAAAAGCAGGAAAGGGGATAGGAAAATAAATGTGGAGTTAGTCATTAGACATCTGTCTATATTCATATATTTAGAAAATATCAAAAGAAACATTAACAAGAAAATCAGGTACTAATCAACTAGCTAGCTCATTCCTTCCCTCCAACATATTATACATTTGCTTCTAATGAAGTAAATGCTTGGACTGACCTTATTTTATTTGGTGTTTTCCTTTAACCATATAATATATTGGAGAAGAAGAGAGGAAAAGTTGAAGTTGTGCTTTATATTGTGCATTCCTTTCCCTCAGCGTCCCAGAGACGATTTTGAAAAAACAGTTAAGAGACTGAGCTGGGAAACAAAGAGGTATGAATTCAAGACAGCCTCTCCAGTCAGATATTGATTGACTTTGGAAAACCACATTCTTGTAGTCTGTAGTCTGCACTACGGTTCCTAAGGCAGGACTTGACATCAGGACACGTACTGGAAGTGGTAGGACTGCCATTCCCATTGCTTTGTCATGATGGCTACAGGTGATGGATATTAGGTGCCACCTGGAGGGTCATGTATTGCTCAGATAAATTCATGTTTCTTTATTCTTAGTTTGCTCCATTTGCTTACATTAAATTGCAAGAATGATTTACAGAAAGCTGATCAATGTTTGATAGTTCAAGATCTGAAAAAGCTGCTTAGTAAAATAGGAGAACACACTGTTCCCAAGAAGTTAGACCAGGGGTCTTCAAACTTGGCAACTTTAAGACTTGTGGACTTCAACTCCCAGAATTCCTCAGTCATCCAGGGCTGACTGAGGAATCCTGGGAGTTGAAGTCCACAAGTCTTAAAGTTGCCAAGTTTGAAGACCCCTGTGTTAGACTCTGCTCTAGGTCTCTAAATCCAAGCTAGGAAGACAGTTGTGGTTAAGAGGATGTATTGGCTGAAAGTCATGTGAAATGGAGTCCATCCTGTCAGGAGAACATCAGAAGATGGTCAAGTATATTAGAGTGCCATTGATATTTTAAAAATATTTTTGTATTTTAAAAGCCATTGGATTTTTAAAACATAAGCCTTTTCCAATAAGTGCAAAACCCTGAAATGGTGATAGGATCAGAAAGTTTAATTTTTCAGAGCACATGAAATCCTAATATGTTCACTGAGGCATTGCAGCTTATAAATCACAGCTTATGATTGAGCATTAGGTGTGAATCCATCCAGTTCATTCTTAAGAGAAGTCAGTTGTACATTGTGAGACTAAACAGATTGTCACGTAGGCCAGCAGGAAAAAAAAAAAGGATGGCTTGAAGGCCCAGAAGTTTCACATCTATATGTTTGTTTACATCTGTTTATTCTACCATCCAGTCATTTTTGCTATGAAGGATTTTTCCCGATTCTGGCAAAGATTTAATTGAATGTAATAGAGAAGCTACAATAGCATGCAAAAGCCAGATTAGACTAGCTGGCTGCATCTTTATTGCTTTCCGAAGTTGCACATTTGAAATATTTATGACCTGCTGCCAGTACTAAAAGCTTCTACTTGATTTCTTCCGAGCTTCAGAGAAAATGATTTTATAAACTGCAGCCATTAGTGTAAATTTAGAGCAATTCTCGTTTGTTCTCGGGTTGCTTATAAAGCTAAAACTACTTAAGTTAAACCTGAGGATACAAACTTTTCATGTGCTAAACCCCCAACCACCACAAATCATAACATGGGTTATTTTAAAGTATAAATTTACTTGTATATATAGGTGTGTATGTTTACCTTTATTTTTTATTTTATTTTATTTTTACATATTTTTAACACAGAAGGACATACGTGAGATACACATGTATGTTTTATATTTTTATGATTTTTGTATGTATTTTTATGTTCTTTTCTGTCATTTTATATGTTATCTACCTTTTGTTAAAGACTTCTACCTCTATGGAGTTATAAAAAAAGTACAGTACAAATAATTTTTGTATGAAGAAGAACAAAACCACAGGGAAAGAAGGTAACAGTACTGCTATATACAACGTGTGTGTGCAATGTTTGTAGTTCTAATTAAAGAGGACTCAAATTATACGTGGTTGGATTACTGGTGGGATTACTTCAGCAAAAAATGAAGACCCTGCAGGCAAACCAAGCCACTCAAACTCCAGACACTCCCACACAAGATAAAGTGCGAGTTCCAGTGGTGAACATGACAAACTCCCATTAAATTCTCTATCCAAACTGAGCATGCCAGAAAAGATGAATTGGAAGTCTCTGTTCAAACTGAACGCATAAAGAAAATAAAAAGGAAGGACAAGGGTGATGGCAGCATGTCAGGCTAAGAACAAAAAAACCCAAGAAGGTAATTTCTGCCCTCTCTGATACTGAGTAGAGATAGTCCTCGACTTACGACCGTAATTGAGCCCAAACTTTCTGTTGTTAAATGAGACACTTGTGAGTTTTGCCCCATTTTACGACATTTCTTGCCACAGTTGTTAAGTGAATCACTGCAGTTGTTAAGTTAGTAACCCGGTTGTTAAGTGAATCTGTTTTCCCAGTTGACTATGCTTATCAGAAGATCTCAAAAGGTGGATCACATGACCCCGGGATACTGCAACCGTCGTAAATAGGAACTGGTTGCCAAGCTTCTGAATTTTGATCACATGACCCTGGGAATGCTGCAAAAGTTGTAAAATGGTCGTAAGTCACTTTTTTCAGTGCTGTTGTAATTTTGAACGGTCACTAAATAAACTCCTTGTAAGTTAAGGACTAGCTTACTCAATTTCATGCCTTCCCTCAGGAAGAAAAGACATTGCCAAATGTACCAGTGATAAGAATTAAAGTAGATTAGATTTCCCCAAAGAAACAAGTCATGTCTTGGCGATTGGAGATTCACTATTTAAAGGAACAGAGTTAACAGTTTGTAAACCAGACAAATTCTTAAGGGAAGGGTATTATCTTCCAGGTGCAAAGATTAAAGATGTGCCAGAGAGGTTGGCCAAATAATCAAGCCCATTGATTATTACTTCTTTCTCCTCTTTCATGTTCTGATGAATGATACAACGAAGACCCTGAAAACCATTTCAATGGACTATGAGCAACAAGACAGGATAGTCAAAACGTTAGGAGCACAGGTGGTAATCTCATCTATACTTTCAACTGAAGGTCAACATTCAATGTGGGAACAGAGGATTTTAGAATTAAATTGCTATCCTGAGAACTTTAGCTTTCTAGACCATGGATTACACTACCTGCTAGAAGGACTTCCAGTAAGAGATGGATGAAGACCATGGGCGAAGACTGGCAAGAATGTGTTTGGCAAATATCTGCTCATCAGAAAGGCTTTAAGCTAAAACTGGTAGGGCAGGGTGACCAACTAATAGAATTAAACCACAAATCAAGTAACAAGAAAGGAAATGGTGAAGAAGGGACTCATAAGTACAAATTAAGAAATAAAGCAAGCAAAACTAGGAGTATTATAAAGGGCTCAAATAGGCTTGAGCAGGCGGATGGACTAGAGCAGGGGTCCCGAATCTGGGCCATGGCCCATTACCTGGCCGCGGCCTATTTGCAACCGGGCCACTTGAGTGGTGGGCTGGTGTGTGCACGCGCACAGCCTGAGTCACTCAAGCGGCGGGTACTGGCGCTTGCAGCCCCATTTGCGCGAACGGTGGGCACTCGCCCAACTCTCACACAAATGAAGCTGTGTGCAGGCATGTGCGCACGCCTGCCCCTCTCGCAAAACCATCTCCTTATTACTTGATCAAGTCTTGATTTCATATTGGTGTACTTAGAATTTCATTCTTGGGAATATTTATACTGCTTTTTTAGGCTGCTTTTTTAACTGTAGAGGATCTTTTAAAACAGGGGTGTCAAACTGCCGGCCCGCAGGCTGGATGCATCATAGCGAAACCGTGCCCACCCCATTGCCGGCAATGGAAAAAAAGTCGCGATACGTCGCGACACATCACGTGACGTTGCAAGTTTGACACCTCTGTTTTAAAAGCAAGATTCACTGGTCTGATGTTGAAATCTTATAGTTCAATAATGTCACCACTTTTATAATATACTTCATGTTAGATGAAACCTTTACATTGGACCTAATGTGGCCTTATTTGAAACTGGTTTAAGCTACATAAACAAAGTTCTGAGTCCACATTTTTCACAGTAGATAGTGTGTAATGCAGCTGCAAAAATGGTCAATGACCTCCTGAGGACCATCAAGAAGAGGATAGAGTTGAACTCAGGTTGTAAAGGAGAGGGGGGGGAGATTTGTACTTTCACACTTGCAAGATTCTCTTAAAGTAGCCTTATAATAAAATAGTATTAGCACATCTATTCATGTTTCCTGTCTGGTCTACCTGGGGCTGACACACTGCTCTTGAGAAAGGAATGCAAGGAATTGCTAGACTAGAGGTCATCTAGTCCAACCCCCTGCATGAGCAGGAGACCCTATACCATTTCAGACAAATGGCTGTCCAGTGTCTTCTTGAGAGCCTCTAGTGATGGAGCACCCACAACCTCTGAAGGCAAGCCATTCTACTGGATGATTGTTCTCACCTAGGACATTTCTCCTTAGTTCTAGGTTGCTTCTCTCCTTGATTAGTTTCCATCCGTTGTTTCATCTCTTGCCTTCTGGTGCTTTGGAAAATAAGTTGACCCCCTCATCTTTGTGGCAGCCCCTCAAATATTGGAACCTCTCAAAGCCCCTGAAGCTCCTTCAGTGGTTGCTTTTGTATTCTTTCGACATACTTTAAATTGAAGCTCTTTTGTGCTTAAACTATATTTTATTTCAGATCATACCTGATTTATCTAGCTGACATATGTAGATTATTTTTACTTTTTGCCACACACTTTCCAATCTAATAATCTGTGAACATATGGAGACAAATAAAGTCATAACCGGAAGCCAACATGAGTTTGTCAAAAACAGATTGTGCCATTATTGCATTTTTGACAAAGTGACAAAATTAGTGGACCAGCCAAGTGCTGGCAATATAATTTGACTTCAGTAAGGCATTTGATAAAGTTGACCACTACCTACCAGTGGTGGGATTCAGCCGGTTCGCACCACTTCGGCAGAACCGGTAGCTAATCTTTTGTTGTCCAGGCCCAGAATGGACTTCCGGAAGCAGCATCCACATATAGAACCGGTTGTTCACATATTTGAATCCCACCACTGCTACCTACTACTTGATAAGATAGAAAAAATGTGGCTTAGACAGCATCACCATCAGTTGGATTTCTAATTGGCTGACCAACTGCACTAAATGTGTAGTCCTTAATGGAACTGCGTCTACATGGAGGGAAATATGCAGTGGGCTACCCCAAGGCTATGTCTTAGGCCCAATACTTTTCAGTATCATCATCAATGACTTAGACAAGGGGATAGAAGGGGAACTTATCAAATTTGCAGACAACACCGTGATGGCAAGAATATCCAGTACTCCAGAACATAGGCTTAAGATACAGAAGGATCTTGACAGACTTGAATAGTAAGCCTCATCTATCAAAATGAAATTCAATGTAGAGAAAAGTAAGGTTTTATATTTAGGCAAGAAAAAACAAGTGCACAAGTATAGAATAGGTGGTACATGATCAACAATAGTAATTTCAAGAGGGATCTTGGAATCCTAGTGAACAATCACTTAAATATGAGCCAGCAGTGTGCTGCAGCTGCCAAAAAAGTCATTGCAATCCTAGGCTGTATTGACGAAGGGATAGAATCAAGATCACATGAAGTATTAATACCTCTTTATAATGCCTAGGTAAGACCACACTTGGAATATTACATCCAGTTTTGGTTGTTGCAATATAAAAAAGATGTTGAGACTCTAGAAAGAGTGCAGAAAAAGGCAACAAAGATGATTAGGGAAGCGAAGGCTAAAATACATGAAGAATGGTTGCAGAAATTAGGTATGTCCATTTTAACGAAAAGAAGGACTAGTCGATACATGATAGCAGGATTCCAATATGAAGAGGGGTCAAACTATTCTCCAAAGCACCTAAAACCAGGACAAGAAGCAATGGATGGAAAGTAATCAAGGGGAGAAGCAAGCTAGAACTAAGGAGAAATTTCCTAACAGTTAGAATAATTACTCAGTGGAATGACTTGCCTCCAGAAGTTGTTGATAGTCCAACACTGGCGATTTCTAAGAAGAGATTGGACAACCATTTGTCTGAAATGGTACAGGGTTTCCTGTTTGAGTGGGGGATTGGACTAGAAGACCTCCAAGGTCCCTTCCAATTCTGTTATTTTGTTATCTTCTGGAGTTTTCCCTATAATTCCAAAGACTACTCTAGATGAAATTATGACTTTCATTTAAAGAATTTATATAGCCGTCCACTCACTTTCAGTGACTCTAGGAAGCTTACAAAAAAGTTTTGAAGTTCATCACATCTGGAGATGATTAGGTTGGGGAAGTATACATTGCAGTATGATGCAAGAAGATCTGAAGATAGTGTACTATCTATTGATAGCAGAGAACTTTCTCTTTCTTGGAAAGCTGTATTTTGTCTTATCATTTTTCTCAATAATTTGCAGGCACAAGTTTATTGCAGGAAGTGGTGTATCTTGTGAGCCAAGGAGCAGATCCTGATGAAATTGGATTAATGAACATAGATGAGCAACTTCCAGTCTTAGAATATCCTCAACCTGGTCTGGACATTATCAAGGTACAGATGAATTCTCAGATCTGTGTTAAGCTTTTGGAGTTATGTTGTTGATACTTGGCTGAGCTTTTTTGTTTTTCAAGCCCTGTTTGATTCCTTGATGTATTGGAATAGTTCATCATTATGAATGTTTTTAATGGTTTTAATGCTTTCAGATGGTACATAACTTCACATATATTTCATTAAATGTAGGAGACTCTGACTAAAGATTCTATTCTAAAGATAATTTTACCTGTTGCAGAGAGAACCAGAATACTGAGTGATTAAAAAAATCTGAGTGATTAAAAAAAACAACAGATTTTGCAAATATGTAATGTATAAAAAGAAAGTGTCTATGCCTCAAAATTTAAAATTTGACAGGCCATCTTTTCCTATTCCTGTAAAATAATTTCCTACTGCAGGACTACTGCTGACCTGCATTCCTATTTGACTGCAGCTTAGGCCTATAAAATAATTTCCTATTATTTTATAGGCTTAAGTTGCAATCAAATAGGAATGCAGGTCAGCAGTAGTCCTTTCATTGTCTTTCATGCTTTGTGCAACTGTAAAACTTGTGACCAGCGACTTTTTCATTTCAATTGCTGTGCTTCAGATCAATGGGACATGAAGTCAAAATTCTGGAGGTGTGAAAGTGTGATGGACTTACCTGTTAAAGGCATTCTCATTTCTGACAGCAATAACTTCTTCCCCTGGAGATCCATGGATTTTCCAGCCTATTGTGAAGATAGAGTTGCTTTTCAAAGAGAAAGGTTTCTTTGAAATTAACTCAGTGATGACCTCATGACCTCTATGATCTTCTTGACAGCAACATGGAAGCAATTTGACATTGTCTCTTCCCAAAGTGTTTTTCAACTTCTCTTTTTAGTCTGTAACTCTGGGATTTCCTGGTTGGTCCCCCTTCCAAGGATTAACCAAATGTGATCCAGTCAGCCCAGATCTGCCACTGATTTAGCAAAAGGAAAGGTTGTCTTAGGCTGGGCTCAGTTGCCAGTGATTATGTTCAATGAGGGCAAAGTTTAAGGACATGTGTGGCACTGAGATTTTTCAACTTCATGGACCAAAATTTAATGAATTAATAGATTGGGTAAATGTCTTCTAGTGTTTCAGTTTGGCATTGATGTTAGGTCTGGAAACTCTAAATGTAAACTCTTTCCAACTAAGATAAGGAGACTCACTTTTTCAAAGAACAAGATTGCAAACATAACGAAACCAGATTATTCCCATAAAAGACAAAACCTTTTCTTATGAAAATGGAGGGGTTATTTTTCTTTGAAATCTTTGACCTTTCACTTTACTAGAAAATGAATAAAAAGGCTTACAGTGAGTCATATTTTCCTACTAATGAATCCAGTCCTGTCCAACAATGTTGTCTTTTGGGTGAATACAATTCAGCATTGTCAGCCTAAATCAGAAAGGGAGATCAGAAAGGGAGATTAACATCTCTCCAGAGGATTAATTCTTGCCATTTAAGTCATAGATATGTAAGTGATCTATGAGGTCACACAGATCACACAGATGCATCTTCTGCTACCTGATAGTTGTACAGTCAGGAAGATCAAACCTGAACCTCCTTCCAAGTGATTCTTGGACCCACTGATTATGTACTGGTCCTCTGCACCTTCTTCTCTACAAAATCCTTCAAGTCCTTGAAGAGTGCTTCCATATCTCTCCTCAATTGTCTATTTTGAAAGCAAAGTGTGCCAAGATCCTTCAACCTTTCCTCCGACGGCTTGATTTCCAGATCTCCCACCATCTTTGTAGCCCTCCTCTAAATTCCAATTTCTCGATTACATTTTTGGACTTTAAACCTTGAATTCCAAGTGGGAAACTGACCAGGATAGAATTGAGAGGAACAATTACTTCCAGGACTCTGCTGCGATTAACGCACCCCAAAATAGCCCTTGCTTTTTTTAATGAACACATCACACTGCTGGCTCATGCTTAACTTGTGGTTGAGAAGGATACCCAGATCCCTTTCAAATATATTGCTGTTTTACTCTTTTCCTGCCCAGTTTCAAACTTTCCGCTTGGTGTCATATGCAGATTTAATAAATGTCCCCCAGCACCCTCATCCAAAACACTTGTACAAATGTATTCCTGCTAAGTGAACTGAGACAGTCCCACTTGTTTTGGCATGCAGCTCTTTTACGTGGGTTGATACACAGTCCTGGCTCCAAGCTGTTCTGCAAGATCAGAAGGAGGAAAATAATAATAATAATAAAGTTGGAAGGGACCTTGGAGGTCATCGAGTCCAACCCCCTGCTCAGGCAGGAAACCCTATACCATTTCGGACCAATGGCTGTCCAGTCTCTTCTTAAAAACTTCCAGTGTTGGAGCACTCACCGCTTCTGGAGGCAGGTTGTTCCACTGGTTAATTGTTCTAACTGTCAGGAAGTTTCTCCTCAGTTCCAGGTTGCTTCTCTCCTTGAATAGTTTCCATCCATTACTTCTTGTCCTGCCCTCAGGCGCCTTGGAGAATAGCTTGACTCCCTCTTCTTTGTGGCAGCCCCTGAGATATTGGAATACTGCTATCATGTCACCTCTAGTCCTTCTTTTCATTAAACTAGACATACCCAATTCCAGCAAACGTTCCTGATATGCTTTAGCCTCCAGTCCCCTAATCATCTTTGTTGCCCTTCTCTGCACTCTTTCTAGAGTCTCAACATCTTTTTTACATCGTGGTGACCAAAACTGGATGCAGTATTCCAAGTGTGGCCTTACCAAGGCATTGATATATGTTTGGGTGGCAAATAGACAGAAATCCAACAAGGTGCTGATGCCATGGTTGCCCTGAGACTTGACACTTTAGACCAGTGTTTTCCATCCTTCACAACTTTATGAGTTGTGGACTTCAACCTCTGCTGGCTGAGGAATTCTGGGAGTTGAAGTCCACACCTCTTAAGCTGCCAAGGTTGAGAAACACTGGCTTGTTAGATCTTTCAGCTCCCCAGATACACACAGAAAAAGCATAATCTATTGGCTTTTTGTTAATTCCTTTTTACCTCTTTTTTGTTTATGTTTTGTTGGGGGGCCAGTGGTGGGATTCAGCCAGCTCATAACAGTTCGGCAGAACCTGTAGTTAATTTTTTGTTGCCTAGGCCCAGAATGGACTTCCGGAAGCAGCATCCACACAGAGAACGGGTTGTTCACATATTCGAATCCCACCACTAGGGGGGAGGGGAAATACGTTTGAGCATTTATTAGGCTGGCCTTTGTCAGCCCTGAGCCTTAATGTTCTTCCCTGCACATTACAGGAACTGACATCTCCACGTCTGATCAAAAGCCACCTGCCATACCGCTTCTTGCCTTCTGACCTGCATAGCGGCGAATCCAAGGTAGCCTTCACTGGTCCTCTGCGTTACCTGTCCTCTGCAGGTTTTCTGACCTAGGGAGGTGGGACGGAGGGAGCATTCTGCCCAATGAATTGCTTTTCATCTCCCTAGATCATATACATGGCTCGTAACCCCAAAGACCTGGTCCTATCTTATTACCAGTTTCATCGCTCCCTGCGAACTATGAGCTACAGAGGAACATTTCAGGAGTTCTGTCGGCGGTTTATGAACGATAAGTGTAAGAATTTCCCATCTGTTTTGTAAGGTGGTATCTTTCACTCTGTTTTACATCGTGCAGGAACCATAGGACATGTGGCTTGTGGCATTAACTTGCCGTTTAAAGCAGTCTCTCTCTCAACCCCAGCAACTTTTAAGATATGTGTACTTCAACTCCTAGAATTGCCCAGTCAGCCTTGATCTAAGGGATGAGGGGAGATGCTCTCTGAGCTTTGAGGACACGAGGAGCTCTGAATTAGCAGGGTGACCTCTTCAGCTCCAAGAGCTAACGGGAATGTTGGCTGGCAAATTGCAGGTTGGATATGGACACATCTAGATCCCATAGAGACATTTGGAGAGGGTTAGATGTACAGAGAATCCTTGACATGCAGCCACAATTGGGACCAGGAAATTAATCATTGTGAGGTTGTTAAGTGAGGCATCATGTGACTGCACACAACTTTACGACTTTTTTTGCTGTGGTTGCTAAGCAAGGCATCATGTGATCATGACTTGTGATCTTCCCTGCCAGCTTCTCCATTGACTTTGCTTGTGAGAAGCTGGATAGGAAGGTTGCAAATAGTGATTATGTGAATCAGGACGCTGCAGCTGTTCTAATTCCAAGCTAATTGTCCAGTGTCCTGATTGTGATCAGATGGCCGAAGGGACACTGTAAGTGTGAGGATTGGTCCTTCAAGTGATAATTTTCAATGATTGTTGAAGAAATGGTCATAAATCGAGGACTATCTGTTTCTTGGAGCAGGACAAAATCTGTGAGACAGCAGGCTTTGAATCACTATCAAACCCTGGCGGTTTTGTATGATCCAGTAATGTACAAAAGGGGAGGCTTTGATTGTGGCACTGTGCCCACATCGGACAGACTTTGAGTCCTTCTTCAGGTGCCTCTGAGAACATAATGCTTGCTGTTTCCTCATGAGGAAACAGTCATCCAGGAAAACTTCCCTCCCTGTGAATCTCTGCTGGTCAAGCCATAGATCTGAGCAGGGAAGATTCTGGAAAGGTCCTCTCCTGTTCCAGATCACTTCCTTCACTGCAAATGGTAGCAGGTTGTTTGCTTGATGGCAGGCAAAAAAGTAGACTCCTTGAGACACAAAAAGTCTCCCCCAAACTTGACCTGGACTAAAGACCTCATCCTGGGGAAGAAAGTCTGAATGGTCCACTTCTCTTCTAAAGGTCTTTGGACCATTCAGACTTTCTTCCCCAGGGTGAGGTCTCCAGTCCAAGTCACGTTTGGGGGAAGCAGATTTTTTTTGCATCTCAAGGAGTCTACTTTTTTCCTGCCATCGAGCAATTTTAGAAAGGGGGAAAAGTTGACCCCAGGGATGCCCGTGACACCCTATCCTCCTGGGAAATCCAGGAATGGTACAAGATAAGCTTGCCGTGCTGTGATTGTGGGAATAAGGCCAGTTGGAGTTATTTTCTTTGGTCGGATTTTTGTTAGGAATAAACCAGTCATATTTTGAGAATAAAATGTAAATTCAGTATAATGAGGTGTTTTTTTTTTAATTTTGGTGAATGTTTGCCCAATAACAATTTTTTTTTAAAAAAAATAAAATCTTGAGTATTAGCTATTGTGTTTTCTGTCTCGATAGTAGGTTATGGTTCATGGTTTGAACATGTCCAGGAATTTTGGCAGCATCATATGGATACCAATGTGCTCTTTCTCAAATATGAAGATATGCACAAGGTAATTATCCAAGCTTATCAAAGACTTTCCCCCCCAACCTGTAAGAAAGAGGAGTTTTTTCCCCCCCTTGGTTCCTTTGAAGTAAGACCACAAACTTCACAGGAGACAGAGATGGGGGTGAGGGGTTTCCCCCCTCTTGGAATTTAATCTTGGTTAATTAATATCACTTAACAATCCAAAGTTTTATTATTTTCGTAGTTTGGTCAGCTGTTTGTTCCTGGGCTATCAGACAAATAAGTTAATAAGTTTAACAAAATATGTGTATAATTTGCTAATTTCCCCCCTCCTTTGTTTTAAACTTTAAGGGTACAATTTCCTTCATTTTAATTTTGATTTTAGCTTTCAGGATTTGCCCAGCTGTTCGGACAGATTATGCTTCGCTTCTATTTTAATCTGCTCTTTATGAATGGCTATTTTGATTCATTATTGTGGTGATTACTTGCAATTTATGAAAATGCCTTTGGTTGCTTTACAAAAACTAAAATGCAGTAAATGGAAGAAAATAGATTTAAAATTCTATCTACACAGAGGCACTGAAGGAGCAAGGAGCAAGAAGAACATGGGTTGTTTTTTTTAGAAAAATTGTTCAAGTTCTACTTCCACAATGAAATGGCATGCTATATTTAAGCCCCCAGAATTCAACAACCAGATGTTTGTATTTCTTTGAGGAGAGACTCTAAGGTCAACTGTTTGCTCCTCTACTGGATTTGCACATAGTTGACTTGCACATAAATCAATGACATTGCAATTTGAGGAGCATTGACAAAGTAATGGGGCTTTATAGCAGTTGTAGCTGCATTTCGATTTTCATGTTGATGTCCATGTTGATGTACCAGCAGTGAAAATTCCAAAAGTGGATGCAGGTGAAGCAGCCCCATTCCAACTTCCGTGGAAGCGTTTCTCAGTAAACACGGGGACCTTCTAGCCCAGTGATGGCAAACCTTTTAGAGACCGAGTGCCCAAAACCCGACCCTGGCCCCACCTTGCGCCCCCACGCCGCCCCCCACGCCCTGCTCCGCCCCCTGCTCTGCCCACCCGCATGGCCACCCACCGCCTCCACAGCCCGCCGATTGCCCAGGTGGCTCAGCAGCACCATGGCAGCTACACCCTCCGCCCACACCCCGCAGCATCAACTGCGCACGACGGGGTGCGAAGGCGGAGTCTTGTTCCCGCTGCCTGGCTGCCATGTCCTTGGCTGCGCTGCGGGCCGCGTTTGGGGGCCACTCTCCTCTGGGGGGGCTGCTGATGGGGCCGCGGGGGGAGGCGGGACTGAGGCGATGGTGCACGTGCTCACAGAGAGGGCTCTGAGTGCCGCCTCTGGCACGCGTGCCATAGGTTCGCCATCACTGTTCTAGCCTCAGTCTTGCTGTTGGGACCTTCCATTTTGAGATCACATCTGACAAAGTTGGGATGAGAACTTCCAATGCTGCAACTCCAGCAGCATAATAACCCTTTCTGAGATTAAAATAGCACAATTCATAATTAGGACATTTCAGGAAGTTTGGCACATACCTCTGTCTTCAAACTCTTGCTGCTGCCAATTATTCAGAAGACCCCTTTTTATATTATGGCAATATGGTGGGTTTGGTCTTGATTCTGCAGTTTCTCTATGAACTCAGGAAATGACCAAGCTATTTTAAAAGCTTGGAGACAAGTGCCATATTCAAGCCCCAGTGCTCTTTGGGGAATTGAACTCGGGGTGATTCAATGGCCTATTCAATTTTTCCCTACTGTTCCACCTAAAATAAGGGATGATTTAACATATATAAGAAGCTGCTATTCCTAAGCCACTATCAATATTTTTTTTGGGGGGGGGGCAATTACTGGTAACCGGAATGTATTTTCTGAACTGTCTTATTTTTGACTAATCTCTGCTAGTCAATATCCTCTTCTTTCACAGGATCTTGCAACCCTAGTTGAACAACTAGCGAGGTTCTTGGGCATCGCCTACGACAAAGCACAGTTGGAATCAATGGTTGAACATTGTCACCAGCTCATTGATCAATGCTGCAATGCTGATGCCCTTGCAGTGGGCAGGGGTAGGTGTGAGACACTTTGCAAGCGTTTGCACAGGTGAAATGGGTTTAATGGTAACCCACTTTTATGACCCTTCCAGAGTGGAACGTGTAGTAGCTGTCCTTTTTTTTAACATTAATTGGTTAGAGCATTTTGAAGACAAAAGAATTGGGCTATGAATCTGAACCATGGTGGTTCAATCCGTCTGAAGCTAAAAAATAAAATAAAAAATCAGAGGGTAGATGGGGGGAAAGGTGCATTTCCTGACCGTGGAAAGCTATCATTCAGGGGGCCTCCAAGTCTTGTGGGCCTTAGAATTGTTTTTGTTTAATTCTGAGGGATTTAAAATGTGCAATTGTTATCACCAGAAGAATCATAATTTAGAGCTCTGAATGTATGGATTTGTTTTCTTCCCAGTGTCGGCAACTTCATGACTTCAAGTCCCAGAACTCAATAAATCTAAAAGCTGCTGAGGTTGGGAAACGCTGGCTTAGATTAAAGACATAGGGACAGGGGACCATAAGCATCTAAGCCAGGATTTCTTAATTTTGGCAACTTTAAGATGTGTGGACTGGTTAGGGAATTCTGGGAGTTGAAGTCTTAAGTTGCCAAGACTGAGAAGCAATGATTTAATTTCTTTGGCTGGAGATGACCAGCTGAACATTTTATCTGCTGTTTTGTTAGAGGACCATAGCGAACTCATGGATGTCTGGATGCTGCTTGGCAAATTTGCACTTCTCTTCTGCTTGTAAACTTTTAAACTGGTCCTTCTCTTACCATGTGACCAGAGACAGTGGTGGGATTCAGCCGGTTCGCACCACTTCGGCAGAACCGGTAGCTAATTTTTTGTTGCCCAGGCCCAGAATGGACTTCCGGAAGCGGCATCCACACAGAGAACCGGTTGTTCACCTATTTGAATCCCACCACTGATCAGAGGGCTTTGATGTACAGACAGTCCTCGACATATGACCACAATGGAGCCCAAACTTTTGGTTGTTAAGTGAAACATTTGTTAAGTGAGTTTTGCCCCATTTCTTGCCACAGTTATTAAGTGAATCACTGCATTGCAGTTGATAAATTAGTAATCCAGTGGTTAAGTGAACCTGGTGTCCCCACTGACTTTGCTTGTCAGAAGGTCATAAAAGGTGATCACATGATCACAGCAACGGTCATAAATAGGAAGCAGTTGCCAAGCATCTGAATTTTGATCACGTGATCATGGGGATGTTGCAAAGGTCGTAATTGTGAAAAACGGTTCTAAGTTGCTTTTTTTCAGTACCGCTGTAACTTTGAACGGTCGCTAAATGAACTGTTGTAAGTTGAGAACTACCTGTGTAAAATCCACTGAACTGCTACTGTGTCAGTGTTTGACGTAGGCTAGATCAGTAAAAAGATGCCATAATGAAAAAGATAGTCCTCAACTTACAACCATTTGCTTAACAGCTCTTTGAAATTATGATGGTTCCTCAATGGGGTGCTTTATGACCCATAAAGCTGTTTTATGGCTGTTTTAAAATGTGACCACGATTTTTTTTTTTATGTTATTTGCTTCTAGCAAACAAAAGGCCCATTTGGAAGGATATGTTTGTATGTGTGTCTTACTGTGACTCTGGTAGTCATCAAGGAAATAGGACCACTTACCATTGGGTCATCCTCCCCTTCCATGTCACTCTCATAATGCCTTTTCCCCTTACCCAGAATTGGGAGGGGAGGTAGTTTCTTGATTGCCCTCATACTTGAACCTTGAACAGGCTTTAATAAGCTACAATGGAACATTGGGTAAATCCGGTTAAAACCGCTTTGGCAATTGCAATTTTACAGTAACCGGGTTGATGATTCTTATGACAGTAAAAGGACCTATAAATTTAGGGCCTAGTTTTTTTTTACAAGGTATTTTAAGGTTCACGTATTTCGTGGACAAATATACCTTGTAAAAAACTAAGTCCTAAATATATAGGCCCTTTTTCTGTCATAAGAATTCACTTAACCACAGTGGATTCGCTTAACCACCACCATAAAAAAAAATGTAAAATTGGATCCAGTCACAATGGTGCCTTGGCTTTCAACAGTAAGGAATTATGACTGGAAATCCTATCCCAACTATGATTGTATGTCGAGGACTGCCTGCAGTCCTTGATATTGGGTGTAATAACAGAATCTTGAAAGCCTGATAGCATTCTCCTCCCTCCTTTTTATATCAAAGTGAGTTTATCTTGATTTCTTTCTCACCTTTTCCTGTTTTTTTTCTGGGCTAAATTTATGATTTCCTAATGACTGACACATATCTTCTTCCCCACACTGCCACAGCTAGTTTGTGCCAGAGACCTCGCTATCATGGTTACTTATTTATTGGTGCTCAGGAGCATTGTGGCTCATATAGTTAGGACACTGGGTTGGAGGTTAGCAAGCCCATGTTTGAGACCCGAGGGCAGCCTTGAGGCGGGGTTGAGCTCCCATCCTTCTTTCCAGCTCCTGGATGGGGACATGAAAGAAGCCCCCAACTCGCGTTCGTCCCCTGGGCAATGTTGATGTCACCAGCTAATCCTTTCAACCCGGTACAGCGTCTCGGTGCTCCTGATACGATTTATTTATTTCTTCATAAAAGGTTGCAAATTTGAAATGCTTCAACCTTGAATTGTTTAAACTCGCATTGAGCTGTTTCGATCTCAGAATTTTCCCAGAATGTAAGAACTCTTTCGTAAAAGTTGAAACTTGAAACCAACTGCTTTGAGAGGAAAAAAAGTTTGTGCATCTGTAATACTTGTTTGTTTTTCCCCACTAACATCTGTAACACCAGGTAACCAGAAATAATCCCTGTGATGGTGTGCAGCAGGAGTAATCATGGTTCCAGGAATGTCTGTCTGGGAGCAATGGACATATAAAAGGGGGCAGAACTTTGATCTCACAGAAGTGATCATTCCCTTGACTTTTTTGGACGCTTCCCCTGCCATAGCTCTGCTTCTTTCCCCTCAGAACCAAAGTTCACAAAAATATGGAATTGTTTTAGTTCTCCTTCATTTGGTCCTGAGCAAATTAACCTCAAAATGAATGCCATATAAAAAAGACCCCCCCCCCGAGTATTCAGATCTATTGCATTTCCACATTGCCTGCTTTTTGTGCACACTTTTGCTTCTTGTTTAATTTTGATCATCTTTCTCACACTTGTAACCATTTTTTTTTATTTTTTCCAAATGCATCCTGAACACCCAAGGTGTTTTTCTTGCTTTTTCTGTAAATGTATTTCCATAATTTAAAAAACCGTGGACCGTTTAACTTTTTAATTTACCTTAATTTAATTTAGTTTATCATAATGTACGTTTTCTTGTTTATTTTGCTTTATTTTGTTCATTTTTATTTGTTTTCCTTTTAGCTTATTGACCTTTGCCCAGAAGTTCACTCTCAGTTGCTGGCTCTTGGTTAGCTCACCTTCCTTCCCTCTCAACCTCCCAAACCAGTTTCATGAATCAAATCATGAATGAACCCAGGTGGGTGTCTCTTTGACCAGCTGTCCAAAATGGCTGTATCAGAAAGTAGAATCGTATACTGTATTTGCATCGTATTACAATGGGAGCTAATGTTTCGGGAATGTAAGTGGCAAATCAAATCCAAGCTTTGCTGTGATATCTGCACATCGAGTGTGGTTTAGTATGGTTTATATTTACCTTAATGAGCTTAAGAGCAGGTAGCAAAAAAAAAATGCAAAGAGGGAAGCAGGTGTCTTGCTACTTACCTCCAGGCCCACTAGGATTTTCCACTTCTTGGTTGTTTCTCAAGAGGTTCACCCTTTGACACACGCTAGACAGGAAGCCGACAAGAACCACTGGAACTCGGCTTCATTGTTCAAGGATCTTGTTATTGTTCAATTGGATCTTGAAAACCTGATAAGAGTTTCTCTCTTATTCATCTTATATCCAAGAAAATCAAGGCATCTTTGGTTTCTTCCTCGCTCTCTCCTCCCTTCCATTATGTTTACATAATGGCGTCAAGGCCATCTCCATAGTGTTCCACAAGTTCAGTGCATTTCAAACGTCCCTGGAGTTGGCAGCTGTAATAACAACTCTTGTTTTAATTGTACACAGACCCCAGTACTTGATCTTAACCAGAAGACTAAGATGCAGCCTTCTAGCTTGTAGCAGTGTTGTTTCTGGAGGAGGAGGGTCAAAAAAGTGGCGTGAAAAGGGGGCAGGGCATCAATCTTACAGTTGGACCACCCACCTTGCCTTTTTTTGCCCTCCCCTTCCATGGTTTTCAGAGATATCAGCAAGCAGGGGAGATGGAAGCTCGACCATGATAGATGAGGAATATGCTGAGACAGGATTGATGGAGAGATGGTGAAGGCAATGTGCCTGGCTGTGGTGCAGAACAACCAGATCTTCACATTTTAGATAGAACTGGATTGTATGAAGTTTTACGTCCAATTCTTTGATTGCTAAAGGTATACTTCCCCTGACGGCAAACCTTTCCTTTGGACTTGTTTTTGCTGTTGCAGGACTGGGGATTTCACTTTCCAGACTTAAAGTGGCCAAAAGATTCTGCAGGCTGATTTATGGCAGGTTTTTTTTTCTGAAAGGTCTTCTACATCTTATTAACAATAATCACCATATTTTCCCCTCCCTCTGTTCCCTTCTTTTTTTCTACCTTTCAGGACGAATTGGGCTGTGGAAAGATATCTTCACTGTCTCGATGAATGAAAAATTTGATTTAGTGTACAAGCAGAAGATGGGAAAATGTGATTTCACGTTTGATTTTTATTTATAAAACAGCCAAATGAAAATGCATGTGTATAATACAAAGAATCTAGCTAGAAGCGCTTTCTGCATTTATTTATTCCTGGCTGGACATAGTACCATATCTGTTATGTGTATCATATTAAAAAATAAAGGGCACACACTGCATTGGGATGTTAACCTCAGAGGATGCTGGGTCAGGCCAAAGCTCTACATAGAGCAGCATTTATTTATTTATTTATTTATTGCAAGTTTGATCAGTCAAAAGCTACTGGATAGCTTTGAAAGTTTTAAATGCAGCAGGTATATGAGTCTAGTGCACTCTGTATGTTTTATTTCTAATCCATGTAATCTACTCAGAAAGCAACTGTTACAGGGCAGCTGAAAAATACAGTGGATTCATAAATAAAGAATTCTATAATTTTATCATGCAGAAAGATTTTCCCCTTTTCTCTTTTCCTCATAAGTTGTATTGAGCAGCAATATCCATGATGTGTGTGTGTGTGTGTGTGTGTGTGTGTGTGTGTGTGTGTGTGTAAAAGCCTAAGACATTGCACTATGGGGTCTCAAATCACACCCTATTTCCTCCATTATCTTATGGATGCTGGTCCTATGGAGGAGCCAAAAAAAGTCCAAACGTTGCATATAAAAACAGTCAAATCTTCAATTGTACTTCTTAATTTTTTATTTATTTATTTGATTTTTATAGCCACCTGAACAAGTGAATCTGGGTGACATACACCATCTTCTTAATCTTTTTGACTATGGACACCCCTGCTTGACTCATACTTTTTAATGAGATAGGTGAGGTCTTTGTGCCACTCATGTTGTTCATGATACATTCTTGATCATGAGTATATTACATTCTACCTTTCTGCTGGCATACCTGTTTTTCTTCATGTGCCCAAATTTGTGCTGTGGCTTGTTATATTCTGTGGGACAAATTATTAAGGTCCTGAACTTTTCATATTTTGGATGCTATTTTTTTGGAGTTCTGATTTTGGCCTGGTGCAACAAGATGATTGGTTTAAGCAGCATGGACAGAATCAGACTATTTGCAAACAGAATTAAAAGATGCACAAAGAGTTGGGGAGGGGTAAAGGGCAGGTCTTAAAAATACTCTGATCTGTGATGTCACTACGTCACTAAGCCTTTTATTCTCTTATTTCAAGGTCCTGTAAATCCCTCCTGGTGTTGGGATCCTATTTTGCCACAAAACTCTTAACCCTGTGAGTTCAGAGCGTTGTTCCATTCAATTCAGTTGCTTTGATTTGAATATAGTAATGCTGTGTTACGCTGCAATATTGATTTTCCAGACTAGAATCCTGGATTTGCAGACCATGATAATAGTAAGCTTTACTTGGAACAGCTTACATCCTGCCACGATACCTCTAACGCAGGGGTCTTCAAACCTGGCCCTTTTATGACTTGTGGACTTCAACTCCCAGAATTCCTCAGCCAGCATGCCTGGCTGAGGAATTCTGGGAGTTGAAGTCCACAAGTCATAAAAGGGGCAAGTTTGAAGACCCCTGCTCTAACACCATAAAATATCAACATCTGCTTATCCCAGTCCTTGGAAAGGTCTTGATAGGCAGATAAAAAAAATGCCAAATCCAATTCGAACATCTGGCTGACTGCGATAGACTGTAATTTTAGTCAAGATAAGTATTAACAAATGTCCAGCAGAGGGGGATATGACACCAAAAAAAGCAACATGAGCTCAACCCACAATTGTAGTCACACCTCTACCTGTGGAGACGAAGAAAACAATGCATAATATTTATTAATTATTCTTTTATTATTTAAAGATCTTTTTAAATATGACTTGCCCATTTCTCCCCCTGTGTGGAGCAAATGTTTAACATTCTTGGATGACTCTGAGAAATAACTTCCTATATTCATATCTTACACCACTTCCCTCTGAACATGAACATTGTGTTTGCTATTACAACTTAAGAATATGGTATATATTCAGCAAACCCTCAGTAGTAGGGTTCAGAAATATGTATTATAGGAATGGCAGTGGGGAGGGGGTTTAAAAAAGTCACGTTGGCAACTGTGATCATGTGATTGTCCTTTTTCAGGACAGACCCAAGTATAATACAATATACCAGTGGTGGCGAACCTATGGCACGGGTGCCAGAGGCGGCACTCAGAGCCCTCTCTGTGGGCATGCGTGCTGTCGCCCCAGTCCTAGGCCTTCAGCTGGGTTTTATAAAACCTTTTCGCTTTAGGCCTCCGCTGCCGTGTGCAAAAAAAAAAAAAAAAGGTTCAATCAGTCAATTTCAACTTCTCGCGGAAAAAAAAAGATCTTGCAAAGTTGGAATTGATTGATTGAACTTTTTAGTCCCACCCTGTCTGCCGTTACCACCGCAGCCACGCCCACCCAATTGGCCACGCCCACCCAATGGACTACACCCACCTGGCACTCGACGATGCATAAGTGGGTTTTGGGTTGCAGTTTGGGCACTCAGTCTCTAAAAGGTTCGCCATCACTGCAATATACACTCTTAGGCACTTGCAACCTACATTGGGCAGAGGTTTTTGGGGGGTGCCTGCACTTATTCATAAGCACAAAGAAGGAAAAACATGAAGATGGATGGTGCTTTCATTATATATTTAGATTTAGAATACAACTTTTCGCCTGGCTGAGCATGAGCTGAAGACTTTATTTTCACATACTCCTATTCTCCACCAGGTTTCTGGGCTAGAGGTTCCCTGGCAGGAAAATCCAAAATCAAGCAGAGATGATCCGATTGCAGCACCTCTAGTGTGCCCTTTGCTTGCAGACCAACCTCTGAAACCCCAGAGGCATCATCAGTGCATTAGCCAAGTCTGTATCGGTGATGGATTGTGACATCACCAGGAGTAGGGCTACACCACCTTCTGTGTGTTCAAGGCTCTCAGTTGCCTTCAAAGGCCATCAAAGCACAACTATGGTTATATTAAGTGCCTCTTTGGGAGGCCTTGTAAGGCTTTGCTTCTGGAATTCAACTCGGTTTGTCAACCCACGGGAATTTAAGTAAGAGTTGAACTGAATCATCTGGGAATCACCTTCACCAACCTTCAGATTCCTATTCCAGCGAGATTGCTAGACAGAGAAACACAAGGTGTGTATATTTAAGAATGAAAAGCAGAAGTATTATGTTTAAGGAGTGGGGGAGGGGATGGTATTGATTTTAAAATAATTAAACTATGTTTACTGAGGTACAGCCACAATAAATGGCTATACCTTGGCTGCTCTTCCAAAAAAGCTAAGCAAAATGCGAATAAGGTAGTGGGATCAAAGAGCACTAGTAAATCCAGAGCTATAAACCATGTCCTTTGGATACCCCTTCATAACAAAAATCAAATCAAGGGTGTTTTTATCTTTACTTTACTGATTTATGTAATAACTTAGATTTTAATGTATTTTATACTGCTTCTTACGAAGTTATTCATGCTGTACAAAGAAAATAAAAACCATTTGGACATGTTTTAAAATGACAGAAAACATGTTAAAGTGTGGGAGGAAACAGAGAAAAAGACAAAACACATTTATCCTTAAGATTTCACACGAGGCGATTGCATTATAGGTAAATCATTACACTTCCACAGAAATACACAATTACTTGCTGTTTATATGCACACTGTGAGCTTATGCTCCGGAGATAAATTCCTTGTGTGTCCGATCACACTTGGTCAATAAAGAATTCTATTTCTATTGTTTCTATTTCTATTTCTGTTTGTGAAATCCTTCTTGAAAGTATTTGAAGAAATAGAGGAAAAAGAAACGACTTTGCTATAAGTGAGTATCTTATTTCTTCTGGTTGCTTGGCCACCCAACCAACCAAAAGAAATAGACGAACTGTTTGCTAATTAGTTAGCTGAACTGTGAAGGAAACATGCCACTATAGTAATGGAAGACTTTAACTACCCTGACACAAACTGGGAAACAAACTCTCCAGGGAGTGGGAGATCAAACAGGCCCAGAATGAGCTAAGACTGGCAACTAATTCCAAAATTAACAACAACCAAAATATGTAAGGAACAAGAAGAAAGTCAACGAAACAATAAGTCCACCAATGGAAGCAGATGGCAAGAAGGTGACAGGCAGCAGGTAGAAAGCAGAACACTCCATTCCTTCTTTGTATGTTTTTACGCAAAAAGAAAGAAATAATCCAACCTATCAAAAGCAGCACTGAGAAAGGTAGAACAGGTGCATATCAAAATATAGGCAAGGAAATAATAAGAGAACAGCTGTCTATTGGCAGTTGGCAACTGGCATGTATTTATAACGGCTGCAGTGTTCTGGGATCATGTGATCATTGTTTGCAACCTTCCCAGACTTCTTACAAATAATGTCTATGGGGGAAGGTGGATTTGTTGAATGACTGCATGATTCATTTAACTGCAGAGGTTCACTTAACAACCGTGGCAAGGTCATAATATCAGGCACGACTCACTTAACAAGTCCCTTGCTTAGCAAAGGAAATTCTGATCCCAGTTGTGGTTGTTCAGTCGAGGAGTACCTGTAATGAACAGTTAAGTCCAACTTCATAGAACTACTCACATGCAGAGCCAACATCTTTACAGCTACGTAGGGAGGAATATACAGTATAGGCACAAATTGTCTATGGAGATTTTCAGTCTTCCAGGTCATGGTTGTCCCGAATGTGCTTTTTCAAGAGGCAACTGGACTTTCTTGTTTTTTCTTTGAAGATATTTCGCTTCTTATCCAAGAAGCTTCTTCAGCTCTGACTGGATGGTGGGGAATGGAAGGATTTATATTCCTTGCAGGCAGCTGGTCATTTGCATTATTTTAGAAAGTCGTTGAGGCCACTTGGAGGTTTATCTGTGTCCTCAAAGGCACCTGAGTGGTGCAAATGGGTGTGGTGCCTTTTTGGAACTGCTGAAAGGGTTTGAACCACTCAGGTGACCTTGAGGACACAAATAAACCTCCAAGTAGCCTCAACGTCTGGACAATAATACAAAAACTGTTGCCATGGCTTTCTCCAACTTTTTCAACTTTCCTGTCTAGCCACAAGATTAGGGTCTCCCACCCAGTTAATCAGGAACCTCCCTGCTAAGGTAGACTGTGTTTTTTTGTCTGCTTTTAACAGTTCAACCAATAGTATTTTCTGTTTTGCCTATTATTGCAGTTGAATACTGTATTACAGGTAGTCCTTGACATAATGACCATAATGTCATGGTCATAAAATGGGTCAGCCATGGGACCAACATGATTTTACAATGTATTTTGAGATGGTCATTAAGCAAACAATGTGATCATGAAGGAAACCAGTATTCACCATGGGTCCAGTTTTGCTGAAAACTGGAAGTAAGTGCCGGTTTTCAGCAAAACCGTCATAAAATGAGGGCACGTGGCTACAGGACGCTGTGAAGAGACATAAATGCAGCCATGCTGCTGAGTGAAGTTTGGTCATGTGACTGAGAAGGAGGCTTGACTGTCGGAACTTTGGATCTGGGTCCTAAGTTCCCCTTTTTTGGGTTTGTTGTAACTTTGAATGGTGCCAAACAATGAATCGTAAGTCAAAGACTGCTAGTTTTTGCCCATATTTCAGATTTTCTCGTAGCGGAAAGATTACTTGACATATATTTTAATGCACCTGTGATATCATTACAGGCTTCAACTAAGAAACTGCATTTTTAAATACTCTTCCATGGAAACCAATTGGTTGTAATTATTTTTAAAAGGACATGTCATTTGAAAGGACTATTCTTCTCTTCTTCTCCCTTTTGTGCAGTCTTGTACTCACAGAAAGAATAGCCTCACCACTTGATTCTGATAATTATAATAGTTGGCTCTGGATCCACATGTCTACTATGTGATTTTCAGCCTCTGCCCATTCTGGATAAAAGTTAACATTTGGATGCTTACATATAGCTCAAGCCCTAAAAGCAGTAGAAAACAAGGAGATTAAACTCCACCATCTCTTGCATTTGATTCTAGAGAATGCCTAGAAGAGATTTACAGAGAGCAACCTAAATTCAATGTCCAAAGCAAAACTTTTTAATTTACATTCCCAAATTCACTTTTAAGCATAATCAGCACTTTTAACAGTTCTTCAGTTTTACAAAACGTTTTGGGGGAGATAGGATAAATGAAGAGATTTGTGAGAGTAATCTCATTAATGAGATCTGAATTTCTCTCCTTCCTGACTATTTTGGGTCAGGCATGAGAGCAGAGTTAAACAAGGTAAATCAAATGAAAGTAAATAGGCTAAATTTCCAATTTAATTTTTTTAAATAAGAAACACAAGCAAGAAGTAAATTTCCATGCATTCCCATTCAGGGTTATTGCTGATCACCAGTGATATACATCTCCTCCATTAAACTATGTCTAATCCACCTGGAAAATTTCCCTTGTTAAACAGGAAGCTGCGTTTAATGGCTGTTCTTAGTTCTGATTAATAATTATATAATAATAATAAAGTTGGAAGAGACCTTGGAGATCATCTAGTCCAACCCCCTGCTCAGGCAGGAAACCCTATACCATTTCAGACAAATGGCTGTCCAGTCTCTTCTTAAAAACTTCCAGTGTTGGAGTATTCACTGCTTCTGGAGGCAGGTTGTTCCACTGGTTAATTGTTCTGTCAGGAAGTTTCTCCTTAGTTCTAGGTTGCTTCTCTCCTTGATTAGTTTCCATCCGTTGCTTCTTGTCCTGCCCTCAGGCGCTTTGGAGAATAGCTTGACTCCCTCTTCTTTGGGGCAGCCCCTGAGATATTGGAACACTGCTATCATGTCCCCCCTCGTCCTTCTCTTCATTAAACTAGACATACCCAATTCCAGCAGCCGTTCCTTATATTAGATGGAGATGATCTGGAATGTCTAGAGTAGTGCTTCTCAACCTTGGCAAAATGTGTGGACTTCAACTCCCAGAATTCCCAGATGAGCATGCTGGTTGGGGAATTCTGGAAGTCCACACATCTGCAAGCTACCAAGGTTAAAAAGCACTGCTCTAGAGCTACAGACTAGACTGGAAACCTGAACCCAGCCAAAAAAATTGGCGTCATACTACAGAAAACATAAGAGCATGTTTATGTAGGAAGAGAAGAGACGCTCAACTTGAAGAAGCCTTTATTTCTATTATAGTAGTTTAGAATATTCAAGATAACAGTCATTGAGTTTGGTGGATCTTGGATATATAATGGAGGAGTTATGCTGGGATCTGGAGTTTCTCAGGGTAGAGATTTGACTGTTTCAAGAGCTGCCTAATTCCATAGCCAAAAAGGGAAAGGCTAAATATCCACTAAAACATGGGAGATAAATTTACTAGAATTAACTGCCGTAGAAGAAGAGTTCCCAGTTCTTGTCGACAGATGGCAATTAAGTAGCTTCATGCAAACAAGCTAGAAAGATTGCTTTGTGTTGAGGGCTCCACCTGTTTTTCATATAAGTTGCCATTGTGGTTGCCATCTTGACTTTTTTTGGCCATCTGCTGTGGGCACCCCCTCTCTATGCTTGGGAGCCTCTGCTGAGTTTGACCTGGTTAGATCTGATTGAGAACCACCAGGAAATTGCATGGCTTTTGAGTAGACTGGAAAGCAGAGGGGAGAGGGGGAAATCTCAGAAAAAGTCCATTACCAGAACTTCATTCTGGGCATGGTAATAATACTCAAGCATGTACTCATGGACTTAGTAGGAGCAGATGCAAGGAATAAGGTTAGTTGCTTTCACAGGTAGTCCTCAACTTACAGTTCATCTAGTGACCGTTCAAAGCTACAACGTCACTGGAAAAGGTGGCTGATGACCATTTTTCACACTTATGATCATTGTAGCATCCTCATGTTTCATATGACCAATATTTGGATTTATGACAACTGCAGTGTCTCCAGATCACATTAACACCTTTCGTGACCTTCTGACAAGCAAAGTCAACGGGGAAGCCATATTCAATTAACAACTGATTTATTAACTTAACTGCAAAGATTCACTTTAACAACTGTGGCAAGAAAAGTCGTAAAATAGGCCAAACCCACTTAACAAATGTTTCACTTAGCAACATAGATTTTGGGCTCAACTATGGTTGTAAGCCGAGGACTACCTGCATTGCAACCTCATAAGATCACTTTCTGAAGAATCTAGGAATTAAGACATTTGTACTTGAGTGCAGGGTTTTTCATTTTCTCTTTTTCTTCATCTTTTTCTGTTGCCCCCCATATGATAACCCCTTTCTCAGCCTTGTTGGCTTTGCCTCTCACACCGTCATCCTTCAACACTCACATCACCTTCCTCCCTCTCTCAAGTCACGGGAAGCTGGAAGAGCTTCGGTCTCTTCCCCTTCCTCTGCTTCCTCGTATTGCCAAAGCCTCTAGCAAAGAGAGAGAGAATGGGGGAAGACCAATCTTATTTTCAGTGCAGCTGGAAGTGTTGAGATTGTGTAATAACAAGGGTTCCTCCCAGTGGTGGGATTCAGTCAGTTCGGCAGAACCGGTAGCTAATTTTTTGTTGCCCAGGCCCAGAATGGACTTCCGGAAGCGGCATCCACACAGAGAACCTGTTGTTCGCATATTTTGAATCCCACCACTGGTTCCTCCCCCCCCCCCGTCCCCTAGCAAAGTTGGGCTAAAATAAAGAGACATGCAAGAATCCAGGAACTTCTGCTATGGAATGTATTGTAAGAAAGAATTCCCATGTTCCAAAAGGGAGTTGTGTGGGAACTGAAATCACACAGAGACTCCAGGAACTGCAGGCAGCTGAATTACCTCCTCAAAGAACAATTCGAGTTTGCTTACAAGCATGCTACTGATCATCGTGGCCTCTGTGACTGCACAATCAAGATCCCCTTATGCAACGTCCATTAAAAAGGGTGGGACGTAATCATCTTGTGGGCGCCACCCTGACTTTTATGACCCTCCCCACACGTTCATTCTGATATCATAGCTCTTATTTTTGGCATCTCATTCCCAATGGAGTGTATGGCTTGATTCCTATCAGTCACTAAAAAGTGGATAGCTTTGATAACAGCTGTTTTCCTTTGACCATTAGGTAATGAACTCTCATGCCAAATACTGGAAATAGTCCAGTATAGTTGACATTTGGAAGAGGGAAATCGGGTAGAATCAGATGTGGTCGCCCACTGCACTGGGAGATCTTGCCTAGCACTTGTCAGCAGAGTATTTGGAGAAGGTTGGATCAGGTTACAGTTGGTCATGAGGAAGCACTAAGCTCCTCTCCAAATCCTGAATAAACAGGAGGCCTCAAGCATGGGCAAAGGTTGAGAAGGCATTAGCCACTGGCACGAATGCCAGCATTAAGTAGCCTGGAATTGCAACATTTGAACAGAGGCATGAATTGATTTTGTAAGGGAAGTCGATCAGTGGAAGTCAATCAGTGAACTGATTTTGTAAGGGAAGTCAATCATGTTGTTTGTCAGATATTCATATTCTGCAGATGTGTATTACAAGGTAATGTATGTAATGATTGCTAAGAGGTCAGCACAGTACGGACCCCAATATACAGTAGATGCAGTTAAAAAAAAAAATCACATTTGCACTCAATGTGCAAATTCAAAAAGATGAAACCAGATTTGACCAAACTGGATGGGATTTTCACCCCCTTAAGTACAACAAACCCTTGCTGGGCCCTATCCAGGAATAAGATGTTTCTGAAAGAGACAAAATATAACTCCCCTTTGCCCCAATGCTCTGCCCCAAAGCCAAGAATGTTTGTTTCATCTTCTTTAGAGGTTAATCCTTGGAAAGCCTCTGCCATCATCCCTGAAGGCATGAGACCCATCTTTCCCCTCCTTTGCTGACTTTGCAACAAAGTCTTAGGTTGCCAGGAATCACAAAGAGTTTTGAAGGTTTCAAGAACGCCTGTAAGAAGGCCATGCCAGCTTTACCATCTGCTTCCTGAGACAAGCCACTTCGCACTGTCTGATAACCGAGTTGGCTGAATGCGATGTGAAAACCCACCCACTATGGTTATTGCCTAGTTACATAGGCAGGTTCCTAGTGAGTGGATAAATTGAATCCCTGCAGCTGCCTCCCTCAAAAATGTCAGGCTGAACTTATGTACAAGTTGGGAAGCATATGCCGGCAGCCTACTAAACCAGGATTGAGTCAGGCCCTCTTGAAAAGGCAGTCTCGGGCCCCCCCAGGCTTGTTATGACAGAGGCACATGGGAACCATCACCTTAGTGAGGCATCTCTGCCAGCTGTCTGGTCATCATCATATGCCAACAGAAGGAGAAGCTCAGCTATGACATGTCTGCCAGGATTTGCCAGCATGTATCTATCAAGCTAAAAATGCTAAATAATTAAGGTGTGGATTTACCATCCCTTCTGATGAGGGAGAGGGAGGGAGAAGGAGGGAGGGGGGGGCTGTTCCCCTCCTTCTCTAAATCCCATTTTTCATGGACAACCACACACACCACCCTGGCAGTATCTCAGGGAAATATATAGGAAAATGCCATTAATATGTTGGTTTGTTGAAATAGCAGTTGGAGAGTGATTTTGATTGAACAGTTGAAGCGGTGTTCTTCAACCCTGACAATTTGTATGTGTGGACTTCCAACTCCTAGAATTCCCCAGCCAGCAAGGAAAAGAGATGGTTCAGCAACCCTGGTTTAGAGTGCAAACCTCACAGGTTTCCTTCTTGAGATGTTGTGCAAGGAGAATGCTAATGTTTTTCAAACTTTCAACTTGAAAAATCCCGGATCTAACCGGATCTACTTTTGTAACCTGAGTGCAAGCCGCACTCACTCGCAAGTTCCCGCTAAAGCCGCCTGATTCGTTTCCAACGTGCACCGGTCAGGGGTGCCCTCCTGACTTTGCACACAGCAATTCTGCTCTCACTGGACTAGACTAGGTTGGAAGGGACCTTGGAGGTCTTCTAGTGCAGATCTCATTAAAGCAGCAAAACAAAACAGCTCACCTGGAGGTTGCCATTTCCTCTCCCCTCCCAACCCGCCCACACCAGTAAGCAGGACAAAATGGCATCTGCATTTGGATCACTGCCATGCAGCCCAAAGATATGTGGTCTGTTTTCCTTCCCCAACCTGAGGTCCAGAGAGCTTCAACGGGAGAATAGAATAGAATAGAATAGAATAGAATAGAATAGAATAGAATAGAATAGAATAGAATAGAATAGAATAGAATAGAATAGAATAGAATATATACTGGAATGAATAGAATATATATTGGAAAGAATAGAATATATATTGGAAAGAATAGAATAGAATAGAATAGAATAGAATAGAATAGAATAGAATAGAATAGAATAGAGAATAGAATAGAATAGAATAGCAGAGTTGGAAGGGACCTTGGAGGTCATCTAGTCCAACCCCCTGCTCAGGCAGGAAACCCTATACCATTTCAGACAAATGGCTGTCCAGTCTCTTCTTAAAAACTTCCAGTGTTGGAGCATTCACCGCTTCTGGAGGCAGGTTGTTCCACTGGTTAATTGTTCTAACTGTCAGGAAGTTTTTCCTTAGTTCTAGGTTGCGTCTCTCCTTGATTAGTTTCCATCCGTTGCTTCTTGTCCTGCACGAGGGGACCTTTCAGACTTTGCTTAGGAGCAAAGCCCCTTGAACGGGGAAGAATCCTGAGGACTTGACCACGGGGGAGGGGGAGCGGGAAGCCCCTGCACGTAGAGAGGAGTCCATTGACTGGCTTTCGGAACGCGTCCGCCGCGATCGACGGGCATGGATGGATGGGGAGAGGGGAGGGGAGGAACCGGCGGAAAGACTTTTTTTCCCCAGTCACGTGAGTGCAATTGTCGTGAGTTACGGTTGCTAAGTAACTGCGCGAGATCTCGGCGAATCGGAAGCTGCTCCGCGTTGCTGTGGCTACAGCGTCTTGGCAACGCCGCTTTCAGGCAGCGAAGCCGCGAAGTGCAACTTTGCAAGCGGGACGCGGGCATTCCGAGCATCTTTTCTCCCGCTGGCGGTGGGAACCTCCTCCTCACCCTGCTCCAAGGCCGGGCACCGGCTGCGTACTTTTCGGCCGACGATGACGTTGCAGGTGGGAGGCGAAGAAGAGAAACACGGTTGGTTTCTTTCTGCGTCGGGAAAACAGCTACTAGAGGATTTCTGTTTTCTTGCAGAAAACAGAAGCTTGTTGGAAGAATTAGCCACATCCAGCCCAGAAGCCGCTCTCTCTCCTATAAGGCAGCCAGATAGATTAGCTTGAGAAAGTAGCCTTTGGTCCTCCAGCAAATGCATTGGAATTTGATCTCACCTATCCAAGGCAGCTCTAATTCTGCAGAGTATCAGATTGTCTCAAGGTGTGACTGTCATGGTCTGTGTTTGCAGTTGCCTAGTGAACAAAGTTAATCTGCTTTCTGAATTTACGCAGCCTACATTGGGTTTAAGGAAACAAAAAAGTGAGGTATCAGTGTAACAAGTAGGTAAGTAACAAGCAAATGTGCCGAACCACAAATTCGCCCCAGGCAAACCAATCAAACAGGGAGAACATGCAAAGTTAAGCAAGCAACAAACTACAGAATAGTTACAAGTACCAACCTGTAGCATCCTGTGCAGATATTCTGAGTGAGCACATTTACATCATCTCAGACACGCAGAATTTCCACTCATTGGAACAATTGTAATTTTAGTCATGGTCTGAGCAAGATATACCAATTGTCTAAGATGGTCAGTTCTATTTAGTTTAATGAACTAAATACATAAAACATGTTCTGTTTCACTTGTTCCACTTTGATATCGTATATTTATGTCCCACTTTTAAATTAAGAATAGCATCTAGTCAGTTTGCAATATGGTTATTAAATAAAAATAAACATATATCAATATTATTACAAATTAAATACTGCATTTTGTGTGTGTGTGTGTGTGTGAGAGAGAGAGCGATTTAGATTTGTAAGAGGCTGAAACAAAAGGTCCTTAATATATGAAAATATGAAACAATATTTACTTTATAAGTAATTTTTATTTATAAAGTAAATATATATTTATTATTATATATTAAACTTGGCTTGCATGGGGGACACACAGGCTCACACAACCATGTGGTTAGTTGGCCCCATGAGATGTCCCCCCACACCTGTATTGACAACTGCTAACCTCCCCATTCTGGAATTCTCCATCTTTTGTAATTTTATAATGTTTTATATTTTTAAAGATTTTTAATCTTAAATTATTCTGTGTTTAATGCTTAATTTTATTGATTACACCATCCAGAGCCCCTCTCTGAGGGAGATGGATAGTTAAGAAGTGTGAAATATAAATAAATAAGTAAAGAACAAGTGCTAAAAAAAAGGGGGGGGGAATCTCTAACCCAAACATAGGAAGATTATTCCTTTTGTTACAGCGTCTTTCTCCTTATCTGGGATATCCAAAAGCAAGGTGTCCTTTTGAGTAGCAAGAAGAATTCTGTTTTAATTTTCATAACACAATTCATAATGTGGCTTTCATTTTGCACACTTTATAGTACATCATTATTCATGTATTCCTCAATAGAGTTGTAAATTAAAATAGCCTTGCAAAGGAGTTCATACGCACTATTAACCTGCCTGCCCATGCACATTTATGAATAATAATCATACTATAGACAAACTTGCTTTTTATCAACAGTTGTTACCTTATTTCCTCCCCACCCCAGCTTCTCCGTCAATTTCATTTACGGGTAGTCCTCAACTTATGACCACAACTGAGCCCAAAATTTCTGTTGTTTAGTGAGACATTTATTAAGTGAGTTTCGTCCCATGTTATGACCTTTCTTGCCACAGTTGTTAAGTGAATCACTGCAGTTGATTAGTTAGCAACCCAGTTCTTAAGTGAATCTGGCTTCCCCATTGACATTGCTTGTCAGAAGGTCGCAAAAGGAGATCACATAACCCCAGGACACAGCAACAGTCATAGGTATGAACCAGTTGCCAAGCATCTGAATTTTGATCATGTGATCATGGGGCTGCTAGAAAGGTTGTAACTGTGAAAAATGGTCATATGTCACTTTTTTCATTGCCATTGTAACTGAATGGTCTCTAAGTGAACTGTCGTAAGTTGAGGAGTACATGTATTCTTAACTCCTTCCCCTGACATCCTTCCTCCCCTCATCTTTTCACTTCTTTTTAGCTTCAGAATTGAATGGTGCTGAACAGGAAGGAGATCTGCCTTGGCCCTTGATTTGGATGCTTTTATGTGTCAGACAACCTCCTGGGTGTCCTTTTCTTGTTTGTAATTATGTAAAATCCCATTAACTCTTGGAAAGCTGTACAGGATCTATTTGTCTTGCTGCCAACACGAAATTCTTCTGTCTTAGAAATCCTTCCTTCCTTCCTTCCTTCCTTCCTTCCTTCCTTCCTTCCTTCCTTCCTTCCTTCCTTCCTTCCTTCCTTCCTTCCTTCCTTCCTTCTTCCTTCCTTCCTTCCTTCCTTCCTTCCTTCCTTCCTTCCTTCCTCCTTCTCCTTCTCCCTCCCTCCCTCCTCCTCCTTCCTCCTTCCTTCCTTCCTTCCTTCCTTCCTTCCTTCCTTCCTTCCTTCCTTCCTTCCTTCCTTTCCTTCCTTCCTCTAAGGTAATGTGAATCAGTGGAACCAGTAGAGCCATTGTCACTTGGCTAGTGAGAACATAAAGAAATGAAGAGTTTAATTAAATAACTAAAAAGCCGTTTTAAAACAATCTCATTTTTTTCTGGATATTATTCCATCAAGACTCACCTTCCTTAAAACTAAAATTATTCTCAAGGCTGTTTCCCTGACAAGTGGGATTTTCCTAGACTGGGATCTCCCAAACAATCCTTTCTCTCCCACTGTGTTGCCATTCTTTGATTGGCAGCTCCACCTGCCAATCAAAACTCCACCATGGTCTGCCTCTGGGGCCGGATGGTGGGGGAGTCTGCTTCTCTGATTCCTCCCCAGTCTTGATCTAACAAATTCCTGGAAAGCTTGAGGACCTTTCCGACTACTGAGTTTTTCTCCCCCCCCCAAAAAAAAAGTGAGGGATATTGTGGGAAGAAGTGGAGAACATTTGCAAGACACTTCTAGCTCCTGCACTTTCCTGTATGATTTGGAACACTGATTGTCACCACCCCTGCCCTCAAATGGTAGCAGCCAGAGAATCCAAAACTTCATTCTCCAGGCTTAGAGACTAAAGTAAAAGCAACCAGTTATATAACCTAATCACCTTTCCAGGGGCATCTGGAGGGGGTCAAACAACTCATGTTGGCATCTATGATTCCACGGTTGAAGTTTGGCCCCTGCACCACTATCTTGACTTCTTTGAACTGTCTCTTTGTAAGCCACTGTCTTTGCCCCTGTCAGCGGGTTTTTGTGAACATCTTGTTTTCTTCTGCCAGGAAGAACTTAAACTTTTGAATGTAAACTTAGATATGTCACCAAGCATTGCATTACTGTTACTGGTGGAAAAACAAGATATAAATGAAGCAAACAAGGAATTGATTGTAAATTTTGATAATGGCAGCTAGATTAGGGATGGTTAAGTACTGCAGACGGAATTGGGTTATTCAAAGAAATGAGTGGTATAATGAAATATGGAATATGGCCATAAATGATAAATTAACAACAGAAATTAAATTTTAAAAAAAGGGATGATTAAAGTAAATAATTATAATGAAATATGGCAGGATTTCATAAAAATAGTGTTGGTGGAGGGTAAAGGGAATAATCCTACTCAAGGACTATATGCTGTTTTGGAGCAGATAAGGGCACAATTGAAATATATTGTATATTGTTAGTTGTTATAGGACAGGGGTAGGCAACCTTGGCTCTTTTATGACTGGTGGACTTCAACTCCCAGAATTCCTGAGCCAGCTGTGCTGGCTCAGGAATTCTGGGAGTTGAAGTCCACCAGTCAAAAGAGCCAAGGTTGCCTACCCCTGTTATAGGAGAAGAAATATAGGTAATAAAAATGGTCTCCAGGGGGGTGGGTGCACTGTAATATTTGTATTTTTTATACTGTTTTTTATTTAGACTTATACGTATTATGTTTGTATTATTTGTATTTGAATAAAATTATTAAAAAAAAAGTTTTCTTCTGCCAGGAGATTGGCAGTGGTCTCAGGCCAGAAGGTTTCACAGCCTTACCTTCTCTGCAGGCATGTCATGAAAAAAAGGTCCTAGGAATAGGAGTTTGACGGAGGAATCCATTTGTCTGAGAAGTGGGAGTCTCCCCTTCCTGGGATCGGCCCAAGTTGAGCCTGGACAGTTGTCCATGAGGGTTGCTCTGTGCATGGAATTGCACGCCCAGACCTCAGCTTCCATCTCAAGGGTTCTTACAGAGACTCCATGAATGTTCCTCTGAGCAATTTAATGGAAAGATGGATAAACTTTTAATAAATTAATATAGGATAATGAATGAATGGCAGGGAGTTTGACGATCACATCTTTTATATAACGAAAAAGAACTGTTTGTCGCAGAGCCGGGGCTACTTTGCTGTCAGGGAGGGTTGCACTGGAAGAAAATGTCTGTGATAGGCCAGTTCATTCTAAAACAGGGGTCTTCAAACTTGGCCCTTTTATGACTTGTGGACTTCAACTCCCAGAATTCCTCAGCCAGCGTGCCTGGCTGAGGAATTCTGGGAGTTGAAGTCTACAAGTCATAAAAGGGCCCAGTTTGAAGACCCCTGTTCTAAAATGTCAGTAATATGTTTTGGAGGTTCATAAATATGCAGTTTAAAAAGTCATCTTTGCAGACAATCAATTATTTTTTTCCCCCAGTATGATGCTGTAAGAGTGACACACAGGTGATATTCAAGAATCCTATGCTGGACTCATGATAGACACATTAAAGGGAATGACATTGATACAGAATAACAGAGTTGAAAGGGACTTTGGAGGTCTTCTAATCCAACCCCCTGCTCAAGCAAAAGACCCTTTATCATTCTGGATAAATAACTGTGTAATCACTTCTTTAAAATCTCCAGTAATAGAGCACCCACAACTTCTGGAGGCAAGCCATTCCACTGATTAATTGTTCTCACTGTCAGGAAATTTGAATGGACAAGACTAAAGATCTTTTAAAAAGCAAAGAAAATAAACTTAAAAGAAAATTAAGTAGCAGTACAAGTATTCATTTAATAATAGGAAGAAAAAAATCCCGCTAAACATCGGGCATATTTGAGAAAAAAAAGACATGATTTCATAATTGTTTTCTCTATTTCCTTGTTTTTAATGGAAGCAAGCTGGACAGGATCTAGGATGAAATGGCAGAGGAAAGGTGGGTCCAGAAGCATTTATAGGGAGGGGTCAAAAAGGTCAAGGCAGTTATAATACAAGTTTTTAAAAAAGCAGCAGGGCTTGGACAGTATTATAGACACATTGTGACTATGATTGCTTACACTCTTTTTTTTTTTTTTTTCTTCATAACAAGTTTTATTAGTTTTTGTTTGTTTTACAGCCAAGTGCTTATAACACATCGTGGAGATAGGGCACTCCTTAGAACACAACAAAAAATACAGTCATACATATACAATTTAAACTACTACTTTAAAAGTTCCCTCTTATGGTATACAATTCGAGCATTCCTAAAATATAAATTGTTTCTCACCTCTATCTATTATTCCAATTTCAATTTATGCTTCTCAATCAAATTATATCTCTTATTCTATTTCACATACATATTATGTAAATAAACATGAATTTATATATTTTAAAACTATTGCATTAGACATAGTAATATAATAACATTATAATAATAATAATAGGACAATAACTATTTCTATCATAAACAAGTAATATAACTATTATATCTTAATATTTCTCAACTATATTCTATTTCATATATTCTATCCAATATTTTCATAGATCAGTCCACGTCCCTAAAAGATTCCTCAATTGTTTTAATTTAATCCATTTAATACCTCACTAATTACCATTCAATTCTTATAAATAAAAATATCAATAATATTTCACCAGTCTCAATCTCAATCTAACTCCTTTAATTATAAATTTTCCAATTTTTCTTATTGCCATTCCAAATCATAATCAAATCCATAATTTAAATCTAATGTTGACTCATACCAAAGTAACCTTAAAAATCTCAAAAATATTAGTTCAATCAACATCCAGAAGCCCTTTTTACCCATCAAATAGATTGCTTACACTCTTTAACTCTGTGTTTCTCAACCTGGGCAACTAAGATGGGTGGACTTCAAATCCCCGAATTCCCCAGCCAGTGATGCTGTCTGTTTTAACTACTTTTGAGGCACCAGAATCTCTCTGCGTCTGCTATCTCAGCTGGAGGAATAAATTTATGGCACTTTTCTGTATATTTTCCCTAAGATACTTCTAGGGTGGCCTGGGTGGTTTTCCATGAAAAAAACACAGAAATTAGAGAACAGACTGTGGTTGCCTACCTTTCTTCCTCTCTCTCAGAGGCTCCTTTGGTGTGGGGAAAACGTTTACGTGGGTCGCCAAAGGTGCCACTTGAACTGATCCACCTGCACCCATGTACATTTTCAGGCTTGTACACTAGCACATAATGCAGCAACCCTGGGTCTCCATCACTTCAATTTGAGACAAACCACAACAACTTTTCTGCTTTGGAACGCTCTGTCCCTGGAAGATTGTGTGTCTCTCAAAGGAGGTTTAAAACCACCCTGTTCCTTTTTACTAGCGCTGAAGTAGTCCTCAACGTATGACTGATTGCTTATCGGCCATTTTTTATGACAGATCATGAAAAATGGGACTTATGATCAGTTGAAAAGTTCCGAAGTATGGGCCTTTCTACTCCCAGGTCATGCGGTGCACTTTGGTCATTAAACAATCGGTCCTCATTTATGGCCATTTGCAGTGCCCCATAGTCATGTGACTGAGATTTACTGCGGCGTTCATTTAACAACCACTGAAAAAAGATCGTAAAGTCTGGCCAGTCGTGTGGTGACCCGCTTTATGACCTCACAACTTATGACTGAAACTGTGGGCTCAATTATGGTTGTAAACTTGAAGACTACCCGTAGTGGCCTTCCTCTTGGGTGGCTTGCTTAATTTTCTCTAGTGGGTTTTTCCAGCTTTTCCCCCATTGCATTACGCCCCCTCAGCTCTTGAGCAGCAAGCAGAGGCCTCTTCGTTCTACTTCTTTCTTTGTTCCCCCTTATTTCTTGCAGGAACAATGTCCAGGGTGGTGAATGCGTGCGATTACAAGACTTTATGTCCTCAGTCCCATGGGATTGTCTTCAATGCCAGAGTCCAGTCCAACTCATCAGGGCGATCTTCCACACGGAGCAGCACCAGCAGCAAGAGCAGCAGTGAAAGCTCTACCCAATCTGACTCAAGTAAGGACCTTCCTGATGGTTCTGTTCCAAATTTCAGGCACAAACAGGCAAAATATTTCAGATCGAACTTCCCCTATTGGGGAAAGCATTTGCAACCAGCAATGGTCATGCCTTAGGGCCGTGGGGTTCCCAAGCTTTTCTTCACCACGGACCTCCTTTAAATATCTTTTGTGGTCACGGACCATGGCCACAGATCCCCAACACTTTACTCAAGATTTAAATCATAACATTTCTTCAAGACTTTGTGGACTCACTGTGGCGGCATCGCCAATGGTCACAAGGAGTGTTGCATCACTTGAAAAGTTTCCTAGCTACATTGGAGAAATGGAGCTTTTGCATTTAAAAAGGGTATACCTTATGAATGCTAAAAGCTAGTGACTATCGCTAGAAGGCAGCTTAAGTGTTAAGTTCCTCCTGATTAGTTGGGTGACTATGATTTAAAACAATATTCTGGATAATAGACAATAAAACAGCTTCCGACATATCCTTGGACTTTACAGGTGTGCAATATATTTCATAACAAACTTTTGATGCCTGAAACCGTCCTTTCCAAGTGTGAATCAGCTGTTTTCCCCCCCCTCCCCCCATATTTTGAAAGTGTTCTGAGAAAAGAATGGGCCACCTCGAGCTTCAAAGACCTGTCTAAACTCCACACAGAGCTTTACAAGCTCAAAAATGCTTGGAGCTGTGTTGAAAAGTTTTCAGCAAGATTGCAAAGACCTGTTTTGAGCTTGAAACATCGGTTTCGAATTCAGAATGGTTTGCATTCCGTTCTGTAGCTTAAACTTTACGTTTCATTTGTATCTATTTTTAAGAAGGCTTTATAACTGGTGCTGTCTTTTGCAGCTGTTTCTGTCAACTCTGTACCTGATTCCACACTGTCATCCGATGTTATTGAGCAGATTTTGCTTCAGAAAATAATTGCAAAAGAAGATGAAATCAAGAAAGCATTTCAGATTATTGATATTGATCAGACACTGAAGATCACTAAGGGTGAATTTAGAAGAGTGATTGAAACATTTATTTTACCTCTGACAGATGAGCAGTTTAATGTGGTGCTAGCAAAGGTATGTATTCTCACGATGGCTGCACATAAATGTATTTGTATTATTGAAGTCAATTCAGGAAAACATTTGTTGACTACATTCCATTAAAGAAATCACAGTTCATCATGATGACTTAATTAATAAATTAAATCTGCAGGAAATTGTATAGTAATAAAATAATGGCTATGGATAAGGTGATGTATAATATCTTTAAGCCTGAGATATTCTGGTGATCTCCCGGATGCAGTAGCATGTGTTATGATTCAGGTGGTCAAGAGAAGGCAGGCCTTTAGGGAGTCCTTTATTGCCCTCAAGGAGTTTTCAACAAATGGCCCTCCAGCAGCCAGTAAGGCTCCACCCCACGCTACCCTGAAGGCAGCCACCCTCAGTCCCCCAAACCACAGCCCATATATTACCAGGAAAGTCCCCAAGGCAAAGTCCAGGCATAAGACAAATGGCAGTCCTCGGGGCAAAGATAGGGTACCTGGCAAAGGCAGCTCTGAAGGTAAAGCAAAGCAAAGGGCAAAAGCAACCCACAAGGCAAGGGCAAGACCAATGGCAGTCCTCAAAGCAAAGGCGAAAAGCAGTCCTCGAAGCAAGGCAAAAGGCCGGAGTCAAAGCCGGGGGAGTGTAATCCAAAAACAAACAATTGTGCCTGGCAAAGACTAACACCCCACGGCTGGCTTCTCCTTAAATCAGTCGACTTTGGGTGTTCCTTGTGAGGAGGGGTGGGGTGACTTTGCAGCCGCCCTTTGAGCTTGTCTCCACTCTAGTCTCCGTGCCCTTGGATCGAGAGGGGGAGGCATCTGTTCCTCCTCAGAGGAGATCTGCTGCCTGTCAGCACCACAGCCTATCAGCAGCTGATCCTCCCCTGGGTCAGTGAAGGCAGGCAGCTCTTCATCCAGTCGACTGCCTCCCCCAATGCCTAAGGGGCCTGGGATAGCATCGTCCTCAGCCCCTGGCCTCTCCACTCATGCCAAGGGAGACGTGCCGTCTCTATTGGATGGTTCCAGTTCCAACTCCTCCCCCTCCTCTTCCAAACCAGACTTCGAGGGGGCCATGACACTATGTGGGAAATGAATGCTAAGAATTCTAGCTGCATCAATACTCTTATTAAATAGAAGCAGTACGTCGATATAGTAAGGTAAGTCCACCAGAAACCTGCATAGGATTTGAAATAATTTGATATAACGTAGAATAGATAATATTGAGAGCATTTGAGATTGGAAATATTTTGATGCAAGAGATTAGCTCTTCGATGAACTTATTTCTTTGGAAACATATAACCGAAGAAAGGTGATTATGCTTTTAATTATGTATTACCGAAAGGAAGAACGAGAAGGGGTGGAAATGATCATTCTCCACTATGCTGAAACGTTATCTTAAAGTAATCAACTTTTTTTTTTTAATTGAAACAGGTTCCAGGAATTACCAAAGTTACAGTTCCATATCTTGAGTTCTTGTCAATGTTCTTGAGGCCCATCAGTAGTCTCAGTGCAAAGTAAGGATGTTGGTTCAGTTTATTTCTTGTGGTTTTAAGTAACAGAGAAATCAAAATAGCAAAATATGAATAGCAAAGTATAAAGCCATCAGTGTAAACAGCATTTACTTATAGCAGCAATAAGCAAAATTGGGTAAACGGAGTGGAAGGCAACATTTGCCTTGGGCTGCTGTTTTCAGCAGAAACTCCATGTACACAACAGACCTGCTGTTCTGGCCAAGACCGAAGGACCAGCATGTCCAGTCAGATACTGCCTCATATTTCCAAGCAGAACTGGATGGTCTTTATCCCCCATCAATATTTATTTGGTAGACTTAAATCTCATCTAAATGCAACATACCTAGCACTTTTCATTCTATGACTGAATATCACCCAATAACTTTCATTGGCTGAGGATGGATTTGAATCTGAGTCTCCCAGGTCCTTGTCCGACTCTTAACCATTATACTGCACTGGCTCTCTCAGATTATAGTTTTCATCTGGGCTGTTTTAGTTAGCGACAATCAACAGACATATTTTCTGTGGATTTAAAGCCAGTGTAAAAACCACCTAGGTTTCTCTAAAAGAAACCAAGACTCTAGAAAGAGTGCAGAGAAGAGCAACATGGATGATTAGGGGACTGGAGGCTAAAACGTATAAAAAACAGTTGCTGGAATTGGGTATGTGTAGTCTAATGAAAAGAAGGGCTGGGGGGGGCATGATAGTGTTCCAATATCTAAGGAGTTGCCACAAAGAAGAGGAACTTAACCTGTTCTCCAAAGCACCTGAAAGCAGGAGAAGCAATGGATGGAAACTAATCAAGGAGAGAAGCAAACTAGAATTAAGGAGAAATTTCCTGACACTTAGAACAATTAATCAGTGGAATAACTTGCCTCCAGAGGTTGTGAGTGCTCCAACACTGGAACTTTTTAAGAAGAGATTGGACAACCATTTGTCTGAAATGGTATAGAACTTCCTGCCTGAGCAGGGGATTGGACTAGAAGACCTCCAAGGTCCCTTCCAGCTATGTTATTCTGTCATTCTGTTATTGTTATTCTATGATTCTCCTCTTTAAAGACCTCCAGTGGTTTAGATTCACCAAGGTAGGGTCCAGAAACCAAAATAGTCTCCTGACCATATGATTAAAGCCACAAAGGAATTTGCTTTCTGTAATATATTCTACGTTCATATGTTGCTATTGGGAAAGTAAAATGCTCTTTCTCCCTTTCCTATGTCGGGGTGTTTGAGGAGGTGAGCTAAGGAAGGATTCTGACCTGAACAATGACCTTCTAAAACTAAGGGCTGTTAATGTTGTGCTTCAGTTGTTTTGTTTCCCCAAACTGGCTGAAGGACATTGGCAGCACTTAAATCAGCATTTCTTCCCCAAGGCGCAAAGGCTTTGAGATGTGGCACAAAGGTATGAATCTTTGTGCCTCCTGTCGTCTGAAGCACCTTCCAGACATGGCCTCTGAAGTGTTGGTGCACAGTCCTCACAAATGCTGCATAATCGGTGACACTATGTAGAAATAAATCCTTAGAGCAGTGTTTCTCAAGCGTGGTGACTTGAACTGTGTGGATTTCATGCTGGCTGGGGAATTCTGGGAGTTGAAGTCCACACATCTTCAACTTGCCAAGGTTGAGAAACGCTGCCTTAGAGCATATTTGCATTGCTCTTTGCTCATCTGCAAACCAACATTAAAAGCTGAGGTAGATGAAATGATGGGAAACCCACTGCTAGACAGACAGGGGGAGCTGGGAGGAGAGATATTTAGGTTTATTCAGCATCTGAAACTTACTGTAGTTCTATTTTCTTCTGTGCTGCCGAAGAGGGGGATGATTTAAATGAAGGAAATGGTGTGGTGCAGAGGTTTATATTCTCTGCTTTGTGGCAGAACTCCTCTCTCTTCTTGGCTGTTCAAACTAAAACTAAAAAGGAAGATTTAAAAAAATCCCTGTAAGTCTCCCAGTTCCTGGTCTAGATTCTTCCTCAGAAGCAGCTGTGGCCCATTGCTCAGGCCACCAGGAGCTGACAGTTCTATTTTCATCCCCAGCTAAAACTATTGGTAAGAGGGCAGGCCTGATCAAAAAAACTGAGCGACCTTAATTTCTGGTTGGTTTTTCAGATGGAATAATCTCCGAGAAAGCCGAACCAGGACCTTAAGCCAGATGGAGTGTCTATTACGAGAGAAGGTACGGCTTCCACATTGAACAGGACTCCCAATGTTGCAAATGTCATGAATTGGTTGTAACTCAGAAGGGCCTCACAGAAGGGACCCTTTGCAAAACTTTTTGCTCTCAAATCCAAGGGCTTGCACTCTTGTTACCGATCTCCCAATCTCAGGAGAGAGCAGAGGGCAATCCCCATGCATTGTTTGGAGACAGTGAAGGATTCATAGCCCTTCTTCTCCTGCATTTGATGATCCTTGGTGTCTTAAGTGCTAAGGGAGAGGACCAGTCCCTCATGAATTTCCATCAGCTGTAGAGATTCTCAGCAGCTGTGGGAGAGAATTGTGCAAGAGTGGAGTGTCTGCAGGATGGAGCCAAAAAAGACAAGTTACATGCCCATGAAAAACAGGCAGAGCTTCAATAGCACTGCCATCTTGACTTTTTTGACCACACTTTGCAATATTTTTGTGTTAGAAGTTTCATTCTGCCTCAGCACTCTATCCTTTTCAAGAACAACCATCCTCTAGAACAGTGTTTCTCAACTCTGGCAGTTTGAAGATGTTTGGACTTCAACTCCCAGAATTCCCCAGCCAGCAAGGCTAGCTGGGGAATTCTGGGAGTTGAAGTCTACATATCTTCAAGTTGCTACGGCTGAGAAAACACTGCTTTAGAAAATGAGGTCTGGATACCTGGAATAGGGTACTCATTGCCAATAGTAAAATGTCTGAATTGCACTTCATTCAGTCTGGATTCTTCGTGTTGGCCTAGTCCTCCTGATCAGGGTTGGTTTCTCAGAGCTGTTTGAAGCACAGTCTAACCTGAAGCTGTTGTTGCAGCCTGGCCTTTGCACCCTGGCACCTCCCAGTGTATGGTATACATCCAGGTGGCTTTCTACCAGGTGCCAGACATAGTCTCTGGTGAAGGGCATCTGTCTCTGGCAAGACTGTGAGCTATTTGCATATTACAGAGCTGTCAAGACAGATTGCAGCCAAGACATGCTTTCATCACAGCAATGAAGCCTCTTCATCATCACTCAGAGCTTCAATGGCTGTTGCTGCTGTGTTATGCTTCAGTTTGGCTATAAAGATGAACGAAGCAGCAGAGTCACCACTGAGTTGCAAATTCATGAACTGAAAATATCCCTCAAAGACCTGATTCAACTGTTTTAATTTTTAGAGCCTGTGTTTCTGGGGGACACTCAGAGGTAAAGCTCATATACAGTATAGTTAAACCCCTAGCTTTAGTTTTCCACATATTTATGGGAAAAGAGCAAAGATATAAGGTGAAATAAATGAAAAAGTAGGCAGGGGTAGGGCTTGGGTACTTCCATCATTTATTTATTTTCCAAGGGTTGAAGTGACCATTCACTTAATAAATGAATAAAAATAACCCATGCCTGGTGACTGCAAATCAAATAACATTATTATGATCATTAACCAGTAGGCCTGGTACTGCATGGACATGTCTATGTCGAATTCTTGGAAAGAATATGGAAATAGCTTGTGGCTATTACTTCCCCCTGTTTGGATTTCTCACAGTGAAAAAGAGGGCAGAATTCTCCTAGCTCTGTACAGATACAGTTGGAGGGTCCACAGGGAGGGGGACAAAAAAATCAAGATGATGGCTCCCACTATCTGACCAAAACTCTGCCCTGGAGACTTCCCCAATCCAGCAGCGTCTAAATTGGAACTTTCAGTTTTAATTTGAATTTAGGGATTCCTCAATTTTGCAATATTATAGAGTGAAGTGAAGGAAGTAATTGAAAGAGGGCAACCAAGGTGATAAGGGATTTGGAAACTGAGCCTTATTAGAAACAGTTACAGGATTTGGGGATGTATAGCTTATGAAAGAGAAAAGTAAAGGGGTGGCATAAGAACAATGTTCAAATATCTGAAAAGTTGTCACACAGAAGAGGGGCAGAACTTAATTCCCTATTGTTCCAGAGGGCAAGACCAGAACAAGAGGATTAAAACTCCAAGGAAGAAAGTTCAGGGTAGACATCGTGTGTGATCTGTTTTGCTCAGTGACAAGGCTGCCACATGAAGTGACAATATTTTCTTTGCTAGTTTCCCATTTTCTTTAGAGGCTGGGTGGCTACTTGTCAGAGATGCTCTAGTGAAACCTAAAGTCAGCAAAGGATTGGATTAGATGACCTTTGAACTCCAGAATTCTGTGAATCTATAATCTGTGGTTCTGATTAGAACTGGAACAGGGAGGATTGTAGGTCAGAGTGAGAAAATGGCCACTCAGTTCTTCTGTATTTTTGCCATGAAAACAATATTTAGGAAGTTTCCTGGGGTCAACTTGGCTCTGTCTTAATATTGGTGTGTGTGTGTATACAGTATGTCTGTCTGTCTATCAATCATCTATCTCTATCTTCAATCTTCTGTCTTATTAAAATTATAATTTAAAGGCAATCCCAGTTCTTCTGAAGGAAGTAGAGGCTTAAGAATTTGTTGATGCTTGCCCCCTGGATTTGTCTGTTTTTCCCCCCAACCTAAATTATCTATCTGGCACCTTGTTTTTCTACCCTTGAACACTGAGGCAAACTTAGAAATTGAGCAGAACTTTGAAGAAACCTCAGTGTCTAGAGCAGGGGTGTCAAACTCGCCGCATCACGTGACGTGTTGCGACATATCGTGACTTTTTCCCCTTGCCGGAGCTGGCGTGGGTGCGGCTTCCACATGACACATCCGGCCCGTGGGCCAACAGTTTGACACCCCTGGTCTAGAGCAATGTTTCTCAATCTTGACAACTTTAAGCATATGTGGACTTCAATTCCCAGAATTCCCCAGTCAATATGCTGGCTAGGGAATTCTAGGTGTTGGAAGTCGATACCTCAGGGGTGTCAAACTGGTGGCCCATGGGCCAGGTGCGTCACGCCCACCCCGGCTCTATAAAGGCAAAAAACATCGCGATACGTCACGATACATCACGTGACGTGATCGAGTTTGACACCCGTGTGATACATCTTAAATACATGCTGGTTAGGGAGTTCTGGGAGTTGAAGTCCACATATCTTAAAGTTGTCAGGGTTGAGGAACAATGCTATAGAGAGCTTTGTTCAGCTTTCTGGGTTACAGAACAGAACAAGCTTGTTTTAAAATCCAGTCTCCTTTTCATTCTTTAAAAAATCCAGCATCAGGAATCTCATTAGCATCACTTCAACAGGGACTTCACATATGCAATAAATAACAGTATGTTAAGGTGTAAACATCTTTCTGCCAACATAAGGGCTTTTTTCAATTGCCAGAACAACACAAAGCAGGCTGAGAGGAAATGAAAAGGGGAAAAAAAGGTTTCCATCCCCTTTCCATTCTAAGGTTCTTTTTTTCCTTTTCATTTTGTGTTTATGGGGATTTGAAAATAATCTAATTCTTTCCTATCTGGTTTGGCCCATCTTTACCAGCTGGTAAATAGGAAACATTCACCATAGGAAGCCAATCCACTGCAGAGTGTAAACAGATGGAATCAATATAAAGTGACAAGTTAGATTGTGCTACTGAAAAGATGGAGCCAAAATGAACAGCATAACAGTCGCTGTACTTATTTTGTTCCAATTCATTTGGTGTGGAATAGCACTTCATATCTCCACAGCTGTGGCCTTCCATATCTTTGATTTTTTTTTGTGTGTACAGGTTTTTGAAAACAATTTCACTCTGGCTTTGGGGGAGGGAACAATTCCAAAGAAATTTTTTAATTAACAATTTTATACAAAGAAGTTCAACTGCAAAGTGATGCAGAAGTATATTTATTGATTAGAAATTTATTTATTTTCTCTTTTTAGATTATTTTTTAAAACCTCACACCTTTGTGTTTCTATGAAAATACTTTAGACAAAAGCATCTTCCTTGTGGTCAATCACACATTAGCTTTGCCCTTTGTATTCATTCTTTGTATTTAATTATATTGCATTGGAGGGAGCATGTTTGTTCATTTTTTTAAACTGACAAAGACTTTGCAGAATTAATATTATAAAGCAGCAGTCCCCAAGGACTGGTTTCATGGAAGACAATTTTTCCACGGACCGGGGTGGGGGGAAGGAGGAGCATGCAATTTAGATCCCTTGCATGCACAGTTTACAGTAGGATTCTGGCTCCTATGAGAATTTAATGCCTGATCATCTGAGGTGGAGCTGAGGCAGTGATGCTAGCGCTGGGGAACTGCTGTAAATACACATGAAGCTTTGCTCACTTGCCCGCCGGTCACCTCCAGCTGTGCGGCCCGGTTCCTAACAGGCCAAGGACCGCTACCGGTCCATGGCCCCAGGGCTGGGGACTCCTGTTATAAACCACCAAGAGTTATCTGCATGACTAAGGCTTTCTGGGCTTTCCCACCCTAAATGGAGGAAAAACAACCTTGAAATGGAAAGGGGCTCCTCCAAGAAGGGTGGGCTGGTGGTCTGCAGTTAAAAAAAACCCAAACCCAAACCCATGTTGTGCCTTCAACGATTGTAGGTAAGGCCTAGTTGACAAACTCTGTAAAGGTAATCCTCAATTTATGACCACATTTGGGACCAGAATTTCAGTTGTAAGTCATTGTGGTCGTAACTCAAGTCACCACATGATCAGCTTCAATTTCACTACTGTTTTACAACGATCATAAAGAGAGTCACCGTGATTGTTATTTGGTGCTAGTATTCAAGAGAACTTTCTTTAGTTGAAAGAAGCCACCCGAAAAGTAGGTCAAGCTAAGAAATAGACCCTACAGAGATTCTAGGAATTCTACTTTATAATAGGGTCTACTAGCAGAATCTTGAAAGTCCATCCAGAACCTTCCTGCCCTTTTCTAAGGACCACAAGATCCTAACCCCAATAGAAAATGAAAAAGCTAAAGTACTTTGGAACTAGCATTCAGACAGACAAGCACTTGCCACATAACACCCCAGACTTAATAATTATCAATTAGAAAGACAAAAAAAAATCTGGATAGTGGATGTGGCAGACAGCAGAAGAGAAGGAACTGCAGAAAATCAAAAATACAAAGACCTGCAAATAGAAGTAGAATGACTATGACAAAAGAAAGCAGATAATACCAGTAGTGATAGGCACCTGGGGTGTAAGCCCAAAATATCTGGAGAAGATTCATCCACATTGGCAAAATCACCACCAGTCAATTGCAAAAGGCAGCTTTGCTTGAAACAGCTTACATTCTGTAACAACATCTGCCTATCCCAGGTCTTTGGGAAGGACTTGATAGGTGGGTAAAAATACCAAGTACAGTCTGAAGATCAGTCTGACTGTGATGAACCGTAATAATAAAAAAAAAATGCATATATGTATATTACTATGTTTTTTAAAATGTAAAAAGTATCATGTTCCACTAATGAAAAATTGAAGAGAATACAGTTGAAAAAGTAGTTGAAAATTAGCAGGTTAAAATATTGTGGGATTTCTGAATGCAGACTGATAAAGTCTTGGTTCATAACACACCATATTTAACTGCAGTTGGAAAGAAGAAAATGTGGATAATTGATGTGATAATACCAGGAGATAGTAGAATAGAAGACCAAGAATTGGAGAAGAGCACGAAGTATCAAGATCTGAAAAGTGAAGTTGAAAAATTATGGCATAAACTGGCCTTGGTGATCCCAGTTGTTATTGGCAAACTGGGTGCCATACCAAAAGCTCTTGGACAACACTTGGAAAATCTGCACCTTGATAAAATTTCCATTTGTCAATTGCAAAAAGCCACACTTAGATCTACACGTATGCTATGCTAATATATTACAACATCCTAGATTCTTGGGAAGAACTCAGTGAGTATGAAATCCAACAGCTGTGATTTCACATTGCTGTGAACAAATAATGTATAAAACGTGTATGCTGCCTGACTCTCCAATGAATTGTTTGTTTATAGAACATTCATTTATTAGAACATAGAATAATAGAGTTGGAAGAGACCTTGGAGATCTTCTAGTCCAGCCCCCTGCTCAAGCAGGAGACCCTATACCATTTCAGACAAGTGGCTGTCCAATCTCTTCTTAAAGAGCACCCACAACTTCGGAAGCAAGCTATTTCATTGGTTGATTGCTCTTACTCTTGGGAATTTTCTCCTTAGTTCTAGATTGCTTCTCTCCTTGGTTAGTTTCCATCCATTGTTTATTGCCTTGCCTTTTGGTGCTTTTATTATGCCTTACTATGTGGAACTTGTATATCTAGTGATCTATTGGATGGCTAATCCCACATGATTTAAAGCAACCGTTGGTATCTACTTATCCTGCCTTCTTGTGGCTATTTTCTATGGAAATAGATATATATTTTCTTTTTCCATCTTTGTAACAAATACAATCATCCTTCTGACAATTCCTTGCTCCTTTTTAAAAAAAAAAATGAATGTGATTTCAGATGGAGGTAGATCCTTGGATTTCAGCCTCTAAATGTATCTTGAAGTGTTTGGTGCTGTGTATAACATTTCAGTAGGGATTTTACTTGCAAATTGAGAGATATTGAAATGGAAATTGTGTGTAAAACTAAGTGTAGATTCATATCTTATGCTTTCAAAATACACTTTCTGGTATATTACCATACAGTTTTGTACAGGTGGACAAAGAAAGGAGGACTATAAAAATCATCAATCTCATTTTGATACAATTTTGTAGGAGTTCTAACACTTCTTTCTGCCTTTGAAGAATAATTTACTATGCAGAATACTAGTATTTTGAAAATACTTACTCACCCAGCTGTTCCTTTTAAATAGGTTGCCCTCCTCAATATTATGTTCAATCAATCTCCAGCTTTCAATAGTTGAACAAATGTCTTGTGTGTATTTACCATTAGCTCAGGATAAAATATAGTTTTAGAAAATAATTTTTGCAAATTTTGAAAGAAATCCCTCCATTGCCCCTAGCTTCTACAACATTGGGGTTTCCCCCCTCATATTTAGAAAAGAAATCTAAAATCCTTTGGTGGAATACTAACTCATACTATTATACTATTTGATATCAGAACTCAATATTAATGTGGAGCTAGTACTACAAACACTTCTGTATTTTAATACAAATCTGTTGGAAATTTTTAACAGATTTCTAAAAAGATCAAGCACTTCATCAAAACGTGCAGACTTTTTGACTATAATCAAAATGGACAGATCCAACGGCATGAACTAAGAAGGATTCTTGAAATCAACTGCTTCAAGATGACGGATTGCGAGTATGATAAGTAAGTAAAGCACAAGCTTGTAGAATCACTGTGGGAAGCTTACTTTACATGTTTGTTAACTCTTTTGAGTAAAGTGGTTAAAATTAAAGATTATTCAGCCATATTTTTTCAGGCTACCCCTTACCGCCACTTCATTTCTGTTGTAGATATTCACTCATCATTGACTGAGTAAAGTTTAGCTTCATAAAAACCACAATTGAATCTCTGTTTGTCCAATGCAAGTTGCATTTCTTTAATGGCTGAGCTGTGGTACTTTTTTTTTTATATCAGTAGTGGTGTTGAGGGTTGGATCTCAGATTTGGGCTACATAAATTCAACAACTACTAAATGGCACCAAAGGGTTAATTTGGGCCATCTCTTTGTTGCTGTTAAGTGCCCCAGGCTTTTGTGGTGCAAATATGGTCACTTTAATATGAGGAGTCTGTATCCTCCCGGGGAAGCCTGGAAAAACTTTAATTTGGAAGGTTTAGAGAGCTGTAATGAGCTGCAATAGTAGAAACATTAAGCTGAAGAGGGGAGAGAAATTAGGACAGACTATTTATTTGTTTTGCTTTGCTCTAAATATTTTATATCTCTTATTACCAGCAACCTCAAAACAAATTTTAGCCCATATTTACTAGCTGGGCTTGCTGTTTGATATTCTTCTTTTTTATGAGCACTTGGCATGTTCTCCAAAATTAGATGAAAACAAAGGAAAAACCCTTCTTATAATTTGGTGCACATAATTACAGAACAGAAGCCATGCTTTTTAAAGAAAAGCAATGAAAAACAACAAAATGTGGTTTTATTTGATAATAAATCTTGTACTTGGCATCAAAGTCTTCAATGTGATAAATCTGAATGGATGTTACTAGAACAATAGGAGTGTTCATAAAAAGTATCACAAATTTTTATCTGGTGCATTTAAATCTAAATGAAAATGATGACATTTATTCTCTAGAGATTTGTAAAATGTATGTAGCGAACTGGATTCGTCTTTGGTTGAATTTAAAATGGTTCTTAAGGAAGCTGCAAGGAGGCACCTCAAAGTTTCTTCCATAATGTCTAGTGTTGGTTAAATAGGTTCAGGTTTGTTTATTAAATTTGTAAGGTAAAGCTTAACTCCTGGGAATCCCATGGGACTATCCATGTAATTTTCTTGGCAGCTATATGGAAATACTTCTTTTGTGAACATACAATTTCCTTCGATCAGCTAAGTGAGTAGGCGATGGAAAATCCCCTTGCTTCAAGCTGAACCCCTGGTGACTTCATGGACACATCTTGCAAATGGTCCAGAACTGCTGCTATGATATATCTTTATTATGTTCCACTTTAGCATATTGCCTCAGAGGATAAGATTCTCTGGTGGGTTCCCATCCAAATACTGACCAGGCCAAAGTCTAACCTTCTGACCCAGAGGTCAGCCTATGACTATTCTAGCTGTGCTCATTATTTTCTTTCTTTTTTTTTTAAGGGCACACCTCCAAGGGTTTAGAAGAAGGAAGAGGTATCAGTTGTCTTACTTGTAGGGATAGTCAGAAAAAGAGCTAGAATGATCCCATATGGGCTTGGCTGGAGTGTCTTTGATCTTTGGGACCCAGACTCGCCATGGTTTATTTACACAAGTTGCTAATCGTTCCCCTTTTATCTGTGCTGATATTATGTTACAACATCTAAGGGTAATAGTTGGAAACTGTCTTAGAGGTTGGGGGTGAAGGCGAGATCTGAGCTCAAAGGAGGATATTGACTCTTTATGATAAACTAAAAAAGCCCTTGACATTTTTTTAAAGGAAGAGAGAGGGGGGAAAAAGGACTTGCCATGAGTTACGATGGCTTCTTTTAAGTCTAGTGGTTTCTTCTAAGTCAGCCTTCCAGTGGTTTCTTCTAAGTCAGCCTTGGCAGCTTTAAGATGTGTAGACTTGGATTCTCTGAAAAGATGACCGCTGTCCTGATAGCTGATTCTGGGAATAAAAGTCCACGCATCTTCAAGCTGCCAAGGTTGTTCTAAGGTGGTATGGGTGACACAGACAATGCGGTCAAAATGTTTCTTTCTACGTGTGTTTCAGAAAAAGGAAGTAAAAAAGATGAATCTTCCCGAGCTGATTAGGAAAAGGGAAAATTGATTCCCAGAAAGTAATTCATACAGTGGGGGAATGATAAATAAATCATTCGGTATCAGAATTTACAAATTTAAAAAAAATCTGACATAGCTCTTGTTTTGATTATTATATTCGTCATTTGTATATATGATTAAACATTACATTAGTTTATTCTCCAAAATTTAATGAACTAAAAAAAAACTTGTTTGGTTTTTTTTTTTTAGATTATGGAACCGATACTGTATTTCAAGAACAAACACACTGAATTATAAAGAATTTTTGCAATATCTTGGCATAAGTTTGGACAAGAAAAAGAAAAAGAGAGCTGAAAAGGTGATAGATTCAGGTAGGCATCTTAAGGAAGTTGAGGGAAGCAGCATTAAACCAACCTTTCACTGCTACAAAGTTTGGTTTCTCCAATTAGTATATAACATATAGGGGATTGTATTACAAGGTTGGGAACATCAAGCAACCTCACACATCATAAAATCCTGGGAGGAAAAAAGAAACAATAAACCATCCAGAAACCTTAGTGAAATTATTTCTCAATCAATGAACACCAATCCTTTCAATCAAAGGGCAAAGTCATGCTGCAGCCTAAGCTACTTGTCACCTGTGCTGCTTCCAGCTGTTTCTTAAGCCATCTTCTCAAATTCCAGGTGGGTTTGGGTGATGGCATGCAAGCCCTGATTAGTTGTTCCCCTGCTTCTTGCCATGCAGGAAGGCAGTCCTGATTTGTTGGCTGGCTGGCTAGCTGGACCTGTCTATCGAGACCAGCCTTCCTCTCTAGGGTTTTTCCTCATTCATCCCTATGCTTTCCCAGATGTTTGTACACATGAATGCCTTTCCAAGTTATATTCTTTTTTAAAATCCTTTTTAAGACCCCCCCCCTTTTTTTTTTGCCTTAATGGTACCATTGTTGCTCTGATGCCACAATAATCAAAGCAACAGGAAGCAGGCTGTTCTTCCTACTTTCCTCTAATAAAGATTGTCAACTACCAACCACTGGAGAACATAGAAAATAACCCAGGATGAAAGGGCTGTCCAGAGCAGTGAACGACCACTGCAGGTGAAAGGATATGCAAGCAAAACGGGGGGTCTTGGTAGAGTGGAGCAAACCATTGGAGATCACCAGTTCTGATGGACGGGTCTGAACAATTCAGTTCAAAAATTTAAGTTTTTGATTTTAAGTGAAAAATATAGCAGAATAACAGAGTTGGAAGGGATCTTGGAGGTCTTCTAGTTCAACTCCCTGCTCAAGCAGGAGACCTTACACCATTTCAGACAAATGAATATCCAAGTCTCTTTTTGAAAGTCTCCTGTGGTGGAGCACCCACAACTTCTAGAGGCAAGCTGTTCCACTCTCAGAAAATTTCTCCTTAGTTCTAGGTTGCTTCTCTCCTTAATTACTTTCCAACCATTGCTTTTTGTCTTGCCTTCTGATGCTTTGGAAAATAGGTTGATTCATTCTTCTTTGTGGCAGCCCCTCAAATATTAGAACACTGTTATCATGTCGCCCCCTAGTCCTTCTTTTCACTAAATGAGATATACTCAATTCCTGGAACTGTTCTTCATATGTTTTAGCCTTCAGCCCCCTAATCATCTGGTTGCTCTTCTCCACACTCTTTCCATTGTTTCAACATCTTTTTTATGTTGTGGTGAGCAAAATTGAATGCAGTATTCCAAGTGTGGTCTTACCAAGGCTTTATAATATGATACTCTTCATGTGATCTTAATTCTATCCCTCTGTTAATGCAACCTAGGATTGCATTGGCTTTTTGGGGGGCTGCAAGCACACTGCTGGTGATTGTCTACTAAGACTCCTAGATCCCTCTCATAGTTACTGCGAGTCAAGTATCACCTAACGTGTACTTGTATATTTGATTTTTCTTGCCTAAGTGTAAAACCTTACTTTTTTCTACATTGAATTGCATTTTGTTAGATAGGTCCCAGTGTTCAAGTCTGTCGAGATCCGTCTGTATCTTGAGCTTATCTTCTGGGATGTTGGCTATTCCTCCCTCTTTGGTATCATCTGCAGATTTGATGAATCTCCCTTCTGTTCCTCCCTTCATCTGAATTGTTTATGAAGATGTTGAAGAGTACTGGACCCAAGACAGAACATTGGGGTTCCCCACTGCTTACTTCCCTTCATATAGATGTAATTCCATTTAAGGACTACAGGTTGGGTATGGTTTGTCAGCCAGTTACAAATCCATCTGGTGATGATGCTGTCTATCCCACATTTTTTCTAGCTTACCAAGAAGAATGTTGTGGTCTACTTTGTCAAATGCCTTACTGTAATCCAAGTATACTATGTATATCCACAGCATTTCGCTGGTCCACTAATTTAGTCACTTTGTCAAGAAATGAAATATGATTTGCTTGGCATGATCTGTTTTTGACAAGTCCATTTTGGCTTCTGGTTATAACTTTCCTTGCTTCTAGGGGTTCACAGATCTGTTGCTTATCCTTTTCAGGATCTTCCCAGGTATTGATGTCAGGCTGATTGGTCTGTAGTTTCCTGGATCTGTTTTTTCCCTTTCGTGAAGATGGGAACCACATCAGCTCTTTTCCAGTCCTCTGGTGGTTCCCCAGTGCTCAGTATCTTTAAAAGATATGGTTCAATGGTTTCAAGATCTCGTCTGCCAGTTCCTTCAGAGTTCTGGATTGTAATCCATCAGGTCAGATGATTTGAAATCGTCTAGAGTGGACAGGTGTTTTCTTACCATTTTCTTGCCTTTTAATTTGAATTCCTAGTCTGTCTTTTATGATTCTGTTTTTGGGCTATTTTTTCTCTTTGTGCAAAAAAAGAATTAAGCAGCTCTGCTTTCTCCCTGATGCCCATCACTTCCTTGCCATCTTCTCCCATTAGTGGACCAATTGTTTCTTTGGCTTTTTAAATTTTTTATATGTTGAAAGAAACTTCTTCTTCTTCTTCTTCTTCTTCTTCTTCTTCTTCTTCTTCTTCTTCTTCTTCTTCTTCTTCTTCTTCTTCTTCTTCTTCTTCTTCTTCTTCTTCTTCTTCTTCTTCTTCTTCTTCTTCTTCTTCTTCTTCTTATTATTATTATTATTATTATTATTATTATTATTATTATTATTATTATTATTATTATTATTATTATTATTATTATTATTGACATTTGTTGCAAATCTTAGTTCATTCTGAGCCTTAGCTTTCCTGACTTCATCTTTGCAGATTTGGGCTAAATGCTGGCATTCTGCCCTAGTTATGCACCCCCCTTTCTATTTTTTTATACTTATTCTTTCTGTCTTTCAGTTTATCAGAGAGTTCTTTGTATAATCATGCTGTTTTTTACTTGGATTTCTAATTTTTCTTTTTCAGTGGTATTGTGCTGGACTGGACTTTTATAATCATATTTTTTCCAAGCTTCTTGAGTTGTTTTCCCCTTTAAGATTTTCATCCATGGAAACCTTCCCAAGTTCTCTCTAAGTTTGTTGAAATCAGCTCTTTTAAAGTCTAAGACACTGGTTTGCTTATGTTCTGTTATATGGCATTATATTGAATTCTAATATGACATGGTCATTCTCACCCAAATGCATGAAGTGCATTTATCCTGGGCTGCAAATAGTAAGTAGGTAATGTCATCGGTTTCTGTGCTTAGGAAATGATGAATAACCCACACTCCTGATGGGCCAAGCAGAAAAGGCAGATCTAACTCCATTAAAAAAAATCATATACTGGCTGTTTTATTACAGGGTTTCCCCAAAAAATAAATGTATCCTGAATGTAGAAAATCACCATGTTGGATACCATTTCTCCTTAGCTTCCTATGTTGAAATGATATTTTCTATGGTGGAACATTCATTCGTATGGATCTCTTTCCAGAGTTACTATACCTTAATTCATATCTTTTCTCTATTTCTATTTATTGGGTTTATTAGATTTCCTTGTAAGGTTCTTGAATAAAATGAATGAATGAATGAATGAAAAATAAAAGGGACCCATAAACATTGTCTTATCCGTCTGTAATGGTGCGCATTGATTCTTAAATGATTTCTAAATTGAATTTATTTATTTATTAAATTTATATGCTGTCCAGCAACTCTGGGCAAATTTCAAAATTAAAGCAATCAAAAGTACACAAGAGCCAATGTTTGCAAGATATTTGTTCTTCCATAAAATCTGGCAATATTTTGGTAATTTTTTTTAAAATTAAATGCAGACCCCTATTTTAATATTGTTGTTCATTTTTCCCAGTTTTGGTGATGTTTTTCAAAACTCTGAGATAGTGAAAATATTGCTACAGGGTCGTGATTTGGACATCAAGTTATTTGCTCCGGAGCAATATAAAAAAACAAGCAATATTATTTATCTTGTTCAAAAAAAGACTAATAGAATCTCGCTAAACCATAGCTTTCCTTAACAGCACAGAATGAATCCCCAGAAAGGAAGAGTAGCGAATCAAGGATATCTTTACCTGCCACCACTGGATACAACTTGACAAAGATCCATCTAGATAACACTGCGAAGAATTTTAGAGAAAAGGTAAGTTCCTTGATCAATGCCAAGAGGTTTTACAGAAGAATTGAATACTAGGCTTTCGTCACCTGGAAGAGGCTAATGGCTCCATGTGAGAACGTTGAACAATTGCTTCATCAATTGTAATATTTATACTTTTGGCCATTTTTATATGCAGCTTTTTCCTGCATTTCTTTTCCCAGCAAGCATGTTTCTCCTGTCAGTGGGCAAACCACTTTTCTAAAAACCCAGAAGCATCCAAGGCAGGAAGATTAAAGATAAAGTTAAACACCTTGTTTCTTTCCAAGGAGCTTTAGGGGTGGTGGTTCTCATAGCGTGAAGATAGTGAGTCTATCATCTAAGGCAGGGGTAGGCAACCTTGGCTCTTTTATGACTCATGGACTTCAACTCCCAGAATTCCTGAGCCAGCCATGCTGAGGGGAAAGGGAGAGGTTTCCAAGCTGAGCCATGCTGGCTCAGGAATTCTGGGAGTTGAAGTCCACGAGTCATAAAAGAGCCAAGGTTGCCTACCCCTGATCTAAGGGAATGCAGGGTGACTTTGAGGAAAGGGGAGAAGAAATGCTATCTAGGAAACAATCAGACAAGACGGGCAGGGGCCTGCAGTCACTTAATGGCCAGAGAAAGAAGGAAACTTAAGGAAGCACCACCCCTAATGAATCAAGAAGAGAAGGGCAGGAAGTTTGTGCTTTCGGATTTGCAAGATTTTTGCAAGATGTAGCCTTATAATAAAGTAGATTTGGCTCATCTAATCATGTTTTCTGTCTGGTTTACCCAGGAAGGCTGACTCCCTTCCAAAGAATTCTGAATACTGTCATGAAATGATTAATCTTTCTTATAGGAAAGCCATGGCAGTTGCCAATAGCCCTGCATTTCCTGCCTAGGATAATAATTCAGTTCTTCCTTTAGGGAAATGATTTCTATCTAAATTCATTAGGGAAGAGCCTGCATTTGCCCATACTCCGGCCATACCAGAAATATGTTCCACTCCTGTTACATGAGGCAGTGATGTATCTGACTCTTCAAAATATGTTTTTCCTTTGGGGTATTATTTCGTGATTTGCAAAGCATGCCCTTGGAATATTCTCATAACATCATAAAATCTTAAGGCTGGAAAAGAGCTCGGAGATCTTCTAGTCCAATCCCTGCTCAAGGTAGGAGCCTTATACCGTCCAGTCAAATGGTTGTCCAGTCTGTTTTTGAAAACCTCCAGTAATGGAACACCCACAATCCAGGAGGCAAGCTATTCCATTGATTAATAGTTCTCAGTGTTAGAATATTTCTTCTTTTTGGTTGGATCTCTCTTTAACAAGCTTCTACCCATTACTTCTTGTTGTGCCTTACAGAATAAGTCAATAAGTCCCCTTTTCTTTGTGACAGCCCCTCAAGTACTGGAAAACAGTTATCATGTCCCTCCCTATTCCTTCTCCTTGATAGGCTAGACATACCTAGCTCCTCCAACTGTTCATCATACCATTTAGTCTCCAAGCTCTTTATCATCTTTGTTGCTGTTCTCTGCACATTTTCCAGAGTCTCAACATCTTTTTGTATTGTGACCAGATTCTCTACACTGAGAATCAATGTTCCAGACTAACACAGCATTGCATTGAAAAAGGATGCCATAATGGCAAGTTGTACATGTGATGGTGCAGATAGCAGAGCTTATTAGTTCTTGATTGTATAATGGCAACTTCCAAAGTTTCTGATATCTGGGGGAAGGGGGGGAAGAGATGAGCTTTCTCTTTCTACCCACTCTTCTATCAGTGCCCAAGCAGACCTGGATTCCTGATGCTATCATAGCTGGGGTGCCTTTCTGCATGTCGTCACCTCATATTTCATCAGGCAGACAATTTTTGAATTGGTCAATTAAGCCTTTCTAGTCCAGACCAAGCATCCTTCTCCTCCATCAAGTGTGACCCTATCAGTGGACTTCATGATTAGTAGTATCTTGCTTGACTGAATCCTCAAAGGCAGCTCTTTGGAGTCCCATAAAATGAATGTACTTATCCAAATGTCTGAACTACCTTGAATCATACAATTATTGTTGTACTGTAGTGATGGGAGTAATCAAGCAATTAAGCTGTCTGCTTCCCAGCCTGAATTCAGCAGTCCATTAGAGTTGAGTGATACTTTGCAACTTACTTCCTCAGCTGGAGTTTTCAGAAATTCACCACACTTCATTTCACTCTACTCAAGAGTGATGCCACACCCAACAACTGCATTGCTAGTACAAAGATGTCTATTATGCTGTTAGGGGTTTCAATCTGAGGAATCTTCCTCCCACTTCCTCCCCAAAAAGAGAAAATGAAAGCCCAAACAAAAACAATACCACAGAAAAAGAAAAAGAAAAGATACCAAAGGAAACTAGCATGGTTGCACAAATAGCTCTCTGACAATCTGAGGGACAAAAAGATCAATTATAAGAAATGGAAAGAGGAGCAGATAATTAAAACAGAATACCAACAAATAGCTCAAATTGACAAGGATGGAGTCAGGAAAGCTAATTCCCAGAATGAGCTAAGACTGGCAACTAATGACAACAATAATAATAACAAAAATTCTTTCAATATGTAAGGAACAAAGAAAGTCAAAGCAATGATAGGTCCACTAGTGGGAGAAAATGGCAAAAAAGTGACAGGCAGCTGGGAGAACTAATTCCTTCTTTGCATTTGTTTTTATGCAAAAGGAAGAAAAAGCTCAACTTATCAAAAGCAACGCCAAGGGAAATAGAACAGGTATACAGGCAAAAAATCCTGGAATAGATAATCATGCGGATTTGTGAGCACCTAGAAGCAAATGAGGTGATTGTTGGAAGCCAGCATGGGTTTGTTAAAAACAGGTCATGCCAGATAAAACTTATTGTCTTCTTTGATAATGTGACTAAATTAGTGGATCAAGGAAATACTGTGGACATAGTATATTTGGACTTCAGCAAGGCATTTGACAAAGTAGACAATGGAACTACATTTACATGGAGGGAAGCATGCAGTGGGATACCTCAAAGCTTTGCCTTAGATCCAGTACTCTTCAACATTTTATAAATAATCTAGATGAGGAGATAGAAGGGAAACTCATCAAATTTGCAGATGACACCAAGCTGGAAGGAATTGTTAACACTTTGGAAGATAGACTCAAGATTCAGAAGGATCTTTGCAGACTTGAGCATTGTGCCCTATCCAACAAGACACAGTTCAGTGGTGAGAAAAGTAACGTCCTTTATTTGGGGAGGAGAAATCAAATGCATTGGTATAGAACAAGTGGTATCTGGCTCAACAGTGGTAACTAGATGTTCTAGTGCAGGGCTTTTCAACCTTTTTACCGATTGTACCACTTTTAGGATATGGCAATATTCGAGTACCACCTAGCAAGGTGTCAAAAACTTGGTGACAAAAAGAAAACCTGTTCAAAGTTGCAATTGCACTGAAATGACTTATGACCATTTTTCACACATGACCATTGCAGCAACAGGGTCATGTGATTTATATTTGGATGCTTGGCAACTGATTCATATTTATGATGGTCACAGTGTCCCAGGGTCATGTGATCCCCTTCTGCAACCTTTTGACAAGCAAAGTCAATGGCAGAGCTGCTGGTGGCCAACTGCTAAGGCGGGACTTCCTTCCCTCCCTCCCTTCCCTGCCTCCCTTTTTCTCATTCCCATCTCCTTCTGAAGGAAGAATTTGAACCCCCCCATATCTTCCCTCTTCCATATATTGATCAAACAAGGAAAGGCCTCCAGAGACAGAAAAGACAAGCTGCTGAGTGAACTAGCTTAAAAAGGCACTTCCCCTTTAAGAATTAGCTACTGGCTAGAAAGGAAAGTAAGGAGCCCAGCCGGCACTTAAGGAAGAAAAAAAAATGTAAGTACTGGCTGCCGGCTAAGGCAGCCTCCCCAAATGGCTCCATTTATAAGTAAAATCTGCAGCTCCAGAGGACTCTCTCACTGTAAGTCTTTGCCTGTGCTGGCTCTTTCCCTTCCCCACTACACTTGGCTAGGCAGGGCTGCGTACCACCTGTCACTCATTAATGTACCACAAGTGGTACGCGTACCACAGGTTGAAAAGTCCTGTTCTAGTGGACAAGTCAAGTATGAGTAAGAGCTGTGGTGGTGCAGTGGTTAGAATGCCATATTGCAGACTAACTAACTCACTGCTCATTGCCAGAAGTTCAATTCTGACTGGCTCAAGGTTGACCCAGCCTTCCCTCCTTCTGAGGTCAATAAAATGAGGAGCCAGATTTTGGGGGGCAATAAGCTGACTCTGTAAACCGCTTAGAGAGAGCTGTAAAGCACTGTGAAGTGGTATATGGTTATGAGCCAGCGATATGCTGCAATTGCCAAAAAGCCACAGCAGTCCAGGTTGTATCAATAGAGGGGTAGCATCTAGATCACAAGAAGTGATAACATAGCTTTATACTGCACCAGGGTGGCCACACTTGAAATACTGTGTCCAGTTCTGGTCACCATGATACAAAAAAGATGCTGAGACCCTAGAAAGTGTGCAGAGAAGAGCAACAAAGGCAATAAGGGACTTGGAAGCTAAACTGTATGATGAACAGTTAAGGGAACTATGTGTGTCTATTCTTATTGGAGAGAATGATTTGAGGGACATGATAGCTGTTTTCCAGTTCTTATGGGGTGGTGATAAAGAAGAGGGGATCAACTTATTCTCCAAACGACCTGAGGCAGGAGAAGAAGACATGGGTGGAAATTTGTTAAAGAGAGATCCAACCTAGAAGAAAGGAGAAATCTCCCGACAGTGAGAACAGTTAATCAATGGAACAGCTTGCCTCCCAGAGTTTTGGGTGCTCCATCACTGGAGATTTTCAAGAAAAGACTGGACTATTATTTGACTGGAGTAATATAAGGTGTCCTCCTTGAGAAGGCAGTTGGACTAGAAGAACTCTGTGGTTCCTTTCAGCTGTCTGATTCCATGTTCTGTGTTCACCTGTAGGCTATTTTACAAAACACTTGGTAGCCTTGAAACTAAATGGTTCTTTTTTGGGAAATGCTAGTTTTTGCCCTTGCCTATCTTTACAAACACATCTTTGTTACAAAAAAGAATCAAAACGCCAACCACAATTTCTTGGTGGTGACTACACCTGTGGAGGTTATCAAGGAAATATTGAGTGCTCTGCCCTGCATAGCAATCATTCAGTAGTTGGGAATTTCTGAGCCTTGGAAGGAATTGTTATAATAGCAGCAATATGTCTTCAGCTCAATATTTTATGAGTAAAAACTGTTATAAATCTATTCTTTACAGTTGCGTTCAGCCTATGAGGATGTTGTAAAGGCCTTCAGAGCATATGATGTTGGTCGAAGTGGATTTGTTTCTTTGGAATATTTAAGATCAGTTCTTAGCACATTTATATTTCCAATACAGCAAGATGTCTTCCAAGAATTAATGAATAGGTGAGTCATCTGCTATTTTTCTTTCAAACCAAGCCAACCCAATATGAATTTATTACCCTCCTGAAAGTTGTATTCGTAGTACAGCATATTCAGCTTAGGGACATAAGTCATATTTTGCTGTTTGACCAATTTATGGTACTATTGTGATATTTGGGTTTGCCTATACCACGATAATTTATAATATATAAACATTCTCATTATCTCATTCCGAGCTAGAATGTAGAAGCTCCATACGATTTTGATAAATCACTCTGCATTGAACTGGTAGGTGTTTGTTGAAGAAAATGGATAGTCATCTAATGGGAAACGATTGCTGTGTTTATTATCTGAAGCAAATCAATAGAGCTTACTTCTAAGGAGACACATAGAAAATAGGACAGTGAATGCTTTGGAAAGGATTTGAAAGAGGTGCTTTGAAGCTTTCTATTACTAAGCAAAAGCTTTCAATCTTTTGTGTGGACCTGAAAAAAAGATACCGTTGCTGTAAGGAGGCACGTTTAAAATAGCTACAAGTTTTTCAGACTCCTGAAAAAAAACACATACACTTTAATCAATAGGAGGGAGAATTTCTTTAGGCTGTTTTCAAAGCATGCCCCACTCTATTTTTTTCCCCTTCAAAATAATGCTTTGAAACTTCTTTATTTAATAAATTTTATTAAAAACGTTAGAGAACATAAACACTAACATAAGGTAATACAAAATGGAGAGAACAAAAACAGAAAGAGACAAGGAAAAAAGAAAAAAAGACAAGTCCAGTGAGAAAGAATAAAAAGAAATAGAAGCTTCTGATTTTATCTGCAGCAAATACAAATATCATTACAAAATTATCTCTTACTGTATGGTTTTTTTCCCTATTATCATTTTTTGCCCTAATTATCAAAACCACAAGTCTTAAGTGCATTTTTTTCTGTTACATGCAAAATGTCTATAAGGAGTTTCCAGTCAACCATAAATATAGATATTGTCTTTTCTCTGATTTAGGAAATTAATTTAGCCATATCTGCAAGCTCCATCATCCCCACCATCATTCCTCCATTGAAAGTAGTCTTGAACCTTTCCACTTTTGAGAGCCATGGAGCATATAGAAACAAAGCTCCATAACTCTTTTTCTAGCTTCCTATCTAGAAGAAATGTTTTGAAATGTATAATGTGAGAATTATTAAACATTTTACAGAAAGCTAATTTGAAACATTTGCTTCTATGTTTTGTAAGGTTTGGCGACCCAGTACTATTTTGGATCTTAATAATAATAATAATAACATTAACAATAACAACAACAACAACAACAAAACAACAACAACAACAACAACAACAACAATAATAATAATAATAATAATAATAATAATAATAATAATAATAATAATAATAATAATAATAATAATAATAATAATAATAATAATAATAAAAGTTGAAAGGGACCTTGGAGGTCATTGAGTCCAACCCCCTGCTCAGGCAGGAAACCCTACACCATTTCGGACAAATGGCTGTCCAGTCTCTTCTTAAAAACTTCCAGTGTTGGAGCATTCACCGCTTCTGGAGGCAGGTTGTTCCACTGGTTAATTGTTCTAACTGTCAGGAAGTTTCTCCTTAGTTCTAGGTTGCTTCTCTCCTTGATTAGTTTCCATCCGTTGCTTCTTGTCCTACCTCCAGGCGCTTTGGAGAATAGCTTGACTCCCTCTTCTTTGTGGCAGCCCCTGAGATATTGGAACACGGCTATCATGTCCCCCCTGGTCCTTCTCTTCGTTAAACTAGACATACCCAATTCCAACAACTGTTCCTTATATGTTTTAGCCTCTTTTATAAACTATTCACGTTATTCATTTTTGCTCTTCAGAAAAAAAGAGCTCTGTTGACTTATTTACATGAAGGGTGTGAAATGAATTTTAAATCACTGTTATCTAATAGGAATGTACAAGAAAAAAATAAAAAATAAAGAATTAGCTTTTTGGTGCTTCATTTGGGAAGAATAGGGGTAGAAATGGTTTTCTTTATTGAGAAGGTGGTTTGGCTGCAAATTCAGAAAGCCCTGGATTAAGCAGATTAAGATCTGGATCCTTTCCAATTAGATTTCAGGCTTGGATATAGTAAAGAGGAAGCATTGGACGTGCCTTCTGATGACATTTGGCAGACTGGGATAGATATATCCATTTGGATTAATTAGGGTGCGGGTGTCAAACTTGATCGTATCGTGACGTAGTGCAACGCTTTTTGCCTTTGGGGAGCTGTGGTGGGCGTGGCCTGTGTGTGGTGCATCTGGCCCGTGGGCCGCCAGTTTGACACCCCTGAATTAGGGGATTTGAGGCTGGGAGACATCATGTTACTGTAGTTTTGTGTCTTCCTCTTGGTTGGTTCCAGTTACTGTAATTTTTTTTTTTTGGGGGGGGGAGAGAGGTTCAACCCTAAACCTCTGATTTGTTACCCGCGTTGATGTTCACTACCCCTCCTGTTTAATCTTTATAAGCAGATCACTGGATAAGATATAGATGAGATCAATGAACGAAAACACTAATAATTCTCTATTTGTATATGTCGACCACTGGTTAAGCAAGTGATGATGTGAAAGCCCTGTCCCAGTACCTGGAGTCTGTGAGGCTCTGTGTGAGATGGTCAGGCTCAAGCGCAACCATGTTAAGGCTGAGTTGCTCTTGGACTTTCTGCTCTTGAGAATTTTCCATTGTTTAGTTTCCCCAGATGGAAATGATGAACAACTCAGTACCTGCGTTCATGAAGTTCTTTGCACAAATCCATTTTGCCCACCAATTCCATTCATCCCTGGATTGTAGGGCCCTATTCATAATACCTCAACGCCTTAGTCACCCTTTGGATTTCTGCAATGCACTCTACTTGGGGCTGTTCTGAAAAACTAGGTGGAAGGGTCAGCTGATCCAAAATAAAGCAGAACAAGCAGATATGGGCATGCCACAATATATTGGTGTAACCTCTGCTACTTGAGTGCACTGATTCAGGCTTCTGAGTGCAATTCAAGGGCCTGGTTGCAACTGATGAAGCCCTACATGGCAGAGGACTTGACATTTAAAGGCATTCTTTCTCTAATGATATTTGCTTTTCTGTAAGATCTAAAAGAGTTGGCATGGTTTGGGTCCCATTGTTCAAGCGTGCCATCTGATAAGACTTGGGTTGTGGGTCTTCTCTGTCATGGCACCAGCCTCTTGTCATAGTATCCCCCACACCTCTGTGATGCAAACAGTCATAACCCTGCTCTCTTATAGACTAGTCTTCAAGCCCTGATTCTTCACCCTGACTCTTGGCCTAAGACATGGTATAAACCTACTGTGTGTTGGCTGCCTTGTCTGAGTGTTTGCTGTTTCTCTGTTGAGTCATCTTTTCTCTTTATTGTGGTTTTCATTGTCGTTTGACTTTTTACATTTTTAATACGAATGCTGCTCAGAGTCACTTGTGTTGGCAGATTTCAAATGTGATAAAGAAACAAGAAAGAAAATGAAATAAAGAATAGTCTCAGCAAAGGAAAACTGTATACCAACATCAGAGCACATGTCATCCTTTAGCTCCTTAAAGCTGAAAAAAAACCTCACTGTTAATATAGTGCACATGGAGAAAGACTCAGAATTTGCTATGACTTCACTGGGTTGTGTATTTACCAAATAAATCATAAATGTCTTCAACTAATTTCCAACCATCTGTAGTAATCATCAATTATTGCACTACTGAAAATACTATGGCTGCATTGCTATCACTTCATTTTTTAAAAAAAGTTAGACGTAAGCACATAATTGTGATAGTCATTGCTTATAACTTTCTAGAAGGAACCTTTCTAGGCATTTATGAATGCAATGATTCTCAACCTTTTCAGTAAGAGGAAGGGCAATGCCATTCTAATAAGGCTATAAACAGGGAAGTCCACGTTTTGAGCTGCCACATCTATTAAGGTGATACTGCACAGATATGCTAATGTTAAAGCTGCAGCATCGTGAATACAGTGACAAAGATGTGATGCAGAAATGAAACATACAAGTGGCTTTCTTTAGATTAAAGATTCATGATGTTGGACAGATTTAAAACAAACTCTAGGAATGTGAAAGATATTGGGGCCTGCTTTAAAATATATTTTTTCCCATTTTGTATGAGATGGTAAGAAACTATTTGTCATTTTATTGTATTAATAAAACATTTATGTGTCAACATTTTACGGCTGCTTCTGCTAGATGTTTGATATTGTAAAACTTTGGATTGTTCACAATCCATTCAGAATATGTTCCATTGTAGAATGGCCTGAAATTATGTGTATATTCCTAAGGATAATATTGATTATTGTGGAAAGTTATTAGTGTTCTAATTCCATTGCTGGAAACTGTTGAACTGTAAGACTAAATCCATAAAATAGTGTATATTTGGAGATTTGTCCTCTTCACCAGATACTAACAGTTCAGAATCTATAGTGTTTTGTATTTGATGGGAGATATGTAGAGAAGAAAAATATATAAAAATATATAATTTTCTTGGTGAACCAAACCAACTGCTCCAAGATTTCCTCTTCTGAGCTCAGAGAAATGGTCTTAGTTGTACTGCTTAATGCGCCAGATGTATAAGAAAGCCATAGTATTACAAAAATAAATGTTTTGTTTTTCAGATTTGGAATAAAACTATCCAAAAATATGGCTTGGGAGAAGTTTCTAAGTAAATTCCAAGATCCTTTGCTGTTTGATAGCAGCCAAGCAGCTTCTAAAAGAAAACATCACAGGTAGGAGAGAAATTCCACTTATAGATTCCATTTATCTCCATGATTCCTGTAATGATACTCTGCCAGTTTTTACCCTCACGTATACAGAGAAGAGCAACAAAGATGGTGGGGCCTAATCTTATGAAAAGGAGTTAAAGAAAGTAGAAAATATTTAGCCTAATGTTTCTCAATCTTGGTGACTCTATGATGCGTGGACAAACTCCCAGAACTGAATTCTGGGAATTGAAGTTCACATATCTTAGAGTCACTAAGATTGAGAAATAGTGGTTTAGCCTAAAGAAGAGATGGCTAAAGGGAGTCATGATGACAGTGTTCCACTACATAAAGGGACGTCACATGAGAGAGGGTATGGTTTATTTTCCAGAGCACTTGAGAGTAAGGAAGAAAAAAAAAGTGGGTCACAACTTTTCAGAGGGAGATTCAGATTCAAAATAAGGAGAAATTTCTTGACTATGAAAGCCATGAAACAGTGGACCTAAGTCTGCAGCTTAGAGTTGGGTGGCTTTCAAGCAAAAATTGGGATATCTGAGGAAGCCCTAGACAGGGCAGGTGGACTGCCAAGCTCCCTTCCAGCCTTATGATTCCATAATTCTATGTTTCACATCTTGTATGGCAGCAAATTCAGATGGGTCAAGGGTATAAATAGAGGGCAGGCCATTATAGGGGAAGATGCTCTCGATATGTAGTATCGGTGGTTTGTTTCAGTCTCCCAGCTCATTCCCAGTTCCTGGGCAGGATACCCTCGGAGGCTTTGAGGTTCGCCTGCTGCTGGTGAATGCCAGATCGGTCAATAATAAGGTTCTTCTTATTCAAGATATTATTGAGGAGGAGGGGCCAATCTGGCATACATCACTGAGACCTCCATGATGCCAGAAGGGGAGGTTCCCCTCTTGGAGATGTTCCCAGCCGGGTTAGGGTTTGGCAACAGCCAGGATTCCAGGGTAGGGGAGGTGGGGTGCCAATGGACATCCAAGAATCTCTTGTAGCACTCAGGGGCCTTGCTTCCAAGTTTCTGGTTATGAGACTCTATTTCTGAAGCTGGGCTCATGGGATCAGTTGGGAATGTTGCTACTGTACCATCCTCCCTGCCTGACCGGCTGGAGGCTATCTTGGGGCTGGTAGTAGAGTTCCCCAGACTTATGATTTTGGGGGACTCTAACTTGCCATCTTTGAGTGTGCCCTCCAAAGCAGTCCAAGAGTTCACAGTCACCATGGTGGCCATGGGCATATCCCAGATCTTCTTGAGCTCAACTCAAGTGGTGGTCACATACCAGATACAATCTTCTTGTTGGAGCAATGGCAATGTGAGCCCCTGCCAAGGTCAGATCACACCCTGGTGTCCATGAGATTCTCTTATGCCACTCCCCCCTCCGCAGGGAGGCCAGGCCCATTCAAATGGCTCAACCCCAGCGACTGATGGACCTGATTGATTCCAGAGAGAACTGCAGGACATCCCGGAGGTTTTGCTGCATGACCCTGCTGAAGCCTTGATAACGCCCTGGAATCCGAAAGTAGCCAGGGCTCTGGACAGGATCATGTCTTTGCGGCCTCTCTTAACCCATCACTCCTGACTCTCCCTGTAGTTCATGAAAGAGTTGCGGGTCCTAAAAAGAGTTAAGAGACATCTAGAGTGCTGTTGGAGGAAAACAAAGAATGACTCTGACTGGACACAACCTATTAAGGCCTATCTTAGGGTAGTAAAAATGGCGAAACAGCATTATTTCTCCGCCCTTATTGCATCCACAGAGTGTTGCTCATTAGCCCTGTTCCAGGTTACTCTGGTCCCTTCTGGGACAAGGGAACTTGTTTGATCATCTTCAGGGCTGTGCAAAGGAATTTGTTGAACATCTGATAGATAAAGTAGCTTGGATTCATTCCCAGTTGGAAGCCATGTGAGATGCTTGCGGAAAGATCTTGCCAGGTTATCAGTTTGATCTTGTTAGACCCAATGAAGTGGACAGAGTCTTCGATGCTGTCAGTACGACTGCCTGTCAATTAGTTCCTTATCACACCTGGTTGGTGAAAGCCTCCAGGATGGTGACTAGCAGGTGGGTTCAAGCAGTGATAATTTTCTCACTGTGAGAAGGGATGTTCCCAGGGCCGTGGTTTGCCCCCTCCTTAAAGAAACCATCACTTGATCCCACTTACCTGGACAACTTTCATCCAGTTTCCCTTCTTCCCTTCTTAGGGAAGGTTGTAGAAAAGGTGTTTGCTTGGCAGTTTCAGAAGGTCCTGGATGAAACAGATTATTTGGATCCCTTCCAGTCATGAGTCAGGCCCTGTTATGGGACAGAAAATGCATTGGTTGGACTTGTCAATGATCTCTAGTGAGAGGGGGATGGTGGTAGTACAACCATCCTTGTTCTCCTTGATCTCTCAACAGCCTTTGATACCATTGACCATGGTATCCTTTTGGGTTGGCTGGAGGTTTGGAGCTGAGCAGGGCTATTTTGTTCTAGTTTGACTTCTTTCTCCAAGACCAGTCACAATTGGTGTTGATAGGGAGTGGGAAGTACAGCCCATGGCTGCTTCTTTGTAGCGTGCTGCAGGGCTTGGTATTTTCTCCACTCCTTCTTACATGAAGCCACTGGGTGAGATCATTCACCATCAGGAGTTGAGACATTATCAGTATATTGATGACACTCTATTTTATATCTACACTTCTGATGATCCAAGTGATGCTGTTGCTGCCCTCTTGTGGTGTCCGAAGACTGTGTGGGCCTGGATGGGGACAACAGACTTCAGCTGAACCCTGGCAAGACTGAATGGCTTTGGGTGCATGGAACTTCAAGATCCGGGTCTTTAACTAACTTAGTTCTGGATGAGGTTGCACTAACCCAGTTTGCAACTTGGTGGTTCTGGACTCCCGACTCCTGCAGGTGGTAGTCACGAGTCACAGCTAGGAGAACCTTTGCACAACTTCGTATCGTGTTGTGTGTCAGTTGTGTCCTTTCCTGGATCTGGAGCCCCTGACCTCAGTCGTTCAAGCCCTGGTCATCTCATGTCTGGACTGCAATGAGGGTCCTGGATATGTGAGGAACCATCTTATCCCACTGGGACTGGCCCCACCCCACCTGTGCTGGCAGAGGAGGCATGCTATCAGGCCCTATCAGTCAAGGAATTCTGGCTGGCTGACTCCAGGAGAAAGGCTTTCTTCGCTGTGGCTCCTGCCTTTTGGAACAACTTGCCCCCGAGATGAGATTGCTCCCATCCTTCTGACCTTCTGTGAGGGCCGGAAGATCTGGCTCTGTCAGATGGATTGGAGCCCTAGTGGGAGAGCATCACACTGGAGATGGCTGATGAATTAAGAAACAATTTCACACACACACACACAGCTCATTCTGCTCCCTCCCTCCACATCCTTTTACTATAATTCTATTTTTGATTGTAATTTACATTTTTATTGTTTTAGAGCTATTTATCTTTTATGATTTTAATACATTTAATACTGTAAGCCACCCAGAGTCTCTTTGAAATGAGATGAGTGGCAAATAAATTTAATAATAAAATAAAATAAATATAATAGCAGTTCCAGCTTCATGAATAATACACATGGGTGTTACTGATTGCCATGTTCACATTCTATATAGAGAAATATTCTTCAAACATCTTGGACATTAATCTAAAATGTGATATCTGAAAAGATCCAAGCGTTAATGTGGAACAAATCTTTTCTTTATTTTGCTCTTAGACTCCTTTGCTGCAGTGAGTTTTGAAGGTCCACTATTAGAAACTTGTAGGTTAAAAGGAGAAAAAAAACACCCTCTACCCACACTACATATTTTATTGTAGAATATTTGCATATTGCAAAGTGTTATTTAGTATATACAATATTAGGAGAACATATACTCATACAATATAGAACATTAGTTGGGCTGCAAATTATTGTGTTTCCCCATGTAAATTATATCCTAAGCTGCAACTGCTTTTTGCAATGGAAGAAGCAAGATGGGCACTAATCGAGTTACCCTGGAAGAAAAGATGCGCATCGTCGCTCATATTTTTCTTGAAAAATCCCTAATAATCTACTGAGAAATTGCACATGGCTTAGAGAACCAGGCTTTACTAAAAGAGATTGGAATATGGAGATCTGCTTTTGTCTTTTATTAAGTTTCATAAGACTTTGACAGATATTCTAAACTGTAGCACATTGTATGGTAGATGGGGAGGGAGAGAATGAGACATTAAGGAGGCTTTATGCAATCTCCATCTGTTGATCATTCTTTGTATACAAGCATTTTGCACCAAGGCTTTGCATTGTGTGATGATAGATTTAACATAACGGCATTGCGGGATTGGGGTTGGCCTGCTAGAGCAGTCCTTTTTCTCTTCCCAATCTCTTCCTTCCTTCCTTCCTTCCTTCCTTCCTTCCTTCCTTCCTTCCTTCCTTCCTTCCTTCCTTCCTTCCTTCCTTCCTTCCTTCCTTCCTTCCTTCCTTCCTTCCTTCCTAATAGAAATGGATGTAACCTTGTCTAGACAATTTCCCCCATTTTCCATCTCTTTATATTTTTGAAAAATCACTCAACATTTAGAAAAACTCAACTATATACAGGCACTACGTTTTGGGCACTGCCGAAAACAAGTCTACCTCTTCTTCTCTATGAGGACCCTTCAAAAATCGGAAGACTGCTAACACGCCCCCCGCCCCCAGCCTTCTCTTCTTTAAGTTAAACAGACTTAAGTTCCTTTAACTGCTTTTTATAACCCCCAAGACCTTCACCATCTTGGTTTCTCTTCTCTGCACTCTTTCTATTTCCACAGCACCCTTCTTGTGATTCAGTACAGTGACCAGAACAGGACATAGTGTTCCAGGTGTGATTTGACTCATGTAACAGAGAATGGAACTATTACTTCCCATGATCTTAACATTATACCTCTCTTGATGCAGCCTAAGATTTTACTGTGGTTTTTTTTTTTGGGCAGCTACAGCAAACTGCTGTGGGCTTGTGCTTATGACTGCAGCCTTTTATTTCTTTTGGACCCAAAGAGGGGGTTCACTGGTTATTTCCTAAAACAGTCTCGTGAATGTACAACATATGTGACGAACTGTTGTCCAGATTCCCAGGAGGGAGGGAGTACCTTCCAGAGAAGCAGGAGAGAACACAGTTTCAATAGTTTGTGGGAGAGAAAGAGGGTGAAGAGGGTGACTCTTCGCTAATAGTTCCCAGAGTACATGTTTTATGGTGCAAGTACCCTGCTTTAAATTGGCAAGGTTTCTATCTATATTTGAGGAACAATAAAGAAAACTACTTAGAAGAGTCTCAATGGACCTTTCTTAGTTTTTGAAGCCTGACACACTAGTTCATTCCTAGTGATATTAACATAGGATTTTCTGAATCTTGAGATGTGCAGTCACATCACATACTGTAGTAGAACTCAACTCATATTTTCCTTACAGAAGCAGAAAATTGGATGAAACCTTGTCAACTGATCGAATTCTCTTAAAGCTGCATGGACATATCCAAGACGCTTATTCTTCTCTGAAGAAGGCTTTTTTGATGCTTGACAGAGTATGACTATTGATAAGATGCCTTTCCTCTCTCCCCTTTCCTGCACAATTATTCTGTTTGGGATCTTTCTAGACATTTTTAGTTTTGCATTGAATTGATCTTAAATTACTCTTGTCAATTCAAAAAGCAGGAGGCCATTAGCAATAATAATAAGAATAATAATAAACTTTCCTCATGAATGAAGGAATATGTGTCAGAATAATGTTGCAAGATCCAATCAGTGTCGGTCACCAGGATTAGAGCTTTAGTCTTCTGAGCTTTTGGACTCATGCTGGAGCCCATCCTCAATGAGCATCTCTCTGACAGAATGTGTGCTTTGGGCTATTCTGTGTGTAGTATTTATGTGGTGCCTGGTTGTGTGTGGCTTTTTAGTTGTTGATTGGGGTGTTGGCTGTTGTTTCCTTGTGCTGCCAAGTCCTTGGTCCTAAGTACCTGATAAACTGGTGGTACATCGGCACTCCTGTTGACTGACAAGGGGCCTGTTTTCCAGACTTCAATCATTTCCCTGGCTATTTTTGTACCTGCTCGGCTAACAATCTTAATAGCTGCAAAATTGAATGTATGTTGTTGTTCGTTGCAATGTAAGGTTACCAATGAGTTCAGGTCTTCTCGTCTGACTGTTCACTTGTGTTCTTGCAATCTGGTGGGCTAGCTTCCTCCCTGTCTGTCCTACCTAATCACAGGGACTATCTAACCCAATTATATTATTGATAAACTACGTAGACTGGATTCTATAGTATATCCTTTCCTGCAAGACCACTGAACACCAACATTTTCACTCCCATTGAAGACAGTAATCTAAAGCAGAGTTTCTCAACCTCAGTTTGAAGATGTGTTGAATTCTGGAAGTTATTCCAGAATTCCCCAGTTAGTACGCTGATGGGTTGAAGCCACAAATCTTCAACAGATCTCAGGTGTGGAAATCTGATAACATATTGATGAAATCAGTCACATATTGCCCGATAGTAGCTACTTGGAATAGAGCAAAAATATTTTGCTCTTCCATCTGTATGTCCATTGTGCGTTATTTCCATTTGGGAGTAAGCTCTCACTGTTGCATATGCTAAACCAACATAAGAAAATTCATACAATTCTTGATAATGTTAATTATAGATCAACTGTAACAGAAAAGTGCTATTTTTCCTCCTATAGAGGGCAGATAAAGTGTTTTTTTACTTTGATTTTATTTATTTTAATTTTCTATAACTTAAATGGTAATCATTATATCTAAAGCAACAGATAACCTGGGGGTGGCGAGGGTAGATGAGAATTAAAGCTTTCTCAGTCTGGGTGGCATCAGGATAGGGTTAGGGCCAGGGTTAGGGTATCCCTTCTGAATTCCTACAGGCATGTTTATTCTGGATTTTGATATAATCAAAATTTGCAATTTTTGGATAACAGCTTTACATAATCACTAGATCTGAAAAATCAAATAAGAATTTAAATAAATAACTGCCTAGTAGAGTAAAGTAGGATTGAATATCTTGTAGATTTGTAAAATTGGGAAGTTATGGGTTTTATGCTATCTTTTACTACTGTTAAATGCTCTGCTTATGTTTTTAGAATCAAGATGGGAAAATTACAAGAAATGAGCTTCGGCGCATTTTAGATTGCATCATGTTTCAAATAAGTGATGATGATTTCCAAGAACTAATCAAGATAATTGATCCAGAACATACTGGACATCTAAGCTACAATGAATTTTTAAACCTCTTTGAAAAAGATTCCGTAGTAAGTTCCATCACCAATCAATTACTGTATCTCTATTTCTTTCTGGAATAAATGATTAAAACAAGAAGCAAAGATTTAAAAACAGCTATTCCTAAACTTTGGAGGACAGGTTGTCAACAGATACCACTGTATGTTGTTAATACCCTTCATTTACCTCATATTCCTTGGGCTCCTCTTGAAAACGTAGATCTATGAGGTTACAGAAGAACTCAACTTGTGGAAGTCAGTCTACTGACAAGTCACCCTGTCAATCTTGAAAAGGTTAAGTAGGGTTTGGACTGAGTCTCCTGAAAAACAGCAATGCAGGAGTGTCTGCAGGGTGTGGAAAACCCTGTGTAAGAAACAGGTGGAGTTTTGATCACATAGTCATGGCTGCCATCTTGATTTTTTTAACTATTTCTTGTGGAATACCCTTGTGGTGATGGTAAACAATTTCTGTCCTGCTGCTCAGAAAAATCACATGAACAAATTTGTGAGGTCTCCAGGAATCAAACCTAACTTGAGGAGGCTTTACAGATAGTCCTTGACTTACAATTGGTTGCTTAGAGACTGTTCAAAATTATGATAGACCCCCAAAATGTACTTATAACCCAGATTCAGAGTTCCAACAGCTGGGGACCTCCTATGATCATGTGATCTCATTTTGGGCACTTGCATCCAGCCTGCATTTACTGCTGTTTGCATGGTTTGCAGTAACATGATTGCAATTTACAATGTTTTTTGCTGGAGATCAGCGTTTACTTCCAATTTCTAGGAAAAACACCCCATGGCAGACAATGGAATTTGCTTAACAACCATGCTGTTCAATTAATGACCACTATATTTGCTTAATGACTGCCACCCAAAAATCATAAAATTGGACACAGTCGTGTAATGAACCACTTGACAACTGGCATAATTTACGACCAAAAGTCTGGGCTCAGTTATGGTTGTAAGTCAAAAACTATAATTCTTATGGTAGTTTTGATTTACTATTGGTTTACTACTGAATGCATCACCATTTTGTTTTACCCAATAGGCACAGGAAAGATATGCAGTACAGGTAATCCTCGACTTAATGACTTAGTCTTTTGTTTAGTGGCAGTTTGAAGTTACGCCACTGAAAAAAAGTGACTTATGACCGTTTTTCACACTTATGCCCGTTGCAGCTCCCCATGGTCAGCATTCAGGCACTTGGCAACTAGCATATATTTATGACAGTTGCACTCTAGCCACTCTAAATTGCTATGAATCGACCATATGGGTGCCCAAAAATCCCATGATTGGTGCGTTTCTGCTTATTTAAGAAAACGAATCAAATTCAGTTGCCTAAGCTTACATTTTTCAGCCTGTGCTACTGAATTGCCAGCTTTATTGTCCTCTGAAATCTGAACTCTTGTCCTTTGCTCTTAATAAAGGCAAGCTCTTGATAAATTGTCTGGATATAATATTGACCCCAGATTTTCCCACAGAATGGTGTACTGCAGATTTTTAAAACCTTTATGTTCTTTCTGACCTTGATCTTTAGAAACGGTATGAGAGAATTCTAATTTAACTTTTTTTTAAATCCAATTAGACAGATTCAAAGTGGGCTAATAGTTCAAAGAAGGCTAAAAAGCCAACTTCTGTCCTGGAAGCTTGGAATATTGTAAGTAACAAAATAATTTCTTTTAAAAAGTCACTCAAGAGTTTTGGTTTATTGGACTTTATAATTTTGCAACATTACAACTCTCTGTAATTTGAATTTCCTTGCTTAAATGGTTTTACGCTAGGCAGAAGATGTTCTAACTGAGCAAGTGAAAGGATATTGGAATGAATTTAACAAAGCTTTGCAAGCGTGTGATCCTCGAAAAGAGGGCATTATTAGCAGAAATAATTTCCGAAAGATTCTTCAGCTCTATTGCCCTTCATTAACAGATGACCATTTTATTGCGTAAGTAAATACTTTAACAAATATTCATGTCAAATGTGTTTTTTTTTCTTCCCCATTTTTATTCTCATCTCCCTTTGGACGTCATCATTATATGGCTATTTATTGTCATCCATATTTGTAAATGAGGGCTTTTTTAAGTCCAAGATGAACATCACTTCCTAGAAAATTTCCACCATACATTACGGTTTCTCAATAAATTGCAGCTTTCTAATTAACTTCTGTTTCCCAATCTCACTCTTCCCACCAAGTGACAACATGTCAAACCTTGTTGTGGAATTGTACAAAATATTTTGCAATTATTCAGCCCGTTTGGAGACCGGATCACTTCTAGGAAGTTGAGAACCAATTGCCAGAACATTTCTGTTGAGGTCAAGACGGACAATCCAAAACGGGGGGTTAGTTTTGCATACCTGGGTGGTATACAGAGAAAAAAAATGGCTGGAAATAGGGCAGTATAAATAGGTTTGACCCTATCTAACATGCCTCTGTACTGTAAAATCCCAGAGTTGGGGATTTAGTAGAGGGGAAGAGGAATAATTACTTCACTCTATTAACTTCCATCCCTTTGGAACCCCTGTGCATCTTAACCATTATTACAATTCCCATTCTTCCTAAAGATATAGAAACACGGAGATGAAGAAACCATTGAATTCATCTTATTCAAAACCATGTTTGGTGCAAGAATTCTAAATTGAGTCATGAACTATACCAGGGGTAGACAACCTTGGTTCTTTTATGACTCGTGGACTTCAACTCCCAGAATTCCTGAGCCAGCATGGCTCAGCTTGGAAACCTCTCTCTTTCCCCTCAGCATGGCTGGCTCAGGAATTCTGGGAGTTGAAGTCCACGAGTCATAAAAGAGCCAAGGTTGCCTACCCCTAAACTATACCTTCCACTATTAAACTATGCATGTTCTGATGGATAATTAGAGGACCCTTGTGAGGGCAAGGATCTCATTCTTTTTTTTTTTTATGCTATACTGTGTAAACCCTTGCTCACCAGTGTCAGATACAAACCTCCATTTTCATCTGGATGGAAGATAGCTCAACAAGATGAAAAATGACATGGCTAATGATCATGGATGCTTAGCTGCAAAATATTTCAGTTCTGAACAGCTTTGAATTAGTAGTACCCCATTTCAAGTGTAGAGTGATGAATTTGAGTGTAAAGCAAAACACATTGGACATTTGGAAGTGCATCATGCTTGAGTAGAGCTGATTTAAGCTCAGAATATCTATTAAGTGATTCAAACAACCTGTTTCAAATTCAGCCAGCTCTTTCACACTTAGAATAATTGAGCTGGGGTGGCCTGGTGGTTAGAATGCAGTATTACAGGCTGACTCTACTTACTGCCAGGAGTTTGATTCTGACCAACTCAAGGTTGACTCAGACTTCCATCCTTCCGAGGCCAGTAAAATGAGAACTCAGATTGTTGGGGACAGTATGCTGACTCTGTAAAGCACTATGAAGTGGAATATAAGTCTGAGTGCTATTGCTAATTAGAAACAGACTTATTTGGGGGATCTTAGAGGTCATCTAGTCCAACCCCCTGCCCAAAGCAGAAATATTCAGACCATCCCAGACCAATAGTTGTTCAATCTTTCTTTGATAGTTTCCAGTGATGGAGCTCCCACAATTCCAGGAGGGAAGCTGTTCTGTTGCTTCATAGCTCTCATGATCAGGAAATTCTTCCTTATTTTGAGTTTCCATGTGCCTCTATAAAGCTTCCATCCATTGAGTCTTGCTCTACTATGGAGGTATCATGGAATATAAATTCACATCCTCTTCCCTGGGACATCCCATTAAGGACTGGGAGATTGGTATCATTAGCCTTCTCTTCTTTAGGCTATATCCATTTCCTTTGAAAAAAAAACTACTATTACTTTCATGCACTTGGGGACAAGCGGAACATCTAAAGGGAAGTTGGTTGTAGAGAGTCACAGAGATAGCTGTGGAAAAAACTATGCAGAGATGATTGCAGCAACACCTGCATGAATAGGCTTTAAGTCCAGGAAACAAAGAAAACGGCAGGATTCCCTGGCTAAAAGAGGGAGGAAAGGGAGAACACAGGCAGTCGTGCAAGAGTTGATTATTTGAGCCAATTTCAATAAAGGAGAGTTCTTGTCAAACACTTGCAGAAGATTTTCTGACCTGTCCTACCTTGAAGGGTTCAGAAACCTCTATCGCATGAGGGACTGGATGGGACGTCATTTGTATAGTTCAGACAAAGAAAACTGAAGATCTCAGAGTCTGAAGCCAAGGTCAATAATGGAAGGGCTGCTAAAAGCATAGAACTAAACGGACTTGGTTTTTTTGGTGAGTCTTCATCCATATAATGGAGTAACTTCCTGACTGAAAGGGACGATGACCACTGTATCACAGACCTTCTGGAAACTGTTCAAGACTGAATTGCCCAGAGCCTCTAGTAAATAAGACGATGCAGACATATGGCAGATGGTTCTATATTTGATTTGCGTATTTTTAAGGATTGATTTTATGTTTACACCATGGACGTTTTATTGCATTATTGTATGTTGTTGTGAATACTGAAACTCCTTTTGATTGCAGCAGGCACAAATGGATTGATTAAATCAATCAATCAATCTTGCCAATTTGGCAACTTTCAACACTATGAATTACAGTATGAAGGAAAAGAAACGTAGCCCATCCCAGCCTAGTTACACCTTTCACTTTCCGTTTACTATGTCCTCTGCAAAGTATTCTGATGGCCAGTAGCCTACAGGCTAAGTTACTAAATTTCCAATAAATTCAGTACTTTAAACAGCAGAAAGTCAGATATATTGTTTTGTTTCTGCAAACTGCCTGGGTTTAAGATTGTAGCAGACTAAAAAAAAATATATATCTAATAATAAAATAAGTAAAATGATTTTCAGCAATTATGGCATCGGAGGTTGTACAAATATCTACTTTCCAAGATAGATGATTTCAGGCCCCTTTTGCAGCCACTTATCATTAGGATGATAAGATTTGTACAGAGTTTTATTAACCAGCTTTATTGAGAAGAAGGGGGTTAGGTTAGGTCAGGGGTAGGCAACCTTGGCTATGCTGACTCAGGAATTCTGGGAGTTGAAGTCCACGAGTCATAAAAGAGCCAAGGTTGCCTACCCCTGGGTTAGGTTATGCAAGAGCCGTGGTGGCACAGTGGTTAGAATACAGTATTGCAGGCTAATTCTGCTGACTACCAGGGGTTCGATCCTCACCGGCTTAAGGTTGACTCAGACTTCCATCCTTTTGAGGTTGGTAAACTGAGGACCCAGATAGTTGGGGGCAACAGGCTGACTCTGTAAACTGCCCAGAGAGGGCTGTAAAGCATTGTGAAGCGGTATATATGTCTAAGTGCTATTCCTATTCCTATTTTAGTATGCCATCAGTCAATAGTGTTAGAATGAGAATCCTCTTGCCGACCGCCTCTTGGAGTAGTGGGGAAGTTGCCTCTCACTTTTCTGAAATGGTAGGATGTGCAAATGTTCTGGTTGTGTTGTTGTTGTTGTTAGTTGCGAAGTCGTGTCCAACCCATCGCGACCCCATGGACAATGTTCCTCCAGGTCTTCCTGTCCTCTACCATCTTCTGGAGTCCATTTAAGCTCACTCCTACTGCTTCAGTGACTCCATCCAGCCACCTCATTCTCTATCGTCCCCTTCTTCTATTGCCCTCAATCTTTCCCAGCATTAGGCTCTTCTCCAGTGAGTCCTTCCTTCTCATTAGGTGGCCAAAGTATTTGAGTTTCAACTTCAGGATCTGGCCTTCTAAGGAGCAGTCGGGGTTGATCTCTTCTAGGACTGACCGGTTTGAACGCAGTCCAAGGGACTCGCAGGAGTCTTCTCCAGCACCATAGTTCAAAGGCTTCAATTCTGGTTGTGTATTGTTTTGCAAATTCCCATCCTTTTCCCCAGGCTCTGAGAAACCCATTTGAGACAGTTGTGTGTAGTGTAATCCTGGGATATAGTGGGGAAGTTGCTTGACTAGGACTAGGGAGACCCTCAAGTCCATCCTCAGTCATAGTTCAAATCCTCTTTCAGCCATGAAAAGGCAATGGCTGACTTTGATTTCAGGCCAACATATTACAGGTGGTCCTCTTTCAATGAGTGTCCTGTTTAGCAACTGTTCAAAATTGCAGCGCTACTGATAAAGTAACTTTATTACTGGTCTTCATACTTGAAACTGGCAGTGTTCCTGCTGTTGGGTGATTGAGATTCAGGTGCTTTGCAACCAGCATGCATTTACAACAATCAGTATCCTGCAGTCATGTGATCACCATTTGTGACCTTCACAGCTAGTTTCTGATGACTAAATCAATGAGAAATCCAGCAGTAAAATTGTAAGTTGCAATCACATGATGTGTCACTTAATGACTGTGGACAATGTGCTTAACAACCACACCAGAAGTGACATTGTTAAGTCTGCCACAGGCACATATTTTGCTTAATGACCGTGTCACTTAGCAACGGAGTAGTAGCTTCCTTATTGTGTGGATAAAATGAAGAGGAATTGTCACATAAACTATCTTGCATCTCTAAAGCAGAGTTTTTATACATCTTAAAGTTGTAAAGGTTGAGAAATATTGCTCCAAAAATCTGGAGGAAATTCTAAATACCTATACTCAAGTGCTATTTTGCTTCATCCAATTTATTTGTTAATGAAGAAAGACGAGTAAATTGACAGGGCTATAAAGATACAGTGAAAGGGGGTGAATAGATTGCTCTGGACTACTCTTTTTTGATAGCTTAATGCTGTTTGGCCTCAGTCTTCCTAAGAACCACTTCATGCTGTTTGGTCCTCACATCCACCTGGATTTAATTGCTCCTGTTGGCTTTCCTTCACTTGCACCTCCTCATGGCATTCATTTCCTTATCAATGTGTCTTCTCTGCTGGGTTCGCATAACATTGCCTTCTTGTCCCCAGCCCAGAAGTGGGTGGCTTTCAACTGTCCTCATGTCCTTCCCTCTTATTCTGACCATCCACAGCAGCTTCAAGGAATGTACTGTAGAAACAAACTCTACTGGGCTTTGTCTCCCCCTCTCCTCTTGGAAACAGTGACTAGAAACAGAGGCCAGAGGCAGAGGTCAAGATAAAGGAATAGGGAGAGCCCCCTTCAGCAGTGGTGAAAGACCTTTATCCAAATTCACCTGATTATGGCAAGGAACAGTGGATGGCACTGTTCCTTCACAAACACAGAGCCGCTGAGGGATTCTGGATCCATTGTTAACAGAAGTCAAGTTGACATGTCTTCTAAGCATTCCGAAAATAGATGATAATATCGACTCTTGCAGGTTTTGTAATCAGAAGATGTAGGTCAAACAGTTAAGGCTTGTGTGCTTTGTGATTTACAGCAGATAGCATTTTGGCCTTAATTGGGTCCTGCTGCACCTCTTCAGGGCATATGGCCATTTTTTTTGCTGCTGAGACTGAGTGACTGGCATGTGTGTTGCAGATGGTTATTTGGCAGGTGATACTCAGAATGAAAAGCAGTAATGAGATTAAAGATGTTTCATTAAATGCAATTCTGCAGATTGTATTCATCTTTGTGTCTATTTTCTCTTTATGCTGAGGTGCTGTATGTTCACATCAACTGAAACCTAAATGGGAAGTCCTATCAGTAGAAGTTCCGTCCTGTTCTCCCTTTAATCTATTTTAAATGTGGCAATTCATGGTTCCTCCTTTAGTGAAAATGAAAATCTCAAGTTATTTTCTGGGATAGCACATAGAACTACAGTAATAAAAATTATCAGCATTCGTAGGTTATTTGTTGGTATTCTTACATTTCAGCCAAGTTAAAAGATATCTGATTTGCTGTGAAAAGAATATTCAGCAACCGTTCTTGAAGTTTCTTTAATCTGTTCTTGATTTAAAAAAAAATATTCATTCAACTTATTAATCACTTAACATATTCAATAAAACCCTGTAAGAGGATAAAGCAGAAAGCTAGTTCTTGAAAGAGAAAAAGAAATCATTTAAGGTGTTTTGCCCTGTCAATCATACATCTTTGTTCTTTTATCACCAGTAAAATTTTAGTTCATTAACAGCACAACCACAGAAGAATTCTTTTGGAACATTTCCAAAGAAATATCAGATTTTGGTACATGGATATAAAGTGATAGAGAGGGTTACATTTATGAGATGTATTATTTATCAAGGAAAACAATGATCATAATTGTTTTGATTGGTGATGCACAGGCTGTACCAGAAATACCAGGATGATACTACAGAAGGGGTTCTCTACAAGATGCTCTTGCACAGTTTAGGAGTGGCGGATATGCCAAAAGAATTAACTGCTGTCACCAGCACCTCTTCACTACGAGAGAATCAGCAGGCAGAGGAAAAGAAGCCAATGGATTTTCCAGAGAGGTAACCCATCTGTGACTGTTAAAGTAGAAATGTAATAATTATCCATAGGAAAGTTTAGCTTTAGAATGTCTGGCTTTCCTGGATGTTCCTTTGATGTTCTGTATGAAAATGTACCTAAAAGGTTGCTCTTGTTGAAGCCCCCATGATCCCCTGAGGCTCCACAGAATCCCCCACTCCTTGAAGACAGTGGCCTTCATCTGCTCTAAGCAAATCAAAGCATCTCAGGGACCTAAAATGATCTCAGAAAAGTAAGCAAGAGTCAGATCTGGTTAGTTGTTGTAAGGGAGACCACACAGAAAGCTAGACTGGGAAGTTGAGAAGTTATTTCTCAAGCAATAGCACTTGTAATTGCTTAAGAAAACCATGTAGATTCGCTAGGAGTCTTGCTTGACTAAAAGGTCACTTTGTCATTGTTTAATTTGCATATTTATTTCCCCCTTTCTAGCTTTTGGGCTGCAGTTCAGACTGATTGGTCTTTTGGTGTCTTCTGAGAGAAGCATTGATAAAGAATAGCTTTATTTTAAGTGACAACTTAGAGCTTTTGCAGCCAGTAGGGAACCTTGTCCTCCATAATGCCCATCAATGTATTAAAGGTATGAATGGACCATTTATCCACATTGCCTTCCATGGATTCTTCTAACCAAGTGTTTCTCAACCTTGGCAACTTTAAGATGTCATCTTAAAGTTGTAAAAATTGAGAAACAATGATCTAGCCCAGTGGTGGCGAACCTATGGCACGCGTGCCAGAGGCGGCACTCAGAGCCCTCTCTGTGGGCACATGCGCCATCACCTCAGCCCCGCCTCCCTCTGCGGCCCTCTCCTCATCGCCCCCGAGTGCGGCCCGCACGGAGCAGCGCAGCCAAGGACATGGCAGCCAGGCAGCGGGGACAAGACTCCGCCCTCGCACCCCATCAGGTGCAGTTGATGCTGCGGGGCGCGGGCAGAGGGTGTAGCTGCCATGGCGCTGCTGGGCCACCTGGGCGATCGGTGGGCTGTGGAGGCGGTGGGTGGCCCTGTGGGTGGGCAGTGTGGGGGGCGGCACGGGGGGCGCAAGGTGGGGGCGGGGCCAGTTTTGGGGCACTCGGTCTCTAAAAGGTTCGCCATCACTGATCTAACCTTTGGAGACTTTAAGGCCAATGTAGTTCTGGTTATGGACTACTAAGACCCCAGTTTCATACTGTAGCAGAACTTCAGGAATCGCTCAGAGAAATTAACCAGCTGTAGACTCAGAAAGAAAAATATTATCATAACATCTTATAAGTATCTTAATATTATTGTATTAATATTAATATTGTATAATGCTTGACCCAACAAATCAGTTTTGCACTTATTCTGTTATTAGTTTAGGATATTTCTTGACTGGATAAGATCAAGGATGATGGCTTAGATATTTTTATAAGGAGATATAGAAAAGTAATATCTCTGAATGCCTGGTAACTAACTATAAATGCAGATAGGTACTATATGTGATGACGTCTTCGTCTATCATGGCTCCTAGTGCCTTCATCGATGTGTTCACTCATAGCCTATTTTTCCTTCAGGAGTTCCCTTAATTTCCTCTCCAAGTTTCATTACCACTGCCTTGTGAGAGAGACTGAGAGCACGACTAGCCCAACATCACCCCATGAGCTTATCTAGATGTGGGAGGAGTTACGTCTTCTTACTCCAATGCACATAAAGCACAGATGGGAGTTTCAATCTCACCATTGCAGCCACCATCCTGCCTTTTTTGGCCGTACCATGCAGATACCCCTGTTAACCAGTCTTCCAATTTTAGAATGAAGCAAATTGAAGACCACATCTACAAACAAGCCAGGAATAGAACTGTTGATGAAGTCCTCGAAAGGCTGAGGGATGGCATTCTGCATCAGGAAACGGGCATGAGGGATGCCTTCCTTACTTATAACAAGCAAGCTAGCGGGAAGTTGAGTAAAACTGATTTCCGCAAGGTAAATAGAATCTTATTTCATTTTCATTTATTCTTGCTCACTCAAATCAAGTTGGTCTTTCCTCTTTCCTCTTGATAGCTTCTTAATTTCGTTTTCATTTACTCTCGGTCATTCAAAACAATGTTTCTGTTTTGTCTTTTCTCTTGATAGCTTCTTCAGCTTAGGGCACTGCTTATGTCTTGGTCTTATGAAAAGTCTGTAAACAGTTTAGGTGGCTTTATGTTTCAGAGTTTCCATCCTCTCACTCATATCATTTTCACATACATTTTCTGTTACCATCTTCATTTTGTAGCTTGGACTTCGTCACATTTAACTCATCAAAAGAGGCCATGAAATTCAGCCCTTGGGGGCAAAGAGCCATATTTGAAGGGCATTTAGTGGACCCTTTGCCTAAAAACACCATTTAAGTCCCAGTTAGGGGCATTGAAGGTGATCAAGACATCAGCCACAACAGCAGAATCAAAGCCATGCCCCCTTTCTTCACAATCTGGGTGTAAATAATACACCAGTGATATAACTGGATATTCTTGTATGCCGGCACCCTAAGTGAAGATATGTGAATGAAATATATGGGTATCCTATCTATTGATTTCAGAAATGGTCTTGTCCTTGCAGTTGCAACAATGGCCATGAAATGGGGTTGCGTGTGGGAATTCCATCATGCCATCCTGGCAGCACTGCATCTATTGGATTTAGCTCAACAATATACCACAAGGAAATGAATGTTCCTTTCTCATTTCTCCACTCATGTAGCTCTAAAATTAAACATTCAATCTGATAGCAAAAGTTATACTAAAATACAAAGCTGCTAATCTCTTTTAAAAGGCTTTCAAAATCTCCTGAAGAGTGATAATTTGTTAATTAGCACATTCTCACTTTTTTCACGTTTTTACGCCAGTCAACCATTCAATGTTTCTTTTTTCTCCAGCGGTACATCAGTAAAATAAAATAGCATTGCAAGAACAATTACCACTGAAGCTATTACAAAAGGACTAAAAAAAAAAATGTACAAACACAAAAGAACACGCTCAAATTAGAAATGGGAGGGGGACTTGGAATTATTAAGTGGAGAGAACATTATTACAAACTGAATTCAATTCTATTACTGTATTTAACTAGCAGTTTCTATAAATTTTACATTTTCAAAACTACACCAAACTATATTACTGCAAATTTACTAAATGATGGGGATTTTGTGCATTTTCAAGCATCAATGGCTGCTTCTTGAAACAAAGTTTTGTTCATTTAGCATGATGGGCGTTTGTCTATTTTGAATTCAGCTCAAGGGAGTAGCAATTGTGTATACTGTTTGTACTGATACCATGACATTCCAAGGGTTTGTATCCTTTCACAGTATTTAATCTAGTCATCTTTTCTGTTTCTAACAGTTACTGGAGGATATTCAGATGCCAATGAGTGATGATCATTTTAATCTATTAATTGAAAAAATAGCATTCCCAGCTGGAGGCTTGAGTTATCTTGATTTTGTAGCAATATTTGAAGGTGAGCAAATACATTGCTTAGTAATGTATTGATTCTCAGATACGGATGCTGAATCTACTTCCTGGCTTTTTAAACTCAGTGGGAAATTAACTATTTTGTGTTAAAATCTGACCATGCACTTGTCAAATTCCAAAGAAATGAATGAACAAGGATGCATTCTGATTGTTAGCGGGATCAGTCAGCTAGGTGGTGTAGAAAACCCATGGTTTAGACAAATTGGGAAGACAATTACTAGTTTTGGTCTTATCTTCTGAACTAAAAAGCAGTGGCAGTGGTCTTGCTTGAGTTACATACTCTTCTGTCAGCAACTGAGAAGCTTTCTTCTCTATTCAAGAAACAAGCAAAAAAGAAAACTCATTAATCTCTTTTATTTCTTGTATCATGCAAACAATAAGAGGGAGCCTGGTAGCACCTTTTCAGACTAACACACATTTTATTAAAATGCTTCAGCTTCTGTGAGATGACAGGAACTTGGCTGAAGCTTCTCAGAAACTTGACAGGACTAGGAAGGAATCAACTTTATTGTACAACACAACTGGAGCCACTTCAAGGAGTTAATTGCCTTCTGATATCTTAGAAAGGAGTAGTGCCATATAGCTGCTATATACCCTATCTGGTATCTCCTTGAAGCACTTTCTACAACACAAAATGGTAGCTAAGGATGGTTGGTTCCAAACCAGAATCACATAAGCTGATGGCATTTAAAGATGAGCCTGTCTTAATGAGTGGAAAAGGTATCATGAAAAAAACTGCTCTCCAAATTCCACAAAGTAGCTTTGGAGCAAGATTGAAGACAGGCATGCTATATTTTGCTCAATCCTATAATGCCAGCTTTGTCTAGAGTCAGAAGCTATGGAGAATCATGTCTGGTTAGTATTTAGATGGGAAAATCCATGGTTATAGGCTAGATTGGATAGTCAAAAAAGCATAATGGAAGAAACAATAACAACCACTTTAGTGGTATGGCAAGAAAACTATGGGTTTGTGCATATAGTCATCAGGACTTGAGCTCAGCTTGAAGGAAATGCTATCTTTTGCCTAAGTGTAAAACCTTACTTTTATCTATGTTGAATTTCATTTTGTTAGATAGTGCCCAGTGAAATTGGTAATATGTCATCCTTTTTATTTGAAAGTTGGTGCCAGATGAATCTGAATGGACAAATTGACTAAATCTGGATATGAGGTGCCAAAAAGTAGTCCCCACTTTGGATATTTTACTCCTTGGGATATTTTAATCAAAGAATGGAATGGATGGATGAATTAGGGCAAACATAACTGATTCCTTAGACTTGCAATTCTATTTATAAGCATGGATTCTGTGAAATTCAAAAGAAAGGATGCTGGCAATTCTCTGGTATTGTCAAGACATGAAAGATCAGGTCTACACATAAAGGTCCAATTAAACTGATGTATTGCTAATCATGCCTATGCCCAAGAATCTTCTCAACTAATGGTTAACACCTGCTTGGGGTTAGATAAGGGTCAACAGAATTCAAAGGAGTTTCGACTTTGTGTAGGGATTCTAGGCTGATCTTCTTTTAACTCCACCCCCAGGTTCTGCCATTCCTTCTCCTGTAGGTATGTACAAAAAGGAGAAACCTCCTATTTTGAGAGAAGAGAAATTTACAGAATAGTTTATTGAGGTTTGGCTTTGCAATGAAATGTTTAAATTGTATGCAAACATGTCTCAGATTACCTCTTGACATATCTATGGTGTGATAGCTAGTAAGAACTGAAAGGACACTATTTTAGGTATCTTTTGAATTGTACAAAGCTGTAATGATTGAACTATTAAACAGCTATTCACCAGGCCTGAAAAGAAGAAAAACCTGAAAAATTCTGGATGATGTAAAAGGGAGACCTTGAAATCAAGCTGAATTATTTTTAAAGGAAAGAGAGTGATCCTTATGATTTGGAAAAAGGAAGGAAAGTGTTCAATGTTATTTTAAATACTGATGATAAAATCTTTTCCCACTTCTCTTGTATAAATCAGACAGGATGTAATATTTCCCAAGATTATATGTTGAAATTACTAGCTTCAGTGGCCATATACTGTATTTACTAAGCTAAATCTAAGTTTAGGGTTAGATGATCCAATTACTATCCTTAACTGTGCAGCAACTCCTCTGGATTTCCACTGACATAATTTCATAGCTTTCTGGGAATGTGAAAAACATTTCTTGAAGACTTGAACACTGGGCCCTATCTAACAAAATGAAATTTAATGTAGAGAAAAGTAAGGTTTTACACTGAGGCAAGAAAAACCAACTGTATAGGTATACACTAGGTTAAACTTGGCTTAATGCCAGTAGCTGTGAGAGGGATCTTGGCGTCCTAGTGGACAGTCACTTAAATATGAGCCAACAGTGTGCGGCTGCAGCCAAAAAAAGCCAGTGCAATCCTAGGCTGCATTAACAGAGGGATAGAATCAGTGGTGGGATTCAACTATGTGAACAACCGGTTCTCTGTGTGGATGCCGCTTCCGGAAATCCGTTCTGGGCCTGGGCAACAAAAAATTAGCTACTGATTCTGCCGAACTGGTGCGAACCAGCTGAATCCCACCACTGGATAGAATCAAGATTCCAATATCGCTTTACAAAGCTTTAGTAAGACCACACTTGGGATACTACATCCAGTTCTGGTCACCACAATATAAAAAAGATGTTGAGACTCTGGGAAGAATGCAGAGAAGACCAACAAAAATGATTAGGGGACTGAAGGCTAAAACATTATGAAGAACAGTTACAGGAATTGGGTATATCTCGTCTAATGATAATAAGGATTAGGGATGATATGATAGCACTGTTCCAATATTTGAGGGGCTCTTACAAAGACAAGGGGACCAAACTATTTTCCAAAGCACCAAAATGCAAGACAAAAAACAATGGTTGGAAGCAAGGAGAGAAGCAACCTGGAAGTAAGGAGAAATTTCCTAATGGTGAGAGCAATCAACCAATGGAATAGGTTGCGTTCAGAATGTGTGGGTGCTCCATCACTGGAGGCTTTCAAAAATAGACTGGACAGCCATTTGTCTGAAATGGTATAGGGTCTCCTGCTCGAGCAGAGGGTTGGAATAGAAGACCTCCAAGGTCCCTTCCAACTCTGTTATTCTATGTTCTGTGTTCTATCATGATTACTAGAAATAGCAGACATTTGTGTTTTCTCGTCAACAGTCAACAAGCGAAGTGTTTGAAGCAAACACACATGTGCACGTGCACATACATATGCAAATATTTTCCTATACAAATTTGATTTTTAATGTCATCACTTTGTGAAAATAACCTACAGAGTACCAGCAACCTTATTGCTCCCATAACATATCCAGTTCTAAGCTTCTTCTCTGTGAATATTAGAGGTTGTCTGTATATTTATTGTACTATTGTTAGCAGTCTTAATTGTGCTCAGTCTTATAGAATTCCTGTTAGCAATTATCAATTATACCATAAGGTAAAATGGCAATTGGAACAAGATCCTTCTTGTAAAAAAATCCCACCATACAAATTAGCTAGAAATACTCTACATATGACAATTAAAGCTGTACAAAGCATTTAAAAGAAAAGCAATTCAGCTGCACAACCCTGTCAAAAGATGCATTTTACAACATTCATTAGCTCAAACAAAGCCACGTTTTGCCAAGTGGTAAAAACTGTAGCATCTTTTGGAGAAATGCTTTGATTTTTCCAGATTTCTGCACTGGACAACCACTTCCACTTCAACGTTGTGTTGATCATTGAATATTCAATATTATTCTCCATTCATGTCCCCCCTGCACTAAGGCAAAGGTGTCTGTAGGGAGGGGATACAGTCAAAATGGCAGCAGAAACTCTGGGATCAAAGCCTAGCCTCAATTCTACAGTTTTATGTGTCAGCTTTAGGGGAATTGTCTTGCAGGGATAATGACTACTGTGGGTGATATGAAATTGGAAATCTCTGTCCCTCCCTACGTTGCACAAAAGCCATTTGCAGGAGACAACCAGGAGCACAGGAGTTCTGTGTTGTCCTTCGTGGTTTGTCTGGGTTCTCACTTCACCATACCAAGAACATATTTGGGTATCTTTCTTCCATGAGGGAAGTGCAGAGAGCCTTGATTTCAAGTGGTTCAGCGGCCTCACCTCACACAGTTCTTCTGAGGAAGACACCAGGTGTTTGAGAGAGAAATACCTCACCCTTGCAGGTGTACAGGAGTTAATGTCTTCAGTTTATGAGCTTCACCCAAGGAATTTGGAGGGGGGGGGGAGTGAGAGGGGGGAGAGATTTGCTGGATTCAGATCTACACACAGAGAGGGGAGAAGCTTTCTGTGAAAGATCTGCAGTAGGGAATCTATCTGCATGTATACTAGTGTACCACAGAATCCCTGAGATGAGAGTTCTATGTATTTTTCCTGATGCTAATATACCCAACAAGATGCACACAGATAATCAGTGCAAGTCCCTTTATTAAAACTGCAAATTCAAAATAAAAGCTAAGCTGCATCAGTGGGAGACTTGTATTCCCTGTCAGATATAATCACAGATACAATTTCATTCCATGTTCCAGGCAAGGGGGGGGGAATAAACCCAGAGCTGAAAAATGGAAAGAGGGACACATAACTAAGGCAGAATACCAGCATTTAGCCCAAATCTCTCAGGAAAGCTAAGTCTCAGAATGAACTAAGACTTGCAATAAATGTCAAAAATGATAATAATAAAAAGTTTCTTTCAAAAGAAGAAAGTCAAAAGAAACAATTGGCCCACTAATGGGAGAAGATAGTAAGCAAGTGATAGGCAGCAGGCAGAAAGCAGAGCTGCTTAATTCTTTCTTTGCATTTGTCTTCACACAAAAAGAAAAAATAGTCCAGCCTAGCAAAAAGAGAACTGTAAAAGATAGACTGGGAATTCAAATTAAAATAAGCAAGAAAATGGTAGATGTATTCAAAATCACCAGGACCTGATGGATTATATCCCAGAATTCTGAAGGAGCTGGCAGGCGTGATCTTGGAAACATTAAACCATATCTTTCAAAGATCCTGGAGCACCAGGGAACTACCAGAGGACTGGAAAAGAGTTGATGTGGTTCCTATCTTCAAAAAAAAAGGGGGGGGGAACAGATCCAGGAAATTACAGACCAATCAGCCTGATGTCAATACCTGAGAAGATCCTGGAAAAGATAATAAACTCTAGAAGCAAGCAAAATTATAACCAGAAACCAACATGGATTTGTCAAAAAGAGATTATGCCAAACAAGTCTTATTTCATTCTTTGACAAAGTGACTAAATTAGTGGACAAGTGAAATGCTGTGGACATAGTATACATGAATTTCAGTTAGGCATTTGACAAAGTAGACTGCAACCTACTTCTTGGTAAGCTAGAAAAGTGTAGGATAGACAACATCACCACCAGATGGATTTGTAACTGGCTAACAAACCACACTCAATGTGTAGTCCTTACTGGAACTACCTCTACATGGAGGGAAGTAAGCATTGGGGTTCTGTTTTAGGCCCAGTATTCTTCAGTATCTTCATAAACAATTTAGATGAGGGAATAGAAAGGAAACTCATCAAATTTGCAAACGATACCAACCTGACAGGGATAGCCAACACCCCAGAATATAGGCTCAAGTTCTAGATGGATCTCGACAGATTTTAACACAGGGCCCTATATAATGAAATGAAATTCAGTGTAGAGAAAAGTAAAGTTTTACATTTAAGCAAGAAAAATCAAATGTACAGGTACAGATTAGGTGAAACCTGGCTCAATAGCCATAACTATGAGAGGGATCTTGGAGTCTTAGTAAACAATCACTTAAATTTGAGCCAGCAGTATGCTGCAACTCCCAGAAAGCCGATGCAATCCTAGGCTGCATTAACAGAGGGATAGAATCAAGACCACATGAAGTTCTACTGGTAGTATTACTTTAGAAGGGCTTGGCAAGGCCACATTTGGAATACTGCATCCAGTTTTGGTCACCCCAATATAAAAAAGATGTTGAGACTCTGGAAAGAGTGCAGAGAAGAGCAACAAAGATGATTAAGGGGCTGGAGGCTGACACATATGAAGAACAATTGCAGGAATTGGATATGTCTAGTCTAGTGAAAAGAAGGACTAGGGCCGAGATGATAGCATTCTCCCAATGTTTGATGGGCTGCCACAAAGATGAGGGGTGCAAACTATTTTCAAAAGTACCAGAAAGCAAGACAAGAACCAATGAATGGAAACTAATCAAAGAGAGAAGCAACCTAGAACTAAAGAGAAATTTCCTAATGGAGCCTTCAGAAGTTGTGGGTGCCCCATCACTGGCGGCTTTTAAAAAGAAACTGAACAGCCATTTGTCTGAAATGGTATAGGGTCTTCTGCTTGAGCAGGGGGGTGGACTAGAAGACCTCAAAGGTCCTTCCAACTCTTCTTGTGGAAACAAAGCTTTCCCCCCAAAGTAACAGCCAACACTTTCCATAAGGAGCAGAGATAGATTCTAAAGTTAATAGGTAGTTCTAATAAAAAATAAAAAGATACCGAATCCAATTTTACCCATTTACTGGATAAAATATGATCAAGCTGGCGTATATATAAAAACTATACTGAGCAAAGACTTCAACATTTATAATTAAGTGGAGACGGGAATAACCTGTCAAAATTTCTTTCCATCCAATCCAATATACAAAATTCTCGAAATCGGGCAAACATGACTATCATAATTTTTTGGATACCCCCCCCCCCCCAATATATAGATTAGGTCATTGTTTTTCTGCAACTTTAACATGCTGGCTGGGGAATCCTTAGAGTTGGTCCACATATCTTAAAGTTGCAGAGGTTGAGAAAGACTGGATAAAAGAAGGTAATGGGTCCATCTAATTGGTTGCATTGCTCTGCAGGGATCTGAACTATTGCTTTGTGGTGAACATGTTGATCAATATGTACTATAGTTCTAATGTCAGTTATTCAAATCTATGTTATGCAAAATGATAACATGGATTGTTATTGATATAATTATTTCAGATTCCAGATTGTGTGGAGCCTGTTCAAATCGCCGAGTCAATGCTAGCAAAAGTCATTTCATGTCTGCTGAAGAATGTCTCAGCCAGTACAGTGACAAGCTTGCGGAAGAATACGGGGTAATTGCATTCAGATTTCTCACCATTATTAATTTTGTTTGAGTATTTATTTTCAAAGACAGGAAAATCAGGAAGTTCAGGCTGTTTAGAATGAATACAAAGGTTTATTGCAAGGTCATGCTCTCTACAAGAATCTGAACTACTAATGGTCAAAGCAAATTGGCAGTAGATCAGAGTCAATGGAGTTCATGGTGGGATCTCTTGTGGGCACGAAGGGACTTGAGACAGATGACACGTTTGACCCCTCCCTCACGCTCAGCCTGATCATCTCCTACATCTATATAGCTACCCATAACACAGCAGTGACTCTGGATTCTATCGGAATGGTATATATACAGTCCACTTTCCTATAAGCCACCCAGAGTCTACTGAAGTGAGTGGCCATAACAAAATTAACGAAATAAATGAATAGATGAGTGCTCCAACAGAGCAGTATGAATGTTATGTTATGTAATGTCTCTGGATACAAGGTTACATACATGACTTTCACTCCTGTGTTGTATGTGACAATTTAGCTATTTTCATATAGTGTATACTGTATGTGTTTTTACTTATGCTGACCACCGGGATTAAAGCTAAAAAACCCAGCTATATAATACACAAAATAAACTAATTTTACCATAATTTACTCTTATAGAGAAGTATTTGTGCACAACCAGTTGCTACAAAGAATGGTAATGAGGGGATATTTAGGGTTTTCCGTGCTTCCTTCTAAACTCCTTTCCCCATTGTAGATTCAGATGCTCCATGTGTCAGGCACAAATCATCAGAAACAGGAGTTGAGTTCAAAGCACTAAAAGTTTATTACACACTACCTATACACAAAAATCTGATCTACTAATGGCCAAGTCAAATTGACAGTAGATAAGAGTCAACAGAATTCACCTGGGACTGGACTTAGAACTCTTGTGGATGCTTAAGGGTTCCAAATTGATAACACATTTGACCCCACCTTTAGACTTTGTCTGGTCATTTCCTACACACTTAACTCAAAGTTTGAAAACAACTCTATAGATTATCTTACATGTTTTTAATAGTTTAGCTTTATGTTGATGGATGTTCAGTTTGTAGAACATTTTCTTTTTTTATTATACATATTTAATAATTTTCTAATTTTACAATCATGAGTACTTAATAAACAACATGTTGTCTGGGTCCATTAGTAATTCAGTGGTACATATTAACTTTCTCAGTCTAGTTCCAATACTACACCATCCAGTGCTTCCTTGATCCTCTCTTCTTCTTCTGGTAGTATGCATTTTTTCACACTGGGCAAATATAATTCTTGTTACTGTTAATACATATACAATTAAATATAGACATGTTCATCACATTTTTCTGGTATTATACATAATATCGATACTGTCAGTTTATAATATCTTTTCTAACCAGAACATATCTCAATTGCATTTGCACTTAAAATCCATTTGTTCAATTAATATCCTGTTTTTCCCGCTTTTTAAATTTTTTAATTTCCCATCAATGTTCAAAATATTTCTATTGCTTATAATTTTCTCATAATAAATTATATTTGGGTAACCAAAAGCTTCCCTTATTCAAAACCTTTGAGAATTTTCATATTTCCCATCTCATAACAAAGTATAATATTTTAGTTACAAATCCTATCCTTCTAATTATAATACTTTTATTTCTAACATCTATTTTCTTAACCATATTCAAACATCTGTTTAATAGTATAATATCCCATCTAATAGGTCAAAAGCTCTATTTTCTTCAATCTTACTCTAGCTTTCTTCTTTTGCCAAATAACTTTCCAAGTCAGTGCATTTGAATCATCAAGTAATTCTTCCTCTGTTTTTGTATATATTGTTTAGAATGAGGAAGAAAATTTGATTGAAGTATTTTTGGAAGAACGCTCAACCCATTTATATTCATTAAACAGCCTCCATCCTTCTCCTTCAGTTTTTTTTTCAATTCTTGTTTGTCAATATTCAGCATTTCTCCTAACAGCTTTATCATCCGTTCAATCAACTCTTGACAAGTAAGATATCTTTTCCATTTCTGGTGTTATCACTGCATCTTATAATTTTTCATTTGTCTGTGTCTGTCTGTTAATTCCTTCCTTTAGATCCCCCATCTTTGTATCTGTTTCTTCTAATTTTCCTTCTGTTTTCTGGGTTACTAGTTCCTTCTTTATAGTCATTGTCTGGATTTGTAAGTTTAGATTAGAAAATTGTTCTTTTATCTCATTTGCATTATTTTTAGTCTCATCGTGAAAAAAACCAATTGTCTCTTGGATTGATTTCAACGTAGAAAGAATTTATTTCTGAGATTCATTAACATTTTCTTGTTGGTATATCAACCTGGGGGCTTTGGAGACAAGTGTTAAAAATGGTTTTTTACCATTTGAGACTAAGTATGAAACACCCATTTTATTTTTGTATGTAGTCTTTATAGTCCAATAGGGTCCCCAACACAGATAAACAGCCCAAGAGGTTTTTTTCCCTTTGCCCAGCTGCAAAAAGTGAAAGTTTCCAGGAACAACAAAGAGTTATATCTAAGTCCGGCCTTCAAGCCAAGTTTACTTTAAGCATAATAAATTGTAGTGTTGTGATTCCCCACTAGATGTCATTGACACCATCTTTCAGCTTTCCAAATCCAAGCCTATTTTACAGACTTTCAAATATCTTTTCTAAAAAAAAGTCTCAAAGGTACTTTTTGTCCCCAAATTTCAAAGCTATATATCTGTATTAATTCCAAATTGATCTTGTAGTTTTCTCTATTTTCCTCCAAAGCAATTAATTCATCACTTTTCTTTTCCTGAGGGAGCGGGGCAAAAACTTCCCTTCCCTCTCTCATCAGGGAGGATTCTTTGCTTTGGGCATTCTTTTTTCCAGGAGAGTAGTATTAAGGTCATAAAAAGAGGATAAAGTCTCACCCAGTTCCATCCACGTTGCTCAAAAACTGCTAGTTAGTGCTTATCTTCGGTTGTCAGCAGCTTCTGACTGGCCACACAAATGTAGCCAGTCTTTCCCCTGCCATTTGGAGGGCTTCCTCAGATCCAGTGGAAAGACCACTGCCCCTCCATGATCGTCTCCTCCTTCTTTGTTGCCTCTCCGGGGTGACTTTCGACCCTTTTTAGGGTCCCCAGCAGGGCGAAATCGAACGTGGAAGACGGAGCCCCGTCTTCCTGCGCCTCTTACGCCGCGACGCCTAACTGAACAGTTTATGGAACATTTTCTTCATAAGCTATGGAGATATGGAGAACAATGGTCTTCTGAATTATTGTGACCATTTTCTCTTGATCTTAGATATCTCAAAAGGTCTCTGAGGCCTATTTGAACAAATTCACCACAGTAATTTCTTGCCTTGGGTTATGATCTTCCTCATCACTTCACTCTGGGGTTTCAAAATGTTCTGGTATTTATGAGGGAAGAACAGTAGCATCTCAATAAAAGTTTTGGAAAAGAATCATAGTGTGGCTGGCATTGATTGAGTTGTTTAGGAGCAAATGTTGTGAATTAAATATGCATGTAAAGATAACATATCAATAAACACTTCAAACTTTTTAAAATATAAGTTTACTTTATAGTTTACAGTTTGTTGGAAGGAATCTTTCATGTCCTATTACAGATCTGCTTTCTATATGTGCAGTGTCATAATCTGAGTTGCTGTTGCGTTCTTTTATAAAGATTTATAATTTTATTTCAAAGCTTATGCTTTATAAAATTGGGTTGAGTTGATATGCTTGAAGCATACAACCAATATATACTTCAACTTCCAGAATTCCCCAGCCAATACACTCATCTTAAAGTTACCAAGTTCTGAAAAATATTGGGATAAACTATCTGCTAGGTGTTTACCAAATCATGTTTGCCTTTATGTTTTATCTTTTTTGCATGTAAGAGAATCAGCTATGCAATTTTTAAAATAATTTATAAAATGCTTAGAACAAATTAATCAGAATAGGATACACTATTAAAAACTTTTAGATGGTTGTCCAAACTGGCTTTAAAAGAAAACATTCAGATTTCCCATGTGACCTATTTCCTAAATAGTTTTACATTTAGAATTTGTACCAATAATCCAGTAAAAAAGATCGATTTTAAAAAATACTTTTAGCTGAAGAGTTAATGTTATAGTATAATATAGTATAGTATATAGTATAATATAGTTTCTCGTGAGTGGAAAATAAAAGGGTTGATCCAATTTTGATACTCGGTTGGATATTCCCTACTAGGATGCATATATTGCCTTCCGTAAAATAGATAGGAACAGTGATGGTGTAATCACAATGCTTGATTTCCGACGCCTGCTGGACAGTCTCATGATCAGCATGACAGATGAGGAATACGTGCGTCTTCTTGGTATCTTGGGAATGAATGAGACCTCCACCCTGAATTATCCGGAATTCCTTCAGTTGTTCCAAACTCACGCAACTAAAGAGATGCGTCCTTGGTTGACCACAACTTACAAGTAAGAAGAATAGAAATTTGGTTTATTTTGATTTACATTATCATTACATCATTATTTAATTAGTTCTGAAATTTGCAGGCGATACAATGGTCATTGGCCTCATGTGATACGGTGATGAGTCTGCATATGGATGGAAGGTTGAACAACAGGCCCTGTAGTGTGGTCGTAATAATCTGGAGCTGAACATGCTTAAAACTGTAAAGATGAGAATGGATTTTGGGAGGAGCCCTTCTATTTTACCACCTCTTAACTATATTCAACAGCACGGTAACAGCAGTAGAGTCTTTCAGATTTTTGGGTTCTATAATCTCCCAGAACTTAAAATGGGTACTCAACATTAGAACTATCATTAAAAAGGAACAACAAAGAATGTTCTTCCTGCATCAACTCAGGAAGTTTAGATTGCCCCAGGAGCTGTTGATACAGTTTTACAGAGGAATTATTGAGTCTGTTATTTGTACTTTTGTAACTGTCTGTTGGTACAGCAACCAAACAGGTACAGGCTCCAATGGATAGTTAAGGCTGCAGAAAGAACAATTGCCACTAGCTTGCCTTCCATAAAAGACCTAGGAGGATAAGAAGATATCTGCAGACCCGTCACATCCTGGACATAAACTGTTTCAACTCCTGCCCTTGAAACGGCACTAAAGGGCATTGTATGCCAAAACAACTAGACACAGGGACAGCATTTTCCCTCATGCCATCACTCTGCTGAACACCTAATTCAGTGTTGCCTAATGTCTATTAACCCATGTAGTATGACTATAGTGTTGTTATTTATCTTTTCTTATTTTCTGTACTCCCCTTTTATTGGTATTATTATGATTATGATTAATCTTTGATTCGATTAACAGTCTGGGACTGGTAAAAACTTAACAGTTCAAGTCCTAACCAAGGACCTAAGAGCTGTTAAGGTAGCATCTGAGTATATAGGCAGTTCCGAGTCGGGTGGTTTTTGAAAACTCAGGATATTCAGGTCTAATAAATTCAAAATTTCCATGTATCTAGGCAGCTCTTTGGGTATTGCTCCAAGGGCTCCTATTACTATTGGTGCAATCATTGATTTCTTCTTCCGTATAGTCACTCAACTTCAATTTGAAAATCACAATATTTTGTTATTTTTATCTAGCTGTTTCTCCTCAATTCGTGCATCACATGATATTTCAATATCAATGAACCAGACTGATGATGATGATGATCATGATGATGATAATCCAGTCTGAACATCTGGCTGACTGTGCGATGATCAATAATAATAATAATAATTGCACAGTCAGCCAGATGTTCACATTGTGTTTGGCATTTTTGTCTACCTATAGAGTCCTTACCAAGGATCTGGGATAGGCAGATGTGGATTTCTGATGATGTTACAGATATGGTTGCAGGATGGAAGCTGTTCCCAGTAAAGCTGCCTTTTGCAATTGACTGATGGCGAATTTGTCAATGCCAATGGTGTCCAAGTGGTGCTCCAGTTGTTTTCGGGTTGCACCTAAGGCCCCTAAAACTATTGGTATTACCCTTGCTTGCCTTTGCCATAGTCGTTCTATTTCTATTTGTAGGTCTTTGTATTTTGTTATCTTCTCCAGTTCTTTCTCTTCTATTCTGCTGTCTCCAGGCACTGCCTATTGTTACTGCTGCTGTTGTTGTTATTGTTATTATAGATTTAATCTTCTTAATCTTCAATTCGATTCACAGTCTGAGACTGGTAAAACCTTAAGAGAGAGCTGTTAAGGTAACATCTAAGTAGATGATGATGATGATGATGATGCTTTGCATGTACACGAGTGCTTTTGTACCAGAGACAAAATTTCTTGTATGTCTAATCACACCTGGCCAAATAAAGTATTCAATTCAATTCAGTTCAATTCAAGTCATTGCATTAATCTGAAATTAATTAATATTGGATGCAAGAAATGTTATCTAGGATATTACCAGTATGATGTAAAGTAATTTAGGATACAAAATATTTCAAGATAGAATCAGAACATCATTCTGTTCTTTTTGGTAGGAATGTAAGAATATTTGACAGTGTATAAATGAATATATGAATAATGATGAATGATGAATGAATGTATTTTTGCTTTTTAAATACTTAGTAATGTTTAAAAATCAAGCATTTCCGTAATTATCATTTTCAGATCTTACATACAGAATTTTTAAAAATAATTGTCAATTCTACCAAGTAGACTAGGAATAAATTCCACAGGAAGGTTAGGTCTTCTTTTATTGAGAATGGCTATAACAACAAAATCTTGTGACTTTGATTGTGCTGGGTCGCCCCTTTTGTTATGCCCATGAGAATTAAGAGAGTCATCTGCCTGAGCATATGCATACTTGTTTGGGACTTAAGCTACACTTTCTCCTTGTAATAATGGACATGACTTATCTCTGTCAAGATCATCTTTCTTTCTACTATAACTCAGTAAATCAACTTTATTTATTTAAAAGATTTGGTTCCAATGTACCAAAATGAACTGAAATGTGATTGGCAACCCCCATTTGGGTGATCATGCCAAAATTGTGGAATAATCCACAGAAAGACAAAGAAAGTTTGGGCTATACCTTTTTGGTTTTAGGAGTCTATTGTAATTTTCACCCAAGATTTATGTGTTCTATAATCTGCAGTGTTTTTTAATTGTTATTTAAAGTTCCTATTTGTGTTTAATTATATTGCTTTCAATTGCACTGTTATTTCTGAAAGCAACTTTGTTTTTCAGGGAAATGAGATATAAATAAATATTCTATTATACGTTCTCTATGCGAAGTCTGAAGTATAACCACTTGATTTTCAACATCCTGTAGCTCAGCTGTAAGGTAACCTAGGCAACCATTTAAGGAGCTTTTAAAAACGTCCTCATCACAGATCCACAGTATTGGGAAATTGATGAGAAATCTGGAAAACCACAGCAGTTTAAAAAAAAAAAAAAAAAATTCTTGGGGTTCCAGTTTCATGGAAGGGGGAGCACAAAAGTGCCTGTTGGTCGTGCTCCTTCCATTGCATCTCTTCAACTCTTACCACCTCTAGGAACCGAAGGGCTAAAATCTACATAAAGAACGTGCTATACCTGCATCCACATCCATGATTTTGAATTGGTTTTCTTGAAGTCATTAATTCCAATGAGACCATACTTGGAGTTCTGAGAACAATTCTGGACAGTACTTTTCCAGAAAGGTATTGATAGGTTAGAACAGGAAAGCAAAGAAGGTGACAAAAGTGATATCGGACATATGAGCATAGTCTAAAAGAACTTGGGATAGTCAGCCTGAGGAAAAGAATTTGGAGGGGAAAGATGATGACTGAGGTCAAGTACATATAAGGGTGCCATAAGGAAGATGGCCAGGAACTATTTTTTCATTGGCACAGTAACTGGGTGCAGTTACCCAAATGTCATTTAAATATAAGGATGAACTTCAGTAAGAATTATGCAAGAGTGAAGTAATCTACTTAGAAGAGTTGTAGGTTCTTCATCTGTCAAGATTTTTAAGAAGAAGCTCGACAACCACTTCTCTTACTTGGGTTAATTAGTTTTCCTTCCCATTGCGAAGCTTGAACTTGATGATCCTCATGGTCCCTCCTAATTCTGCAATTCTGGGATACTGCAACAGCATTTTTGCTTTCTTGGGCAGAGGAATGAGTAAAGGGAAGAAAATATAAGACTCTGAAGAATGTTGCAAGCAGAATTAAATAGAACGGAACAGAACAGAACAGAATAGAATAGAATTCTTTATTGGCCAAGTGTGATTGGACACACAGGGAATTTATCTCTGGTGCATAAGCTCTTAGCGTACATACAAGCAACAAGTGATAAATCATGATCATAACCATAAAATATAATCATCATAAATCATAAAATACAACACTCAGTGATAGTCATAGGATACGAAATAATCAACATAAATCATAATAGGATACTAATAAAAACAACATAAATCATGAGATACAAATAACAAAGTTATAGTCATAAGAAGCTAAGGAAATAGGTAATAGGAAAGATGAGAAGAATAATAGTAATAGTAATACAGCCCTACTAGGTGATTTGACATCCCAGGGCATAAGATAGTGTTGTGGGAATTAGTTGTTTAGCAGAGTGACGGCATGGGAGGAAAACTCTCTGTTTATGTAGGTTCCCATCCCATTTTGTTTCCTCTTAGGTTGCTCTGCTCTGTCCTCCTTGATATTCAAGGCTAGAGAACATTGTGGGTAGTTAGACCCTTCCTTTATTTTCAATTTTTCACATCTAGTCATAGCATTTTCCAGTGGTTGCCCAATCAAGTACTAATCACAGCTAATTCTGCTACAGTCAAGATGGCATAGAATGATTGAAGTTCTGGACAATTCATGTTTTTAGTTTATTGTATTGTTCATTGATGTGCTGCTTTCAGTGCATCGGTTTGAGACTACAATATTTTTTATGAACTTTCCTCACTGATAAGCAGCTTATAAATTTGAATATAAATATGAACATACACAAAAAGTCTTATGCATATGCTTATTTAATATTATCAGTGTTTATAATATAATGGTGCGAGATGATTTAATCACACATATTGACATAAGCTAAATCTGTATAGCTCTATAGCTTTATAGAGAGGCCTCCATAACTCTGCCCACAGCTTGTAGTTCGATCCTGACAGAGTTCAAAGTTCACTCCGCCTTCCATCTTTCCGAGGTTGGTAAAATGAGGAGCCAGATTGTTGGGGGCAATATGCAAATAATGCTTCTACATTGTAAGCCACCCAGAGTAAAGCACCATGAAATGGTATATGTCTAAATGCTATTGCTATTGCTAAAAGCCTGAGCATAAAAGTATCTTAGAAATTAAAATAATAGCTTAAATTTTGGATGACTTATACAGATAGTCTTTGACTTATGACCATTCATTTAACAATGTTTCGAAGTTATGAGGGCCTTAGAAAAAGTGATTTACAATCTGTCCTCACACTTATGACCATCACACCATCCCTGTAGTCACATGATTACAATTTGGGTGCTTGGTAACCACTTGCATTTAGGTAAGTTACGTAAGTTAAGGACTATCTACAGTATATAAGTGTGAGACATAATTGTAGGCATTTTGTTTGTGGAATTGGGATGAATAGGAGTGGCTTAATGTTTCCTACTCTATCTCTCTACTCAAAAAATCCAATCTTGCTATTCTGTTCTTTTTCATCTCTCTGGTTTCACATACATCCCACCAAGCTTCCAGGCAGAATTCTTCAAATTAACCACCCTCACTTCACGTATAGTTTGAACTCACTCAAGTCATTAAAGTGCAATTCTTTATTTTTAAAAATGTAACCACAGCAAGCACGGATGCTGTTGCACAGTTGAAAGAAAGCCAAAACAACAAACTCAGGAGGGGAGCTTCATCATTGGCTATTTAATATTATCTGCCAAAAATGAAAGTGGCAAGCTAGAATAATCAGTCAGTAATCTTTTTTTCTGGTTTCTGAAGGGAACTAGAAGCCAGGAATGTGCATATAACTTAATAATAATAATAATAATAATAAAGTTGGAAGGGACCTTGGAGGTCATCTAGTCCAATCCCCTGCTCAGGCAGGAAACCCTATACCATTTCAGACAAATGGCTGTCCAGTCTCTTCTTAAAAACTTCCAGTGTTGGAGCATTCACCGCTTCTGGAGGCAGGTTGTTCCATTGGTTAATTGTTCTAACTGTCAGGAAGTTTCTCCTTAGTTCTAGGTTGCTTCTCTCCTTGATTAGTTTCCATCCGTTGCTTCTTGTCCTGCTTCGGCGCCTTGGAAAATAGCTTGACTCCCTCTTCTTTGTTGGCAGCCCCTGAGATATTGGAACACTGCTATCATGTCCCCCCTCGTCCTTCTCTTCATTAAACTAGACATACCCAATTCCAGCAGCCGTTCCTTATATGCTTTAGCCTCCAGTCCCCTAATCATCTTTGTTGCTCTTTCTCTGTACTCTTTCTAGAGTCTCAAAATCTTTTTTACATCGTGGTGACCAAAACTGGATGCAGTATTCCAAGTGTGGCCTTACCAAGGCATTGTAAAGTGGTATTAATACTTCACGTGATCTTGATTCTATCCCTCTGTTAATGCACCCTAGCACTGTGTTGGCCTTTTTGGCAGCTGCAGCACACTGCTGGCTCATATTTAAGTGATTGTCCACTAGGACTCCGAGGTCCCTCTCACAGTTACTGCTATTGAGCAAGGTACCCCCTATACTATACCTGTACCTATACCTATACCTATAACTTAATAAAGTCTTGAGAGAGTTTGGCTGCTCCTTCCTGTGAGGGTTATATGGATGGACAAAACCTGCTTGTTGGTTTAAGGGCTGCTCTTGTGATATGGGTTCAGCATAACTTCTGAAAGAGCAAAAGCATACAGCAGAGATCTCAAATGAAAGAGATGTTGCAGCTTCTCAGTGGCGTTAGCTGAGTTTAGACTAGAACTGGCACAGCAATTTTCTAGTGATCTTCAGACCACAATATGCGGGAGTTTCATTGGATCTTATAGGTATTGTGCCCCTTCAGAGCACTGCTTTGATTTACAAACATTTTCCCTTTACATCTCAGCTGCAGTTAAGACATTTGACCGATCTGTATTTGCATATGTTGACAAGGATTAAGGAAAGTTTTAAAAAGAGATTTTTAATTTGCAGCCGGAGGGGGGTGGGGAATAATGGTAAGGAACTCGTTTGTATGCAGATCTCTGAGGTAAGTCTTAAAAACTCTCTGTACCAAACATAAGAAGAAAACAAACAAACAAAACGGGGTAAGATGTTAATGAACCCATTTAGGGGGAAAAAATTAATTATAATAATTTTTGTTTTCTGAGACCCAGGAGGCTGGTAGCAGATGCAGAACTCGCCTGTGAACAAGCACACTGCTATCTTACTATCAAAGCACAGAACAGATGGGGTGACCTGGCTATGGTAAGACCGGAGTAGCTTTGAAACCTACATGTGTCTAAAAATGCTTTCAGGGCTTCAGACAATGCTTAGCTTTGATGGGATATGGAATTTTTTTACTGTTGTTAGAAAACCATCTAAAGCAAGCCGTTAACAAACATAAACAAATAGCTCATTAGCAATCAAAATGAGTCGTGAGCTTGAAAACAATGTATTTCACTGTCTGATTTTAAGCTGCTGAGCTTTTCAGATTCTTTAAAAGAGAGAATACAGCAGAACATATATCCATTATAGTTATTTATGCAAGTACATGGTTGGTGGTAATGGGACTGAAATGCATAGGAGTTCCAAATTTGATAGCTGAAATAAGCCCAGAAGGCTTATTCCATTAATCGCTTATACCCCAAACACTTTATTAAGTAAAATTATCCATATTGGATCTTGCACAGAATTTGTAAAGTTTAGGCCCAAGGTAAGTTGCCTCCTCCTCTATTGCCACTTGACCACATCTCCCTTCCCTTCCCACAATATGTGCAATTAAACATCAGCTGAAGCACAGGTCTTTGGCTATTTTGTTTTCTCCAGAATGCTTCTGGGCCTTGACTCAAATGCACTGTGAAGCTACATAAATGAGGAGCATTGCCTTTTGGTCAACATGTCATGGTTGATTGTTGCCTACACTTTGATGTAGTCCAGACCAGAAGCTCGACAATGAATCCTCGCTCTGTCTTTACTGTAAGACTAGACTAGACTAGACTAGACTAGACTAGACTAGGAATAGAATAGAATAGAATAGAATAGAATAGAATAGAATAGAATAGGAATAGAATAGAATAGAATAGAATAGAATAGAATAGAATAGAATAGAATAGAATAGAATAGAATAGAATAGAATAGAATAGAATAGAATAGAATAGAATAGAATAGAATAGGAATAGGAATAGGAATAGGAATAGGAATAGGAATAGAATAGGAATAGAGCTGGAAGGGACCTTGGAGGTCTTCTAGTCCAGCCCCCTGCTCAAGCAGGAGAACCTATACCAGTGGTGGCGAACCTATGGCACGGGTGCCAGAGGCGGTACTCAGAGCCCTCTCTGTGGGCACGCGCACCGTCGCCCCAGTCCTAGGCTTTCAGCTGGGTTTTATAAAACCTTTTCGCTTTAGGCCTCCGCCGCCGTGTTCAATCAGTCAATTTCAACTTTTCATGGGAAAAAAAAGATCTTGCAAAGTTGGAATTGATTGATTGAACTTTTTAGTCTCACCCAGTCTGCCATTACCACCGTAGCCACGCCCACCCAATGGGCCACACCCACCCGGCACTCAACAATGCATAAGTGGGTTTTGGGTTGCAGTTTGGGCACTCAGTCTCTAAAAGGTTCGCCATCACTGACCTATACCATCTCAGAGAAGTGACTGTCTCTTCTTAAAAACCTCCAGTGATGGAGCACCCACGATTTCTGGAGGCAAGCTGTTCCACTGGTTAATTGTCCTCACTCTTAGGAAGTTTCTCCTTAATTCTAGGTTTCTCGTCCTTCCCTCTGGTGCTCTGGTGAACAACCTGCCCCTCTCTGCCTTGTGGCAGCCCCTCAGATACTGGAACGCTGCTATCATGTCTTCCCTATTTCTTCTTTAGACTAGCCAAACCCAAGTCCCGCAGCCGTTCTTCGTATGTTTTAGTCTCCAGGCCTTTGATCGTCTTAGTTGCTCTTCTCTGAATTTTTTCCCCAAACTCTCAACATCTTTTTTGTGATATGGTGACCAAAATTGGCTGCAGTATTCTGAATGTATTTATCCTCTCCTTTCCTTTTACACTCTGGAAAACTAGACAGGGTCCCATCTGTAATGCTTCCCACAACTCTTCTGCATCTGTGGATACAGATGCCTTTTGCATGGTGGTTGTCTAGTCTGTGATTCATCCTTCTGTCTCCCAAGGCCATTCCCACATTCCATTACATTTTATGTGAGGGAGTTAGGGAGAGAAAAAAAACTCTCACATAAACATCATCCCAGCTTGATAAGTGATCTGTCTATATCTCAGGGCAGGAGAATCTATAGGATGAGTCAAAAAATTCCAGTAGTGGCTGCAAGTGTGCAATAGAATCAGAAGTTTGATCATGTGTTCATTGCTGCCATTTTGCATTTTTTGACCCAATGCCCTATCTGATGGAGAGATATGTAAAGGTCTTTGTCCCCCACATATGATTGTTAAAAGGAGAAAAGTGATAGTGGGTAATGATATTTTATATGGCCTATAGGACATTCTCATGGGGCATATTCATATAATTCATCACCAGTTTGGAATTGATTAAGGTTTGAGTTCAGCCTTAAGATATTACAATCTATGCTGTATATAGAGCTTGAATTTTTGCAAGTTTATTGATGAATCTGAGCTATGTAGTCCATCTGCTTATTTGCGGGACAAACTGTCCACCATTTAGCTGGTGAATTCTTTTAGAAATTATTATTGTTATTAATACTTTTTAAAAGACTAAAAAAGAGAAACAAGTGAAGGAAATTTTTTTTTAAAAAAATTGATGCAGAATATTAGTAAGTAGACACAGAGGTCAGTGAGGTTGTTACAGTTGTATACAGTGCTCAGTATAACTTTGATGGAAAATTCACCATAAAAAAGACTATATTAGGATAATTTCTGAGTTTCCACTATTTTGTTAGTGGAGCTGTGGTGGAATGCAGTATTGAACGCTAATTCTCCTGACTGCTGACTGCCAGCAGTTTGGCAGTTCGATTTTTATCTGCTCAAGATTGACCCAGCCTTCCATCCTTCCGAGGTCAGTAAAATGAGGACTTAGATTGCAGGGGGCAATATGCCAACTCTGTAAACCGCTTAGAGAGGGATGTAAAGCAGTGTGAAGCAATATATAAGTCTAAGTGCTATTGCTATTGTTAGAGAAGAAGAAAAAGATAGAAATAAGAAAAATTATTAAAACCAGTACAGGAAAATATTTAGTTTTAACTACGCCTTTGTTATAGTCCAACTGATATATAATTCTCTTCCTCAATTACTGTATCCTTCACTTCTGATTTTGAGGCTTTTTAATTCCTTGATATCATAGAGGAAATAATGTCTTTTTTATGATTGCTTATGAATAGAAGATGAAATTTGTCTTTCTTTGCTTTTAAACATTTGCCTCTGTTATTAAATATATTTCATGTTTTAGCACTTCCATGAATATGATGCTGATGGAAATGCCATAATTACAAAAAAAGATTTGAAGGACGTTCTCTATAGATGTGGTATCCCCATAAACCCCAAAGAATTTGAAAAAGTTTGGACAAGGTAAGGCTTTATTAATAATATCCTTCCCGCATTACCTGTAGACTTTAATACATGTCAAGAAAAAGAAATCTCTACTTTTTTTGAATTACTACTCTCTATGGTGTCTATGGTTTAATCTGTACTTGCCTGATTGATTTACACTTCCATGATAGACCCAGGGCACTATTTTTGGAGATGAGAAACAAATGATGTGATTATCTATGTCAATCCCCCACTCTCCATCAATGTGACCTCAGTCTATGTTTTTCTGCTTTGCTTTTGAAGAACACATTTTTGTTAGTTAGGCTTCCTGTAGTAGTACTTTTGCCCATTTGTGATAGTTGTCTCCAGTTTGTGGCAGGCTAACCCCAGAACGTCATTGTCTGCATTGCACAGCAACAATGTCCCTTCAGTTGAGTCATTATTTACTAGTGTGTAATACCTTTCATAGCTGTCTTGATTCAGAACCCAACAAAAAAATGATTTTTTAAAAAAATTACTATTGTGCTTTCCCTGATCATCCTACTTTTTCCTACTATTGTTTTTTTTTTTAGATGCACCATTTCAAAATGCAACACTGTGCTTTTTTAAAAAGCACAAGCAACAGTGGGGTACTTAGGGAAAGAACAATGGAAATTTTACAAAAGGCACATTTTTGCCAAGGTTTGAACCAGGAATTTTCTGTTTACAAGGCAAGAGTTGTGTTATTATGATAAGTGATAGCCAGTGGCAAGGATCACTAATGCTTTAGAAAGAAATAGGGCAGTAATACAGATTTGTTTTTTTAAACTTGTTTGTCATGCCATGCATGTTTGATCTTTAACTTTGTATATATAAAATTAGCTTTGTATATATGTAAACATAGATGCACAAATGAATGCAAATAGTTGTATATATCTATAGGGAAATAGAACGAAAAATATGGAATTTCAGTCTGGATGAAATTTTCTTGAGCCAGCTCAGTGTTAAGCTAGCATGAATATAGATTTGGAGCAGTTTAACCAGTAAGTCAGTGGTGGGATTCAGCCAGTTCGCACCAGTTCGGCAGAACCGGTAAGCTAATTTTTTTGTTGCCCAGGCCCAAATAGACTTCCAGAAGCAGTATCCACACAGAGAACCGGTTGTTCACATATTTGAATCCCACCACCACAGTAAGTGTAGAAATGATGCTGTTTCTGGGTAAAAGGGCCTATTGAAAATAGCCATTTCCACACAGTTTCTGGAACTGTATCTACCTTTACAACTTCCCAATATTTCCCATGTTAATAACGATCATTTAGCGTTACTAAGCAATTGTTAGGGCTGGTCATTCTATTGCTCAAAAGCATGTTTTAAGTTATATACTTACCTGGCTTACTCCAGTGCATGCAGCTTTTTGTCCAACAATTTGCAATTCAAGGAAATCCAGTTAAACCAGAGGTCAGTTGGCTCTTTGGAGACTACATGCTCAAAACCCATTAACCACATTCAGATATTTGTTTTAAAACAAGCCGGAAACAAGGATATTTTCTAAACTTTTAAAGTAATTCTTGCTTGCACCTCTGTAGACTGGGATACAAAAGAAACTATGAATAAGCCTGAAATTCGCTGATAAAATGTGTACTTTTTACTAAGGCTGGATGAAATTTCAGTGTAAAATTATGAATCTATTAAGTTGGTCCACCACTGTGGAACATTGAATCTCATTAGTTGCTTTTGACTTGATGTTGCTATTTGAGGAATTTTTCACACACATAAGCACATTGTATTAATTTACTAACATTTAAATAATTAAATTTAGTTTTGCCCTGACTTGTCCATCTCTGCCCAACTCTTCAAAGCACAAAATAAAAATAACTTTAAAAGAACAAGGGATCCTAGAATCTATTTTATCAGGGCCTCTATAAAAACAAAGCACATGGATAGGTAGAAGGCTCAGGAAAGGAACAACAGTAATAAAAACAATAGTAGTGAAAACATATTCACAGTTGGAGGAAACATTGCCAGGGTTTGAACTAGGAACCTTTTTTTTTGAAGGCAAGAGTTGTAGCTACTGTTTTATTATAGCATTCATGATAAGGTAAGAAAAAAATAATAGAAAAACAATGCACTTTTCTAAAAATAAACAGGGTTAAACTATCCTTTCAAATTTCCAAAATAATGCAAAATCAAACAGAATAAGATGTTGTTGTTGTTAGTTGCGAAGTCGTGTCCGATCCATCGCGGCCCCATGGACAACGTTCCTCCAGGCCTTCCTGTCCTCTACCATCTTCTGGAGTCCATTCAAGCTCACGCCTACTGCTTCAGTGACTCCATCCAGCCACCTCGTTCTCTGTCGTCCCCTTCTTCTATTGCCCTCCATCTTTCCCAGCATTAGGCTCTTCTCCAGTGAGTCCTTCCTTCTCATTAGGTGGCCAAAGTACTTGAGTTTCAACTTCAGGATCTGGCCTTCTAAAGAGCAGTCAGGGTTGATCTCTTCTAAGACTGACCGGTTTGATCGCCTTGCAGTCCAAGGGAATAAGATATAAAATGAGTAAAACACAAAGAAAGCCAATATTTGCGGAAATCTTTCTCTATCAAACTTTCATTCAGAATATCTGGCAGAGAATCCCCTGATACAGGAAGCATCAAACAAAGCCCAAATATGTAAAATAATGGTTTTAAAATAACATTTTAAACAACTATTTTAGGTTCCTAGCTGAAAGGTTTGTTAGCATGTACAGAGGTGCTATCAGGGAATGTAAAAAAAAAAAAAAAGTCAAAATAGATTCCTCGGTGATAAAATTGAAGCCCTACCCTTTTTAATGTGTAGCATAGATTTTTGCACAATGCATGTAAAAAGGGGGCTAAACTTTGCATAGAGGGACCAACATCTTGATCTTTTTTTGCACCACTGTAAATGTGGCAGATTATTTAATATTTCAAAATAGAAAAACGAGACTTTCTCCCCTAAAAACTGATAAGGTAACCTAGCATCTTCCAGATCTGTTTATGCTCCTAAAATCCCTGTTTCAGCAGAAATTTGTCTTTGAAAATGGAAGTTAAATGGATTATTCTGTAAAACCCATTTTGCGTTTTGCTTCTTAAAAGAGTCTATGGTTAATACTCAAAGGTACACTTTGGAGTGTTCTGAGTGTGTGGTTTATTTCCTTGCACAGATGTACCATGGAATTAGTTTCTACCCAACTGGCTTTCAGTTTCTCTTCTTATTCTATAAGAAATTCCACAAAATCATGTCTTTGGCATTAAATCATTGCGTTACACCTTAGATCGCTTAAAAAACAGCACTCAGCTTCCCATGTGATTCAGTAAAGTTATTGAAATCAATATGGCAATACTTGGGAAGTGAAAAATAATGGAAATTAAATACCTATAAACAACAAGAATAACATATAATATAATATTAAAGCGTAAAATTACCTTGGTACTTTGGAAAATTGGAATGTGGCTCATACAAGATGGTTACTTAGGAAGGTATATATTATGTACATAAATAAATGTTTAAGCAGTTTCAAGTCTGAATTTTAAATTAATGGAAATTGTTATATCACATAAGCAGAGCTTTTTTTTTTTTTTTTAAAGAACTTTTCTTTCCCAGAGAGCTCGGCTTCTGATTTGTTTGCCAAGTGATGCCTTTCCAGAGGTTTTCCGAGGCTACTATTTATCTGGCTATTAGTTACAACACATCTTTTCTCGAGGAGCTCAAGATGTTCTTTTGTAAGAACATGGCCTTCATTTTATTGCTATAGTAGTTGCCCTGTGGAATTGGTTAGGCCAAAAGATAATGCCTGGTCCAGAGTTCCCCACAGAGTTTCTAAGGCCAAAGTTTCCGCAGTCTTTATCCAACAGCTTAAATGACAATCCCAAACACACTAGGATACATAAGGGCCAGCACCAAAGACAAAAGTGTTCCTCTATACCAGGGCTTTTCAACCAGTGGTACGGGTACCACCTGTGGTACATTGGCACCTGGCAGGTGGTACGCGACCATCCTAGAAAAGTGGTAGCGGGGGAGGGGAATGAGCTGAACCAGTGGCAGCACCGCACAAGCCTAAGCGAGAGACGGCTGGAGCTGCAAGGCTGTCAGGGCTCAGTGGAAGCGCCAGGATTAGTGCCAGGCTCCAGCTGGAAAGCAGCACTGATCCTGGCGCTTCTGCTGAGCCCAGAAGAAGCGCCGATCAGCTGGAATGTTGCAGCATCTCCAGGGTCTTGTGATTTACATTCAGATGCTTGGCAACTGATTCATATTTATGATGGTCACAGTGTCCCAGGGTCATGTGAAGTGACCAAAACCTGCTGCAACCACCCAGCAGACAGGGGGAGTAAAAACCAAACACCCCCCCACACGCCCGCTGCCAATCCTCAACAGAAATGCTCACAACAATGAAAACCTTGGACAGGAGGAAGAGCGCCGCCAGGCGGGCGGGCAGGTGTCTTGCTCGGCTGTGGCTTGGGGGGCACTTTTTTCAGTGCCATTGTAACTTCGAACAGTCACTAAGCGAACTGTTGTAAGTCGAGGACTACTTGTACTTTATCACTTTTTTCCTTTTTTTTTTTTTTTTGGTCATCAAGTTTTTGACAGCTTGTTAGGTGACTGGTGGTACTCTGATATCGCCATATCCTAAAAGTGGTACAATGGGTGAAAAGGTTGAAAAGCCCTGCTCTATACTGTCTTTTCTAACCCATACATTTATTTAGAAGAAAACCAAAGCAGCTTTCAATATTTTCAAGTTCAACCTTCTCATAAGGGATTTCAAGGGAAGAAGCAGATTAGCTAATATTATATATCTTATTGGGAATCTGTTGAAAAGCTCCAGTGATCCCGAGCTTGAAATCAGTTTTCTTAAGTTATGTTCCATGTTGAAGATAGAATGTGTGAAGCAGAATTTGAAATTTTAAGACACAATCCAAAGGCTATTTTACCAAAGAGCATGTTTCACTGATCTGTGGTAGTGACATATGAATAAGTGTTGCTTAGGTTCCTACTGCAATTATTATTTTTAAATTACAGAGGTACCTCAGTACTCGACTTTTTCAAAATTCAGCAAAAATCTTGTCCCAGTACTCAATGCGCAAGATAGAACGTGCTGGTGTCTTCCGCCTAGTGCAGGGGTAGGCAACCTTGGCTCTTTTATGACTTGTGGACTTCAACTCCCAGAATTCCTGAGCCAGCCATGCTGAGGAGAAAGGGAGAGGTTTCCAAGCTGAGCCATGCTGGCTCAGGAATTCTGGGAGTTGAAGTCCACGAGTCATAAAAGAGCCAAGGTTGCCTAGCCCTGGCCTAGTGACTTGCTACTCCTTCCGGCTGAAATAAAGGGTCACATGGTAGGTCACGTGGTTTGCTTTGTACTTGTTGTTTTTAGTACTCGTTGCACCTCCTGGAACGAATTCCGGACGAGTACTGAGGTACCACTGTATATTGTATTTATGGGTTCTGACTGAGTGAATAATACTTACCAGTTGCTAGCCTTCCCCAGTGTTCTGTGATCCTCAACAGTGGGCCTACTAAACATAATCTGTGATCCTGAGAGGTTTGCCTTGCTGGTTCTGATTAGGAGAGATTGTATACCTTCCTCTGCAACAGCTAAGGATAGTGTAATTTCACCGAGACAGAATTGCCGGATAAACCTTAAGCAGGTACCTCCCAGTGTCATGGCTGGGAGAAGAACAGATCTGTTGACTTGAAAAGGCAGAAGGAAAAACTCCAGGACAGTTCTTTAAACCCAAGGACAGTTGTATTCTGTAACAGACGGAACTGTGTACAGGTGACTTCCTTCTGGTCTGCAGTAAAATAAATTACCTTGTCGAGTCTGTGAAGTTTCTGCTTTTTTAAATGAGCCTGAAGTTGAGTTTTGGGAGAGTTGAGATTTATTACCATTCCCATGCGAAATCTGATATTGTGGTCAGAGGTAGGTCTTAATGAACAAGAGAAACAAAGAGCAATATTTTTTTAGGCCTTTGGCAGGGATCCTTTCTGGAGATTGGAATTTGCTGAAGTCAGATGAAAAGTCATAGGAGGAGCAAATGACAAAATGAGCTTTGTGCCATTACAATGCACTCTGTCCGTTTGGCACATGCACTGTGACACTACACATACATACCAAAGATACGGAGTTGCACCATAAGTTTAAATTGTTTGAATACTGGAAATGCTGATGACAGAAGTGCTCAAATATGTCCATCCTCCAATATTCAACATACATATTAGCATATACATTCAAATTCTGTCTCTATGAAAAGCAGAATAACTGTTTCATTCTAACTTTTCATTGGTCAGTATGATATGTCTTTTACGAATTGCTGGCATACTTTGAAATGAAACTCTTGCCTTCTAAATGTTCATTTAAAAATTAGTTTCAAGTCACCTCGGACTTGTCACCTCAGACTACACATCCGCTATGTATGATGCTGGCTTAATGTTGTGGATGGAATCAAACTAATATTGATCAGGTTCAACAAGTATACCTCTAGCAAGATGGTACTATACTGTATTTAATATTGCATATGGGATGTTATTTAAAAATGTCTTTCATCTGAGCCAAATTTCAATCTTCTATAGTTTGTCTAGAACAGAAAATAGTGGAGAAGCAAACACTGAAATAAATTTATGGCAGAATTATTGATTCATTGCACAATCAGCCAGATGTTCAGACTTGATTTGGCTTTTTGTCTATTTTATCGAGTCCTTCCCAAGGACCTGGGATAGGTAGAGGTGGATATTTGATGGTGTTACTGATATTGTCGCAGGATGTGAGCTGTTCCAATTAAAGCTGCTTTTTCAATTGACTGATGGTGAATTTGTCAATGCCAATGGTGTTCAAATGGTACTCAGCTGTTTTGAGATTGTATCCAAGGCACCTATTACTAAAGGTCAGGGGTCTTCAAACTTGGTCCTTTTATGACTTGTGGACTTCAACTCCCAGAATTCCTCAGCCAGCGTGCCAGGCTGAGGAATTCTGGGAGTTGAAGTCCACAAGTCATAAAAGGGCCAAGTTTGAAGACCCCTGCTATAGGTACTAGCTTTGCTTTCCTTTGCCACAGTCATTCTATTTTTATTTGCAGGTCTTTGTATTTTGTTATCTTCTCCAGTTGTTTCTCTTCTCTTCTGCTGTCACCAGGTACTATCATGTCCACTATCCAGACTTTTTTGTCTTTCTTACTGATAGTTAAGTTTGGGGTCTTATGTGGCAGGTGCCTATCTGTTTGAATTCTAAATTCCCAGAGCAATTTAGCTTCTTCATTTTCTATGACTTTCTCTATTTTATGGTCCCAGCAGTTCTTGCTTGCAGGCAAATTATATTTCTTGTAGATCTTCCGATGCACCATTGTTGCTACTTTGTCATGCTGCTGTTTGTAGTCAGTCTGTGTGATCTTCTTGCAGCAGCTTACCAGATGTTCCACTGTTTTTTCAGCTGCTTTGCATAGGCAGCACTTAAGGCTTGATCTTGTGCAGCCAGAACGAGCCCTTTGGTCTTTTTCTTCAATGTTCCTGTTCTTAGCCATTGTCAGATCTTGTTATTATCAGTTTTCTCTGATTTTTTTTTTAATATACTGGCCTTGTAATGCCTCCACTGTGTTTTTCATTTGGTCTTTCTTTTAGGCCAATTTGGTCTCTCCAATAGTCAGTAAGCCTTCCTGGTATAATAGCTTCTTCACTGCTTTCATGGAATTAGTCTGCAAGGCTTGTTCTTGAGCAGCCAAAATGAAGCCTTCAGTTTCTTTCTTTAGCACCCCTGATATCAAACAGCTCCATATTAGCTTTGTATCTGTCTTTCTACAATGTCTTTCAGGTATTCACTATGCATAGGCTTCTTCTTCCAGTTAGAAAGTCAATGCTCATTTGTTTCCTTTCAATATTCTGCTTTCAGTCTTGTTGTTTTCAAGAGATTTCCCTTGTTCCCTCCTTCAACAAAAGCTCTTTTGCTTTTTTATATTGTCATACATTGTTATTATTATTTGCATTTGCTGCCTGTTCTCACAATGAGGCTACTCTAGGTAGCTCACAACAATAAAAAATGAAGAAACAAAAAAAGAAGTTTAAGCAAAGCAAGAGTAAAATAATAGAACAATAAAACAAACAAGGAAAAAGAAAAATAAGAAAATATATCTAGATACGACTAGAATGCAGATCAGTGTGAAAGTTATTAGCTTAACAGTGAACAGCAAGACAAAACTGTCCCCTGTGGATATCATCTCCTTTCTTTGTGATATTCCAGAGATAAATAGTGATTATGCAAAGTGCACACTTAACAAATGGACCATGATCCATTTCTTATGGCAAATCTTATATTCTCCTCCTCCACCCTAATTTTGCAGTAAATATTCATAAGAGGAAAATCAAATTGTGGTTGACTATATTTCCTAGAAATTGTTCCTATGACTATTATATAAAGCATAGTATCTTAGTGAAACATTTCCTTTTCTGATATAACTTGCATATTTTTCATGCAGCTGTGTAACACTGTTCCTAAACCAAGCATAGACAATTCAAGATTCCATCATATAAAGGGCCAATAAAGCAATTAATAAACAAAACAACTTTGTCTTCTCTGAACTTTTAAAAGGTATGATCTGAATGCAAAAGGCTACCTTACTCATCAAGAATTCCTACAAAAAATGGGTGTGGAGAATATACCTCCTGATAGTGGCTTGAATACGCAGTTTTCAGCTGATAACTATCCACACTTTATGGAACATTACAAAAGAGAGGAAAAGAAACACGTTGACATCAATGAAATCATAAATAAGATCAGGTAACTAATTTTCTTGATCACTATTCTTATATATATGAGTTGAAGACGAATGTGGACCAATTAGGTCATTTTATTGATTTTTTGGGAAGCCCCTTCAGATGGCTTTGTATGTTACTTTAATGGTGAAGCAAGTCATTAATATTTCTGTTGTTATTTCAGTCAGGGCAGCGACAGTATTTTATATTTTTTGGGTGCCTTCAATCAGTTTTTCATTCCTGGTGACTGCCTGGACTAGTTTTTCAGAAGTGCTTTACCATTGCCTGGTTCCTATAAGACTGAGAAAGAGTGACTGGCCCAAGGTCATCCAGCTGGATTTGTGCTTTACCCACTATACCAAGCTGGCTCTCATTTCATAGTTACCTTAGAATAACAAATAAACTCCAGTTTGCCAGTCCAGATATTGTGTACTATGTATAGGTTTGTATTTTCAGTTGACAGAAATCAATATATCAGACATATAATCGAAAATAATTTTGTTTCTGCAGCCCTGATGCAGATACATTTCCTTGGGAATAAGCCTTATTTTGCTGAAAAAGAGGTTAAAGTCAATCTGTGTATATACTATTAAAATTCTGATTCCTATAACCTTTAACTGGAAGAAACTGTGCATTACAGAGCAAAACATTTTGAACCAAACTACCGCAAATGAGCTAACTTACAGAATCCTTCCAAAATCCAGGAACCATGACTCATGGAAATGAAATTTGACATTTTATGGCATAAAACCAAACATGTCATAAAACATTTCCTGTGCTATGCTAAATAGTTCAGCACGGGCTATTTTCAAGGCAGATACATCTCTGAATGTATCCCAACTTTTCCAGTGAAGGAAATACATTAGAAGTTCTGCCAGTGTTGAAGGCATGGCGGAGTGTGGTAATGCATTTATGAAACAATGACCCAAGGGAATTGTCTATTGTTTCTTAAAGAATAAAATGAGCCTCTGTAAATATATGTACACTGAACCCTGCCTAAGTTTTCTCAGACCCTCATTTCTGAATATCCTTTGCCTTAAATTACTTGTCTGCTTGCAGTGTTTGTTCAACGGTCATCTATCTCTATAATTCTTTAGTTTTCTATCTCTTTTCTCTCTGCATCTCTATTTATATCCTCTATCCAATAACCATTCCTCTCGTGGCCATTCTCATAGAAAGAAAAGTTTTAGATTTCCCCATTCCTAGAAACATTATTGTAAATATACTTATTTCTATCAATTCTGTTTTTCAACCTTAGCAACTGTGTGGATGCCTGCACTTCAACTCCAGAATACCCCAGCCGGCATGACAGCTGAGGAACTGGGAGTTGAAGTTCACACATTGTGGCTGGGCAACTCCAGGAGCTGAGTCCACATACATGTTAAAGTTGCTCAGGTTGAGAAACACTGATCTAAAAGAAGGCCAAAGATAGGGACTTCTCCAGAGAGATTTAAGAATCTGTTCTCTGATCCAATAGCCTCCATTTGTTTCTCTAAGAATTTCCTAGAAACATGGCTGGCACCAACTTGAAGAAAGTTGGTTTAAGTCCATTAGATGTTATATTTTTCTGTGTGATATCTATTGGGGTAAATTTTTCCTCCACCCTCCCTATGAGTATGGCACCAAAACAATCCAAAGCAATTGATATAATTGGTGGCTACCTTTGAATGCTCCTTGATACCCTTATATCATTGTCTCTTCTGCTTCACATATAACTACAAAACCAAAATTTGGCTACCTTATTCTCCTTCATTGAAGATGGCAAAAACAAAGAGGAGACTCCCTAAATCATTGTAATAGTTTTTGTTGTTCTGCAATACAATGGACCTTCCTTCATTCTGCTTCTATAATACAGAAAAACCTTCTGTAAATTGCTGTTCTTTCCATTCTGCCCAAATGTTTTATAAAATATGTTTCTTAGCTTATAGTTTGCTCAGAATTCATCTGCTAAAGACTTCTGAGAAACTTTGAATTCAAAGAAAGAGGCAATCTGGATGTATATATTTTTCTTTTGTTTTAGCTCAAAAGGAACAAATATCCCAAATTAGAAACCTTTAAAAAGGGATTGTCCTGTATTTCAAGAGAAATTCAAAACATTGGCAAGTGAAGTGATTTTTTAAAAAAAATATGTTTTGTTTTGGCAGCCTGGCTAAATCCATAGTTTTCAACATATACTTTGTACTTGGGATTTAAATTTTTATTTTTAGCCATGATTGGAATAATTACTATTGGCAACCATTTACTTGGTCCAAGAAATGTCTAAATGTCTTGATTTTCTAAAAATAAGGAGAGAAAGTAGATTGTGATTACCCTTTTTTCATTTTTAGCATGTACTAGAAGATAGTTTTCAGTCAATGCAGCCAGCATTGTAACTGCTTAGGCATGTCTCATGCATCCAAAAGGATACAGGAGTCTTGCTGCTGATGTCATATTGCAGATTCATATGGTATTTGAAATCAGCATTCCCTAACCTTTCTGGCTTTGCAGACCCGGGGGGGGGGAGAGGGGATGGTTCCACGCGAGTGGTGGGCAAGTGCATGCGCGCAGCTCCATTGGTGCAAGTAGCGGTCATGCGGGCCCGCCGCTTGCACCAATAGAGCTTTGTGCGTGCACGCATGCTTCTCATGCAAATGCAGCTGCGTGCATGCTCACCCAATATTCCTGTATCCCGGGGGCTGGGGACCCTTGTTTTAAATCTTAAGATACTGTTACAAATCAGAGTTCACTATTGTTATGGAGGATGCTTCTCAGTATTTATTAGTGTACTTTCACATCTCCAGAACATTTTTAGAGAAGCTGGGGACAAAATAAGGACATTGCTACATCTGAGGGACTTGAAGAGGATTAAGGTAGTGTTTCTTAACCATGGCTGCTTGAAGATGTGTGGACTTCAATGCTGGCTGGGGAAAATTGGGAGATGAAGTCCACACATCTTCAAACAGCCAAAGTTGGGAAACATTGCCTTAAGGTCTGCAGATGCTGATGGTGTATTTTTTAGCTGTTAAACTTCTCTGTACCTATCCAAGAGGTGGCCCCAGCCAGTTTTGGTATGTGGTGTCCCTACAAAGCCCAGTGTGGCTCTTGAGCCAATTGAAGTTGTACACCCCTGAGTGACAGGACTGCACATATGAGATGCCATCTTTGCATAGCCCATCAGTATTTTCCTTATGTCTAATGTGTGATGGAGAGGTAATGTGAAGAATTTGCCTCGTCACTAGGAGTTTGCCTCATCACTAGGTGAGGTCATTATAGAAATTATGTAATGTATGTTACTTGTGGAATGACATTAGCCTCTATTGAACACCCATACCATGTAAACTCACCACTGCTGTAAATTTGAGACATGTCTATCTAGAGCTCATTTCATCATCTCTTGGATTGCCATGATATAACCATTTTCCACTGAAGTTGTAGAAAAGGAGCCTTCCCCTATCTATTCCCTGTTTGTTCTTTTTCCCATCTATTAGAAGAATCTAAGGAAGAGGGAAGATGTAACTCTTGGACAAAGGCTGTTTTATTTATATATGCTTAATCAGCTCATCAGGTCAGCCAGAGTTTGATCTGTGTTTTAGCCTTTGAAGAAGCCTTTGAAGAATACATTTGAGGCAAAACTGATAACATTTAGATAATTTCTATACACATCACATTCTGTGATGTAATGCAGATTCATATGCTATTTCTAGTAATCATGATAGAACACAGAACATAGAATAATAGAGTTGGAAGGGACCTTGGAGGTCTTCTAGTTTTTCAAGCAGGAGACCCTCTACCATTCCAGACAAGTGGCTGTCCAGTCTCTTCTCTTGCTTGTTTCTTGGTGTTCACAGATTTGTTGCTTGATTATCTTTTCCAGGATCTTCCCAGGTAGTATCAGGCTGATTGGTCTGTAGTTTCCTGGATCTGTCCCGTCCCCCCCCATTTTTGAAGATGGGAACCACATCAGCTCTTTTCCGGTCCTCTAGTAATTCCCTGGTGCTCTAGGATCTTTGAAAGATATAGTTCAGTGGTTCTGAGATTTCACCCAGCTCGTTCAGAACTCTGGGACGTGATCAGTCAGGTCCCAGTGATTTCAACTCATCTAAAGCGGACAGTTGTTCTCTTACCATTTTCTTGCTTATTTGAATTTGTATTCCTAGTCTGCCTTTTATGGTTCTGTTTTTGGTAGGTTGGGCTGTATTATCTTTTTGCATGAAGACAGATGCAAAAAATGAATTAAGTAGCTCTGGTTTCTCTCTACTGCCTATTACTTTCTTGTCGTCTCTCATTGGTGGATCAGTTATTTTGTTGACTTTTTTTCTTTTTTTTTATATGTTGAAAGAAGCTTTTTTAATTATTATTTTTATATTTGTTGCAAGTCTTAGCTCATTCTGAGCCTTAGCTTTTCTGACTTCAACTTTGCAAGTTCGGGCTATTTGTTAGAATTCTGCCTTAATTATGTGCCCCTCTTTCCATTTTTTGTTCTTATCCTTTTTGTCTTTCAGTTTATCAGAGTTCTTTGTGTAACCATGCTGGTTTATTCTTGGATTTCTTGGTTTTCTTTTTCAATGATAATTGAGCTGGACTAGGCTTTTATAATCATATTTTTCAAGAGTTTCCCAAGCTTCTTGAGTCGTTGTCCCCTTTAAGATTTTCATCCATGGTCACTCTCCCCCAAAGTTGCAGCAACTTCATCCCCTTCTATCACTTCATTTCTATTAGTAAGAATTAGGTCCAGTATAGCTGTCTATCTACTTCCCTCCTCTACCTTCTAGATGACAAAGTTGTCAGTAAGGAACCTGTTCAATCTCCCACTTGATGCAGAGTTTGTCTCCCAGTTGATGTCAGGATAGTTAAAGTCCCCCATTAATACTGTGATGTGCTTCCTACAAAAAATTGTTAACTGATTAGCAAAAAATTGATCTATTTCTTCTGATTGGTTGGGTGGCCTGTAGTATACACCTATGGCAATGCCATTCTTTTTCTATTGATAGTGATATTGATATTCTAGGAGGCTTTCATCCTTGGTTTTGTGCATTTCTGTAGAGATGTAGTTATCTCTTACATATAAGGCAACTCCATCTCCCCTTTTGTTAGGTCTTTTTCTTTTGAACAGTTTGTATTCCTCTATAAGTACATTCGAGTTGTGAGTTTCATCCCACCAGGTTTCAGTAATGGCAACTATGTCATACTTGCCTTCGTGTACTAGTATTTCAAGTTCACCTTGTTTGTTCCCCAAACTTTGAGCATTTGTGTATAGGCATTTGAGACTTGTATGGCTGAGGGTATGCTTCCCATATATCCTACTTCATTGCTGAGTTTTTCTTCCTTCCCATCACTCCTTACTTCATTGTTTGATTGGTTCTCATGGAGTTTATGCTTGTGATTATGTCCTAAAGATCCTAATGATTGATCACCCTCCCCTCTCAATTTTACTTTAAAGCCCTTCTGATAAGTTAAGTCAGTCATTTTCCGAATACATTCCTCCTTGTTCTTGTGATGTGCAGCCCATCCCTTGCCAGAAGCTCTTCATGCAGGTAATGCAGACCATGGTCTAGGAATCCAAACTTCTCTTGGCAGCACCACATCTTGTCTCCTAGCAAACACTTTATTTGATATCTTTAGGAGATACCTATGTCATGAGCCATTACTTAGCATGCTAATCATAATGGTTCTCATTGATCTAAAAATGTTTTGAAAAAGGGTCTCCATAACCTCCATAACTTCAAATGTCCTCGGCTCTCTTCCAACACTCTTGAATCCTATCTCCATTATGGTCACACATCAGCAGGGATGGTGTTGGCTCCAGTTGCTAAAGTCTTCCTTTTAATGCCCTGCCACTTAATTGCTCTTTGTCAACCATCCCAACTTGGTCAATTAGAAAAGAAAGACTCTCAGGCCCATAGTTAGCCAAAGATATAATTTACTAAAGCCAAGGGGTTATAGAAGAAGCAAAGCTAGATCTGGAGTTTTCATGCCCAAAGCATATGGTTAACTTCCTCTTGGTCACATCCACCTCCCCTGGTTATCAAAGAATCCAATTAGTGCTAACAAATTGTTTGGGTAACAGTCCCTGTCTTCATGGGGTGGATTGTGCTGCATTCCTTTGCATGACCTTGGAACAGCCAGCAGTTCTCACAGGATGGTGCACTGCATAGTTTTGATTCCTCATGCTAACCTTCCCCTTATCCCAGCCCACCAATTCCCCCCCCCCCATTATGTATGGCAAGCTGTCAGCAGCCAATGAGTAACATAGCAGAATGGCAGCCATGACACTCTTCTTTCTTCCAGCCTCAAACCTGTCAGGAAAAGAAAGAAACATTTAGTAAAAGATGCTTCCCTGGAAAGACAAGGGCCCATTAATGGCTATCACAACTTCCACCACTTTCCACTTCTGTCTCTCTCGTACTCATTAGTTGGTATCCTCCCTCCTGACGCAAAGCCCATCCTCTGGCTAATACTATAAAATGGAATGCAAGTGTTTTAGAACTGTACATCTGTACATTAGAGCAGTGTTTCTCAAGCTTAGCAACTTTAAGATGTCTGGACTTCCAAATATGCTGGCTGGGGAATTCTGGGAGTTGATATCCAGACATCTTCAAGTTACTAAGCTTGAGAAACACTAAATTGAAGTGTCAGTCTTGGACTAAAGGCATCAAAGATCCTGTTTGTCTTGGGGAAGCCCAATATTAGGAGATCCCATGATTTTGTTTATTCCCATTGTTCCTATTGAATTTACAGTACTGAAATGAGCATCAGTGCTACTATCAGCTTTCAGGCACTAGAGGCAGGTAGGCTGAGGCCATAGCATTATTTTTTAAATCATAACATCCATCACTTTCTCTGCTATAATGAAGTGTGATTATTCAGCAGCACAAAGCAGAAATCACCACTGTTGTTTCTCATGTCTTTGATAATCAAGGGAAAAAGAAGCATGGGAAAGATATAATAATAAAGTTATAATAATAAAGGCAGCCTCAGCTACTAATCCTATCTCTACAGTTTTATCAATCTGTGCTTCATAACCAGAATGTCAAACTCATCATGTAACCATGCTGCCTAATACCCACTCTTGAGTTTTTTTATGTAACAATTATTTTTTAGACTTTCATCCATCTTTTTCAGCTTTTATGGAACAGTGTATGTTGCCCTTTGCATGAAGTATATGAACTTTTAAACAGGGTGAAGCCTCTTGATTTACAATGGTTTTCTGGTCTCCTTCTAGGGAGTCATTGGCTGGGTTATCAATGAGCAGATAGAGCAATATTTAAACAGACCATCTCTTTTTCTATTGCTAGAGTGTCCTTCTGTCAGGCACGGATATGGCCCTACCTTCTTAAAGCATTGTTATGTTGATGCCCATGTGACAGCTGTGAAAGCTGAGGCTTATATCCACCTATTTCCATTAGATGGGTTACCTGCCCCAGTCTTCAGGTTGGCAAGCTTTCTAATGATCCTTTTGGGTGATGCACAAAGACTGTGAGGAACGAAAACTGTTTTTCTGCACTTCTGGTGCTTTGAATGGTCTTCTCTGCGTTCACATAACAAACCTTACCCTGCTTTCTCCTTCCATATGCCTGTTTCTGCCAATACGGTTTGTTTTTTCCATGCAGTTCTGGGAAATGGAGGGGGAAAGCAGGAAACAAACTCAGGAGCACATATGCTGCTGGAGTGTGCTTTCTACCAAAAATCTCCATCAGCTCTAGAAGATTTTAAGAAAGGCAGACTGACACAAAACCCAAATGGGTAATGTGTAGATAAGCATTTGGCGAGCCACCACCACAAGCAAGCTTAGTTTCTTAATGGCTGACCATGTCCCACTCACACAAGCTCGACCAGGCTTCCCAATTCACAAGGAATCCGCTGTAATGCATCTAAACTTCGTAGCTGAGGAAATAGAGCTTATTTTTAACGAGAAAATGTAACTGAAACGTGGCTTGCTTTCAGAGAGAAGTATCATGAGTTCTCCCAAGACTTCCACAGGGCCTTCTTGCAACAGGATAAACATAAAGAAGGCTGCATATCGGTGGATAACCTACGTAAGATACTGGAAGACTTTCAATGTTGCCTTGGCCATGAACAGTACAGTGAACTTCTGTACAGGTTGTTATATTTGACACAGCTTTAATGGAATTAGACTTATTTAGAAAATAGACCATCCGTACAATCAGCAGACTAAGAACTTGGTCCAGACTACACTCATGATATCTGAGTGGATTTCACTGTATCTGGTGGATTTCACTGCATAGAAGAGTGTTTCTTTACCTTGCTAACTTGGAAGATGTATGGACTTCAACTCCCAGAATTCCCCACACATCTTCAAATTGCCAGGGTTGAAAAACCCTGGCTTAGAAAATTAGACCATCAGTTAGTTATTCGTGTGTTTGTTTTTGCCTTTCAACTCAATTATTAATCTACCAGTTTATTCATCTTTCATAAAAAGAAGTGGAATATATTATTTCATTCATAGATTAACATATGCCATAAATATTTTGTAACTGTGCATACATTTATTACCTTTGTCTTACAGACATATCTGCAGTTTCAGCAAATTGCTGAAATTGTGTTCAAGGCCTGCAACAAATTAAATATCTAAGAAAGTAGTCAAATTACCTTTTGATTTAATTTCGTGACTGATTTTACACATACTGCACAAAAACTGAAGAAGGAAACGGTTCAGGTATTTGCAAAAGTTCCAGAGAGTATGCTTTTGCCTACTGTGGTTGGTCTGATAAGAAATACTCTTTTTATTCCTTGTTTCCTGAGACCACACAGTAATAATAATCTATTCTTAAACTATTGTGCAAATACGTGCATTTTGTATAGCAAAAGAACATGAAGCTTTTTATGTGAGCCCAAGGACTCTGTAATAGTTAATTGAGGCAAACAACACAAAGGAACTGTTAAAAGTAAAATACACTTACCTTTCTAAGCTACAGTAGGCTTAAAATGGCATAAATTATAGAAGAATATGAGATTCAGGCAAATTTCATTCCCAAAGGAAAGGAGTGAAATTCCAAAGCAGTATCTTTTATTCTGCTTTTAGAAAAGTGACTGGAAAGAGAAGCCAAACCTAAACAAAATCTTTTCACTTTACCTTAAATCAAGTGATTATGCTCCTTTGAATTAAGCTTGTAATAAGAATTTTTGCTGCATGCTCTTTTCCTCAAAGACTGTTTGATGATAAATACTTCCATTCATTGTAATTTTTTGCAAACTAGTCCTTTCTAGACCGAAAAGAGCTTTTCCTCTCCACCACCCTGCCTTAAATAATAGAGCAGATTAGCATATGCATTTGGTTTTATTACTCAAATGTTAATACCGACTTGGCAATTTATTCCTCCCACTGAAGTGTGTTGATTATTTCCTTTCCCACTGTTTCTCTGGTATTTGAGCCAGCTTGACACGGGCCTATGTAAGCATTGCAGCTGCAAGAGGCAAACACAATGCTCTCTAAAGGGCTGTGGGGGGCACAGAACTGCTGATATTGGGGGCTCTATGTTCTGTTGCTTTTATCTTTTTTTTGCATTTTGGCACCTCTTCATTAAAATGGTTTCCCACCCCATCTAATATGCCATTCTGGCAACGATCATTTTCGAAAGAATACTGTGTAACTGTCTTTCAGCGAAAACCAAATAAACAAAAATATGCTGTTGGATTGCTGGTCAACGCAGTCAATATAGCCTAAGGAAAGAAGTGAATGCAGTCTTGAGTGATGATGCCCTTAAGTCACGTCTGCCTCCAGGAGAATACATGATATCCCCATAAAGGTTGGGGTATCATTTGGAGGTTATTTTTTCACCTCAAGCCTAAAGTTCTGGGATTCCCTGGTGGTGTCCCATCTGTGTATTAACCAGGTCCAGTCTTCCTGTTGCCAACAGTTATCAGAAAGCCAATTTTAGGGTCATGTATCTTAGATGGATTCCCCATCTATTATGGTGACTTGCACTTCTTGGATTTCCCACTTCAGGAATGGGGCGTCTTGCCCAACTGGTTCAAAGTCATGCAGTCAACTTTCATGCTGGCTCAGGAATTCTGGGAGTTGAAGTCCACGAGTCATAAAAGAGCCAAGGTTGCCTACCCCTGCCCTACATCAACTTTTCTCAACCTCAGCAACTTTAAGATGTGCAGACTTCAACTCCCAGAATTCCCTAGCCAGAATGGAGAATTCTGGGAATTGAAATCTGCACATCTTAAAGTTGCTGAGGTTAAGAAATGTTGCCTTACACCAAACTGGCCCCCAGTTTAATGAACAACTTATCTTTGGATCCAGCCTTTAGTCACTGAGATACTATAGGTACTTAAGTTTAGATTCAATTCTTCCCATTTTCTCTAGGGTTTTTACCCAGCATCATATTCCAGAAGATATGCAAGACAGAAATTCAAAAGCTAAACCATCAGATTAAATATATGCAAATAAATAATTGCTTATTTCCTAGTATTGTAGCCGAGCACTAAGAAAAACAAAAACAAACCACAGCCTTCAGCTGGCAGGCAAGAGATAAATATCATTGCCAGTGCTAGCTAGCCATTTTGCAGCCCTCAGACTATATCAAAACTGCTACTGCATTATTAACAATTATTTTAGAAATAATATTTAGGAAATCTTCAGTCTTATTTTTCCCTCCTCAGTTTAGGAATTCATATAGCGGAGAACAAGCTCTCGTATTTTGATTTTCTAAGAGTTATTGATGACCGCGCAGCATTCAAGTACAAGAAAAGACATACTGTGCCCCCTGTACCGCCAGTCAGCTTTGTGCAACTCAGCATAGATGAAGCTATGGCTAAAATAAAAAAAAGTGTTACGGATTCTTCTGATTTGCTGTACAAGGTGAGTACTGTGTAAATTGCTTCAGCGCTCACTGCCCACATGGAGAAAGAGAAAATTCTGTGATCCAACTTGTGTTTCAAGGAGACATCAAGCACATAGAAAACTCTTTGTCGGGGCAATGCATAAAAGGATTCCAGAAACGGTCCCAAGAAGGTGGTCCCGGGTGCAAGGTTGCGGGTTTCTATTGTGTCTAAGAAGTAGATCTATTTCTCACCCTATCACAGGATGGTGCCTTCTCAGACATGGAACTCCCCACTGAATCCTGGACAAAAGGGGTATTCATATCAGCTTTCCTTGGGGAAGACCACCCAGGGAGACAAAACCATGCCCGTAAGACTATGAAAACACACATTACTTCTAAACAGTTGTTAGAGTAATGACTTCAGCTTAAGGCCTAAATTTGTGGTGCTTATGATGTTCTGATCCTGCTGAGCCATTTCATTGCTAAGTTTCCCAGTTCATGAAAATCAATTTGGGGTGGGGAAAAGAGAACAAGTTTCTAACTCAGATTGTATCACGTTGAACCAAAAATTAAAAGTGATGACTCGGAGCCATTCCTCTTAGTTCAGTAAAAGGATGCTGTGTGTCTTGCATTTGGTCATTAGTCAAAAAAATGGATGGAATCTGTCTGGAAAATCTGGAAGATTTTCTTCCCTTTGTTACAAGATAACATAAAATCTGAAAACTTATGTTATACATATGTATTTATTGAGGCACCATTAGAAGGCAGAAGCATAGTGTATCAAGCATAGTATATCAGCTACTTCATTACCATATATTTTACACATGCGTGCGTGCACACATACACACCATCTGCCAAAAGAAAGAAAGAGAAAGAAGTGAGATTTAAAGCATAGAATATAGCACTGGAAGGGACCTTGGAGGTCTTCTAGTCCAATCCTCTGCTCAAGGTAGGAACGTTGTACATCCCAGTCAAATAATTGTCTCTTTTGAAAACCTCCAGTGATGGAGCATCCACAACTCCATGAGGTAAGCAATTCCACTGATTAATTGTTCTCACTGTCAGAAAATCTCCCCTTACTTCTAGGCTGGCTCTCTCTTTAACAAGCTACCCCCATTACTTCTTGTCATGCCCTATGGTGCTTTGGAGAATATGTCAATCCCCTCTTCTCTGCGACAGTCCTTCAAGTACTAGACGATAGTTATCATGTCCCGCCTAATTCTTCACTTTGCTGGACTAGACATATCTACTGTAGCTCCTTCAATCATTTATCATTTGATTTAGCTTCTACACCCTTTGCTATCTTTGTTGCACTTCTTTGCACGCTTTCAAGGGTTTCAAAATATTTTTTGTATCCTGACTAGAACTGGATAAAGTATTCCAAGTGTGGCTTCACTAGTGTGGTATAAAGCAATACAATCGCTTTTGGGATCTTGATGCTGTCCCTCTGTTGAGGTGCAGCTGCCAGAAAACCCAATGCACTCTTAGGGTACAAGACTGCATTGGCTTTTTTGATAGCTGCAGCTCATTGATGGCTCATATTTGAGCGGTGGCCCATTAGGATATCTAGATTTCTCTCACAGTTACTACTGTTGAGCCAGATACCACCTGTTCTCTACCTGTGCATTTAATTTTTCTTGCCCAAATACAGGACCTTACTTTTCTCACCACTGAACTGCATCTTGTTAGATAGGGCCAGTATTCAAGTCTGTCAAAATCCTTTGAATCTTGAGCCTATCTTCCAAAGTGTTAGCAATTCCCTACAGTTTGGTGTCATCTGTAAATTTGATGAGTTCCCCTTCTATCCCCTCATCTAGATCATTTATGAAGATATTGAAGAGTACTGGGCCCAAGATAGAACCTTGAGGTATCCCACTGCATGCTTTCCTCCATGTAGGTGTAGATCCATGGAGGACTCTAAACTGAGTTTGCGCGTTCATCTGGTGGTAGTACTGTCTATCCCACATTGTTCTGTCTTACAAAGAAGTAGGTTGTGGCCTACTTTGTCAAATGACTTACCGAAGTCCAAGTATACTATGTAGCATTTTGCTGGTCCACTAATTTTATCACATTAACGATCTATCTCAATTTTCCAATCCCAGGCTTATATCTTTCTTCTTCTTCTTCTTCTTCTTGTGTCATATCCGTTATCGGACGTTGGCGATCACGTTGGCGATCCTGTTTTTATCAGCAGCCGCACGAAAAAGTGCTGCTGAGTTTTGTCCAAACCAGTCCCTTAGATTTTGAAGCCATGATGTTCTTCTTCTGCCTGGACATCGTTTGCCTTCAATCTTTCCCTGGAGGATTAAATGGAGTATGCCGTATTTTTCTGGGTGTCGCATCACATGTCCGAAATATTCTAACTTTCGTTTTTAATTGTTTTGATGATTTCCCTTGGCTTTCCCAGGCGGCTTAAAACCTCCTCATTTCTGATCTTGTCCACCCAGCTTATACGTAACAGCCGCCTGTAAATCCACATTTCAAATGCTTCTAGTCTCTTCAGGTGGCCTTCTGCCAGAGACCAACTCTCTACTCCATAGAGCAGGATAAAAAAAATATAGCATCTGACAAGCCTGATTTTCAGTCTTAGGCTTATGTCATGACTGCAGAAGACCTTTTTCATTTTGAAGAATGCTGTTCGAGCTTTCTCTATCCTTGTCTTTACTTCAGCGGTCATGTCCCAGCTTTCATGTAAATTAGAACAGAGGTGCGTGATCCTTTCAACTTTTTCTAGTGGTGTTCCTTCTGAATTTACTGATGGCAAGTTAACGGGTTGTTTGCTGATGACCATGATCTTGGTTTTTGAGGTGTTAAGCTTCAAGCCATATTTTCCAGATGTTTCTGTGACTCTGTTGATGAGGAGCTGAAGGTCTTCATACTTACTGGCAAGCAGAACTGTATCGTCAGCATATCTTAAGTTGTTGATCCAAACACCGTTTACTTTGATGCCAGCATCGATGTTCTCCAGTGCCTCGTTGAAGATTGACTCAGAGTAGATATTGAACAGCAGTGGAGACAGAATACATCCCTGTACCTGTGCTAATTCTTACAATGTGTTAATTCCCACTTTTTTCCCGCCCTTGTATGTTTTCTTGTTTCTCAGTTTATTAGTATCAGCCATACACTCATGATAGAAAGATACTTTTTTGGGTTGGTTCTCCTCATCAGCTGTATGTGGTGCCAGCTCATTTCATTCATGAAGATATCAAATTATTTGCCAAGGCCAGGGTACCTCATCACATTCTTTCATTTATTAAGCGAGCAACTCTGTCAAAAGGGAATATAAGATTAGTTGCCATGACTTGTTTATGGCTCTTATTAAGGGTTGTATTCCTAACTAAGGGTTCACAAATATTTGGTTTAAAATCTATTTGAGGATCTTGCCTAGAGTAGACATCAAGTGGATAGTTACGCAACTTCCCAGGTCTTCATTCTTCTTCTTTTTGAAGATGGGGATCACATTTATTGTCCTTCAAGTCTTCTGGGACTTTTCAAAGATTACCAGATGCAGCTCTGCAGTTACCTCTGCTAGTACTTGCCATGTTATTCAGCTGGTCCTAGGGACTTGAGTTCATTTAAATTAGCTGTGTCCTCTCCCTTGCCTTGTCTTTTCTGAGCTGCAATCCCATCTTACTTTCAGGCACTTTGGGGTCTTCAGCCAGTTCCTTCTTGTTGGTGAGAGTTAGGTCCAAGACAACGGTCCTCCCCCCCCCCTTATTTCTTCCTCCATTTTTTAACAAAGAAAGTTGTCAGCAAGGAAAACCGGAATTTATTGGACCCATGACTTTTGGCAGATAACATTTTACAGATTTTCCCCATCCTGTACTTCAGTCACTGGCATAGGAAGGCCTGGTCTACCTGGATGGAATACACTCCCACAACAATATCCCTTTTGTTCCCATTTAATGACACACAGGATGATTTTTTTATTTATAAGCAACAGAATAGTTCAGTAATTTGTTTTCACACTCTAATATTTGTTTAAGTCCCCAGTGTATATATGTTTGTATGTATATGGCTATACATTATTAGGTCTGTGTAAGTTTACAAAGGGAAGCTTGCTTCAACCGAGATTCATTTATAGGCCCTCAAAATGGTATGGAGTCGCTTGGCGTTCTCCTTCAGGCAAAAGTCCTCTTCAATGAGTTCCACACAAGAAGATTGAAAAGTGGAAGCTGAAGTGGTGCCACGCAGACTAGGCAGTTTCAGCAAATGCCGTGATGTCTCCTGAACAGGGGGCAGGCTGTCCAGACTGGGCACCCTTTGTGACATGCCAAAGACCTTCCAGACTAGAGCACTTCAGCACATGGGAATCCTGCACCATGTGCCAGCTCTGCATGGCTTGAAAGCACTTCAGCCATTGCTGGGAGAGAAGACTGAGGGAAGCTCCTACAGCTTCGACGTGCCACACACCATCAAGCAAGTCATCTTGCTATTCCATTGGCCACCCACAGGGCTGAATGTTAGAGTGGGCCCAAGCCACTCATTCTGGTGAGAGAGAAGTTCTTTTCAGCACAAGTCTGAAAACTTGGAAGACTAAACCTCTGATCCTGACGACTGACCCAGATTGGATCCTGCAACATTATTCTGGGACACATGCATTTGCCTTCATTCATGGACCCAAGTTGCTTTGCACAGGCCTATGCACCTGCCAGGAGGCTTGTGCTCACAGACAACGGGACAGTTAACACGAATCAATGCAATGTCCAAATGAAATGAATGGATGTTTAATCCACACATGTTTAGAAATGCATACCAGAAAGTTCCCCTGCTGTTCAAAGCTCTCTCCATCTTTCAATGAATGCCCAGTGCTCTCCGGCTGAGTTGGTTGCTATAGGCGATGGTTGTAAACAGATATCCCCCCCCCCCCGCACTAGGCGAAATAATCCTGCAGGGAGAAAAGGCTGTTTAAACCAGCTCAGCTCCTAAAGTGCTGGGATGAGAATTCACAGGGAAGTTCTTTGCACAATTTGGTATGTTTGCATATACGTTGAAGCAAAGAAGGTTGCATGCTCTCTCCTATTCTTAACATTCTGTATGAGCTTTTCTACAAAGAAATAAGATTGTCCCAAACCAGCTTCTTCTTCTTCTTCTTCTTCTTTAGCTACTATGCTTGTTTCTCCCCCACAGGCCTTCTCTGCTTTCGATAAGGACCGCACTGGGACAATTTCAACCCTTGATTTCCGGCAGGTGCTGCACCATTTCTGTTTCACACTTTCAGAGAAGCAGTTTAACCATCTTCTGAAACTGCAGCGACTTCGGGGCGAACACTCCATTGACTGGAAATATTTCCTGCAAAAATTCAACCTCCTCTCAGAGGTAAGAATTGTCGGTCACTCTACTGTACGTGGGAAGGAAGAGCAGTGGAGGCAACTGGGGCAGGAACAGTTTTATTTGGCAATAGGGATCCATGCGTTTGAGAAATTGGAGATATTGGTCTGTTTCCAAATGGCTTGAAGTCACAAGGCCAGATCAGAAGCAAAACTGACCCTTGCAGCCTTATTCCCTACTGCATCTGCTCTGCTCAGTCTTTCCAATCCAAAGTATGGGGGGTGGGGTGGGGTGTCCTTAAACTTTATCAAACATTCCCTGGGTTTAAATAAATGGGATGCAAATTGGCTGGATGGGAGGAGAGTGATCCAGGTCATGTGTATTTGTATGTCTGGGTACGTTCAGGGGAAATCCTCCTATTAATACATATGGGGGCGAGACCTATTCTTGGAGGACAAGTGGAAATGTATTCCTGTCAAAGGGAAACAGATCTCTGGACTTCTTCCTTATTCCAATCTCTTTAAAGCAGGGATATTTTTTTACGTATTTCATTCACTTGAATGATTTCCTGCTGAAAGCATATTAAAAGGCTATACAACTTCTCACCCCCACCAAAGGCCACTGTACTTCCAATCCTAAAAAACTTGGACATCTATATACTATTAAAACTCTTGTGATTGATTGTTTGTAACCTTCAATTGGGTGAAACCATATCATAGGCAACAATTTTTGAATCAACATACTTCAAATGGGCTAACTTACAAGATGCATCCAAAATCAGGGAACCACGGCTCCTGTGGGATTGAAATTTGACAATGTTATGGCTGCGCCATACGTCTGCGCTGCCATGGTTAGCCATACACATGTGAATGACATTTCCAATGCTCTCTCCCAGAAAAGTCAATGGAAAAGCCAGCAGGCTGTTGTTCCCACTACCACTGCATTTTTGCCCACCTGTGGTCATTCTGTTTCTCTATTTAGATAGGCAAATATCTTTGAAACAATGACCCAATGATTGTCAATTTTCCATTAATGTGGAGTGGTTTTTTTATTATAAATGTTAGCCCTATTTCTTTCCTAATTACATGAGAAATTAACCCTACACAGGCTAGCATTCAGACATCCCTTCAGAACTCTTCATCTAAGGGAAGACTAAGTTTCCCACCACTTCTGAATTAGACCACGAACCTCAAGAACATGTTCTGAACTTATTAAAGCAAAACCAATAAAAACTCTTTGCTTCCTATACTTGTTGATATCAGCTGTTCTTTAATCTGACAAATATGCTACCTAAGGCTACTACAGTATAGCTTATTTTGGCTGATCATGAAAAAAAATGAAGGACTGGAGGGGGAAGTCAAGAAAATATCCCAGAATAAGGCAATGGCAACTTCCTTATTATTGATAAGGAAGCTACATGGGGATGTCTAGATGATTACAAGGAGCCAAACTCACTTTGAATGAATTTTTGATGAAGCTAGCTAAACATTTGGAACATGATATAGTAATTTCTTGTAATTCATGACATAAATTATATGATTGGGCTTTACATCCAAGGTTTATATGTCAGATCAAAGCTGACTGTATCAAGTAGATCTCATCCAGACTACAGATTCTACTTCCTTCAACCACCAACTATTTTGGCTGAAGCTGATAATGCTGAAAGTCAAAAGATCTGGAGATATTTCTGTTCAGGAAGGCTGCTATAAAGCATTCTTTCTGGGGTATATCCTAATATACGCTATATGACTTTTTTTTTACCAGTTTAATGATCCAGAATTCAGCCAAATCCAAACTGAATGTACTTATTTGTATTTATTTTATTTAATAACAAGGCTTATTGGCTGCTTCAGTTTGCTGATTTTGAGCAGCAAAGAATTTCCCAAATACATAATTTGGGACTAAAAACAAAGAAGTATATAATCAAATTTAAAAACAAATCATACATCACAGTGGCACATATGAAACAGGGAATTACATTCAGTGCAATAAAAACCAGTTCATCATCTCCAGGGTGATACTTAAGTAATATTTTAATGTAAAGTCTGCTGCCTAATAGAAGACGGAAAGAATAGCACTTTTCAGCCTTTAATATGATTATTTAGACATTTTTCCTGTTGGGAGATTTGGGAGAACCGGGTAGAATTGAGTTACGGAGAGGATGAAATAAGTATTCCAGTTCCACAGCCATTGATACTAATTAGCATAAGTAACAAAAACTGTTGTTGAATAGGAGGGAATGATATCTTGTCAGCAGAAAATATCTCCTTTTGGGTGGGTGGGGGATGGGGTGGGGGGGGAAGCATGCTAAGGACAGAGCTATGCTAAAATGCCTTTCTGGCATGTTCCCTTCCTACATACAGAGCAACACATTTTTTAAATAAAATTTAAAAGTTTATTGATGCAATTCCACAGGAAAAATATCCTGTTACCAACTGCATTGCTACCTCATTGGAATGAATCTCCTTGATGACTTGCTGTTGCCACAGTCCTGGTAGAGGACAATTTTCTTACACTCTGTGCCTACCATGAAAATAAGGCTGTACAGACGGATTCAAACACCTTCTCCACTGCAACCTGCTTGCTTTCAGTCTGGGGGGTGGGGGGTGGGGGTGGTTACTGCATAAACCACATCAATTCAAATAAGTATTCATCTTGATTCATAAAAAGGCCAAATCATGGAGGGGTGGATCTTTCAAGTTAGGTTTCTGCATCAGTTTGTGATTTTAAAAAAATAATCTTCATAAAAGCTGCATGTTTTCTTATGAGGTTCTGCTACATAGGCATTTTATACATATGCAAACCTGGATCAAAAATTTGGAGTAAGTTTGGAGCATAGCTACATTCCCTTTTACGTGTAAATCCAGGAAGTGCAAATTAGGAAAGTTTACATTAAAAGCAAACAACTCCCCCCCCCACTGTTCCCAGTCCAATGGATCCATTTAGGTTTCTCTTCAGGGTGTGGTTAAAAAAAGGCAAGATGGCTGCTGCAACAATGTGATTGAAACTCTGCCCGTTTTTTATGTGCCTTGCAGGTAGAACTTAAATCACACTCTAGTAATTGCCATCTTGTGTTTTTTGACCATACCCTGCAGATGGCTGGATTCATTGCTTAGCAGTAGAAAGTAATAAATGCTACTTAAGAGCCGTGGTGGTGCAGTGGTTAGAATGCAGTAGTGCAGGCTAATTCTGCTGACTGCCAGCAGTTCGATCCTCACTGGCTCAAAGTTGACTCAGCCTTCCATCCTTTCAAGGTTGGTAAAATGAGGACCCAGATTGTTGGGGGCAATAGGCTGACTCTGTAAATCGCTTAGAGAGGGCTGTGAAGCACTATGAAGTGGTATATACTGTAAGTCTAAGTGCTATTGCTATTAAAAGCATTGAGGCCCCAGCAACTCTTAAGAAAGGTTCTAAGGGACTGCACCTTAATGAAACATTGTTTGACACATCTGATTTCATTAATTATCATCTTCTGCCGAACTTATAATCCTTGTTGTTGTTAGTTGCGAAGTCGTGTCCGACCCATCGCGACCCCATGGACAACGTTCCTCCAGGTCTTCCTGTCCTCTACCATCTTCTGGAGTCCATTTAAGCTCACGCCTACTGCTTCAGTGACTCCATCCAGCCACCTCATTCTCTGTCGTCCCCTTCTTCTATTGCCCTCAATCTTAACACAAACTTTTTGAGCACTATCTGGCCTGAAAAAAGTATCTTAACAACTTGTCATCACACTTACAACCATCATAGCATCCCAACAGCCATGGGATCAAAATTTGGGCACTTGGCAACTGGCGTGTATTTTACAACGGTTGCAGCATCACATGATTGCCATTTCTGACCTTCTGGCAAGCAAAGTCAGTGGGGTAAGCTGGATTCGCTTAACAACCATGTGATTCCTTTTAACAATTGCAGTGGTTCCTTAACAAACCATGGCAAAAAAGGTCATAAAATTGGGCATCACTTACTTAACCACCACCTTGGAAATTCTGGCCCCAGCTGTAATCATAAGTTGAGGATTAGCTGTATATTTAGGCATTGTTGAATTTGCAGGTTTTCTTTTCCCCTTGTTGGTACATTATCCACTGTTGCAGTCTGATCAAGGTGAGTGAGATGCATGTTTTAATTAATTATAGGTGGTTCTGCTCAAGAGCACCAGGTATCAAAAAAGTCAAGATTGTGGGCACAACCATGTAATAAAGATAAAGCTTTTATGCATGCATCACCTGGCCTTCAAAAGGGGTGGGGTTTCAATCATAGCCATGATCAATATCTGCACTTTATCTATCTTGAATGTTCTGGCTTTGCTCTAAATGAGATGAACCCAATGGGCAGGAGAATCAATTTGCTGCTTATTAAATAAAGCCTGTGAGTGTTGATTGATTATAAAGCTGGCATCATCACCATCACCCTCATAACCTTTTTTCTTTGTAAACGCTCAAAATTATTTTTCATTAGCTTCCATTGGGTATGAAACTCAGTCGGAGGCTGACTTGCAAAAGCACAGTGTATTTTCTGTCTAGTTATAATATCTGTGCAAGGTGGTCAAATTAGTTTGCATATTTATTAAAGTTGTAATGTCATAGTGTCTTTAAATTCATTTTGGTTTTAATTACTTCCAAAGTGTTTCTAGTATATTTGCACTTTTAACGTGTTATTTAATTTTCAAGCAAGGTGTGAAGTCACCAAAGGAAGCCAGACAGAGGCGTCTTTTTAACACTATAGGCAACCATATAATGATGTGATACTAGCATGGCCCAGGCTCAAAAATCTCTGAGTCTTGAAAATAAGAGAACTATAAAATGAGCATTCAATCTAGCTTGACTTAATCAGATCAGTGGGGAGGTCTTGGATTTCCAGCCAGGAAAAGGCAGCTCAGGTCACTATGGATGTTTTGACCCAGATACCCACATGTTGTGAAGATGAAATGAAATATATTCTGTCTTGAGAAAAATGGGATCTAAATTTAACCTGTATATTTTTCATAATTCCTAAGGCAGTCTTCTTCGGTCTGGTGTTCTATAAGTCATGCCTAGCAAGCCACAGGCACTGGTCCCACTGGCTTGGAATTATGGGTGTTGTAATCCAATAAATGGTGGTTGCAGCTGCATGCCGCTTGCGCAAGTGGAGCTGTGTGCACAGGCTTGCCAGCCACTCGCGCGGAACAATCCCCTCTCCCCACTCCCGCTGGCCCACAAAGCTAGAAAGGTTGGGGAACTCTGTCCTAGGCCACCCTTTAAGAAGCACTCCTCTTGTCCAACCTTGTGCAGAAGCTCACCATTTCATCCTCCCCTATTTATGGCCATCCAGGATCCAGCTAAACATCTCCCCTGAAGGAGAGTCTGCCATTTCCTAAAAGACTCTGCTAATTGTTGGACAGTAGTGATGATTTAGGGAGCCAGTCTCATATAATGGTGAAGGCATCAGGCTAGAAACCAGGAGACCCTGAGTTCTAGTCCTACATTAGGCATAAAGCCATCTGAGTAATCTTGAGCCGGTGACTTTCTTTCAGCCCTACTAGGAAGGAGGCAATAGCAAACTATTTCTGAAAAACCTTGCCAAAAAACCTGCGGGGACTTGTCCAGACTGTCTCCGAGAATCAGACACGATAAATAAAAAGTAGTGATTTTATTGGTTGGATGGTTCTCCCAGTCTTTTTTTTCCCAAATACCCTCTTCCACATTTTAGCCATATATCATGGCTTCGTGGAGCCTAAACTGATGTCTACCAGCCAGGTTTTTAAAACTAGTTGACAGAATATTCATTTTCCAGAGTTCCAGAGCAGTTGAAACAGGGAATGGTGTGGGGATAAATCAGATCTGGTAGTCAAAAGGTAAGGCTTATTTGAAATAAAGATTTCAAGAGGCTGGATAAACTCTAATTACTGAAGAAACAGGCTTTGGCAGAACGTTTGCCTAAGAGGCATCCTTACTATGAATGGGGATGTAATTTGAAAGAATACTGTAATCCTCCTTATGTGTACACATCATCTTCCTTATGTGTACACATGCTACATAGGCTGACCAAGGCTGAAGTTTGCTCCTTGCCTTGTCCAGACCCAAAAGAAGTGCAATACTACATACCTTTATGGTCAGCCACCTTGAAATGAGTCACTGAGCCATGGAAGTTGGTTTTACATGCGTGTCGTACAATGGAAGGTGTATGCTACCTACATACCAACAGAGCTTTGGGCAGTATATGGAATTAAAATCTTATTAAAATATAAAGCTCTAAAATACACAAAATACAAACATAAGATGCATAGATGGTGCAGTTAAGTGACTCAATTCAGCCCTCAAATGTTGAGACAAATAAAAAAAATTTTCAATGGGTGCCTAAAATGTAGCAAAGTCTGTGCTGTCTTGATTTCCGGGAGGAAAGGTATTGCAAGGAGTGTGTATCCCAACAAAAATCATCCTCTCGTGGCTAATGTCCAAGGAGTATCTAAAGCAGTGTTTCTCAACCTCAGCATGGTCAGCAAAGGTATGTTATAATATGACATATGACAGCATTGTTGTTTCCATCCCATGAGTGACATGATATATGTGGCTTCTGAGAACTTTGTACACAGATCTATACACGTTTCATCAATGAAAAGCCGTTCTCTTTCCCAGGATTTAATACAAATAATATCAAATATAGGATTAGATTGCAGGTCTCAAAAAAGCTACACACAACAGGCACCATATAAATACCACACACAGAATAGCCCAAAGCGCACACGCTGCTGGAGAGAAGTGCCTTGAGGATGGGCTCCAGCACAAGTCCAAAAGCTTGGAAGACAAAACCTTTGGTCCTGTATCGGATTAGATTCATGGGAGTTCATATACTGTATGTGTATGAAGATTTTCTTTAGCACTTTTCTTAATCAGAGTGTGCTTGAAATGGGCAACAACAGTTGTGTTCCTACCAAGCCTTTTTTTTCTTCTTATTTTCAAATTCAGCAGGTTTTCCAGCGTGTAAGATTATGTAAGTGGGCGAGAACTGTGTAGTAAGCTTGTTTTATTGCTTTGACTCTCTCTTGGAATTTTCTAAACATATGCCCGCCTTTGGTCAAATTCTTTTTTTCCTATTTCTTTCTTTAAATCTACTATACGGATAGGCACTACCATGGACCCAAGTAGGTAACTAACTAAGTTTATTATGGTCTTAGAACCAGCATAAATCATGAATCTTTCCCATCTTTTCCCGACCCAGCTTGGAGAAAGGCTGCGTGAAATTATATTTGCAGAATTCAATTACCCAGAATTTGCCTTGTGCTCAAAAGGTAAAAGTGTTTTCAGGCAAATAATAACCTTGCTTCATAGTTTAAATAATGGTGTTATGTCCTTATTCTTGACCTCTTGTCCTTTTCCCTTGCATTTCCTGATATACCTTCAACAAAATTGCATGGTGCAGAGAGTCCAAGCTGACTTTGGTGACGCTGTTGGGGGAAGGATTCCTGTATAATCCTTAAGAGACATTGGATCCCTTTGAAATTACTTTCTCTTATACATTCTAACCAGGCAGAAAGAGAGCAGACTCGATTTGCTTGCCGGGAGCTATCCAATCAAGAGGTTTTGGCCCGCATACAGGAGGTAGTGAGTGCCCGCTTTCAAGCCATCGAGCAGGAGTTTAAAAACGCAGATAGCACAAGAACAAACTTGGTATCTAAAGAGGTGTTCAGAGATATCTGCAATCGACGGTTCTTGCTGCTAACTGATGAACAGGTGAGCAAAGTGGGAATTCCTTAGGACTCATTTCCTCTGTCCCAGAGAGAAAAATACTCATCTAGGAAATACTGATATGGCCATGCCAAGTTATTTGTGTTACCTGGCCTAAAGTCAGTGGTGGGGATTCAGCCAGTTCGCACCAGTTTGGCAGAATCGGTAGCTAATTTTTTGTTGCCCAGGCCCAGAATGGACTTCCAGAAGTGGCGTCCACACAGAGAACCGGTTGTTCACATATTTGAATCCCACCACTGCCTAAAGTATAAATAAATGCATTAGGTCACTGATCTTTCTTCTCCTTTTTCAATGCCTGTGAGAATCTCTTTTATGCAACTGAATACAGAAGTGATGAGTGGAAATGTTATAACATACAGTAGGTGTACATTCTTTTATATTCAAAAACAAAAAAATGTTCTCTTAAAAGCAATAGCCTGTTTAACCCCTTTTGAGCAAAACTACTTGCATCTTTTTATATGCATTTTTATTAAAAGTTTTACAAAGAACATAAAAATCAACACAATCTAATAAACAGTAAAAAAAACAGCAAACACACTGAAAGAAAAAAATAAATAGAAAAAAGCTTCCAGTTTCCTTTGCAGCAAATGTTAAGTACAATTACTTACTCTATGATTACACAAAAAGGCCACTTTTTTCTATTATCCAGTTTTGTTTTTTTTGGGTAATCATTAAAATCACAGATCATAAGTGCACTTTCCCCCCTGTTTCATGAACAAAAGCTGATTCTTGATTCTTGAGCTTATTGTTATAAGGAGCATCTGACCCAGAGAAGATGGATTTCATGTGGGTCTATTATCAGTCACTGCATTTGATCCCCTGATTCCAAGTAGGCTGAGATGCTGTTACCTTCGCAGTATCTCTGGCCAAGAATAACTCAATGAGAGAATCACAACTGGTCCTAAGATGTGCCAGAAATATAGTCCGCTTTAAGCCCAGTGGAGGCTGACAGGAAGGAAGTGAGAGCAGGAAATGGACAGAAGTTCTTCAGGAAGCCTTCTTTGTTAATAGGTCCAAGATCCCTGTGCAAAAAAACAGCTCTTTTTTGTTTCATGTTAATCCTGGCACCCTGTATGAAAATTACAACTGGAACCCAATGAAACAGGATTCAACTAGTCTTAAATATACCAAGAACTCAAAAAAATAAATAAATCTGCAACTGATTGAGGCCAAGTCTCCAGTTCCTCTACTTTTGTTGAAGCTTCTTAGGAACTACTGTACCTTTTGCTGGATATGTTTTTTTTTTTTTTATATATTTTATTAAATTTTATATGGGTATGGGAAGGATAGGGATAATATGGGTAAAGGATGGGGTTAGGGAGTGGAGTTGGGATAGGGATGGGAATAGGGGTAGGGATAGGTACAGTAGTGGGGTTACCCCCACATAAAAAATCCAACGCTTACACAAGCAGACTCTCGTCCGGGTACACGTATTGAATAAGAGTAATTAATACAATACTAAACAATTATAGTCATTAGTACTAAAAATAGTCATAAAATAAAAGCTTACTAATTAAATATAATTTAGCTCTAACGTAATGCTAACCACTGATAAAAATTTCCCATGTTCTAAAATACACTGAATCCTCTTTCTCCTTAATCTCCAACGTCAATCTGTCCATTTCTGCACATTCTAAAATTTTCATAATTATAATCTGATCGTGTGGTAAATTTTCATTTTTCCAAAACTGAGCAAATACAATTCTCGCTGCTGTCAATACATGTAATATTAAATATTCATTCTCTTTACCATAGTTAGATCCTAATATTCCTAGCTTTTGCTGGATATGTATGAAGGTTTCCACTTCATCTTGTCTATTACACTGTTGATAGATTTCCCAGGCTGGCAACCTTCAAATGATAGTTAACCTGGAACTCAAAGCAACGCTAATATTCGGTTGATGCTTGAGAAAACATTTTGAAGCCCTCTTAAGTAGTGCAGTGCGCTTTGCTTTGTATAATTTATAATATGGTAGACATGTGTCCAATGGGGGAAAGTTAAAAGGAAATTCAAAACGTACTTGTGGTCTTTGATGTTTTTCCTCCAACTTGCCACATGCAAATCAAAGCCTTAGAGGTGATGAAGTTTTCTCTAAGGTCTACTTCTGTGGCACGTCAGGAAGTTGAGCAAAGTGTGTGTAGGTGTGTGTACATGAGTATGCATGCACATTAAAGAAAAACAAAAATTAACTTGCCTGTTCAAACCCCAGAACAAATCATTAACCCATCGTAGAGTATATACAGTATTAGAAACACAAGCCATTGAAATTGGCACCGAATTTCCATGTGTGCATATCCACAGTGATGACTTAATATCTTGATCCTAGGCTGTCCTGCACTGATCCAGCATTTCACTTGTTCAGACAGTCAACCCAAGAGCCAAAACAAAGGAACAACCAAACTTTCTGTATTCCGTTCCTGGATCCAACCCAAGCACCATTTTCTCCTCTTTCTCTTCCCCAAAGACACTTAAAAGAAGAATCAGATTAGAGTAGACCAGTAAAAGATGAAAGGATTCTCTGCAGATACATACCGTCTCACTTCCAGAATGTAAAATAAAGCAGCAAGAACAAAACTGGTCTTCAGTCTTACAGTTTTGCTCAGGTTTTTTTTTTACCTGAGATCACAAACAAACAGAGGGGTCAAGTCTCAAAAGCGGCAAGGCAATCCTAGGACAAATATTGGAGTAGCAGCAAGATGCATTCCAGAAACTCAGCAGATTAGGAGCTGGGAAAACAGGAAATGGCAGTATGGCCAAGCTGAACTCATTCTTCCAGCAATCTTATACTGGCAGATATTCAGGTTACTTGGCCAGAAAGATGGGTTAAGAACAAACCTCAACTCTGAGGTGAAGTCTTAGTTTGCAACGATATGCCCTGTCTCTTAAAAGCCTTCAAGGTTGGGATCTTGGGGGTTTCAACCACTGACCCAATTCACTGAGTCCTCAGGCAACTTCCCAGCAAGCTTCTCTTGTAGGCCCTTTATAGATTCTTGGAGGGACTTCCTTGTTCTTGGGTTAAAAAAATCCCTCAAGGAACAACAAAGATATTGTGTGCTTTTTTGCCCTAGCTGTCGCATTTTCATTAGATATTCATATTGCCTCAGAGTTTTAGGCCTCAGAACACCTTGCTATTTCTTTGTAAAGGACATATCCTTGCAACAGAACCTCCATCTTGCTGCCAACCTGCTGCTGAGACAGGTTAAAGCTGCATCCAAGTGGAAAAATAGGGCTTTGTATTGGAAAATATAATGCCACCTCCCGAGTGAAAATTCTCATTTACCCGAAGGTGAACCCTTAAGGAGGTCAGCAGCTGGTAGAGCTCCCATTGGCTCACTGTAGGATCACTCCCTGTCCATCTGACCACAAGGCTCTTCTTTTTACTCCATCCCATTTTTAGACTGTGCGCCCTATAGGAGCATCCTCTCCAAACATCAAGATGGCCGCTGCAACTACGTAACTGATGCAAGGGGATAGGATTCACATATACCAGCAAGAGAAGTGCTTCAGTCACACATTTGCAGCTGTCATCTTGTCATCTTTAACCATACTCTATGGACACCCTTCAACTGAAGATGAATCTTCTTCATCACAAATTATTGGGGGAACCTTGTTTTCTTGTCCTGCGTTATCTGGTTGAGAAATTAATCTTTGCTTGACTCATCTATCATATGCCAAATGCCTGACCTCATATATGCTAATAGATCTGTTTCTGTGTGTGTGCTTAGTTCGGAAATCTCTGGAACACAGTACCTCTTGACCTGAGTGGGAAATTGAAATATCCTGGATTTTTGAGGAAGTTTAGCGCTGAAGGAGGAGGAATGTCTGATATGACCAATGTAGAGAATCCTAGCAAACCAGTCTTGGCTGCTGAACCTGAATCACGGGTTCCTTTACGACCCAAAACAGCAACTCATCCTCAATCCCCAAAGAGGGTGAGTATATCATGTCCTTCTTCTGATCTGGAAATGAGACTAAAACATTTGCTTTCTTCTTTGGCAGTTTGGATGCTATCAAAGAGGCATGATGGCACAGTGGTTAGAATGCAGTATTGCAGTCTAATACTGCCAACTGTCAGCAGTTCAGTCCTGACTGGCTCAAGGTTGACTCAGCCTTCCATCCTTCCGAAGTTGGTAAAATGAGGACCCAGATGGTTGGGGGCAACAGGCTGACTCTGTAAACCGCTTAGAGAGGGCTGTAAAGCACTGTGAAGCGGTATATAAGTCTTAAGTGTTATTGTTATTGCTGTCTGCCTTTCTTGAGGTTTTAAGGTGTGATTCACAACTGAGAAAGCAGCCAGCAAAGACTTGAGAGATTTTATGTCAGGACTTCAGAAATAGTGAAGTCACATCTCCTTTGAATAGATTTCGATTCCTAGTGATTTCTTGGACACAGCCATGCAATTTTCTTGGTAACCACATTGACTCCAGATTGCTTCTTATGTTTCCTGTTTTGTTTAGCTTTTTTACTATCCAGTTTACACAGCAGTCCAGGTGCCTGTCGGGGTGGTCTCCCATCCAAATATTTGCTAACTCCAGCCTTGCGTAGCACTGAAAAAAATTAACTTCGCAACTGGCCCTCACATTTATGACTGTTGTAGAGTGTCCACACTCACATGATTGCCATTTGCATGCTTCACAACCACCTCTGACAAGTAGGGTTAATGGGGAAGCTGGCAGTAAAATTGCAAGACATGGTCACGTGACGTCTCACTTAATGACTGCAGCAATTCTCTTAACAATGCAAGTGTCCTAACGCTGTTGCAGTCATGTGAAGTTTCACGTAACAACCCGTGTTGCTTAGTGGGGGAGTGCTGATCCCAGTTATGGTGGCCAAGTTAAGTCTACCTGTAATCATTGTGATTGCCAAATAAAAAGAAAATTTCTAATCGCTATCCTTAATTTTATTCTGCCACAGATTTAGAAAGCAATTACATTTCATTCCCTTGAGCCCTGAATGGCAAGCTGAGAAGTTTGTCCTCTCTTTAGGTCCCAGCTGCCGGCAGGCCTTACACGGCAGGTGTTCCCACTCCACCTATTCTGAATTGCCAGCCAATTGAAAGTAAAATTCGGAAAAATGTTCAGCACTGTTGGAAAGAAATCCTGAAGGAATGTAGAGAGAAGGACGTGGAGCGCTCAGGAGAAATCTCCGTAGAAGATATTTTAGGTTGGTTGTCTTTTTTAAAAATCTTATTTAGAATTTGAAAGTGGTGTCGGACATTCTCACCAAAAGGCGGCTATCGGGGGCATCCACAGATTGTGGTCCAAAAAGTCAAGATGGTGCCTTGCACATTAAAAAAAACACCAGCTAAAGCTTCAGTCCCACTGCCATGGCTGCATCTTGACTTTTTTGACCACCCCGAGCTGCTATATGTATTAGGCTGCTCCTCCCCTCACCCCAGTGTTTACCCCAGTCTATTTCCCTTTACCTAGGCCAGGGGTAGGCAACTTTGGCTCTTTTATGACTCGTGGACTTCAACTCCCAGAATTCCTGAGCCAGCCATGCTGAGGGGAAAGGGAGAGGTTTCCAAGCTGAGCTATGCTGGCTCAGGAATTCTGGGAGTTGAAGTCCATGAGTCATAAAAGAGCCAAGGTTGCCTACCCCTGACCTAGGCGGCTGGACACCAGCCACACCCCACTGTTAGTTTCCAAAAATGCATGCATCCGTCTGGGACCATATGCAGTCTTGGAAAGAAGCAAAGTTCTTTAATTCTCTTTTAATTAAAAGTCTTTTAATTAAAATTAGATATGGCATGGAGATTAATGGGCACCAAAGGAGTGGTGTGTTGGTTCCACTCCTCATAATGCTGCAGCCTCCTGAGTTCCTTGATTGAGCAATTATTCCACTTAAGAGCAGGCTTGGAATTTTAATAGAGATATATATCACTCTTTTTGCTACTGTCAATCTTCCTATCATGCTGCTCACTAAATCCTACCCACAGAAGCAAAAGATTGTTTTCATTTTGAGTGCATCAGGTGTAGTCTAATTTTTAAACCTATCCTCACTTTCCCTGTGGCTGATAATCCTGATTCTTTTTAGCCTAGTTCAGCTCTTCTCCATGTGGTTGTCTTTTCTTGTGAAATCAGACCAATATCATCTCCAGGGATAAGAAAGACGCATGGTTACCAGCATCAGATCCAGTGGACCTCTATCTGTCTGTCTCTGGAAAGTATGATCAATACAGTCTGTGAACACCAGACCAGTTCCTCTTGACCATATCAAACAAAAATGATTGGTTTTTCCCCCCCCAAGGTGGCTTCCCTGTTCTTTTTCATCCACACAACTGCAAATAACACAATTCACACAAATAAGCTGTAGTGCACCGATCTATACTTAGGTATCCCTTCATAATTCCTGAAATATTCCCATGAGTGTCTGCAAGGTGTGGTCAAAAAAGTCAGAATGGCAACTGTGATATTGAGATCAAAGCTCCACTTTTTATGTGCATTACACACATACACAGAGAGAGAGAGAGAGAGAGAGAGAGAGAGAGAGGGAGAGAGAGGGAGAGAGAGAACTTTGACTGCAAAACTGTGGCCACCACCTTGGCTTTTTTGATCACACCCTACAGACATACCCAGTTCAGGAAGTCACCTGCCAATTATCTAATGTAGATAGTCCAAATTAAGGATGTATTTGGGTGTTATGGCTGATTAATATTCTAATCCTCAAGACCTGTGTTTCTTAACCTTGGCAACTTAAAGATGTATGGACCTCAACTCACAGGAATCCTGGGAGTTGAACTCCACACACCTTAAAGCTGCTAAAGTAGACAAACACTGCTCAAGAGGATTGTCCGATGCAGCTGAGTGAGTATATGGTTCCTATTATTTCAGCAGAAGAGACCCAAACTGTCACTTCTAGATGCAGGTTTGAATCAGATCAGTTGGTTTCATCTGGCAACCTTGGTTCCTACAGGTATAATAGAGAAATTTCATTTGAATTTAACCAAAGAAGAAATTCAGCAGCTCATAACAAAATATGATTTTAAGAGTGTAGGCAAGTTTGCATACTGTGACTTCCTTCAAAGCTGTGTGCTGCTGTTTAAACAACAAGAAGTATCTCCTCTGCAGAGACTTCTGATCCAAAACACACGGGTCCAGGTAAGCACTCCTGGGTGAAAGGGGGAGCTTCTATGCTAAAAGGGGTGTGTGGGATGGTTGTCTTCCCTAGCTACACATCTTTCATCTCCCCAAGTAGTACAGCTGCTCCAATACTCACATAAGCCAGACCCAGTCCTGATTGCAATGTAGGAAATATATCCACAGAAGAAGAATTATACGTAACTGAAGAACTGAAATGGACCCACATGGGCACATAACCCATATATCCACACAAATGTCATGTGTGTGAACATGCAATTACTTGTGGTTTAGAAAAACACCTGCCTTTCAATAAAACGTGTTAGTTGGAAAAGATGTGACCAGACACCTTCTGACCTTTTGTCAGCATTCACTAATCCAGCTCTCCTCCTACAAGGACCTTGTTTTAATATATCCGAAGTACATCTTTGTCTATCCCACTGTTTTCCCAACCTTAGCAGCTTGAAGGTGGGTGGACGGGGATTGGTCATGCTGGCTGGGGAATTCTGGAAGTTGAAGTCCACCCATCTTCAAATTGCTATGTTTGAAGAACACTGATCTATCCAGGGAAAGGGGATCAGTCACTGACTTTTCCACCTCTCTGCTAGAACATCCCTGGACCACAGTCCCCCACCTTTCTCAATGCAATGATGAGGATACAACCCCAGATCCTGCACTGCTGGCGGCCAATGAGGCGGACATTTAAGTTCTACGATGAAAATGGGACTGGCCTTCTCAGCATCCAAGATTTCCGACAGGTAGTTTGTTTATTGCTAAAATCTCCGTTGAGCAGAGTTGATGACTTCATAGGCACATCCATGTAGTTACCATGGGAATCATATAAGATAAGATAAGAGATAAGATAACCTTTATTGTCACTTTTTACTGTGGGCACAACGGCACACATCAAAAATGAAATTTAGTTGCCCGCACTCAAAGTGAAACACATACATGACACACACCTAAACATACTATGAACAACATATGTATAGACCCACATCCCTACATATACGTAGCAAATGAATATTAAATACTGTCCATCTTGAATATATATAACGGAAGGAGGAAGCTTGAGAGTTCACAAGGTTAATGCTGTATGGAATGAAACTATGGCTGAATCTGGATGTTCTGCTGCGGATACCACGAAGCCTCCTCCCAGAAGGTAACAAGAAAAACAGGTCGTGAAGAGGATGTGTAGTGTCCCAGATAATCTTACGGACCCTGCTCAAGCAGCGCTTCTGTGCTATGTCCTGGGTGGGAGGGAGGGAACTGCCAATGATCTTTTCGGCCATTCTCACCACTCTCTGCACCGCCTTCCTGTCTGAAGCAGTGATGGAATGGCGCTCATCTTCTTCTGTGGCTGTTTTGCCCAGACTAGCCTACAGCCCTGGTATTCATTGCTGTCTTCCATGCAGGTACTATTCAGGCCCAGGCCTGCTTCGCTTCCAAGCATAAATAAAGAGAGCCAGGTGGTATCACCTGCTGAAACTAAATGCCAATTTTAACACTTTCACTTGTGTTTATGTTTTAGCCACCAAGTGAACCAGGCCTTGAAGGAAATTGCCCTTACAATACGAAACTCCCTGTACACATTAATTGCAAGATTTGAGCAGTGGGTTGTAAAAGCACCTTTCCAATGAAAGCTTTTCCTTCCAAGGAGAGGGTTTTTTGTTTTTGTTTTGGTGGCATTTGAAGTTATATTTTATGTAAGCTTGTATGAAGGCACTAATATCTCACAGTTGTCTTGATATTTAAGTGCTTACTCTGATTGGTTTCTTGGTTTAATTGGTGGGTTTAATTAGATGTTTAAAAACTACTATTTACTTTGTTATAGCTTTGTTACACCAACCACATGAGGGATATCGGGGCCAATTTATGGCGTAAATATACAAAGACAAAAGGCTCCCTCAAGTCAAGTTCCTCTCCCAAGTCGTGTCCTTGTACATTTTCTTGACAAGACTGTGAAAATAGTTTTCCGTTGTCTTTTCTGATGTGAAAAGGTTGAGATAAACAAAATAAAAGTATAAGAACCGGCTCCTGTAGCTTTCACAGCTAGAAGTAACTCATCCAAATCCCATTTTTTTTAAAACTGCCTTCATTCAATAACTGTTGGTCATCCTATACAGCTCTTATTTTCTTTGTTTTTGACTTGGTTTGTATCTTCTGCTAAGGCTAGAGGGGTGCGTTAATAACACAAACATCTCTATTTGTTACTAAATAATTTTTTCAGTTTTACATTAGTGGGATTTAAGGAAAATAGAGAGAAGCTACTGCTTAATTTCTCTACCCCATGTTTGTATCTTTAATCATTGTGAAGGTTGGTCTCCCAGAGCAATTGGAAGGTGATTGGGGGGGGGGGGTGTTTCTAGAAGCCTTCTCAGTTTCTCTCTGCCTCATTAGCAGTTTCAGTCATCTTAGTAGACATTCCCCAGCACAATGTTTTTAAAAATAGTCCAGGATTAAACTGGACCATATTATTTAAATACTACAGGTAGTCCTCAATTTGTGACTGTTCACTTAGCGACTGTTTGAAGTTATGATGGACCCTGAAAAAGCTACTTACCACTTGCATTTAAAGTTTTGATGCCTCCCCCGCCTCATAGTCCCATGACAGCATTTTAGGTGTTCAGCAACCAGCTGCTGTTAGCTGGTGTCCCACGGTATGTGACTGTGATTTACAACATTTTTGCCAGAAACCAGCATTTACTTCCAGTTTCCAGCAAAAAAAAAAAAAAAAAAAAGCCCCATAGTGAACAATGGGTTTGCTAAACAGCCATGGCATTCGCTTTAGGACCCCGTGTTTTCTTAACAACTGGCTGCAAAAAAAATAAAAATAAATTATAAAATCAGGCACGGCCATATGATGACCTGCTTAACAACCGTCACAACTTATGACAGTAATAGCAGGCTCAATTACAGTCGTATGTCGAGCACTGAGTTTATTTTAAACAAAAAAAATATATGCCTATCTTAATGCAGCAGTATAGATTCCTCCTTGGGAAAATGGAGGTGGATTTGGAATTCAGAAATGGAAATTATGGCTTGCAGTGTTTGGGACACCTGCCTGGGATGTGTATGGCTGACAAATTCTGGCCATTGCTGTCTTAGCCATGTTTTTGTTTAAGAAATCTATCATTTCCAAGGAAAGTCCATTTTAATCTATCATTGAGACATGGGTTGTCAGAGCTGATCGAATTGTGATACCCCATGTTGGCCTAATTTCCAAATTAGCTGGTATTCTTGATGATCTCAGATCAGAACAGCAGCCAATACAGCCAAGTTGTCCCCTGGGAGGAAATAATGTCAAATATTCTGGGGTTTGAATTGAATGAGGTGGTTGTGCTTAAACAAATAGTGTTCCACTTTGGTTCTCTGCTACACAATTTTCCGGATGGTAAATAATTAAAGATTAGATCTATGTCCTATTTCTATCTCTTCTGCAGGTGCTACGAAAATATGGAATCAATCTCTCTGAAGAGGAGTTTTTTCACATCTTGGAATATTATGACAAAAACCTAACTTCCAAAATCTCCTACAATGAATTCCTCAGAGCATTCCTGCAATAAGAAAAAAAAAGGGGGTAAAGGGAAACCACCCTTCAGCTTGAAGAATCATTAGCAAGATTTATTAATTTTGAAGTTAATAAAACCATATAAATTCAGCCTCTTAGTAAACACTTCATCAGCAATCTTCTAAAGCTGATAATATAGAAACTAGTAATGTCTGGTGAAGTCAGTCTTCTCTAGGTTGGGGCTATTAATTTTCTCAAAATCCACTTAGCTGTGAAAACAGAAAACAATTACAGTGACAGTTCCAAGACCCATACACACAATTAAAGGATTATTAAGAACAGGAACTCGCAATTTAGACTTTAAAAGCCACCCTACTCCGTTTTATTTGCTTCAGTTTTCTAAATGGATTATATTTAATACATTATCCTCCATTATACAGAAATTGGATACCGCAGAATGCAGCAGAAGTGGTAGCTATGCATAAGCCTGTGGAAATTGCCCATGCATAAATTTTGATCCCAGTTTTGATCTGTCAAGTTTGTTAAAAATGGGCCCGGCATAATTAAAAAGTCCTTTTGTATCCAAATGACATTTCCAGAGCTGGAATAGCGCGTTCACTTGGGGGATGCAAGTCTGTGTCTCTGCCTCACATCAGCCTGAAATAATTTGTATGAAATTGTTGGCCCATTGAAATTTTTCCCATGCTCCCCCATCTTTCTCCAGTAGAGATGTCCACAGGGGCATCAAATAGTGAAAAAAGTTACGTGTTGGGCCACCAAAATTCTGTGTTTTTAATACACAGATGTACATCAAAGCCAATTGGAGGTTCAATCCCATTATCAGGGCTGCCATCTTCACTTTTTGACATATGCTAATGACACCAAGGCCTTTGGCTGTTTTCCACTATGTGGCAAATGCAGGGATTGAACCACAGCTTGTGGAGGGTGGGGGGCATTCAACAATTCTCTTGCATATTCCCAGTATAAAATGTCCTTTCTTCAGATTGACCTGTGTTAGAAGCTGACAACTGACTCTCTGGTCATCCCTTTTTATACTCCCCGTCAACCATTCAGTTGTGTCCAACCTTTGGCCACCCTATGGATCAGCACTGTCCATGTCCCTCTGTCTCACACCGCCTCCTTCAGATCTGCCATGATTATCCTGGTGTCATCCTTTATAGTGTCCAACCAACAGATACTAGGGTGGCCCCTGCTCTTTTTCCCACTGATCACTCCTAGCATGATTGACTTTTTGAGTGAGTCAACTTGCAGATATGACCTAAGTATGGCTGCCTCTGTTTGGCAATCTTGCCTTCAAGTGATATTTTTTTGTGAAGTTTGGTCTAGGACAGTGATGGCGAACCTTTTAGAGACTGAGTGCCCAAACCGCAACCCAAAACCCACTTATTTATCGCAAAGTGCCAGGGCCACATCAGCATTGTGGTGCCCTTGGGGGCGGCAGCGGGGGGGCATGGCCCACTGAGTGGGTGTGGCTGCGGTGGTCATGGCAGACTGGGTGGGCATGGCCACCTCGATGTTGCTCATGGGGGGGGACGCCTGTGGGGACTGGGCAGGATTGGGGGAGATCCAGGGGATCTCTGGTGGGTGGGGTGGTGGGCAGGAGGCTTTTCCTGCAGGGTGAGGTGGGGGTAGGGCTGGGGTGCCATTGCTGTAGGACAAGGCGAGGCAGGGGCGGGTGCTGCCTGACACCATCGGCCCCTGCACACAGAGGCCAGCGAGCGCATGGGGGCGTGCTCTACCACCTCTACTCAAGCTTGCTAGCCAGCTGCTTCACCTCCTTTGTGCTGGGCGGGGCTGTTGCTCTGGGCACCGGTAGTGGCCTGATGGACCTGTGCGAGATGCTGGCAGCGGCGGCGTGCCATAGGTTCTGAGTGCCGCCTCTGGCACGCGTGCCATAGGTTCGCCATCACTGGTCTAGGACTTCTTTGTTATTTTTGCAGTCTATCGCCTCCAGCACCACAGTTCAAAGGTGTCCGCCCTTCTCCTATCTGCCTTCTTCAAAGTCCAAGTTTTGCAGTCATAAGTAGCAATTGGAAAAAATATTGCATTAACTAATCTGCATTTGGTTGTAAGGCTGATGACTTTACTCTTCTAGATGTTATTCATGCTGCATATTGCAATTCTTCCAAGTGCTATATGCCAGGGATCCCGTTCAGAACTGGGCCACACAAGGACAGGCAAAAGCGTGAGTGCACAGCTCCACTTGCATGAGTGGCGGGTGTGCACACTTGTCTGCAAAGCTCCATTTATGCGAGTGGCGTATGCCCGCCACTTGTGCAAATGGAACTGCGCGTACAAATGTGTTTACTCGCTGCTTGCACAAAACCATCTCCTCTCCACCCACCCCCCGACACTGCCACCGCTGGTCTGCAAAGCCAGAAAGTTTGGGGACCATTGCTATACACCTTCTGATCTTAGGCTGCAGTCACCACTTTGGTCACTTTTAGTACCCAGGAAGATGAATTTCTTTACTGTTTCAATGGTCTCATTGTTGATCTGCACTCTGACCTGTATGTTCTCTGCAGTTGTCATTATCTATGTTTTTTTTATGTTAAGGTGCAGTTGAAATTTTTCACTTTCATCTTTGACTCTCAGGATTAGCCACTCCAAATCCTCCTTTCTTTCTATGAGCAATGTTGTATCATTTGCATGTCAGAGGTTGTTAATATTCCTACCAATGATTTTTACCCCAATGGTAGATTCTCCAACTGTGCGTTCCTTATAACTATTTCTGTGCATATGTTGAATAGTATAGGTGACAGGAGGCAACCTTGTCGAGTGTCTTTTCCAATTCTGAACCATTTTGTGTCTTCATATACCATTCTTACGGTAGCTGCCTGATCAGAGTACAATGACTAAATGAGCTGGATGCGGTGTGCTGATATTCCCAGTTCTTTGAGGCAGCTTCAGAGTTTGTCATGGTCAAACAGTTGAAGGCTTTTGTGTAGTCAATGAAGCACATGCAGAGATCTTTTTGCTATCCCTTTGCTTTTTCCATCATCCAGCCTAGATTGGCAATATTACCATGCAGGCCTTTCTTTCTTTCTAAAATCCTCCTTGTACATTAGGCAGTTCTCTGTTGGCGGTTGGGTTGAAATGTTGCTGGATTATCTTCAAGGGAATTTTACTCGTGTGGTATTAAGGCTACGGTCCAGTGATTGGAACAGTCTTTTTTTGGTATTGGGATAAATATTGACCTTTTCCATTCTTTTGACCACTGATCAGACTTCCATACACTTTGGCAAAGTGCTGTCAGTGCTTTTGTTGGCAATGGCCTCAGCAAGTCTGCAGGAATTCTATCAACTCCTGGGGTTTGCGGTTAGGCAACTGGTTGATTTTCCACACCACCACCTCCTACAGAATGTCTGTTTTCATTTCTGGTAGGTCAGCTTCCCCTCTTATGGCTTGGCCTTGTTTTTTGTTTGTGTAAAGTTGTTCTGCATATTTCCGCCATCTTTCTCTGATTGATTGTTGGTCATACAATTCCTTCCCATCACATCCTCTGACCATATAGCCTTTCTTGTCATAAAGGGGTTTCTGGTCTTCTTCACAGAATTGAAACACTCGTGTATGACTGCTCATAGCTGCTTCCTCCAGTTTCTTACATTGCTCAGCCTAGTACTTTTCTTTATCTTTTCTTGCTTCTCTCTGGAACTTTAATGTTCCACATTTCTTCCCTGTCACCAATGGCTTTTGCTTTCCTTCTTGTTTCTGCTGTCTTCATTGTAGCTTCTGATATCCAACTGGCTAATTTCTCTGGCTTTTTGTATGTAATATATTCTTGGGCTACTTCAGTGATGGTTGTTTTCATTTCCCCCCATAGCTCATCTGCTTGTCTTTCTATAATATTGAGCAGTTCAAATCTGTTCTTAACTTCAACTGCAGATGCTGAGGGAAACTTCTCGATGTCAAATTTTTGAATCATGGGTGGTGGTTTGACACTGCAACACCTGAACTTTTAATGGTCCGACCCACAATTTTTACCAGGGAATGTTTTCACGGTGAAGATGGAACTTTTCCACTTCTTTTGACATAATATGTAGTCAATTTGGATTCGATGTTCCCCATCTGGTGAAGTCCAAGTATATAATCGCCTCTTCTATTGTTCAAACCACACATTCTTTATGCTTAGCTGTTGTTCGTGGCATAGCTGAATCAGATGTTCTCCTGCCTCATTTCATTCACCAAGGCCAAACTTGCCTGTGAACCCTGTTTCTTCCATTTCTACCACTTTTGCACTGAAATATCATATAATATAGGCCTTTTTTGTATTTGTTTCAGAGTTTCCTGAATTTTAGCATAGAAGTCTTTGATGTTCTCTACTGCTGAGTCCGCAGTGGAGGTGTAAACTTGCAGAATTGTCATGTTGCAATGTTTTCCGTTGATACATGTTGCCATTATCCTATCACTGACTGTTCAAAAACTTTTTATGGCTGTGCCCATTTTTTTTATGGTATCATTGCTAGAGTAGTATATGATATGACCATCAGAGTTGAAGAAGCCACAGCCAGTCCGATGAACCTCACTGATTCCTAGTATATCAATATTGGGCCTATTCATTTCATTCTTAACAATGTTCAGTTTTCCTAGTTTAAGCCATTGATGTTCCGTGTTCCTAATTTTGAGCAGCGGAGAGCTCTGTTTTCACTAGGAGCTGTGTCAATGTCTAGAGGGGGGATTAGGATTTACCCCATTCCATATCATGGATACTCCTGCTACTATGATAATCTCTTTGTTATTCCCTGGTAGCTTTATTGGTTCCTCCCAGCCAGGGGGAACTCACTGCTTGGTACGATATCTTCCACATCTTTGAGAAGATCCATAAAGATTTTGGGGGAAACTGGAGTAGGTCGCCAGGTCTCTCTCCAGGCCAGAGCTATGTTAGTCAATATAACAGGCTTATTGTCAAGGTTGAATTGCTATAATGCCTGCTAGCTTCTATCGCTAATCAACTTGCCAAAGAAAAGGGGGGAGGGGTAGAAAGTGAAGGGAGGAAACGGGACACCAAGAAGCCATTCACCAACCGTGAGAGCCTGCAAGCTCCAAGGTCACTACTGCAAGTGCTCGATAGAGAAGTGGACTGTTCCCATAACAAAAAGAAGTCTTACTATTGGACAATGGCAACAGTCAAGGGGTGGGGGCAAGGGAGTCTATTGTTTGACTAAGCAAGCTTTTGTGCAGGAAAAACCAGAGCTGGTTTTGCTTCTTCAGTTCCGAGATGGTGTATCCAATAAAGTTCTACCTTTTGGGATTTCATTGCCTAGAGGAATCCTTTTGTTGGGTTCGCTAGTCAGACCATTGACATTTATACTGTTCACCCTCCCATCATGGTGAGGTACGGTTGGGGGGGGCTTTATGCTACCCTGGGAATTTTTGGAGTATGGAGAGGACCATGTGATAATGTAAAGTAATAGAAGTGATATGTGAGGCTCCAAATTACAAGATCTGAGTGCACAGTATTGCTATGAAATAATTTAATCTTTATTAGCCCATAAACTCTCAGCCTTAGGGGTTATTAGTGGAAATCAAAGAATTTAGGAGGGAAGCAAATGAAGCCTGGGTTTTTGGACACCCTTGTAACATACATGATCCCCCAGGGCCTCAATTTTTCAAGACCGAGTCAAGCATCTTTGCAAAAAGCTCTAAAATAAGTCAATGTTATTCAAAGAAGACAAATTGGAACTGTGAACAATTACTTGATGACTGTTCCAATATTATTTGCTAAATGTGTCTGGAAGTAGTTTTTTAAGTTTCTGAAATCATTGCTTTTCTTTTCAGAAATCTGTATTTGAGACATTCAAAAGTGCTGTTTTCCTATAACTGCAGTGCTTCTGTGATTCCAACATAGGCATTTAATGTCCATGGACATCACAAAAATGATCAGATACCGTGACTTTCCCCATGATTTCACTTTGTCATTTTATCAGGTGTGACTGCATTTAACACGGTATTAATTTCTTTTTGTAATTTGTGAAAACTCATCAGATTTGTCAGAAACATGTTTTTCACCTGTGCAGTGATTTTAAACTGTTAACACAGCAGCTACTGCTGGAGAGAGAAAAAACGTAGGGCACACAAAAAATGCTAAATGTGGCAAGTCTAGTGTAGGTTTGCATACTGCATTGGCTAGAAGAGCACTTATGACCTGAGAAGTTTTCCAGCAGGATTCTTGCCTCGGAAAATTGTATCATCCTCTGTAGAAATAGAAAAAGGAAATGCTAGACATAGCAGATCACTGCATGTAGCCTTGTGTAAGTAATTAGAATTCTGAACACTAATAAAAGCTTTTAGAATCCTTGTAACGTTTTATATTTAATCCCCACTTGAGAACAGCTCTCCAGTTATTTCTGGTCCTAGAATTTCTAATATTCTTTGGTCTCCGCAAAATACTGCACTTTAAGTACAAGATGCTTGTTCCAGGTTCTGAGATTAAATAATACCAATAAAGTAATAAGTATTCCAACGTTGATGCTGTATATGTTTTTTTTTTACTTTTTTTCGCAATCAAGAGCACTTCCATGTTTGGTCGCCCCCTTTCCCTCATATTTAAAGCTATTGTGGAGAAGAAAATGAAGTCCTTCTTTTACAGTTCTAATAATGAGAATTTTTTTTTAAAAAAATGAGAATTTTTTTCCCCTCCTCTGCCAGGAATGCAATAATTAGAACAGCTGGAAGACAGAAAACACATGTCACATACTTCCCCAGTCTCTGCTCTGCATACGGCATGTCTTGCAGCTACTTTAATTTATCCCCAATTGTCAAGATCCCGAAGCTGCCTCCTTTCTGCCAATTGTTCTTCAGAACTTGAACTGCTGTAAGAAGAAACAAGGCGGTGGGGGGGGAAAGAGGCAGCTCAGATTCTTTTCTCAAATTCTTGACACACCATGCTAGCATGTTTTTCATTAGTGCTTCTGGCAGGAGGATTTGACTCAACAACTCTCGATGAATAAAACAGCAATCCTCTCTTTTTTCCCCCCTATGAAAACAAACCTTACTGCTTTTTAAAAAGGAACGGCTGTAAAAGGGGGAAAGGCAATTAATTCAGACTGCAGGGACATTGGCAGGAAGTATTCAACTGAGCTGCAAAAGCGGGAGGGTATACATACTCCGGACCATATAGAAGTCACAACCATCAAGTCAACCTGATGATTGTGTGGACACCCTGATTTATTTTTTTTGTTGGTATTTCTGTGCGGCTCTATTCCCAGATGGCTGGGGGAGGTGGGGGTGGGGGGTGGGGAGAGGTTGATGTTGTTTTCTTGGCAGCAACAGAGACCCGTCGCTATTGTCTTCTTGCAAGATGTTTCTTCAACTTCCCAGGCAAGTCGGCTTTTCATCCTAGTATTAATAGGAGACTGTTGCATAAGTAATAATGCATCTAAAATACACCCCAGATATAGTCACTAACAGTCACAGCACATGTCGAGAAGGGAAGGAGCTGCAACTCCATAGCAGCAGGTGCCATCTTAGCCTTGCTGGCCACTTTGCTCCCATCCCTTCCAATTCCACCAGGCAGAAACTCCCACTGAGATTCTTTCTTGAATTGCTTCTATTTAAGCTGGGGTCAGCCACCTTCTTTGTGTAGGCCAGGGGTAGGCAACCTTGGCTCTTTTATGACTCGTGGACTTCAACTCCCAGAATTCCTGAGCCAGCCATGCTGAGGGGAAAGGGAGAGGTTTCCAAGCTGAGCCATGCTGGCTCAGGAATTCTGGGAGTTGAAGTCCACGAGTCATAAAAGAGCCAAGGTTGCCTACCCCTGGTGTAGGCCTTCTCTGGGGACACGGCCCTTGCCCTCTCTCTTAGGCAAATCCACTGGCCTTAGATCAACCTCTTGGAGCAAGCCCTAGAGACACCTTTCACAGGGGAAAGAAAGAGGGTGTGGCCCTGCAGAGACGTTAGGGCTATTCTATAAACACAAATGTATATTTATTTATAGGCTTGTAGTACCATCTAAATCATTACAATTCATTAAAACAGTGTGGTTCTACATCAGGGCTGAGATAGAATTACAAATCTGAATTCTCCTTTGGGATCACTGCAGGCAAGGCAAGTATGATTATTTAGTATCTATGACTATCAGTGTTGTATCTATGATTTATGATTGTATTTTATGATTATGATTATCATGATTTTATGATCATGATTTTATGGTTTTATGATCTTTGTTGTATTTTATGATTATGATCATGATTTATCACTTGTTGTTTGAATGTACACTGAGAGCTTCTGCACCGGAGACAAATTCCTTGTGTGTCCTATCACACATGGCCAATAAAGAATTCTAATTCTATTTCTAATATTTCCTTTTGGGAGTACAAACTGGATGATTTCAGGTGGCTGGCCAAATCTGGCAGATGGACTGCAAGTTGCCGACCTCTGCTTTACTTATCAGGTTAGAAGGGGATAGTCCAAGTTTCTTACTATCTGAAGGCTAGGATTAGGAAGAAACAACACCGATTTGGAAAAAGAGGTTTAACTTTTGTGACATCTTCTCCATGGCCTGACTGGGTTCCTGTAATATTTTCTATTGTGTTGTCTTCCTGCCCCGGGAATGAAATCGTGTAGAAAGCTCAAGGTGGTCTGCCAGGTATGGTAAAAATACAAACAAAAAAGTCAGGATGGCAGTGACGATAGTGCCATCAAAATTCTGCCAGTTTTTTATAGGTTGTTCTTGGGCTCTACGGTCTTCTTTTGGCACCACCTGGACACTCAAATTAGTTTGAGCTCTGCTTCCCAGAACTGCAACCAATCTGAAATGGTTTGCAAGAATTTCCAGGCTTTAAATTTTTCTTTAGAGCCTGAAACAAACCCACATTTCCCATCTTCTGCCTATCTATCCCGCTAGAGGCAAGTAATTCGTATATCAGTATATCTAAAGACAGAATAAAGACCAAGTGCCACTCTCATCATTCATGAATTATTGTACACAAAAACAGCTGTCATTGCATGGTGGGTATATTGTGATTTCAAGACACAAAAAGAATTGTGCAGTATGTTTAATACTAAAATACGCTAATGTGATGTTTTCATTATATGTTCTTCAAAAGTAAGCTTGGCATGAAGTCTTGGAAACAATACAAAATAACGGTGCTTTCAAATAAGCAAATGCATCATGCTGTTTGAAGGATTGTTCTGGCTGAAGTGGGTGAGCGGTCAATGAATGGCAACGTGGACTAAAATATTCTTTCTACTGAACTTGGATGCATATTTAAGTGTCTTCAACAAGGGTGCTGCCACTGCAAACAGAGAAAATTATTCCGTACTAATTTTGAAATATCTGTGCCTGAAAACAATGATTTGTTGTGATTGTAGGAGTGATTTGGAAAACCCAGATGCATTTGTTGATTATCTTGGCAAAAAGAGAACTGGGTTTAAAATAAATAGCTGACTTAACAATTGGAAGTGCTGTAGTTCAACATTCAGCCCAATTAGACCCTTGTTAGACTTAATTGTTTGCAAGCATTCATTCGGTTGCTTTTAATGTTTTACAGCCATGAACCTCCCCAGGGCCAGGGCATACACAGCTGTGAGAGGGAAAATCTGATGCCTCTTTCGATCTGATCTCCTGATGCCTTTTTGAAAACTTAAAAGAAGCTGGATGTATCTGAAGAGGGATGGTTAATCATACCCTTCTAAACATATCTATTGTCATGGCAACTTGATAAACTCTGAAAAAAGGAAATGAAGATCCCACATGGTGGATTTTTCCATTTCACACAATTGTGTTTTGATTTACTGACTTTCCAACAGAGGGGCAATTAAATTCTGAGTGCCTTTTGCATAACCCTTTGGGTCTGATTTTGGTTCATCTGGGTATGGAGGATATGGAGATCACCTTAAGGTTCAGAAAGCTTAGTTCAAAAAAGAGAGGAGGGGGTGAAAAAGAAACTCAAAATCAGCCTGCCTTGTGTCTCTTGGATACAAGTAGAGTGAGAGAGAAACTCTGTGTGACCTTTAAGATTCTGTTATTATGTCCTACAGCGATAAAATGGAGTTCCTCTAATTCTTGTAAGCTAACCTAGCCTACCTAGAAGACAGATGAAGTTGGCCCAATGGAAGGGCTCCATCTTGAAGTGTTTGCTGAATGTTGTCAGGGAAAGGACAAGCTTGGGGTCAATGGGGAGACTTTTCCAGAGGTTGACCTGTGACAGGAAAAGTAGCTCATCATGATTACGGCCCCCCAAAATTCTTGAAAGTGGGATATCAACAGCAGATTCTGTTGAGATGGTCTTGTGGGCCAGGACTATTCTGGCTGGAGATCCCAAGCCTTGAAGGGCTCTGTAGGTTAAAACCAGCCTTTTGAATTGCACCTAAAGCTTAAGGAGCATCGCAGAACCCAAAATATAGGAGTGACATATTGCTGACAGTGAGTTCTGCTGAGAACCTGGATCACTACATTCTGGTTCAATTGTAGGTTGAGTCATTTTGAAACACAGAGTCTGTGTTTGTAGAGTCTGCAGAATGCAGTTGCAAGTGGGGAAACAGTGTATGTTGGCATAAACTGGAAAACGGGTCTGGATAGGCCTATTTGCATCAGCAGAAAGGGGAAAACACTACTTTTGATGAGTAACCGAAAACATGAGGGGAAGTTGCCTTTCCAGCAGACTAAGGGTAGGTTGAGGACAACCTTTTCTGATCCCGCCCTCCTGAAACGGTAGGTGGTCTTATTCTGGAGCAAGCAGGAAGGGGAGATCAGCCCTCTATCTTATTAAAAATGTTTTAAGGACTTCCTCTTTGTTCTGATAAACATTCTAAACCCAGGTTTAGCTCTATAGTTTTTAAAGCATGTAATTATTGTCATTCAACAGATACTTTTGGGGAGGGAAATGTGAGAGACAGCATTTTTTAATTAGAACATAGAATAACGGAGTTGGAAGGGACCTTGGAGGTCATCGAATCCAACCCCCTGCTCAAATAGGAGACCCTATACCATTTCAGACAAATGGTTGTCCAGTCTCTTTTTGAAAGCCTCCAGTTGATGTCAAGGTAGTTAAAGCCCCCCCCCCCCATTACTACTGTGGTGTGTTTGCTACATACATTGGTTAACTGATTAGCGAAAAGTTCATCTATTTCTTCTGGGTTGTGGCAATGTCATTCTTTTTTCCTTTTAAGTTGACTCATATGCATTCTAGAAGGCTTTCATTCTTTGTTGTGCTCATCTCTGTAGAGAGGAAGTGATCTCTAACATATTATGCAACTTCACCGCCTTTTTTGTTAAGTCTGTTTCTTTTGAATAGTTTGCATCCTTCTATAACAGTACATTCCATTCATGAGTTCCATCTCCTCAAGTTTGTGTAATGGCAACTATACTTGCCCTCTTGCACTAGTATTTCAAGTTCACCCTGTTTGTTCCCTAAGCTTTGAGCATTAGTGTATAGGCATTTAAGTTCTTTGTGGCTGACCCCGGGTATGCTTCCTACATCTCTTACTTTGCATCTGAGGTTTCTTCTTTCTTTCTTCTTTACTCCCTACCTCCATATTTGATTGGTCTGCAGGAGAACATCCAACAGTCAGGTGGTAATCACAACCCGTGAAGCTCCCATTTATAGGTGAGAGTTCGATTAGAAGGTCACAACCATCTTGATCTTTGACTGTCCCTGTTAAGTTCAGTCATTCAAGTTTTTAATGAGCATTTTGAGAACTGAGAACTGAAAAGTTGGACAAGAATAACCAGCTCTATAACCCCGATTAGCTTCTGTGTATTAGATATGAGCCCACGAGACAAAGGATGTGTGTCTTTTGGCAAGATTGGAGGTTCCAGCTCTAGGTTATTTATTTACTTCTTTAGCTATTAGATACCAAATTTAGACAGCCACCCAATTGCGTGACAATAATTTCCAATACTGCACTAGAACCATTGTATACCAATATCCATTTTCAAAGCGCTACTGGAATTCTCTTTCTGATTAGGAAAAAGATTTATTTGTGAATAAGGTTTGTCTCAGTACATGGTGAATTATATAACAAATTGTCTTGAATGACTGCCAGTTGTCTTGTTCTCCTCATGCAAAGTGTGAAACAGATTTCCAAGGCATAGGTAAGAAAAGAAAGGGAGGGGGGGAGAGAGATACTCTTCATATTCTGTACAAAAAGCTGTACAGATTAATGGGCTGACTTTGCATGGATTTTAAGACCTCCAAAATAGAGTGCTGTTTAAACTGAACCCTAATGTAATTCAATCTTTTTATTGCATTACAGAGTTATAGTTATATCTTTTATAGTTATATAGTATATAATAGCATACAGCATATCAGAGTTCCCCAAGCTTTCTGGCTTTGTGGACCAGTGGGGTGGGGGGTGGGGAGAGGGGATGGTTCTGCATGAGTGGTGGGCAAGTGCATGCACAGTGCCATTTGCACGAGCAGCAGGCATGTACACCTGCCGCTCGCACAAAAGGAGTGTGCGCACACGAGCGCGCCCACTGCTCGTGCAAGTGGGAATGCACGCTTGCTTGCCCACTGATTCAAGTGGCTCAATTCTGAACGGCTCACAGCCCGGTAGTGGGCCACGGCTCAGGGGTTGGGGATCCCTGCGGTGTATATAGTGATATGTTATATAGTTATATGTTGGAGATGGCTATGCCAGTAATCATGTTAGGTACAATCTGCTTGCAGTTCACCTCCTGCTTATGCAAATAAAACACAAAGTTAGGACAAGGTGGTGCCTTCCTTGTTTTTCCTCCCCCCCCAAAAAAAATGTTTCTTGGGGGTTGATCTTTTTGTTAGTCTGACCAGTTCTTCTCTAGCCATAGCAAAGTGTGGTGCTGAATCAACAGACAAAGAGGATGGAGGATCGTGTTTTTTTTTTGGTTTTATTTTTGTCCCCATGTCAACTGAGTGTGCCTTTAGAAAAAGCCAAAGCATTTCTTTCCTCTGTCCCTGGCTGTGACATCAGTACAATGGGGAAATTGGCAATATCCAATCCTTTGCAATGAGCATTGTCACAGATATGTGGATGTTACTGCAATTGAACTAGTGTGGGAGGCAGAAATTTTAACAAGGAGAGTGTGCATTTATCTGTTTTGAAATGTTTGGGAATCAAAGCAATGATTTCTTTTTCTTTTTTTGTAAACATTTTATTAATTTCAAGTTTTACAATCGTAAGTACTTAATAAACAACTCGGTGTCTGGGTTCCTTTATCATTCAGTGGTATATGTTAACTTTCACTCAAAATATCCAATACTACACCATCCAGTATTTCCCTGATCCTCTCTTCTTCAAATAATAATCATTTCCCCCCACTATGCAAGTATAATTCTTACTGCTATTAATACCTATAGAATTAAATATAAATATCTTCATCACATTTCTAATATTATACATGGTGTCAATAATATCAGTTTATAATATCTTCTCTAGTCAAAACATATCTCAAATGCAGAGTTCCCTTATTCAATCCGTATCCTGTTTTTTTTTAAAAATTTAATTTCCCATCAATATTCAAATAACTTTATCAATTATCATTTTTCTCATAATTAATTACATTTGGGTAATTAAAAGCTTCCCTTATATCGACCCACTTAGTATTTTCATATTTCCCATCTTATAGAAAATTATGTTATCCTAGTTACAAATCACATCCTTCTATTTTATAATGGTCCTTTTATTTCTAACAATTATCTATTCTTTTAATCATATTCAAACAACCATTAGATGGTATTATACCTAATTTAATTAGTCAGGACCTCTGTTTAATTCAGTCTTACTCTAGCTTTCTTCCTTTGCCAAATAACTTTGCAAGTCAGTACATTTAAGTCACCAAGTATTTCTTCCTCTGTTTCTGTATATATTATTTGGAATAAAAAAGACAATTTAATTAAAGTGTTTTTGTAAAAATGCTTAATCCATTTATATTCGTTAAACAGCCTCCATTTTCTTTCTCCTTGTTTCTATTTTAGTTTCTTGTTCCCCAGTTTTCAGCATTTTTCCTAACAGCTCTGTCATCCATTCTATCAATTCTTCTTCCTTGTCCTCAAATATGATCTGAAGTCTTGAAAAGTAAAATGTCTTTCCCATTTCCGGTGTTATATCTGGGTCTTCCAAATTTTTATTTATCTGTGCCTGTCTGTTGGTTTCTTCTTTCAAATCCTCTATCTTATGTCAGTTTCCTCTATTTTTTCTTCTGGTTTTTCAGTTTCTAGTTCATTCTTTATGGTCATTTTCTGAATGTTTTTTGCTTGTAAGTTTAAGTTGGAGAGTTGCTCATTTATATTATTTAAATTATTTTTAGTCTCCTCATAATTTAAAACAATTGTTTCTTGAATTGATTTCAACGTGGAAAGAATTTCTTTCTGGAGTCCATTTACATTTTCTTGTTGATTATCCATGTTTCTTCCAAGGAGAAATAGTCCAGAAGCAACTTTCCCACTGTTTCTTAATATTTCTTGATAATTCTTGAAACTAAAAGTCAGTCAATATTTGTAATCCAGGCCGGCCATTTTAGAATGGTTTATTGTCTCCTTCATACAGAAAAAACAGCCCAAGGATTTTTCCCCCCTTTTCCTAGCTGCAGTCTGCAAATGTGAAAGTTTCCAGGAACAACAAAGAGCCTTATCTATGTTCAGGCTTCGTGCCAAATTTTCTTTAAGCATAATAAATTGTAATGCCAAGGTACACCACTAGATGTCATTAGCATCCATCTTCCAGTTTTAAAATCCAAACCTATTTCACCAACTTTCCAAATATCTTTTCGAATATAAAGTCTTAAAAATACTTTTAGTCCCCAAATTTGTCAATGCTATGTCTCTATATTAAATCCAAATTAATCTTGTAGTTTTCTCTAATTTCCCCCTGAAGAAAGTTATTCGCTGCTCCTCTTTTCCTGAGGGAACGGGGTGGAAATTCCCCTTCTCTTTATCATTTTGGGGATTCTTTGCTTTGGGAGTTCTTTTTTCCAGGAAAAGGTTTTAATGTTATAAAGAGGGGATCGTTCTCACCCAGTTCCATCTGTGTTGTTCAGAAGTTGCTAGTTAGTGCTTATCTTGGGTTGTTGGTGGCTTCTGGCTGGCCACATAAATGCGGCCAGTCTTTCTTCCGCTGGTTTGAAGGACTTCCTCGAATCAAACGGAAGGGCTGCAGCCCCTCTGTGATCAACGAGAGTCCCTTTCTCCTTCATCGCCTCTCCGGGGTGACTTTAGACCCTTTTTAGGGTCCCCAGCAGAGCGAAATCGGACGTGGAAAACAGAGCCCCATTTTCCTGCGCCCGAACCCAGAAGTCCAAAGCAATTATTTCTATATGAGTAGAAATAATGCCATATAATGAAAATACATTTTCTTTCATATTTTTATGGAAAGTGGAATAATAAGCTGGTAGTGGTGGCACTTTCATGGTGAACGGTTGGGTTGGCCCTAATCAACATATTAAAAGAAGTCATGAAACATAGCTTCTGTATGTCTGAGATCCATAACTCACATCTGAAAGTTTATTTGAAAAATACACAAAGTAGAATTCTACACACTTCGAAACTGATGTGGAACAAATACTTCAAACCCTTTGTGATCACAGCACACTCTGCTCTTCACTGAAACAAGCCCTTTTCTAAGGCTTCCATACAACGCTGGAATAAAGGTGCCACAGCTTTAAGTGGTACATTATCTTTAGTAATACAGAGATGGCTTCTTTGCTTCATGCTTGCATAGAAGATTGGAAAAAAAGCTGGGGACACTTAAATGAACAGTCAAGGGTATTTGTATGAGGTCCAGAGAACTTGTCCAAAAAATTTTTGTAGTCCTAATAGATGGTGAAAGCCAAACTATTTAGAAAGAGAATATAATGCTTATATTCTTCCACAATTGTCACCCTGGAAAGGACTAGCACCCCTGCATCTCAGGGGAAAGATGGCTGCCCCCTGCACAGGAGAATGGAGAATGTGATTCTGATGAGCTCATGGTCTTCCACATTCATTGCCTGTGATGAGTTTCATCTGCATTAATAATTTCAGGTCTGCAAATGTCATCTCTATTTTAATTTACAACATTTGTAAAATGTAAAATCCTTTCTTACAAACACTGTCTTATTGAAAATCAGATGTGGTATGTTCAAGATTGGAATGCTTTTGCCTCATATATCTTTATACACCCTGGTGATATGCAAAAGTACTTTTATATATCAAGAGAGAAAAGCAACAAAGGGTATTAAAATTGTGTATTTATTATTTATCCAAAGCATGAGAAAATGTGCCATGTATCTTTAATGAGAAGAAATGCAGTTATAATTCATTTGTTTGGAAATATGAACTATTGGCCTGTTTTTTTTTATTCAGTTGCAGTGGTGGCCTAAACTACATACTTGAAATTAAATGGAAATATTTCTTTTAGACATAAATGCTGCTTGGAGAACAATCTTGTCCAAAATAATATCATTTAAATTTCCTAATCATTTATAGATGGCCATTTTAAAGGCAATTATTTTGAATAAAGCATAGTTTCCTATAAATTAGAGATAGACAAGTATTAAAGTTTTTACATTTTGTATTAAATTCACAAGAACCATTGTGTGCAGTTGAAGTTTTTTAAGGGAAGCTCTAGACGTCCATTTGCATATTCACTGAAATACCAGAATTTAACAATTTCACAATTTAAAATCCTTTTGAGCAGGTTTAATTCCACCATATAACATGATTGCTAAATTGCCATATCTGTGACTGTATCTTTCAGGGAAGGAAGGAAGGAAGGAAGGAAGGAAGGAAGGAAGGAAGGAAGGAAGGAAGGAAGGAAGGAAGGAAGGAAGGAAGGAAGGAAGGAAGGAAGGAAGGAAGTCTTACCAGTTCTACAATCCCAAGGAAGCCATTGCTGGAGCTCAGCCCTTCTTGCTCTGGCAGGGATAGAAGGAATCCAGACCTGCAGCTGTTCTAAGGCCCGGCTTCCCCTTGCTACAGAGTTTTATTGCCAGTGCAATACTATGGTTGTGTTCAAATGGTGGGCTTAATCACAGTTTAATTCAATTTATTGAGCTAACCCGTTGGCCACATTTACACATTACAATGAACCCTACTAACTCAGCCTCACTAAAAAAGTTAGGTTCACACAATGCACCCAGCTGGCTATTTGTGATTGTTTTGTGCCCCATATAATCACAATCTGGGTACCTCCAACTGAGCAAAAGTGTTTCTTTTAGTAGTAATGTCACATGCTGAAGACGGAAGACGGTTCCGCTCTCATCACGAGAGCTTCTAAGGCAACAGCTTGTGGCCTAGGTAGGCGTCACTCTAGTGATCTCCAAATGCAGGTTGCCATTCTCCTGAGTATACAGATGCCAACTCGCATCTAAAGTGGGTCTGCAAATACAATCTGGCTGGTTTTCACAAGCACAGTTCTCACGCAAGATGGATACCTTCAACTGCTTATGGATTATCCCTGTAACACCCAGTGTTCTTTCTGTAATTCATTGCCATGATATAGCAAAGTCAAATCCACTAATTTGGAATGCCCCAAGTATACACCACGTAACTGCTAGCTTTAAAAGATTTGTTTATTGTTTATTGTTCCAACATGCTTGAGAGAAAATTACAACAACGTTCCAAAGTATATGTAAGACCAAACGGGCTCCGCCGGTTTATGAGGGGAAAAAAATTCAAAATCCATAGTTGGGAAATATATTGGCGAAAACTAAAACATGTGTTCTCCAAAATTCTTCTTCAGTTTCTGGTATGCTTAGGGCTTATCCACATAGCATCCTTTCCCCAGCTTGAAGACACCCCAGTTCACATTCATTGAGGACTTTTTCTTGCAGCATCTCATAGCTAGGCCCTGCTGAGGCAAAGTAAAGCTAGATCAAATTGGTGCGGCAAGGAACTCACGTTATCCATAAACCAGCAGAAGGCCTTCCATATAAGCACTGTAGGAATCCTCTTTGGAGATCAGAAACTTGCAACAGTTGTTTCTCCATGTTTATTCAAGGTTCAGCTGCCGAGAATAGCACCTCATCCAGCCATCCTATATTCTTTTTCTTCCATGAGGCTTACATTCCCCTTAGAAATCTGGAAATATAACCACATCCAGCAAATTTTTCCATTCCTCTCTCTCTCCCACTGCTAATGACCTGGACCAAGTGTGGCACCAACACCACCTTCCTAAGGTCTAGTGAAAATTAAGATTAAGAGAGCAGCTCTTTTTAAAATAACCCAATTTTCCTCCAACTCAAGGATGGTAAATTAAGGACTTTAATTTAAATTAAGGTAAAATAATTAAGGCAACTTAAAAGTAAATCAAGGACTTTAATATATAAAAAAGAAGAAATAATTTAGGGAAACAATCGGTCCACTAACGGGAGAAGATGGCAAGGAAGTAATGGGCAGTAGAGAGAAAGTAGAGCTGCTTAAGTCATTCTTTGCATCAGTCTTCACGCAAGATGAAAATATAGCCCAACCTACCAAAAATTTAACCATAAAAGACAGACTAGAAATAAAAATCAAAATAAACAAGAAAATGGTAAGAGAACACCTTTCTGGTCTAGATGAGTTCAAGTCACCAGGATCTGATTGATTACATCCCAGAGATCTGAAGGAGCTGGCAGATGTGTTCTCAGAACCATTGAACCATATCTTTCAAAGATCCTGGAACACCTGGGGCTACCTGAGGACTGGAAAAGAGCTGATGTGGTTCCCATCTTCAAACAAAAGGGAAAAAAATAGATCCAGGCAACTACAGACCAATCAGCCCGACATCAATACTGGGAGGATCCTGCAAAAGATAATCAAAAAACAGATCTGCGAACACCTAGAAGCAAGTAAATTTATAACTAGAAGCCAACATGGGTCTGTCAAAAAGAGATTATGCCAAACCAATTTTATTTCATTCTTTGACAAAGTGACTAAATTAGTGGACTAGCGAAATGCTGTGGACATAGTGTACTTGGATTTTAGTAAGGCAAAGAGTGCAGAGAAGAGCAACTAAGATGATCAAGGGCCTGGAGACTAAAGCATATGAAGAACGATTGGAGGAATTGGGTATGGCTGGTTTAGAGAAAAGAATTAGGGGTGACATGATAACAGTGTTCCAATATCTGAGGGGCTGCCACAAAGAAGAGGGGCTCAACCTATTTTCCAAAGCACCAAAAGGCAAGGCAAGAAACAATGGATGGAAACAAATTAAGGAGAGAAGCAACCTATTACTAAGGACAAACTTCCTGACAATGAGAACAATTAATCAGTGGAATGGCTGGCTTTTAAAAATTGTGGGGTGCTTCATCACTGGGGGTTTTAAGAAGAGACTGGACAGCTACTTGTCTGAAATGGTATAGGGTCTTTTATGTGAGCAGGGGCTGGACTAGAAGACCTCCAAGGTCCCTTCCAACTCTATTATTCTGTATTCTGCATGGATGAGAGAGAGTTTAAGAGAATTTGAAGGTTTGCATTTTTGGCTACTTTTTGGTCCATCTTAGTATCACCCAACTTTGGAACAACAATCCAGTTATCTAAAAACTGTGGAACCACCGAAGAATATTAATACAGTATTTCCTTTTAAAGATTATAACTCCTTTTGTAACATTCTCACATAAAAATACCTAGCATTTTGAAAGAAGTATTGTCTCATGGGGAAATATTCAGCGAATATCTCTTGATTGACATAGAAGGAAAAAGGGACAAGGGGAGCTGCTTTTTTCAAAATGTTCACTACATTTTGAAGTGTTAGCAATGTGCATGTAAGCATTAGTTTGAGAAATGCAGTTCGTTTTTCTCATGATTTTAACTACAAAATCATGATTTTTCACTATAAAATCTGTTTTAAAAAAGCCACACGGATTCATAGTATAAAATTCCTCTACCTGATTGTGTACAATAATATGTGACAACAGGAGGAAACATTCTGTGCTTGGAGACCGTACAAGAAATTCATCTTTTTTTGCCATTTTGACTTGTCATCTGCTGGCATGCAAACCTTAGTTTGCAGTAGTCGTTTGCTCATCTCACATACCCGCATACCTAAATTAGGAATGGGGGAAGCTAATCCACAAAAACAAATTGTTTAAAAATAGAGGGTTACCATAAGGTGAGAAATCTTCTCCATGGCTGAAAATGTGGGTCAGTTTCTGAACAGTATCAGATCCAGTTAAGCTGAAGCTGTGAATGATGAAGCCAGGCTGAGCCTGACTATATCAAAATAACCCCTCTGTTCAGTTGTGACATAGCGTTTATCACTTTTCCTGGTCTTGACCTGTGAATCCATCTTCAATGTGGAAATGCTGCTTTCCATATCTGGAAACCTCTGTATCTTCTGACTTGACAGAACCAGCAACTGCGCTGAATTTCGTCTACGCTAGTGATCACTTTGAGGTGATTTTTAGTGCTCAGTGTCAGTATTGCTATGATTGATTTGTCAATTATGTGCTATCTATTCAGTGATTTTTTTTATCTTGCCTTTATTATTTTTTATAAATGACTCAAGGCAGTGAACATATTTACTACTACTCCTATTTTCCCCACAATAACAACCTTGTGAGTAACCTGGACTGAGAGAGAATGACTGGCTCAAAGTCATCCAGCCAGTTTTCATGTCTTAAGATGGGACTAAAACTCACAGTCTTCTAGTTTCTAGCCTGGTGCCTTAACCACTAGACCAGGATGTCAAACTGCCGGCCCGCAGGCTGGATGCGTCATGCCGAAACCGCGCTCACCCCATTGCCGGCAATGGGGAAAAAGTCACGATACGTCGCGCCATGTCACGTGACGTTGCGAGTTTGACACCCCTGCACTAGACCAAACTGGCTTGGTGATCATACAGATAGATCTTCTCCGGGATCACTGCTGGAGAAGTTAAAAATAACAGCAAAAAGCCATAACAGAGCCTGGATAATCTGTTTAATAGGCTTTCGGTAATTGTAGGTTCTACCTGATGCTTCCTGCATCATTTCTCAAGAAAAACCCAACTGAGGCCACTGCAATCAGCCCTAAGGCTATGCAACCTAAAAGTTAGTAGATAAGATTTAAAAGTAGCAGAATATCTTACTTATCGGGAGGAAAAACTAATTCCTGAGTTTTCATTTTAAACCATTTCATTTTTAAATGTTTCTGCTATGCACAGCAATTCAGTAATTCATATTATAACACTCCCAGTTGCAAACAAGAGTTTTCTTCTACACTGTAAAATTGAAAGATGTGTATAGATTTCCAAATAATGTAGAATAAGATTATTATTATTTTGATGATTACATGGAGAGACTGTTTAAAGAAAGTGTATTTCACACAATTACAAATTTTGATTCTCAATGTGATTATTCCTCTGTACAGATATAAATAAAGAAGGCTGTTACTGAACACACATATAAAGCTGCAAGCATTCGTAACAAATCATGTTGCTGAAGAGACGTGTCCTTTCGTAAATTCAATACAGCATATGGAATATACAAAATGAACCCATGTCTATAATGCAGAAGTTGTCTCCTTTTTCATATTAACAATTTTTTTAAAACAATGAAATGCTAAATCCAAGAATACATTTTCAAAAAGTTGTGATACCAAATGCCTTTGTTACTTGTCCATTTCTATCTTTCCACGTTGTCTATAAAGAACAATAAAAATAATGCCACAATTTCATGGTTACTTGGCTCTTACACATTGGCATAAATTACATATTTTCATTCTGCCACAATTATGTGTTTCTTGGAGTAGGTAAATCAATTACTATAGGTGGATTCAATGGCTGGTAATTCATGGTACACACAGAAGCATTCACATAGGTGGTTGTTCCATCAGCCATAACACCGTAACCTAAAAAATTAAAAACATTGTTATAAATAAACTTTTCCTCAACACACTATTTCTGCTATCATACACCAAAATGGTGGCCATATAGAAATCCCTATTCATCCCATTGAACATCAATAAATCATAGCACTAAACTTGAATATCTTCATTCTAACTGGTTTCACATGAATCCAAGCAAACAGCACTGTGATGGCCTCTTTTTTGAAGAATAGTTTCAAATCCCTACAACTTAAATAATTCCCTGTAGAATTTAGGGCCTATCTGCTATAAATTCTCTCTATCTAAAACCTTTAACATTAAAACTGGATTTAGATTAGGCCCCTCAAATTGAATGCAGGATGGGGGTCTTTTTATGAAATCATCAGTCAGATGAATGGATATTAAGTGTCCATTCATGGAAGGGTCTTTGCATGTTGGATCTGACGTCTCCATAGAATTCAAATTCCTTTGAGATTATAAACTGATATTCTGAAGCCAAATTGAATGTACATCCAGAGTGAGTTAACACAGCCACAGAAGAAAGGAAAGAGCATGCCAACCAGTGATGGGATTCAGCCAGTTCGCACCACTTCAGCAGAACCGGTAGCTAATTTTTTGTTGCCCAGGCCCAGAATGGACTTCCGGAACGGCATCCACACAGAGAACCGGTTGTTCACATATTTGAATCCCACCAGTGATGCCAACCATCAAGTAATTATGGTTTTCTTGCTCCTGTTTCCTGCCCTTTGTCCCTATAAAGATATTTTCGACATTAAGAGCTTTTAAATAGTATTCAGAGGTTGAACATCTGTTACTTCAATATAACTGAATGTCACAATGACCTACGTCTCCTTCATAAGTTGGCTTTGTTGCTACTCTTCATATACTGATGTTTGGAAACAACCTGCTAATCTAGCAGGTTCCATATGCCATACAGTTTGACAGAGTGCAGTTTAGGTAAATTATGGAGACATTTCCATAGGCAGAGCAAATGAAAAATAAAGGCTGAAGGAAATTTATTTTATAGAGAAGCAAACTCATACAGATCAAAAAAAAAAAGTGCCATAAGACAGTTGATGTTCATCATGGTTCTGGAAGATCCAAAGTTTCAGAATATTATTATTCCCCAATTATCCTGGAAAAATATATCAAATTCTAGCAAAAACCTGTTGTAGAAAATCTTTCTAGCACTTTCTTTCATTCTTATATGAAAAATTCTGAGATACAGAGATAATAATGTAGATATAATAAATGTATGTTGATAAATGAAGTAGGGTGCAGAGAAGATAATGAGTAACAGCTTTTTTTTAACTGAAAATAATAGGATTCTGTCACATTAGGAAGAATTTTAAGCCAGATGTTTTCACAAAGAAATAAGGTTTTCAAGAAAATACTGGTTATAACAGTAATTATTTCTCCCAGAAATTCAAGAACACTGCCTTTTTGGTTAGTAACAGATATCAGCAGCAGCCATGTCATAATGGAACCTTCTAGTTGTATTTACTTTTTTTACATCACTATTTTGAATAATTTGAGAAATCCAAGGTAAAAATCTAGTTTGTTATTTTATGTAAATTACTGTCATCTGCTATAAATATATACCTGTTCCCTTTACTGTGTTTATTGCTTAAAAGATGCTGGCATGAAATAGCATTTCAACTTAGTGGAATGAGTTCCAGCATGGTGCCTGAGCAAATATAGGTGGTCCTCAACTTACAACCACAATTGAGCCCAAACTTTCTGTTGTTAAGTGAGACATTTGTGAATTTTGCCCCATTTCTTTCTTCCCTTAGTTGTTAAGTGAATCACTGCAGTTGATAAGTTAGCAACCCGGTTGTTAAGGGAATCTGGCTTCCCCATTGACTTTGCTTGTCAGGAGGTCAGAAAAGGGGATCGCATGACCCTGGGAACACAGCAACGGTCATAAATATGAACCAGTTGCCAAGCATATGGATTTTGATCACATGGCCATGGGGACGCTGCAATGGTCGTAAGTGTGAAAAACGGTCATAAGTCACTTTTTCCAGTACCATTGTAATTTGAATGGTCACTAAATGAACTGTTGTAAGTCGAGGACTACCTGTAAATTTACCAGCATTACTAGTTGGTAAAAAGTTAGGTTCCTTCAAGGGCAGGCATAGGGTGGACTATATGTGTGTGTGTGGGGGGGGGGAAGTCAACACAGTGACCAGGATTATACAGTTGCCTTATAGACTTTTTTTCCCCCCTGTATGGACACAATTACTCACTCTTGCTCCTTGCTGTGCAAAGTCTGATTTTTAAACTTATTCAATGTGACAGAAGTTTCTATAGCCAAAAGCAGAGGTCAGAATCAGAACAGAACAGAGCTGGAAGGGACTTTGGAGGTCTTCTAGTCCAGCCCCCTGCTCAAGCAGGAGTTCCTATATCATTTCAGACAAGTGGCTGTTCAATCTCATCTTAAAAACCTCGAGTGATTAAGCACCCACAACGTCTGAAGGCAAGCTGTTCCACAACTAATCAACATACCTCTTACCTACTACACTTAATATCTCAAAACGTTGTATTATCCATTTTTATTTTTATCCATGAAAATAATACACACACACACACATACACAATGCCTCACCTTCATGAATATGTCCAAAAACATGAAGTCGTGGTTGTATTCGTCTCTGGATTGTATTCAGCAGCTCCACACAGCCCACCCTTTGCATTTTCTTAGGAACCCAATCTAGAAAACCTTCAAAATAAGAAACAAATACAATTTATAAAATGCTGAAAAACTTTGTATCTCAAATTTAAGACTCTACTTCATTCTATATCTAGCTCTTCTAGCTTTAAATGAATGTCTAGAAATTAATTTTTGTTCACATACAGAAATAAAATTGAATAATACTAATAATACTAATAAAATTGAATAAAACTGAATAATGATGTATACAAGCAGAAGATATTATAGTCGATCTACCCACTAAAAGCTGTATTCATGGGTATGTACGATAGAGATGGTTCTAATACATGCAAATACACAATTTTGGTCAAGAAATGCAAAAGAAAGTTTCAATAAACCTATCAGATAATTTTAGCATTCTTTTATCTTTATTTTATCTGATGTGATTTATTGTTGGGGTATAACCCAAGTGAAAATATAAAAATAACCTCAAAGGCCAAATACACAGTTTTGCTATTTGTAATGCAGCTAAAATAATTGCAATGTTTTAAATGCAGATTTTAGCAGAGAAAGATTTCATTTAACAATTTTTCAACAAGGGAGTTGTCAGCCAATGACAGTAACTTGTAAGAAAAGGATAAAATCTAGGTATGAAGGGTACAGTTGACTTCTGTTAAGAACAGTTAACATACTGTAATTATTCCTCGTGGCTTTAATATTTGCTTTCTGGCATATTACAAATTTATAATTTAGTGGCAATATTTGGAAAATACTGGGAATCCTATGCAAGGTCTTCTCCCGGTCATGCCCTTTCCTTGTACTAAATGGATGCGCAACTTCGTTTGAGAGGATTAAAAACAAACCACTGTCTCTTACTCAACTCTAAATAATAATTCCAATTCATAAGACAAAGCTTGTGACTCATATTTATTTTGCCCGAGAGGATCCCATAAACATTTCTCAGAATTCACCTTGAGGAGGGGACCCAGTTCAGTGCATTCAGAGAAACTGAATTAGCAACGGGAGATGAAGGTATCATAATGAATATGATGCTATTGGGGTGATATATCACAAAGAACTGAGGATATTAACCTTGAGAAAGGGGGACGGAAGAGAACGTGGTATATTACTTTTAAAAATTCCAGCTATCTGTGTTGCCTGAAAAAGACAGATGCAGATCAGTGATCTTCAGCCCAAACAAGGCAGATTCTAGTTCAGTGTTACGGTTCTTCACAGTAGGAAGAGTTTAGATGTGGACCAAAGCTGTGGGAGCTGGTGAGCTCCCGTTCATTAAACCACGTTCAAGCAGAGGCTGCAAGTCCTCAGTTGATTGAACGTGGATTTCTGCACAGAACAAGAGGTTGAACTCAGTGGCTTCAGTGGCTCCTTTCACACGGAGCTCTGATTGGGGATAATGGCTGAAGAAATCGAGATGATGCATTCAGAGGGAACAATGAAGCTTCCCACAAACAGCAGAATCCAGCTTCAGCACACTTCCAGGTGGGATATGAACAGGGCACAAGGACCTGCGGGGTACAGGGTCAAAAAGTCAAGGTGCCAGCCATAACAATGCAATCAGTTCCTGGCCCCTTTGTATATACAAAAAAGGAGTGGGGCTTCAGTCATGTAGTAGTGGCCATTATCTTGAATGTTTTCACATGCTACACCCCACCCCCACCCCCCACCCCAGGAGAATCCTGGAAATAGTCCTCGACAAATAAGTGAATTATTCCAGAAGCTGGAGGCAAAAAAGGGTAACTGTGATTTCTTCCATTTCTATTTCTTCCTAGTTATGGTAGGTTTGCTGGGGTGAAAATTACTGAGTTTAAAGTGAAGATTGAATTCTCCAGCTTAGGAAGGTTCAATGGAATATTGGGAACTGTAATTATACCTATTTAACTCGTATAAAAAGAACTGAACACTTGCCCTATGTGAAAATTAGCAAATTGTTCCATAGCGCGAACAAATTCCTCTAATAAGTACCTTAATTTTGCTCATTTGAAGAACCTGCGTTTAACACTGGTGCCAGACTGCTGCTGCATTACAGGAACACAGCTCTGAGTTTCTATGAGATTGAGGGTTTGTTGGGGAGGGTGGTGGCTGAAGGTCTTAGTGTATCATGCAGAATGTATCCAACCTGAATGGCCATCATAGACCTTCATGAAACCATGTGCCAGGTAAGTCCACAGACCCAGCTTTAGTAAACAGCACAGATAGTAAAACTGTCCCTACATCTATTTCTAAACTTGCCTTCAGTTGCTTAAACCAACACATTTTTCTGTCTCTAACTTTTATAGCAGCTCCTTGTTTCTCCTTGATGTCAGGCCAACGAATGCACTCTGTAGTTTCATAAACTTTTCATAGTGTCCAAGGTTAAATTCCTTGAGATGCCCTATCTGGTAGATGGCAGATTGCTATTTCCACATGTGGCTCATCAAGAGACTAGCATCTCTGCTCTGTACAACTTGCTGGTGATCCATGAGTGTTTGTTTGCCACAGGAAAGACAAGGGTCGTGGTGGTGGTGGTGGAAACGGACGGAGTTTCACAAGGGCATGTCCCTCATGGAAATGAACCGCATGAGAAGCACTTGACTTGTGAGGATTCTGGATGGAAAGAAGAAGCTGCTTCACCCCACCAGGAAAGCTGCAATTGTGGGAGTGTCCAAGCTCAGGATGAGACCTGGTGTCATTTCTTTTATGTAGAGAAGCCATGTAGCTCTTGTGCATGATTTAGCCCTTCTACTAGGAACAGTTTAGCTCTTCTGCTAGGAACAGTTTGCCGTTACCAGGAAAATGTCCTCAGTTATATGATTCTCACAACAGATAGATCTACTTCTACTTTATCTACAAATTCACAACTTCACTCATTAGAGGACTGAACCCAATCAGGTGATAACCTATTCAGGTGATAACCAGTGGAACAGCTTGCCTTCAGGAATTGTGGGCGCTCCATCACTGGAGGTTTTTAAGAAGAGACCAGACAGTCACTTGTCTGAAATAGTATAGGTTCTCCTGCTCGAGCAGGGGGTTGGACTAGAAGACTTTCAAGGTCCTTTCCAGATTCTATTCTATTCTATTCTATTCTATTCTATTCTATTCTATTCTATTCCATTCCATTCCATTCCATTCCATTCCACTCCACTCCACTCCACTCCACTCCACTCCACTCTACTCTACTCTACTATTATTCTATCCTTCCCTGTTAAGCATTATGGTAGCCCATGATCACCATGCCAAAACTGTGAAGTCCTGGAGTCTCTCTTTCTTTGCCCCAGTGATTCAGGGAATTATTTAAAGAAAGACCATCTATGGAAGTCTTTGAATTATACAGAATTTGTTAGTGGGGAAATGTCTCTGCAGGCTTTAAGGGCCTTGCAGTTGCTGGATGCTTCTTCTGAGTGATGGCACTTCCAAGGAAGTTGCACCCTCTTGCTCTCAGGGAGCTCTCACAATAACAGCCCTCGTGAGCAATCCCTTCCCCTCCAATCCAGCCTGCTATGATGATGTGGTAGGAACCTGTTTTGAATTGTTCAGTTGAGAGAATAAATTGTCTCCTTCTTTCCTCTTCCAATTTTTAAAAATTCTTCTCTACCTTCTTTTACAAATCACCCTTCCGATTTGCCTTTCTGTTCACCTTTCATTCCTTTAGCAACCTGATTGCACCAGGTGCTGGGTTTTTCCTCTTCTCATTGTTTTATGTTCTTGCACCACTGTTAACCAGTGACCCTTAGTAATAGCATATGGCGCACTTGCACAAGAATTCACATGGACTCTCACGGACGTCATGATGTATAGTGATTTGTCAACTTCTACTTTTGCAAAACTTTGCTCAAGCAAAGAAAGACTGAAATTCAAGTTGTTGTCACATGGCTGGAAATAATTAATTGTAAATGAGGTGGCTTATAAAGGCAAAAAGGATTTCCACTTCAAAAATTTTGCGAACTAAAATCCATGAAATTAACTTCTTCATTAAATTAAGCGTTATTTATGTTGAACATGTTTTTGTCTGCATGCAATATCAGCCTTCTGAAGCTTTCCCATATGTTTGTAACTTATTATGTATACCTGACTACACAAACTAAGAATAATTTATTATACCTAGCGAACATTAAGAAGACTGCCTTAAGATATTCTTTTCTTTCTCTTCTTTTAACATTTGGGTAAACAGTAATCTGCAACTACCAAAAAAGTATAAATCACTGTTGCCAACAATCAACTAGGCAGGTTCCAAGCTAGATTTTGTTGGACAATGATAGTGGATAATTTCCACTTTAGTTTGTACCTAGCATACATCTATTCAAATACCATATGCAGATCAGATATGGGCACACTCCACATATTATACTATATAGCAAAGTATAGCTCAATATGTATTTAATAAACATCAGCGAACATCAAAACAAATAACTAGGGAAACAGGATAAAAGCAGGGTAAGAGGAACATTAGCAACAGCCAAAAATATACATAATTCCTGTATCTATCAAAAGGTGCAGAATTTCCAATGGCCACTGGAAACAACCTTGTGGACACTCCCAACTTTAACTTTTTTGTATACAAAATAGCAGCAGATTAGAGATGGAAAGTAAGACACCAGGTGATCTCTCCTATATCCTGCAGAGTTAAAAACACAATGTACTGGATCCATTTGAAATATCCAACAGATTTTACCAAGGAACATATGCTTGTTGGAAAAAAAAAACCAGTTACCTTTAGAGCTAAGGAAGCTAAAGATTTTGAAATCAATCTCTATTGGCCAGAAATGGCTGTAAGTTCTTACTAACAATGAATTTTAACCCAATCCAAAAGTTTGGGATGGTTAAAAATAGACCAAAAGCCAATTCAAAGATGCATGTTTCCTATATTGTGATTGATGAGCCCCAAATATGTTTGAGGCATATTATTTTATGAATTCTGATGCAAACTAATTGATTTCTAACTCCTGACCAGAGTTCATGCAAATATTTATATCAGAAATACTTGACTAATACTGTACTCATGAATGGCTTCACATCAGAGACTCTCAACTAGAGTATCCTGGGTGCTGTGCTGGTCACGGTTGTTATAAAATGACTGGGAAGAAATGCTTGAGGGGTTGAGGCAAAAACAGGAGAACTACTAAAGCTTTGGAAGAAGAAGAGAAGAGTAAAAAGAATCCTTGAACAATTGGCTGAAAAAAGAGGAAGAAACTTAACAGGGAGAACTGTAAACTCCTGCATCTACAGCAATGCTTCTTAACTTTACTATGCTGCCTTCCTGCTTAGGATCTGAAAATCCTGCTTGGATTTCAGTTCCTTCTCATCTCTGGGGTCTGGTTAAAAAAGCTCTCCAGTAAAGGATTTCAGCTCTGTGCCTGCTTGACAGAGCTGAAATCCTTTGGTAAGGAGCTCTTTCACCCAGCCACCAAAGGTGAGAGAGAATCCTCCTGGCGGATGGCAGCAGCTTGCAATCTTCCCTGTCAACTTTTCTAATGACTTTCTGAGGAAACGAGCAGAGAAGATTGCAAATGGAGACCAGATAATTGCAGGGTGCTTGGCAACTAGTTGTACATGCAAAACAGGTTGCTAAATACCCAGACTGTGATCATGTGACTGTTGGAGGGGATGCAGTGTTTTGTGATGGTTAGAAGTGTTTTGCAGCATGTAAAACAAAACCATCACAAAACTTTACATCCACCCTTTCCAAGGCTGTTGTTAATTGGAGCTGTCATTAAGTAAATGGTCGTAAATCAAGGACCATCTGCGTATTATTTCTAAAGAACTTTTTAAAGTTTGGTTGTTAAAAATAATTTTTTAACTCCTTTGGCTTAAGGCTCCAAAGCTGAGCATAATTTAATGCAAAAAGCAGAATTCAGCTACTAATTCATCTTTTGGGCTTTATGTAGAAGAGACCAGCCATCATGTGGGTCTTATGAAAGAGGGATCAGCAACCTATTCTTGGAGTCTAGGATGCATTTAGTGTTTCAGTCTTAAGCTTCAGAATAAGGAGCGTTTTTGGAGCCACTCACAAAACTTTCACAAAAACTGTAATCTGAAAGAATACTTACTCGGGGACAGAAAAGTTTGCTTTCTTGGCATCTACATGGATTAGCAAAAAATATCTGCCAGAAGGAATTGCCTCTAACCTTTGGGCCATGGACCGGTACGGGTCCGCAGCCTGTTGGGAACCGGTCCGCACAAGCAGCGGGTGAGTGAGCAAAACTTTATCTGCACATGCGTAGGATCTAGATTGCACGTGAAACCATCCCCCTACCCTGGTCCATGGAAAAATTGTCTTCCACAAAACCAGTCCCTGGTGCCAGAAAGATTGGGGACCGCTGCTCTAACGGACAAAAAGTTGGGAATTTTCCCCTTTTTAATTCATGGTCTTACTCAATATTGTAGGGGATGAAGAATAGATCATGACTCCAACATCTGGACTCTTCTTACAGCATCTATTGAGCATCTGAATGCAGAGGGTTTGTTCAGCCATTAAATGAAAGTGCAAGAAGTATGGAATAGAGCCAACTCTGGTGATTTTCCTGCATTCATTGCAAGAACTTTAAACAAGACTACAGAAAGGTAGGAAATGAGAGTTGGGTATGAGATAAAGGGTCCAGGGGCATCTGCAGCAGGGAGTGTAAAAAAAGTCAAGATGGTAGCTGGTCTGAAGCCCCACCCCCTTTTTACATTTAGGGTGAAAGCTTCAAACCCAAATTGTGGCCGCCATCTTGATTTTGTTTTACCACTGGCTATGAATGCCCTCAGTACTGTCTAATGGTACCCTGATCACTTGAGAAATATGATTGTTAACTTGTAGAAACTTTTGAGTTGGGAGACATGGTGTCTGCTTGCAATGAGATGCATTTTAAATATTTGCGAAGCAAATTTAACTTAGCTTTAACTTTGAATTATTTTATTCTCAATTATTAATGGAGGCCCACTCTATCAAGTGACTTTACTAACGTTAGGGCAATAAGCAGGGATCGATTACTATTTCAGCACAAAGCACCCCGGAATCACACCAGTTTACATCTGAAGAGCTTCATGGAAAAGGCAAAGACTCAGAATTGTTATCTGTCCCCAGGAATACAGCAGAGACATATAAACTGAACTGAACCAGGATTTTCTTACCAAGAGGCGGTCCGTGTGTAATAAGAATATCTATTCCATCTGGAATTAGGTTCCATTTCTCTAAGAGCGCTTGACCTCGTGGAAGATTAAAGCCCCAGCCATAAAACCAAGGTTGCCTGCCAAAGAAAGGGGAAGATAGTCTTCAATGCTTCACACATGCTGTGGTTAGCCAGCTAAGCTCCAGTACGAGAGGAGGCCCTGAATCCACTTAGGCAATGTGTCTAATGGGTCAATTCAAATGTTACAGAAGCATGCATGTGCCACTGCAATTCTGAGCTAATTTATAGTACATGGACACCCATGTAATCTGAAAACATTACCATATCTACTTTCAAAGAATATTCATTAATAAGCAATGGATATTACGCTTTTACTAATTTTAGCACGTTTGATCCAGTGTAAATGACCTCTAAAGTACTGTAAAATGCCTTGTTTGTGATGTCTGCACTTATTCCCCTATTGTGTTTGGATAATCTTTTTATTAAAGTGAGTTCCATCATGCAAAAATCCTGTGAAAAGTCTTGTGAAGCATTTGTACATGATAAGGGCCTAATCTGAAACACACAGGAGAATCAATGCAGGCACTTAATACAACAGGTATTAATTTTTTTCTTTTGGTCTTGTAGAGCTGTTTACATGCCCATCCCCTTATTTTTTTTTCCTTTTGGCTTTTTTTTTTTTTTAACAAACTAGGAAAATACGTTTTTCACAGGGTAAAGTCATTTGGAAAACACCAAAATAAAGTTGTAATAACATGGTGTTAAGTTTGGAATGGATTCATCTAGTAATGGGCTATATCAACTGCATAATAATTACCATCCAATTCAACAAAATCCCAGAGACCCAAAGCAGCCCAGCCCCTTTTAGCATTGACACACATAAAAAAGGGGTTGACAGTTCAATGGCATGTTTTGAACCTCTGCCCACAGACTGCTATGTGTGCCTTACCCAAATGAATTATATATAGCCCATTTATAGAGCTATTTTAACTGATGCAGTTTTGCTTTCTTTTCATAATAGTGGTATTCACATTTCCTTTCCAAATGTGGCTATTCTGTTAATGCAAACCTACTTAATGGCCTCATACTTGCCACCTATAATGCTGTGTTAAAGAAGAATATTAGCATAGAATTTGTGGATCTGTGACTCATTTAATATGAAAGCAGCATACTAGCAAATAATGTGTGGAGAGGGAATGTGGAGAGATAACAGCCCAGTCCGCCTGCTGGTATGCTGGCTATTACCAGAAACATAAAACGATAATGACTTATTTTTCGCCAACAACAAAGCCAAGAAAGTGGCTTCATTGGAGGAGGAGGAGGAGGAGGAGGAGGAGGAGGAGGAGGAGGAGGAGGAGAATTTGCCTTATTTGCAGATGCAAATAATAATAATAAGCCAAGACTCACAATCTGTACTCATAAAAGATAAAATGCAAGATGCCTTAAATTCACCTGTATTTTATCACTCTTTTAATTATAACGACTTGGTCTATTACAGGGGTCTTCAAACTTGGCCCTTTTATGACTTGTGGACTTTAACTCCCAGAATTCCTCAGCCAGGCATGCCTGGCTGAGGAATTCTGGGAGCTGAAGTCCACAAGTCATAAAGGGGCCAGGTTTGAAGACTCCTGGTCTATTATGTAGTGATTATTTAGCAGCAATTCTCATAAAGAAACAAGTACTAACCATATAAAAGAATCCCACACTTACCTCTGCTTCTCAGAAAGAAATATTAAAAACCAAAATATGCAATAAATTACATACAAAGGTGTCCGCCCTTTAGACGTCTACTTTCAATTAATCAGTTGTTCCAGTATTCTTTACTAAACTGACCTATTAAAAGTAGATACTTTCATTTATATTATGTTTCATGCACTGCACAGATTGCCTGGCATATAGATTGTTCCACTGGACTTTAATAAGCTAAATCATCTCAGGGAAGAACTTCTGACTACATTTGCAATCAGTTAGGATCCGCAGAAGACCATATCACAAAAAAGATGCCACCTGCTCTGGTTGGCAGATGGGGTCTGGAGCAGAGGTGTGGGGGGGGCAGGTAGACCTTTCATGTCAGTTCCCCCCACCCAGGTGTGAAATGCACTGCTAAGTAAGATAGTGCTGTTTAAGTATATATCATGTTGCAGGCTGGGAACAGACACATTCCTAATCTTGTTGGAATGGCCCAAGTTGTTGGATCATATCAGATCCAGGAAAACTGTTGGGCTGATTCTTTTTAACCTCTAGACCGGGGGTCCCCAATCCCCGGTCCATGGACCAGTACCAGGTCACAGCATGCCAGAACCCGGGCCGCACAAATCAGCAAAGCTCCATCCTCAGGATGCAGGCAGTATACGAAACCATACCCCCTCCGGTCCGCGGAAAAACGTCTCTCCACGGAACCGGTCCCTGGTGCCCAAAAGGTTGGGGACCTCTGCTCTAGACTACAAAAATTTAAATGTATCTTTAGTAGTTTTGGTAAATTAATACGTGCCACATTCTCCTGGCATCTGCTATGAGATCTATTACTCTCATTTTTCACATTCAAATCTTTTGTTCTGCAGTTGCTATTTTGATGGTAGCGTTCATTACATCAAGGGCCGGAATGTTAATAATAAAAACTGTATCAAAAATTGAAAGTGTTGGTTTTCATATCTAGCTAACTGTCTGCTGCTTTTGCTCTGTCCCATAAGGAAAGAATAAAAGGCTGGTATGATTTTACAAGCTTTATAATAAGTACAGCTTGAAGACTGTTAAATATCAGCTACTCGTTCTTCAGAGGTGCCTCTTTGGAGTAGTCTGAAACCACTACTTTTCTGCATCAAAAAAAAAAAAAAAAGATAATTCTTTGAAAGTCTTCTGAACTATTCCTTGTACATTGCTTGACAAAATCCAAAGAAACTGCCCTCAAAGCCGTAATGACTGTTTCCATAGTACTGATGCATTAATAGCATTTTCAGAAAATTATGTTGTCTGCTCTTTTTCTGATTTTTAAATGTGTACCTTTGAAATTCTATGAAGATTACACACAAACTTAAATATATGTAAAAATATGCACACCAAGAGCTATTCTGAATACAAACTATTTTTCAGAGAGAATCAGTGTCATCTAGCACACAAATTTACTGAGGCAGCAGAATGTAGAAATCTTTAAAAATTGTCCTTTCCTCTTTTTAAAAGATACTCTTTCAAGGATCTTTCTCTTGCTTTATTTATTTCCCTGTAGTTGTTCTCCCCACCATGTCCAAATTTACCTCATCTACTATCAGAATGAGATGCTTATGGAAATCAGATGTACATGCTTCTAATCCACAAATTAAATCATCTTTTTTTACTGTGGACAGAAAATCAGTGGGCATTTCTACACAGGCAGTTAATACTGGTGCAATTAATATAGTTAATAATATCCCCGTCTTCAGTTCCAAAATAGTTTTAGGGAAATGGAGAACATGATATGCATGTCTCTCCTTCCTTTTTTTTTTTTTTAATAATAGTTTTATTGATTTGTCAAAATATAAAATACAAAGAGAAATTCAAAAAAGTAATATAAACCTAGAAGGGGGAGGGAAAAGAAAAAAAAAGTGCAAAGAGGGAAAAGAAAAAGACACCAACTTCTGACTCTCTTTAGCACAGTAGAAGGTAACAACATTACAATCACAACTTTTTGCTTTTACACAACAGTGTGCACAAACCATTTCTATAACAATAAACCTATCTAATTAACAAAAACAAAAACAAGATTTCATTTTTCTTTTTCATTGCAAGCACAAAATCTGGAAGCAATTTCAAATTAGAAGCAAAGTGAAATATATTCTCTTCTTTGGATAAAAGAATCGGTTTGACCATCTCTGCTTCTCTTTGCAAATACCTCTATTGACTCATTAATCTTTATCATAATTCATATTAAGGGAATCCTCTATATATTTTCAGGGTTTTTTCCTCTCTCCTTCCTAACCTGTGTCCTTCAAGTAAATATGTTGGTGCACCATCTACTTTCTTCCAACAGTCCACAAAAGGGATTTCTAGACCTGGCCGTAATCCCTCTCTGCATCAAGCCTGTAAGCTGATGGCCTCCTGATCTGCAGTTCAAAGCAGGGATGCCCTCAGGATATAATTTTTAAAAAGTCAAGATGATGGCTGTGACTGTGTGATTGTCATCGTGCCTGCTTTTTCTGCATCTCTCACACACAATGATTAAAAAGCAGACAAGAGATTTGATTACACCATTTCAGGCCCAGTTTGACTTTTTAAAATTATACCCTGCTATCACCCTGGTGCACGGTATCGCCTTCCAAGCAATGAGATCAAGAGTTGTCAACTGAAAGACAGGATTTTTTTTAAAAAAAATTTTTTTCAGATACTCGACGTGTGTCTTGTTGTGTGCAAGCCACCATTCCATTCAGAAGACTCATGTGACTCAAAGCAGCTACTTAGGTCAGGGGTAGGCAACCTTGGCTCTTTTATGACTCGTGGACTTCAACTCCCAGAATTCCTGAGCCAGCATGGCTCAGCTTGGAAACTCTCCCTTTCCCCTCAGCATGGCTGGCTCAGGAATTCTGGGAGTTGAAGTCCACGAGTCATAAAAGAGCCAAGGTTGCCTACCCCTGACTTAGGTAAATGGCCCTTAAAGCATAATGTGCGGTCAGCTTCCTTGGGGATCTTCAAGAGAAGGTGGCTTTCTTTTATCCAGGCATTTTTTTTGACAAAAAAGGGCTCAGAGAAACAGCCTCCCTATAAAGCTGGGGAGGAATGGATAAGAGATAACAGAGAATCCCTGGAACAGGACAAAGCCCAAGCTTAAGCCATTATGTATCTATATGGATTTCTGTTCTGTATTTTTTCTTAAATTAGAGCCATGGTGTAGAAAACAGTTACCTACAAAATGTTCCAATTAAGATGTGCTTTTAGCAAAGGCAGGCGAGTTTGCAGGATCTGCCATTGTTACATGACACATACATGGATGGAGCAAGCCATGCAGGCAGTGGAAGAATAGGATGCCTCCAAGGCTCAGAAGAAGCAGAGGATCACTGAGATCCTGAAGGGTCCCACTGCGGAAGCCATCAGAAGTCTAAAGTCTAAAGTTTAGCCAGGGGCCATGTACAGCCCATGACTATCTCAGCAATTGCAGGGGGAGTTTGAACAGACCAGGAAAGTCACCAACCTGTTTCACCAGTTTGAGCACACAAACCAACAAGGTGATGAAAGGCTATTGGAGTACATCAGGAACGTGAACAAATTATTGTATTAGATTAGGCTGAGGAAAAGGATGGAGCCTGGAGGTAAAGATCAAGCTAGGATGGAACAGATCTTGCAAGGTGGCCTACCAATAGACCCAGTCTGGCTCCAGTTTAAGACCTTGGAAAACAGAGTCCCCTTATAGCATCTTGAACTCATTACATGGGTCAGGGAAGAAGAGGCCATGCTGGATGAAAGAAATAATGGCACTGGGACTGCTCAAAGCCTGCTCAAATTCCGAGTAGGGTCCTGACAGGAGCAGCCGAAGGAGGGGAAGGTCTCCCAGCCTCAGCCAGGTGGTCAGCAAAACTAGTGGTTTACTATAACTGCAGGGGTAAAGGACACTATAGATGTGCCTGCCCAAGACTAACTAGACCCAGAAGTCAGACTCAGCTGGGAAAATTACAGAGGGCCCCAGGGAAGGAGCCACCTGGATGCCTGAATACAACACTTAGCTCCAGTCTAGGGAATGGCATAATCGGGTGCCACAATCCTTGAGTGAAGATCCACCAAAACCCTACCCAGCCATGGAAGCAGTGAGAACAGATTTTACAGGCATAGGTGCAGTTCCACGAGGGTTTGGTGAGGATGGAGCAGCAAGGTATCACAACAGTTGCCAACTGTCACCCTTGCGTGACCAGAAGAGTGCCCAGGCACAAACCGCCAGTCCAGTTGCTGTATCTATCCTTGAAAGAGCCCCCAACAAGGTGGTGGGCTCCTCTCCCACAGTGCCGGCTTTCAGACTCAGGTATGCAAGTGATGTGACTCTGCTGTACAGTGACTTCTATGACAAATATTTGAAACACCTGCCTTTACAAAAGTTGGGCAATCTGGAGATTTGGGGAATTGGGACTGAGAGGCTCCCTTATGATGGGTACTTACCTCTCCAGTTGATGTTTGGCTCCCAAAACTGTCGATACCTTGGCCATTGTATCTAATCACTCCCCAGGAGATAGCTGGAGTTCTCTGGTCATGAGGACGAACACTGGTCTAATCAGGTGACTGCTCACATCCCTAGTTCTTGACAATGGCCATGAGTCTGAAGGCATTCATCTGGTGCTGCAGGCAATCTACCAGTGCCTGGTGAGAGAACAACAGGCCCCTGAAGAAGGGGTGGGGAAGTTGGGCTGAGTGAAGAGGGTGTTACAGCCAGGGGAGGTGGTGTGTTTGCAAGCATCTGTCATGTTGAATTGGAAATGGCTTGAGCCCTACTTCACTCTCTAGGATGATCCCAAGAGGAGAGGTATTGGGGTGGAAGTGATCCCTGAAATCCCCCACACAAAGGTATTGCAGCAGGCTCAGGAGAGGTTCACGACTGGAGTCCAAAACTTTACAAATGGGCACATGAGGTTGAAAGACTGGATGCTGTTGGGGCAAGCAAGTCTGGCCATTCCCATTGCGCCATCAGGTTCAAGAGAGGGAGCCAAGGGTGAGATCCTAATAGAGCAGTTTTACCTGAGGGATTCCCACTCACCTTGGAATGGGAGAGAGGGCTAGAGGCCAATTGTTGAGATGGCAACTTTTATTTTCAAAAAATGAGTTCAATGTGGGATGCGCCAAGAGTGCTCAGCATCTCATTCTATTGCAGGAAGAAAAACCCTTCAGAGAGAGTTCTCAGTGGATTCTTTTAGGTGACTTGAATGACCTCAAAGAACATTTGGCAGAGTTAAAATAAACGGCAATTATCGGAGATTCTCGGAACCCCTACGCCTCTCCAATAGTGGTGGTCTGGAAGAAGAATGGATCCCTGAGGATGTGCATAGATTACCGCATTTTTAACTGGAGGACCGTCCCAGATCATTATATCACCTCACAGATCGAGGATGCATTGCATTGCCTATCGGGGCAAAGTGGTTTAGTGTGTTGGATCCGAGAAGCGGATACCACCAGATTTCAATGCATCCAGACGATCATGAGAAGACCACTTTCATTCGCCTCCTGATATTCTAAGAGCACAATCAGATACCTCAGGTTTTATCAAGGGCCCTAGTGACTTTCCAGCGGCTGATGGAGCGGATGGTAGGGAACACGAATTGATTGAGGTGTTAATATATCTAGACAACATTATCATCTTTGGGGAGACACTAGAATGACACAAGGAGCGCCTGGAGGAAGTCCTGATACATCTCCACGAAGAGGGGTTGAAGCTATTACAGGAGAAATGTCAGTTTTATTAGCCATCAGTCGCCTACTCTGGGTATGTTGTCTCCCCTAATGGGATATTGACTGACCCCGTGAAGCTGGAACCTTTCTCCTCTTGGCCTAGGTCACAAAAAGTGGCAGAAATATGATAGTTCCTGGGGTTTTGTTCCTACTATTGGTGGTTTGTCGAAGGGTTTGCAAAGATAGCTCATCTGCTCATCTACTAAAGAACAAGGAAGAGGAAGATGTGCCCAGCTCATTGGGTCAGCCCCACTAAAGTACAGGGCCCAGGAAGTCCCAGGAATTGATACAGAGCAATACAACCAGTCTTACAGCCAACTGAAGAGGAGTCTCACCAATGCCCTCATTCTGCTATATGCAGATCCAACCTGACAAATATTCTTTGAGTCTCTTTATCAAAACTTACACTTTATATAGATCTTGCCTGAAATTTCTATTTAGAAGCATATTGTCATGTATTTGAGCTAAACTGATCTTTTAAATGAAACGGACATGTCCATCTGTTTCCAAAAATACAAGATAGTATATCAGATCCCATATTGTATTTTAAAAATACATGCCCTTTTTATTGGGTCAACAATTGATTTTTTTTTTTAAAAAAGGGGAAATGTTATTCAGTAATATTTCCATGGCACTGAAAATAAAAAGCTGTATTGCTCCTAAGGAATTGAAGAAATATATACATAACTCCATTGCTATCCTTAAATCCTCAAATTCATAAGACTTTTTCTATTCTTGGAATATGCATTTTCCTTTGTGGGGAAAAAAGACATCTACTTAATTAGGAGGGAAATTCTCCTTTCCTTCTTGTTCTTTATAGCTGCAAAATCTGGAGTTAAGATCTGCCAGACTATGCATCCTGAAGTTTTTTTTCTAACAAGCACCGCACTAAAACTTGCACATTTGCAATTCTGCTGTTTTTCTTCTGACAAACTTGAGAGTGCCAGAAATCTGGCAGAAAAAAATGAAGCCTAGAAAAGATTTGATTTTTTTTTCCTTGACATTTTCAAAGCTTCTGCTCATTTCTCATTGTGTTTGACACCAACAAGTTGAAAATTCTTTGACTCTTCACTGAAAAACATCTTTGCTTTGTATTTACAGAATTATATCAAGGACATTTAATATTTCTTTGGGGCGATTTTTTTAAAAGTGCTATTTATAATTCATTCAATTAATTAAGAACTAAGATTTCAGCAAATCAAAGAAACCTGAGGGAAAAATAAGCACTTTTGAGAAAGATATACCTAATATACTAAACTCCCGTGAACTGTTTCACCTATGAAATGTATTAATGACAAAGCATAAAAGCCATGAAATCTCATAAGTCATCTTTCCCAAAAAGAACCAATGCATCTCAGGATTCCACCTTCCATATTAATGCTACCAGGGAGAATGCTTGCTCTGTGGAAGGCTCCAGGGAGAAAAATGTATTGCAACAGACTTTGTTTACAGTATAATTAACCTTATGTTAAAAATGTATGAACAACTTTTACAGGTCAAATACAAAAAGATTGAATTTCTACTCACTCTTGAATGCTGCTTTATGTACTGATTTTCTGCCTTTCTGTTGTAAAATAACTCTTGGAATAATTTTCCTACAGAATGATCGTTGCTATGACAACCATAGCAAATTTTCCTTTTCTGAAACAGATGTCTCATTTAGTTGAAAATTAGAATGTGAAAAACCCATGGGAAAAATTAATTGAAACTTTAACAGAACACTGACTACAATGTAATCTCTTATGTGTTAACCCTTTAACATCTCTTTGTACTCCTATGTAACCTTCAAATAAATTCTAATTAAACCATTTAACCTCATATAAATGACCTCTTTAGCTATAATTAGCACTTTAGTTTTCTCTGAAGTATTCATTTCTGTTACCACAAGAACAGAAATAAGTGATACTAAAGAAAAGTAGTTAAATACAATTGACTTATTAATTGGAATTCCAAAATGAGGAGGAGTCTGATAGCACCTTTCTGACCAATAAATTGAACTAAAAGGCATAAGCTTTTAATCCTTTTAATACAATTTCTCATGCATTTTAATACAACTGGTTAATCAGATAAGGTGTTATCATGCGCCTCCCAATCTGGGATACTGTAGACCAGGGGTCCCCAACCCTTGGTCCGTGGACCGGTATTGGGCCGCAGCATGCCAGAAACCAGTCCACACAAAGCCCCATCCGCGGGATGCAGGCAGTACATGAAACCACGCCCCCTCTGGTCCGCAGAAAAACCTCTCTCCACAGAACCGGTCCCTGGTGCTCAAAAAGTTGGGGACCTTTGCTGTAGACTAAAACAGATCTCCTCCTTAAACCCACAATGTTTAAGGTTAAATGTGGTTAAAATGCTACCATATAGTAATTTCACATTTGTGCGTAGAATTTATTTTAACAGTAGATCTGATCATGAATTAACTTGAGAATAGACTGTTTTCGCCCTCATATGGTAACCCAGCCTGAAGAGTCAGCTGGATGATGTTCTCCATTTCAGAAAAACAGTGCGAAACAGAACTACTGCTTGTGTTGCGTCCCCAAAGAAAATAATACACAAGTCTATTCAGCTGCATTGTAGAGCTGTTCTCTAAATACCTCTTTGTCCACTTCAAAAGTTAAATAAGCTCCAGGCAGTAACCTATTAAGGTATCTACAGCAAGCTGATGATCAAAGAAAAGCAAGACAAAATACTAAAATGCCATAGCTACCAATTTCCCATTTAGTGTTTAGGGTTTGGAAGATCACAGTGTCATGGTTCCGACAGATGAAACTCTTCAAAAGAACTTCGAGGCATTGTTTACCTTAAAGAATCTTTTATTCGATAAACCAAGTATGGGAACTACATAGTTGAAACCAAAAACTAAATTCCCCTCCCCTGGATACAGAGTAACAAAGCACAATTCCTCCTCCAATAAACAGTCATAAATCACATTCCCCAGTTAGCTTGAAGCATGGGCTTTCTCCCCAGCTCTCCAGCCCGCCAAATCTCTATCAGCTCTGGGCCCAATGACCTTGGGTTCCCACGGCTGAGTTATTATTGTTATGACTAGCTGGACTCTCCATCCACATTCCGTCTCTCAGGATCAACTAACTCTAAAAGCAATAGAGGAAAATGGCTGCATTTCCATCTGTTGTCAAAGCAAGAACATCCGATGTTAGCAGCGTTGACACACAGATGGAAACAAGACAAGCCCGTTATCTTTTTTATTTTATTTTATTATTTCTTTATTTTTTATTTTTATTATCTATCATTATCCATCTTAAATAAATCACTGCAGATGTGTTATGTCCCTTCTCGCTTCAAAGGCTCTACTGTAGACATGTCAAACACAAGGCCCGCGGGCCGGATGCGGCCCAGGGAGGGCCCAGATTTGGCCCCCCGGGGCTGTCCCAGAAATGGCAAGAGACCGGCCCCCGCTGCCCCAGCCCTGGCCCACCCCAACCCAGCTGGGCGCCCTGGTGCACGCACAGGAAACAGTGAGCACTCGGGCTGGTGGTGTGCAGCAGCAGCTGCAGCTCATTTGCCTCAGCCCGCCCCGCCCCTCCCAGCTTAACCCCATCACGCCCGGCCATGCCCCACTTTGCTGGGCTTCTCCTCCTGTGGCTCTGCTTTGCCAGGCCAGAAAGAGTGAGAAGGAAGAGAAAGCAGGAAGGGTTTCTGTGTGTGTGTGTGTGTTGTGTGTGTGTGAGGGAGAGAGACAGAGACAGAGAGAGAGGAGTGGAAGAGGAGGAGGAGGAAGCTGAGGTGTTACAAAAAAGGAGAGCTTCCCCCATTCTTCCACCCCTTCTTCTCTTGTTTTTTAACTTCCTCCCACTCCGTTCAGGTGCAGCTGAAGGAAAAGGACGAGGAGGAGAAAACAGGAAGGGTTTGTGTGTGTGTGTGTGTGTGTATGAGAGAGACAGAGACAGAACCAGGAGGGGAAGAGGAGGAGGAAGCCGAGGTTTTAAAAAAAAGGAGAGCTTCCACCTTTCTCCCCCCTCCTTCTCTTTATTAACCTGTGTGTGTGTGTGTGTGTGTGTGTGTGTGTGTGTGTGTGTGAGAGAGAGAGAGAGAGAGAGAGAGAGAGAGAGAGAGAGAGAGAGAGAGAGAGAGAGAGAGAGAGAGAGAGAGAGAGAGAGATTGAGCCAGCAGGGAAAGCGAAAGTGTGGAGAACGGGGAGCGTTGCAGAGTAAGCAAACTTACAAAAAGGGGATCTCTCTCTCTGTCTCTCATACACATACACACACACACACACACACACGCTCATACACACACACACACGGGAAGGTGGTATGCAGGCAGGCGAGAGAGCAAACTTGCAGATTAGCTTTGTGGTCTATTCTTGCCTCCTCCCCTCCCTAAAATCCAGGCAATAATAGAACTCTTTGGATTGAATGGGAAGTTAAGAGGAATTGGTGTGAGTTGAAATTAAAAGGCCGAGTCAACTCCCCCCCCCCCAATTATTTTGTCGGAGACAAAAATACTTCCCTTCATCTGCTCTTTTATAGTTTAATCCAGCCTTACCCACACTAATATATTTTGGCTGTCATGAACCACAGTTCCCATCATCCGGTGGCTATGCTGGCTAGAAATGCAATGCCTTATTTTCTCTGCAGTATGCGCCTAGGAGGCAGTAGGTCAGTGGGATTTAGAAGTATTTAAACATTTGTTTCTTCTGCCTAATTTATTAAATCAACATCTAATTTGAAATTAAACGTTTCTGAGAAATCCAGGGTGGTTTACAAGAAAACTCTCAAAGACAGCTATTGTAAAGCATCACTAGCACTGCTTAAAACAATATTAAAAGTGTGTATTTTAAGAAAGAAAAATATTAGTAGTAATTTACTTAGTGCTGTTTGACCATAAAATGTGTTGTTGTTTTACATATGCCTGGCTGAACGGTGTGTTTGGAGTTGCCTCTAAACGGGTGAGGGATGCACTGTTCATATTTTCCTTGGGAGAAAGTTCTATAATTGGGGTGCTGTCTCTGAGAAGGCTCTGCTTGTGGCCACTGTTCTATAAACCAAACCAGGGGGACCATCTGGTCTAAATGGATGGTAAACATAGATGATTAGGGGGCTGGAGGCTAAAACATAGGACAAATGTTTGTGGGAATTGGTTATGTCTAGCTTAGTGAAAAGGACTAGGGGTGGTGACATGATAGCAGTGTTCCAATATTTGATGGGCTGCCACAGAGAAGAAGGGGTCAACCTATTTTTCAAAGCATCAGAAGGCAAACAATAGATGGAAACTAATCAAGAAGAAAACCAGCCTAAAACTAAGGATTTGTGAAAACAACTAACCAGTGAAAAGGCTTGCCTTCAGAAGTTATGGATGCTCCATCACTGGAGGCTTTTAAGTAGAGATTGGATATTCCATTGTCTGGAATGGTATAGGTCCCCTGCTTGAGCAGGGGCTTGGACTAAAGACCTCAAAGGTCTCTTCCAACTCTTATTCTTTGAGAGAAGTGCTGCCAACCTCTCCCCCTCCCCTCGTCCCTTCCTGGGCACAGAGAGAAGGAGGGAGGGGAGGAGAGGAGGGAAACAGGAAGAAAGTACGGGAAGGAAGGAAGGAGATGGGAATGAAAAGGAGGGAGGCAGGGAAGAGAGGAAGGAAGGAAGGAAAGAAAGAGAAGGAAGAAAGGAGAGAAGGGAGGGAGATTGGAATAAGAGTGAGGGAGGGAGGGTCTGAGGGAAGTCCTGCCTTAGCACTTGGCCACCAGCAGCCCTGTTGCCCTTTTACCATCCCCTGCTGGTCTCCCATCCTATTGCTGAGGATGCTTTGGTTACAAAGCCAGGTTTCCTCGCATGGAGAGGAGTGGGCCTCCCTCTGACCCACGCACTTTGTCCTCCTGCACCCACCATGAGCAACCTGGCCAAAGAGAGTGAGCACAGCAGCAGCAGCATTGAGGAGGAGGTACATGCAGCTGGGCACCCCCTTGGGGAAGTGCGGCTAGGCTAGGCAGAGCTGTGGGGTCCTGGGGCCGTGGGAGCTCAAGGGCCGGGCTGGGCACTTGACCTCCACTGCCCAGGGCTCTGGGCAGTCCATGCCACTGTCCAGGGGCCCCGTGCACAGCCTGAGGCTCAGTGAGGCTCCTCCAGTGGACCATGCCCTGGCGCTCGCCCCGGTCCCACCCACCCTTCCCCACCCTCGGATGCACCCCAGTCCTGCCCAGACCCGCACAGGTGCCCGACGTGAGTGACATCGAGCTGGCCACACCCACCCAGTAGGCCACGCCGGCCCCCCAATGGCAACCACGATGCTGATGCGGCCCTCAATGAAATGCACGAGCCAGGAAGACTGCTAAGAAAATATCAACTGACCCCTCACATCCTGGTCATAAACTGCTTCAACTCCTCCCCTTAGGATGCTGCTATAGGGCATTGCATGCCAAAACAACGAGATACAGAGATAGTTTTTCCCCCCATGCATAATTCCCACAGCACTGTTTTATGCCTAAGACATCTAATCACGTAGAACTGTATTACTATTATCCTTCTCACCTTTTCTATTACCTACTTCTATTGGTATCTTATGACTATCACTTTGCTGATTGTATGATTATTGTATCTTATGATCTATGATTCATGATTTATCATGTTGTTGCTTATATGTATACTGAGAACATGCACTGGAAATTCTATTCTATTCTATTCTATTCTATTCTATTCTATTCTATTCTATTCTATTCTATTCTATTCTATTCTATTCTATTCTATTCTATTCTATTCTATTCTATTCTATTCCATTCCATTCCATTCCATTCCATTCCATTCCATTCCATTCTAGAAAACAGGTGAAATGGCTCCGAAGTTGAGAAATGTTTCTTTGAAAATGATGATTTCTTTATGCCATGAAGATTGATTGAAGAAATCATAGTATTCTTTTGGTTATTCATCAGCATCTCATATTTTATTTAATTGCAATTTATCAAGCAGACTATTATTAGGTGGACTATGGTTGAACAATAAATTGCATGGTAAATTAAAAACTTCAGAGACATGTTCATTGTCCTTCTCCTATCAAATTAAATTGCTTCAGTCCTGCACATTCTATCAAGTTACTTTCTATTATTCAGATTCTCAATGTATTAATAATAATTGTCAAGGATATTATCCTGCAGAAGTCCCACTCAGATAAATAAGGATGCAAAGTCTCTTGCGAAGTTCCTGCTTTAATGAAATGCATCCACCAAGAATGCCCCAAAGAGGCTGTTTAATCAGTAGCCAAATTCAGCTGAATCAGAGTAATATTTTATTGCATAAAGCACTGTGGAATAGTATCTCTACCGAAACCTTCCATGAGTATCATGTAAATACATGGCTTTTGCATGGCACAAGCAAAATTCAAGCGGGAATTTATTTTTATTAATATATACTCACTTCTTTTCTATTTTTATTAGGAAGACACATGAATAAAATTGTAATCTGTTTAAAAATACAGATGTTTCAGTGGAATGGGAACTTCAATTTGCCTTTCAGACTATTATTACAGATTTCCTCAGTGTGGTATCAAAAGCCAGACTGGTACAATATAGCTAACACATACTGGATTTACACTTATACCTTAACCATGCCATAAACATGCTCCCATAACAGATTTTTCTGTTAATTCCTTTGTTCATCTCTGGCCACTGAAAAGCCAGTTTAAGCTTGTTTTCAGTAATTCCAGTTTTAAAATATTGTTTCATTTTTTTCCTGACAAAGGAGACTACAGTAACTAACAGATTTAATCAAGAATGTGGTCAGGAGCTAGGAGATGTCCAGCTCTTGTACTCTAAGCTGCTGTGGACATGCCCCCTCTATTCCAGGTGCCAGCTCTACCATCTCTGGCCCTTAAGGTGGAGGTATCCTGTGTAATGCTCTACCGGCACTTTTCAAAGCTCACAAGACTTACGTGAGGCCCTAAGTCAATGAACTCAGTGCTTTTTGAAGCAACCATTTAATGCTCATTTTGTACTGCTCAGAAAGCTGATTTAGCTGGAAAAGAGAATCATGTGGGGCTAGCAGTACAATTCTGCTTCTTCTACAGCTACTTCTAGCTTCTGATAGTCACAAGGAATTACTACCAACACTTTTATTCTCTTGCCACACAAGCTGAGGACAGGCGGACCCTAAAATGAAGCATCAAATAAGATTAATCAATGTAGTAGTGACACAAAAATCTGTGTGTAAAACCTGGCTTTTCAAAGGATTGATAAACGTTCGTCAGATGAGAAGGGTCCTTTTCCCCATATCATTGTTCTGAAAAATCCTTAATTCTTCTTGATGATTATTTTCAGATTCATTTTTGGGAAAACTGAAGAAACCAAAATAATTATAAGGGAAAATGTATCATTGCACTGATTTACTTTTACTTAGATTGACAGATTAAAAGAAGTAGTCTGCTTCTTATGCTACCTCCCCTATAGAAAAAGCCTGAAAAATGCACTTGAAGGGAAAAAAGAAAAAAAATGACCCCAAAAATAAAATTTCAAGAGTTCTTTTTTCAAACTTTTCATTGGAATTGATAATCTCCATAGCTCACAAGTACACTATCCACAACATTTGTTTTTTAACAGTTGTTAAAAGAGTATTATTATTATTATTATTATTATTATTATTTTATATTATTATAATATTATATTATTATTATTATTATTATATTATTATTATAATATCATCATCATCATCATCATCATCATCATTATTCTTTGGCACCCTATCACATTTTAAAAAATTCCTCTGAAAGAAATGCTTTGAATTCTACTGAACTGAACACTCCCAGTCCAACAAAACTATGTGAAATATGAAAAAAAAATGTACAGTTTAAAATAATACAGAATTATAAGACTGGAAGGGACCTTGGAGGTCTTATAGTCCAAACCCATCCCCAGATTAGGTGTCCTTACGCCATTCCAGAAAAATGGATGTCCAGTCTTTTCTTGAAAACCTCCCGCGATGGATCACCCACGACTTTACTTGAAAATGCTTTCCTGCTAAAGAAACAAGTTGCTCCTCTTTGAGGTAGATGGGCAATTTAGAAATGTGAAATATAAACAAACAAACAAACAAACAAACTATAAATTAAAGTGGAGATTGGTCTTTCTTTTCAACAGCTAGTAGAAGTGCCACGAAACATTTGCTTTTCAAACTTTCCTTATTATTTTCACTGCAGGCAGGATGATATAGGTTGATTTTGGGAATAATACATCCAATGTCTTCTGATCACCCTTTGCAGCCAAATAAGTTATGTTGTTATCAGTCAGTCTACAGGCCCATTCTGCTGATATTTCAATGACAAGAGATAATTATAGAATCTACCAGCCTTTTAACCTGTAAAAGAAAATCAATCTGCTTGTGTATTATCATAAGGAAAAAAAAGTATGCTTTCCTCAACACTGAAATGTATAGAGATATGATCAGCCTACTCTTAGCCGTTCTTTAGGGATTTCACAATTTTAAAATAGCATCATACTAACAAGGTAAATATGCTACTATGTTTCTGGTCCTAGATTAGAACATGGAGGAACTGCCATAGGTTTGAAAAAGAGGTGATGTGATTCCAATTTTCAAAAAAAAAAAAAAAGGGGAGGGGAAATGGAACCAGTAAACTACAGACCAATCAGCTTGACATTAATACCTGGAATCTTAGAAAAAATATGTAAGCAGCAGATTTGTAATGCAGTTTAGTGGTGAAAAAGTAAGGCCCTGCACTTGGGCAGGAAAAAACCAAACTCACAGGCATGGAATAGGCAGTACCTGAATTAATAATAGTAGCAATAGCAATAGACTTATATACTGCTTCATAATGCTTTACAAATCCTCTCTAAGCTGCTTACCTATGAACGGCATCTGAATGTCCTAGTGCAGGGGTCCCCAACCCCCGGTCCGTGGACCAGTACCGGGCCGCGGCATGCCAGCAACCGGTCTGCACAAACAAGCAAAGCCCCATCCGCGAGATGCAGACAGCACACAAAACCACGCACCCTCTGGGTCCACAGAAAAACCTCTCTCCACGGAACCGGTCCCAGAGGTTGGGGACCTCTGTCCTAGTGGACCACTATTTAAGTATGGACCAACAGTGTGTTGCAGCTGCCAAAAGCCAAGAGAGGAATATCAAGATCACAAGAAGCGATGACAAGTGTTTTATACTGGACTAGTAAGGCCACACTTGGAAAACTGCATACAGTTCTGGTCACCACAAGATGCTGGGACCCTAGAGAGTGTCCAGAGCAGAATAACAAGGATGATAAAAGGTATGAAGGCTAAATCACATGATGAATGTTTGAGGGAAGTAGGTATGCCTAGTCCAGGGGTGTCAAACTGGCGGCCCACGGGCCGGATACGTCATGCGCAGGCCACGCGCACCCCGGCTCCGCAAAGGCAAAAAATATCACGATACGTCATGATACATCACGTGACGCGATCGAGTTTGACATCCGTGGCCTAATCAATCAGAGAGAGGGATTAGGGAAAACATGATGTAGTTCCATTATTTGAGGGGCTGTCACAGAGAAGAGGGGATCAACTTAATCTTCAACACACCAGAGAGCAGTAAAAGAAGTAATGAGTGGAAGCTTGTTAAAGAGAGATCCAACTTAGAAGTAAGGAGAAATTTCCTGACAAAACAATTAATTAATGGAACAGCTTGCCTCCTGGAGTTGTGGGTGCTCCATTGCTGGAGGTTTTCAAGAAAAGATTGGACACCTATTTTTCTGGGACAGTATAAAAAATTCTGGGCAGGGGGTTGGACTAGAAGACCTCCAAGATCTCTTCCAGCCCTATGATTCTATGATTCTAAATTCAAAGTTCTTTTTTATATCATGAAAACAGTGTATATGTTTGGCATCCTTTATTTATGTTATATTGAACATTAATTGTATAATCTTAAATTTTGACCTCCAAAACATGTCTCAGAGCTTGTGGGAATACAAATGTAATATGTCTGTACCATGATAGGCAAAACCTAGAATCCCATTCTTATATAACCCAAAGCCCTTTTTGGAAATCAGATCCGAAGTGTTGCACAAACCAAGGTGTTTTTTTTTTTAAATCAAAAGCAATATTCAAATTAATTTATTCCCTTTTTCCCCAGGGAAGAAAAATGCAGAGACAGAAAAAAAGTTATGATTAGCTATTTGAATTTGTTTTTCTTTTCAAACGATACAGGGAATCATTCACCTTTTGTTTAAGAAAATAATTCATGCATCTCTAACTGGAAAGAAGAAAGAACTGAGCTGTTAATAAATGTGAAAAGATTGTCTCTAAAAATTAATTTGTTATAAAACAATGAAAAACAAAATTGAGTACCTTTCTAAATAAGAAAGAGAAAACATAGTAAGCTGAATATATTATTTTTTTCAATCTGCTAAAAGGATATGCAGGACATAATTCAAATTTAAATGATAAGTCAAATTCAACCTCAAGATCCAAATCTTCATTGAGAAAGAGAAGGCCATCCCCAGGGGGAAGGTGATTGTGGCTGTATGATCAAAAGGCTGCCCCTTTTTAACATGTGTGCAGTAACTCCCCTGCCCAATTTACCCATCCCTGGTACCCCTGAGCACATGTTAATCATGTTAATTTGAGGCAAACCTAAACCTAAAAAATTAAGGGGATATATACGGTTTTAGTACTCACATTTCAGATGAGCTATTCTTTTCTCCATAGATTTATAATGATGAGAATAAATAGTATAAATCTCACCTGGTATAGGAATGGCTAAACTAACATAAGAATAATGATTCAAAAGTTAGGACAGCTTTCCTCAACCTGATAGCAATAGCAATAGCACTTAAAACTTCCATACTGCTTCACAGTGCTTTACAGCCCTCTCTAAGCGGTTTACAGAGTCAGTCTATTGCCCCCAACAATCTGGGTCCTCATTTTACCGACCTCGGAAAGATGGAAGGCTGAGTCAATCTTGAGCCGGTGAGACTCGAACTGCCGAACTGCTGACAGTCAGCAGTCAGCAGAATTAGCCTGCAGTACTGCATTCTAACCACTGCGCCACCACAGCTCTTAGTTAGAGTGGAGTGATGTCCTCCTTCAATCCCATAGCCTTTACAGACAGGCTGGCATCCTAAGTAAGAGAAACCAAGCTGAGAAGAACATCTCTACCAGTGCTGTAACTACCAGTATTGGTGGCTTTGAGAAGGCCCAACTGTTCCTTGCCTGTCGTTGACTGCCCCATATGCAATTGCTGATGTGCTGCAGCTGGTGTAAAGTAGCAGCTGGTATAGGGTCTTCTGCTTGAGCAAGGGGTTGGACTAGAAGACCTCCAAGTCTTCTGTTATTCTGCTATCCCTTGAAAACTACAGCTATTATCAGCACAGTCACTCATTTCTCCCCCACCCTTAATTTCCCCTCCTCTCTGACAGCTTGTCACCAATTTATAGATGCAATAATACATGTTACATTCTCTTTTTTTTTAAATACTGGCCAGTTGCAAGGAAATTTCAATAAGACAATAAAATGATGAAAACAATAAAAACAAAAGCAGGCAATCAGCAATAAGACAAAAACCAAACAACCCTGGTAATAACAATAGAACTAAGACAAAGTAATCAATGCTTAATGGATTCTACAAAGAGGAAAGCACAATTTTACAGCACTTAAAAAGACAATGTCATTCAGATTACATGATAAATGGCGAGGATAAAATTAATCTGAGTGGCCCAGGAATTTAACTACAAGAGGATTTATGCAACATATGTAAAAATTCTTATAAAAGTGAGTGATGGATTCAGTGACATCCACTTTGCACAGACAAAGCCAGGCTATGTAGAGTTTTTTCTAAAAATCTAATTCCTTTTTTTAAAATATAAGCTTTTATTAAAATATAACTAACAGGAACTAATATTTAGAATGGAAAAAAAAAGAAGAAAATTGAAAGAAGAAAAGAGGAAAGACAAATATGCAAAAATCAAACAAAAAAGGTAGATTATAAAGAAGTTACTTCTGATTTCCTTGCAGTTAAATAAGAAAAAACATTGAATTTGTAAATAAATCAGGGACGTAGCTGGCATATAATTAAAAAAAAAACTATATTGAAACTGAAAGAGATGCTATAATAATGGATAATGTGGCAAAAGAAAAAGCTTTTCAATGTTTAATCTCAGGGCAATGGAAGGTACCATTTTGCTATGCCTTGAATGAACAGGCTTTTTTTGGCACCATAAAGTTGACCAAGGAATGTTACCTCCAAATTCCCTTTTGTAGAAACGGGACAAAAAGAGGGACCTGAAACATACGGAAGGAAAAGAAAATGTGGAGAAGGCTGGGGATGGGTGTCTCTGTAATATATTGCTTTAGGAAGTGTTGATTTGAATAATTTGCATTAAAAGAAAAACTATCATAAAAAGAAATCTATGATTTCTCAGCTGCAATCTAACCATCTAGAGCAGGGGTAGGCAACCTTGGCTCTTTTATGACTCATGGACTTCCTCCCAGAATTCCTGAGCCAGCATGGCTCAGCTTGGAAACCTCTCCCTTTCCCCTCAGCATGGCTGGCTCAGGAATTCTGGGAGTTGAAGTCCACGAGTCATAAAAGAGCCAAGGTTGCCTACCCCTTTAGATTCTAAAGTCTAGACCAGGGGTAGGCAACCTTGGCTCTTTTATGACTCGTGGACTTCAACTCCCAGAATTCCTGAGCCAGCATGGCTCAGCTTGGAAACCTCTCCCTTTTCCCTCAGCATGGCTGGCTCAGGAATTCTGGGAGTTGAAGTCCACGAGTCATAAAAGAGCCAAGGTTGCCTACCCCTGGTCTAGACCACTCAGCTATCTAAAAGAAACATTCAGTAACAAGATTTCATTGTGTTCAAATTTCTGGAGCAATCACTGCATCCATGCAGTCAAAATGAAAAGACAAGACAAGTGGATCTCCTCAAGACCAGAGAAATCCTACATTCTTTTGCAAATTTTTCTTCTGCTATCAATGTCACCAAATGGCAGAGAGGAAAGCATTTCAACTCTTCCAAGTAGGCCCCAAACTGCTGTGTTTCTCTGCACTGACCAAATGACCAAATCATTTATTCTGAAGTCAGAAAAGTAAAACTAAACTGCTCTCAGTTAAGCTTGCCTGTTGTAAGCTCTTCATAATTTACAGATTCTCCATTAAATAAAGCAGCCTGGGGAGAATGCTGGAAGGATGCTCCAGGATAATCCAACTCATTCCATTTTCCACCATCACGTGGAAAGCATTTAACGTGTGGTTGTGAGACCTACCTCTGTTTTCATTCAGAGGAAAATGGGCCTTATAAAATGGGAAAGTCTACCTAATCTAGAATAAGCCAAGCCAAGTGGCATATGAGGAATTTCTCTCTCTCCCTGAAGATTAACCTCCACGACTTTGTAGTTCAAGAATTTGATGGGCGTCCAAAATTCTAAGGAATGGTGGGTATTTATGTAATATACATATTTAAAATGCAAAAGGAAAATCTTAACTGGATCCATTTTCCAATTTAATATCGCTCATAAAGCTTTCTTGTTTTTTCTTAAAAAATACTAAAAGTAATTAGACCATATGGACAAGCTGCCTGCCAAGTTTTTTTTTTCTTTTTTGTAACTCAGAGCTGATTTGAATTAAATGAGCAAAAAATATATTTGAAGCCATTAAAGTTCATATCTGATTGAATATGTGCTTGTATATGGGCATGCATGCACACACAGACACACATAGACATCTATAATAGGAATGTATGTATGATTATGAATGTATATATGCACAATAGCTAAAGAACTGAAGCTTCCACTGAAGGAATGATGAACCCTTTGCCAAGTTTCTGTTTTTAGTTGCAATCTTAAGCTAACTATAAATAACTTGGATTAATAATTCACTTGCATTTTATATTCACTCATTATTGGAGGCAAACACACACACACACACACACATGCTGTCATGCATCAAATTCAGACCTACAAAATTCTTTGTGGTGGCCAAGAGAGATTTGGTAAAAGAAACAACTTGTAAAAATAAACTACTTTGCAGGCTGCAACATTTTATTCAAACTTTGGGGGCATTGTGGAATGATCAAGATGGATATCACCACCAGGAATACAAGTATCCTATTAGGAACCATGGCAGGCGGGGGGGGGGGGGGGGAGTGTTTCAAAATAGGCAAGAGAAACAGATCACAGAAATGAGTCAACTCTCCATCCGTCTCTCTTCGAGGCCTAGATTTGTCCCACTAAATAACAAAGCCTAAGTTTTAACCCATCTTTATGGTTTTTTTTAAAAAAAGTCAAGATGGTGGCCTTGACTGCATGGCTACAGACACCATTTTGACCTTTTTGAAACTGTCAACACCGCTATAGGTTCATCTAATGTGAGTTCTTTTCTTGGACACAAATTGTTCCCATAAAACACAGCTGGAGATATCTCTTGTTTAACTGGGTTTAACTGTTTACCAGTAAGTCAGGAGGAGAGGGGAGTCTGTGGAAGATCTATTAGCTCTGTGGGTTGATCCGACATTAGTCTTTAGATTGTATCCTGCTATAACTTCCTAGGAACGTCTCATGTGTTCAAGTTTCTTACTTTCTCTGTCTAATTCTATAAGGTTCATTTGGCATACTCTTGCAAAATTAGGCAAATCAATTATTTTCTTAAGCTCCTTTCACACTTCTTTCCTTCCCTGAGCAAACTATCCATTTTTCAATATTTTGACTTGCCTGACAAAAAAAATGGAATAGTTGTATTTTTAAAAATTTCCAACACTTGAACTTTTCTGCAAGAGAAAAAAAATCTCCCTGTTCATAGACAAGGGAGTGGGTTGGAAGGATGTGCAAATCAGATTTTTAATCATTATGCAGTATAATGCAGAATTAAAGTCAATCATTCATCTGCAGCAAAAGCCTTCAACCCATGTCCTATTGAAGGCCATTAGTAGACCTGAAATCTGAAAGAATACAGTGGACCTTGTTAATAAAAATGGTGATAGTTCACAAAGATTATTAAGTGTAAATAGAAATAGCAAGGGAAATAAAGCAGGAATAGTTAAATTGATTGTTTTATTCAAAGAAGAGAATATATTTAAGTACTTTTTCCACTTGGATATCATTTCTGGATTTTGTTCATGTGATGAAAAAAAATGAAATTTTGATTTGGTTTTGTCGATTAGATAGATTTGTCGTTATAGAAATGGCTAGTTATATACTAATGTGTAAAAGCAAAAAGTTGAGTCTGGAGTGTTTTTATTCTGTACTGTGCTAAAAAGAATCAGAAGTCAATGCCTTTTCTTTCTTTTTTCCCTTGCATCTCACTTTTTTCTCTCTCTCCCCCCCTTCTTTTTCCTTCCCCTAATTTCTTCTTTCTATTTTTCTTTGTATTTTATATATTAAATAAATATAAAAGGTTAAAATAAAAAGTAACCCAGACCCTGGGATTCCTGAAGTCAAAGGACAAATTAATTGTGACTTCATTTGACATAGAAACAAAAACCAACTAAATCCTAGTTGGTCTTTGTTTAAACCCTAGTTATTTGCATATTTGCTGGTAAGTCTATTCCACAGAACTTCCTGGATCTTGTTTTCTGGTAAATGTGCAAACTATTCTGTGGTACTCTATACTCTTTTTTTCCCTCCATTCAGTTGCGTCTGATTCTTGGACCACTGCCTCAACAAGTGTCTGCAGTTTTCTTGGCAAGATTTTTTTCAAAAGTGGTTTGCCATTGCCTCCTTCGTAGGACTGAAAGTCACTGCTCAGGATCACCCATCTGGCTTCATAAATCTCATTGTCTCCCCATTTCTAGCCTGATGCCTTAACCAAATAAACCTCACTGCATACATGTAGTCCTTGATTTATGACCACAATTGAGCCCAAAATTTCTGTTGATAACCAAGACAGTTAAGTGAGTTTTGCCCCATTTTGCAACCTTTCTTGCCACAGTTGTTAAGTGAATCACAGCAGTTGTTAAATTAGTAACACGGTTGTTAAGTGAACCTGGCTTCCCCAATGACTGCTTGTCAAAAGGTTGCACATGATCCCGGGACATTGCAACTGTCATAAATTTGTTGCCAAGTGCCTGAATTTTGATCACATGACCGTGGGAATGCTGCAACCATCCTAAGTGTGGGAAATGGTCATAAGTCACTTTTTTCAGTGCCTTTGTAACTTTGAACAGTTGTAAGCTGAGGACTACCTGTATACTGAAATTTATATCTAAATACACAAGTTACATTATAGATCTGGATTCAACCCATTAGTTTTTATGGCTTGGGATTGCACTGTTAGAGTGCCATTATTCTGTGGTTATATTTTCTACTGGAATAAATGGAACTTAAATATCCGTATCTATGGTTTGGATTGTACCCCATGGCAAAGCGTATGGTAAGTAAATGGGATTTATCCATGCATACACAACGACAGGACTGTACCCCAAGCAGACTAATAAGAACAGAGGTCTTATTAAATTAAGAGCAATTGATAGCAGGAGTTCTTTATGGCACAAACACAAAAGTATAACTTTAACTTAAGAAACAGATGTCTCTCATAAAATTAAACTTTTAAGGAAATGAGGAAAAATAAAAGTGAAAAAAATCCTTCCGGGGATTGTTTTTTCATTGTTGTGCTTTATGAAGTGCTTGGAAATGAAGCAATTTCTGATAGTGGAATTACAGATCTTATTCTAGATGTGTCTCATTCTGCAAAACAACGCATTAGTTCACTTTGAAAACGAAACTCATTTTCTTTTATAACTTAAAACTGAAACTGCACGATGCTAAATGTGAAAGTTACTATATATACCTGCCACAAATGTTTTAGATGTGTTCGTTCTGTCTGTCTGTCTGTCTGTCTATCTATCTATCTATCTATCTATCTATCTATCTGGAGAACTACCTGAGGATTGGAAAAGAGCTGATGTGGTCCCCATCTTCAAAAAAAAAAAGGGGGGGGGAACCAGATCCAGGAAATTACAGACCAATCAGACTGACATCAATACCTTGGAAAATCTTTGAAAAGATAATCAAGCAACAAATGTGAAAACACCTGGAAGCAAACCAAATTATAACCAGAAGCCAATATGGGTGCATCAAAAACAGATCATGCCAAACAAATCTTATATCATTCTGTGACTAAATTAGTGGATCAGTGAAATGTTGTGGACATAGTATACTTAGATTTCAGTAAGGCATTTGACAAAGTAGACCACAACCTACTTCTTGGTAAGCTAGAAAAATGTGAGAGAGACAACATCATCACCAGACGGATTTATAACTGGCTGAAAAACCATACTTAGCGTGTAGTCCTCAATGGAACTACATCCACATGGAGGGAAGTACGTAGTGGGGAATCCCAAGGTTCCATTTTAGGCCCAGTACTCTTCAATAACTTCATAAATGATTTAGATGAGGGAATAGAAGGGGAACTCATCAAATTTGCAGATGACACTAAACTGGTAGGAATAGCCAACACCCCAGAAGATAAGGTCAAAATCCAAAAGGACCTTGACAGACTTGAACACTGGCCCCTATCTCACAAAATGAAATTCAATGTAGATAAAAGTAAGATCTACACTAAGGCAAGAAAAACCAACTGTATAGATACAGACTAAGTTAAACTTAGCTCAATAGCAGTAACTGTGAGAGAGATCTTGGAGTCCAAGTGGACAATCACTTAAATATGAGGCAACAGTGTGCAGCAGCAGCCAAAAAAGCTAATGCAATCCTAGGCTGCATTAATAGAGGAACAAAATCAAGATCATGTGAAGTATTAGTATTGCTTTACAAAGCCTTAGTACAAAGCCTTAGCACAGCAACACTTTGAATACTGCGTCCAGTTTTGGTCACCACAATATAAAAAAGATGTTGAGATTCTGGAAAGAGTACAGAGAAGAGCAACAAAGATGATTAGGGGACCAGAGGCTAAAAATATATGAAGAACCATTGCAGGAATTGGGTATGTCTAGTCTAGTGAAAAGAAAGACTAGGGGAGATATAACAGTGTTCCAGTATTTAAGGGGCTGTATTTAGGCAAGAAAAACCAAATGCATAGGTATATAATAGGTGGTACCTGGCTCAAGAGTAATAACTGTGAGAGGAATATAAGCATCCTAGTAGACCACCACTTAAGTATGGATCAGTAGCTGTGCTGTAACTGCCAAAAAAGTCAATGCATCCTATGCAGCATCAACAAAGGGACATCACCAAGATCATGAGAACTTATAATACCAGTTAAGGAGAAATTTCCTGATAGTGTGAAAAATTAGTTTGCCTCCCACAGTTGTGGGAGCTCCACCACTGGAGGTTTTCAAGAACAGACTGGACAACCATCTCACCAGAATGTTATAAGGTCCCAGCAGCCGGGATTAGCCTAACTGGTCATGACACCACCACTGCCCCTCCAAGGAGAAGAGATCTCTGGCTACCAGCACTAGGGGTGAAATTCAACGGTGACCCAAAACAACTGGCATTCTTCCTCACCCAAGTGTGGAAGTAACTACATGCAGGAGTATGGGGCCGACTTACTGAATGACCTGATCAGAATGTGATGGCCCTGGAGGGAGAAGCCACTGAGTGGATGGTGGCCCTCCATGATGACAATGCAGCAGAGCTGTGCAACTTCAATAGGTTCATGGCTGCCCTGAGAAAGCAGTTTGAGGACCTCCTCACTGACTGAAAGGCCAGGACCAAGATCAAGACCATCAAGCAGGGGAAACGACCCATTGCTGCCTATATCCAAGAGTTCCTGGCCTGTAGGCTGACAGACTGGCCCCAGGATATGCTGATCGAGTGCTTTCAAGATGGCTTGAGCAACGAAGTCTTCTACACCTGTCTATCCAGGGGTGCATTATGAACCCTCCAGGGGTGGTATGTCTTAGCCGACGAATTGGAAATCAATCTAGCCAGATATCAAGAGCAATGACGATCCTTCACTATGGAGAAGAGGGAAACCCTGAGAACTGGGAAGTGGGATTACAGCCCATGTCGCTGCTCCACCAACTGCTTTCACTGTGGCAAGGAAGACAACTGAGCAGCTGATTGTTAGGTGCTCTAGGCGGCACCCAGCCCCATGCAAGAGGTAAAGGCCCTGCAAAACTTTGAGAAATGGCCCTCAGAGGAGTGGAGGTTGTTGAGTTCACCCCACTGCCAAGCAATGGGGAGGGAACTCTGGCTAAACTCCCCAATCCCGGAGTGGGGAGCAACAGTGGAGCAGACGACGATCCATAATACCAATAACAATACCAATAGAAATGGTGATACCTTCTTCAGGGCACAGGGAGAATCTAATCACTTTACTGAACTCAGGCTGCACCAGATGCCTGATCAGCCCTAGCACGGTGGAGAAACTGGGGATGCATCTCAGGGAACTAAAAGTCCCAATAGCATTCTGCCAACTAGATGGCTCAGTAGTGGGGGGAGACACAACCTTTATCATGGAGCTGGTGGGGATGAAAATGGGATCCCATGAAGATACCATCAGTTTTATTATAGTACTAGGCATGGACAAACCAATGGTACTAGGCTTAGTCTAGCTATTAAAATGGAACCCCTCTGAAAATTAGAGGAGGCAGACACTGAAGGTCCAACAAAAGTGGGCCGAGGGAGGGCTAGCAGAAAAACCGGCCTCACAGTGCCCATTAAGAAAGTGAAAGGAGAAAGTGCCGCAGCGACGCATGAGCCAGAAAAGGCGGTCTCTCTGATCCCCAAGGAATACCAGGATTTACAGGAATGGGATTCGGACATAATCCCCCATCACCCCATGGACTGCTAAACTACCCAAGCCAAAACTATACGCTATGACCCCAAGGGAACTGAAAGAACTTCTGGTCCTTTATAGATAAAACCCTAGCTCAAGGTTTCATTCAACCCACAAAATCGCACATGGTGGCACCCGTGCTGTTTCAGAAAAAGAAAGATGGGTCCCTCCTCTTATGTGTAGATTACTGTGGGCTAAACGGGTTATATATCCCTTAACACTGATGGAAGACATGCCAGCCCACCTAGCAAAGGGCAAATCGTCACCAAATTAGACCTGAGGGAAGCCTACTACTAAGTGCACACCAAAGAGTGGAAGACAGCCTCTAACTGCCCCTTGGGGTGTTTCCAATTTTGAGTGGTGCCTTTCGGGCTACGGGGGCACCTGCAGTCTTCATGCAACTAATTAACAAAGTCCTACATGAGTACTTATATAAGGAGATCTTGGATGACATTTTAATTTACACTGAAACCCTGGAAGTACATGTGAAATTGGTCAGGGAGGTGCTGAAGAAGCTCTGTGCCACCCAGCTATATGCAAAACTCTCCAAGTGCGAATTTTACAAAGACAAGATTATTTGGGGTACCGCATTTTGCACGAAGGGGTGGAGATGGATCCCGAAGAAATACAAGCAGTACTGGAGTGGGGAAAACCCCCCTCCCCGTACCCGGAAGCAGCTCCAGAGCTTCCTCTGGTTTGCCAACTTCTACCATCAATTCATCCCATCCTTCGCTCAAATAGCATCCCCCATCACTATCCTCTTAAAAACCAAAGGAGAGGGAAAAACCAAACCAAACCAATCTCTCAAGTGGTCAATGGGATGCCAAGCGGCTGTCAAGAAACTTAATAACACTATGAGGTTGGTTAGGTTGAGAGTGAGTGACTGGCCCAAACTCACCCAAATGGTTTCATGGCTAAGGCAGGACTAGAACTCAGGGTCTTCTGCTTTCTAACCTGGTGCTTTAACCACTAGATCAACTGGCTCTCTCCTCTATTAGGAGGTAATGTAATATTATTATTATTTAATAAAAGTCATTGATGCTAGCTCTGCAGTTGATTGAATTTGAAAACTCTCCTGTTGCAGCCATTCATTCTTGCTGACCAAATAGATTTCTCAGATGCCACAAAACCTTCCAATCTGCAGAAAGGATGAAGGAAACAATATATTACAGCAGAGGTCCCCAACCTTTTGGGCACCAGGGACCGATTCCATGGAGAAAGGTTTTTCCGCGGACCGTAGAGTGCATGGTTTTGTGTGCTGCCTGCATCCCATGGATGGGGCTTTGCTTGTTTGTGCGGACCGGTTGCTTGCATGTTTACAGGGGTTGGGGACCCCTGTATTACAGAATGTGAACTTTTCTATTTTTTGCAGAATGTGATGTCTTCTATTGACATGGTTAAAATGAAACAAATTATATTGCTTCCTAGTAATTTTAAAGCCCATCAATGTAGTATTCAGATCAATATTTAGCATTAATAATCAAAATACATTTCAGGAAAGATTTGTTCTTTGGAACTTTCTACTGTGGGAACAACCACAAATATTTAACATGTCACATGTGATGAAATAAATATTTGACTTTAATTGATGCACATTTCAGTAACAGTCAAAATCTGTGCAATGTTGAGAAAATAAACAACAGACAATTAATGACAAAAAAATGAAATCAAGGCCTTATTCCGAAATGAACCTATCAATCTTGATGTTATATTTATTTTTTTGTGGAGGCAACCTTAATAGATAATGAAAGAAACATTAGGAAGGAAAGGGAAAGAAAGAAACACAGTGGACTAGCAAGTAAGACTTGGTCTGGAGCATTTTAAAGCAAACTAGCCTAATTCACATTTCCTGGACTCCTATGTAAATTAGATCCCAGTTATTCCCAAATTCTGCATTTTTTTCAGATTCTTTTTCCCTGCAGTATTCAGCTCAAAAATGATATTAAAAATTATTACAGTGGGAACACTGCATAGAATAATTTACTTATTAAGGAAATACGCATGTGAAAATGCATATTACCTAGAAACCATTAATACAAAATGGATGTTTTGGTGAAGCGTGTATGACAATTTGTGTGATTTCCCCCCCCCCCTCTGCTTTTTAAGCTGCAGAATGAGGCAGCTATTTGATGGAAGTTGAGTCATGGCAACTTCTTTTCTTTTTGGTTTGAAATCTTTCCCTGTAGGAAAGGTTTCTTCAATCTGAGCAAAGTGGTTAGGGGGAACCCCATATATGTCCTCCAGGGTGGTTTCATTTCTCACTCAATCTGAATAGACTTGTAGTCTTCCTCTTAAATCCTTCTCTTAGGTGGGTCATTAAGTGTGACCTCCCTTGGAAGTGGACATGGAAAGATCAAGATCATTTCCCAGATTCACCAGAGAGGTTACTCTTAATGACCCACATTAAGAGAAGGATTTAGGAGCAAGGACTCCTGTCTACTCACCTTATTCAGATCAGGTGAAAAATGAAACCACCCCGGAGGACATAGATTGGCCCCCCTAAGCAGTTGAAAAGCTACTTGGATAAGCAGTGAAATGTTTCAAACAAAAACAAGAAAAGGAATCCAGATGCCATGACTCAACTTCCAGACAACTCTTATCTGGATGACTGAGAATCTTCATTGATATATTTGATGGAATGGACATAATTACTTGCATGCAAAACTGAAATGGACCAACTCTGAACTGATCCATATAATTCTACCTTGACTGACTATAAAAGTTGAAGGAATGTTTTTATTATATATGGTCCAAACATTAGTTAGTTGTTTAAACCATGACGCAGGGAACCGTTTCAATGGCAAGATGGGTGGCATAGAAATTTAATAAACAAACAAACTAACAAATAAATTTCCAAATCCTGAGGTCGTACTGCTAAATATGATCCTTAGGCTCACCAATTATGTTAGCACATGAGATAACCAAGATCTTTTATCCCAGTTGCGTCACTGCATTTATGGAGCCAGCTGGGAAAAAAATGAGTTAAGTGCCAGGGAAAACGAGAGGGAATTAAATCCTCTACCTCCATCCCAAACTTTATCATAAATTGTTTAATGCTATTCTTAGTTATCTAACTGGACTCTGACAGTTGGAAGATAAATAAAATACACAAAACCACAGTGGAGAGAGAACAAGCCTGAAAGCCTTCAAAGAACCTACAGTTTTTTTTCCAAAAGGTAAACTTCCAGTTTGACCTCTAGCTCAATTTCTCATCTAAATCTGCTGGGCTTAGCTTTTCCAGGATTGGCCCAGGTTGGACAGCTGCTAAAAGTTGCTGCCAAATTGTAATTCTTCCTATGATAGGATTTTTGTTGTTGTTGTTCCTTCAAGACAGTGCTGACTTCTGGTGACTACCTGACCAGGTTTCTGCAGTTATCTTAGCAAGATTTCAGAAGTGGCTTATCGTTGCCTGCTTCTTTCTAGGGCACAGAAACAGGAACTGACCCAAGGTCACCCAGCTGACTTTGTACCTTAAGGCAGGACTAAAACTGTCTCAGGTTTCTAGCCTGGTGCCTTTTAGGCTCTCATGATGGTAAGGATAGATGATTATATACACAGAGAGTAAGTGATTTAAACTCATTGCATACGTTTTAATTTAATTCAATACAATTTAATTTTTCTTCTGGCACTTTGGTCTTAGAATTAAAGGACTGAAAGAGCCGTTGGGGGCTTTCTAGTCCAACCCCCTCCCCAAGGCAGGAGATCTTATACCATCCTGGACAAAAGGATGTTCAATCTTTTCTTAAAAACCTCCAGCAATGGAGAACACATAACTCTGGGAGGCAAGCTGTTCCATTGGTTAATTGTTCCTACTGCCAGGAAATTTTTCCTTGGTTCCATATTGGATCTCTCTTTGACAAGCTGCCACCCATTGCTTCTTGTCCTGCTCTCAGGTGCTTTGGAGAATAAGTCAACCCTCTCTTCTCTATCACAGCCTCTCAAGTACCAGAAGACAGCTATCATGTCACCCCTAATCCTTCTCTTTGTTAGGCTAGACATACCTAGTTCCCTGGCTGAGGAATTCTGGGAGTTGAGGTCCACAAGTCTTAAAGTTGCCAAGTTTGAAGACCCCCTGGTCTATAAGAAGCATGGAAACAGCAGAACAGATCTAGGAAAGGCTTTGTGGGGCTGGAAAACATGTTGGAAGCCTCTGATTCAATTGACTGCTTCAAACCATTTTGATCCATGAATCTGCTTTGATGTGGTGGTTTGATCCAAGGTCGATGGAATTAAGGCATTCCTGAAAAATTTTGCACACGATTTCTGATATAACCTTTGGTTATTCAGACTTAGCACTGTACAGACACTGCACTAAAAGAATCAACGCTGGGGAGGGTATTGCTGTTAGCCTGAGATTTTCATTATAACAAAGCTGAATAATTTTGTCAGGAGAAAGAACGATGGCTAGTGCATTTCAGCCCCATCTCATGATCACAAGAAATTTTATTTAACCACAATTCCAGCTCCTGAGATTTAACCAGCTACTTTCAAAAGGCTTTCATATCAACTTTGCAGCCATATAATACTATAAACTGGATTGTTTTTAAATGGAAGTTGGTCACCTAAAAAAGGATCAAAATTCTTCATTCAGTAGAACAATCTATGCTTTCTTCTTTTTGGCACTGTGTGGGCTATATTGCCTGAATTTTTCCATTTGTTTCATAAATATATATATTTTTAAAGAGGAACATACATTTTACAAACTGTTTTATTACACCACACATCTTTCTAAAGTAGAACCTGCTGCTTTACAGGTATTAAATGTTATTTTAAATTGGGGAGTTGGGCTTAGTACAAAATTCCCCTTCTGAACAAAAGGGATCAATGGAAAGATTTCTTTCAGCAGATGCTAATTTTAAGAAAGGAAATGTTATTCCACTCAGCCTAGAAAAAACAACTACAGAATTTTTTTTTAAAGAAGCAAGCTAGATAATTTCAGGGTACTCAGTGCAGAAAAGAAATGAGTGACATTACTGATATGAAATAATTGTCATGGTTAACATCGGATGTTCTTGCTTGACAATAATATCTGAGAAATATCTGTCATGCAACAGATAGCTTCTTAAAAAGATCCAGAAGACAGCACAGGACAGCTCAGGGTAAATTTCAACCGATCCCCTACAGATCCCAGATCTGGCTTGCTGCATTTCATGAGTTTGTGGTTCAACTCTACACCCCTTTTCCTTCTGAATTAGTGGACATTTTGGACAGATGTCTTTTAGAACCACTCTCAGCATTTGAAAGAGGCCTTTCAGAGTGTATTAGCACGAAGAAACAGCTCTTTTCAAATTATTAAAGCAGCCATATCCTTTTTCAAGAGTTGGACAACTGTTTTTTATTTATTTATTTGTAAAAATTATTAGCTGCTCATCTTACCACACAATAACTCTGGGCAGCATACAATATTAAGTAACTTAATTAAGTTTAGAACGTGGTCCTGGTTATCAGCATGTGCAGATTCTGACAACTCTTTCACTGGGTCTTTCTGAAACAAATCAGCAGCGCATGGATGGATGTACAGAGCTAGCCAAGGATCACATTTGATGTGGCCATACAGGATTTGCAAAGGATGCAAATGACACCTACAAAGAATCAATTTAGAACAGCTCTTGAGGATACGGGGAGAGGATGTAAATCTCTGACACAAATTCCTTCACCCAGTTATAGTGATGGAAGGATATAATAGCTTTAAAATGCCTTTGCCTCCATGGCTAATAACTGCTCTAGGAATGGATCTGCACCAAGGAATCATTGCAGGCAGAAAGTTTAACCCCTCTCCCTTCCATTAGCATTTAGCCAAAGAAGACATTGTAATATTGTAATGGAAGATGAATTTCACACATAGCAAATATCTCATCTACTATTGCCTAGGGGCATTATTAATAACATCCCATGTTTATGCCATAATAAATCTCATTTTGTTTACTGTAATATGGTTTAATGTGCCATTGACTTCATATGAACTGAATTCCACATAAGCTTTTGGAATCAAACATTTTTAAAACTGAAAAGTGCAATCTGATTCAAGGAAATATTGTATGTATATTGGATCATTGGCCCCTCTCATTACTCATTGCAGCATTTCCAGTACTGCTAACAGATTATATGTTAACTTTGGTCTAAATCAACAACTCTATAGAGTTTCTACCTGGAATTGGCTATGGTTTAAATCTGGGTTGATGAAGTTGGCATTACATTCTATCTGTGAACATTAGTTAATTTCTCTTTCCTTCAATGAACTAATGAAATGGCAATCAATTAAACACTACTTTAATTTATTAGTTAATGCTTTTAACTAATTTTAACTTATTAGCCTTTAGGTCTGGGGAAAGAACAATTTCTCTGCAGTTGGAAGCATACTTTGAGATGAAATACAAATTACATCAGAGGTCCCCAACCTTTTGGGCACCAGGGACCGGTGCCATGGAGAAAGGTTTTTCCGTGGACAAGAGGGGGTGTGGTTTTGAATACTGCCTGCATCCCGAAGATGGAGCTTTGCTTGTTTGTGTGGCTCACTTGCTGGCATGCTGCGGACTGGTGCCGGTCCATGGACCGGGGGTTGGGGACCCCTGAATTACATAACAGGGCATTATCACTTCAAAAGAGACACATCTGTGTCTGTGAAAGAAGGAAAAGCAATTTTGGAAAAATGGACCTGCCATCTGCAATTAACAGTGTCTATATGTGTCTTTACTTTGCTTGATTAATCAGGGGCATCTTTTTAGTTAATTAAAAGTGTTTGAATCCATTACTTTACCAATCAATATTGGTAATCAACATTCTACAGTGTGGCTCATGCCATTGCTGTTGTATAACCATCGAAATACAAACAGGAAATTTCTTCATTCATCAACACAATCAAGCTTTTAAATGCTTACCATGGAGAACCATATATCCTGAAGCCTCTCACTGTTACCTCTGAATCTTGCAGGTATATGCAGTTCGTTAAGAGAGATTGCACATTTTCGTAACTTTCTGGCTTCAGTTTAGATACTGAGGGAAAATAATAAAAGTCCTGCTTGATTAAGTCTGCCATGAACTCTTGATCGAATGTCAGCTCATGATTACCTGCTATCACAATCTTGTATTCATATGGTAGACTACCTAAAAAGGAGAAAAATAGACATTGTTCAATGTGGCATTTGTGTTTTTTAAAAGTGACATTAAACTATGCCAGTCTTTCCAATGTGCTGTGTGATAGAATAAGAACTTCCAGAATAGGCACTTTATCCAGCCAGGAAATTCTAGGAACTTAAATTCATTTAAGTTAAATTCAGAAATTCATTTATTCTAAATTGTGCTGAAGATGTATCTGGACACTCCAAAGAAAGACTAGAAATGAAACACACCATACTTAGAATTAAGATTGCACTAGTGAAGTTAGGCAATTATATATTTTGCATTAATGCCTTGCTTTTTCTCTTGAGAACTCACAGTAAATTATGTTGGAATCCCGCTTCAGTTTATCCCTGAACATGTGTAACCCTAAATAGCTTGAGGGCTGTGTCAGAAAAAAACCTGGGTCTTTCTCATCTAAGCTTCACCACTACCTTAATTTGAGCTCTCATACAATGAGCCAAGCTAAAGTGATTGGGATAGTAGTTGTATATTTTTAAATACATGATCAACCTACTTCACCTGCATATTGGTGCCACTCTTTATTCAAATTCTGTATCAACATGGTGGGCCATCTCCTCGACACAAACGTTCACTTTCCAACACTTGTTGGAAGTCACATCTCTATTCTACTCAATGCAGAGGTTGGAGCAATACTTTCAAGAACATCTACTGCCTTTAAAAGAGCACTGAGAGAACTAACGGTACACTGCAAGGAAGACCAGCTAGAAGTCAATTATCAGAAAACTAAAATCATGGCATTTGCTAAAAGGCCCAACAGCCACTCCTATAGCATAAACGGACACATGAGTGAGCAGGGCTCCTGTTTCAAATCTATGGGAATAGTCCTTCATTCTGCCAGCAGTAGGAAACTCAATGGGGACTACACTGCTGAAAATGCAAAGAGGAGAACTCATCTGTCATCTTTAAATTCCTCAAGACAAGATGTGGGCGCTATAAATCTGCAGCATTCAAATTATTTGAAGACAAGCCAATAGTACAACTTCCTTATGGTGTTCAGCTGGGCCTCTTCCCCAATTTTGCACAGTTAGAACTTGTTCAATACAAATTTCTGAGATTGGCCCTTCAATCCTCAAAATGTATCGCTAGTGATACCCTGAGACTGGAGACAAGCCTCATGAAAGTGGAAGCTAGAGTGTGGATGATCATACTCAACAACTCAACTACTGGCTCAAACTATTCCTTTTCCCCCTTGACATCTCCTGACTATGATGGAAGATTTTCAGTCTACATACAAGAAGGCAGTGGCAATTAAAACCTTATCCTTGGACACTTCTTTCCCAAGTCTTCTACTCAGCAGGTCAAAGCACTCATTAAAAAGTGTGTAGCAGACACAGAGTGCCAACTGGATCTAGCCAGATTCCCAAACTTTATTGCCAGAGAATCAAACAGGTACTCTCAGAGGTACCCTATGGCAAACTTAACTAATCTTGAAGTACCTAACCATTAGCAGAGCTTTACTCTGGCACACTCTCATGCCCTTCCCTCAACTGAGAGACAATGCCCTTGTGATTTTAGGCAAACAGAAACAACAGAGTATGTACTCCTCCAGTGCCTGTATTGCACAGACCTTCGAAACAGCCTTATCTCACAATTATTGCATAAATAGCCAGGGCACCCAGGATAATTATACGATAAATTTAAATATTTAAATGAATTAAAGTTGCTTTGCAGCAAATGATTTCCTTGCTGCAAATCATCACATTCCCTTTCAGATACACTGAAGTTCCCCTAGTACTTTTTAAACTTCAACATCCCAGAGTTTTTTCACATATGTCTAGGATACAGGTTTTGAGCTGCTATTCTTAAATCTCTGACATATGTAAAGAAGTGTGCTAAGTTTATGTTAATAACTTTATCCCCATTGTTATTTCTAAATATTTTTCAGCCATCTAAGATACCCATCTATCAAACATAACTAGTTTAAGCTAGCTGGTGTTATTGCTTCAGTGAATGTATTTATGTGGGTTATTTAAATAAATTCCTCTAAAAACATACAGTTACATTTATTATAGTGGCAGCTGCAATCAATATGGTGGTTACAGATATGTCAGGTTTACCAATTAACAACTCTGGTTCTGATGATTTTGCAAAATAGTTTTCCTAGTCTTTCCCACAGGCATTGGTAACTTGGAAAGTCTCCTTTTAACATGGAGAATCATGGGATTAATTCCCCTTACCAAAATATTTAGGCACATTTTTTCAAACAGGCAAATTTGTATAATTAATAATCTTTGGGCAGTTTATTTTTATCATCATTTTTATTTTTACAGTTGTTTTTATGTTATGTTTTGTTCTTTCTTTCTTTTGCATCTGATTGACACTTAACACCTTTCTCAATCTGGATGAATAGAAAAGATGAATATTAACAAAGTATTATTAGTGTCATTCTTAATTATAATTTGAGTTAAGACAAGACAGTTTCCTATACTTCTGAGGGCTCATCCACAGATGCTCCTTGTTTAGGGTTGAGAATAGTCCAGTAATTGTTTCTAGAAGACAGCAACACACAATACTGTCCTCAATTAATTCCTGTCCTTGAAGAAGACCTTTTTTCTCTGTTTTATATCAAAAATACTTTTGTAGGCCCAAGCAGCATGAAAGGATTCTTTCCCACAGTGGATTGGTGAAACTCTTGTCATTTTTTTTAAGGGTTTATCTTTGGATTGGTGGAAAAGTGGTCCCCACCCCTTTCCTTTTGTTTACATGAAATGGAGAAGCGTTCATCCAATTTCTCCTTCTATGCCAAGTGATAGGAAGGTTAAATGGTGGTATTTTCTGTCTTTTTTAACTGTCTACAAGTGGAAGTTCCAAACTGAAAGTGTCCAACACAAAGGGGAGTTAATGGAGGGGGGGGGAAAGTCATTTAAAAATCTATCAATGAAAACCACCATCTCAAAGACCCACTCATGGAAAAGAAAGCCATTGGTGCTTGTTTTCCTAGCAAAGGCGGGAAGGACAAAGAAGCAGATGAATTCACCAATTGGGACCATGGTAACCACCATCAGCGTGAAATGATTGGTCAGTGTTGAGGAATGGATTGAAATCTAGACCACAATTCACAAACTCTCTCCATTTCCATCTAGTGCCAGCGAGGCGAACGAACAGCTTAAAACAGCTATGCAGAACAACCCTACTGGAAAAGTATGAGGAAGCCTTTCAAGAGGGAGAAAACAAATCCTACACGGCGAGCTAAATGAAATCCACCCATCCCACAGAAGTCAATGGGAAGAAGTTGCACAAATATCCCAAAGATGTCTAGTGAAAGATATATGCAGGCTACTTCAATACAACCTGGCTGGGGAGTAGAACCCCATTAATATGACTGTTAAATCATGCAAAGGATTTTGCTATATCACAGAACTTCAGAGAAAAGATATAGAAGTTTTATTCATCTGCCCTTGCAACCACAAGTATCCCCAATTTGCTACAACTATTTTCAGCTTCAGATGATCATATAGTGGGGAAGGGAGGTGACCATGTTTGCCCTTTCTCTGCACCGAAGCACAAGTTTCATACTAGTTTATAGTTACTGTGCTTCAGTGCAGACAAAGATGCTTCTTCTAGTTTCCAAAACCCTTTGCTGGGGCACTCCATTCCATATTCTTCCCAGTGTTCAGTTTATCTTTCAATAAATTTTATTTATTTACTTAGCCACTCACATAATTAAAAATGAAAAAAAAATAGTTACAAATACGCAGCTAACATGAAACTCGTTAAAAAGTAATTGAATAGCAATAGCACTTAGATTTATATACCGCTTCACAGTGCTTTACAGCCCTAAGAGGTTTACAGAGTCAGCATCTTACCCCCAGCAACCTGGGTCCTCATTTTATTGACCTCGGAAGGATGGAAGGCTGAGTCAACCTTGAGCCGGTCAAAATCGAACTGCTGGCAGTCGGCAGTCAGCAGAATTAGCCTGCAATACTGCCTTCTAACCACTGCGCCACGAAGGCTCTTAAATTGAAACAATTTAAAACTGCATGAGAGTATTTATTCAAGATATTTATGGCCAGGGTATCTGATGCATGTCAAAAATGGGTGGGGCTTTGTTCACATGGCTATGGCCACCTTGACTTTTCTCACTGCCCCACAGACCTCTCCTCCCTATTGCTTTGTAGCTCCTGAGGATGGGTGCCCTGTTTCTGGCTGTCCTTTCCAACTGTAATTTTGTCACAATTTTTTATTCCAGGTTTTAGTATTGTCTGTAAAGGTTTACTAGGTTTTATTATGTCTCCTGCTTCTATGCTTTTACTGTTTTACATGAGTTTTCACTGTAGTTAATTTAAATCCACAGCTATCCTGAAAAACTTGCACTGATCAAAAAGAATATGCATGTTTGAAAGCCAGTTTTGGAGTAGTGGTGAAGGCATTCGGCTAGGCCAGGGGTAGGCAACCTTGGCTCTTTTGTGACTCATGGACTTCAACTCCCAGAATTCCTGAGCCAGCATGGCTCAGCTTGGAAACCTCTCCCTTTCCCCTCAGCATGGCTGGCTCAGGAATTCTGGGAGTTGAAGTCCACGAGTCATAAAAGAGCCAAGGTTGCCTACCCCTGGGCTAGGCTGAAGACCTTTGGGCCAGTCACTCTCTCTCAGCTCTAAGAAGGAGGCAATGGCAAATTACTTCTGAAAAACCTTGCCAAAAAACCTGCAGGGACTTAACCAGACAGTCTCCAAGAATCAGACAGGACCGAACGAAGGAAAGAAAAATGTGCAAACATTTACTCAAAAGTAAATTCCATTGTGCTCTTCCAAGATCTACTCTTGGACATGAACACAGACATTCTGCCTTAATAAGTACATTTTATTAATGTTTAATTTCAATTAATTATGTCCAGATTCCTGTTATGTTCATTAAAAGTGGTAGCATTTAATCTGGGCATGACTGAGTCATTTTTTACTGGACTTATTCTAGGTGTGGCTAATGCGACTCTATCCAATATATACTGATGGGAAAATATAAGAATCCAGCCTAATATTGTATGTAAAATGCTTAAAATCTAAGTTAGTATTTTACTTTTGACAGACGTTAGGACCACACTTTCATCATATCCAATATATATCAACCAGTTAGACGAAGGATGGAAATGCAGAGATGAAATTTATGAGGACCCACATTTCTACAGTCTTCTGTGCTTTTTTTTTTCTTCACTCTTCTTTTCCATGGCTAACTCAGCCTGATATCAAATCATTTTCAGGATGTAAACATATGGCTAGCATGAATCACTTCCTATTGTTTTGCTTTGAGGAATAGTGAAACTTTCATCGAAAACTTAAAAGCTTAAGTAATTTTCTAAATTTTATATGTAAAGAATAACAATGTTTGTCAAACAGTGGTTTTTCTTTTTATAGACAAAGTTCATTCAAGGATAAAAATACTTCCTTTTATGTTGGTGGATTGAAACAAGAATTGCAAGATGAAGCAGTATTGTAAATAATTATCAATACAGGTAGTCCTCAACTTATGACCACAATGGGAACCAAAATTTCTGTTGTAAGCAAGGCGGTTGTTAAATGAATCATGCCCAATTTTCCTACTTTTTTTTCCCCACAGTTGTAAAGTGAATCGCTGCAGCGGTTAATGAATCATAAGGACATTAAGTGAATCCTGTTTCCAGGTGGCCTCAACAACTCTCTAAAAGAATGCAAATGACCAGCTGTCTGCAAGGAATATATAAATCCTTCCATTCCCCACCATCCAGTCAGAGCTGAAGAAGCTTCTTGGATGACAAGCGAAACATCTTCAAAGAAAAACAAGAAAGTCCAGTTGTCTCTTGAAAAAGCATTTTTGGGACAATTTTTCTCAGTGCTGTTGTAAATTTGATCTGTCACTAAACAAATGTAAGTCAAAGACTAACTGTAAACAACTGTCTGGATGAATGAATGTGCTTATCTCAAGTATAAAAAACAGAGTCAATTCCTTGAGCATCGAGCAGCAGTTTGAATGACAAAATATTTATTCTTTTTTTTTACTGGTCTCTTATAATCTGCACTGCTCCCGCATACAGTATATTCCTAAATCCTCTTCTACTGATCCCTTCCTGCTGAAAAAGATATTTAATTAAGTGGGGAAGATTTAAAAATAAATGCCACATTAACTTCAGTGAGGCATAAATGCAAGCTTCTTACAGCAGGATTGTTTTACTTTTCACCAAGCATTTTGTGGAACAGATTTTAGTATTCTATGAGCGAAGTGGCAATCATATAAGTGCCCACTTAAAGCTTTCTTTTCCTCATTTCAGTCTTTCAGAATACTGCAGTGAGTGATACAGTAAAGATAATATCATTGCTGAGATTGCATTTTAAGCATCTCATTGACAGTTCTATGTTTAAACAGTTGGCTAGAGTCTGGGAAATTTACATTAACACTGGAAATGAGTACATCTTCTTAAGTCTTCTTTAAATTATTGTATCTGAGCATTACTAACACATAAAAGCGAGCAATTAAATACAAATGTAAAGTACAAAATGGATTTTCTATGCCCATATATAAACAGAATAGAAAAAAGGTACACACATCTAAGAGAGATAAACTGCCTATGCTAAAAAGGTACTTCTATACGAAAGACAATTTGCCTGAAAGATCTCACTAAATTCATTAGAATTTCCTTCCAAATGCCTGTGAATAAGACTGCAACTTTCCAAGTCTAAAATTACTGTGATAAATGAAGAATCTGCAAAGAAAATAATATCTGCAAATGCACCCATTATAATTTGTGGAATGACTGCTTATTCTAAGTCTGTGTGGGAGCTGATCGATGGAGGGGAGGATGTTTTCTGTCACTCAAATTGTGGTTCAGTGTAGCTGCCTGCTTCAAAATCATCCTCACCATCCCCATCAACCTGGCAGACAGAAGTGGCTTAATATTATGCAAAAACTCAGATCCATCTGGACTTACAACTCTCAAGAATTATGAGAATGGTACCTAATGAATAAATTTGGAATTATTTATGGAAATTTCTATTTACTTTTGAGTAAGTTTACCTCCCGTTGCCTGAAATGGAAGGGAAATGGCAATCTTTTTAAAACTGGTCCAGAGGTCTGGCAGAGCTGTAGTGCTTTCTTGGAGAGCTCTAAGACAGGATTAACTTACTCTTGGTTCTTTATCTGTTTAAAAGTGCCCAAGGGTCTCTGCCCATGAAACTAAGCAGAATTGTACAGCCCCAGTATTATTTGAGCTGTGCTGCAGTGGTCTTTCCTCCAAGGCTTCCTAGAACAGAGCTTTTCAACCTGTGGTACGCGTACCACTTGTGGTACATTAACAAGTGGCAGGTGGTACACAGCCCTGCCTAGCCAAGTGTAGTGGGGGAGGGAATGAGCCAGTGCAGGCAAGGACTTATAGTGAGAGAGTCCTCTGGAGCTGCAGTGGCTGGGGCCCAGGCTCAGTTCTGGCTCACCCTCCCCCATGAGAAAGGAGGAGGAGGGGGCGGAGACAGGAGAGGATATAAAAGGAGGCAGTTTGGGCGGAGAGGGAGAGAGAAAAAAGCAGCAGCCTTGGGAGGAGGCAGAGTCAGCTCTAGCTGCACGGAAGGGAAAGAAGTTGAAGGAGGAGGGTGGGGGAGGGGTTGCCCTCCAAGAGGAATGACACAAGGCAGCAATGGCTGGAGGTGAGGAGGGAGGGAGGGAGATGGAGAGTGGAAGGATTCTTATGTGCTTTTGTGACTTTGAAGTTCTGGGATTTGTGCAATGTGGGCTTTGTGTTCTTAAGGAGTGTTTGGCAATTTCTATTTAGCTGATGGCTGATGTCTCGTGTTAGCTTCTAGTGCTCTGCTATTGTTAGCTGTAAGTTTTGCTGCAAGGGATTTTGAAGTATTTTTCTCCTGAATGGATTTTGCCTGTAGATTCCTTTACTTATGAATGGAGCCATTTGGGGAGGCTGCCTTAGCCGGCAGCCAATACTTACATTTTTTTTCTTCCTTACTTTCCTTTCTAGCTAGTAGCTAATTCTTAAAGGGGAATGTGCCTTTTTAAGCTAGTTCACTCAGCAGTTTGTCTTTTCTGTTTCTGGAGGCTTTTCCTTGTTTGATGAATATATGGAAGAGAAAAAATATGGGTTGTTTTTTTTTCAAATTCTTCCTTCAGAAGGAGGTGGGCATGAGAAAGAGGGAGGCAGGGAAGGAGGGAGGGAGGGAAGTCCCGCCTTAGCACTTGGCCACCAGCAACCCTGCCATTGACTTTACTTGTCAAAAGGTTGCAAAAGGGAATCGCATGACCCTGGGACACTGTGACCATCATAAATATGAATCAGTTGCCAAGCATCCAAATATAAATCACATGACCCCGGACATGATGCAATGGTCATAAGTGTGAAAATGGTCATAAGTCAGTTTTTTTTTTTTTGGTCATCAAGTTTTTGACACCTTGCTAGGTGGCACTCGAATATTGCCATATCCTAAAAGTGGTACAATCGGTGAAAAGGTTGAAAAGCCCTGTCCTAGAACATAGAATAACAAAGTTGGAAGGGACCTTGGAGGTCTTCTAGTCCAACCCTTGAACAGGAGACCTTATCACATTCAGGAGAAATGGTTGTCCAATCTCTTCTTGAAAACCTCCAGTGATGGAGCACCCACAGTTTTGGCAGGCCAGCCATTCCAGTGATTAATTGTTCTCACTGTCAGGAAATTTCTCCTCAGTTCTAGGTTGGACTTCTCTTTAATAATTTTCTACCTGTTACTTCTTGTTCTGCCCACAGATGTTTTGGAGAATAGGTTGACCCGCCTTTTCTCTGTGACAGCCCCTCAAGTCCTGGAAGGCTGCAAACATTTCACCCCTAGTCCTTCTCTTTGTTAGGCATACCTAGTTTTCTCAATCATTTATCGTATCCAGATGCCTTGTCATCTTTGTTGCTGTTCTCTGATTTCATTCTATGGTCTTAGCATCTTTTTTTGTATCATAAGTGACCAGAATTGGATGCAGTATTCCAAGTGTGGTCTTACCAGTGCAGTATAAAGAGGTATTATCACTTCAGATGATCTTAATACTATCCCTCTGTTGATGCAGCCTGCAATGGCTTTTTTGGAACCTGCAGCACACAGCTGCTGACTCATACTTAAGTGGTAGTACACTAGGACACCTAGATCCATCTCACAGCTACTACTGTTGAGTCAAGTACCATATACCTGTGCATTTGGGAGAGAGGTTGCCTATGTGGAGGATCTTACTTTTCTCACCACTGAATTGCATTTTGTTGGATTGGGCCCAGTGTTCAAGTCTGTCAAAATCCTTCTGAATCTTGAGTTTATCTTCCAAAGTGTTAGTTATTCCCCCTAACTTGATGTCATCTGCAAATTTAATGAGTTGCCCTTCTATCCTCTCATCTAGATCATTTTATGAACATTTTGAAAAGTACTGGGCCTAAGACAGAACCCTAAAGTACCTCACTACAATACTTCCCTCCATGCAGTTGTAGTTCCATTAAGGACTACATGCTGAATGTGGGTGGTTAGTGGACTGCAAATCCATCTGATGATGGTATTGTCTATCCTACATTGTTCTATCTCAGTGATGGCGAACCTTTTAGAGACTGAGTGCCCAAACTGCAACCCAAAACCCACTTATGCATCGTCGAGTGCCGGGTGGGTGTGGCCCATTGGCTGGGAGTGGCCCATTGGGTGGGCGTGGCCCATTGGGTGGGCGCGGCTGCGGTGGTAACAGCAGACTGGGTGGGACTAAAAAGTTCAATCAATCAATTCCAACTTTGCAAGATCTTTTTTTTTCCTGCGAGAAGTTGAAATTGACTGATTGAACCTTTTTTTTCTTTGCACACGGCGGCAGAGGCCTAAAGCGAAAAGGTTTTATAAAACCCAGCTGAAGGCCTAGGACTGGGGCGATGGCGCGTGTGCCCACAGAGAGGGCTCTGAGTGCCGCCTCTGGCACCCGTGCCATAGGTTCGCCACCACTGTTCTATCTTATCAAGAGTAAGCTGTGTCTACTTTGTCTAATGTCTTACTGAGTCTAAGTAACTATGCCCACAGGGTTTTCCTTATCCACTAATTTAGTCACAATATATATAGCATCTCTGGTGTCCCTCAAAGTCATCTGCCTAGTTCTCTACAATATATGCATGTGTCTGTGTGTGTATATGTCTTTGATGTATAAGTAGGATGTGTGCTTGCATGCAGATGAGGATATGGGAAATGAAAGTGAGAATTATATGTTAGAGATTTTTTTTTTGAGGGGGGAAGATCATTCCTGTTCCTCTGCAGATAAGAAACATCCTTGAAACAGGTATCAGAAAAGGCTTAAAAAAAAAAGGTCTAAGATTTTTTTCGTGAAAGTTGTATATATTTTGCCTGGAAAAACGGAAAGCCTTTAAGAGTTGAAACACAATGATCAAATGTGGATGAGATCTACAGTATAAACATGGGCAAATCATGTAAGGGGGCTTAAAGCAACACATAATTAGCATAAATAATAAAGACTTTAGTAAGAAAATAAATAGCATTTACAATGAAAATGGATACCGATGAAGTTAGAACAGGGGTCTTCAAACTTGGCCCTTTTATGACTTGTGGACTTCAACTCCCAGAATTCCTCAGCCAGCAGGGCTGGCTGAGGAATTCTGGGAGTTGAAGTCCACAAATCATAAAAGGGCCAAGTTTGAAGATCCCTGAGTTAGAAGGACAATTTGACAGTACATGAACATGAGCTAAGGTTGTAGGAAACAGAGAGAAAAACAGACTTGATTTAGGATAGGAGGTTAAACCATGCAATTTTGGAGGGGCGAAAGAACAGTAGAAGTGGGTGAAAAATTTTGCCATATGGTGTCAATTATCCCTTCAGACAAATTAGCAAGTTCAGAGACACAATGACAGAGCACATGGTTGGTTTAGTCAAGACAAGGGCTTGTTTTAAAGAAACTTTACAACTTTTTTATTTATTTTAACATAAACCAATTACAATGTTAATTCAAAAACCTTCTTGTCAAATGTTTAAAGTTATATGCCGTTAGACAATATCATCAGCAAGAATCAAATAGTAAAAATACAGATCAAAACTTGATCACAGAATCTGTGTGAAGTAATCAACCCATTTTTCATAAAAGAAATCCCAGCTGCCTCTATAGCATCAACCTATTCACACAATACATGGCTTTTTGGCTACAGTCTTATATGCTGAGGGATGTTGGTCTTGTAGTCTTCCAGATGCTTGCTGAGCAACCTTCACTACTGGCCAAGGTGACTGAGATTTTTGTTCTTTTAGCAGAATGGAGGTTCACAACGTATTAAGTCACATTGTACTGAATAGCTTTACTTTTGAGCAAATTGCTCTGTAAGTTTTATATTAGTATTTCAGAGAAATGACTTAAAATAAATTCCTAAAATCAAGCAACCAGAGAATCAGTTCAGTACTTAGAAAGAGACTTAGATAGTGCAGTTCTACTGTAATGTGATCCTCTTCAAGTTGCTTTGGTACAAGTCAGAACTTAGAATGAAATAGTCTGGAATCAAAGGAGTAAATTGCCTTCTCATTTCCTTGTAATTCTCTACATTTTCTTTTCACTCCCCTATCACTTCTTCCACTATTTATGATCACAGTGTTTATTAATACATCATGCTATTAATGCAAAGGATAATTGGAGAAGAGGCATGCATATGAGCTGTCTGGCCAATACCCACTTTGCATTCTCATTATAAATTGACAAGTGATAACTGCATCTCTAAGTATTTTTAGATATATCTCCATCTCTAAATATGCTCATATCCAACTCTCATTTCCATCTACCAGAGTTGGGACGACCATATAGCCAGCCAGTCTTTCTACCAACATACATAAGCAACTACTCACTCTACGTTTTTAAACATTGATACAACTGTTCATTGTAAAATTAAAATTATATGTACATCTAGTGAGCCAGCTTGTACCATCTTGCAAGAGTCAATTGTTAAATTTTCTGAAATTTTGCAAGTTGGTTGAGAGCAAGGCTGAGCTGTTACACCTAGTGTACCAGTCAGTTGTTCCACAGATGGCAGTGCAGGATGATGTAGCAATGGAACTGGCAAAGCAGGTTCTTAAGCATTTAGCAGCACAGTACAACCTTTATCTATATTCTGCATAAATTTTCTGCATAAATCATCATTTGTCTAGCATTCAGGTGATGGCATCATCTACATCTAAACTACACACATGAGCTAAACAACACATTCTAATATCATCAACAACATTTTCTCTCTTTCTCTCTCCATAAAAATCATTAAACAAGGGGATAGCAAACAAGCTTGTTTTATTCCCTATCAATGCTGAACCATTTATTAAACATTTCATTCCATAATATTTGGTGGACTACATGCCCACAGCATGGTATGATGCTGAACATCACTTTCCAAATGCCTTATAAATCAAAGTAAATCTCTTCCAGCTCCAGCTGATAACTTCACACCAACAGACAGATAGGATGTAAACTTGGAAATGATGGAGAAGTTATTGAACTCTACGCAAACAGCGGATGCTTACTCTGGGTTTGCTGAATTAGATACAGAAATATCAATTCCTGATTTATCAGTTCATGCACCTGAGTAAGAAGAATTAACCAGCTTTGAGATAATGGTTAAATTATAAAGACTTTAGTGTATGGGTTTCCAAGTTGGCACAACAGGGATTTATAAGGAATTGAAAAGTATTAAAAGTTAAATCTCCAATTTCAAAAGAATTGAAAACCCAATTCTTTTTCATGAAACCAATTTGAAGAATTCAGTAGCAAAATGCTACTCAATCTCATGCTAAAATAACTACATATTTGGAAACTGGAATGGTTAGCTCAAGCACAGTTCATGAAAAAAAGTTAAAGGTAAAGATGTTTTATCTATATTTTATTTGGAAAACTTTTTTAAAAGATCTTTTTCCACTTCCAAATAAATTCAGACTTAAAATACAAGGTGCCTATGGATTCCATTTGATATTGATCGGCTCCACGTAATTTTCTAAGATCTTGCATTTGTGATCATATCAGGCAGTGTTTAAGGCAAAGCCCACTGCTGGAATACAGAGGATGTAAACGGATGGTTTATCCTGACCTTGTGGTTCAGGCTGTAAATTGCAAAGAAACTTCAATGACCTCTGTTGCCTGAGAAGTTTTTTTTCTCTTTTCTGCAATCTTCTGCCTTTCTATAAGAGAGGAGATTTGCAGATCTGTCAGCAGCTATAAAATTTATGAATGTGCTAAGAATTTCTGATGTGAGATTTGCTTTCCAACCTCTAAGACCATAAGGGGGTAAAAAGGAATTTTATTTTATTTTTCATTCTCCAGTTCGCTAAGGTGGGTCAATAGTGAAGCAGACATGAACCAAGAGAGGTATAAGCTGCAGCCTTAATTGGTACAATTGAGGTTTTACCTCAGGATTCTGCAATTGGAATTACGGTAAGCCTTACAAATTGATATCTACTCCCTCTATTTTGCCTCTAGAACTTCCATTGGGGCCTAAAGAAATGCAGAAGACTCTAGCAGTTCTTTAGCTGATCATTTTCAAGTGTATTTTTTCTAGTCTGATACAATAGGAATGATCCCTTAAAGTACAGTTCACCTACTGATTTCTTTTTATGCCACTGCTTCTTCCAGCCTCAATCCTAGAGTCTACCTCAGAGCTCTGTTATTCTGTTGCTCCATCTGAGTAATTCTTCTAAATGAGAGTAAACTTGTTAATTGTAAATTGGAAGTCGTGGTGGTTAAATAGACATATAGCTAACTTGAAAATTGTATTCAAAAATACTCATCAATCATCTACAATGTACCTGAAGGAAGGTATCAAGGGATTGATCAAGTGGAACAGTCTTTCATAATTATTGTTACATGATACTCACCTAACCATTCGTTGAATTTTTTAACTTCACTAGGAAGTCCCAGTTCAGTGAAATCACCAGCGTGAATTAAAACATCTCCATAAGGCATTTGAATTGGATCTGTTCTGGAGTGAGTATCAGACACACAAACAAAACGAGTGTATCCTGGAGCTCTCGGAGCATCATGTGGAACAGGATCTACCCTACGTATAAAGTTTGGGACACAAATATAGATGTTTTATGTTATATTCACATATCTAGTTGATAGCCACAATATAAAATATGCTTTCAGTGTATTTGAAAAACAAGTTAAATATTCAGCTTAGCCACAAGTATTTCAATTCCAAGAGTTTTCACCAATTCTTAGACAAAATAGCCACTTATAACTATGTTTAAACTTTTCCTAATAAAAGGCACTTTCTCAGTTAGGTTTTACACCTAAAGAAGTTCATTGGCAGATTGCCTTTGAATGTTTTAAATTTAAATACAGTTTAAAAATACACATTGTGGCTTATGAGCACAACTAGTTTTTAGAACAACATTTTGCAGGCCTTGACTGCCGTGCTTTTCATTAATACCGCATGATGCACCAATGAAATCTCAGTTTAACTTGAAACTTGAGACAAATAGTTTTTTGACATATAAGTAAGATGTAACTAGTTAGGAAATATACATTTTAAGTTACTATACAGAATAATAAATTAGAATATTTTTTCCTTAGAGACTTTCATGTTTCCTTGATAGAACAAAAAGTGGCAGTTTCGTGATTCAGTGTAGAAATAAATGGGTTTTGAAACCACTCCCAGAAGCCTACTAGAACTAATACTTCAGCCTCATAATTCTGTACTGTTCTTCTGGCAAATAAAAGAGCAAAATTGACATACTTTCTGCAGTAACGTCCCAAACCTGCAGCTTAAAGCTTTGTGATTAGAGCTTTCTCTCTTTTTGGGGAGATAAATCAATCTCACAAGAGATACATAAAATCAAACTTTTTTTTTTTAAAAAAAGCACTCCAAGGTAGAATACATGAGAGCTAATTTACAAAAATGCAATATTCTTTGCAAACCAAAAAAATGATACGGGTCTGCTGGAATTTGAGAGGTAGGATGCAATCTCTGCTTCCAAATTAGATTTCATCTTAAAAATAAAGAAAAAAATAAATCTTATGGAAAACAGCCTGAAATTACCCAAAATGTTCTACAAGTACAAACAGTAATAGAGAATAAGGTTTCTAACCGAATACAGCAAAATAAATAAATGGCCTGATAAAGATTCCTTGCTAAAAACATTTTTCTATTTCTTAATCCTTGAGATCCAGTGGCAGATAAACTTTGATAATGGGCAATAAGAAACGTGGATAGAAATCCATGGTTGAGTTTCAATTTCTAGAAAGTAGGCAAATAATATCTTTGCAGAGCTAATTATTGTAGTTTGCAAGTCATATACTATACTTTATACATAATTTTGGGGGGAAGGGAGGGAACATTATTTAGTTGAAATTAATCAGAACTATATTCTGGCTGAAAGAAAAAAATATTTCTTAGAAAATATTTGATCTTACATTTTAATGCTGAATTTAGTTGTAGTTAAATATTTTTTTCTTTCCCTTCTGTCTCTCAACTTTATTAATAGTTTTAATTTTGAAGTTATGGTGCTTATTGTTACATCAAAAGTAAATTATCTTCAAGAGCAATTACCTTTACAGATATTTTCATCTACCAAAAAATAAAAAATATTTTAATTACATCTTAATATCCTATTATTCACATTGGGTCTAAATTAAAATAAGCTCTTTCACATGAATGCTCACATTATTTCATTAGCTCTGCCATTCTTTGTTAGTGCAGATCTCTGACTCTCTAGCCAAGCAATAGTAAGATATTTTGTCCTAAAACAGACATCACATTAAAAAACATAGAAAAACATAGAAAACTGAGGGCAGAAAAAGAACCAGTGGGTCATCAAATCTGCTCTTTTGAGTTTTTTTGTTTATTTTTGTTTTCTTTTTAATTTATTTCTTTTTAATAATTTATCTTTATTTTTTATTTTTTGTCAGATGAGAGACTTGCATTTGTCCCAAGCATATTTAAACTCAGTTACTGAGGATTGACACACTATCTCCGCTGGAAGTTAGATCCAAGCTTCTATTGCTGTTTCTGTGAAGTAATACTTTCTAACTATTTTTGAACTTCCCTCCTGTCAATTTCAGGTTATGCCCCCATGTTCTTGATTTTTGCTTAATACTGAAAATCCTGCCTTCTACAACCTTATTCACACCCTTAATATATTTAAAGGTTTCAGTCATGTCCCCCCTTTCCCTTCTGTTTAGTATGGTTACTCGGTATGGTTACTCAGTATGTTGCTGCAATTTTACATGTACTTAAAACTCCTGTAACTGCCTGTTGCTACTTTATGAAATGCATACATGCGCACCCACAGAGTTATCCTTTGCTTTTATTAATAAAAATATTTATTTCATCTAGGAATTATTCTCGAGGGCTATGGAGTGGTGACTGCTCCGTGAAATATCATATTGACACAGCAATAACCATTCAGTAATCTGTGATACAGCAACAGCTGAATGGTAGGACTTACATTTGTACGTGAGGGGGTTGGAAACGTCCCTGGTTAATGTTGTAGAAGGTGAAGGCCTGTGTTGGATTGGAACTGTACTCATCTACTTCAATTATGAGTCGACTGTGTTGATGCCTTCTAGCCGTCATAATGTGTGATTGGGCAAATGCCATCCTTGCTCTCTGCAGCAATCCTCCTCTTTCACAGAATCATCTCTCCATATTGGCTGAAAACATCTCCTGGTCTCTCTCTAGCTTATCATATAATGTATAACTTCCCCTCCTGGATTCTGAAAATGTAAAATCAGATTGAAAACAATGATACTGATGCAAGTGTTTGATAATTCATCTGCTTGGGATGCATCTTATTTATTTACTGTCACAAATTTATGAGAGGAAGACAAATGCTAACAGCTGAAGTATCTCATTACAAATATCTCCAGTTCAGCAAGGTGATGAATATTATTTAGATGCAAGGAAGAAAAGAAACTTGTCAAGGAAGACATGCTAAAACAGGTTTCAACCGTTAGGAGGCTTAATCACAAATCTATTGAATAGAGCATTACTCCTTAGAAAATGTATGTCACCTTTCAATGTTTTGCAAACACAGTACCAGTCATGTATTAGTAAATGTTTACATTATTGTTCCAACATAGTCTGTATGACTATGTATGAAAAGTTTGTAAGTAAGTGTTCCAAAAGATCTATATCATTTTTCTGTATTTAAATGATCATGATAAATCCATGAATTATCTGAAATGGCTAGAGCAGACATGTCAAACACAAGGCCCGGGGGCCAGATGCGGCCCGCGAAGTGGTTTCATGTGGCCCGCGAAGCCATCCTGGAAACAGTGAGGCAACGGCCCCCGCTGCCTTGGCCCTGGCCAGCCGGGAGCCAATGTACAATTTTGTGGTGGCCATCTATGCTGAAACGCATTCAGTCTTAGCTCCACAAGGCCGTCTGGAAACAGCGAGGAACCAGCCCTTGCCGCGTCGGCCCCACCCCCTGGGTGCATGCTGGGGAGGCTCCTCCAGTGGACCATGCCTTGGCACTTGCCCTGGTCCCACCCCCTTCTGCCAGAGACCCTCAGATCTGTCCCACTCCTGCCCAGGCCCCCACAGGCCCCCTTGACACGAACGATGTAGAGCTGGCCACACCCACTCCATCCACGCCCACCCAGTAGGCCACGCCCACTCTGGCCACCCCTCCCCCCGAGGGCAACCGCAATGCTGATGCGGCCCTCAATGAAATTGAGTTTGACACCCCTGGGCTAGAGCCATTAAAAATGTTAGTCAAATTCAGATAATAAGGTACCACAAAGTGCACTTTCCTTTCATGATTTCCCCTAGAAATTAATAAATTGAATATATTATTCAACATATTTCAATCACCCAATGTCACTTAAATGATGCACATCCATATTTCATTTTGTTGAAATGATACTGATTTTTGTAAATGTTTCTATAGCCCACCAATCAGTTCACCATTTTTTCAGCTCTCTAAAAATAAACCAACTGCATATTCTCCAGCGATCTTTATCTCTCAGGCAACCCATCCATTTGTGTACTTCATAGATTCTTTTGTTACTTATTTATCAAACTTTAATCCCTGAGAGATTTTCAATGAAACAGTGCAAATTCTATGAAGAGATAGGATGACGATGATTGTACGTCAATTTTTTTAAAATTCCTCCGTAATTCTGTTTTGAATGTTTTAATCTGAGTTTTAACTACACTTCCACATTTGCCAGAATTTTTATACAGACTGAGATTCAAATTTGAGGGGACACTCAGCTCTTCAGTTATTTATAGCAACTTTCATTTGGGGTGTAAGCTTTTCAGTGGAAAAAGCTACTTTTCATATTACAGTACTTTCTAGCGTTACAGTAACTCATTTCTAGGGCAAACCAAATTGTGTGTACTTAGAAGTACTCTATTTAATGAGACTTACTTGTATGTGAATGCAGATCAACCAATCTAATTTTGTGCGTTTTTTTCAAATGCTGAGAACTTACATTGTTTAAACCTCGGGGTCTTTTTGCAGTCCATGTTCACCTTGATGAAACTGCAGCTTCTGAAAGACACCAAACAATGGGGGGGGGATTGTTTATTTATTAGCAACAAATAATTTATTAACAAGTAGGATACATTTACATTTCTCCTTAATAGAAGCAGCTTGGCACAAGAAAATCACATTTAATTTTCTCAGTTTGTCTGTTCTGAAATAAGGGAAGACTGAAGCCAGTATATATTCATTGTTTAATTAGATTTTAAAAGATAAGGGTAACATTTCATTTGAGTCAAGCTTGGGAGGATAGGAATGGTTGTGATTGATGGTGGGAGTGATCGAAGGATAGGTTTCTATCCTCCCATCCCCCCACCATCCAGTCACAACTGATGAAGCTTTTTGAATGAGAAGCAAAACATCTTTTTCTTTTTCTTCTTCCTCAAAAACCAATCCAGTTGCCTTTTGAGGAAAACAAAGCACCTTTGAGACTAAGTGATGGTCCTCTGGCTGGTTTCATCTTTTATCCTTACTGTGAGTTGGGGTGTGTGTGTGTGAGACAATATCCTTTTATATGCTACATTTTTTAATTATGAGAAAGTTGACTCTTTCTTAAGTTTACAAGCAGCTGACCCTCACTTGCTCTCTTATCATTTTTCCTCAGAAGAAAAAAATATTTCTCTTATTGCAAGCAAGCATGCATCTTGATTGCTAGATGATAGAGAACAACTGCAACTTAAAAGCCAATCAAAAGGAAGCTCCAAAGGATGTATCTCATTTCTATGAATAATCCTTTTAGATTACCCCTTCTTATTTCTTCAGGGTCATACAAACCAGCAGTGGAGAACAGAGTTTGGCTCTGTTAGAATAGGGGTCCCCAACCCCGGGCTGTGGACCGGTACTGGTCTGCCGCCTGTTAAGAACTGGTCCACGCTAGTGAGCAAAGCATCATCGTGCATATGTTGGATCTAGGTAGCATGTGAAACCAGCACCACCACCCCGGTCCATGGAAAAATTGTCTTCTATGAAACTAGTCCCTGGTGCCCAAAAGGTTGGTGACCGCTGTGTTAGAATATAGTTTTCATGTATTTTGTGCAACAACTACAGCTAACCAGTAGATGGCAGTGTTTATATGTTTGCATTTATGGTTTCCTGTCTCCTTCTAGCAGTTTAGCAGAAATGTCCATGTGGACTGTGCACTTTGTTTGTTCTGTAGGGCTATATACAGAATTTCTAACAAGCTCAACAGATGAACTGCTTCTATGCAAACATCTTTGGCTCCAGCACCTGGCCAACTTTGGGTGATCTTAAAAAAATGCTAAGGAGGATAAGACCTGATTTATGGTAAGGTAAGGGAGATCATCGGGCAAGGGTGTCTGCAGGCTGGAAGCCAAAAAATTCAAGATGGTGAGCCATGTGATCAAAGTTCTACATCTTTTTTTACATGATGTATTGGAAGTACAAGTCTTCCTGGATTTTTTTTTTTAAAGTCCTGAAAGTCCAGCCATTTCTGTTTTTACCACTTGCATACTGCCCCATTTCTAGAAATTCTGATTTTTCTGAAATTACAGTATTACTACCAAAAAAATTAAAAAACAAAGCAACTAGTGCATCTATAACTAACCAAAGCAATATAGGTATATCCCCATATACCTCCGCTATAGAATAAGCAGAGAACACTGAGCTTTAGCAACCTGTTGTGATAAAGAAAAACTAGATAATAATTACTCCTCAAACCAAGGTAATATTTTTTTTTCAAAAGTGGGTCCAATACCATAATTTGGCAAATATCAGTTTAATAGAACAAGGCAGGTTTTTTTAAATGCCTTTCCCGTTCTCCTGATATTGGAAGGAGAAAAATGGGTCAGTTAGCAAATGGATGGACTGAAGTGTTACTGAGTTCCTTTTATTCATTGGGAAGCTATTATATACCAGCAGCCATTACAATCTTTACAGCAGAAATAATCTCCCAGATGTTATTTGGCCCCAGGTGTGCTCCTATAACAAGTTAAATCCAATAGAAATCACTAACCAAAATTATAAAGAGTTGTTTCAGTCTGCAGGAATTGAATCTGGAATGGATTCCTTTGCAGTAAAGTCTTGTATTGGTTGACTTAATTATTGCCTCAGATCTAGGGATTCTACTCATGTTGATTTGAGCTCAATATAGAAGATCCAGTTCCAGAAGGACATAAGCCAATGTGGTTTTTGCACACAATGTTTGTTACTCCTAGGGCTAAATAGGGCTATTATGGAAATGGAAACTCATGTTCCAGGCAAGATATGAGAAGAGGACGTCAGGAAACCTTGTCAGATTGTCAGAGATTTGAATTTTTTATCCCAGCCAAGATCCAGTTGGTCTTATCTGTTTAAGCCACCTTTTCTCTCTCCTGCTTTAATATGCCACCTGGCAGTATCAAAACCAAACCAAATATTTATTACAGCATTGAGTAGTTCAAAATAAAAGATAACCAGGAAACAAAATATTGGAATAAACATGGTGGCAAGACCCCTAAAAAGCCTCTGATTCTTAAACAGTTATGTTGAACCTGACTAGTTACAGTACAAAAACTGGGCATGTGAAGAATAACAGCAGGAACTCTATCTGCCAGTTAAAAGAAAATACAAAACACATCACATCTATATCTCAGCTATAAATTTAAAAATGGAGCAATCTGAGTGATACCAATATCCTTAGCCAATTTCAATCACCCTTGAGCCAAAAGGGCTGATTTGGTCTCAGTTAGTTTGTTGGTTTGTTTATCCAATTAATTTATTATTGCAATCTACCAGGTGGTTAGCAATTAAAAAAATCCAATAAGGGAATAAAACATCCATAGCAAGAAAAATAAAGCAAATTAAAACACCCACAATAAAAGTAACAAAATAATAAGCAGAGCAGTAAAACAAGATAGCATAATCTCAGCTGTTCCCAAAGGTCTCATTGGAAACTCTGCCTTAAATAACTCCTAAAATGATGAAAAGGAAAGGGGCAGCTATTCCATAAAGTGAGCACCAGGACTGAAAAGCTGGACTAGAGAGGGTTATATTCACCTTTGATCTAGATCAGTGCCTGGAGATCACTAGAAAAGGCATAATATTTGTATCCCAACTTAAGAGTGCCAACTTATTATAATGATTTTAGTTGAAGTTATTTATTAAAGCACGATGTTCTTCATTCCATAATTATTTTGAATTCTTTTTTCAATAATCTGATTTTTCTGTATAATTCTGATGGAGAGGGAGACAACATTAATAAATGGTTATCGAATCTGCCTGCATTTTACCTTCATAATAGAATTTTTCAATGTCTTCGTTAAATTTTCAATCACAGCAATTTTCCATATTTTTAAATACCATTGGTTCCACTAAATAGGGACTTGGTTTTCCAGCATTTTTCAATAATAAATCAAAGAAGCTAACAAAAATACTGAATTCACCTCTTATACTGCATTAATGTATCTACAAACAATTTCCTTACATTTCTATCAATGCACGCTAGAAATATTGAAATGTACATAGTATAAGAGTCGTTTTTATATGTGTATGTGTAATGCTATCTTTATAATTAATTCATGAAGCCTTTCATTCTCTTTAATCTGAACTACAGCAGTGGAATGAATATATGGTAAAGGTTTTTTTTTTCTAAGTCCTTGTCTTTTATACCCAGACATACAGAACACATACATTTATGCATGGAACTAATGGACTGTATCAATAATAGTGTGCTAAGTTTTTAACCCTTAACATTTTTTAAATTATCTCAACTAGCCAGAAATATGTCAGGTTGCCATGCTTGATACGCAAAAGAGTCACTGCATGGATGTTCTCAGAATTTCCATATTAAAGACTACAAGCATATGAAATTAGGTAGATTTTTTTCTGTGGCCAAAACCTTCATGAGTTATGACCAAAGAAAAGAACTTTTCATGGTATAATCTTTCACAGATTCATCTAGCAAATCTCTCACCCCAGAATATGTATATGGGAGGGGGTTAAGTTTCAGAATAATTGAATGCTATGAGTTCCTTTTTCACATGGAACTCCCAACTAAAGGAAGAAAGAATAAATGGTCTAATGGTATTCTTTGTTTGCAACGAATGCTGCTTTTAAAAAAGATGTACAAGTTGCATATAAAAACCCAACCCTCTGTGAGAAGTTGAAGACAAAAATCAACATTTTTGGTGAAAGTTAAAAATAGAATATTAAAACCAGTTGAGTAATATAAATGATGTTTAAATTATGGAAAGCAATATATGAAAATGTACCTCAAATATACAGTACTGTGCAAAAGTGTAGGGCAGTTGTGCAAAAATGCTGTAAATTAAGAATGCTTTGAGAAATAGAAGTGTTAAAAATAATGGATAAAAATAAACTATTGTCAATTAACCCAATGGAAAGTAAATGAACAGAAGAGAAACCCAAATTAAATCAACATTTGGCGTGACCAAAATATTCAGTTACTTTCATAACATTCCTTTACTTTCCATTTTGGTGATTGATAAAAATAAACTATTAACACTTCTATTTCTGAAAGCATTCTTAACTTACAGCATTTTTGCACAACACTTTTGCACAGTAGTGTATATGCCATAATACCCCCCCAAAAATATGGATAACTGTATATAAAAATGCTGAGGACATCCATGTCCAAAATATAGCACTCATATATTTTTTAAAAATTATATGAACAATATAACAGACCATTACTCTACCATGACCTCATTTTACTCCAAATTTCCTACCTGAACACCATTTTTCTCACCCGGTACTCTTGCTTTTATTACCACATTTCTTCCCCCTTGTATCTGCTATTGTTTAATTTAGGGTTTTTTTCTATACAACTTTATAATGATATGCAATATATTTATAAAAGAGGAACATCAATTTCTCACTCTTGTAAATGTTCGACCTTTCTGAACCACATCATTATAAATAATTGTAAACATTAAAAAATAAATAAAAGGTGGAAATTTCCATATGAGATTTGCAAATCCATAAAATGCTGATAATGCAGAGAAGTATAAAAAGATGCAGATGAACACAACTGAAAATACTGTACATGTATAATCCGATCTATAAACTAGTACTATAAGAAAGGTTAAATTGTGAATCTAATTTAATTTAAATTTCTTATTCTGAAACCCCTATATGATGTCCCTGTTTTAGACTTTTAATGTTCACTTAAATGGTTAAAGATGATTTGAAACGTATTAGTGTAAGACAAAAAAATAAATTTGTTTTCTTACAAATGAATATATTGAAATAAATCTTAAGGGGTGGAATCTATCTTCACAGCACTGCACTGTTCTTATCTATGAGAAAATGAGATAAATATTAATGTTCCCTTGCCTCTGTCTTCTGTGTCTTTCACCTGGCAGCCAAACATATTTGACTACTGTAGTTATAAAACCACTTCACCACCAACTGTACCCCTTGCATTTCCGTAGCAGCCAATTCCTTTTAAGGACATTGGCATTGAGGACCACAAGCCCACAATCTCAGCAGGTGCGTGAGGGAATCAAACCACAATTTTATAACCTATCCTTGAATCTTCTGTGGTCAAATATCTTTTCCCTAGCTTTTGCATGATGTTGGCATGCAAAATTCAGGCATTAGCAGGCTAAAGTTAAATATATGCATCAATACCACTAGATTCACAAGACCACCTTTAAGTTAGATGAACAAATTAGTCTTTTCATTTTTCATTTCATTAAAAAATTAAATGAAAGAGGATTTTTATGTGCTGTAATTTTAAACTGAATTTGTGACTAGCACAAAAATCTACCTTTGACCGGGGTCGTGGTAGTAGTAAGAAGGGTTTTTAAGTCAGTCTTGTATTCTGAAGCAGGGTGGATAATAATCGATTTTTTAAAAAAATAATAATTAAAAATCGGATTTTTTAAATTTAAATCGAATTTTTATTTTTATTAAATTTATTTTAATGAAATGCTTTTGGAGTAAAAATATATCTAAATATAGTTTGCAGTTTAAAATACATTAATAATTTAGTTTATTCAGCATGAAATGGAGCTTAGTTATGCAGCATGAGGCTGTATATTCTGCCATATTTACATTTTTGGTAAACTCAATTCAATGAATCCAAGCTTTGCAAGCTGAGATAACATGCACTGCATTGATGCATTCACACAATTTCACAGTAACCATGAGATAAATAATAAAACAAAGTTTAGAAATATTCTTTTAACCCATTGTTTTGCAAATCTATGTACACTACAAACTGTATGATTGTTTGAAGAAAAATGCATCTGTACCAGGCTCTAAGTGTTTTAATTAAATAAAAGAATGTGAGTAGTTCTCCAACGATCGTGTTTCCCCGAAAGTAAGACCCGGTCTTATATTATTTTTGCCTCCAAAAGAGGCATTAGGTCTGATTTTGGGGGGATGTCTTATATTTTTTGTGACACCTGCCTCGCCTCGTGATGGCGGCACCAACAGCCCCGTTCAGCAGGTGCCCGCATGGCTGCTGGCCCACTTCTGCTGCGGCCGCTCGCGGCAGGCGGCCACGCGGCACATCGCGCTGCTGCCACGAGGTAAGGCAGGGGGGGAGGTAAAGCTGCCCCACGTGTCCCGCACCCGCTTACTTCAGGGCCCACCAGCCAGGCCATTCCTTGCTTGGCGACCTTCCCTTTCACTCCCCTCCTGAGCCAGACTGCCATGCTACAGAGGATGGGCAGGGTAGGCCCGGTCCCCCTCCGCTGTTTCAGAGTCATGGGGGAGCAATGGCGAAAGGCTCCATTGCTGCTGTGCGCCGCTGGAGGGGCTTTCTTCATGCTTCGCCCCACAGATCATCTGCCCGGTGGCAGCCATCACCTCCTCCACCAACTCTCCCATGGCTTGCCCCGTGACCAGGCAGTGCAAGCCTCCCCTGCCGCCTCCTTCCGTCAGCCCTCCGCCGCCACCACTGGAGAGAACAGAGAATGGGGAGGGGAGCGACTCTGCACAGCGATGCAGAGCAGAGAAAAGCACTTGCTTGCTGCCCTGCATCACCCCGCGTCTCCCTTCTCCGTTCTGGAAATGGCAGCCCCATTTCCTGCCTCTTCTCCTCCTGGCACTGCTGTAGAGTTTGGCGTACTACCACCCAGCTACTCTCTCTTCCCGAAAGCATTTCTTCACTAACCTTCTTTCCAGCTCTGGCAAGTTTCTCTCCTACTGCAGGGAAACGGAGTTTGTGGGACTAAAAAAAGTTCAGTCAGACCTTCCAACTTCTTGCGAGATCTTTTTTCTAACCTTCTAACAGCTTATTATTCTAAATAGGAAACCTTCATTTTGTTTGCAAATAATAACATTAAAGATTCTAACTACCAGCAAGAATGAGTCCTTACATTTAAAGAGCATCTGTCATTTCAGTTCCATCATGGCAGCGCCTGTTAGTGGCATCCACTCACCTGTTGCCCGCCACGTCCCTCACCTTGTGTCAATGGGACTGTCGGTGAGTCAACAGCGGGTCAGAGGAGGAGCCGCTGCGGGACAGAGATGACAGTTGCTCTTTAAAAATTATGATTTAAATCGAGTTGATTTAAATCAAGCCTTTTTACTAGTGATATAAATCATGATTTAAATCGTGATTTAAATCGACTTGATTTAAATCAAATCCACCCTGTTCTGAAGACTTACATAAATAAGTCCAGGCTTTTGATAACACTTCCGCAAAATAGTTTCTCATTGGTTCCTCCTGGAGCTAAGGGAAACTCAGTAGCCCAAAGTTACCCAGGTGACGCTACAACTCAGTTTCCTGGGGTCTAGCCTGGTTATTTTAACCATTATGCCAAACTAGCTCTCACCCTACATGTTAGATGGAGTTAAATAAATACAGATCCTAAATGGAGATCAAATCAAATATTCAGGTCAAATGTTTTCAGTGGCCATCTATAGCTTCTTTTCCTTAGCCTTCAAATCGAAAAAGATTTCCAGCTGTAGGTGGAATTTCAAAATCATTTTGCTTTATAAGGATTTAGTCTTAAACCACAAGTAAGTTTATTGTTGGATTTGCAAGGCAAGTTATTGAAATCAGGCAGAGGAATCCCTGGGCACATAGTCAATATCCACAGATAGAATCATGCCATTACAGCTATCATTTTGACTTTTTTGACCCCATGCTGCAAACACTCCTGATATCTATCAGATAGAAATGTCCTAGACAATCTGCTTTCATTCTTGTGAAAAACAGCATCACAATTTCTGAGAGCAATGTCAGCATTCAATGAGCCCTTTGGTTAACTGCAGTGTTCAGAAGCAGAAGTTCAAGCCAAAGAAGGATCTTCTAGCCTAAAGCAGCTTCTTTTGGCCTCTCAGCCCTCTTTAGACACAGAAACATTCATGCACACTTCCACCTCTGGGATCTGCAAATAATAAAGGATTAGCCATACCAAGTATTAATAACTAAGAACAAGTTGAAGGGCTATGTGCCGTATGAGATTTCATTCAGAGCTCAAATCAATGTCCCTAAACCAGAGAACGCACTCTCCAGCCTTGAGATTTAATTATTCTCACCCTTAGCTGTTGGCTGATCCTGATAATCAGATGGGAGGGAGGAAAGATCATTGTGTTGTTAGTGGTGGCAGTTTACTCATTAGCAGTTAGCTGAATTTGTTCATTAGGCTCACCTTTCCCTATGCAGGAAGCAATTGCTACCATCTGTTTACAGCCTGCAGCTTTCCTTATCCCCCAAAAGGCATTGCTACAAAAAGCTAGTTAGAGAGGAATCAGTGCCTGCTTAACAAGGCAAGTCTGTTCTTCATAAGGCAAAAATATCACTTTTGTAGGAAGCCTTTCTTTGGCTGCTTAGTTGCGTCACAATTTTATCACCAGTGTCTGCAGTTTTGAATCTATTATTCTTTCTCTCAATGTCAGGCAGGTGTGGTTGAATTGTCCAAATTGGGAGCATGGGAGGATGTTCTCCCTTCCTCCAAAACTTTCTTCTTGCCAATCTTTTGAAAACCCACCTTTCTTTGGTACTATAACTTTTTTAGTTTTCTGCATAGTTCTGATATCTCTGGAAATAACTCCAAGAGCACCCACACACCACATTTCCTACAATTGCCCCATTTCCTATTTCTCCATACTTTACCAAGTGCCCATTTTTGGTTTACCTTCATGAGACTTTTTAGCTCTACCAGAAATTTCACATTTGAAATGAACACCAGTCATTTCATATTATTTGCCAAATCCTTTGTCTAACATATTCTGGTTTTAGGATGGAAATTCATTTCATAATTTTAAAAAGAGCAAAGCCCTAAGACTAAGTTCATATGTAAAATTTTGTGGACAAAATATCATGCCATAGGCTTGATATGGTAGGATACTTCTTAATGGGATAAAAAAAACAAGTGCCTCTTTATAGAAAAAACTAAGGCTTGAAATAAATTTCCTAGATCTCTTACCAAGTACTACTTGTTATCTATTTATTGACTTCAAACTAAGTTTTACCTGTTTTTGAAGGGTCATTCTAAAAAATTACCAGATTAGGATAGAGTAAATATCTCCCTTTGACTGAAGAAAAACATTTTTGCTCATTTGCTACAGCTCAAGATCAATTTTGAAAAAATGGTCCCTTTCCTTACTATGCACATTTATGTAATTAAAATATCAATCAGTCTTTGATTGTTTCCTATTAATTACATATCTACAAAACAATTCTTATATGACATTGATAGCATAATGTCCTAGCATACTTGTGACAAGAACTGATCCTATTTTTTATTCATGAATTCCACAGGGCAGTGTTGAAAACCTACAGTAGCAAAAGGAAAACAAAATAATTTGGGGTTATGGTATTTGACTGTAAGTTCTAAACCACAAAAGCTCAGCCATGAATCAAAGATAACAAAAATATTCATGCTTTCTTTAATAAGCTAATATCAACAGTAATATAGGATTTTGTTTTTAAGCTCTACTTTTTTTACGTGTTTATCTTAGATAAATCTTCCTGATCCCTACAAACTAGCTTTTGAGGAGTCATCATATTACTGTGTGAAGATTTAACCAGATAAACAGCAAACTTTGCAGAAAAAGATACAACTAACTTGATCTAATTGTATTTTTAAATCATTAATAGTTCTTTCCAATAAAGTAAAATTTAAAATTAATGCATAACAATTTTAAAATTGAAATCAGGTACACATTATCTCCCTCTCTATTTTGAGAATAGTCTTTGTTTCACAGCTTTAATTCTGTATTGCAGGATCCAATCTGGGTCAGTCACTGGGATTAGAGGTTTAATCTTTCGAACTTTTGGACTTGTTCTGGAGCCCATCCTCAGGGAATTTCTCTCTCATCAGAATGGTGACCGACCCAAATTGGATCCTGACACTTCATCCTGGGACATGTATATTTGCCTCCATTCATTAATTCTCTATGTATAACAGCATAATACTGCAGACATAAGATTACACAAGTAATTCAGTAGCAAGTATTTGACAAACAGTAATATTTTAATATATATTGTGTGAATTTATCCCCCAGAAATTATCTACAATACAGCTCTTACAAGAATGAAAAGGAAGAAATGAGTTGAATGTGTATCTGTTTGTTGGTGTAGCCCCAAACGTTTCTACAATTTATAAAAATCTCATTAAAAAGAAGTCTGATTTCATTAAAATTATTTAATTATATGTGAATGCTTTTTTTTTTTAAAAAAAAAATAAGCATAAGAAATTAGGAGTATAAAATTCTGCACCCTGATGAAGAAGCCAACATGGGACACCAGATGTTCGATCCATATGCAACAGAGATTTCAAGAGGATGAACATAAGATAGGAGGAATAAATAAATAGTCAGCGGCCACCCTCTCTGGCTTTATAATTGAGCTGCTTAAAGGAAAATTTCTGGGGCATGAGATTTTTATATTAGACACAACAGTATTGCTACATAATATCAATATTCTTATGTCTAATAATAATGAGTAGATATTGGTTTCTTTCAATGTATAAAATACTTTCTTACTGAGGGGGAATCAAAAGCAAATGTTGATCTGTGCCTTGAATTCCCAACAAAATTAACGTACATGCCACAAAATGAAGATCTAACTTTAAACAAAATGAACTTCTGCACTGGAAATGCTAGTGATTCAAAATACTTTTTAATAAATTAAGCTTTTAACATGCCACTCTGACATCTACCACACAGGTTTCAATCGTTAAAATATATTACATTTCTCAGTCTCCTCTCTTACTATGGCACCTAATTTTAATCATATAATCACAATCATTCCATCAGACTTCAAGCTTCTGCAGTCTATTTTGTTCCCTTGAGTTCTATCAACCTAGTATAGACGGGAAAGATTGGGTAACTGAAGAATTCTAAGGTCAGTGATTATTTTGAGAACCACAGCTGAAAGTGTCTACCCATTCTCTCCCTTTTTCATTGCAGTGAATCAAAAGAAGCCAATCACTGACCTAGTCTGATCACCTGGAGATTTATCTCTTCTTGCTATCTTATTCCTAGGTTTCATTTAGTTCATTATTTTACTTTTGATATGTAAATTAAAAGGCAACCATGAATCTGTTCCTCGTTATAAAAAGAGTTTTAAATCTACTTAATGATATTAACTAGTTTTTAGGGGCCAAGGGCAGTGCCACGGATTTTACAGGTTTTTCCTTCTTCCCTCTTAGGTGAATGAAGAAGGAAAAGGTTCTGGATGTTTTTTGTACTGAAATATAATTGTACTTTTAATAGAAATGCAGAAGCATCCAAACAGGTCCAATTAATATAAGAATCTAATTTATAAATTATATTTTCAGATTTTGAGAATCTATTATTTCAACTTTTTGACCTACAGATTGTAGTTTATAATGTATGGCTAGTATCTAATCTTCCTGTCTGGCAGATATATAGAAATATTTAAGCAAAGATGATAACATTAAAACTATCTCCTATATCAATTTGGCCTTCTATTACATAATATCAAAATATGATTTGGCAAAAAGTAAAATACTGTCAGAAGCCAATTTTACATGTTCTTTATTTTGTTTAAAAGATGTGAGTCTGGCCCTGAAAATTCACCATCTACAAGTCAGACATTAATAATCATGAATTTTATTTATTATAATTATTTATTATAAAGTTTCTAATAACTTCCCTTAATAACTGCTGTTGTTTCCTCTGTGAGAGATTGCCTGAGATGATCAAGCCAAAGTACATTAAACAATGCAAGTGAGTACTATAGCACTGGGCTCAAACTGAAAAATATATTGAATAAAAAGTTATTCTATGAGTTATGCAGCTATTTTTTATTATGGGTATAGTTTTCCATTCTGATCATTCATTGGAGAACTGAGAGTCACAGCCCTTATAGAAAATATACAATATGCTTCTTCACATATTTAACAAATAAGTGTTTACAATGCAATTCTCTAGGTCCATTTAGAATTTAAATTCTGCTAAATTTATTGAGGCTAATTAAGTAAGAGGTTTTAACTAAGGTGGCTGCAATTTTAGGTATTATTACTTGAAATAAGACCCAATGAACTTCAGTGGGGTCTATTCCTTCTGAATAGAAATAGATAGAAGTGACAGTGCAGTAAAACTGCTGCTCTTTCCAGTAAAACCTCCCATGAACAAAAAGACTTCATCTATAAAAATAAAAAATGAGGCTCCCTTCATAGTTATGAACTCTTAAAGAATAAAAAGCTACCTTAGAATAGCTATAGCAACATTTTGAGAATATCTCTCAATGACACTATAAACAGAAAGTTTAACATTTATGCACTTTCTCAACAGATACTGAACTTCTTACAATTTCAGAGAAAGAGCCCATGCATATAACTATCCGATGCATTAACCTGTACATCCATCCAGATCCTCTCTAGAGAAGGAAATTTTAAGGTTCATTTTCATTTTTCAAAACACCCAGCAGGAAAGATAGACATTCCAACAACTTGGAAGTAATGGTTTATCTTTTAGCTCTATGGCTAAATTATGGTGCAGCATTAGGGTATGCTGTAATTTAACTATGCCTAATAGTATAAGGCACTACACTTAGTAAGAAGGCTGAAGCCTTGAAAAAAGTGCATGCGTATACAAGTCCTATAGGTACAACATTCTCCAAAATACTGATCACCTATATCGTCCTTCCAGAATCCATTATAGGCCTCCTACACAGTTGTAAATTATTAAAATTGTACATTACCTAGAAGATTCATCGGAGTCTTGCAGCTCTGATATGCAGATCCTTAGAAATATATGTATATATATCTAAATACATGTATTTAGAAAACCTACTCAACGATCTTGATTGGGTTTTGGGAAAAAGCCCTTTCCCAAAGGTGATCCTGACATATCTACAGGCTTCAATCTTAGAAGTCTGCTCCATCAGAGGTTAATCTCTGGCTTCATTAAACTAAACTTGAATGGCCTTTCAAAGGATATGGGGAATCCATGCCTTTCTGGTAGGAAAGAGACGCAGGACTTCTCGTAGCCCGATTTCAGATGTGGGGTTTGGTTAGTGTTATTCTGTCCAGGCACGAGCAAGCCCCAACCATCCCCAGGTGCAGCGGGCTGAAATATTTTGGGGATGGTTGGGGCTTGCTCGTCCCGCAACCATCCCCGGTGCAGCCGGTCACGTGATAGCTGGACAGCAGGGAAAAGGGATCTCCACAATTTTTGTTTTTTAACGCAGAACACACAGGGGAAGATTTGCTAGCGAGCTGACACCAAACGGGCTACGGATCCAAATGTCCAGGTGGTCCCACTGATTTCCAAGGAATGTCCCCGGCCTATTTGAGCAGAAGTCAAACCCTCTCGGCTAACCCAGCCACGTCCCTTAACGCCGACGACTTGCCCACTGCTAGTGCAGGTGCCCGGGTCCGCGTGCCCTCCCGCCCGCGCGCGCGCGCGCACCGTGGGGGAGGGGGGGCAGGTCAAACGCACCGGGTGTGAAGTGCCTGTTTAAAAAAAAAAAAAAAAAGTATTTCGGAGGGTCGAGTCTCGCGGGGCGGTGGAAGCTCTGCCCCCTTCAGGAACTCAGCCCGGGGACATACCCAACATTAAGCGAAGACGGCAAGGGCGAAGGGAGGCTCCAGCCTCGGCCAGGAGGGGCATGAAGAGGAGAGGCGAGCAGGATTGCCGCCGCCCCCCCCACCGCCCGGCTGGGAATTCGCCAAGAAAGTAACTTCCCGCCAAAGGGCCGGCAGCAGCGCAGGAGCCCTTCCCGGCCCCCGGGGGGAACCCCCGCCTCGCCAAGGAAGCCAACGGCTGCAAAGCCCAACCGGGAAGGGCGGGAAGCGGCGGCACAGCGCGGTAGCCGCAGCCGCCGAGCCGGGGAGGACGCTTGGCAGGCGCCCGCTTGCTCGCCGCTTCCGCAGCGCCCCCAAGGACTGCCGTGCGAGACGGTGGCAGGGGAGGCGGAGGGACGATCCCAGCCCTCCTCCGGGGAATCCTCCTCCGCAGCATCCTTGTGGCGGAGCGCGGTCCTTGCTGCTCGGGTTTCGTCCCCGACGCCGGTTCCGGCTGCCCGCCCTGCTTCCCCTCCCGCGGCCTCTGCCCTGCCCTTGTCGCCCCGGGCGTCCGCCCTTGGTGTGCTTCTTGTGTGACCCGGCGGGTCCCCGCGGAGAGGGCGCCCACTCACCCTCGCCTCTCCCAGCCAGCCTCACGAGCTGCCCCTTCTTCTCCGCTTCTTCCAAGCGGCAAGCAACCATCTCTGCCAGCCCGACGCCGGCTTTTCCCTCCCCATTCCCCGCCTTCGCCCCCACCTCCTCTGGGCCCAGGCGACCGGCGTCCCCCCCTCCCCGCTGTTCCCCGCCTGCCGATGGAGGAGCCGGCGAGGGGAACGCGGCTGGGACGCGCGGGAGGCGGCAGCCGTGAGCAGATCACCGGAGTACCACCTGGCCCTTTCCAGTCGGAGAGGCTGGACTGCTCTCAAGGAAATTTAAATTAAGCAGATCCGGGCCCTTGGTAGCACTTGGGCAGGAGACCATCTGGAGATCCCTGGCCTGTAGGAAGCCCAATAACCGAAGGCAAACCTTCATGAGCAAAATGTCTATGGAGATTCTCAGTCATCCAGGTCATGGTTGTCCCAAAGGTGCTTTTTCAGGAGGCAACTGGACTTTCTTGTTTTTCTTTGAAGATGTTTCGCTTCTCATCCAAGAAGTTTCAGCAGTCCCTCTGCGTTTAAAAGACAAAGGCCACTCTTTCGATGACAGCAAAGTCCACATTTTGGACAGAGAGGACCGCTGGCTTGAAAGAGGGGTCAAAGAGGCCATCTAGGTCAAAACTGAATAGCCCTTTCTCAACAGAGGGGGAGGGATCCAACATCATCTATCTCGGGTCTACAACACAGTCCTTTCATCCGTTCAAAAAAAGGCTCCACACCCATTTGCATCACTCAGGTGACCCTGATGACACAGATAAACCTCCAGGTGGCATCAACGACTCTAAAAGAATGCAAATGATCAGCTGTCTGCAAGGAGGATGAGAAGCAAAACGTCTCCAAAGAAAAACAAGAAAGTCCAGTTGCCTCATGAAAAAGCATTTTTGGGATTTCATGGGCAAGAATCCTGGCTGATTTTAAGAGATAAAGGCATTAGCTGAGCTTAGTGACCTTGGAAAAGCAAAAGCCTGAATAGCTTTAGATAGGAGACCACCATGATATTTCAGGTCTGTAACACTAAGTTTTTGAGAAACATCCTGGAAGAAAACAGAAAATACGGCATTGATAAGAAAGTTGCAAGGATATGTCTGTATAGTCAATGAGAGGTAAGATTGACTGGGCCTAGCTAACTTTTGCTGATGAGGAAGCCCTGCTGACTACTTGGAAAGGAGCTTCTCCAAAGAAGGTCAAGGCCGTTTCCTAATGTTTCCAACATAGCTGCATGAAGGGATGACAAGGAAAGATGTTCCATGTTTTTCCTTTTTTGGATAGGGACTCAAATGACATCTTTGCTGAATGTACATGGGGACCTCAAGATACAAGAACACTCTTTTGCATTGTATACTTTTCTGGGTAAATCTTCATCCTGGTGCATATAGATGAAGATTGCCAAACTGTCTTCTTCTACCTTGGCTATGGACCACACCAGAAAACATTCCAGCTTTTGGTGCTTGTGAGGAGGAAGTTGGGTGGAAAACACCACCAGTTAGACCACTTTACCTTCATCAAGCCTTGACAACAACCATGTGTCCCCTGTTCCCACAACAATGTGCTTATCTTGTCCCCAATTCATGAACCAGCGAGACTGAAATCACTTTTGTTTAAACTGCATTGGTATAAAAGTAGCTTCTCTCCTCCCCACCCAATCTTAAAACCATCCAACAATCTTGTTTTATGGGTGTTTGGAAAGCCCAAGAAGGGGGCACTTTCAGTCACAGTCTCTCCTGGCATTTGCCTTCTGCTTGGTTCTTTCTTTCTGGAGCTCCTCAAATGCCTTCTGTGCCCCTCAATATCATTCCTGGAACAGGTACCAGTCCTTCAAGGTAGGCGAGGCCAACAGGCAGACACCGCAAGAGTTCCATGAATGATAGAAACTGATTATACTGCTCTCTCTCCCCCATCTTATAGTCAACAAACTACAAGTGGGGTTACTTTGAGTTGCTTCCCAACACTGCAATCGCTTCCTGAGGCCCCCATTGGCTGCTCCTTCCTTCCCATCTCTTTCCCGCCTTCCCAAATCCACTCCAAATTCCTTTGTAAAGAGAGAACAAGCTCCCTCATTCATTTGTGGGAAGGGAGGAGAATCCAGTTCGGTCCATCATTTCCGTGATATGCTAAGACTTTGGTTGCCTAATTTCCAGTTTCCCTGTGTTCCACAATCATGGGAAGAAAGGGATCGTGAAGGTCATTTAATTCAACCCCCTTTACAAAACAGGACTCCACAACTACAGGATTTGTCCCTTTCATCTGCTGAGCCAGCGTGATCAAACTTCTTTTTTAAAAAATGTGTGACACAGATAAAGAGGCAGACCATAGATTCAATGATTTTTCTGAACAGGGATTTCGCCAAGGAGTGGTCTAAGGGTACTGAAACTTCCTAACAATGACACTTTTTAGGGTTACTTTATTGGGATGATCCCAGTTGATATTAGTATATCCTCATGTCACAAAGAAGTGAAATCTTTCCCAAATGGAGCTCAAATCCTGGGGACTCGGAGGACACATTGATGTCTTCTTGGCAACACCAGGCAGGGGTTACCAGTGACTTTTTCCGTGTGCTTGTTGTCTGTTAATTTCCAGAGTAGCCTACCTGAATATTTTTCAACCGTAGCAACTTTTAGAGGCATGGACTAAGGAATTCTAGGAGTTCATGCCTCTTAAAAGTTGCCACGGTTGAGAAACACTGGTCTACAGCTTTGGGATCTTGTGGTGGACTTTTATCTAACCTTAACTGTTCAGAATTTGGCCAAGGGGAGCTTGGTTCTGTGACAGCTGGATTTCATAGAGTCAGTGAAAAACCAAGAGAGAGCAAAAGAAAAGATAGAGGGACCTAGGTGAGATAATGCAAAAGGTGTGTGTGAGAGAGGGGGCGTAAGAGTGTTAAACAGAGCAAGAAGAAAAGAAAAAAAAATCTTATCTAATAGCAATAGCACTTAGACTTACGTATATACTGCTTCACAGTGCTTTACAGCCCTCTCTAAGCGGTTTACAGAGTCAGCATCTTGCCCCCAGCAACCTGGGTCCTCATTTTACTGAACTCAGAAGAATGGAAGACTGAGTCAACCTTGAGCTGGTGAAGATCGAACCTCTGGCAGTCGGCAGAATTAGCCTGCAATACTGCATTCTGACCACTACGCCACCACAGCTTCTAATACCTGTTCTTTTATTTCAGAAGTTGCTGAAATCCTAGCTTCCTTCAGTTGATATTACTTGTCATAAATTCTTGGATTTCTTGTGAGTTTACCTAAATCTCCCCAATCTTGTTTCTTCTCTTCTGTTATTTGCTGTGACCCAGAAGGAATGCCAATGTCCAACACTGCCCTTTTAGCTCATCATAGTCTTGACATCGTTGGTTGGTTGGTTGGTTGGTTGGTTGGTTGGTTGGTTGATTATGCACACAATAAAATTCTAGCACAGAGGTCCTCAACCTATGGGCTGCAGCCCACTACCAGGTCGGGGCCTCTTGGCCACCAGGCTGCGTGAGTAGCTGTGCAGTGCACGCGCGTGTGTGCGCATGCTCACCCTCATGCCACTGTTGCCACTAATATTGCACGGGTAGTGGCGTTGCTACAAACTGCGCAGGTGGTGGCAGCACCACGAGTGGCAGGTGGGCAAAGCGCAAACCTTACACGGGGGCGGTGATGCTATCCTTGTGCCGGTGGTTTCACCGCAAGCCTGGCAGCGCCGGCATCACTGAGAGCCTTGCGTGCATGCTGGCAGCCCCTTTTGCGTGGTGCTATGTTTCTTCTAATAGCAAGCTACTCAGCATAGCTCCTTTAGAATTAGAGAGATCTGTCACAGTTTAGGACAGCTTTTTCATTTTTATTTCCTTTTATTCCATTATTCTACTGGCAGAGATGAAGCTCAGAGAAGGGGGGGGGGAAAGCAGCCACATCATTAACTAACATAAAAGACTATGTTATGTCACATTAATGGTAAGTTCGATATACACGCCAATAATTAAATGTTTTTGTTATCCTTAGGAAGTGTAAAAATGCTGGATTTTATTCCATGCCAGGGTCTCTAACGTATCTGGAATTACAAAGAAGAAATAGAAAATTCAGATGACATCTTGATTCCCTGATGTCTGAGAGCTGTTGAGGCCACTTGGGGGTTTATCTGTGCCCTCAGGGTCACCTACATCAGGGTGAAATTTTGGATAGAGAGGACCATTGGTTTGAAAGAGGGGTAAAAGAATCCATCTATGTTAGAATTTAACACCCCTCCCTCAACAGAGGGAGAGGAATATGACACCAGCTATCTCCAGTTTACAATAGACCCCTTGCAGAAATTCCAAGAAGACTCCACAAACGATTGCACCCTATCCTTCCATCCTTCTGCCATCAGCACTTCTTGGATGAGAAGTTAAACATTTTCTTCTTCTTCAAGAAAAAACAGTCCAGTTGCCTTTTGAAGAAAAAAGCACCTTTGAGACAAGAGACCCCAGAGGAATCCAGTGTAGTTGCATAAAGAACTCTCTGACAAACAGAAAGAAAAAAAGGACAAGTATAAAAAATGAAAAGACATAACCAAAGCAGAATACCAGCAAATAGCCTGAATCTGCAAGGATAAAGTCATGAAAGCTAAAGCTCAGAATGAACTAAGACTTGCAACAAATGCCAAAAATAATTTTAAAAAGTTTCTTTCAACATGTAATAAACAAGAAAAAAAAGTCAAGGAAATGATTGGTCCACTAAAGGGAGAAGATGGCAAGGAGGTGATGGGTAGTGGAGAGAAAACAGAATCAGTTAATTTATTCTATGCATCTGTCTTCACACAAAAATTGTCCAACCTATCAAAAGCAGCACTGTAGGAGAAGAACAGGAATGCAAATCAAAATAGGCAAGGAAATGGTAAGAGAACACTATCCCAGTGATGGCGAACCTTTCAGAGACCGAGTGCCCAAACTGCAACCCAAAACCCACTTATGTATCGTCGGGTGCCAGGTGGGCGTGACCCATTGGGTGGGTGTGGCCAATTGGGTGGGCGTGGCCCATTGGGTGGGCATGGCTGCGGTGGTAACGGCAGACTGGGTGGGACTAAAAAGTTCAATCAATCAATTCCAACTTTGCGAGATCTTTTTTTTTCCCCGTGAGAAGTTGAAATTGATTGATTGACTGAACCTTTTTTTTTTTGCACACGACGGCAGAGGCCTAAAGCGAAAAGGTTTTATAAAACCCAGCTGAAGGCCTAGGATTGGGGCAACGGTGCGTGTGCCCACAGAGAGGGCTCTGCGTGCCACCTGTGGCACGCGTGCCATAGGTTCGCTACCACGGATCTATCCACTCTAGACAAGTTCAAATTGCCAGGACCAGATGGATTACATTCCAGGGTTCTGAAAGAGCTGGCAGATGTGATTTCAGAAACAATGAACAAAATCTTTCAAAGCTCCTGGAGTACCAGGAAATACCAGAAGACTGGAAAAGAGCTGATGTGGTTCCAATCTAGTTCCAATAACCACCAAGCTCAGAGAGCACCAAAGACCCCAAAGTGGATTGTGGAAACTACAGACCAACATGCAGACATCGACAACTGAGAAAAGATGATCAAGCAGCACAGTTGTGAGCACCTAGAAACAAACAAGGCAGTTAATAGAAGCCAGCATAGGTTTATCAAAAACAGATCATACCAGACAAACCTTATTGCCTTCTTTGATAAAATGACTAAATGAGTGGATAAAGGAAATGCTATGGACATAGTTTATTTAGACTTCAGTAAGGCATTTGTAAAAGTAGACCACAACTTACATCTTGGTAAGACAGAACAGTGTGGGATAGATGGTAGCACCACCAGATGGATTTGCCATTGGCTGACCAACTTCATTTAGCACGTTATCCTTAATGGAACTACATCTACATCTAGCATGTCATCCTTAATGGAACTACATCTACATGGATGAAGCATGCAGTAGGGTACCTCAAAATTCAGTCTGTCCAGTACTCTTCAATATTTTCATTAATGATCTGGGGGTCACTGGGGAGAAAAGTAAGATCCTATATAGGCAAGGAAAACCAAATACACAGGTATAGAATAGATGATAATTGGCTCAAAAGTAGTAACTGTGAGAGGGATCTAGATGTCCTAATGCCGGGGTCCGCAACCTATTACCATGGCCTATTGGGCCATGGCCTATTTACCATGGCCTATTGGCCACGGGGCCACGTGAGTGGCTGGCCAGTGCGTGCATGTGTGCATCGCTGCGAGTGTTGCAGGCATTCGCGGCCCCACTCATACGAGCATTGCCATGAGCATCGTGGGCATTTGTGGACCCACTCATGCAAGCGCCATTGCGGGCATTCACGGCCCCACTCATGCAAGTGTCATTGTGGGTGTTCGCGGCCCCTCTCGTGCAAGCATGGTTACGAGTGTCTGCGGCCCTGCTTGCGTGAGCATCGGCACAAGTATCAGCATTGTGCGAGCAATGGGTGTTTGTGCACGCACATGTATGCACGCATGCATTCACCTACCCAACCATCTCTTCTTTCTCCCCTCCTCCTGTTCAGGCCACCAAACCCGAAAGGTTGGGGAACTCTGTCCTAATAGACCACTACCATTAAATATGAGGCAGCAAAATTAATACAATCCTATTTTGCATCAACAGAAGGATAGTTTCAAAATCACATGAAATCAACTGCTTTATTCCACATTGGTGATACCACACTTAGAATGCTTTGTCCAATTCTCGTCACTATGATACAAAACAGATGTGGAGACCCTAGAAAGAGTGCAGAGAATAAAGATGATAACAGATCTAGAGGCTAAACCATGCAATGAACCACTGAGGGAACTAAGTATGTCTAGTACAACAAAGAGATGGATTAGGGGTAGTATGATAGCAGTCTTCTACTATTTGAGTGTCTGTCACAGAGTGTCTCAGCCTATTATCTAAAGCACTGAAGGTAGGACAAGAAGTAACAGGTGGAAGATCTTTAAAGAAAGTTCCAACCTTGAACTAAGGAGAAATTTCATGACAGAACAATTAATCAGGAGAATGGCTTACCTCCAGGAGTTGTGGGTGCTCCATCATTAGAGGTTTTCAAGAAGAGACTGGATAGCCATTTGCACAAAATGGTATAAGGTCTCCTGCTTGAACAGAAGACTAGAAGACTAGAAGACATCCAAGGTCTTGGATTGGGTTGGACTAGAAGACATCCAAGGTCCCTTCCAACCCATTCTATGTTCTAAGGAAGGCTCCAGGCTTCCTGTCATCAATGCACAATAAATACGTTGTTACTGCTGCCAGCTCCCTTACACAGCTAGAAACACTCTGCCATCAGAAAGCTTTCTCTCTTGCCCAATGCCATGCTCTCCCTTCTGCAGAATTCAATGGTAAATATAAAAAAGCACAATTGGCTGAAAGGGTTTTCCCCTGTGATTCCACAGAAGTGGAAACTACAAAACGTGTTCTTCCTTGTTGTTCCTTTTACAGAGACATCCAGTTCAGATTCATCCTGTCTCTTATTAGGAGATATCCTGGTTGCCCAGATCCAGCCTATGCCCAGATTTTGCTCATAGACAAATTGACTTTTTTTTACAGCACATGTAGCTAGGTTTTGTGCACAGAAGATTTGTTGGACCCCGATGGGACAATTTTCCACAATGCATTCTATGTAACTATAATTCATTGAAATTCTAGATATTATCACTTTGTTGTAATTTCAGAAGTTATTATATTTCATATAACTTTAATGTCTACGTTATACTTTAATATTGTTTGCATCCTTGAGCCATAGTTTGCATCTTGGTGTTTTATAGATATATTTTAACTTTGCCTTAAACTTCATTTTGTTTATCATCTATTAGTGAAATATATGTATATGTATATGTATCCATATATACAGTATATATATCTATGAGTGCAATAAACTGAAAACTGAAAACTTCCATAGTATTGTGCACAAGGACAGATAGAGAGCATAGAATTATGTTTGTCCTGTGTTTGAAATTTATCTTCTATCCTAAATTGTCTTAAATTGATTTTACAGTTCCATTCAATGAATCACTTAAGATGTAATTATATTGTAAGTACATTAAATACATTAACATCCACAATAGATAATGAATGTAATGCGGAATGCAGGGGAAAGAATTCTACCTCTCCATCATACATTGGGTGTCCTGGTGTCATTCCTGATCTCTGGTCTCCATAGTAGCACCCACAAATTTTGAGAGGAATTAAGATGTGGGAAGTCAACAAAACAATTTGTGCTTGATATTAGGGGAACTCTGAATTTAGTGACCCTTATTTATTGGGAATAGCTTTGTATTTTTCAAACCATTCTGTTTTGCCCTTAAGAAGAGTTTGGATACTTTGTTAACTGGGATTATGGTCCAAGATTATCAATAACAGCGGGATAAAAAGCATATTGAAGTAATAGTCCTTTAAAATAGTCTTATAAGAAGAAGTATTGTATATGGTGAAAGATTCCTTGAATCCACAGACATTTCAATGTTACATTTGCTTGCAGTTAGTATTACACACTATGCATATAAAATTGAGTATGGTATATTAATTGTTTACACTTGTCTTAATTACTGTCATTAATTCCAATTCTGTTTCTTTCCACCATTTGAACTCTTATGAAGAAATAATTCAAAATTAAATAGCACTTCCCGCTAACTGGATTTTAATAACTCGCCCTCTATATACAAATATTTAAATTTAATTAAAATGCTAGGTGGTGAGAAATATGTTGCATGGTTATGACTTGGACTACCTATCCCAAATTTCAAAAACCAATTAACAGCAATGTTATTTACACTATTAAGTCTTATATGATACTCATTTATAATGTAGTTAATTTTTATTTATATTCTCAAATCGTTCCCAAACTCTGTATCATAATGAGAATGCAAGTGGAAGCTCCCTAAAGGTAGCTAATGTGTTGCATGCAAAATAGCATGAATCAGGTTGGGAACCCAAGACTGGAGAAAATTGCAGTTGAATGTAGGAAAACAAGAAGTTACCTGATACCATTTTTTGTTAACTAGTTAACTTGACATGTATTTTCAGCTTAAAGTCTTGAGAAGAACTTTAAGCTGAGAATACATGTCAAGTTAACTAGTAAGAAATACTAGTTAACAAAAAATTGTATCAGGTAACTTCTTGTTTTCCTACATTCAACTGCAACTTTCTCCAGTCTTGGGTTCCCAACCTGATTTAGGTGAGAATGTTTGGTTTGAGATGCAATGTATTAGGAGAGTGGTTAAGGGAGGTCTATGGGTCATAAGAAAGAACTCGAGAAGCAGAATTGTAGCAGTCAAGTGGATAGACTTAATTATAATGGTGTTGGGTGTACTGTTGGAAGACCAGAAGGACCAGGCCCCCCAGATTGTGCTTTCTGGGGTCTGTCTGGGGTAGTGCAACCACATACAGAACTAAAGATAGTCCAGAGGGACCAAATACCCACAGTCACTCCATCTTGCTAGGGTTGAGTTGGAGCTGTTTTGCCCCATCCAGTCCCCAACAGCCTACAGCCTCTGGGATAGGATATTCATAGCATCACTCAAAAGGGCTGGGGTAGAGATAAAAGGCTGGGTGTCATCTGCATATTGATGACATCTCACCTCAACTGATGGAACACTTCACCAGTGGCCTTATATAAATGTTAAACAGAACAGAACATAAGCCTGAGGCACCCCACAAAGAATGGGCTGTGAGCTGGATTTCTCTCCCTGCATGAATATTGACTGGAACTGGCCCTAGAGGAAGGAGGAGAACCGGTACAATACAATGCTGTCCCAATTCCTGAAGCTGACCCAGAAGGATACCATGATCGATGGTATTGTATGCCTCTGAGAGGTCAAGAAAGCCAGGATGGATGCACTGTCCCCATCCCGTTCCCGCCTGAGGTCATCTATAAGTGTAATCAATGCCATCTCAGTCCCAAACCTTGGTCTAAAAAGGGTCTAGATAATCTTCCTCATCCAGGGTTATCTGAAGCTGCCATACAACAACTGTCTCAACCATCTTCCCTAGAAAGTGATGATTGGTCAAATCCAGACTATCTGAGCTGAGCGATGATTCTTTGAGGATGGGGCAGACCACCACTTTTTAAAGAGTTGGTGGGACCACTCCCTCTCTCAAGGGGAGAGGGTGAAAATTAACCACCACCCAGTCCCACTCAACCTTAATTAGCCAGGAGGATCTAACACACTGGGGACAATACATTTTACACTGACATACTTTTCTGCCAACTGAAGGTCTGGTGGATTATCCAGAGTTAAAGTTACATGGCTGTGCCCTATGTATGTGCATGTGCATATAACATGGAACACTGGGAGAGGTTTTTGAGTTCAGTTGGCATGAGACAGAAATCAACTTGAGTAGCCATTCAGTAACATATAGGAGTATTGGTGATAAAGCTGAGGCTATAAAAATGTTCAAATATAAGGCAATATTTTTATGTATAGAATGGTTGAAAAATTACATGTAGTTGGAACACCCCACAACAGTGATTCACCCCAGGAACTCAGGTTTAAATTCTTTCCTGCCAGTATAAGAAGAAGAAAAAATGTGATAGTGCAAGTTATTGGGGACTGGCCAGTGCACTGAAACCATCCTTTTCTAGTTTCCTCTCTGATTCAGCAAGTTGCCCATCACATATCCAAGGACTGGAGGTTTTCTACAGCATGTGACATATCTACATGAATTCCTCTGATCATTTTTTTTTTCATTACAAAATCTAATTCAGATTGTCACAGAAGATAGCAATATCTAGTTTTGTCTAACTGAACTTGGAAACACTGTGAGTTAGACCAGAATCCGTAGGGCTAGACTGAAACATTGAAAAGATACTCCAGAGGAAACAGTAGCGAATCACTTCTGGGTATGTCCATGAAATCATAAAATCATAGGGCTGGAAGGGAACTTGGAGGTCTTCTAGTCCAACCCACCTGGCCAAGGCAGTAGTCCTTATATCATCCTGGAGGTCCTTGAAAACCTCCAGCAATGGAGCACCCACAACTCTGGGAGGCAAGCTGTTCCATTAATTAATCATTCCCACTGTCAGGAAATTCCTCCTTATTTCCAGCTTGGATCCCCCACGACGAGCTTCTACCCATTGCTTCCTGTTCTGCTGGTATTCCCAGTGATAGCCCTTTAAGTATTGGAAGACTGCTATCAAGTCTCCCCAAAACCTTCTCTTCATTAGGCTAAACATACCTAGTTCCCTTAACTGTTTATCATATGATTTTGCTTCCAGATGCCTTATCATCTTTGTTGCTCTTCTCTGTATACTTTCTAAGATCTCAGCATCTTTTTTGTATCATGTTGACCAGAACTGGACACAGTATTCCAAATGTGGCCTCACTAGTGCAGTGTAGAGTGGTACTATCACTTCCCATGAATTTGATGCTATCCCTCTGTTGATACAGCATAGGACTGCATTGGCTTTTTTGGCAGCTGCAGCACACTGCTGGCCCATACTTAATTGGCTGTCCACTAGGACATTTAGATTCCTCTCACAGTTACTGCTGTTGAGCCATGTGGATTATATATATTCATGTGGCCATATGGATCCAGCATATGAAAATTCTGTAGTCTAAATCTTCACATTTTGTTCCCACTGCCTTGAGTATAGTACGCGCTGCAGCAAACATTAATACTTCACTTGTAAAAATAAAATCATGTTTGCAAATACTTAATGGAATTTAGGAATGCTGGGGGGCTAATTCAGTTTCTACACTGATGAGAAAGGACAGTCTGTTTAGAATCATGATGATAAAAATAAGAGTTCTATATGCAGCTTTTCCCAAGCTGGTGAGCTCCTCATATAATGGACCATCCATGCTGCTCATTGCTGGGGATCTGGAAGCTATTAAACTCAGTACCAGGTGATGGAAGCTTCCTTCTGTTTCAAAATACCAGATTTATTTATAACTAGTACTTCTTTCTCCAGGTAAAAATTCAGTACATAACGCTTTATGAAGTTTGGCTAGAGACAGAGAGAGACTCTCAAAATCACCTACTGAGATTCTGTGTTTATAAGGCAGTGCTTCTCAGCTTTGGCAACTTCAAGATGTGTTGACTTCAATTCCCAGAATTCCCTAGCTAGCACATTGGCGGATGAATGCTGATAATTGATGTCCCCAGAACTTAAAAGGGACAAAAGGATAAAAGCTTGGGTTGAACAACATTGCTCTAAGTCTTGTATTTTTGTGGGGAATTTTGCCATCTAGTGATAAGGTACAGATACTGCTTGTTTGCTTTCAGAAGCAACATATGCAAACCATAACTGGCAGGGTGGAAGGACATAATATACAAGGTCTACACTGATAGGGCTGGATATATTCTTTGGATCATTCAAAGCTGTTAAAAATTATATATATATATATTAAATTACATGCTGTTATAACCTTCATTTTATCTCTATAATAACAGCATTAGTAAAGAACACATTCCTTTTTAAAATCAAGTACGATCTCAGAGTGGAGCTACAATCATACCACACATGACCACTATTTTGACTTTTTTTGAACATTTCTATGTGAAGCAAAGAAATCTGGGCCTCTGACATGCATATGCTGCAGAAGAGGCACATTGATAAAAGTTTCAGTTTCTGGATCAAAGCCACAGTTGTTAAGTGAATCTCTGCAGTTGATAAGTTAGTAATCTGGTTGTTAAAAGAATCCGGCTTTCCCATTTATTTTGCTTGTCAGAAGGTTGCAGAAAGGGATAACATGACCCTGGGACACAGCGACGGTCATAAATATGAGCTCGTTGCCGAGCATCTGAATTTTGATCACGTGATCATGGGGATGCTACAAGGTCTTAACTGTGAAAAATGGTCATAAGTCACTTTTTCCAGTGCCGTTGTAACTGAATGGTCACTAAATGAACTGCTGTAAGTTGAGGACTATCTGTATGTGACTTGTCTTGGTTCAGAAGTTCAGTTGGGTGGCCTGATTAGAATTTATATAGAAGATATTGTAGATGGAAGAATAGACGGTGTTATAATCATGAACAATGTAATATAATTCTGTAATACTGCATGGCTGTGTCCTAATAATCACTACAGAAATTTCCATTGGAAAGAGATTTTGCTCCAGGTACTACATAAATGCCAAGTGCATTTAGAAATAGGACTTCTGAAAGAACCTTTCCTTTACCCAAGCATCCTGTTTTGAGAAGACGATTATAGCAAAACTGTGAGTGCTCTATTCCCTTCTAGATTCATGTCTGGCTTTATTATTTTTATATATATTTATTATGTTTTATCAACAAGAATAAAATGCAAAACAGAAAAAAACAAAACACACATCCAACACTAACAACAGCCAAAAAAAAAAAAGGAAAAAAAAATGTCTACAAAGCAGGGGGAAAAATGAGCCAAATATCTATTTTATTAAACATAAAATCCATCCTGGCTGGATGCTGAAAAGAAAATTTAAAAAACCCTGGTAAGTTCTCCTCCCCTTACAAAATGGGTCTACGAATAGTTATAAAATATCCCGTTCTTATTTAACAAGAATACTATATTATATAAACAAATATTTCAGATGGAGGGATCTCTGTCTGATAATCAAATCAACCCAATCTAGTCATAATATATATCAGAGAAATAAAACAGTCAACAAGTTGATTCATGCCTGGCTTTAAAACAGATATGATTGCATTGTCTATATCAGCAGAAGAGAAATGCTGCATAAATTAATGGCATTTGAGAGTATCCTTCAGAGTGGCTCCGTCAGGTTATCCAGGAAAGTACCTTCTTCCATGTAAGTCTACAGTCCTTACGTTCTAAGAAATTGTCTTGCAACATGGCTTCCAGAGGGAAGGAAAGAGGCTATTTCCATGAAAATTAGTTGAGTTCCCAGTTTGGCTTTTTGACCTCAGTTAGGCTTTTATCCGTTTGCTCAGCATTTCCTGAATAGTTGCTCTAGAAATACAAGGGCAATTCGGAACTAAACCTCTGTTTGGTTACCAATGATAGACACTTTTATTATACACACTAGAAAACTACAACATCAATGGCAATGTCATTCCCCCCCCCCTTTTATATTAACCCATATGCATTCTAGGAGGCTTTCATTCTTGGTTTTACGAATTTCTGTAGAGATGTAGTAATCTCTTACATATAATGCAACTCCACCTCCTCTTTTGTTAGATCTGTTTCTTTTGAACAGTTTATATCCTTCCATCAGTACATCCCGGTTGTGAGTTTCATCTCATCAGGTTTCAGTAATGGCAACTATATCATACTTGCCCTCATGTACTAGTACTCCAAGTTCACCCTGTTTCTTCCCCAAACTTTGAGCATCAGTGTATAGGCATCTGAGTCCTTTATGGCTGACCCTGGGTATGCCTCCTATATCTCCTAGTTTGTATCTGAGTTTTTCTTCCTTCCCATCACTCTCTACCTTCTGGTTTGATTGGTTGTCTTGTGGTTTATGCTTGGGATTAGGTACTAAAGATCCTAAAGATTGGTCACCCTTTCCCCTCAGTTTTAGTTTAAAGCCCTTTGGATAAACTGAACCAGTGATTTCCCAAATACATTCTTCCTTGTTCTTGTGAGGTGCAGCCCATCTCTTGCCAGAAGCTCTTGTTAAGGTAATGCAGACCGTGGTCTAGGAATCTGAAGGTCTCTTGGCAGCACCAAACCTTGAGCCAGTAATTTATTTCTAAAATCCTTTGTTCCCTCATTGGATGTTGACCTTTTGTAGAAAGTACAGATGAAAACACCTCTTGTGCCTCTAACTCCTTAACTGTCTTGCCAAGCTGCTCATAGTCTCTTAATATTGTTTTTGGGTTCATTGTTAATGTCATTTATTTCTCTGTTCTTGCTCTGGGAACAGGCTAAAGGGAATGTCCTCTTAATAGACTAGTCAAAGAAAAGCAGAGCAAAGTCTGCAAGAGAAATGAAGGGGAATACTTTGGCTAGCTCTTTCTGCTCTGTGTGCACCTCATGGTCAATAAGATAACAGGAGCAAGGTGTTGATCCTCCTGGAGCTGCATTTCCTTATGGAAAGGACTTCTGGATGCGCCAGTGTCACTCTGATGGAGCAATGTGCAAGAGTGCCTTAAATCAGGGTGTATGGAAGATACTTTAATTGCTGAAATCATTGGGGTTTAATATGACTTTAGGCTGTACTCGAGTGTTCAAGAATAGAATATTATAGAAAATAATGTTGGTTTTCTCTAGTAGGCCAAAATCTCCTTCAAGAAGATGTGCTTGTATATATTTGTGTGAAACACACAAGGAAAGTCTTTTTCTGCTTCGTGGAAAGAAGGCTTCGTCAGCTCTGACAGAGCTATTCTTTCTGAGCAGAAGGTTGAAACTGTCAGGAAGAGCAAAAGTTTAAAGGAGAAACTTGCTATAAAGCTTGAAAATCAGAAGCAACTGTGCCTTTTCAGACACATGCAAGGCTTCTTATCACTTCTCTCTCTTGATTAATAATTCTGTTCTGGCTGGCTTAGCCTTATATGTTAAACACCTACACTGATATTGTTCAGAAATACCCTCATTTTCCTTCTGCATTTGCATAATTATTCAGTTGCTTTCTTTCCTCTGAACAAGTCAGCTATTTTTTTCCTACTTTATAATGCACACACAAGCAGAGGATGGATGGATGTATACGGCTACCCATATACCCACACATTTTACCACAAGGAGGCAGCAGTGTCCTTGCCATCTATCTCAGAGGGATTTTTTTTTGTTTTTGTTTTTGTTTTTAAGAATTAAATTAGAGAAGAGGTTGGGCCATGAGAGGTCCCAGTGGATTGCTTGGTGGCACAAAAAAGGAAGTAAATTTGCAGTAAATTTGGTAGCATTTTTGCAATTCTAGTAATTGTGTACGAGCAAAGGCAGTTATATAATGTTTTAGGTTTAATATTTCGTGCTCTACACTGGCTAGCACTTTTTTTTCATAAGACTGGTTGAGCTGAGGTTTTATTTCTTGATCACTAACCAAAATTATATTGGCATAGCAGTATCAAAAGCACTGAACGTAAAACATAGAATAATAGAGTTGGAAGTGACCTTGGAGGTCTTCTAGTCCAAACTCCTGCTCAAGCAGGAGACCATATCATTTCAGACAAATGTCCAGTCTCTTTTTGAAAGGGTCCAATGATGGAGCACCCACAACTTCTGAAGCCAAGCTATTCCATTGGTTGATCTCACCATTAGGAATTTTCTCCTTAGTTCTAGCTTGCTTCTCTCCTTGATTAGTTTCTATCCATTGTTTCTTGTCTTGTGTTTTGGTGCTCTGGAAAATAGTTTGACCCCCTCATCTTTGTGGGAGCCCCTCAAATATTGGAAAGCTGCTACCATGTCTCCCCTAGTCCTTCTTCTGACTAGACATACCCAATTCCTGCAACTGTTCTTCGTATATTTTAGCCTCCAGCTCTCTAATAATCCTTGTTGCTCTTCTCTGCACTCTTTTCATAGTCTCAGCATCTTTTTTATATTATGGTGACCAGAACTGGATGTAGTATTCCAAGTGTGGTCTTATTAAGGCTTTGCAAAGGGGTACTAGAACTTCATGTGATCTTGATTCTATTCCTTCATTAATGCAGCCGCGTGGTTGCATTGGCTTTTTTGGTTGCTGTTGCATACCCTTGGCTTAAGTGATTGTCCACTTAGGACTCCAAGATTCCTCTCACAGTTACTGACATTAACCCAGGTTTCACCTAGTCTGTACTTATACATTTGCTTTTTCTTGATTAAGTGTAAAACCTTTACTTTTCTCTACATTGAATTTCATTTTGTTAAATAGGGCCTAGTGTGCAAGTCTGTCGAGATCCATCTGAATCTTCTGGGGTGTTGACTATTCCTGCCAGCTTGGTGTCATCTGCAAATTTGATGAATTCCCCTTCTATTCCCTCATCTAAATCGATTATGAAAATATTGAAAAGTACTGGGCCTAAGACAGAACCTTGGGGTAACCCACTACTTACTTCTCTCCGTGTAGATATAGTTCCATTAAGAATGACATGTTGAGTGCAGTTTGTCAGCCAATTACGAATCCATCTGATAGTGATGCTGTCTATCCCACATTTTTCTCACTTACCAAGAAGTAGTTTGTGGTTTACTTTGTCAGATGCCTTACTGACCTCCAAGTATACTATGTCCACAGCATTTCGCTGGTCCACTAATTTAGTCCCTTTGTCAAAGAATGAAATGAGATTTGTTTGGCATGATCTGCTTTTGACAAACCTATGTTGGCTAGTGGCTAGTGGTGTTCACAGATTTGTTGCTTGATTATCTTTTCCAAGATCTTCCCTGGTGTTGATGTCAGGCTGATTGGTCCGTAATTTCCTGGTTCTGTTTTTTTTTCCTCCTTTTTTTTTGAAGATGGGAACCACATCAGCTGTTTTCCAGTCCTCAGGTAGTTTCCCAGTGCTCCAAGAACTTTGAAAGATATCGTTCAATGGTTCTGAAATCATGTGTGCCAGTTCCTTCGGAACTCTGAGATGTAGTCCACTGGGACCTGGTGATTTTATTTCTGTCAAGAGTTGACAGGTGTTCTCTTACCTTATTTTTCATGCAGGTGGCTAGATTCTACGCAGCAGCACTGGGGAATTGGTCGGAAACACATGATTAATCCACCATAGCTATTTTATACAACTAATGCAGCAAACTCTTTTGTATTACTACTCTGTTGCATTTTAGTAATTAATGACTATGGGCCTTAGAGTTTAAGGACTGATATTAGTATAGCTAGGCCATGCTGTGTTTTGTTCATGTGTAACTGACAGATTGAATGCCAAATTGTGATTTTAATATATATATTATCTGTTATTTATTATTTGATTCTAGAATTTTTAACTGGATATTCCTTGAGTGTTTTTAACTTGTTCTGGTCTCTGGTCTTTGACTGTAATAAATGTACTTGATTTGACTTTATTTTTCCATATTTTAATTTGCATTCTTGACCTGTCATTTATAGTTTTGGTAAGTTGAGTTGTGTTTTCTTTTTGCCTGAAGACAGATGCAAAGGATTAATTAAGTAGTTCTGCTTCCTCTCAATTGCCCATTACTTCTTTGCCATCTTCTCCCATTAGTGGACCGATTGTTTCTTTGACTTTTTTGTTTTTTATGTGTTGAAAGAAACTTTTTAACATTGTTTTTTATATTTGTTGCAAGTTTTACTTTGTTCAAAGTCTTAGCTTTCCTAACTTCATCTTTGCAGATTCAGGCTATTTGTTGGTATTCTGCCTTAGTTATGTGTTCTTCTTTCCATTTTTTGTGCTTATTCTTTTTTTCTCTCTCAGTTGATCTTCTTTGTGCAACCATGCTGGTTTTTTCTTGGTTTTCTTTTTAAGTCGTATTGAACTGGACTGGACTTTTATCATCATGGGTAGTTTAAATTTGGTTTTAATGTTCTTTTTAGTATTGTTTTTAACTAATTTGTTATATTTGATTATATGGTTTTATTTTTAAACTGCCCAGAATCATGAAGATGAGATGAACAGTGCAGAAATTTGATAAATAAATAAAAACAATTACCGAATGTCTTTATCATGTGTAGATTGCATTAGGACACCTCTTGCACATTTTTATTTGCAAGGAAGCCCTGAATAAATAGAACAGCTCTGATTCATGCAACCTGTAAATAACATAGGGAGGAGCAGCATTAATGTTGGTGGAAAGAATGGTAACCCTTTCCTAGGAACAAGGCAAGAAATAGGAATCTCAGTTCAAGTATTATGTTGTCTCTCAAAAACTGGCAGCATACAACATACCAACTATGAGTGACCCAAAGTCCAAGGGGGTGAAACATGACTTTGACCTTTGTTCTTAAAAGAATAGAATAGAATAGAGCTGGAAGGGAACTTGGAGGTCTTCTAGTCCAGCCCCCTGCTCAAGCAGGAGGACCTATACCATCTCAGACAGGTGATTGTCCAGTCTCTTTTTCAAAACTTCCAGCGATGGAGCGCCCACGATTTCTGGGGATAAGCTGTTCCACTGGTTGATTGTCCTCACTGTCAAGAAGTTTCTCCTTAATTCCAGGTTGCTTCTCTCTTTGATCAGCTTCCAACCATTGTTTCTCATTCTTCCCTCTGGTGCTCTGGTGAACAACCTGACCCCCTCTTCTTTGTGGCAGCCCCTCAGATACTGGAATACTGCTATCATGTCTCTCCTATTTCTTCTTTTCTTTAGACTGGCCAAAAGAATGGGCTATTTAATTCCTTTGGGATGGGACAGAAACAATTGTGAACATTACATAAATGCAGAAACACTGGAATAACCATATGGTACTTCTTGTTGGTAAAGTCTTCTTCAGGTGATAATAGAATAGAATAGAATAGAATAGAATAGAATAGAATAGAATAGAATAGAATAGAATAGAATAGAATAGAATAGAATAGAATAGAATAGAATAGAATAGAATCTGGAAGGGACCTTGGAGGTCTTCTAGTCCAACCCCCTGTTCAAGCAGGAGAACCTATACTGTCTCAGACAGGTGAATATGTCTAGTCTCTTCTTAAAAATCTCCAGTGATGGAGCGCCCACGATTTCTGGGGGTAAGCTGTTTCACTGGTTGATTGTCCTCACTGTCAGAAAGTTTCTCCTTAATTCCAGATACTTCATCGTGGAGTTTTTCTGAAAGTAAAAAAACAGACATGATTTACCTTTTCCTTCTCCTGGGATATTTTCTTGTCTTTCCAGTCTAATCTACTGTTCTGGGATATCCTGGTGGTCTTCTATCCATGTTTTGATCAGGCTGACCCTCCTTATGAGCATGATCACATTTCAATGATTCATCGCAAGAGTGCAAAGGATTTTCCACTTGCATTTGTTCTGCATGCTGTCTTCAAATCCGTAATCCAAGTTTCTTTCTCTTCTCTTTGTTTTAACCTTATTTTGCAGCCAGAAAAACCGAACTGTTTTTCCTACACTAGCAAAAAGAGGAAGATTCCTTTGCTTAGTGTCCTTCTCCAGAATTACCTGGTGATATCCAGTCAAAGAATCATCACACAGCAAAACTACAATGAGAGAAAAAAGTTTTCATGAATCTTTTAAACATTTTTTCTTCTCAAGTGCTCCATAAAGAAATGGAGGATAAAAATTATAGCCAGGCATTTTCCTTGTCCATAGAAAAGTTTCCTTTCCTATTTATCCCTTTGGGGGATTTCTACCTTCCTCCCAGCCCATAATTTGCTTACATGTTAAAATCTTTTTTTTAAACAAATCAGAGGCACCCTCTAGTTAACTTTACCTGATCTTGGGAGCTAAGCAGAATTGGCTATGCATAGTTTTTGGATGGGGGAATCAATAGGAAGTCTCAAAGATTATTAGCTGGACTAGGAATTGAAAAACAGCCACCTATCTGTCAAGAAGGCCGCATGATTGAATTGTCTAAAAAGACATTCAGAAGTAAATCAATGGAGTTGCCCAAGCAGAGCCCACAACTTTAACTGGTGTTAGTGAATCAAAGAAATCAAGATGGTGGCTGTGATTATCTTGACTTATTCACACACAAAAACACCCCTACACACAGACTCCATTTTATGCCACTGTGATCCTTGGGGATTATTTCTGCAAGACCGTCTTTGGAAACCTTGAGAATCCAGAGGAAGGCCTGTACTCCAGGACTCAATGATTATCTTTAGCAGCTCTCATCAGATTGGCGTTATTACAATGAGCAAACTCCATGGAACCATTTTTAAAATAACTAATGATTTAGTGTGATCTATGAATCCAGTTGTGGTCTATAAAAATTGTTGTCATATGACTTAAGGTCAAATATCCAGAAATGGAATAATTAGTATTACCTTTTCAAGGACTTGGGACCTTGTTTTTTTTCTGGATTAAAATTGGTGTATAAAAATGTTAGATTTTCAACATTTTATGTCAATATGCTGATTTATCAAAACATGTTGGATTATAAACGTCTATTTTTTTCTGTTTTACATAACCATCTATATCATATTTAACTGAGTATCTAAAGAAAAAATAGGTAATTGCCCGTAGGAGGCTATTGAAGCTTAATATTTCATTACTGAAACATCAGTCAACAAAAACATAATTTTGGCAAAACTTTCATTCATTTAACAGAACTGGACAATTTATGCTGCCACTTTATGTCATCTGTTTTCTTTCTTCTCCATTTCCTGAAATTGAAATCTCCATTAAGTGCTTTGCAGAAGACAAATGTGTCCATTGGGTTTGGTACTTGTCTTTGAAAGTTTAAAAATCCTTGGCCTTTTTTTTTTTTCAGCCCCTAAATCACAGTCGTATGTCTTTATATCTTGGAGTGGTGTCTTAATATCTTATTAACAATGGAATTACTTGAAACTTCTTTGAGAGTCTCGCCACATATATCTCCAAAAAGTGTGGGAGCGGTGGAAACATTTACTAAAGCAAGCAGCAGGAAGACTAGTAACTCATTTCACATGTTTCTTGTCCACATTTGTCATATTCCTTGAGAACAATTGAGGGAACAAGGACTGAAATGCAGTAGAAACTTGAGGCAGAAATATATTTTGTAAAGCAATTTTTTTATTATTATTTGCACATGTCCGTTATTATCTGTATGTCTTGTCTCTTAGGAGCACCAGAATTTAGGTTTGGTGCTAAAGTATTATTATTCTATTACCAGGAACAATGGAATGCTCTATTGAATTGTTCAAGTAGTCCTGTCAGCACTTCTTTCATTTTGCAATGAAAAGTGGGGTTTGGGTTGCTTTTTGGCCAATGATAGTCCTACCGAAATGAAGTGCCCATTTAGAAGAGAGGATCTAAACTCCATCAGATTGCAAAATGGAAAATAATGGACATCCAGAAATTAATGAACATTGATGAATGTTCCAATCTGTCTTGAATCACAGAGAATTAATTGGACCAGGGAATAAATTTCTTGCAGCAGAAACCAGAAAACACCTCTCAGGATTAGAAAATTTGAGTCAGAGAGGTGAAATTGCTGTCTTGTCATCTGCTGACCTAAGACTCCATATCCAAATCCTAGAGGTTTCTGGGTATTCCAAAATAAATGTTTATTAAAGAAAGCTCTCTTCTTGAGCTAGCCAATATTGTTTTGGGACAGATTGTGAAGTATCCCATCTTATTAGGTTGGAAGATCGTATTATAACTGCTGATATCCTTGTTGGCTCCCATAGAGTTTAGAATGATGAATGGACTCTGCAAGTATGGAGGAACTAATTAAGAATAATCTTACTCTGAAGATTAAGCAATTAAACTGGTCTCCTTATAACCTCTATTGGCAAATCTGTCAAAACTTTGGTTGGCTTGAACCCGCTACAATATCTCTTTAAAATAACTGCTAACTCGTTTGGTTTTTGAGTAGCTGAAGTTAAGAAAAGGGGATAATAGACAGCTGGAGCCTCCTTATTTAGTTAGTTTTATTTCTATGGCTTTCCAATCATACACGAATCTGGGCAGCTTCCTAGGTAGTGTTTTTCAATCTTGACAACTTTTAAGATATCTGGACTTCAACTTCCATAATTTCTCAGTCAGCATAAGTACAAACGTATTATCTGTCTCCCTCACCCCAAAAAAGCTCTGTCTTAACTTTTCTGTTGGTGATCATCAAAGTATCTAAGACCAAAGCAATACAATTAATAAAAAAGCTGAACGAATACATAAAGTGTGAAATCTCATAATGATCTTGAAGTAACAAGTTTGAAGAGTGAAGGCCCTCTGAGAATGCAAGCATTGCAACTTTCATACTTCTTTTGGGGCTGGTTTTTCATGTTGTTGTTTAGAGTTTAACATCACTTTACTTAATAGAGTATAGTTAAAATACTAAATTGTATTTGTCTGAGAAAGTCTAGCCATCCATGGAGTTTGTTTGTTTCAAGTTCCCTAGATAAAAAGAAAGGCTTCATAGCACTACAATCCAACATATGTCTATTCAGAGTAATCTTACTGAGCTTAGTGAGGGTTATTTAACTGCTTAAGTAGGTACATAATTGCAGGCTATATACAACTGTCAGTCTTTTGTCCACACACTTCAAATCCACTTACTCTCAAGTAATCTTGTAGGCTTCCTACAGCCTTTGAGACATCCTCATGCAGAACAGTGTTTTTAAGTGAATGGTTCCTATTTCTTGATGCTGATCAATATATTTAGCAATGTCCAACATTTGGGATTTTCAATATTTAGCTCAGTGACTGATATTTCTCAGTCAAGGAACTAAGTATGGCTACTTCAAGATTTAAAAAAAATACTGAGGTAAGCAAGTACTATTTAAAGGATTCAGCTTTGATTGCTTGCTTATGTATTAAACCAAAAAACATGTAAGATAAAGTTAATTTTTAAAAAAGTGCTGAAGCTTTGATCAGTGTAGAAAATGGGTGAGGTAGTTCCCCTCCAAAATGAATGAATACAAATAAAACATTGTTTTGTTGGAAGCTGCTGTAGAGCTTTATAGATCTATCCTGAAAGAAACTTTTTAAAAAAGAAATTAGTAACTGCTAGGATAAATCCTTAAAAATAAGAAAAATGTCATGCCATAATCAATTTCTGTATTTGATGAATCTCCAGAGAAATGTACGGAAGCTTATTTTAATACTTCCACCATCCCTGAGCATTTAATACTAGTCTAACTTTCCAATAACTAGCAGATTTTGTGTTTCAGTTCCCAACTTCTGGCTTGGAGCCTTCAGAAGATTTCTTCTTTCTTGAACTAACAGTATCAAGAACAACTTATTATGTTACTAAAATGCATAAGGTAAAATTTAAAAAGTGAAAGGAACAAATTTTAGAAACCAGCAAGGAATTAAAAAAAAAGGGATGTAGTAACATAAAGAGAAAGACACACATAAAGACAGAGGGAACTAAGCCTTTCACAATAGGAGCTGACTGAAATAACCACGGTTTCTTCTTTGAGTCATGAGAATAGCTATTTTCTTCCTTAAAAGCTTAAAGAGCTATTAAGATGGGCAAATCACTGGTAAAACAGCTGGAAATGTAAATAGCAATTTCAACAGTTCATTGCTTCTGAATCCAAATGTGGAATGCACAGATCTACTTCAAAAAAGCCCCTCTGGTTTTATTATACTGAGTGGGGGACTCTTTTCTCAGTGGACCTGAATGGAGACGGTATGTTTTATTTAGCAAATCCACTTTTTTTTTTTTTTGCAAATGAGCAGACGGATCTCTAATTTTCACGCCATTCTCCCTTAGAGACCTCCTTCAATTGCACCATTCTTTCATTATCTGGAACTAATGAAGTGCTCGGCAGCCTTTAGCTCTGTAAAGAACCTATTGCTCCAGGAATACTGTGCTTAAATAAAACATGTTTCGTTGGCCAACTTCAAAACAACGTTCTTATAAAGGAAAAGGAAAAGGGAGAGAGAAGGGAGCAATGACACGGAGAAGAGAGGCAAAATTGCTAGATGCAAATAAAGGGATGACAGTGAATGCTATGTATAATAGCACATATTGAAAAGCAGAAATACTCAGCAAGGAGAAATGTTGGCTCTCTCTTTGAAAATTAAAATGTCTCATAAATATCCAGTTTCTAAAAACAGAGTGGGGAGAGGGATTAGGTGGGTGCTGTAACTAACAGTTAAATAATGTAGTTGGAAACTGAACCAAGCTACAATATTATTTATGTATGGCTGGTTGGCAAGTTTATACTAACGGCAGTATCTATTGTTTTACATACTTTGAGGCATTTCATATTAATAATACTTGACTTCATCAGTGATTGTTTTATTCCTGGTTAACCTTTTCTTCTCCAATTTCTCACAGATGCAACTCTGTCTTAATATATCATATTGAGTTTGATGAAACCACAGTATTTTAGTATTGTCAGCAGGAGTGATTGATGAAATAGATGCATTTTAACATTTGTCACACTGAGACCTTGCTATTTTTCTTCTTTCTTACCAGAAGTATCATAACAATCCTCCTCTTTCCATTGCCCACAAATCTAAAATTGATTTCCTTTTTTTTTTAATTAGTCACAATATATTTTCTTCTCCAGAACTAGATAAATAATATTCCTGCATGATCTATAAAACTTTTGGAATTTTAAATCATAATTCATGTGATAAAATTCTTATGTAAGACAAGGCCACTGGTGAGAAACAATCAATAAAGCTGGAACAATGGAGAGAAAGAGAAATGTCTGCTTTTCATTTTTTTTATTAGCTTTCATGTTCTCTTGGGCTGCTTATATTTCTTTTATTTAGTCCTCCATTTTAATTTGTAGCACATTGCATCTTGGCTTTAGCAACTGAAATCACATTTATCATCTTGATTATGCAGAGCTGGCAACAAGATGTCTGTTGGCTAAGTCCCAGTAAAAACTAGAAGAAACTATAATGTCTGCCTTTGTAAAACAATTGATATTTTTGGAACCAGCTGTAACTGTTATTTTCAGCAGAATAAATTTTTCAGCATACCATTTATTTTGAAAAAAAAAAATCCCTACATTCTGTCAAAATTACTGTTGTAAAAAAAGGGTAAAAATATCTTTGAAAGACAGCCATGTTTCAAGAGATGCAACTTCTGAAATTTCAAGAATTTCCTTTGTTAAGAATATAGTTTGGCCTCAATTAGCAGCTACTGTATTTTAATAATTACCATCTCTCTGGAACAATGCCAGATATGAAAAATCAAGGAAATGTGGAAAAGGCCTTACTCTTACATTTATACTAGACACACAAAAATGCATATATGAACTAATTGTGATGCCGTGATCTGTTTTGAACATCCAAGAATTCAATCTGATTTCTTGTAGTTTGAATTCTCTTTCTAGCAAAAACAGCACACACGACACTTGAACAACTCTAACTTGACTCTGATGCAGACTTTTTAGATGTGTGGTTTCCATTCCTGGAAGAAAAAATGAAGCTAGGGATGAAATCTCTAAAATCATTACAACTTTTAGGGGGGGGGGAAACATAAGTGGCTTAAGCAACCATAACTGTTTAGAATTAGATTGATCCAAAGGTGCAGAATATTTCATGCTTTAAGGTAGAAATGTCCAACTTCCATTGGTTCGAAGATTACACCAGGATTTCTCCAGACCGTATGGATGTATTTCTAAACTGGATGGGATGAAGGCCCACCAGAGGAAGTTCAGGAATTTTAAGGCTGAATTGGGTTCCTTGTTGTTGTTGTTAGTTGCGAAGTCGTGTCCGACCCATCGCGACCCCATGGACGAAGTTCCTCCAGGCCTTCCTGTCCTCTACCATCTTCTGGAGTCCATTTAAGCTCACGCCTACAAACTCAAGGCTGTCTTTTTGCTCTCTCCTCAAATCCCCAAACAATGCAAAAAAGGGGGAGAGACTAAATGTTTGCCTTTACTCTCTCTGTGGGCTTTTGTGCGTGTGCAAAAAGAGTGCTGATGTCCTGAGCTTGCATTTTTGAGCTACATTTGCCTTTCTTAAATATAGGCTTCTTTACTTATAAAACTGCAGCAGGGAAATCAAAATATAAAGTTTCTGTTCATGTGGGAATTCATCATCATCGTTTTAGCCATTGTCTATCCACTGCAGGATGAAGGCCTCTTCTGCATGTTTCCAACCAATACGGTCCTGAGCTTTCCTTTGCCAATTGGGCCCGCAATACTTGTTGATGTTGTAATCCATCTTGTTTTAGGTCTCTTTCGTGGACCCTTTTTATCAAGTGGGATCCATTCTATGACTGCCTTGATCCACCTGCCCTCAGTTCTTCTTGTAAGTGACCATCCCATTTTCATTTCATTTCTTTTACTCTCTTAATGATATCTTATACTTTCATTTGTTCTCTAATCCATGAGTAGTTGCTCAGCAGACCTGGTGCTGGGGCAGTTCTCACAGGTGGGAATGATTTGGAAAATTACTATATTTGTGGTGAACCTGAACTACAATGAATATAATTCCTGCAGATTCCTTTAACTGTCATAGAGATGGAATGTTGTAGCCAGATTTGACTACCTGTTTCAAAAAGAGCAGTGACAAACTGGAATAACCTCCAAGAATGGCTATCAAGGTGATAAAGGATAGGAACCAATAGTAAAATTGATTGCACTAGTATGATTAGCTTGCCCAAGAGAAGATTGAAGGGAGATATGATAGCAGTCTTCCAATATCAAAAGGGGTGTCATAGAAGAGAGAGTGGGCTTGTTCTTTCTTGCCCCAGAGGGCAGAAAGAGAACTAATGTGTTGAAAACTACAGTAAGAGCTGTCAACCAATGGAGTAGGTTGTCCCATGAAGTGGCACGTTCCCCTCCAGTGGAAGCATCTGGAGAAGACTCTGGGGAGAGTATTCATCGATTGACCGTTCTTCTATTCTTCTCCCAAGCACAATGGCTATAATCTTCCACAGCATCCGTTCAAACTATTACTATAATACTTGAGTACAGAGTTCTGAGGACATAAAACCATACAGTTGGAACTGATTTCAAAGATCATGTAGTTCAGGATCCTAGTAATTCAGAAGAGAAAGCCTAGGGGAGACATGATAGCAGTTTTACAATATTTGAGGGGCTACCACAGAGAAGAGAGGGTCAAACTTTTCCCCAAAGCACCAGAGGGCAAGGCAAGAAGTAACAGATAGGAGTTTAACAAAGATCCAACCTAAAATTAAGGCTTGGCTCCAGAAGTTGTGGGTACTCCATTACTTGAGGTTTTTAAGAAGAGATTGGATAGCCATTTGTCCAGAATGTATTGAGCAGGGGTTTGAACCAGAAGTCCCCCATAGTCCCTTCCAACTCCAATATTTATTCTATTAAAGGTCTCTACTAATCAGTCATCAGAGAGTTTATGTTCCATTTCTGCTTAGCCCTTCTGACTATTTTCTTGTAGATATTAGTTGCTGTTGATATACTTCCTTGTAGTTTACAGCCATCTTTTATTGGTTACATTTTGCTTTTGATTCTTAGTTCACTCAATCTTTCCCTAGGCCTCCACAGTAGCTTTCTCAGCTGCCCTCCTTTTTTTCTCAGTGAAACGTTATACAAGTATCCTATTTTCAACATGTTATGATCCCTCCTGTGCATCTTTAGATTTGAGGATTTCTGTTTTTGAGATCCTATCTAGTATTTCTCTAAACTTGTTCAAATTGGCTGTTCAGCAAACTTGAGTGGATGGACAACTTAAGTTCCAGTTTTTCTTTCTTTGGTATCCTGTATCTCAAAGTCCCCTGTTTTTACCTCCTCAATCAATCTGGTTACCGTCGAATCAGATTGAGGGGAATCTATTCTTCAGTCTTCTGGAAAAGGCATTGAGTATTTGGGGGACCTTGCAGCTTGGGATGAGTTAGTTTCCCAAAATCTAGATAGTTGAAAGGAGCAGCTTATTGATTTCAGGAATGATTAGTTCCCTGGCTCTAAAATGAACATCTCCAGTAAAGAAGGCATGGGAATTCTTTTAATATCTTTGGGCCCAATGGTGTCTGTAAGGGCAAGCGATAAAATGTGCATTGCGAAGATGAAACATAAGACTTTGATTTATTTGTGTGCAATGTCAAAAAATTGAGAGGGTTGAGCTTGTTTCGTGATGCCACAACACATGTTTTGTTATGTTGGTGTCATATTTGTTAAGATGGATATTTATGCTTCCAATATAGGCAAAGACATTCTTTCTTTTAGTATATTTATAAATATTTTTACTGTTATGCAGTGACTGAACCTTTTAACTAATTTATTTCTGCTGTCTCTACTTAATCTCCCATTTTAACTCCTTTTTTTGTTTTAAAGGTTTAAATGGTCACCCTTTCATATTTGTAAACTTTCCTGGGACAATTTTATTTTGAAGGATGGCACATAAATAAAGTGAAATTCAATGAAGAACTATGTGAATTACACCAATAATTGCACACATTCTCATTAAAAAAAACCTGTCTTTTTAGCTGGGGGATTATAACAAATTGCTAATATATTTTGTTAGATTGATATCCTGCCTCTCCTTTAAATGCCCAAGGCAATATCCATAGCACTTCTTCCAGGTTGACCAATCACACTCAGCATGTAATACTCAAGGAACTATATCTACATGGATGAAAGCGTGCAGTTGGGTACCTCAAGTTTCTGTCTTAGGCCAAATACTCTTCAACAGCTTCATAAATGAGGGGATAGAAGGAGAACTGATCAAATTGGCATACTACACTAATCTGGGGGAACAGTTAACAGTTTAAAAGATAGACTCAAGGTTCAGAAGGATCTTGACAGACTTGGACTTTGGGCCCTATCCAACAAAACGCAATTCAGTGGTAAGAAAAGTAAGGTCCTATACATACACAAGAAAAACCAAATGCACAGGTATAAAATAGGTAGTATGTAAGTTTACAGTAGCAAATGTGAAAAAGATCCAGGTGACCTAGTGGATCACCACAACTATGAAGCAGTAATGTGCTGCAGCTGTCAAAAAGCTAATGCAGCCCTAGGATGCATCAGCAGAGGGATAGCTTTAAGACCATGTAAAGAATTAAGAGAGTTGAAATAAGTATGCTAGTTAAGAACAATAATTTACAGAATAAAAGAATAACAGAGTTGAAAGGGACCTTGGAGATCTTCTAGTGACAGTCCAATCCCTCCTCAAGCAGGAGATCCTATACCATTTCACATAAATGGTTGTCCAGTCTCTTCTTAAAAGCCTCCAGTGATGGAACACCCACAACATCTGAAGGTAAGCTGTTCCACTAGTTAATTGTTCTCACTGTCAGGAAATTTCTTCTTAGTTCTAGGTTGCTTCTTTCATTATTTTTCATTCATTGGTTCTTGTCTTGCCTTCTGATGTTTTGGAAAATAGGTTGACCCTCCTCTTCTTTGTGGTTTTTGGAATACTGCTATCATGTTAGCCCTAGTCCTTCTTTTCACTAGGCTAGACATATCCAATTCCTGCAATACTTCATATGTTCTTCATGTTTTAGCCTCCAGCTCCCTAATCATTTTTGTTGCTTTTCTCTACATTCTTTCTAGTACCTCAACATTTTTTATACTGTTGTGACCAAAACTGGTTGTAGTATTCCAAGTATGGTCTTACCAAGGCATTATAAAGTGGTACTAACACTTCATGTGATCTTGATTCTATCTCTCTGTAGCCTGGGATTGCATTGGCTTCTTTGGTGATTGCAGCACACTGCTGGCTCTTATTTAAGTGAATGTCCACTAGGACTCCAAGATCCCCCTCACAGTTATTGCTATGAGCCAAGTTTCACCTAATTGTACCTGTACATTTGATTTTTCTTGCCAAAGTGTAAAACCTTACTTTTCTCTCCCTTGAAGTGATAGCACCATTTTATACTGCAGTGATAAGACCACACTTGAAATACTGCATCCAGTTTTGGTCACAATACAAAAAATGTTGAGATACTAGAAATAATGCAGAGAAGAGCAACAAAGATAAGGGATCTAGAAGATATTAGGCAGCATTTGTCCAGAATGATATAGGGTCTCCTGCATGAGCAGGGGTTGGACTAGAAGACATCAAGGTCCCTTCCAACACTATTAGTCTACATTTTATGTTCTAAATGTTTCATCAACCAAAAATGTAATTCAGGTATGAGCTAATCTACTTTTGGGGTCAGTGCAGTGGCTCAGTGGTTAAGACTGAGTATTACAAATTTCACTCCCATTTGACCATGTTTATCCTTCACAATAAATAGGAAATAGTTGATTGATATAAATCTTTAGTATTTCCCTAATTTTCATAGGACATTTTTAAAATCTGGGTGGTTATACTGATTTTCTTAAAAATCTGAAAAATAATTTGTATACGTTGGGGTTGCTGAATTCCAATAAATATCAATAGCTTTTAAGAGAAGTTTGGCATCAGAGAAGTCATGTACACCACGTGTGTTGTGAAAGGCTGAGGATACAAAAAAAGAAAGAAAAGACACTTGGTGGATGAAAACGTAACACAGCATCAAGGGTAAGCTGGGATGGATGGGTGGGAGAGTAACTTTAAATTGGAAGAGAATAGAACACCCAGAAATGGAGAAGGGAACCTAAGACACATATTTTGCCCAGAATAATTTCCTTGATCCTCGCTGCATCATTGAGTGACACTGTCCTTACCTTTGCTGCAAGCCTTAAAAGTAAAAAAAAAAAAAAAAAAATTCCCCGGTGTAAATGCAGCATTAGAAACATACCTTATTAGATTGTGGGTATTTGCTTAAAAGAAGACAGCTGCTGGTGAACTTCAAGGTGTCAGCTATGCCACAGATAGAAGAGATCTTTCAAATCTAGTCCTTTAAAAATGTGTCAGAAATTTCTTTTATATCTCTGATAGTAGTGCAAGGAAGTTCAATAAAATAGAGCAGACTGTAAAATTACTGAAATGTTAACATAGACGTTACTTATAGTTTCTATGCTAATGGGCAGTTGCGCTCTATGAAGCTTAAGACTAACTGTATTTCGCTGCATGCTGACTGTAGCCCCAATAAATAATTTAACACTTCAAATGCAGCTATGATCTATTAACTGGTTCTTACAAGCCTTCTTTCTTCTATGCATGCATCTTATTTAGGGGAAAAGAACAGAATGGGAATGTAATCTAAATGTTTCCAAATAAAAATTACTATTTTCCTATATGTCTGATTAGATGTCCTTTAAAACTTGTACCCTGATATCATACATTTTTTCACAGTTTGAATGAAGATGAATAAAAAGTAGATCCCATTTATTTTACATGAAAATTCATTTATACTAAAAAAAAGATATTTCCACTGGCCCTAATACAACTCTGACAAAAATCAATGATGTTAGAGCAGTGACAGTGCTTGGTCATCTTGTAATCACGGCTTGAAGAGGTATAAGCCGCAGTAGCTAAACAGGATCCAGTTCCCCACTCTTCACATGGAAAAATCAGGAACACCGTCATGCAAGGAACATAGTTCAAGACAAAACTGAAACGTCAGATTGATAGATAATAAAGTGAATCTGCAGAAAAATTAAGAGGGTTTGTGAGATAAGAACTAAACTACAATATGCTCAGAAGAACAAGCAAGGCAACTCAGATGAATTGGTCAATTGGAAATATGGGAAGCATTATTAAAGAAAAATATATTCCCTAAAGGAGGAAACAAATCTTCCCTAAAGAGGTTTAAAAAAGGTTAATAGACGCATGTATTGAAATGGATGTGCTAATGGACACAGATAGCATCTTTTTAAAAAAAGTATGATATTTTAAACAGAAATAGAACTCCAGCATCATAAATAGATTATATGGTTTCCTACTATATTTTCTCTGAAGGTCTTAAACAAGGGTGGATTATTTCGGATCTCTGTTCTCCTTTCTTTTCAACTTGGCTGAGACTTTTTTTTTTATCTGCCCTTTAACAGGGGACAATTGAAGGAGTTTTAAGAAAAAGGCAAGAGATAGATAGGAGTATAGGAGTGAAGTAAAACTGAGAAGAAAGAGAACCGGGAAAATACTTTGAAGAGGTATACAAGAGAACAAATCTCTTCTCGGGCATGTTTTATCTTCCTTTTCAAAGTTCCCATTCACATCTTTAGGTCTGCATCACCCAGAAAGTATCCATTACAATTGGATAAGCAGACAACCAAAGTTATACTCACTAGACTTAAATCAACTACTATGGTAATGAATTTGACACAGATACAACACATTTTGAAAATTATTACAATAGGTTATCTGGTGCTCTGTATTTTTCTTTTGTATGATGGAATGTAAGAGCCTTTGACTACCCAGAAAAGCTGCACTGGATGATTCTATTCAAATTCAGAGAAAAATGACAGAGGAAAAATAATTTCTTTATTTTCATCTCCATGGCATAGACCTCTCCCATATCTTGGGACAGATTTGTCTTACACTTCCACCCATCTTGCTATAATTATGTCCCTAATGCATTGATCTCTGGAGGGTCAAGAAAACATTCAGGGCTGACTACTCCTAGGCCACCTCCATATGATAGAAGCCCAGTAGAGTTTCAAAAATATTACCTGCCAAAGAACATTTTTGCAATAGGAAACAACTGCAATAAAACTATTGAGATTAATTGATTACTCTCCATTTTTACTGAGCTCCGCTTATCTATAATTTTAAATCCTAATAAGCATTGATAAATTGATATAAGTAAAAGTATGGAACATTCTTTCACATCTACATTACATACAACACAGAAAACCAAGTATATATCCTACCAGATTAGTAAACTAAATACAGATAAAATAGAACCACTGTTCATTGACAGGTCCATGCATTTTTCCTAGCAAGGTTTTTTAGAAATGGCTTGCCACTGTGTTTTTCCTAGGACTGACAGAAAGGATTGACCTAAAGACACCCAGCTGGTTTCTCGCCGGAAGTAGGACTACAACTCACAGCCTCCTGCTTTCTAGTTTGGTGCCTTTAACCACCACCCAAATTGGTTCTCATTGTTACTATTGAAGGCATGAGGCACTTAAGCAGGATAGCCTCAGCATATATGCTGACATAGATCAGAAGATCAAGATTACCATCTCTGAGATCAACCTAGCTAGTGCAGGAAGAGAAACTAATAAACAGCAGATTGAACTGTACACTAATATGATTTCTACTTTATCCTGAGCACCCACTTTCAGATGCATACAATCAAACTAGTGAGATAAATATGCATTAAATAATACAGATCTGCAATCAAAAGGGTTTTTATGTGCAAAGCTTCTACATATCACATGGTTGTGCCGTCATTTTGAATTCTTTAGCCCCTCCCTCTGGATACCCCTGAAAGTGATATATAAACACTTTTACTAAACGATTTATCAGTCTCCATAATACAAACCAGATCAGCATATGTACTCATTCATAATCAATTTTGCTACTAATTGATTTGGCACTGAACACAAGCACCATCAGAGTTTAAGTTAGCTGAATTGGGAAAGTCTGAAATGGCCTTTCTCTATAGCATATTCCAACCTGATTATCATAACCCCAAATTCTTAACCAGACTACATTTTGACATCTGCTAATTAGATAGATATTCAATTAAATTATATTTTGAAACCATGAACTTCTTGCTTATGCCTTGAAATTCACTAGATGGAGCTCTAAGGTATCAGGGAGTCCTCCCAGGAGACTAGGCTGAACATTTTCAGTGAGGTAAGTCAGCCATAAACTCACAAGTGTTCCTTTGTGCATTTTTGCACCAACATAGAGAATAATGCAGAAGAGAAAACATTTGAAAAGAAATAAAATAACAATCTACTCTTGTATTACCAAGGAGAGGTTGAAGCATTTGGAATAGTGTCTTGATATATAGACAGAAATATAAATTAATACAAGAATATGTTCAGTATATACATCTCTAAAATGTTCAATTTACTTTGGAAATTGTTAATGTAATACAAGTACTCTTAAAACATTTTTTTCAAGACATCCGTGTAACAGAGGATCATTTTATTCTATTCTATTTTGCCTGTCACAGCTTCTATTTTAAAAAAAAATATTTCCCAGCATATTTCTAAAAATAAAGTAGTCATATATTCCAGCGTAGAAAGTGCCAAAAAAAAGAGGGAAAGAATGAAAAGCAACAGAATGCGTGTCCATTTTGGTAGCATTTGGACCCAGGGCTATTTAAAAGACAAGTGCTTGTTTGAAGTCTCTCTCCTTTACTTGACCTAGAATTATTTTATTGATCAATGGTCAATGAAACTAGGCAATTCCATATATCCTCATTAAAATTAATAAGAATAGCTTGTTAACATGGCAGAAAATTTAAAATATGCCCCCCCCTTCCTTTTAGGTCTCTCCAAATGTTATGGAAATCTAGTGGCTGGTATTAATGGTAATGACCCAAAGCAAGTGGAAAAGGCAGCAGCTCCAGCTTAGATGAGCCTGAAGGCAAAGCAAAAAAAAAAAAAGAATAGAAAAAGTTTTCTTTTAGTCTGCGCCATGAGGGGGGAAGGGGAATCCCTCTTAGTGTTGTCAAGGAGATTTGCTGTTGAGTTTCTGGACTGTGCGGCTTCAAAGCCCTCTGCCTTTAGCCTGTAAGGAGCATTTTTTTTTTTTACAAATCAGGCTGTCACTGAAACCTAAGGGGAGGGGGGGGCAGAAGTTGAAGAGCCCTGGAAAATAGGAGTGGTCCAATTCTAAATCCCATAGAAAGAGACCAACTGGATCTGAATAGGAGTCCTTGATGTGACATTTAGCCTACAAAACCAAGGAAAATGAACATAGTCTGATTGTGGGAATCTGCTTCAAAAGAAAAAGGCAGGCAGGCATCTCTGGAGTCAGGAGAGGATGGGAGCTCGGCGTGTTTGATTAGGAAAATGCTCTTGTCCTTCCAAGGTTGGCTTATGAAGGCTTTTTACATCCCCAAAGTCTTTCCCACACACGGGTGCCCACTTCTGCCACTTCTGGTCCTTCAGCCTCACGTGGCTTGGGGGTTTTCTGTGCCAGGAAAAGCATCTTTTCTTGATATCAAAAGATCACAAAAAAGGGAAGACTTGGGAAAAACAACCCCAGTTGGCAGGAACTGGGATACTCCAAGCCCAGAAACTGGGTTACTCTTACTATGCTCTCACTGGGTTGTCAAGCGAAGGAGGAACAAACACCTCACAATCTCCTAAAGGGGCTGGAGCTCCAACTGCAGGGTCACACAACCACCATGTTGTTGATGTTTATGACCGCTCTCCTCCCCCCCCCCCCCCCCCCCCATCCCGCAGCTCCGGCAATCAGAATAACAGAATGAAAGGCACCTTGCCTGAGGCTAAAGTCCTCCCTGGTGGGATTAAGGCCACTGAGTTTCATGCTGCATTCAAGAACTTCTCTTCCCCTCCCCTTTCTTGGGGACTGGCATTATTTCTCTTAAACGTGAAGGGGGGGGGGAGGCGGCACCTTCCTCCTAACCTAATGATTAAGTCCTTTCTCTTCAGCTTGTCCCGAGGAAGAGTTAATTGTCTCCCTCTCAGTCTGTGGCATGCAAAGGATTTGTCTCTCCCCCCACTCCAACCAGCGGGGTGCATCTGTCTGCGGCTAGCCCTCAAGACTGCAGGTCTCCGTCTTGTTCGGGTGCGCGGAGCGTCCCGTCCCGTCCAGGCCTCCGAACGAGGCGGCATCACACAGGGAGAGAGACCCAGACAGCGGCCGTCCGCTCCTCCCCCTCCCCCCTCCCCCTCCCCCGAGGAGCGATTGGCATTCCGCCCCTCCGGTCCCGCCCACCGGGCTGCCCCTCTGCGAATCAGCGGGATGCTGTCAGCGCGTCAGTGTCTGTGGCTGCCCTCTGCCAGCCCGGAGCGCGTCTTCTTAGCCAAAGAAACCCCGCAGGTTGCGCGGAATCCCGACCCGGAGCATGGGGACTGGTGACTTTGCGCGGCGCTTGTGTTTGACTCTGGCTCTCCTCCACCTTGACAGGTTTGCCGGCGGCAACGGGGTCCCAGGTAAGAGAAGCGCGAGCTGTCCGGAGCTCGCTTTCCTCGCCCTCTCCCCTTCTCCTCCCGCGCACCAGCCCTGGCTTGCCCTGGGAGTCTGGGACGGAGCGTCGGCTTGCCTTTCTGATCCCGGCTGTTTCCCTGGATGCCACGAAAGGGCGACAGGGGCTGGGTTTTTTTTTCCGGGGGAAGGAGGGTGCAAGGGGGCTGAAAAGTTACGTTGAGCGTTTCCAGGGTGGTTTTCTGTGGGTTTGTGGTCTCTGTCCCCGAAAGCCTGAAAAGTTCATTTTTAGATGCCCTCCGCAAGAAGAGGACAAGACGACCCTTAGAATGAAATGGTGTTTAGGCCAACCTGTCTAGACAGAAAAGTATAGGAGTTACCCTGCATCAATACAAGCCATTAATTACAGAGTGTATTAACTTCAATTTATTTTCTGGGTTTCCCAGCCAGCTTTTTCCTTTCAACCCAACTTCCACAGGATTTCCTTATTACTTTTAAGATATTGTATGTTTAAAGATGTAGTTACCGCTTTGATTCGGATTTTGAGTTTGGCAGTTAACTATTAAATGGGATGTGTGAAGCAATGGTAATAATAGACTTGATTCTCCGCCTTTTCATTTCAGAGGGGACTGGTAGTTTGTTCAGCCTCTATCTGGGTTTGGGCTGGGGGGGGGGGAAACGCCCTTCCTTTTCTAAGCAAAATATTGAGAGATGTGCCCACACATGTGAGATTTTAATCCACTGATTTTGATGTAGAAACATGTGCAAAGTGACTTGAAAAGACAAGCCACCATTACCTCAAGCCTTTCAAGTGAATGGTGACTTTGAAATTCTGTTGAAAGAGGTAACATTATTGAAAGCTGCTTCTTTATCACGGAAGAAGCTACCCACTGGTTTAGGGATTTCTGCTTGATCCACTGGGCTGGACTTGACTTTTGTTCAATTAGTCCCTGCTGAAGAGGGCAAATTTCCCCCCTTTTCTGCACCAAAGTGAGAAAACTTCAATTATTTAACTTCCAAGAGAGCTTAATCAAGATAGGTACTCCATCTTTTAGTAATTCTCATTCTTCCATATTCTGAATAGTAAACCTTTTCTATATACGGTACTAAAATGTGCTTTTGAATTTACTTTGGGGAGATTCACCAAGTATCTCAGCTGTCAGCTTTAGCAAAAAAAAATCAACAAAATTATATTTGTCTCTTTCTCTAAGAAAAGTAGGTAATTTTCCTAGAAATGAGTAGAGTGGGTTGGCATGTTCGAGCTGACACTGGGCATTTCCACATGTGACATGCAGATGTCCTTTGGTTGTTGTGAAATGTACCTTTTTTTAAGGAAGGCTTCAACAAGGGTGTGCAGAATGTGATCAAAATCAGGATGGTAGCCACAACGGTATAATAAAATCTCCACATGCACAAAATGGACAGAGCTTCAGTGGCACTGTTGCAACCACTGTGTTTTCTCCCTCTCCTTGGGTCTAGCTGTCACTTCTGCTGATCGTGATGGGAACAGAGGCCTTTTTGAGTCAAAAGTATGAAATTTATGCAGTTGAGACAAAAAAAATTATGAACTGTGGATCTCCTACCTGAGGACAGACTAGATAGTGACCTCTCCCTCCCTCCCTCCATCTCCCTCCCCCTCTCTCTCTTTCTCTCCTTCAAATCCCCAAGCAAATTTACTCATCTTTGTGGAAGCAAGTAAAATAAAGAAAAAAAGAAAAGAACTGGTGCTATTCCCCATCCTCCCACACAAACATTTTGATAGAGAAGGACAAACTCTATTCTCCCAACATATTTGGGCAAAGGAAAGTATTGTCTGTCTCTTTATATGTCTGTGCTAATAATCTATGGTTCTCAGATAGTTTACCCAAAATAACGGTTCCCCTCCTCCCTATACCTCGTATCTTTCCCTTTGCAAAATTCTCTGAGGTGCAGCAACAATATCTGGTTATTATTGCTGCCTCTTCACAGCTGCTCACCCTCTCTTCCTTGATGCTTGAAGGAGGCTTGTTTTTTTTCATTGGGGCTTTTTTGAAACAATGAGTGTGAGGCTTTTAAGCTAACAATCAAAGTAGTTTTCATTCTAGGGCAGATTTTCTTGAGGTCTTTATATTTAAGTGGCATAAAATAAATCTACCCAAGGATGGTGCAGGTGTCTTGCATCCCCCCTTTTCCTCTCCTTGCCCTGTCCATAAATAGTATTAATCAAACTCCTATTTTTTGTTAGCCAATTGCTAGATATATTATTATTCATGGTTTCTATGAGTCCCAGATGGGCCGATTGACATTTTGGCCACAATCAATAGTTGTTTGCCACTTTCTTCCCTAAACACCAAACTGATTCCCATGGAAAATGCCCTTCCAGAAGACCAGATGCTTCTAGCCGTGATTGGCTTTCTCTAAACAAGCCTTTAAAAAAAAAAAATCAATGTTACAAACCCAAAAAAGAAAATTGATGAATTTTCTTTTAGTTCTTTATTTATTAGATATTGAATAGGTCGACCTTACTTCATTATTTTTTCTACACAATATGGCCTTTTTAAAATAAAGTGTTTTTTTTTTCCAACATGAGCAATTATTTTTCCTGTTGAAAGTAAGGGCTAATGTAAGGTTAATGTAAAATTATCCATCTATTTTTAACACCTAAATGGTGAAAATATTCAGAAGGGTTATTAGTTAAAATACATTGGGGCAATATGTGTTGAAATATTTTGCTAAGAAAACTATACAGATATGTCCATGAAATTACTGAGAGGTTAATTTGACTCAATGTACTCTGCCTTTATTTTTAAAACATTTTCTAGTCCACAAACAACACACAATACACTATAGAGCAGACATGTCAAACACAAGGCCCGGGGGCCGGATGCGGCCCGCGAAGTGGTTTCATGTGGCCCGCGAAGCCATCCTGGAAACAGTGAGGGAATGGCCCCCGCTGCCTTGGCCCTGGCCCAGGCCGGCCGGGAGCCAATGTACAATTTTGTGGTGGCCATCTATGCTGAAACGCATTCAGTCTTAGCTCCACAAGGCCGTCTGGAAACAGCGAGGAACCAGCCCCTGCCGCGTCGGCCCTGCTCCCTGGGTGCATGCTGGGGAGGCTCCTCCAGTGGACCATGCCTTGGCACTTGCCCTGGTCCCACCCCCTTCTGCCAGAGACCCTCAGATCTGTCCCACTCCTGCCCAGGCCCCCACAGGCCCCCTTGACACGAACGATGTAGAGCTGGCCATGCCCACCCAGTAGGCCACACCCACTCCATCCATGCCCACTCAGTAGGCCGCACCTACCCTGGCCACACACCCCCGCCCCCCCCAAGGGCAACCACAATGCTGATGCGGCCCTCAATGAAATTGAGTTTGACACCCCTGCTATAGAGCTATGCAGTGCTTTGAACTATAAGACATACTTTACAGTATGTAGATGCAGCCCTTATCTGCATTTCTTTAAAATTACTGTGTCTTTCCCTGAAAGCACATAGCTTCAGCAGCTATCTTATGGGTTTGGAAAAAGGTACAGCTCTGCAGAGAGTTGCAGAGAGGGTTTACACTCAGATACCTGCTCATCCTGAAGCATGGTTTTGGAATAAAATACAAAGTCTTGTACAACACTGCTCCATTATGTTGCATGGTGTCAACAGGGATTGACATTTGTCATTTTGAAGAGTCATACCGGGGCTAACATTTATTTAGGGCACTTCATTCCTTTTAGTCTGGCAGGTTCATAAGAGGGATCAAAATGCAAAGCAAAATGTTTTAGTAGCCTAATGGTTAAAAACTGTCATCTCGAAATACTTAGTGGGAAAAAAAAGATGAAACAATGAAAGATTCTAGAGGAATCTCTTGTGTGAATGAGATGGCGATCACTAAATTCAGTGTAAACAAACAAACAAACAAACAAACAAAACATTCTCTAGTTTAGCTTGGGAAGATGAGCCTGACCTAAATACATTATTAAACCACCTGACAATAAATAAAAGATTGTATGGAAGCCACAAATCACTCATTTCTCCTTATCCATAGAAAAAAGGAAAAATGAATTTCTTTTATTAAAGATAGAAAGAAGATTCAAGGATCATCCCCACCCTAACATTTAACCTTAAAGAACCTCAAATCCATCAGCAAATCCAGTGCCAGTAACATTTTAGTTGTTTAGAGAAAGAACTGATTCAATGACTGAACTCACAAATCACCCTAAACCGTGATTTGGTTAGTCTTTTTCATAAACACTGGGTGGATTTGTACAAGCAAAGTTAATTACATTTATGGCTTAACTATGGTTTCAAGCCTCAGTAACTCTTGCTGGGTAAGCTGAAATTGCGTCATTATGATATATAGCCGATTCTTCCAGCACGAAGAAAAAAATGTTAGTTTATTCTGGGCATCCCTTCTATATTTTCTTCATTCTAGTCTTTATTATAATAACACCAACATTCACATTGTTCTTTTAAACTTATCAGATTTACCCGCATAGAGTTTAATTGTGAATGAAATCACAATTCTTTGGAAAAGACATGTCGTTCTTTTGGAAATGATATATTTCTTGGTCAAGGGACAAAAGAGGTAGAGCAGAAACATCGTGTATGATAACAGCCCTGTATTTCTCTCCAATGAAGTTTTTTCACCACATAATGTAAGTTTAGATTTGCTAAGAATATGGAAGGAGAGGAAGAGGAGGTTTTTTCCTTTTTGGGGGGGGGGGGGAATGAAATTTGCCTTAAAGTCAGGGGCCCCCAGGGTCAGTGGCGCCTGTAAAACAGGAGCAGAGGTTTGGTTTCAGGGTCACTTCTTCCATCTTGACTTTCTGCACGGCCATGAAACAGGAAATTTGACACCTCTGGAATTTTGAGTGCATCTTTTGAACTCTTGTCCTAAAATGGGATCTAGGATGGTTGAAGGTGAAATCCACCAGGGTCTGTCTTGAGCCTAAATGTGATCTCAGAAGCGTACGCTCCACTTAAGGCAAAATTCGTTTTTTGTAATTAAAAGGAACTTTTATCACGTTAGGCAGGGCAAGGAGTGTAGGAGAATCACATTAGCACGCTGTCCGCTTTGGGAATGAATAATAAAGAGCCAGAAGCTCAAACCGCCCTGTTAGAAAAGTAGGGCTTATTGGGGGAATACGTTCCAACAACAACAACAACAACAGAAAGGAATAAAGTGTATAAAACTGCATAAAATGTGACAAGTAGCAGAAAAGCAGCATTGTTCTTTAACTGCAATCCCTGTAGCAAAAGAACCAGGTTAATTTATTTATTTATGCTCTGCTTATTGCTTGCAGAGCCTGGAGGTGTTGTGATTCTCGCTGTGCAGAAATGTAGTCTTATGTAACCCTTGGCAATACAGCCGAATGATCTCCGTTCCTTATATCTGCATACATTTAGAAACCCCGGGGAAGATGAACACGAGAGGTTCTTTTTATAGACTATTTTGACCATATGGCTAGAAAATAGGATTTTCATGTGGTCACAAATATGTCTGCTGTGAGTTGCCACCAGAGACCTAGGTTAAGAACAATGGCTCTTTGGAGGGCACTAATGCACACAGCTTGAAGCTATTAAAAGTGGCTTTCATACAGCGCTATTAATATATATCTGTATATAATGCTGCTACCTGCTATGAGAAAAGATAAAGTGTAGAGATCTTTACCTGTAGACTTCCAGGACTCATCCCAGATATTTTCCTGGGAGGAATATGACGGTGATTGGCATCCTTTCAGGAAGATTTTTTAAACTTCCCAGTCTATACCACTACCCAGGATTTCCTGATGGCACTCCATCCAAGTACTAACAAGATCTAATCCTCTTGAAGAGGTATATTTCAGTAACACACCTTAGCCAGATGAAGAAATTTCATCCCAGCTATTTTCCTTTCTTTCCTCTCTGTCTTTTCTGGGATTGTCCACTGTCTCTCCATATATTGCAGTCAGGAAAATAATGTTGTTTTCCCTGCAGTGATAGAAAGGGACTCTCACTTTTATGCTGTCTACATTTTACACTCTCTGTTGTGGAAATACAGCATAAATGCTAATTGCCGTTATCTTTCCAAAACAAGAATGGGGAAAAAAATCATGAATATTTCAAACAATTCCTACCCACACACACACACAGACAGAAAACAAAAAGCAGAGACCTGGAGGAAAGGCAATATAATCAAAACTTTTCTTGCTTTTATGTGATAAACTTTTGAAATCAGAAAAAAATAGCTAGGTGCTAAAAGTCAAAGCCTTCTCTTACAGTCTTATTTATTTCCAGCTCAGGAAACTGCCATTTTCTTGGTGGGTCAGCTGGCATCAGAGAGAGTGACTGGCCCAAAGTCCCCTATGTGTTTCTGTGTCAAAGGGAGGATTTTAACCTGGGTCTGCCCAATTATAATCCAACACTTGAACCAGTACACCCCATCGGCCCTTTTGTGATTGGACATTTACCTTCAAATATAAAATTTGCTGAAAGAGAATTTACATTAGATGGTGTTTCCGGCATTTGCATCTCTCAAAATATACTGTTTAAGAAATTATCTCACATTTGGCATCATTTCTAAAGGCCAAACTATTAAAAGACAGAAGATGTCAGCTTCTCTTGATTAGGAACAAAGGACAAAGCTTATGCGATGAAGCTCTGGCTGACATTGAGCAAACTAAATAGAGTTGGGCATGATTAACACTTGATCATGGGGGACCTCTAAGAAATCCAAAGGCTGTAGGCTAGGCCGTGATGAAGTACTTTTTTTTAACCACACCTTTGCTTCTGTCTGTTTGTATCACTCTGAGCTGGACTGAGATGCCTAGTTGAGGGACATATTTGGGATGTCTTTCCTAAATCAAGGAGTTTCGTCTGATAGCTATGGAAAACCCACTGCAAACATTAAGTTAGATTTGGTTTTGCCTGGGATGACCCTAGCTCAGTTATGTTGTTTCACTAGTTCTCCTCAAGGTTGTCGTGAAATCCCTTACTATTTTTTTACTTTCTTTAAAAAAATGTTTTGTTGCACAGATGCTGATGAATGTACAGAAGGGACAGATGACTGCCACATTGATGCAATTTGTCAGAACACACCTAAATCATTCAAATGCATTTGCAAGCCAGGTTATAAGGGAGAAGGAAAACAGTGTGAAGGTAAGATTAGCTGCTCTTCTACTTTGGCCTCTATCTCCTCTGAAAAGATGCTGGTTGATGCTAGCTAGCTTCTGGTTAATCTCAGATTGTGATGGTTTGTTAGGAAGAATGTCCTCCTGCTCTTGATTATTGTTGAGCACTTGAACTTCTCCTCCTCCTCCTCCTCCTCCTCCTCCTCCTCCTCCTCCTCCTCCTTTTATTATTATTATTATTATCTCACCTTTATGTGTTTGTGTACTTTTTTCTACCACAACCCTTTGAGATGGTTTGACTGACAGAGTGAGTGGCCAAAAGTCACCCAGCCAGTTTCATGCCTTAAGAGAGGTCTAGAACTCACAGTCTCCTGGGTTTCAGGCCAGCACCTGTTCATTACATCACACTGTCAGTGCTACTTGGCATGCCTTAACTGGAAGATAGAGTTCAGATCCTGGGAAATAATTGTCCCATTCTACTTTGTCCTAGTCTGGCAAGTCAAAAAGGATATTGAGAAATGATACCCAGTTGATGAGGGATCTCAAAACCAAATTCTACGAACAATGTTTAATTGTTCTTGGCATGTTAGACTATAAAAGAGACAACCGAAGGGAGATATGGTAGTAGTCGTCAAGCATTTGAAGGGTTGTCATATAGAAGAGGCAGTAGACTATTTCCCCAGAGAGCTGGGTCCAGAACAAATGACTTAAAACTGCGAGGAAGAAGATTCAGGCTAGACATCTTGGGTCTAGGATAACTCGCCATGGCCGACTCGCTGAGGCCATCTTGCCATGGCCATGTTTAATTTAATAATGTCAAACGAAACAGTGGTGGATAACATTTATCGCCTTGAGTTATCCCACGTGGAATTGTCCATGGCGAGTTGTCCTGCGATGAGTTGGCCATGGCAAAATGGCCGGGGCCAATTGTCCCATTCCGCTCTCCCTGACTATATGAGCTCCCAGCCAATGGAAGAAGTTGCCATATAAGTTTTCTGCAGATTTAGGGGAGATGGTCAATTTTCTGAGATCCTGTAATGGTACCTATACTGAACAAGATCATTTTATGTCCTAGTTCTTTGATTTTAACCATAATCTTTTCATAAATATATTCAGGAAAAAAATCATGCAACCAACAGTGTTTGCTTGGACTCACTTTAAATACCTGTTGCTACATTTATATTCTTGTCCCATAATATTGGACGTTTTCCAACATTCTTGCAGAAATGAGACATACTATTTTGCATAGAGACATAGTGCATGTTTTTACGTAATTTCCTTTTCTCTACATGAGAAGAAGAAATTACTTCTCTACAATTTAGACTCTAAACTTTGTTGCCAGTTCATGAGAAAAGTCTAGAACATCATCTTTCATCCCTCACTCAGAGTTGCTGTTCAAACTTCTCAACCTTAACCCTAACCTGTAAACATAGCAGAATTATATACTTTTTTTTAAAAAATGATATTTCACACATTACCTAATGTTGTGCAAGATATTACCACGGGGCATAATATATATATTGTAGTCTATATTTTCCTAGAACATTGAAAACAGTGAAATTTTTCTTAATTGCAATTCTTTTAAACTATGATAAATCACTGAAATTCCATCTAGCAAACAGCAATTATTCACCTTACCTTCAAGAGTTTTGTTGCAGTGTTTGATGTGAAATGAGTGCCCAGGGCTTGTCTTGATCCCAAGTAGGCATGCCGAAGTATGCTTTGTAGGTCTTGCACATCTTAACAGACACTTTCACAGAATATTTTCTCACTCTTGTCTTGACAAACTGTCCATGTACATAGCAAAATGCATCTGCTGGGTGCAAGCAACCTCTTGTATGAATCAAATATTGCTATTCACTATTCTCTTACTCAGCAGTTAGACAAGAAAATGTTGGTTTAAGGCACCTGTATTTTTTATACTTCTATGGATACTACTGGATAGTCGCAGAACATGCTAGAAAGTTCTAAAAGATTCCAGAAAGTTCTATAAAACTCTGGCCAATTCTAGAAACTTCTGGACAGTTCTCACAGTTCCAGAATATTCTGGACATCTACTCAGCATTTTATGTGAATTGAGAATGTTCTTGAAAACAGATAAATTTCAAAATATCATTCTCCTGTCCTCAGAGGTAAAGTTTTTGTGGAACAATAGCTAGTTTCTATTTATTTTAGGCATAAGGGATTAGGAAAACACACTTTGTACCCAGAAACAAAAATTGAAATTTATTACATGGTGTTATCCTTTTTCTCTATGGTTCCCTCTAGTCAACTTTCCAAGTCCTCTGTTATCACCTGTTTATTATCCAATACAGAAAACCTTCTCGCAGGAGGATTTAGACATAAACATAGAATCATAGGGCTGGAAGAAACCTTGGGGGTCTTAAATGTTTGGAATTCTAATCTTAATTTCTTTAAACATACCCTTTTGCTATCCTTTAGAGAGCTAAGCTGCTTCAGAGTCATTTTATCCAGTGGTTTAGTACTTGCTAATTTTGTTTGTTTTGAAATACATCGCCCCAAACTGAATTTGTGCAAACAGGTGATGGTCAATTTCATTCACTTTGAGTATTGTTTTAAAGTGTATATGAAAAAATATAAAAGGTAAGCAATATGTAGACAGGATTATAGATCAAACAGATTTGCTTAGATAATTCAAATGGCCTAAAATTTCATGCTGAAAAGATACTTAAGGAATGTTATGTGTATTCACATATGTAAAAAGATAGATGAGCCTCCAGTTGTGTGAGCATAGCTGCCATCTTGGTTTTTTGATCCTCTTGTGAAACTCCTACTTAATAGAACAGGAATAAATTTACATAATGCCCTTTCAAAGATTACACCCATTTTTAACACCAACTCATTTAATTAGACATTAATACTATATATTAATGTCTAATTAAATAGCTTGTTGTCAGAAATGGGTGTAATCTTTTTAAAGGCATTATGTAAATTTATTTTCACACATTTATTTAAATTTATTTACACAATGGCTTCTAATCTAACATAACTCACTGCAGCCATTATGTCTGATCCATCCAGGATCAAATATCCTCAACTGATTTTTAATAATGAAAATTTTCCTTAGAATTTTAACTAGGATCTTTCCATAAAATTGCATTTCATTCCCCAAAGTCATAGATCTCTGTTGTAAATATCTCCACAGACTTTGTTGTTCAAGGAATCTTTCTACAAATTGAAACACAACCTCTTTTGGCAGTTGTCTTCTGGTTGAATATAATAAGTCTATTCCATAGTCACCATTAGTTTTCTTAAGAAAGTTCAGTTCACCACTGATCCATTCTGTCATTTCTAAGCCTTTTAAATTCATGTCCCTTTCCGCTTGCTCCAACGAGCGTGCAATTCTCAAAGAAAGCTCCTTCTCCTTCAATTCTGTCAGCAACAAATTGACTTTCAATCCACCTAATTGCAAGTCTGATTTAGATGCTGTTGTCTGTAGCTGAGTGTTATCCTTAGGTTGATTTATAACTGTTGTCAATTCATCGAACCTTTTATTCTAAATGTTCTTTTAGAGCTTGAAAAGCATTTTTTAAAGGCTTCCAAGAAGGTATTGACATTTACATTAATCTGGCTCTCATTTTCTTTTGTATCTCTTTTTGTGGGCATTATAAACAATATATGATATATAATGTACAAAATCCTTAATCTATTGTTTTCATTTTTAGTATAGTCTAATTCTCTTTTAATTGCTGGACTTTCACATTGAAATGTAGGTAATTCCTCTTAAGTACAAAAGAAGTAGATATTCCATAATAAAATGACCGCAGAAAGAATTAAGATAATATTTCCCACAATAGAGAATGAGTGGAAAAAAAGAAAAGTTCCTGTTTCTTTAAGAAGAAAGAAAAAGACCAAAAATATACACAAAAGCAAAACAAAGCAACATAGTTTCCTTAAAAAACTAGTAAAATACAAAATCCTTGCAGTAGAAATCTGATATGAATGTAAATTAGATCAGATCAATTTCATTGGCAAGGGGAAAGTTTTTAACACCATTGACTTCCATGCGGCAAAATGTGAAGTGTTTCACAACTCCAAGATAAATTGATTAAAAAAAGGTAAAAAATTCACATTTATAACCTAGCAAGAGTATAAAATAAGCCAACATTCAACCAGATGGTTGACAGTTAAAGAGGTAACAAAAAACAAAAGAAAAAGTCAAAATGTGATGTTAAAACCTAAGGCGCGCCTAAAAACAAAACATTGACAGGAAAAGATGGAGACCCAAAGCTCCAATCGCTCTTACCAAGAATTACAGTTGTCAATCCAAGGGTCATCTTGGGTCATTCCTAGTTGCTGCCTTTCAAATCTGGGAAGAAAAATGCCAAAGAACTGGCTTTAGTAACAAAATCAGTTGTTCGTTGGTAGGAGAGAAAAAATCGCCTCACACTCAGTGCATCAATTTTGGGAAGACTCCTGGTGTTGATTTTTGAAACCTCCAAGTGGCGGTTTCCTTTCTAGTTGTTAAGATGGGTAGGAGTGTCCTTCTTGCCCCCCTTGTTGTGAGCAGATGTGCTACAAAATAGGGAGATGCATAGATCAGGGCTCCCCAACCCCCGGTCCATGGATCAGTACCGGGCCATGGCATACCAGCAACCGGTCTGCACAAACAAGCAAAGCCCCATCCGCGAGATGCAGGTTTTTTCCGGTCCACAGAAAAACGTCTCTCCACGGAACCAGTCCCTGGTGCCCAAAAGGTTGGGGATTTCTGGCATAGATAGAAAAAGCCCCATCAAACATGTCAGATTTACAACCAATTGTTTTCTAGTTAATTCCTACTACTTGATTACTTTATTAGGAGATAATCTAAAAGTACACAGGCACACACAGCCACTCTTGTGCACACAATATACCTATCAAAAAGGAAGTAAAATAGAAAAAAAAAGCCCTCTTCTATACTAGCTACGTGGATAAAACGAGGTTGGGAAATTCCAAAGAATCCAATCTTTGCCAGGGCAAAAATTCTTTTTATACTTTTTATTTATTTTTATTTTTTTATTTTTTTAAATGTTTATAAAGGGCATCCTTCTTTGATACTCGGTGCTGGTCAATGATAATTCTCACAAGTTTTCAAAAGTTTCTCCGGCTTTCTACCTTTCCTGCCTTTTCCTTTTCAAGGAAACACCAGGCAATCATCATAGATTTTAGTATTCATGTTAACTACTTATTTTTTATATTTACTTTTTGTTTGATATTATTAACTTGTTATATTCTGTTTCTGTTTTATGCTCTTTTGCTTTCTTAAATGTTGCTAGCCAAATGTTGAGTACTCTCCTGAACAAACAGATGAAATGTAATATCAGGCAGGCAGGCAGGCAGACAGACAGATAATGTTCACAAATATAGTTGTTCAAATACATGTTCTATAAAAAAAAATTCATAGCCAAAACTGTTTATTCTGAATCCTCCAAAACTTGTGATTGATTCCTAGAAGAAGGAGCTGCATACAATCTTTCCAATACATTTTAAGTTTTTTACTTGGGAGAAACTAGATGAGGAAGGATAATATTTTCCTATTCCAACTCTTTGAATAACAGGGAAATATGAATCTACATCATGTAGCTTTTTTATTTTTGCTTAATCATGCTTTAGTAGTCTTGCCAAGGGTCTACATGGATTCCTGATTTTCTGGCAACTGATATAGGTTTTATGTGAGGCTTTTTTATTATTATTATCATTTCTAGGATTAAATGATAAAAGTGTCTGTATGAGGAAGCAGTGTCAGCCAGCTAGTTTTAAAAGGAGTGTGTGTGTGTGTGTGTGTGTGTGTTCAGAATCAGTGTCAGAGCTGGGAAGATCTAGCAGTGATCAGTAGTCTGCGGTTTTCACTAGTAGAGTTGCCTATTGGTCATTGATGTTGGATGACTTTCCTTACCCAACCACTGTTCTCTCCTGATGCTGGTTTGTTGACTGCCTTCTCTAATAACTCCCATTCTATGCAGATAATACTCTGGCACAGTGTTTCTCAACCTTTGCAGCTTCAGATGTGTGGACTTCACTCTCAGAATTCCCAGACAGCCTTGCGCGTGGCAGTGCTTACCTAATGCCAGCTGACTCAGTTGCAAGGTATCATTGGATCAGATATGGACAGAGTCCAAGAGAGCAGCAGAAAACCTGGGTGCCCTGTGTGCCTTCATGTGCAGTGGAGATCCTTGGGCTATCCCTTTCTCTTCCAGCCTGCCCCACAGTGGCAGGTGTCCTCAGCATAGATTTAGCTGCAGTTCAAGCCAGTTGCCAAACCTGGAAGATGGGAAGCCCTACACTCCACAGGGAAAAACAGGAGTTTATGTGCAGGGTGTTGTCAAAATGGCAACCACAAGAATGCACTTGAAACTCTGCTACTTTTGAAATATGCAATGCATATTAAAAAGACAGGAGGTGCCTCAACAATGCCTTTGTGGCTGCCATCTTGACTTTCCCCCCCAACACGCTGCAGACAGTGGAGGTGATATTCAAGTTGTTCCTCCAGTGTTTCCTAATATTCACTCTCATCTTCCTGGAGAATTCAATACACGTTTCCAGAGGAGGGAAAGTGCTTAGAAACCCTTACACAGTTAGAAACTCAGTTTCTAGTCACACAGATGCATGTGTGAATCCTTTTCCAACCTTTGTATAGTCCTTGGAAGAATCTCAGTGCTATGGAACGCTGTGGAAAAGCTGACTTGGGCTTCTGCTAAGCAGAATCAGGCATGGTTAGCAGCTGTATGAATTCCTCAAATGTCCCCAAATGGCTGACTATATTGGGAAGTCAACAGGAGTTGAGCTTGACTGAACTTTTATCTTTTTTTGTGATTTTGTGTGCCTGTCCCTTCTATAGTTTTGAGTTTTCTTCCATGTAGGCAAACGTATAAATCTGGCTAATTAGAATTCCTTTTAATTAGTGCTTGAAAATACTGTTAGAATGCATGTTACTGCACTGGGAAGATCTAAGATAAAATGTTATTTGATGGACTTTGGGGTTGTTGTTATGATATGTCAGGTGCAAGCAACCAGATACACTGGTAAATAGCTAAAGTAAGCAACTTTATTGACTTCTACCTATAATGCAAGAATCTCCCCAGACTGCTTGTCTCCTCCTGGAAAAAACTAGATAAGATTTCATGAATCTTGGGTCCTCTTGCAGCTGCACCACGACTTGAGGCTAATTCCCCACTTGACCCATCTTTCCAGCCTGGGTAGTAGTTTCCCCAAAGAAGATAATATGAACACCCACTAATGTGCATTGTCTTCACAGGAAATGTAACAATTAATTAAAAATTATGATTATCACGAAGGAAAGTAAATATACGTGTCCCAGGCTGATGATGCGAGATCGAATTTGGGTCTGTCACCAGGACCAGAATTTACTCTTCCAAGCTTTTGGACTCATGCTGGAGCCCATCTTCAGGGAACTTCTCTCTCCTGGAATATGTGCTTTGGGCTGTTCTGTGAGTCATGTTTATGTGGTGACTTCCTATTGGCTGATTGGAGTGTTGATGGCTGGTGATTGGCTGTTGTACTGCCAAGCCTCAGCTCCTAAGTATTTGATAACAGGAGTGCTGATTTACCACCAACTTAAATGACAAGGGGCCTATTTCCCAGGTTTCAATCATTTCCCTGGCTATTTTTGTACCTGCATGGCCAATGATCTTAGTAGCTACAAAATTAAATGTGTGTCCTTCTTCATTGCAATGTGAGGCTACCAATGAATTTGGGTCTCCACATCTGACCTCTCGCTTGTGTTCTTGAAATCTGGTGGTTAGCTTCCTCCCTGTTTGTCCTACATAGTCACAGGGGCAATCCATGCAAGAATTACATTGGAAGTATCTCCCGCCTCCAAATAATCTTTACCACGCATAATTTGTCCTCGTATGGTAGCCTACTTGCAGATCTTGGAAGCTGCGTTCTACTGCTTCTGAAATGTTTTTGATGTATGGCAGGATGTGCCATATAGCTGACCTTTCACCTTCTTTTTTCTTTTGTCTCCTTTCCTTTTTGTGCAGGCATCTTGTAATAAATGCTTGTGGGTACCCATTCTACTTGAATTGTTCATGTAGCTACCTCCTCTACAGTTGTTTAGCTTGCTAAGTTCTACAGTGGGTTCTCACTCTGCCATATAGTGTTCTGATGCAGCTCTTTTTGTGTGAAAGTGGATGGTTGAAACTAAGACTGCGTGGAGTGTTGGTGGCCTTACGATAAACTATGGTTTCTAGGTTTCCATCTGTAAGCCTGTTGACAAGCACATCTAAAAATGGTAATTGTCTAGCTCAGGGGTCCCCAATCCCCGGTCCGTGGACCAGAACCGGGCCGCAGCATGCCAGCAACCGGGCCGCACAAACAAGCAAAGCCCCATCCGCAGGATGCAGGCAGCACACAAAACCACGCACTCTCCGGTCTGCGGAAAAACCTCTCACTATGTAACCGGTCCCTGGTGCCCAAAAGATTGGGGACCTCTGGTCTAGCTGTTTCTTCCTCCATTATGAATTGTATGTCTGGGAAGATGGAGTTCGGTAGCATATGAAAGTCTTTCAGTGCATTTCTTTTGATGATGACAAACGTGTTGTCCATGTAGTGGCACCAAAATTTAGGTCTGTAGTTTTGAAATGCACAGTGTTCTAGTTTGTATAGGACATTTCTGCAATGACTCCTGATATTGGGATCCCATGGACGTCCCTTTTATTTGTTCATACATTTCTCTTTTGAAAGAAAGCCAATTATGATTGTCTTTAACAACTATTCGTGATGGCAGAAAATTGTCAGACTGGTAGAAAGGTACACAAAATGTTCTGGTGGAAGTCATATTATTTTGGATCTTGGAGAAGAGAGCTTATGTTACTTTCTCTGACTGTGTCTGGTATTAGAGCTATTTCTGGAATTAATTTCAATTTTGAAATCAATACTTATGCTCATATTTGGCAGTTTTAAAGGTAATATCCCCAGATGCTAAATTGGGTGTCCCACTTTTGTTCCAGTTGTACTAAAAATATCTCTATGCAAAGGCACTGCATGCAATCATAGTTTGGATTGTGTATATATTACTTTACTTCTCCACACTCATATTTGGACGCAGATATCTTTGCATTTAGTGAATGCTAACACCAAAACCAACACAGCACTTTATAAATAAAACATGTGGGTTTCTTCACTCATAAATGAAGTCAGTGTTTTTCTAAGTGCCTTTTGAATTGCAGGGCAAATTGTATTTAAACATTTAGCACAATACAGTCCATTACAAAAATTGAAGACCTGAATATTATTTACTTTAAATAATTAAAAAACAAAACAGTGAAATTTCATATTCTCGAAGGACACTGAAACTGTTTGGTCATAACTTTTTGTGCCTGTAAAACATTTTTGTGGTTTGTCTTTTTATTTTTATATTTGGCTCAGATTTGTTCTAATGTCAAGGTTTCCATGTCTCTAAACTTGGAAAGCTTTGATCATCAAGGAAGTCAACTTTCCTGCTTTGCAAACAGAGTCAAGGAGAAAAACCTTTTCTTCTCCTGTGCCCATGTGATCCAAGGAATTAATTCTACCCTCTGGAAAAATCTTAAGTACATCTGCAGCAATTTAAGGCAGAATTCTCAGTGCTGGTTTGTATGGCTAGGCTAGCTAGCAAAAGTCAAAAAAAGTCAAGATGGAAATTTTAGTTATTCAGCTGCAGCCACAATTTTAACTTTTCACGCTTCCACACTCTGGGTAGTTACATTAAAGGTTTTCTATATCTGAAAAGTATTCATATTTTGTATGCTGATCTCTGTTTAATGTCAAACCTGGCTGCAATCTAAGCTTATTCAATGCATAACTTTCTGTCTCAATATCAGTTGGCTCGCATGTAATAAAAACGTTTTGAGGAATTAAAGTAAGATATTCTGTGGAAATCCATGTTACAAAATGCAGTGTGCATGCTTTCCCCTTTATTTAGTGCCTTCTAGTGCAGGGGTGTCAAACTCAATTTCACTGAGGGCCGCATCAGCATTGCAGTTTCCCTTGGGGGGCTGGGTGGGTGTGGCCAGAGTGGGTGCGGTCTACTGGGTGGGCGTGGATGGAGTGGGGTGGGTGTGGTTTCGGCAGGCAGTGCGGCGCTCTCCTCACAGCGCCGAGAGGTTGAGCCGGGCGGTGCGAAGCTCACCAGCTTTGCACCTTGCTGCCTGCTGAAACTGGGCAGGCTGGGAGCTGGGCGGCCTCGCACTTCTTTTTGGATTCGCGATGCCCGGCTCAGCCTCTCAGCGCTGTGAGGAGACCACCTCGCTGCCTGCCGAAACCTCTCCCCCGGAGCCCATCAAGCCGGATATGTGAAGTAGGCGAGGGCCATTTGCTGGCCACTTCCAAGCGATGGTGCATTTCTTCGTTCCTCACAAAGGGTGACACCTGCCCAGCATGCACCCAGGGGGCAGGGCCAACGTGGCAGGGGCCGGTCCCTTGCTGTTTCCAGACGGCCTTGTGGAGCTAAGACTGAATGCATTTCAGCATAGATGGCCACCACAAAATTGTACATTGGCTCCTGGGTGGCCGGGGCCGGGGCCAAGGCAGCAGGGGCCGTTCCTTCACTGTTTCCAGGATGGCTTCGTGGGCCACATGAAACCACTTCGCGGGCCGCATCCGGCCCCCGGGCCTTGTGTTTGACATGTCTGTTCTAGTGGGTAGATAAGAAAAGGAAGGTAAAATTGAACCTTGGAGACCTGAAATTTAGTAAGATGCCAGGAATTCTATATATCCACACGTGATAGGTTAGCTCTGCATTAATTATGAAAAGATAGCCCATATTCTCAGCTATATCTCAGATGGATTTAGAGGCACAACATTGTGCTATAATACATTCTCTTCAATGCACAGTGAGATTTTCCTATTCATTTCAGGATTAGGACTCTGACCAATGAGATCCAGCAGGTCCACTAAGGATACACTCATCCTATCTAGAAGATCTATGGTGATCAAGACTCTTTTAGACCAAACCTGCTCTTAAACCAGGGAGAATTTTCATCAACTTCAACCAAGAATTTCTGGAGTTTAGCCACTATTATATACTCCAGATCTTAAACAAAAATGAAAAGCTTGTCACTGGCCAATGCTTATTCTATTTTTTTTTAAAGTTATTTATTCTTTATCTCCAAAAATAAAATACAAAACAAAGAAAAAGAAAAAAAACCTAACAAACATTCAACACCACCACAAACAACAACAACAACAACAAAAACTTGTGTACAAAAAAAAGGAAAAGAAAAAACCCAAATATCGAATACATCTAACATTAAACATATAAAAAAAATCCACCCGGGCTGAATGCTTAAAGATATATCAAAAATCTGATATGTTCTCCTCTGCTTACATAATAGGTCCATAAATAGTTACAAACTTGCCCATCTATATTTAACAAAAATGCTATATTACATGAATGGGTATCCCTGATGTGGAAGTCAATTTGTCTAATAATTGAATCGACCCAATGTCTGTTCACTATGGCCAATGGTTATTCAACTGTAGGATCTGAATAACTTGATTTAAACAGAGGACAACCATTTTTACATAGGAAAAAGCAACGTCCTCATGAAATGAAAAGTTGGTTATTCCAAAAAGTAACAAATCTCGCAGCTCCTCCAGAGACTATGGAAGAAAGCTTTGCAATCTGATTCAGTATCATGATATTGGAACATCCTTATTTGTTCCCATCAACATCACGGAATGGCTCCCTCCCCTTATTGGTTCTGTGATTATACTCTCCCAGTCTAATTTCACCTTTAACATCAAGAGGCCACTTTAGTTCTGTATGTGGGAAGTCAGCCCCCCAGAGAAGGAAATATTAAAAGGGCAGAAAAGTATATTTTCTCAAAGGATCTTAAAGAGGCAGAAAAGCATGCCCAGTTTTCTTAATAGCCCCAAGTCTCCCTCCCCCAAGCAGAAACCAGCTCTGTAGAAATGCAGATGTAAACCATTCAGGAAGGTTGAAGCTAGAAGATTAAGAAGACAAAGACACCTAAAATCTACATACCCCACCCAAACTCTTAAGACAGGACATAATAGGATTAACCCACAGATGCCAAAGGGCACACCCAGACTAAGGTCAGAATACATGACACAGGAAATACAAAGCCTCAAACAGGAACAGGAAGCAACTCCAAACAAAAGCCCCAGAGGGTATAAAAACCCACTCCCTATATGTGCTCTCTCTCTTTTCTTCCAGAGCCATCTTCCTGTCTGGCTCTCCTCTTCAGTAAACTACAACCTTCTTTCTAAAGCAGTCGCCATGTTGTTTATTCCCGGCTTGGACTGAACCACGATGAAGACTTTTCCTTCAACATGTGGATCTGGGATATTCCAAGGGAAAGCAAAGTTTCAGTAATGCTTCTAGTTCACAGCTAAGAGTCTGTCCATGGGCATCTAAATCCATATACCTGTAATAGAACTCCCAACTTAGCAAAGGTTAAGGGCCCTGTACAATTAACCTTGCTAGATATTGCTCTCTTAATGACAAAAGAATTGTGTGTCTCTCATTCTCCAGTTTTCCTGATAGTAAAATAAATTCAAAATACGTTGGGGGGGGGATAAAGCATATATCATTTAAGACAGGCCATTAAATGCTGAGTTATAACTAATTCTAAAGATATTAAATGGACAGTAAACTTTTCAGTGCTAATAGCCCAAACTATTCTCAAAGCTGTAACACTCTAGACAAAACTTGGAGACACTCATTCCACCCTTTTCTCTCATCAGGTTTTGTGGTACCAATAGATCAAATTGTTTAACCAAGACAGATAGTCATGGGTTTATTATTAAACTATTGGGCATTAACCAGCAAAGTAGCCAAACAACATTCAGCCTTAGACTAAAAACAGAACTTAAATCAGCTCCTCACAAAATCTATTTTGGTTTATGAAGCCCACAAATTCTGTTGAAAGTTGGGAAACATCAGTGCACCCTTTTTAATGAAGATGTATGCTGAACAGTAAGAAAACAATGTACAAGGCAAATTGACCACAGCTTAAAAGAAATATCTCTTCCACGCAAGAAGAAGCTGTTGGTTAGGAGGTGGAATGTACAAAAATAACAAGACTCAAACTTTATAGCATTATTGATTGATTTCCATTTCATGGCATATTTCACAATGCAGATTCTTGTAAATTGTGGTTATGTTCGCAAAAACAAAGAGGATTTTTTTTTAACAAACTGTGCCAAAGAGGAATTGACATAGCTGTGAAACAAAGTTTCTGTAAATGAATTTTTCCATCTGCTTTAAATTGGTTTGCTCCAAATCAGGTTTTTTTATTTGTTGCTCATTTCCTAAAATACAAAATCTAACCATGCAAAGGGATATTATGCAATGATTTTTAACAAATCATACATCCATATAATTTTCTTGGAGGAAAATTTTTCTCTGCCTAAAATAAATCTTCAAACATTTCGTAGGAGAGTACCCCCTCAATCCCAAATTCAGATTATAATTGAATATGCATTGATGAACTGCTGTATTTGCTGAATGAGACAAGCATTAACTGGAGCTGAAAATTGTTCTGTTCCATCCCTTGGATTGGATTCCACTGAGGATAAGACTAGAGAGCAGGGAAGCAAAAGCCAAAATTACCTGCCAGTCAATTGTCACAAGAATTGTTTTCTGTAGGTTTTAAGGATTGGGATTGCTGATGTAGTTCAGAATTTGAATACCTGAATATCAGAGATAGGTGTAACTAGTTCCTTTTCAACATTTTAGAAATCTCTGTGTATCCACATAGGTCTCTTTAGATGTCTTTCATTTTGACAACTAGTCATAATTATTTGTGATTGGGCCTTCAGTATATCTTTTTGTTTGTATAATTTCTAGTCTTTCTCATACTTTTTTCTTCTTCTTCTTCAGGGTTTTAAGGTGATCTACTGACTGAGTTCATCAGAACCTTTTCTTCTTAAATCCATTACGTACTTCTCTTTTCCTTCTTCCTTGATATGAATTCATGGGTACCATAATACTCTTGTCCCAGTGAGTTACCTTCACTTCTTCAACCAATCTCTTATTTATTTGTTGATTCATTTACAGTATATATATCATCTTAATGCATCATGTATACTATCACATCATATTTTTCCTCCTGTGTTAGGACTTCCAAGTCTCCATGTTTGTTTCCTGTACTTTGCACTGGTGTAGAATCAGTTAGATTGTGAGCAGTGCTTTCTGCTGGCTTGCTGTTGCAGTTTCTTGACAATCTCCATCCTCATTGTCTCATATATTTTGGGTAGTAAATTTAGCTCTGGGCTTTGTCACTGTCTCCCTTTTGTTCTAGTTTAACACCCTCCTGAATAGATTGGTGAATATGTTCTTTCCAGTTTTAATGAGATGCAGCCAAGAATCCTTTATATCAGAGGTCCCCAACCTTTTGGGCACCAGGGACCGGTTCCGTGGAGAGAGGTTTTTCCGCGGACCGGAGGGTGTGTGGTTTTGTGTGCTGCCTGCATCTCGCGGATGGGGCTTTGCTTGTTTGTGCTGACCAGTTGCTGGCATGCCGCGGCCCAGTACTAGTCAACGGACCGAGGGTTGGGGACCCCTGCTTTATATAGATGATGCATCCCCTAACTGCAAATGGTCCAAATGGTTCTTAGCAGCACCATGGCCAGTTTCAGGAACTTGTTTTCCCTTCTTATGTCTTGATGTTCAGTTGAAAGGATCGACAAAAATACTATTTATGCTTTCAGTCTTTTTCCTTCCTGCCCAGGACCTCATAGTCTCTGGAAATCTGCTCAGGGTCTTTTCCGGCTGGCAATAGTGTTCAATTTCACATGAATCAATAGGAAGTGTTGACTATTGGTAGGTTTGAAGAGCAGCCTGTTCATCCCTTGGATACTGGCATCTAGAAAACAACTCAGTTCCTGCCTTGCCATATCAGGTCTCCTGTCAGACCTGTCCCAACTTGGGGGGGGGACCCTCGACTCCATTCATAGTGAAAAGTATACTTTTACTGATGCCAAGTGGTTACAGCAGAGCAAAGATAGATCTGAGGATTTCCTCCTTGTCCTGGTAATTTTCCTTTCTCCCAAGCTCTCCCCCCCGCCCGGTCATTTTGGAATTGTCCAATAAGGTTCAAATTAGGTGTGTTGGTAACAGCTCCACATTTTGGCACCTCTTTGGATGGGCATTTCGCATTCCATTCCCAGACTTGTGTCTTTGATTCTCTCAAGCTCTTTTCTGGGCTGGCACCTCTGGTTTCTTACATCCTGTCATCCCCCTTCTCTATATATCCCCTTGCTCCTCTGTCCTCTCTTTTAGAGCAGGATGCCATCGAAGCGAAACAGGGCTGAAGCAATGCAATGGCAGACCTGATATTTACTCATTGTGCATCAATTCCTTTTGTTAAGGAAATCACCACAACCACAGGGCACTTCTTTCTCAAAGTAATTGTTGGGTTTTTTTTTTGTTGTTGTTGCTGTTCCATGAAGATCAGATTGCCTGAGATGGCTAGGGATTGTCTTCTGCAGAGAAAGTCTGATACTAATTGCTGAGCTCTGAACAACATTGAATATCGCCCCAACCCTTTTTTGCTTCTCTGATTCACATAGCTCTACTTGTTTTCTTCTGGTCTTTGCTTTCCTTCTCTGCCTCCTGTAGAACCTCACATGTCTAATCTAGAAAGTTCTCTTCTTTTGTGGTGAATTGCAGTGTGGAAACTCTTTCTCTGAGCCCTTTTCCTTTTCTTCCAATAAGAACACAAGGTTGTACAGATATAGTTTGAGTTCCCTTCAAACAGGAGGACAAAAAATTTCAGATTTCTTTGCCGATTACCATATGGTATTTTTTTGTTTTTGTTCTTAATGAGATTGGAACGGGTTGGAGTCTCCCCACTGCATTGTCCCTGCCAAATTCCCTTCTCTCCTCTCCCTGTTCATTCACTTGGTGTCCTTGTTTTCTGAAGAACTAGCTTCTTGATACATCCAGGTGAGCAGAAAATAATACTCTGTTCGCATGTAATCAAATGTAATTTAAATGATTCCATAGGTGTGAAAAAAGTCTTTCTTGCATGTAAATAAATCATATTTTGTGTAGTGATAGCTTTGTTAGTGATAGCTTTCTTGTTTTGCTAGTATGGTGTATCCATTCAAAGTTATTAGGCTCTCTTTGATGGCTTTATGCAGTGGTATTAGACATCTTTCCTGTATGAGGCCAAGAGTTTATATATATTACAACAGTCTATTATATGGAGAGAATTTTAATTACAGTAGTAAAATTGAATACAAACTAAAAGAAAGAAAAATAGGAAGAGTGAAAGGTGCAAAACAAGGGAAAAAAGAACATAAAAAATAGAAAAGGAAGGATATAGTGAAGAGAGAGAAAAGCAATATATAAAGAAGTGACTTCCAATTTTCAACACAAGTGTAAACATTTTTAACTCTTTATCCCCACTTAGCTTGTAACCAGTGATCTCTTACCTGAAGTCTTACTTAGCCTTTTGTTCTTTATTTCAACCTTTTTAAATTCTTAAACTTATGATTAATATGTTCTTTCTTGAAGGATAGAGGGAAAACTCGCCTATCATTTTCAGACTTGTCAAGCCAAAGGTCTCTAATAGCTTTAAAATAGTTAAGAAGTAATTTCCAAATGCGATTAGAAAAGTAAGTTTGCGAACTTAGCGTCTTTTAAAAGGTGCTGACCATGGTTATGAGCAAGCAAGATGGTTATTCCCATCATTGCCCAGTACTCAAAATCCACCGGGGACCGCTGCCTTGTGGTCTACTCACAAGGAACACCTGTTTGGAACACATGTGGACAATCCATCACCTTCTCCCTGTCCAGTGGGGTTCCAAAGAGCTGGTCTACTCACCAGCAATTCATTCTTCAATGTGATCGTCTCTTCCTCTGCAAGTTTTAAACTGTAACTTGATGATGGACTTAGATACCTTTTGACAAAGCTACCCTGAATTTCTAAGTATGCTGGAAATATACCAGATGTTTTAAAACAATAATTGTATTTCCCTCAACAGAGAATTATGTGAGATCAAAAATATGTTATTAAATAATGAGACTAATCTGTGTAGTACATGCACAAGTCTGGGTAACAAGCCAAAAATCGTAACACTCTATTTACAATGTAAAGAAACCTATGGTGCATTTTAGTTACTTCAAATGAAGACAGATTGAGGAGTGATATACATGGTCTCTTCGATTACTTTTGCAGGCTCTTTATATAGTCTGAAAATTGTTGTCTTTAATAACAAATTCCCTTTGGGTGGTGTGCATCTGATCAGCCACACACACACTGACTACTTCCAATTCTTCAAGCAATTTTGTTCCTGCTGCTTCTGTATAATGTTAAAAGACTGAGCATATTTCTGAAAATGTTCCATTGTGTGAATAAGTAAGGTCAAATAGCCATCCTGATGTAGAGAGGATTTATAAGAGCGAAAGCATTTAACCTATAAATTCAGTGTTTGATGTTGCTTGGTATTGATATTGATCTTTGCACCATTAGAACAAATTTGTACTTGGGATACCAACATGGCTCCTAAGGTCATCACCATCACCACATGGGCAGAGGCCACACTTCGGCAATGGCCAGGCTTCCTGGATTAACGGGTGGCTGGCCCAAGCCATCACTTTTATCACAATTTTTTTCCCTAGTAATTAAATCTGCCTATTAAGTTTATCTGTCTTTCAATTCTGGAGCTGCCATTTTCAAATGAATTTTAAACATGACCTGAATTTTTTCCCCTTCAACTTTAGCACAATTCTGTAACAACCCCAAATAGTTGTCAATGCTGCTAACATTGGATGTTCTTGCTTTGACAACAGATGGAAATGCAGCCATTTTCTCTATGGTTTTTAGAATTAGTTGCTGCTGGGAGGGGGAATAGGGATGAGAGTCCAGCTAGTCATAACAATAATAACTTAATCGTGGGAACCCAAGGACATCGGGCCCAGAGCTGACAGTGTTTTGACGGGCTGGAGAGCTGGGGAGAAAGCCTGCGCTTCAAGCTAATTGGGGAATGTGACTTATGACCGTTTATTGGAGGAGGGAATTGCACTTTGTTACTTTGTATCCAGGGGAGGCGAATTTAGTTTCTGGTTTCAACTATGTAGTGTACTTTGTTTCTCGAATAAAAGATTCTTTAAGGTAAATAATGCCTCGAAGTTCTTTTGAAGAGTTTCATCTATTGGAACCATGACAATAGTATTACGTCCTGGGTTTTAAGACAAACAATTTCCCATGAATGCACATTACCAGCATGAACAAATGTTTGAGGTCTAAATACAGTAGAAACAACAGTCTTTTTCAGTATTGCCTGTCTCAAGTCCTCACTTCCCCAAAATGTAAATAAGACTTTGAGGCATAATCCCAAGCTATCTCGACTTAATACCCCCAGATGCTTACTCCATATTATAAAACCACACCTAATGGGTCTCGGTTTGGGGAATATTAGTCTTATAGGCATGAGACATCACTCTACCTCACCAGTCTAATAATAATAATAATAATAATAATAATAATAATAATAATAATAATAATAATAATAATAATAATAATAATAATGATGATGATGATGATGATGATGATGATGTTGGAAGGGATCTTGGAGGTCATCTAGTCCAACCCCCTGCTGAGGCAGAAAACCCTATACCATTTCGGACAAATGACTGTCCAGTCTCTTCTTAAAAACTTCCAGTGTTGGAGCATTCACCGCTTCTGGAGGCAGGTTGTTCCACTGGTTAATTGTTCTAACTGTCAGGAAGTTTCTCCTCAGTTCCAGGTTGCTTCTCTCCTTGACTAGTTTCCATTCATTATTTCTTGTCCTGCCCTCAGGTGCCTTGGAGAATAGCTTGACTCCCTCTTCTTTGTGGCAACCCCTGAGATACTGGAATACTGCTATCATGTCACCCTTAGTCCTTCTTTTCATTAAACTAGACATACCCAATTCCAGCAAATAATGATGCAAATAATGTAGTTTTATCTGAAGTTAAAATAGGAGATTCCCAGAAGTGATGTACAATCTTTAGAAGTAAACCCCAGTTTTTTACCAGAGCTTGGTCTCTTCTTTCTAACAGCGTAAAATCTAGCGAGACATAATTATTGTTTGTCAGGAGGAAAGTTGATTCTGGAACAGTGAAAACAGTATGTTTTCTTAATGACAACTAATTTCATAGTTCAGACATGTCTCTGAGCTCAGCTTTTCCTGGATGTGAAGCAAGCATCTGTGACCCATCTTTGCTCAACGTCTGGGCTGCCAACTGATCCTGAAGACAGCAAATCTGGCCGTTCTCAACAGATTCTGGCCACATTCTGGGATGTTTTAATAGGGTTTTATTCTAGGGAAAGTGCAGCTGGGAGCTTGTAACCTAGAGTGTGCAACTCTGTTTTCCCTTCCATCTCCAGCAGCTTCTCGTGTTTAAAATCTGAGGCTGAAGGCAGCTGTGAAAAACCCCACAAGGAAAATAAAGCAGCTGCCAGTTGTTTCCAAATAGGACATTTTATTCCCGATGTGTTTCAGAGTAAAACTTGTAGTTAAAGAGCACTAAAAATGAGCAGAATGAAGGAGAGCAGCATCAGAAGCTGATCTGATAACATTTTGTAAATCATAAAAGTTGTTTACAAACAAAACAATTCCATGCATACCCAACATATAAATAATGTGTACATGTATGTGTATGCACACATGCAGGCACACACACACATGTGCACGCACATGATCAGGAAGATCAATATGCCAACAGGATTGGTCAAAAACAGATTATGTCAATCAAATCTTACTGCATTTTTGACAAAGTGACTAAATTAGTGGACCAGCAAAATGCTGTAGACATAATTTACTTGGACTTCAGTAAGGCATTTGATAAGTAGACCACAACCTACTACTTGGTAAAATAGAAAAAATGTGGGTTATACAGCATCACCACCAGATGGATTCGTAACTGGCTGACCAATTGCGCTCAATATATAGTCCTTACTGGAACCACATCTATAGGAGGGAATTATGCAGTGGAGTATCTCAAGGTTCTGTCTTAAGGCCCAGTACTCTTCAATGTGTTATGAACCATTTATATCAGGGGATAGAAGGGGAACTCATCAAACTTGCAGACGACACCAAACTGATGGGAACAGCCAACACTCCAGGATCTCAACAGACTTGAATACTGGGCCCTATCCAACAAAATGAAATCCAGTGGTGGGAAGCATAAGGTATTACACTTAGGCAAGAAAAATGAAATGCATAGGTATAGAATGGCTGGTGGCCAGACTACAGCAGTAACTGTGAGAGGGATCTGGGAGTTCTGGTGGACAACCACTTAAATAGGAGCCAGCAATGTGCTGCGGCTGCCAAAAAAACCACAACCATATTTAATGGTTTTAATGCCATATTTAATACTGATTAACCAGAAATCAGAAAACTATGCTTATTTTCTTATGATCCTAAAGATCACCTGTAACTTTAATCTTTAAGAGCCACTCTTAGAAATTATGTTTTAAAAGCTAAGGATAGGTAAAGAATGCTATTTTGCATTGCTCCATTATCATTAAATCACTCAGTTCCTTATAATTCTTCATGATCTGATGGTTCTCAAGTCACCAGCATTTTCTGCCTCTAAGGAAGCTTTTATAAGCCCCTGATTATGCCATCATCTATTCCCTTTGTCTTCTACTAACTGGACTCTTTTTATGGCCTTTGATTTGTTTTTCCAAGGTTCAGGTTTTTCTATTAATGATTTTGCTTTTGCATCATGAATCTTAAAATATTGAAGGTTTTGTTTCAATATTAATGCTTCCGGTAACCTGTCTGGTTTTATTTCATTCAGCACTGAATTATTTATTCTTCTTGCAATCCAAGGCAATCTCAACCTTCATCTCCAGCATCACAATTCAAAGACATCTAAATTTCTTTGTTCAGAATATTTGATTCTTTCCCAGGCATATGTTAGAATTGGGGAAAGCAGGGCCTTGATAGGGTATATCTTTGCATGACTCTGCACTTTAATATTTAATTTGGTTTTGTCATAGTCTTCCTTTCAAGGAGCAAATGGTTCTTTTTTTATATCCTTCATGAAGGTACTTGTAAAGCCTAGGAAGATAATGACTGTTACCATTTCAGTTTCTTCTGCTAGTGTTGCTAGTGTTGCTTCTTGACATAATCATAAGAGTGGTGTTGTATGTTGTATGTATGCTATAATATTAAGCAGCAATATGACTTTCCCCATCTCTTCTTTCACCTTCAACAATGAAGTCTTAAACCAGGGCTCTTCAAACTTGGCCCTTTTATGACTTGTGGACTTCAACTCCCAGAATTCCTCAGCCAGGCACGCTGGCTGAGGAATTCTGGGAGTTGAAGCCCACAAGTCATAAAAGGGCCAAGTTTGAAGACTCCTGATTTAAGACTTCCTCATTTCCAACATCAAACTGGTGTCATCAGCATATCTGTTGATGTTTCTCCTAGCAATTTTAATTCCAATTTCTTTTTCTTTTAGTCAAGTATTTCTCATGATATATTCTGCATATAAGTTGATAGTATACAATCTTCATATATTCCTTTCCAAACCTTTAACTATTTAGTTATTCCATATCCTGTTCTAATTATGGCTTCCTTGTGATGACAGTAATTTTTCAATAGGCAGATAAGACGGCCTTGTGCATGTGTGTAAGGCTAGCCACAGCTTGTTGTGGTCTCCATAATCAAAAGCATTTCTATAATCAGGAAAGTAAAAAAAAAAATCCCTCTTTTTTGAACTTCCCGATCTTCTTCATTATCCTGGATGCTAGCAATGTGATCTTTGGTTCTTGCTTCTATTTTGCTCTTAAATCTACTATTTACATTATATTGTAAATATGCAGGTCTTGATTTCAGAGAGCGGGACAAACACAGTGAAGGTGTTCAATATTGCTTTTCCTTTAGTATGATTACATCTTTTCCAAACTGATATTCTGTAGAGAATATCTAGTTTACAAATATGCTAGTCTTTGGTGAGAAATTAAATACAAACATACTATTGAGAGGAATACAAACTTGTCTAAAACATGTGTTTCCTGATCTGAATTTTTCCCTGATATATCCTTCCCTTCCATTAAATTATTTGAGGAGAAAATGTTGTGCCTCAACCCATTTATCTTAATTGCTTTGTATCTTAATAGGGGTTTACTAACCAAAGAACCAAATTATTGCTTGAATTAAGCTGTTCTAAACTTAATTAAAAGCTTTCCTTTATAATTAAAAATAGCCCACAATAAGGGGAAAACCATGAAAAACCTCTTTTAAATGGTTTGTTTAAAATACCTTTAGACAATAACACAGTCTCTATGTAACTGCTCATTATGTAGAAGTATTGCAGTTAATTAAAATTATAAAAAGCGCCATTCATGTGGGATTGCGTTATATTCTGGTGATACAATTTTAGTTTTTAGAAACGCTATGATAACAGAATTTGGAGATGAACTGGGGCAGAGGGGCCCTTTACACTTTTGAGCTTTTAAAATTCATAAATTCCCATCTGAAATTCACAGGTTTGCGTTTTTAAAATGTTACAAAACTGTCTGACCATTTTCAAGGTAAAATGTGCAGATTGAGTCATAGGATTCACGGGATTCACAGACAAGCTTGTGCAGTTCTTAGCAACATTTTTCAGAAGTATTTACCCTTGCTTTCTTCACGGGGCTGAGAAGAATTGGCCCAAAGTCACCCAGCTGGCTTTTTGCCGAAGGCATAACTAGAATTCATGGTTGTCTGGTTTCTAGCCTGGTGCCTTAACCCAGAGCTTTTCAACCTTTTCACCCATTGTACCACTTTTAGGATATGGCAACATCCGAGTGCCACCACTCGCCTAGCAAGGTGTCAAAAACTTGATGACCAAAAAAAAAAAAGGAAAAAAGTGATAAAGTACAGGTAGTCCTCAACTTACAACAGTTCGCTTAGTGACTGTTCGAAGTTACAATGGCACTGAAAAAAGTGCCCCCCAAGCCACAGCCGAGCAAGACACCTGCCTGCCCGCCCGGCGGCGCTCTTCCTCCTGTCCGAGGTTTCCATTGTTGTGAGCATTTCTGTTGAGGATTGGCACCGGAGGTGGGGTGGGGGGGTATTTGGTTTTTATTCCCCCCATCTGCTGGGTGGTTGCAGCAGGTTTTGGTCACTTCACATGACCCTGGGACACTGTGACCGTCATAAATATGAATCAGTTGCCAAGCATCTGAATGTAAATCACAAGACCCTGGAGATGCTGCAATATTCCAGCTGATCGGTGCTTCTTCTGGGCTCAGCAGAAGCTTCAGGATCAGTGCTGCTTTCCAGCTGATTGGTGTTCCTTCAGGGCTTAGCAGAAGCACCAGGATCAGCACCGAGCTCCAGCTGGAGCCTGGCGCTGATCCTGGCGCTTCCACTGAGCCCTGACAGCCCTGCAGCTCCAGCCATCTCTCGCTCAGGCTTGTGTGGTGCTGCCACCGGTTCAGCTCATTCCCCTCCCCCGCTACCACTTTTCTAGAATGGTCACGTACCACCTGCCAGGTGCCAATGTACCACAGGTGGTACCCGTACCACTGGTTGAAAAGCCCTGCCTTAACCTACTAACCCAAGCTGGCTCTCATTTTAAGTTTTGAACAAAACCAAAAAAGATGTCTCTGCTTTGGCAATTCTTTTGATAGTCTGGAGGTAATTTATTTCACGTTAGTTATATTATGAATGAAGTAGATCTTCAGTCACATGCATGAAAATAAACACCAAGTTGATTGCCAGAATATGTATTCCTATATGTATTTTGTTTCTATTGTAAGCAATTTTATAATTGCTCATACAAAACAGTAAAATGCCTATAGCAGCAGTGAGGGGGATCTTAGCGGTCTGTTGGACAGCTACTTAAATAGAAGCCAGCAATATGCTGTAACCACCAAAAAAGCCAACACAGTCCTAGGCTGTATTAACTGAGGGACAGAATCAAGATCATATGAAGTGTTAGTACCACTTTATAATGCCTTGGTAACAGTACACTTGTAATAGTGCATTCAGTTTTGGTTGTCACAATATAAAAAAGATGTTGGGACTCTAGAAAGAGTGCCGAGAAGAGCAACAAAGATTATTAGAGACTGGAGGGTAAAACGTATAAAGAAACAGTTGCAATAACTGAATATGTCTAATCTAATGAAAAGAAGGACTAGGATTGACATGAAAGCAGTATTCCAATATCTAAGGGGGTGCCACAAAGATGAGGGGGTCAACCTATTCTCCAAACCACCTAAAGGCAGAACAAGAAACTAATCAAGGAGAGAACCAATCTAGAAATAAGGAGAAATTTCATGACAGAATAATTAACCAGTGGAACGGCTTGCCTTCATAAATTGTGGGTGCTCCATCACTGGAGGTTTTTAAGAAGAGATTGGACAATCATCTGTCTGAAATGGTATAGGGTCTCTTGCTTGAATACGGGGTTAGACCTCTAAGGTCCCTTCCAACTCTCCTGTCCTGTCCTGTCCTATCCTTGGCTTGGACATAGTCTCACTAAAACTTTTATTTATTTTATTTATTAAATGTATATAGCCATTCTTCTCATAAACATGAGTCTCTTAACTTGTTCACAGTGCCCTCAAAGGTTCATCAAGATGCTCTCAAGACAAATTTAATTCCAAGTAGTTGCATCCATGCATTTTTCTTGGCAGTGAAATGAAAGTATTCTGTTTCATTGTTTTTTGTTTCCTGTCTAGCCAATAACCTTGGAATCCCCAGGGAATCCCACATCTAAGTACTAACCTGGGGCAGCCCTGCTTAATTTTTGGACATCAGCCAAGGTCAGCTGGCTGCTACCCCAAGCTCAGGTAGACAGCAAGTACAAATCCTGTTGACAGATTCATGTAATTTTCTTGTCAACAGTACAAAAATGGTTTCCATTGCTTTCTTCCAAGATGTGCTTTTGACTTCTTAATCTAGGCTAAGTCTTTGAATTCCCCTGCAATTCCCTATCTAGGGAATTGGGATGAACTAGGGATTTCACATAACTGTTCACTGCACTCTCCAGAGCTGCATTCAAAGTCATGGCCTTCCAACTAAACATTTTGGCTGCCAGGGAGAGATTGAGGAGACATTCCAAAATTGGGAGAGTGGAGTTTTGTACCCATCAGACAAGATTTCTGATTGTGACATTTGTATCTATGCAAGAGGTAAACCTGAGAACACATCATAGTACCTGGAAGAAATTTCTCAAAAAAGTAGAGTGTAGTGATTCCATCATTAAGGTGTTTTATGTGGTCCTATCTGTATACCATACAGAAGGTATACTCAGGTTTTATCAATAAATACTTTAATTGTAGTTAGACTAGTGGTTAAGGCAATAGACTAGAAACCAGGAGACTGTTAGTTCCAACTCTGTTTTAGGCATGAAAGCCATCTGGGTGACTTTGGGCCACCTATGGGTACCTATAAATGCAGGAAAAAACAAATAAATACACTGGTCTACGTGGGAGCATCCTTCCCTAAAGCCAGCCTATTCGTCTGCCAGGATATGTTTTGCCTCAACCAAATCAAGCAACATTTCTCTTAAATGAATGGTGTTCTATGCATTAGTGGCTCAGGTGTAGATTGAGGGTGGAGGTTTGTTCTCCGAGCTTGTGGGTTGGTTTCTGAACATTTCATTACCAGGATAGGTAACATCTATAGGGGAGTTTGGGGATGTCAGTGTCAGTTTACAAGGGCTTCAGGTGTGGGTGTGTCGAGTGAGGGTCTTGTGATGGGTCAGGTATAAGTCATCAGTGAGAGTCTTGGGATGGGTCTTGGGATGGGGAGGTTACATCAGGTCAGGGTCATTGGGAGGTGAACATCTGGCTTGCATGGGTTGGTTGAGGGTTGTTGCTGTCTCTGGTTGACTGTGCGGTTGATTTGGATTCTGAGAGGTTTGTAGGCTGGTTGTAGGTCAATTTGTCTGTTGATGGAATTGCTTGTGGAGTGCCAAGCTTCAATGAACTCAAGTTAGTAGAGTGGCCAATGATTTTTGTGTTGCTCCGCTGAAGATGTTACTAGCCTGGTAACGAAACATTCGGAAACAAACCCACAAGCTTAGAGAACGAGCCTTCACCTTCAGTAGTGTTCTATATATTCTGCTGATGATATTAAGCATACTAATAAGTTGATAGATTTATGCCTTTAAAAAAAAAAAATTCTAGTCCCAATTCCCATAGAGATTTTGCTGTATTATTAATATAAATGAAAAGGGAAGCTAAGGTGAAGGTCCACCCATCTAAATAACTACTATGAATTTGATAGGGATAAAGTCATCACCAGGGGCATTTTCCTGTTTTGATCTGTTTGGCCAAAGATAAGATTTCTGCAAAGGTTAATGGAGCCCATTGCACAACACACACATAGAGAGAAATTTGCACCATCATGGTGCCATGGTTGACTTTTTTGCCTTGCAAATGCCCTTGATATGGTCAATGATTCCAAGCTTTGATAATATAGTAGAATTGCCCCCTCCCTTTTGAATTTCTGAATTTTTCCTGTTTGTTTGTTTTTTCTCTTGACATTACAGTAAACTTTTAGTATTTCTTTATTGCTGCAGCCAGTCCTGAGGGGTTGTATAATTATATGCAACCTTGGCCACTGTAATCACCAGGCAGGAAAGAAAGAGCGCTCCTTACCATAAAGATAATTGTCATTAACTTTGACAATTATTTTTGTCAGTGTATATGTGACCGTTTATTTTATTTTTTTCATTTCTGACCGCATTGCAAAATAGATGTACAATCTTTTGCTCAGTTGCTCAGTCCTTGCATTTGATCAGAGACAAACATTTTATCCTTTTGGGTAAATGGATAACTAAGGCTAACCAGGCTGACCATATGAACAGAAAGAAAGGCAGAAAGAAATATCCCCCACTTTCTCCCATAGTTAGAGAAAAAATGTGTAGACTGATGGTTGACTAATAACAGATACCCCAGTCCTAGTATGTTAATTAACAACTTCTCCTTCTGCTCCTCATGGGCTATTATCAAAGCTGTTCCCCTTCTGTCTTTTCTTTCTCTCCCTAATAAACATCAGGTTTTCTTTCTTTAGCTCTTCCATTCCCATTGATCACCCTTGACCTTGTCTCCACAAACAATCCTTCAGGGTTTTTTTTTACAGTTTCCTCAGGCCCTAACATCTTGAAAATATCATGAAAACTAGAAAACAATAAAATGAAGAGGCATGTGGCATGTTTTTAATTGATTTTTGTAGGCTTTTCAAAAAATCATGTCAATTACAAGCCTATAATGCTTACAGGCAAAATGCCTTCATCGTAACAAAGACATCTCTTGATATACATACAAGTCTCACTCAAAAGAAGTTAGAAAAAGTACTTTACTTTCTTTGCTGGAAATCAAATGAATATTATTATCATGCAATTATCTTTTCCTATGATTGGCATTCAATAAGACATTAACAATATGTGATGATGAGTGTCATCATTTAGTCATAAATAATGAATGAATACAGACACGTACTCTCTCTCACAAACACTATTGTATTCCCTTAAGGAAATACATGCTACAGTAGGTACGGTATAATAGGCAAATGTCTAAATTACAGTGTTTCCTTTGGGAAAAAGTAGCATCTAATCCTTTCATCCAAAAATAGATAGTTGTAGATTTTTAAATCATACAGAAAATCTGGAATGTCATTCCCTCACCCCACCCCCACCCCCACCCCCACCCCCACACACATACAAAGCCTGAAATATTTCTTAGTCCCCACCTATGGAAAAGGCTTAGATTCGTTACTTTTGGCTGGACTTATTAGCCACCACCATTATTATTTGTGGTCAGTTCTGACCACAATGTCGCTTCAAACATAGAACTCAAGAGGGAAGAGTGAGATTAGTGCTATCTTAGATCTGTTTGGAAAAGGCCAGGAGCTACACAAATCTTTCTAAGTATGAACTTCCTTACCATCTTCACCTTATTTTAAGAATCAGGTGTGAGCCATATGGACTGTATAACATTGAATGATGGGAGCTTGTTTTGATGGTGATAACAAATTTAAAAGAATCCTAGTGTTCTTCCTCTCCCCCACCCCCAAAAAACAAGACAGGAGTGAGAATCTTAAGAGTTTCTAGAGCAACATCTTAATCTTAAAATCTTAAGAGTTCCTAGAATTCAGTATAATGCAGGTACAGGTAATAGAACAAAGTTAAATGAGCATCTTAGACTTTAAGAGAGCTCGTTTCAACAGACTTAGAACTTGGGAAGGATTCCATGGATGGTAATCTTAAAGGAGAAAACAACTCAAAAAGCTTGGGAAACGGAAAAATGAGATTATAAAAGCCCACCCTAGCATAATACCACTGTGAAGAAAAATAAGAGACCCCAGACAAAACCAGCATGGTTGCATAACGAACTCTCTGACAAACTGAGAGACGAAAAGGACAAGTTTAAAAGAATGGAAAGAGACACACACAACTAAAACAGAATACCAACAAATGACTGGAAAGAGAGACACACAACTAAAGCAGAATACCAACAAATAGCCCGAATCTACAAAGACAAGTCAGAAATGCCAAGACTCACAATGAACTAAGACTTTCAACAAATATTGACAATAATAAAAAATAATTTATTTCAATATGTAAAAATCAAGAAAAAAGTCAAGGAAACAATCAGTCCGCTAATGGAGAAAATGGCAAGTAGGTGACTGGTAACAAAGAGAAAGTGGAATTGTTTAATTCATTTTTTGCACCTGTCTCTCTGGAAAAGGAAAAAAATAGCCCAGCCTACTAAAAGCAGAACCACAAAAGACAGACTCAGAATATAAGTCAAAATAGCCAAGAAAATGGTAAGGCAACACCTATCTACTCTAGATGAGTTCAGATCATCAGGAACAGATTACATCCATGGTTGTTTAAGTAGCTGGTAAAACCACTGTATCATATCTTTCAAAGATCCTGGAGCACCGGGGAACTACCAGAGGACTATGGAGCTAATGTGGTTCCAATTTGCATAAAGGGACAAAAATGGATCCAGAAAACTACAGACTAATCAGCCTGATATCAATATTTGGGAAGATCATGGAAAAGAGAATCAAGCAAGTGATCTGTAAACACTTAGAAATAAGCCAATGCTATTACTAGAAGCCAACATGGGTTTGTCAAAAATAGATCATGCCAGACAAACTTTATTGCATTCTTTGACAAAGCGACCAAATTAATGGATCAGGGCAATACTGTGGATATACAGTAGAATACTTAGACTTCAGTAAGGCATTTGACAAACTTGACCACAGCCTACTTCTTGGTAAGATAGAAAAATGTGGGATAGACAGCAGCTGCATCACCTGATGCATTCATAACTGGCTGACCAACCATACTCAATTTTCCCAGATGTTTACACACATGGGTGCCTTTCTAAATTTATTTTCTTTTTCTTTAATCCTAGGGTACCATTGTTGCTCCGATGCTACAATTATCAAAGCAACAGAGAGCAGGCTGTTCTTTTTGTTCTTAGAATCCTCTTAGAAACTTTAGAGAATGAAGCTGCAAGAAATCTTCATAACCAAGTAGCAACATCCCTACCTTACAACTTATCTTTTTCTTTCTTTAAATCAAAAGTGAGGGTGAGAAGAAAAGGAAAGTATTCTTCATCTGACCTGGGTAGAAACCAAAAGGTTGCCTGCTATATGGCTGAAACAGAGGTGTGGTGGCAGAAGAAATGAAGAAAACACGGTGGTCAGGAGATGCACTGGACCTCGTGGTCTCCATGGGCCATTGTTAGGTCAACTGAAAGGAAGTGGTGATCAGCTGGGGACATAACCCAGCAGCCCAGGAAGAAGTGAATATACAAGGTAATGACGGGCCCTTGGAGGGGAACCTGACCATTAATATTCACCGCCTATTAGTTTCATCTTCTATGCTTCTTTGGTGCCATATCATTTATTTCAATTTGTGTTTCTTCAGCGTTGTGCAAGTCTACATGTTCATTTCAGATGCCGAAGAAATATTTCCATGTAACTAACTACCGACACATCAGCAATCAAAATATTACATTTCAAGCCTTTTTCAGTACTCAAACTCTGCTGCCTGATTTCCCCAAGTGCCGCGTTTTGGAATTGGATAGCTGAGATTTATGCAGGCAGACGGCTTCCTGATGACTGCATTTCTACAGAGGTTCAAGAACATAAATTAATGAAAGTCAATTGCAATTTATGTTTCTCAAATTAGTTCCAGATCCAATTGTAAAAGGAGCATGGCATGAAAGAAAAACAGACATTCTAGCCAAATTCAGCTCTTGCTGGATGAAAGGCTGTCATCAGGCAATGCTCAGGATAGGAGCGTCTAGACTGTAGTTTAAGATTGTTCATTATTTTTCTTGCGGATAATTTTGACCGTTACCATAAAAGCATCGTTTACTGCAGAGGCAGGAGACCAGAATCCTTCAGACATGCCCAATTTACAATTCGAATCATCTCTCTCTTACAACCTGTGACACACATACTTTTCCCCTTTTTCAAGCATATGACAGCTACACATTGTAGCAGTGTTAAGAATTCATTAGGGTTTGGCTGTCTGTGTGTGCTTGGAACTCCCCCCCCAAAAAATTCAGGAACTTCCCATGATTTCATTTTAAAAAGGGGGGCATGTCTGAAATAGAAACATAGGAAGCTACCTTATTGCACATTGGACCTCAGTCCACCTTGTTTAGTGCTAATGGTAGCAACTCCTCACAGTTTCAATCTAGAGTTTTTCCCTCCCCAAACAGGACAGTCCCAGGATTAAACTTGGAGGCTTCATGCAAAGCAGTCTTTCTATAACCTTTCACTTTGTGATGAAAACAGAGGAGTCTGTGTTGGGAATGAGTTTCACAAGGAGGTTGGGGAAAATGTTTAGGACTCTGTGTCATTTATTACAGCTGTGGAAATCCTCTGAAAGAAGGGCCTTGCAATGTGTGAGAGCATGTAAGGGGCATATTTCTCTTAACCATGAAAGCAGCCATGTTTTCCATAAGCTTGAAATTTGTTCTGGCTATCTCTGCATGAGAGAACCATTCACAGCTATTTTGCTTCAAGGGGAGAAAGGCTCTGTTGCAACATATATGTCTGATTGTAAGATATATACTTCACAAGCCACTCTGGCTCTTAATACAGTACATTCCTACTACAATGAATGTCAGTAGCCCATCTCCTTTAAACACATTTCCTTTCCCTCCAAAAAGGACAGACCAACAAACCAGGAGTCTGAATGGCAATAGTGAAATGTGCCCATCCCACTTCTCCATGATTACAATAATTATGGGAGATATGTTGGAGGCACCCAGGGAAAGAACATAAACACGGTCCATAACCAACTTCCACCCAGCACTAACCATGAGAAGTGTGGAACAGAGTTTTTATTAAGTTATGGAAAGGATAGGTGAAAGGGAGCAAGTTTTAAGCTTGAGAAGTTGCATTAAGAGAATGCAACTTCATCTGTCAGGAGGACAATCATTAGTTTAGAACAGGGGTCTTCAAACTCGGCCCTTTTATGACTTGCGGATTTCAACTCCCAGAATTCCTCAGCCAGGCACGCTGGCTGAGGAATTCTGGGAGTTGAAGTCCACAAGTCATAAAAGGGCCAGGTTTGAAGACCCCTGGTTTAGAATAAAGATTCCTTACTAGTAGTGAATGTCTAGGAAGCTTCAAGTAAGTTCTTGACAGCTAATGGTGCAGGAGTGTCCACTGGGTATGGTTAATAAAATCAAAATGGCAGCCACAACGGTGTGATCAAAGCTCCATCTACTTTTTTACAGGTCTCATGCGTACCCTACAGAGAGCCCTGTGAGGGTTGGGAATTTTACAAAATATATAGGATCTTGAATACAAAACAAGCATTTATTGATGTCCCACATAATAATGACATTTCTGGTTAGATTAAATGAATTTTTATGTATCCTTATAAATGAAATTATAGCATTTTAGCATTAATTGCCTTTATTGTTGTTGATTAGACAATTGGCCATAACAAAATACAGAATAAAACAAACATTACAAAAGCATTTTAGCATTAATTTTACAATATTCATCAACAGTGATTTTTGTTAAACTTGGTATGATATACCTGGCACTAGGGTTTTTTCCTTCTTTTTTTCTTTATTTTCAGACATTGATGAATGTGAAAATGACTTCTACAATGGAGGCTGTGTACATGAATGCATCAATATTCCTGGGAACTACAGGTGTATGTGTTATGATGGCTTCATGTTGGCTGAAGATGGACACAATTGTCTTGGTGAGTCATTATAGTGCAGAAACCTGATAGTCATATGATACAATTTCTTATCTGTTAGATAGTATTCATTCCTGCAAGGAAGCACAAAACTATCTAATTCCACTGATAAGGCAATCATCATGATCTTATTCCAGGCTTTAAACTATGGATAGTTTCTTCAAGTATCTGGCTGATGTCGCTCAGATTAAACTGTGGATCTGGAACTATGATCCAACCTATCTAGAGATAGAATCTGTATCTAACATGGTCTTAAAATGTTCATTGTATATCCAATGTGCTCAGATTTAATACTTCCAATTGTTAAAACCTCTAATTACCATTTTGACCAACTTATAATTGCCATTACAGCCAAGAACTTATTACCCTCCCTCTGGAATCTCAGAGAAGGTTGCAGAATTTTCTCATCAGTGGCTACAGCTGTTAGAAACTGTCTGGTTCTTCTCACATGCTATTTAACTGTTAACTGCTAAATGCTTTAGGATTTTCTTGCCAGTTTACAATTTCTTTTTATTGTATTATATGCTAGCTTTTTAGTGGATTTGGTCTTGGACCTTAAGTAAATTTTGATTGACTGAAACACATCTGTGTGCATGTGTGAATTAAATTATGTCTGATAATCAAAGTAATAAAAAGTAAATTTCCTCTGAGATTATAGGAGAAGAGCAGGGAGTGCTAGGGGGGTGGAATTAAATGCATCATCAGTTTAGAGACCTTGCATTGCCACAAGAGATCCAAGTCCATCCCCCTTTGAATTTTGGTAGCCCTTTTCTGGTGCCAATTTAGTTAGTTGACTTGATTCTTGTGCATAGGCTTGAATAAATCTTACATGCTTCACTAGCAATAGCACTTAGACTTATATACCGCTTCACAGTGCTTTACAGCCCTCTATAAGCGGTTTACAGAGTCAAAATATTGCCCCCAACAATCTGGGTCCTCATTTTACCAACTTTGGAAGGATGGAAGGCTGAGTCAACCTTGAGCCGGTGAGAATCAAACTGCTGAACTGGGGCAGTCAGCAGAAGTAGCCTGCAGTACTGCATTCTAACCACTGCACCACCACGACTCTTTACGAATGGTCCTGTATCTTTACGAATGGTCCTGATTCTTTGTGCCTGACTTTAATTTAGTCAACTTACTCGTAACCTTCCACCAGACTAGCAAACAAACAACAACAACAACAAAAGCAAAAAAACACCCATCAGTACAGCATTGGATCTGCAGGCTAGAGCTGACAATGCTGCAATGGATGTGCTCCTCCAGTGCCAAGGCAGCTTGGAAATCAAGGTGTGAAATATGTCAGCTCCAGTGCTCCAGTTGGTTCAGCAGATGCAGAATGTCCCCAGGTCCTGTTCCAGGTCCAGCAGCCATGCCTCTCTTGCAGAGAACTCGCAGCTGTTTTACCCAAAAGGTTTGGAGGAGAGTCAGAAAAAATGAAAACCTTCATTGCTCAATGCCACCTAGCAGAATTCCTAACCAACCAATCATGAGTCTCCTTTGTGCTCAGTCTCCTGACAGCCTCAGTGGCACGACGGGAACTTCTCATAATCGGATACCATGATTCTCTTATGGATAACTATCAGAACTTCATGGCAAACTTCAAAGAACACCAAAGGAAGTTACAGGAACATGCCGGATTCAGGAACTTCGACAAGGCAATAGAAGTGTCTGGCAGTATATAGAGCAGGGGTCTTCAGACTTGGCCCTTTCATGACTTGTGGACTTCCAATTCCCAGAATTCCTCAGCCAGGCAAGCTGGCTGAGGAATTCTGGGAGTTGAAATCCACAAGTCATAAAAGGGCCGAGTTTGAAGACCCCTGATATAGAGGAATTCAAATTAATTGCAGCAGATTTGGGTTGGAATGAAATAGCCCTCGTGGCTCAGTTCAGGGAGGGTCTGAAGAATCTTTAGGTCAAACAACGCTTTAGGTCAGGGGTGGGGAACTTTTTTTCCACCAAGGGCCATTTGGATATTTAGGGCATCATTCACAGGCCATACAAAATTATCAGCTTAAAAATTAGACTGCTGTAAAATCTTACATGAGGAGAAGATTTTAATGAGAAAGTTCCTTTTTAAGCATTTTTAAGTTTTTTTTAAAGTATTTAGATTTCTCTATGTGGTAGATCTGTCTCATTCTTTAAAAGGACCAGTAAAATAGAAATGTGCATCCTTTTTCATCTTTTCTGCGCTGTTTCTGCTTATTGTAAAAATTCATATTGTTTTTTAAAAAACAACAACACCACACCAGGAATATTATAAGTAAAAACTGCAAATATTTTGGCAGGTTTGGATTATCCAACATTTTACCCAATCTTTTGTGAAGCATTGCCTCAGTAGAATAATACTCTGCAATACAAATTTTCTGTTAGTAATGTTGCAAAGGCAACTTCAGAATGATAATCTTTATAACAAGAAAAAACAGAAATGTCATTTTCATTTAAATTTGTGGAGATGAGGTTAATTTATTACTCACTACAGCTTCTTTCTTTTTTCTTTCTATTCGGAATGAGTTTTATTTTACCTTCTTTGATTGAGATTCCTTGGCTATACATTTATATTGGATATGGTCCATGTCTGCCCTTGGGGGAAGTCATTTTTTTATTTGACATTTTTATTGAACAATTTCACAAATATGATATGAAATGACATTATGGTGGTTTCAAACCATGGTGAGATTCTCATCTGGTTAAATATAATCAGTTTTAACACTGTAATTGCTTGAAAAAGTACAAGTTCCTTCTGAAGATTATTATTTGATATTCAGTTCAGACAACACAGGATTAATATTTAACTTTGAGAAATGAAGAATCCTCAAGGCCTTAATTTGAAACCAGTAAGTGAAATAAATTCTCTGTTCCTCAGCAGATAAATTTCCTGTTCCTGGGCAGATAAGGCTCAAAATCCAAAAGCATCTCAACAGACTTGAACACTGGGCCTATCTAACAAAATGAAATTCAGTGTAGATAAAAGTAAGGTTCTATATTTAGGCAAGAAAAAAACAACTATACAGGTACAGGACTAGGTCAAACTTGGTGCAATGCCAGCAACTATGAGGGATCTTGGACTCCAAATGGGCAATCGCTTAAATATGAGTCAACAGTGTGTGGCAGCAGCCAAAAAAGCCAATGCAATCCCAGGTTGCATTAATAGTGGGCTACAATCAAGATCACACAATCAAGAAATATTAACACTACTTTACAAAGCCTTAGTATGGCCACACTTGAAATACTGCATGTAGTTTTGGTCACAATATAAAAAGATGTTGAGATTCTGGAAAGAATACAGAGAAGAGCAACAAAGATGATTAGGATGCGGGAGGCTAAAGCATATGAAGAACAGTTGCAAGAATTGGGTATGTCTAGTCTAGTGAAAAGAAGGACTAGATATGATAGCAGTGTTCCAGTATTTGAGGGGCTGGCACAAAGATGAGGGGGGCAAACTATTTTCCAAAGCACCAGAAGGCAAGACAAGAACCAATGGATGGAAACTAATCAAGGAGAGAAGCATCCTAGAACTAAGGATAAATTTCCTAACAGCTTGGAACAGCTTGCCTTCAGACGTTGTGGGTGCTTCATCACTCGAAGTTTTTAAGAAGAAACTGGACAGCCACTTGTCTGAAATGATATAGGGACTCCTGCTTGAGCAGGGGGCTGGACTAGAAGACCTCCAAGGTGCCTTCCAGCTCTATTCTGATTCTAAGATTCTAAATGTGTGTCTTACTAGTACCAATGGGTGTTTCCATCCTATTCTTCAAAAACATACCAGTACAATATAAAAGTACCATCAGAGAATTTAAAAAAATGTTAAGTGTAGCCTCCCTCAAGTCAGGCTGGATTCCTGATTATGCCCTGATTAGTGTCCACAGAATTTTCTCAACCACTGTTTGGAAGAGGTTGGCCATCTTTTTCTTTCAGAATGTTCTTCTGACTTCTCAGCCTAACCTCCAGTCCTTAGACTCCCAAGAGACCTTTCATCCAAACTAGATCCTGACCCTACTTAACTTAAGATTGGCAAAACTGAATCACAAACAAATTACAAATTCTACCCTACTGATTATTCAGAAATGTAGACAATCATTTGTGAAGTAAAGACTGACTGCTCCCTTAAAGCAACCAGACATTTATGGATTTGGGCCATGCATTATGAATGGACAAGGGATCACAAAAATGAATCAGGCTTGGCCAGGCTTGAGGGAAATAAAAGAAAGGGAAGTCAATCGATCAGTGGAGAGATGGGACCATGCCATGGCCTTGGCAGCAGGAGCTCCCACAGAGAGGTGGTTCAAAAAAGTCAAGTCAGAAGATGTGTTGACTTCAGCATCCTGAGTTCTTGAATCAGATTCTGGGGTCAAAGTCTGAATGCCTGGAGGTGACCTTGGTTGGGGAAGTACACAAGATCTGAAAAAGATGTTATTCAGCCACAGAAAGATCTAGTAGTCAGCCTTCATAGGAAGAGCTAGTTTGGAAAAATCTTCAAACATAAGAACTTTCTTTGCCATGGTGGTAGATTTTTAGAAATGTTTTCAAATTTAACCACAAAAAATGTTTCATGAAAAATGAAATTTTCATCATTCATGATGAATAACTGGATAATACATTTTACAATGAAAGGAAGACAACATTTTTCAAGTGGGTCACAAAACTCCCCCTTTTTTTTTTCTTTTCTCCACTCTTTAAAAAAACCCAGTTCAATCATTCCCCAAACATCAAGAAAAATTAGATTTACACTTGTGAAAAAAATCATTTCAGAAACTGCCAGATGTGAAATGTCAACAAGTTGTAGCATTAATTGATTTAAGATTGCACAATCACTGCCCTGATTAAAGAAAGCAGTGCTTCCTTTTCTTCTATTCTGGATGTTTAGCTTTGTTTTTCTCTCTTTGGACAGCTGGTTGCAACATGTGGGTCATAAGAACCCCAGATGTATTCTTCTGTTCCTGATATTTGTTGTCTCTATATTACTCAACAGCTCAACTAAGTTTTTCCCCCTACATTAAAGCACTGAGTATTGTTAACTGAGGCTAAACAAATTTTAGAAGGCTTTCTGTGCTATATAAACACAAAATATTTGTGAGGAAATGATGAAATTGGTTTCTTGCTTGATTTTCCTTCTGTTTAATACTTTGCTCCCAACTGGTGGTCGTTCTGTATTTTAGTGCAAGGCCGCTACCACATGCAGTATATGCACAATTTCAGAATTTGTGATTCTCATACCTTTTCATTTCTACCTCAGCCTCAATGCATATGAAATCACCCACAAAATGAAGCCTCTCCATTTGGAACTCTGTATAGCTGGGGGCAGTCTGTTTTTCCATTGGCAGAAGTTCTACCTCAGCTCTTCACGGGTCCTTAAATGGGAAAGGTGACACAATCACTTCAAGAGTCCCCTTGTCAGCAGCTGTAGTGAGAGGGTTGCATGTAATCCAGGGGTCTTCAAACTTGGCCCTTTTATGACTTGTGGACTTCAACTCCCAGAATTCCTCAGCCAGGCACGCTGGTTGAGGAATTCTGGGAGTTGAAGTCCACAAGTCATAAAAGGGCCAAGTTTGAAGACCCCTGATGTAATCTGAACTGTTTTAACTCTTTGCAGAAGCTTGTTTGGTTCAAGGTACACATTGACCCAGATGAAGGGGAAAGGGATAGCAATTAGTGCTATTCGGCTACTACTGCTCCAGAACCTGGAGTAGTTTGAAGCAGAGAATGGATGGAATGAGATTCTTGCATTCTCTGATTGGTAGCTTCAAAGTCGAGCACAAAATAATAAGCCTTCTCCTTACCCATGCTCTAAAGTGGACAGCAGTTTAATCATCATCCAGATGGTTTAAGTTTGGAGGATTAGCGAGTGAAAATGGCTGCATTGGATTGCCCTGAATATGAAGGACATTTTCCACTGAAATCTTGATTGCTGCAGGTATGCTCATATTTCCTGCAGCGTACTGTATTCATCAAGTATAGCAGAGAAATCCATATTTAGTGGCCATGTCTTCTTGGAAGACATGGAAGTTGCAACTTGCTCCAGGTCGCGAGCTAATACAGATCTTCCAGTGATCCTTTTACCACAGGCTGGGGGGATCTCCAAAGGTTCAATTGTCATGAGAAGAATTTTAAAGAGAGAAGGATATTCCAAAGAGTTTGCCCATGAACCTGTGTTTTCTGTGTGGAAAGCTGCGTGTCAAGCAAGAACATCCGATGTTAACAGCATTGACACTGCGAAGATGTCATAAAACTGTAACTTTCTCCAGAATGGGATGTAAAGGGGGAATTTTACATTCTGCAGAACTCTCTAAATAAATCTATAAACGTTGTGTGCAAAGCACAAACCAAGTATGCAAGAGAAAATTTATTCATTGCGCAGCGTTCCTTGCTTTGAACAATGAGTTATTTACAAGTGAAATACGGTTTGGGACTTTATTTACAGTACTTTCTTATTAGTATATACAGTAAATATTCATTTATTTACTTATTCACTAGGGCACTCTAGCCTAGAGATGCTTACAAAACTCAGTCCAGTAAAAGTGTTAAAAACAACAGAAATTAGAAACAAAAAACCCCAAATTGCAATTGCAATAAATTTTGCACCAAAGGGATAAACATACTGTATTAAAGCAAGAGGCCTATCTCATCCCTAAATTCCCCACTCCAAGCCTTTGGGAACAGCCAGGTCTCAATCATTTTCCAGATGGTTAACCAGGAAGGAGCCTGTCCAACTTCAGCAGGAATGGGAGTGGGGAATGGGTGAGCAGGAATGTCATTCCAAAGAAAGAAGGTGGGGAATGAAAAGTCTATCTCTGGGCTCCTTGCATATGACATTCTCTTAAAGACCTTAATGGAGGGGCAGAAACCAGGAGAAGTTGACAACTTCCCGAAGATAACCAAATTCAATGCCATATGGGGTTTTTAAAGTGATAAGCCGCACCTTGAATTCATCCCAAAACTAACTGGTAGCCATGTAGCTCTCATAGTAGAGACATGGGACTGCCCTCTGGCACCCATCGTTACTCAGGCCACTGAGTTTCTTCAAATGGTCTTCAAGCAATCATATGTAAAACACATTGCAGAAGTCCAAGCGAGAGGTAACCATTAGTGAGTGACGTAGGCTAGTCTCTCAGGCCTGATGTGTAAAAGGTAATCGTGCAAAATCCCCTTATGCCACCTATTCCTCAAGCAGGAACTGAGAACACAAGAGGGCTTGTTTACAGTTTACAGACCAGTTGTGCATTCTTATTGAGAATCAAAGATGTTATATTTCCAGTGTGTGGAAAGCTTCCATACCACTCCAGCTTGCTGGAATTAGGTCTATGCCTATTCTTTCACAACCACACTTTAGTAGTCTCTAGTCTCCACACTTTAGTAGGTACTGAGCAGGACTTCAACTTGTTCGCCCTGAGGTTGAGATATATAAGCATATTTCATTAGCATATTGATGGCCCTTGACCATACACTGGTAAATGACCCCCCCAAGGGCAATATATGTGTGTGTGTACTCATATACATACACATACATTCTGTATGGATGTGTATGTGTGTATACATGTATGTCTGAGAAAGAGAGGGAGAGTGTTAAATAGGAAAGATGATAATTCTTGCAGCACCCCACAGTTGAAAACTCTACTACAGGATCTCTACCCTCCCCCACTATTTCTGAATGGGACCCCTGTTTGCCCACATTTGGAGGGAGTCCAAGAGATGGAGCTCCTTCACTCTCCTATTTGCCTGTGAGCCTGTGTCTGACATATCTGAATCAATGGCCATTTCTGTATACAGAAAATATGTAATTTAGTCATAATCTTTTTTAAAAATTTTATTCAAATACAAATAATACAAACGCAATACATATAAGTCTAAATAAAAAACAGTATAAGAAATACAAATATTACAGTGCACCCCCCCCCCCCGGAGACCATTTTTATTACCTATATTTCTTCTCATATAACAGCTAACAATATGCAATGTATTTCAGTTGTGCCCTTATCCCCTCCAAAACAGCATATATTCTTGAGTAGGTTTATTCCCTTTGCCTTCCACCAAGACTGTTTTTATAAAATCCTCCCATATTTCATTATAATTATTTACTTTAATCATCCCTTTTAGTCATAATCTTAAGAAATGGTGCACATACAGTACATAGAAGAGACATGATACTTTGTGAATAGGTCAGATCAATAACTCAAGGAATATCATCCATGTACAGTTTTAGAATGTTGACTTGTCTTTCTATCCATAAAAACAGAGTAGCTATGAAAAGAATATTTCATATGTTCTATCTGCATTCTGGACTCCATATTACTCTGTCTCTGGTAAAATCTCTTGCAACTCAAGGCTCACTTCTTTGGGTTTTCATAGAAGGGCTGGAAAAAAAATGTGGCAAACCTCCTTTTCTTAGCTTCGGTTCACAGCTTGTAGCAGCACGTAACCAACTTTTGGTTGATTTAAATGAAAAACCAAACAAGGTCATACTTGGTCAAAATTTGATGGGAAAACACGAGAAAATCCCAGGGCTAGATTTAGAAATTAAAAAGATAATCAGGAAGAGAACACTGCTGAACCACTTTCATATTGTTGCTGAGAAAATTAAATGTCCACCTGGAGCTAAGACTTCCTTCAGGAAGTCTTTACCTAGGAAGAGGAGAAATTGGATTCTCCTAAGGCACCATTTCATCTCTGCCCAGTAGTTTCAGTTGTTCTTCTAGATCAGGGGTCTTCAAACTTGGCCCTTTTATGACTTGTGGACTTCAACTCCCAGAATTCCTCAGCTAGCGTGCCTGGCTGAGGAATTCTGGGAGTTGAAGTCCACAAGTCATAAAAGGGCCAAGTTTGAAGACTCCTGTTCTAGATTATATTGAATTCCTGCAAATGCTCAGGTCAAATTTACGATTGTCCTCAAAGCCAACAAATCTTATCAGCATGAATATATGGCTCCACATAAATGATATGGCATGCTTTTAATCTTGGTTTACTGGAATGAAAGTGGTCTATGGGTAGAAATGTCCTTTCAAATTAGATAATAATAGAACTATTGGGTCAGAGATGGCATCAGGTTACTACAAATAGGTTTACCTTTGCTAAGATTCTGATACTGTCAGAATGATCCATCCCTGAAAACAAACAAATCTAATAGGAAAACTCCACTGATATCAAAATCCCAAATGCCTTATGGCCCAGGTGATTACTTATCCCTCTTCTTGTGCAAAGTTAAGGTTACTTTATTTCCTGAAGAGCCGAGGACAAGAAAATGTCAAATCATAGGAATGTCAAATCAAATTGAAAATGAGCAAGAATCTATTTTAAGGTCTATTCTGTGGCAGGAATGGCAGCAGTAGCATTGCTGCAAACTGTCAGAGACCTGCTATATTCCAAAGAGGAATTATTCTCAATAACCTGTGCGATGGAATATGCAAAATATTTCACTGATAACAGCCCTTCATTTCTCAAGTTGACCTTGAAAGCAGATAGTAAAGTAGCTGAAGAAAGAATTCCTGTTGGTTCCATTTGATCTGGTTCAATAACTGGATTTGGATATTTTTGTGGTAATCTTGTCCATCAGTCCAAAAGCTGCAAAAGCAAACCAGTTACATGGTAAAGAGCCAAATGTTTCCTTGGGGATTCTGCTGCAACAGAACCACCTATGAATAAAAATATCTTTAGGGGGGAAAAGTACTTTCCATGCTGATAAGGATTAATTGTTGCCCAACAACTTGTTTTTTTCTAAAGAATGCCGTAGAATAAGAAGTGGCAATTCTGCCTTATTGTGATGGAATTTTCTAACCTTGGGAATGAAAACGGACATTTCCCCAAATATCACAGAACAAGAATAGATGGACTTTTTGTGGTTTTAAATAAACAGAGACTCTCCATTAAACCAAGATTCAGTAAGAAAGGATCAAAGGCAATAGGGAGACCTTGACTTAATATACTCATCAATGCCAACATATCCAGTTTCCAAGATAATGTAACCTAAGCCCTTTCCCATTGCAATAAACCTGCCTATTTTGAAGTGATGAGGATATTCCTTTTTTGTCTGAGAGCTTTTGTAAGGGGCTTGAACTCTGGGCTTTATTGAATGAAATGTATTTCTTAATCCAGGCTAGATTTGGACAAGAAGTTGCGCTGAGAGCATTGGTCAATAGCTTTCTTTGAAACTGGAGAAAGGGATAGAATCCTAATTGCTTCTATTACATGCACCAATGATGTTCATTACCATAAAACTTGGGATGAATCTGAGTAATGAATGACTTAGGAAAGCACTGCTATAAATTACATATAGCTCCAAAATCCTGGTGGTGAGGAAGTGGAACATTATTCACCACTAGGATATTGGCCCTCAAGATTTCTCAGGTCTCTTGTTTCATCATATTTGGGGGTAAGCTACAGTTAGCCTTCAATTTACAACTGATCACAAGAAGATGGTCATAATCCTGAAATGTTCTCAAAATGGTGACATCTGGTCCTACAAAGTGTTCCCTAATTCAGTTATGTAGACCGACTCTTCAGAAAAAGGATGACATTCCCTTTAAAGTAATACTAGTTGGACAATTTGAAGATGCTTCTGGACCTTACCATGCGCCTTGAATATCAGATACATATGACAAGGAGGGCTTTTGCCCAATTTCAGATGATGTTCCAGTTTTCCTTTTACAGGAGAAGACAAATCTGGCCATAATGTCAGATTTTCCCACACATTTTCTGTGTCAGCATTGCTGGCAGCAAGCCGACAAGATAATAAGCCAGATGCCTACTGCAGTCAAGGGAACTGCAAACTGTTTTATAAGAAAAGAGTCCTTTTAAACAAGTTGCCAATTATAAATGTAATTGCAGACTTGCACGGGTCAAGACTAGGATTCTGATAAATAATATTGTCAACCGTCCCAACTTGGTCAGTTAGGAAAGAAAGACTCCTGGCCCATGATTATCCAGAAGTATACTTTACTAAAGCCCAAGTGGTTACAAAAGAGGCAAAACTGGATCTGAGATTTTTGTGCACAAAAGATACAGTTAATTTTCCCTTGTTCCCAGCCAACCCCCTGGTTATCAGTCAATGTCCAGTTAGATGTTGTTTGAGGAATGGTCCCTGTCTTCATGTGCTCACTGGCTCCACATTCTTTTAGTATGACCTTGAGACGGCTGGTGCTTCCTATAGGACAGTATTGCTTGGTTTCGATTCCTCCTGGTTCCTTCCCTGCATCCCTTCCTCCACTGTTCCTCCCCCCCCCCCTTAATGATGTTAGGCTGTCAGCTTGTGATGCATAGCTTAACAGAATGACAGCCATGACAGATATAGTAAAGACCCAACAATAACAATACCACAGAGAAAAAGATTCCAGATGCAACAAGCATGGCTGCACTAAAAGCTCTCTGACAAATTAAGGGACCAAAAAGATAAGTATAAAAATGGAAAGAGGGGCATATAAGTAAAGCAGAATACAAGCAAATAGCCCAAATCTGCAAAGATGGAGTCAGGAATATTAAGGCTCAGAATGAACTAAGACTTACAACAAATGCCAAAAATAACAACAAAAAATGTTTCTTTCAATGTAAGGAGCAAGAAGAAAGTCAAGGAAACGTTCAGACCACTAATGAGAGAAGACAACAAGAAGGTGACAGGCAACAGGGAGAAAGCAGAACTGCTTAATTCCTTCTTTGTATCGGTTTTTAAGCAAAAAGAAAAAAAAACAGCCCAATCTATCAAAAGCAGCACTGTAGGAGACAGAACAGGAATGCAGATCAAAATAGACAAAGAATTGATAAGAGGACACTTATATGCTTTGGATGAGTTCAAATCTCGGACCAGATGGTTTATATCCCAGGGTACTGAAGGAGCTGGCAGATGTGATCTCAGAACTCCTGAATGAAATCTTGCAGAGCTCCTGAAGCACAGAGAAACTGCCAGAAGCCTGGAAAAGAGCCGACGTAGTTCCAATCTTCAAAAGCAGTAAAAAAAAAAAAGTGGATCCAGGAAACTGCAGGCCAATCAGCTTGACATCAGTACCTGGGAAAATCCTGGAAAAGATAATCAACCAGTGGACTATGAGCCGTGGTGGTGCAGAGGTTAGAATGCAGTACTGCAGGCTGCTTTAGCTGAATGCTGGCTGCCTGCAGTTTGGCAGTTCGATTCTCACTGGCTCAAGGTTGACTCAGCCTTCCATCCTTCCAAGGTTGGTAAAATAAGGACCCAGATTGTTGGGGGCAATATATTGACTCTGTAAACTGCTTAGAGAGGGCTGTAAAGCACTGTGAAGCAGTATATAAATCTAAGTGCTATTGCTATCTACAAATGAACAATGTGATTATTAGAAACCAGCATGAATTTGTTAAAAACAGATCATGCCAGACAAACCTTATTGCTTTCTTTGATAAAATGACTAAATTAGTAGATGAAGGAAATGTTGTGGATATAGTATACTTCAGTCAGGCATTTGACAAAGTAGACCATAGCCTCTTCTTGATAAGATTGAACAATGTGGAATACAGTACCACCACCAGATGGATTTGTAGTTGGCTAACCAACTGCACTCAGTGTGTAGTCCTCAATGGAGCTACAGCTACATGCAGGGAAGCATGCAGTGGGATACATCAAGGTTTTGTCTTGGACCTGGTGCTCTTCAACATCTTCATAAAAGACCTAGATGAGATTAAAGAGGAACTCATCAAATTTGCAAACATCGCCAATCTGGGGGGAATTGCCAACATTTTGGCAATTTTTTCCAAAGGATCTTGACACATTGGGCAACGATGCAGTTCAGTAGTGAGAAAAGTAAGGTCCTGCACTTAGGCAGGAAATACCAAATGCATACTGTAGGTATAGAATAGGAGACACATGTCTCAGCAGTAGTAACTTTGAGAAGGATCTTGGTGTCCTGGTGGATCACCACTTAAGTATGAGTCAGCAGTGTGCTGCAGTTGCCAAAAAAGCCAACACAGTTCTAGGCTGCATCAACTGAGGGATAGCAAGATCATTGGAAGTGATAGTACCACTCTGTTTTGCACTAGTGCAGGGGTAGGCAACCTTGGCTCTTTTATGACTCGTGGACTTCAACTCCCAGAATTCCTGAGCCAGCATGGCTCAGCATGGAAACCTCTCCCTTTCCCCTCAGCATGGCTGGCTCAGGAATTCTGGGAGTTGAAGTCCACAAGTCATAAAAGAGCCAAGGTTGCCTACCCCTGCACTAGTGAGACAACATTTGGAATAATGCATCCAGTTCTGGTTACCCTGAAGCAAAAAAAGATGCTGAGGCCCTAGAGAGAGTGCAGAGAAGAGCAACAAAGATGATAAGAGATCTGGGGGCTAAATCATATGATGAACAGCTAAGGGAACTAGGTATGTTTAGCCTAATGAAGAGAAGATTTGGGGAGACATAATAGCAGTCTTCCAATACTTGAAGGGCTATGACAGGAAAGAGGACAGTAATTTATTTTCCAAAGCACCTGAGGGCAGGACAAGGAGGAATGGGTGGAAGCTCGTCAGAGGGAGATCCTAGCTAGAAATAAGGAGGAATTTTATGACAATGGGAACAATTAATTAGTGGAACAGCTTGCCTCCCAGAATTGTGGGTGCTCCATTGCTGGAGGTTTAAAGACAAGATTGGACAATCATTTGTCTAGGATGATATAAGGACTCCTGCCTTGAGCAAGAGGTTGAACCAGAAGATCTCCAAAGTCCCTTCCAACTCTATGATTCTTTGAACTCACAAATCCATATTGAATAGACAGGAGACACAATAAAAATTCTAAGCATGGTACAGCAGGAAAAACATGACAGAGCTGAGGCTTGAAAGATTGTTCTCAATGTGTGGTCCTAGGGAGGAAGGCCAAATTATCAGCCACACTGAACCTCCACCCAGTACGCAGCTGTGACAATTTCCTCCTCAACATTGGCTCTTCTGCAGACTCGTTTCTTGGCAACCTGTGTTATTTATGGACTTCTGCTCTCTGTTACTTAATTTTCATAAGACCCCTCTGCTTAAGTCTTCGGAGTCTTAAGAGGCTATTGATAGGTGCAAGCAAGGCATCCTCTGGGATTGTTGGGACAACTTCAGCCAAAATGGAGTCATTGGCTTTACTACTACTAGAATAACTCATGCCAAGATTATTGTCCCTAGATCAGTGGTGGGATTCAGCCAATTTGCACCACTTCAGCAGAACCAGTAGCTAATTTTTTGTTGCCCAGGCCCAAAATGGACTTCCGGAAGCGGCATCCACACAGAGAACCGGTTGTTTACGTATTTGAATCCCACCACTGCCCTAGATGCCCCTGATTTTGTCTCCATCTCTCTCAATCAATAAAGGGCATATCCATCAGGGTCATAACAGGCTACTTCAGGATCTATGTGGGCCTGCCATTCTTTTCTAATCATGTGTTGATGATTATAATGGCTGCCAATTTACTTTCAGATTCAGTTTAATAATACTAGCTCTTATTGTCGGGGCCTCATATGTCTAAAATCCTACACGTCATACTATGCTGGCTCATGACAGTGGGGCATCAAAGAACATCGGGAATGTATACCATGAGTTTATGTGTGACTGTTATCCCAGCTGCCAGCTAAAGTAGGTGGGCATCTGTATTGGACAGTTGTGATATAGGAAGATGCCAGAGGCTGATAATTAATGGCAATGCAAAGGCAAACTTTGCTTAAGATCTTCCAACAAAGATTAGAACTTGAAAAGGAAAGGGAAATGCCAGACATTCAAGTTGGTTTTTTTAAAAAAGGTGAAAGATAGAAAGAATATGACATGTTTGTGGTAGAGAAGATCTTGAGATTATCATGAACAAGAAAACAAACAAATGGATTTCAGTAGAAATCAATCCTAAGTACTTGCTCAAAGCACAAATGACCAGGCTCAAATTTTCATATTTATGCAAGTAGTACACATTATACAAAAACATAGCTCTTTTTCCTTCCACTTTTACCAGCATATATTACATATTTATGCAAGTAGTATACATTATACAAAACCTTAACTCTTCTCTTTCCTTTCTCTTTTTCCAGCATAGATTTCGTATTTATGCAAGTACTACACATTGTACAAAAACATAGTATATTTTTGTAGAATGTGTACAACTAGCATAAATATGAAATATACTATATGCTGGAAAAAGTGGAAGGAAAGAGAAAAAAAGGGCAACCAGCTGCAAGGTGGATGGATTCACAATGGTGGTAGATCCATTGGGGGACCTGAAGGACCAGTCTGGGGTCTGATCATTCCTGGAAGGCTCTAACTATATAGTACTAAGAGTCAACACCAACTAGATGACACATAATAAATCAATGTCTAAAATACAACCCTCAACCATATGAATTTGTTCAAAGTTTATGATCAGCTTGGAAGTCCTTTACATTCCACTTCCAAGTGAGAGCAAATTGCTGGGAATATGGAAGAAAAAAACGACTTCCTAGTTTTTCTCATAAGAACTGTTTCTCATGTGTATCTTTTTGTTAGGCAGGCTATTATTTCTTTTTAAATATACCATTGCAGTCTCAGTTTTTTAACTTAATTTTAGTCTGTGATATGGATGTTTCTGATTCAACTACCAAAGTTACTTGTGCACCTTTGAATTCCTTATGCCTTGATTCAAAGTGGATAGGGAAGATATTTAGTTCTATCATGTAATTGCCCATGAAGCATTTCTGTATAAATTTTATTTTTAAGTACATAGAGTAAAATATATTGTAGTTAAAAATAAGGTAAGCAATAAAGGCTGCCCCTTTATTCTGCAGAACAGAAGAATTAAAGATTTTATTATTGCATAGGCCTGTTTCAATACCTTTAAAAGTATAGTTCCATGTATGTATTGATTACTAAAGTGCTGCAACCATGCCTATTCTTTTTAGCCAGGGTTTGAATGATTCTGAAAACAATTTGCTTCTACAAATAGCCCCATTAACTGAGCTTTAAATCACTCAAATTTGAAGTCCTGGAAGCTAGGATTGGAAAAAAATGAGCATCCAATTGCATCATGATACTGATGGCAGATAATTGCATCTGAGTAAATGCAATGCATTTGACATTTGATAAGCCATTGGGTATTGTTTTTAAAGCACAAAGGAAACTTCCTTTCAGAAAGATATTCCAAGGCATATAAATGAAAAGTACCTCACTGAAAACCAAGCTTATCCATAACTAATTCCAGGTTGGGTTTAAGCATTGCTTGAGAAGAGATTGTTATTTAATGCAATGAATTTCAGTCACAGGATCATTTTGGTAGTTCTAGGTTTTATATTTTGTTATGAAAAATTTATTTAGGATAATTTTTTAAAACTTATCACACAATCATTGACAACAACATATAGGAAGCACAATTCATTCAGTTACAAAACTGGTTTAGGAAATGATGTCACTGTACCTATACTGGAAAACAAGTGTCTAGAACAGTGCTTCTCAACCTTAGCAACTTGAAGATGTGTAGACTTCATCTCCTAAAATTGCCCAGCCAGCCATTCTGGGAATTGAAGTACACAAGTCTTCAAGTTGCTAAGGCTAAGAAACACTGGCCTAAGACATGACAATAGTTTTCTTGGCAACACATACAAGAGATTTGTATCGCCTTTTTTGTTTGTGTTGCTTTTATTTTCTAATCTTATGTAGTGCCCTAGGATTCTTAGGAGGTGTCCCATCTGGGTATTCTCAGGAGGTGTCCCATCCACCTTTGCTTAACTTTTTTAGATCAGCCAATCTATTATTCATACCTGTGAATTGTGCACTGTGAAATGTGAAGGAAAGGAAAGAAGCACATAGGCACAAAATTGATGCTCAACCCAATAAATTATAATTTCTTAGTTGACGAGACCATATGTTTATGTGTGAATTGGAATGGAGAGTTTGTGGCTTCTTATTGTATTCTGAGTATTAACAGCTTATATTAAAATTTATGTCTCTAGATGTTGACGAATGTTTGGATAACAATGGTGGCTGCCAACAGATTTGTGTCAATACTATGGGAAGCTATGAATGCCAATGTAAAGAAGGGTTTTTCCTAAGCGATAATCAACACACCTGTATCCATCGCTCTAATGGTAAGTCTCCAGTTCTTGAAGAATATGAATTAACCTTCAAACATACGGTATCAAAGTTATTACAAGACTGATGGAAAATTTCTTGGTGTATTTTAAAATCTGGGTTTTCAGACTTTTGGCGATCTGTTGTGAGCAACTTAGAGGGCATTGCAGCATTTATTTAAAGCTGACCAGGTTTATACAACAAAGTGAGACCATTGCCAAAGCTCACTGGCATTTTGCCTAGGCATGCCTGAAATGGGAAAATAAGCCCAAATGTTGCTAAACTTGTGGGTCACCCACTAATTGCAGCAACATTGGGATCAGCAGATGGTTTCCAGCCAACTGGGTATTTCCTACATGGTGTATATTAGTATATCTCTTGATTCAGAGTAACTATATTTAAGAGCTCATGACATGCAGTATTTTTATCCATTAATTTACATTTCTAGCCTTTCAGAATAGAAATATAGGTTGAGCGATGAGAAAAAAATGTAAGATGTCCAAACTACTAGTTGTGCTGATAAAAGTAAACTTGTCAAGAAAATATATCAGAGTTACATGTCTTTTAGTTTGTAGTACATTTCTTGACCAACCCAAATCCCAATGAATTCATTAATTTAATTCATTCAGGGAGGTTATACAATTAATTTATCATATCAGATAGTTATGGTATTGCAAAATTTGAATGTGTTTGATTTAAAGTCTTTAAACAAAGTGATTTCCACATGCCAATTAGTGATTTCCACTATTTTCCATTATACAGTAATTGTGTCTGAGAAAGAGGTGAATCCCTACCGAACATTAGCAGACATTTTACATTATTTGATGACGTGACATTACAATGAGCATGGGGCATTTCACAATGAATATTAATATGAGTTTTAACAGAATTGTGATGTCTTACATTGATTTTGCTTTCCCCCTATCACACTGCCACGAAAGGGAAAACAAAATCATGAAATTTGTTGAGTACTTTGATTCCTTTGCCTTTTATATATCATTTTGAGAATTTAACTTTATTTTGGATATGGATAAAGTATCTTTGAAATATGTCAAAAGTCTCAGATTAAAGTAGCTTGATCCAGACACCAGAAAACTTCAATATCATCTTTCATGTATTTGTATGGCTGGTCTGGAAAACTTTAGTTCTAACTTAGTAACTATCCTCAGTCTGGATTGTAAATCTGATTGCCAAGATATATATCTCTGACATGCTAATTTAATAATTTCTCAAGGAAAAGCGGGAGGCACTTAGTTAGAAAAAAGGCTGGTCCTAAACTGCTAAAAGGTAACACCAGGATAATTATATACAGTTTTTCTGGATTTGGGCCTACACTTTTGCTCTAAAAGAGAGCCAGTTTGGTCTAGTGGTTAAGGCACGAGACTAAAAAGTGGAAAATTGTGAATACAAGTTCCACCTTAACTATGAAAGTCAGATGGGTGACTTTTAGGCCGGTCATTCTCCGCCAAACCAGTCTCACAAGGTTGTTGTTGTGGGCAAAATAGGAGGAGGAAGGTATGTTGGATATGTTTGCTGCCTTGAGTTATTTGTAAATATAATAAAGGCAGGATACAAATAACTAACAAAATAACAACAACAACAACAACCTATATACTCAGACGTTACCTTAACAGCTCTTAGGCGCTTGGTCAGGACTTGAACTGTTAACTTTTTACCAGTCCCACCTGTGAATCGAATTGAAGATTAAAATTTTAACAATAACAACAACAACATCAACAATGATGATGATGATGGGAATGGGAATGCAAAGTGGATCAAGCAGGTTGAAAGCACTGTAAAAGTGACTAGAATGGAAGATAATTCACATTACAAAAGAAATGATGCAAAAACAAACAAAGAGGGTTAAGAACTGGAGTGCTCCTGGTTTAGATGAGCTGCATGGATTCTAGTTGAAATCACTAACGGGTTTTCCTGCAAGATTAACAAACCAGATGAATCAGGTTCTGGAAACACCAGAAAGTGAAAAATGGTTAACAACTGGAAGAACTTTTTTGATTCAGAAGGATGCAGAAAAGGGAAATAAACCTGAAAATTACAGGCCAATCACTTGCCTGCCAACAACATACCAATTACTTACAGGCCAAATTTATGGATATCTCAAAAAGAAGGACTTGCTGCCTGTAGAACAGAAAGAGTGCTGCAAAAATTCAAGAGGAACCAAAAACCAACTGATGATTGATAAAGTGGTTTTGAAGAATTCAAAGAAAAGATGAACAAATTTGTTGATGGCCTGGATTGATTATAAGAAAGTATTTGATTCTGTTCCACACAGCTGGATTGAGAAATGCTTAGACACTTTTGGAATTAACAGCAACATCCAGAAATTCCTGAAGACTTCCATGAAGCTATGGCAAACTAAGTTGATGGCCTGTGGAGAAGAATTTGGTGAAGTTGAAATCAAACGAGGACTCTTCCAAGGCGACTCATTGTTATTTATACTTTCGATGGCACCACTAACAAGCATTTAAAAAAAAAAAAAAAAGTTTTATTAATTTTCCAATTTTACAAAGCTCCAGGTGATAGGGAAGCAACATGGTGATTGGGTAGTCCATAATCAAATAACAAGCTCTTTCATGCACATATCAGGTTACATCATCAAAAATTTCCTCTCTATTTCCCTTAGTTATTGTATCACATTGAAATTAATACATTGCTAGTTATAGCTCAGTCGGTTAAGAGATTTATCAATATATTTTAACTTATACGCCTTCATATCCTGTTTTGAATTTTACCTAGTTTCAGTTACAGTATTCCAATTAGCTCAATATCCAAAGTCTTTAGATTTCGGGTAACCCAAAGTTCCCTTAGTTCATTACAGAATAATTGTCATATCTAAAATACATTTATTATTTACTCAGATAGATTCTTAGTTTATTTCACAAACATATTCCATTTCTTATCCTAATACTTCATCACTTACTAATAAGATAACCTTTATCATCTCAGTCCAACTTCTATATTATAATCCAAGACTATTATTCTAGTGACTATTTTTTTTATTTCCCTTATAGATCTAAATCCTAAATATTAAATCAATTAGTATCTTTTAAAATCTCCTTAGGCCATTAAGTAAGATTTTAATCTCTTCCATTATAGGTCACATAAAAAAAACCATTTTTAAAGTCTAACTCTAGCTTTCTTTTTGTGCCAAGCAGGCTTCCATAGCAGTGCCTCTAGCTCCTCAAGTGGATCTCCCTTCATTCCTACACATGTTGTTTGAATCAAGGGAGACCATCCAATTATCAATTTTTCAAAGGAGCTGGTCCCTTCATAATCATTAGATTGTTGGTCCAATAGTTCAAATCTCCATGTTTGGCTCAATACATCTGTTGTCAGTTCAGTCTGGTCCTCTTCTTCTTCCGGTTTCAGCTGGTTTAAGTAGAAAGTCGTGTTCAATGTTGTAATTGTTGTTTGGTTGTCTGGTTTTTCTGGGTTCTCAATGTGCTGTACATGTCGGTCCTCAACATCTTCCATCTCAGTGTTGCTTTCTTCAATTTCTGATGCTGTTAAAGCTGCAAGTTTTTTGATTAAATCAAAGTTTGGGTTATCAGGATTCTCAGTAGGTTGTAGCTGGTATTTTTTGAAGTCCACTTTAATATTAATTCCTTCCTCTTCTGTTGCCTTTTGGATTGTAGGTTCATCAGTTGAAATCTGGGCTGCATTTTGTAGCTTTGAGGTGGTGCCTTTATTTTTCAGTCTGGAATTCATTAGCTCATAGCCTCAAGGATTTTTTCAAGTATCAGTTTGTAGTTAAGTTGTGGGTAGTGTTCCTCCATTTCTATAGTGTTTACAGATAGTCCTTTAGTGGAGGCTATTTTTAATAAGAGTCAATAAGTGTCCACCTCCACTATAGAAAATTGTTTTCACCACCTAGCTGTTTCAGGTTCTTATCTTCTTTGATAGTGTTAAGGCCAAATCTTAGTCTCACATGTCTCCCAGTCAAAAAGAAATTCACTTGCTGTACCAAATTTTACCACAAGATGTCCCCAGTGATATGTAAAGTCTTTCCCAAATTCAGGTTAGGCTTTTATCCGGTTTAAAAAATATTCTTTCCCCCCCCAGCTTAACAGATAAGTAAAGTAATAGGTCCCTGTAAGAATAGGAATCTTTTGGGGTCCCAAATATCCCAAAATTACAAGTCCAATCGTTTAGTTTAGTTGTTCTTTTATATAGAGTAGAGTAGGCAGGAGCCGCCAAATTAGAAAGGGGGAAAAAATTTCCAAAGGCTTTTACAGGAGAGTAGTTGGGATGCAAGAAAGGTAAGGTAAGGTCTCACCCAATTCCTCCGCGTTGCTTTCGTCGTGCTTGGTAGTGCTTTTGGCTGGTACGGCTTACTGATCGGCCATGTTAATGGCCGATCTTTTCTTCGTCGGTCCAGAGGAGCTGCCTCGGATCAAACGGAAGGGCTACTGCCCTTCCGCGATCTGTCGAGGGTCCTGCTCAGCGGTGGTCGCCCCTCCAGGGCAACTTTCGACCCTTTTCAGGGTCTTCCGACAGAGGAAAACCGGACAGCGGAGAGAACGCTCTCCTCACACATCCGCTGGTGCCGTGATCGCAAACCGGAAGCCCAAGCATTTTGAATAAGACAAGCAGTGGCTATGAATTGGCTAAAAAAGGGTTGAAATTTTCCCATTTCTCTACAGTGCATGGATGATTTAAACTTGTTTGGAAAAACAAAAGCTGAATTGAGCTTAATACTGAAAAGCACTGAGGAGTTTAGTAGAGACATTGAAATGCAATTTGGCATTTGACAAATGTGCAACAATTGCTGTTAGGGCAGGAAAAAATGTTCAAGATGATGAATTCAAACCTGGTAATCAAGAGTTGATAAAAGTTGGTAAAAGTTGATAAAAGCAGTAACATCAGAAGAAGGGTACAAGTACTTAGGAGTTTTGGAAGCTTCTGACCTGTTGCACAACCCAGTCAATGAAGCTACTTCAACAAAATATATAAAATACATAATACATAAATACATAAAGCAGGTCTGGAAAATCTTGCGCTCAAAGCTGAGGGGAGGAAATATCATAAAGGCAATTAACACCTGGGCAGTGCCTGTAATATGACAGTCAGCTGCAATAATTGATTGGACTCAGCTAGAATTTGATAACTTGGATTAAAAGACAAGAAAATTAATGACAATGCACTCTGCTCTGCATCCAAAAATTGATATTGATCTATCGTACTTGCCAATCTCTCAGGGTGGCAGAGGACAAACTGTAGAAGAGGAAAAACACAACTTAAATGACTGCATAAAAAAAGCCAAAGAGCCTTTGCTGAAGGAGATGAACAAAGGAAAACAACAAGATTGAAAGCAGAATATCGAAAGGAAACAATTGAGCATCGAGTTTCTAATTGAAAAAAGAATAGTTCCTAGTTTTAGTGTACTCACCAGTAGCCCTACCTGCACACTGGAGCCTTTGGTTCCATACAATGATACTCTGTCATTTACAGTAAGGAGTAGATGAATTATGTTTGAGATTTAGGAACATGCATCTCAAACTTTAATACCTCAGCTATTAATTTAGCAAATAGTAAAGGAGTATCAGGTCAACTGTGGGGCAATCCCAGTTTTCTGTGAGATCGTGCTTCAATTGTGGATGCTTGAAATAGGTTGCAAGAACTGGCTTATAGGAAAATTGGTGTGGTGGACATAGAGATGGGAGTGTGGGAGGTCCAAATGATTGAGGCTTCTTTGTACCTCCAGGCTTTTGCAAGGTACCAATTAGCAAACAACAAAATGATAGTAATGAAATAATAAGGGATGGCAAAAATAAGTACAGCTTGCATTCAAACTGCACCAGAGAAAAATATATTCTGAATATAACAATCATTTGAACCAAGTCATGATTATGATCAAAGGGGAAAATTGATGATAAGTATTATGATCTGCCTGTGAATTTCTAACAGGCTTGTAAGGGGTGTAATTGTTAGTCAACAAAAAATAGGACTGGGATATTCTTCTCAAAATAACCCTTAACATAGTGGCCAGCCATCAGCTTGATAGGCAGCCTCTGCGTGCAGTACTATATATTTATATAGATGCACAGAAATCTGTATAAGACTCTCACGCACGACTACATTTTTGAAATAAATACCGCCAAGAAATGATACTAGAATTTTAAACTCATGAAAATGGCAGGATTTTTTTTACTGTTTTTAGGAAATGTAATTCAAAGACCTCTTTGCAGTCCAAACCCAGTAACTTCCATTAAATCTGCAACAGTTAGGCAATTCAATAATTGCCTGTAATTATTAATAATAATTCAAGGAAACTATAAGACAATCCTCACTGTTACTAGATGAGAGATGAGCATTTTGTAAGCAAAGATTTTGCTCCAGACACAAAGAGTTCCATCTGCTCACTCAAGAGTGGGAAGAAGTTTTAAGCCAGTTTCTCAACTGTAGCCACTTTCAGATGTGGGACCTTCAACTCCAAGATTTCCTAACCAGATCAGGTTGAGAAACACTCATTTAAGCCCTTAAGAAAATGAAATCAGCACTGATAATCAATTATGGGGATGAGGAAGATCTGGCTTTCAGTAGTAATCATGAAAGGGATCTGGATATCATTAATCTCTTGAATTGCAAAATGGGTGTATTTAATTATTTTATTGTAAAAAAAAGCAATTACTGTAGGACAGTGATGGTGAACCTTTTAGAGACCGAGTGCCCAAACTGCAACCCCAAACCCACTTATTTATCGCCAGGTGCCAGGTGGGTGTGGCCCACTGGGTGGGCGTGGCTGTGGTGGTCATGGCAGACTGGGTGGGTGTGGCCAAGGTGGGCGTGGTCACATCGATGTTGCTTGTGGGGAGGGACGCCTGTGGAGGTCGGGCAGGGTTGGGGGAGATCCAGGGGGTCTCTGGTGGTTCGGGTGGTGGGCAGGAGGCTCGTTCTGAGGGGTGAGGCGAGGTGAGGCGAGGTGAGGCGAGGCAGGGTGGGGGTGCCATTGTTGCAGGGCAAGGTGAGGCAGGGGCTGGGATGGCTACTGCCTGACACCATCGGCCCCTGCACACAGAGGCCAGCGAGCGCATGGGGGCCGACAGTGTCCATCAGCAGCCACAGCTTGCCCCCTCGACTGGCACACTCTGGGGCTCTGCAGCCCGCCACCAGCAGTTCAGAGAAGCCGCCTCTGAGCTGGACGGCTGGCTGACAGCTGAGGAGGTGATGCAGTGGGTCGTGCCCGGGAAAAGGAGAGCATGCAAGGCCAGGGGGGATGGGACAGGGGGGAGGGAAACCAGCCGTGCTGGGATGCATCCGGCCACGTGGGACCTCGGCGAGTTAGCGGGCGGCTGGTTAAAGAGGGACGGTTGCCATCTTCGGGGCATGGCGCATGTGCCCACAGAGAAGGCTCTGAGTGCCACCTCTGGCACGCGTGCCATAGGTTCGCCACCACTGCTGTAGGATGTTGGGAGACTTCAAGATTATGGAGTAAAAGGGATGTTGTAAGACATTTGTCTGGTAAAAATATGGATGGCTGAAGTCGAAGATGTGTGTTGTGTTATACTGTTCTATAATGAAGACATCTGCAGTAATATTTATATAGTGAGCTTAATTTATATCAGGCATGTTCAGCCTGTGGCCCGTGGGCACATGCCACCCTGGACAGTTAGCAATGCGGCCCTACAAGACAATTAAAAAAATATAAACAATAATGGAAGTTTGCTATTTATATACATTAACTATATTAGATATTTTATATGTGGCCCAAGACAATGCCTCTTCACTCAGTGCAGCCGAGGCAAGCCAAAAGGTTGGACAACCATGATTTATATAAAGGGTATCATACTTGGCAAAATAAATTGCTATAGTCTTTTGTATCAATTTTGTCTTTTGTATAAAAAGATACAATCTTTTGAAAAGGGATTGTCATTTTCAAAATTAAAAAGTTAGCTTATCATATGTTTAACTTAGAGATGTGCCCATTTGAATATTGATCTGTAGTTTGTAAATATCTTCCAAATTTGGTTAGGTACATGAAAGCGTGAAACTGCTGAGTTAAACAGTTATCTGATGTGAGCAATTTAAATGGATAATTAGTTGTGCTATTGGTTATTATTCGCCATTCTGGCACTGTAATAATATAGTTTTGTCTTTATTGGAGATTACTTGTCCCATTTTAAAATTTTAAGCAAATGCATAACTTGCAAGAAACACAGCAGAAGGAAAGTTTTGCCTTATAAAACAATTTTCTATTGTTGACTACCTTAAAACTTTTAAATACCTTAAAGTCATATTTCATTTGCACATTTTTCAGAAGGTACTGCTTAAGCAAATACCATTCCTATGGCATTTAAATCACTTGGTTTTCTGGGTTTTGCTGTCAGTTCTGTCAAAAACATTTAATCTGATTAAGCGGTATCTCTGCTTCAAGGAAAACACATGGATTCAAATGACATCAATCCCTGAAGCTAACGCTGTATCATAGTTCCTTGAGGCACATCACAATTAAATAGTTAAAAAGAATTTGAGTTTTAACCTTTGTAAGAAAAAACTAACTATATAAATGTGTATGTGACAGAGACAGAGAATGTGTGATTTTTAAATTGAAGCATTCAACCTGAATTTAGTTGCAATTTCTAAAATCTTTAATTGCATTTGTCATCAACAAACATATTAATAGAGCTTTCGATACATCACATAAGTGCTGCACTCATAAAAGATACCTGACATTAATATCTCTTTCACGCATTAGGCTGCTAATAATGAAAATAAATCATTTTGCAGTCGTTTGTCATTGCTCACTTTCTGGATATTTTTTCCTTTTTGGACTTCCCAGGTTGGGACTTTTTTTGGTAGTATCCCATTCAAATGCTAACTTGTTTTGAATCTGGGTATTTTTTTCAAGGTGGGGTAGCGGCAGTAAGATTTGGCCACCTAAACCTTAATAAGGCAAATGCAAGAACAGACTGCCAGTCCAGAGGGATGCACACTGCTTGAAGTGTGTTTGCACCATTCTTCCAGACCAACTATTCATGATAAACTGTCTGAACAATTGAATGGTCCAGGAGATTAATAAGAAAAGAGTTGTCAGGGTCTAGAGCCTATGTTAGGTGGAGTCTTTTTATAAGCTGAATGGTTTCAGCATACCAAAGTTGGGGATGGATGTCAAGAAAGTCAAGATAGTAGTTACGGGAGCAGGAACAAAGATCAGCCCCTTTACACATGTTTGCTATTGTTTGCAACTTACTCCATTTTAATTTCCTAAGGTTTTTTTTTAGTTAACTTTTAGTGCACTTGCTTTCAAATTGAATTGTATGGTAAGCCTTTGTCATCTAGAATAGAATAGAGCTGGAAGGGACCGGGGGGCTCAAGCAGGAGAACCTATACCATCTCAGACAAGTGACTGTCCAGTCTCTCCAGTGATGGAGCGCCCACGATTTCTGAAGGCAAACTGTTCCACTGGTTAATTGTCCTCACTGTTAGGAACTTTCTCCTTAATTCCAGGTTGCTTCTCTCTTTGGTCAGTTTCCAACCATTGTTTCTTGTCCTGCCTTCTGGTGTTTTGGAGAATAGTTTGACGCCCTCATCTTTGTGGCAGCCCCTCAAATACTGGAATACAGCTATCATGTCACCCCTATTTCTTCTTTTCTTTAGACTAGCCAAACCCAAGTCCTGCAGCTGTTCTTCATATGTTTTAGTCTCCAGGTCTTTGATAATTTTAGTTGCTCTTCTCTGAACTTTTCCCAAGGTCTCAACATCTTTTTTGTAGTATGGTGACCAAAATTGGTTGCAGTATTCCAGGTGTGGTCTCACTAGGGTTTTATAAAGCAGTACTAATACTTTGCGTGATCTTGATTCTATGCCTCTGTTTATATAACCCAGGATTCTATTAGCTTTTTTGGCGGCTGATGCACACTGCTGGCTCATAGTCAAGTGATCGTCCACTAGGACTCCAAGGTCCCTGTCATAGTTACTGTTTTTGAGCCAGGTCTCACCTAATTTGTACTTATATCTTTGATTTTTCTTGCCTAAATATAAAACTTTGCTTTTCTCCACATTAAAACTCATTTTGTTGGATAAAGTCCATTGTTCCAGTTTGTCAAGATCTTTTTGAATCCTGAGCTTGTCTTCTGGGATGTTGCCTATTCCTGCCAGTTTAGTGTCATCTGGAAATTTGATGAGTTCCCCTTCTATTCCCTCATCTAAGTCATTGATGAAGATATTAAAGAGTACTGGGCCCAAGACGGAGCCTTGTGGTACCACACTGCTTACTTCTCTCCATGTGGATGTAGTACCATTGAGGACTACTCGTTGAGTACGGTTTGTCAGCCAGCTACAAATCCATCTGATGGTAATGTTGTCTATTCCACCTTTTTCTAGCTTAGCAAGCAGTAGATTGTGATCTACTTTGTCGAATGCCTTACTGAAATCTAAGTATACTATGTCCACAGCATTTCGCTGGTCTACTAATTTGGTTGGGCATGATCTGTTTTTAACAAACCTGTGCTGGCTACTAGTTATAATTTTGTTTGCTTCTAGTTGTTCGCAGATCTGTTTTTGATTATCTTTTCCAGGATCTTCCCATGTATTGATGTTAGATTGATTGGTCTGTAGTTTCCTGGGTCTGTTTCCCCCCCCCCTTTCTTGAAGATGGGAACCACATCAACCCTTTTCCAATCCTCAGGTACTTCCCTGGTGCTCCAGGATTTTTGAAAGATATGGTGCAATGGTTCTGAGATAACATCTGCCAGCTCCTTCAGAACTCTGGGATGTAATCTGTCAGGTCCTGGTGATTTATATTCGTCAAGATCGGATAGGTGTTCTCTTACCATTTTCTTGCTTATTTTAATTTTTGTTTCTAGTTTGTCTTTTGCAGTTTTTTTTGGTATGTTGTGCTATAATTTCTTTTTGTGTGACGTCTGATGCAAAGAATGAGTTAGGCAGTTCTGCTTTCTCCCTATTGCTTGTTACTTCCTTGCCATCTTCTCTCTTTAGTGGACATTGACTTTTTTCTTGTTTATTAATATGTTGAAAGAAATTTTTTTTTTATTATCTTTGATTTCTGTTGCAAGTCTTTGTTCATTCTGAGCCTTTGCTTTCCTGACTTCGTCTTTGCATGTTCTGGCTGTCTGCTGATAATCAGCCTTAGTTATGTGTCCCTCTTTCCATTTTTTGTACTTGTCCTTTTTGTCTTTCAGTTTGTCTGAGAGATCTTTGTGCAGCCATGCTGGTTTCTTCTTGACTTTCTTGTTTTTCTTTTTTCAGTGGTATTGTGGACTGGGCTTTTATGATAGCATTTTCCAGAAATTTCCATGCTTCTTGAGTTGTTTTCCCCTTTAGGATTTTCATCCATGGAATCTTTCCTAGATTCTCTCTGAGTTTGTTAAAATCAGCTCTTTTGAAGAAGGGTTAGACATCATGGTGTGACGGGTGCAGGAAGACGGGACTCCGTCTTCTGTGTTCGATTTTGCCCCATTGGGGACCTTAAAAAGGGTTGAAAGTCACCCCAGAGAGGCGATGAAGAAGGCGGAGGCCCTTGTTGATCGCGGAGGGCCAGCAGCCTCTCCATTTGATCTGAGGAAGCCCTTCAAACCAGCGGGGAAAAGACTGGCTACACTTGTGTGGCCAGTCAGAAGCTGCTGACAACCAAAGAAAATAAGCACTAACGAGCAACTTTTGAGCAATGTGGATGGAACTGGGTGAGACTATATCCTCTCTTTATGATTTTAAGACTTTTACCTGGAAAAAAAGGCCTAAAGCAAAGAATCCTCCCCAATGAGAGAGGGAAGGGGAATTCCCGCCCCATTCCCTCAGGAAAAGAAAAGTGGCAAACTAATTGCTTGGGGGAAAATAGAGAAAATTACAAGATTAATTTGGAACCAATACAGATATATAGCTTTGAAATTTGGGGACTAAAAGTATTTTTGAGACTTTTTTAGAAAAGAGACTTGAAAAGTCTATAATATAAGTTTGATTTAAAAAGCTGGAAGATGGTGTTAATGACATCTAGTGGAGAACTGCAGCACTACAATTTATTATTAAAGGAACTTGGCTTGAAGCCCAGACTCAGATAAGAGGAAACTTTCACTTTTGAAGATTGCAGCTGGGAAAAGGGGAGAAAAAACCCTCTTGGGCTGCTTCTTTGTTTTTCCTGGAAATTTTCACCTTTGCAGACTGCAGCTGGGAAAAGGGAAAAAAAACGTTGGGGCTGCTTATCTGTGTTGGGGACCCTATTGGACTATAAAGACTACATACAAAAACAAAATGAGTGTTCCATACTTAGCCTTAAATGGTAAAAAAAAATCATCTTTAACATCTGTCTCCGAAGCTCCCAGCTTAATATACCAACAAAAAATGTTAATGAATCTCAGAAAGAAATTCTTTTTATGTTGAAATCAATTCAACAGACAATTGTTTTATTTCATGATGAGACTAAAAATAATGCAAATAAGATAAAAGAACAATTTTCTAATCTAAACTTACAAATCCAATGACTACAAAGAAGGAACTAGTATCCCAAAAACAGAAGGAAAATCAGAAGAAACGGATGGAGGACCTAAAGGAAGGAATTAACAGACAGATACAGACAAATGAAAAATTAGAAGATGCAGTAGTAACACCGGAAATGGAAAAGATATATTACTTGTCAAGACCTCAGAACACATTTGAGGATAAGGAAGAAGAGCTGATCGAATGGATGATAAAGCTGTTAGGAGAAATGCTGAATATTGACAAACAAGAATTGAAAAGAAAAAGTGAAGGAGAAAGATGGAGGCTGTTTAATGATTATAAATGGGTTGAGCGTTCTTCCAAAAATACTTCAATCAAATTCTCTTCCTCATTCCAAACAATATATACAAAAAAAGGAGGAAGAATTACTTGATGATTCAAATGTACTGACTTGGAAAGTTATTCGGCAAAGGAAGAAAGCTAGAGTAAGACTGAAGAAAATAGAGGCTTTGACCTATTTGATGGGATATTAAGAAAATAGATAACTGTTAGAAATAAAAGTATTATTATAATTAGAAGGATAGGATTTGTAACTAGAATATTATATTTTGTTATGAGATGGGAAATATGAAAATTGTAAAAGGGTTCAAATAAGGGAAGCCTTTGGTTACCCAAACATAATTTACTATGAGAAAATTACAAGCAGTAGAGATACTTTGAACATTGAGGGGAATTTTTTTTTTAAAAAAAAAAGCGGGAAAAACAGGATATTGATTGAACAAATGGATTTTAAGTGCAAATGCAATTGAGATATGCCTTGGCTAGAAAAGATATTATAAACTGACACTATTGATATTATGTACAATACCAGAAAAATGTGATGAAGATATCTATATTTAATTGTATATGTATTAACAGTAACAAGAATTGTATTTGCCCAGTGTGGAAAAATGCATAACACCGGAAGAAGAGAGGATCAAGGAAGCACTGGATGGTGTAGTATTGGAACTAGAAAGAGAAAGTTAATATGTACCACTGAATTACTAATGGACCCAGACAACACATTGTTTATTAAGTACTTATGATTGTTAAATTAGAAAATTAATAAAAAATTTTTTAAAATCAGCTCTTTTGAAGTTTAAGACATTGGTTGAATTATTTTCTGTTGCTTGTGTTTGCAGTGTATTGAATTCCAGTATGACGTGGTCACTTTCCCCCAAGGTTCTGGCACCTTCAACTCCCTCTATCGCTTCTTCTCTATTAGTAAGAATTAGGTCCAGTATAGCTTTACCTCTAGTTTGGGATGGGATGGGATCCTTCAGTACCCTGGACAAAGATCTCAGGACTGTTTCTACTCAGTCACACATACTCCAGTCCTCATTTTGGATTTTGGCTGAGTTAGTCTATGTGTTGCTTTGCCAAAGAGAATGTATATATCACTGACTGTATTAAATCCCATTCATCAAAAATTATATTGAAAAGTGCAAGGTTTTCCAAAGGAGATCAAAACCACACATGTGCTTCACAACATGGGAAAACACATATTGGGGCTTTGATCTTTTGGTTATGGCCACAGCCTTGACTTTTCTTATTACTCACTCCCTATGGATACCCCTACTGCAGTGAGTGCAGACAGAAGATAATACTCTGCAGTGGCTTATATATTCCAAAAACAGACTGCTTGAGTTTAAAAGTTGAAGTTAAATGGGGCAGAGGAATCCATGTTCAAATCCTCTGGGTGACTTTGAACCAATCACTGTTTCTCAGGCCAGTTACCAAGGCTCACAGGAGGATGGGTGAAATTGGGAGCTAGAAGGCTGTGGTTGCCACTTTGCATTACTGGAATGATGTTGGGTAGTAATTTAACAAATAAATAGATATAGATAATTCTCAACCTATGGCAACAATTGGTACCAGAACCTCTGTCACTAAAGCGATGTGCTTGTTAAGTGATTCATGCCTGATTTTACAACCATTTTGTTGCAGCTGTTAAGTGAATCACAGGGTTGTTAAGTGAATCTGACTTCCCTTATTGATTTAGCTTATCAGAAATTGTCTAGGACAGTTGGAAATTGAGGTCATGTGATCCTGGGATCCATGCACGTTGCCAAGCAACCAAATTTTGATCACATGACTAACACTATGACAATCATGTGAGGTCATAAGTACCTTTTTTTCAGTGCCATTGTAACTTTGGTCATATTTCTTTTTTTTGCCTCAAGATGGCGCCACCAATGGCAGCTTCAGTGAAATGCTCTCTAGTAGTTTTGATGTTTTTTTTTTATGATTTTCTGTGATTCACTGCAAATTTCATACACAAGGGATGAGATTGGGAATATCAGGAAGCGGATTCTAAATGACAGGCAGATTTCTGGGATAGTTCCTCCTCCTGTCTTTACAAATGCAGAGAAAATTTTGATTGAGGGAGTGGCTGCTCTTGACATGACAGGACAAAGACAATGGAAAAAGAAAAGAAGGAGGGGCAAGCAAGCAGGAATTCTCCACAGATTCAGAAAGTGTGGCGTAAGAACTCCTCTCCCTTCGCTCCATTTAACTAAACTTCGCTCACTTGTAGAAAAGATGGACGAACTGCTCCTTTTAAATAGGATTAATTTAGACTTTTGCAACTCAGCAACTCTCTGCTTCATAAAAACTTGGCTAAGTGAATCGATAAATGATAGTAACTTGTAAATCCCAGGAGCAGATAGAATTGCAGAAACATCCAGTAAAGCAAATAAGTAAAAACGATCACCGGGATGAAAATCTTAAAACAAAGATTGTTTAATTTACAAAGCTGAGCTTTCGTCGGCCACACTGCCGACATCATCAGAGCATATAACGTAAGATTTGGGAGTCCGTTCTTATATGGCTGGCTGTCTCTGCACCTGGGCTCTCGACCTAGTCGTCGGTCTGCTCATCGGCGCCGGGCGCACCGTTCTTAAAGGGGCCATTTCCACAGGTATCCTCTCTCCTCCAGTTGCTGTTGTTCTTAGGGTATGTGTGCTAGCGTTAGGGGGTCGGGTGTCAGATCGCTCCTGCTCCTCCCGTTTCGTGCCAGGGGATCGGGTGTCAACCCGTTCTTGTTTCTCTCCCCCCCATCCCCCAGCTAATATAAATGAGGAGAACTCTTGTGGAGCATAAAAGGTTTACAGTTAACGAATAGTGTCTCTAAGTCCACATCACAAAATTTATTTAGTGTAATGACATTTTTATACCATCGGTTGTTAATATAAAAACAGATACCCTCATCCTTATGACTCGTGCAGGAAATTGACAAAAAGGTCCATGAAAAAGGTCCGGCCACTTCTTGCCTCATTGTGCACGTCAGTTCGGCCATCTTTAAACATGCGACGCCATTGACATATGACACCGTCACTCATCACGTTTGGTCCGTAAACATTACATAGTTCGTGATGAATCACAGCTGCCGAAAGTTTTTTCGAACACAGGAATCGTATTACTGCACTCACTTCACATTTGGCAGGATTTTCTATGGCAGGGTTCATTTTCAGTTGATCTAGTGGACCAGTCAACTGCAACACAACCTTCTCCTTCCACTCCTCACTGCATACTGAACTACTGTGCACGGCGCCATAGGACGGGCATCTCTATCCCCGCCTATTTCTCGCACGTGCTCAAATGGAGATTTATTTCCGAATTGCCCTCCTAAAAGTATCTGTGACACCTTTAAGAAGTGTGGACTTCAATTTCCAGAATTCCCTATCCAACATATATGGGTAAAGAAAGAATGAACACTTCTCCAAATCTCTTAATACTAGAATTAGAGGCCACCCAATGAAACTGGCTTCTGTCTCTGTTAGTCCTGATCAGGTCAAGGTTAATAATACTTAGAATTCATGTAACGGCAGTCATAGAAACAGGATATTTTCATCTGAAGAAGACACCACAAAGTTTTATTTTCCACCTTCATAATGAAAAGAAAAAGGAAATACAGGTACAGGAATTCATGTATATGCTAAAGACATAAGTCAGTATAAAAGTTACCATGTATATATTGTGAGGGGGAAAAAGCTGGATAACCGGCTACTATGTATTTTGACAGAATCTACATCAAAGTAGAAGCCAAATGTCACTAGAATACATCAGAAATATGGAAAGCAATGGGAAAGAACAATGCCAGATGAACCCAGTATGTGAGTCTTTACTCTAAGAATATGTAGGCCTTGATCAAAGACCAGTCTGAAGTCTCGGCCGTCCTCCAAGTTGCATCAAAATAGCCACCAAGAAAAGGAAAAACAAGCATATGCCCAGGCTCAAAAGAAAAAAATAGTCGAGATTGTAGAAAGCAGTGATCATAAAAGGTTTGCATGATGAAAGCAAGTGACTGGAGAAAAGAAACTGATAGTGTGACGCAACAGGAGGAGCCAAGGAAACCAGCCATGGGTGGGATATTCCAGCAAGATTGCAGAACTGTATCCAGTAAACACTATAGTAGTGCCCAGTGAAATTCAGGCAATCAACTATAAAGTTATATTTCCTTGTGCATCAGTTTACATTTGCATACACTAAGATCATTTGCAGTTTTGTTGCATATTCAACAACCGTGTAATGATCATGCTAAAATTCTCCATACTCTATTTAAAATGACATGGAAAATGTGAAGTCTTTTGCAAATATTACTCTTGCTTTGCTCAATGTAAACCTCAGATCATGTACAAATGAGCTACAGTTCTAATAGGATAATGGAGAAAATCCTAACAAGCTTTATAGAACAATACAGTAATATAGTGTGTTTTTACTTTTTATTCCATATAGAGTTCAAAGTAGTTTCCAAGCAACATTCCTACAGGGTGAAAGGGTTAAAAGAAGTGAAGGAGTTTGGCTTGCTTATCTAATTGCAAGAATGTATAAAATTCACTCTTGAAGTTTGATGTAAGTTTGAAGGTTCTGACTGAGAAAAAAATGAGAATCCCTGAAGCCATCTTGACAGCTGTTTCCAAGCTATCTTTCAATCCTGCTATAAGCGTCAACATAATTGCATGATCTGCAACCCCTTTCAGCTTCTAAAGCTTTGCAGAATTTGTATGGACAATTTACAATTTGCTGTCATTTCGTTCAACCGTTGAACATTTGGACAGATACATCAAAGATACAGAATATATATGTGTGTGTATGTGTATTTTCCAAAATATGCATTGTTAAGGCCCAAAAATTAAAGCATAGCCAATTAAATGTTCATAAGTGTACATACATTGAGTTATTTACTAAAGTTATATTCTACCTACCTACCTACCTAGAGATTGTAGGTGGTTCTGAAAACCAAATATTGATTTCTAAAGCCACATCTGAAACCCTGACACTGATCTCAAACAGATCATTTTGCTAATTAGAGATTCCAACACAAAGCTATTTATATAGGAAGCAGGAGTTTCAGACAAGGGATTCAGATAATATCTGTTTCCATTTTATTTTATTTTATTTTATTGTAAGCTGCCCACACTCGCTTGGCAGAGTGAGAGCGGCAGCATATATATTTAATAAATAAATTTTCTGGTTAGCAGCAGATAATAAACCTTAATGGTATAAACCTTCATAGGAACCTTAATCTGTTGCCGTAACCCTTCATTTTGCCAGCTATGTCACAGATTTGCTTTGGATGGATCAGGCAGGACAAATCTTTATATTTTATATTGTAAATCTAAAGTAATGTTTCTTAATCTGGGTAAGTTCAACTCCCAGAATGTCCCAGCTAGCCTAGCCAATTGTGGATTTCAGCTCTCAGAATTCCAGGATACTGGCTGGGAAATTCTGGAAGTTGAACTTCACACATCTTAAGAGTTGCCCAGGTTGAGAAGGACTGATCTATAGTATAGATTTTACTTTTGAAGCATTCTCAGTCTATACTGTTTCAGGTAGCCTCTAAGTTTTAACAAAGTCGTGCCTAACCTGACCTATCTCTTATAAAGTTTCCTGTAATCCCACTGATTACAGAGTTGGCAGTGTCTTTTGTTAGCTTGGTGGACTGAGTTAATAGAAAAGAATGTACAGTCTCTGTTTTTATTTCTATCTCTGCTCCTTCAAGCGCTGGGGAGATTTTTGGGTTGGCTTTCACTTTCATGGGCTTCTTACGCATGCTTTCTTAGTTTTAAGCTCCTTGTTCCTGTCTTTCTTGGCAATTCCAGGGGGATGAGTCACTTAAAAATAAATTCACCCTTTAACCCAGCTGGAAGGCTGTTTCTCCTTAGCTTACATGGAACTCTCAGTTGACTATGCTTTTTTCTCTTGACCCTTAGCAATTTATCTCTCTGCTTTTGGTTGTCCCGTACCTTTCTCTTTCTGGATTCATGTCTTCTGTCTTTTTTTGATGAACTGACATGGTCTGGGTTCCCAACCACCAGCTCCTTCTTTCACACAATGGAGGTTTCATGCTGCAGCCACTACCAATCACTAAGCCACCTTGTCCTCAGCTTCTCTGCTCCTTAGTTCTGTTTATCAGAGAAAAGCTGGCAAGTAAGTAGAGAACATGCCAAGATTGTCTCTTGACTAGAAGAGTTGTGGATCTATTCTACAGTAAATGATTGGTATCTTCCAGAACACCATCATGGAGAAAAATCTGTGCTGCTCAGAATTTTTAGAGCTGTGCTTCTCTGGGTACATACATGTGAAGGAAGAGTTTGATGATCATTTTTGAGAGGAAAAAAAACCAAGCACAATGAGAAAAATAAAACAAAAAAAAGAGAGTAAATAGTTAATATATAAGCATCAAAGAATTAAAGAAGAGAAGCTCGAACTAATTTTGAGCCTGTGTTTATTACAAACTTAATATTGCACAATCGCTTTATTTCTATCTGTACCAATGCAAAAATATTGGGAACCTTTCTCTCAAGAAAGGTAGAACAATCATCAGGTGATCCAGTCTGTAATCCAGGTGAGGCAGCTAAGTTGATCACACATTTTGAAGTTTGGGGGGCTGCTAGACCACCTCATAGTTTTGAATCCTGTAATATCTTGATCTTTGATTGCATAAAAAATTTATTTGTCTCTGTCATTCATTTAGTACCTTTTCCCCCCCAAATATAAGTGGAATCATTTGGAGTGGAAAGTTAAGCCTAGGTCGAAATGTTCATTTTAATGCCTGCAGATCTTCCTAATTAACAAAAATAGTTTTAACTTTCTTAATGTTAAAATATCTGGGAATAATTTTTTTTAATACACCTTTATTATTTTTGTCAGATATATTTTCTGGATAGTTAATTTTTTTTAACAATAATATTCAACCCCATTATTTGATGCAAATATTATTTTTAAGTAAAGTTCTGTTTCAACATTTCAACATTTGATTTTTGTCCGTATTAGTTCAATACCTCAACATCAAATCATTCTGAATTATGTCTTCATTATCAATAAGACTCATGTGGTTGGGGATTTGGTAAGTGCAACATTATTATATTATTATTTCAATTTGTATTCTTAAATTGCTGATTCCTTGATGTGTCTTTTTTTGGCAATGACTCTAATATCAATAATAAAGAGAAAGGAGAACAAATTCATTATGATTCATTTTTTTTAAATAAAAGCAACAATAAAAGCCACAAAGAACTTAAATGCCTATACACTAACACTCAAAGTTTAGAGAACAAACAGGGTGAACTTAAAGTACTAGTATGTGAGGACAGGTATGATATAGTTGCCATCACAGAAACTGGGATAGAATTAAAAAAGAATGACATTGCCATAGATATGTACTATAGGCCACCCAACCAAGCAGAAGAAATAATGAACTGTTTGCTAATCAGCTAACAAATGTATGTAGGAAATGCACCACAGTAGTAATGGGGGATTTTATTTACCGAGACATCAACTAGGAGACAAAGTGGGAGATCAAAAAGGTTCCTGACTAATTTGGCTGACAACTTTGGCACCCAAGTTGTTATTCTTACTAACAGAGAAGAAGTGACAGAGGTGATTGATGTTGCAGGAACTTTGGGGGGAAATGATTATGTCATATAAGAATTCAATATAAAGCAGACAAAAGCAACAGAACATAATCAAACCAGAGTCTTACACTTTAAAAGAACTGATTTTAGCAAGCTCGGGAAAAGCTTGGGAAGGATCCCATGGGAAAAAATCTTAAAGGGAAAATCAACTAAAGAAACTTGAGAAACTCTGAAACATATAATTATAAAAGCCCAGTCCAGCTCAATACCACTGAAAAAGAAAAACAAGAAAACCAAGAAAAAAACAACATGGTTGAATAAAGAACCCTCTGAGCAATTGAGAGAAAAAAGGGATAAGTGCAAAAAATGGAAAAAGGGACACATAACTAAGGCAAAATACCAATAAATATCCCAATACTGCAAAGATGAAGTTAGGAAAGCTAAGGCTCAGAACGAAATAAGACTTGCAGCAAATATCAAAAGCAATTAAAAAGTTGCTTTCAACACATAAAAAACAAGAAAAAAAGTCAAAGGAAAAAATTAATCCACTAATTGGAGAAGATGGCAAAGAAGTAATGGGCAATGGAGAGAAAGCACAGCTGTTTAATTCATTCTTTGCATTTGTCTTCATGGAAAAAGAACACAACTTACCAAAACAAAACCATAAAAGACAGGCTAGGAATGAAAATAAAAATATGCAAAAATAAGGTAAGAGAATACCTATCAGCCCTAGATGGATTCAAATCATCGGGTCTTGATGGATTACATCCCAGAGTTCCAAAGGAACTAGCAGACATGATCTCAGAACCATTGAACCACATCTTTCAAAGTTCTTGGAGCACTGGAGAACTACCTGAGAACTGGAAAAGAGATGTGGTCCCCATCTTCAAAAAAGGGAGAAAAAACAGATCCAGGAAAACACAGACCAATCAGCCTGACATCAATACCTGGGAAGATCTTGGAAACGAATCAAGCAACAAATCTGCAAAGCAAACAAAGCTATAACCAGAAGTCAAAAACAGATCGCGCCAAAGAAATCTTATTTCATTTTTTGACAAAGTGACTAAATTAGTGAATCAGCGAAATGTTATAGATATAGTATACTTAGATTTCATAAGGCATTTGACAAAGTAGACCACAACCTACTTCTTGGTAAGCTAGAAAAATGTGTGATACACAGCATCACCACCAGATGGATTGGTAACTGGCTGATAAACTGTACTCAGCATGTACTCCTCAACGAAGCTACATCCACATGGAGGGAAGTAAATAGTGCGGTACTCCAAGGTTCTGTTTTAGGCCCAGTACTTCAAAAACGAACTCGATGAGAGAATAGAAGGGAAACTCATCAAATTTGCAGAGGACAGATGGATCTTGATAGACTTGAACACTGAACCCTATCTAACAAAATGAATCTCAGTATAGATAAAAGTAAGGCTTTACACTTAGGCAAGAAAAACCAACTGTACAGGTACAGACTAGGTGAAACTTGACTCAATACCAATAACTGTGAGAGGGATCTTGGAGCCCTAGTGGACAATCACTTAAATATGAGCCAGCAGTGTGTGGCAGCAGCAAAAAAAAAAATGCAATCCTAGGCTGCATTAATGGATAGAATCAAAGATCACGTGAAGCATTAGTATCACTTTATAAAGCCTTAGTACAGCCATACTTGGAATACTGCATCCAGTTTTGATCACCACAATATAAAAAAGATGCTGAGGTTCTAGAAAGAGTTCAGAGAAGAGCAACAAAGATGATTAGAGGGCTGGAGTTTAAAACATATGTTGATCAGGATTCTGATAACTCTGACAATTGGTCTAAATGTTTTTTTGTTGAGATGACAGAATTAAAGTTCACGCCTTAGCCAGCTTTTAGGGTTGTGGAAAGTTCCATAAGAAACCACAAGCCTGTGGGTTAAACATGTGATCCAAACCACCGAAGGAGTATTTTTTTAACTTCTATACCTTATCTTCTGATTTCCTCTTATGTAACCAAGTAAAAATAAGAAATCTATATATGCTTGCTTCAACCTGCGTTCAGGGTTCTTCCAATCTTACGGGAGCATGAATAAACATGCTCTTTTTTAAGAGAGATAATCTGGATTCCATCTCTTTGTTCGCACCAAGCTACACCTGATCCGCCCCAACATCCTCCCCAACACATGCAGAAATTGGGTATGTCTAATCTAGTGAAAAGAAGGACTAGGGGAGACATGATAGCAGTGTTCCAATATTTGAGGGCTTGGCACAAAAATGAGGGGGAAAACTATTTTCCAAGGCACCAGAAGGCAAGACAAGAACCAGTGGATGGAGACTAATCAAGGAGAGAAGCAACCTAGAACTAAGGAGAAATTTACTAAGGTGAGGGTAGTCAATCAATGGAATAGCTTGCTTACAGAAGTTTGGGTGTTCCATCACTGGAGGCTTTCAGGAAGAGACTGGACAGCCATTTATCTGAAATGGTATAGGGTCTCCTGCCCATGTAGGGGTTGGACTAGATGACTTCCAAGGTCCCTTCCAACTCTGTTATCCTATGTTCTATGTACCATTATTACTTTGGCTTTTTGTTCTTTTCTGCGGAAAAACATCAGAGTCACAATTCATCTTCTTCAGTGTTCTCATCATAAAAAAAACCTTCCAATTATCAAAACCTTTAACTCATATAGAAATAGCATAACCACCTTCTTGTTTTTCTGATTTATATTATTAACAACTCATAAGATATATCTAATGTTACCTCTCATATATTTGGAATGAATCCTGTCTGATCAGGCAGTGTTAATTATTCTGTTTGCAAACATTGCTGTAAAAAGCTTATAATCTACATTGAGTAAGATAAACAGTTCTCTCCAACTCAGAAAAGGCTGGGTCACTTTTCTCTTTTATCAAGCATCTTTCTATGATGAAGGAATTTCTTGACATTCTGGAATCTCATTCATCATCTGAGTTAATTGTTTAACCAAAATTTCTTGGAACGTTTTGTACTAAATTGCAGAGAAGTAATGAGGTCCCTGGAACTTTGCTCATTTTTAGTTCTTATTACTTCTTATTACTTCTATTCTGAGTTTACTAAGAGTTTTTTTTTTTGTTGGCCTGTAAACTTTGTACTATTGTATTTAAATGTCTTTTAACTATATAATCTTGATAATATATATTGAATAATATTTACTCTAAATAAGTATTCATTACATCTTCCAAACTCTTCTCTATGACTTTTCTTCCAAAAGGTCAGTTTAGGAACTTCCAAGTTGTTAAATACATCTGGCTTGGACACTTAGAATAGATTTGTGAATTTGAATTCGCTTGTTTCCAAGTTTATTATTTTTATTTATTTTATTAAATGTACATGCCACTCTTCTCACTATTAAGCATTTGTTTATTAATCACATATTTAACAATAGTGTAAAAAGGTTTTATTATTCAAGCATGTCTAATAATTTTATAGAGTAGCAGTTAAAAACAGGGGTCTTCAAACTTGGCCCTTTTGTGACTTGTGGACTTCAACTCCCAGAATTCCTCAGCCAGGCACGCTGGTTTAAAATAATGAATTTACAAGCCAGCTTGTAAAGCTTGAAAGTGACACTTTCCTCCCTCCTTCCAAAATACCAGCAGCAAAATTACTTGGATGAAGTGATGCAACTAATTGTCAGGGACCAGTGAACACTTCATCTTGCATAGAAGAGGGCCAAACTAAGGATTCTGACAGGATAGCAACAATCCAACCCTGGCACTGGTACTGAAAAACCAGATGGTGGCCCTGCAGCTCCCAACTATGATACACTGTGAATGCAGGTGCATTAGGTGAAAACCAGAAGTTACCTTGGCAAAGAAGTTGGCAGAACAACTTTCCTCATGAACTTTTGCTGCCAACAAAATCAAGGTTAATTAGCTTCACCTGCATCTGAATGGAAAATGCAAAAGCCTTTTTCCAGATGACTTTTTTTTTCATTTTTGAAAGTTGCCCTTCTCTAATAATGTCAGAAATCGTATATCAGTGATATACAGTATGCATGATTGTGTAGTTGAACATTTCGCCACTCAATCCTGAACAAATACTGGAGATGGTAAATAATGCCAAAGGATTTGCACTATTATTTAATAATCCATATAATGTGAACAATTACTTGCTCTCTATCAGCAAGGAAATAACTATAGGGATTATTCATACATGGCCTTGAGATGAAGGATTTTTATGATGGACAGACCACATGGCTGAGACTTAATCTGCATAAGCATTTATGCCCGTCGGCTTAACTAGAATGCTTTCACCATATTTGATGAGTGACACTTTTTTTACCTTGGATTTTTCTTTTGTACCTTGCTGGTACAAACTGTAAATTTGTGAGCAACTAAGAGATTTCAAAGAACTTTGTAGAAAATTCTGGAGGGAGTCCTCCCAGGGGCTTTCATCTGCTTTTCATCTGAATACTAGTGGAGCCACTGAAAAAGCTAACACAATGGTGGAACAGCATCTTAGATGTTACATAAATTACCAGCAATCAAATTGGACTGACCTTTTATCTTTTGCAGAGGTAGCCTACAATAATACTGTGCACAGTAGTACTGGTCTCACTCCATTTAAAATAGTGATGGGTAGAGATTTTATGCCCATGCCTGAGTTCCCACAGGAGCCACCTACTTCCCAAACATTGGACAAATGGGTGACATCTTTCCAGGGGGTTTGGGTGAACGTGAAGAAAGCATTGGCTAAAACTAGAAAGGTTTACAAAGAGCAAGCAGACAAACGACATTTCCCTCATTGTAGAAATGGATAGATGTTCTGATTCAATGTCTTTTTTTTTTGTTGTTGTTGTTTTGAGACAAGGAGAAATGTCAGGCTTTCTTTAGCCAGATATCTTCTGCATTCTTGCCTCTGACAAGCATTTTGCTGTTCACATATTGTCTAACAGTCTATCATGAGGCTGTCAAGTATCTCTGCTCCTTATATATGTTGATGACATCATCCATTAGCTAAGAATCATTTCGCTGGAATTAGTACAATGTTGCTGTGCCTCTCATGAAAGCCAGTTTAATGTAGTGGTTAAAAGCACCAGACTAGAAACCAAGAAACTCTTGAGTACTAATCTTGCCTTAGAGATAAAGCCAACTGCGTAACTTTGGCCAGTCTCTCTCAGCCTTGAGAAGAAGGCAAGCTCCTGAAAATTATAGGGATCTGTTCAAAAAGTCACCAGGACTCCAAGGAGCACATACTTGCACACATAAATTGTCTCCCATACTCATTAGTAGAAGGACCTTTCTTACAGCATATTCTGAAGAAGCTTTGAACTCTTTTGGTGACTTTAGTTCTAAGGGATGATGTGGCCTAACATAGAAAGGACTATATAGCCATCTGCCAAGAAAATATCAAGGATACCTTAAGAGAAGTTCAGCTTCTAGTGACTTCCTGGACACATCCATATATTTTCTTGGCAACACTTCAGAAGTGAATAGTCTTTGTCTTCTTCCAGGATGTCTTTTCAACTTGCTAGTCCTTGTCTGAAGTCTTAGTTTTTCCTGAAAACTCTCATCCAGTTCTTAATCAGATCTTAATTTAAAAAAAATAATCAGCTATGAGCTCCTTAACAAATGGACATAAGACAAAGTGAATAATTAAAGAAGCATTCTGTCCTAACACAAAATATCATAACCAGAATGCTGGGTTTACATCTAAAGAAGACACCTTCAGAACAAAAAGAAACCAGCAAGCAAACATGGCTGTGATTGAAATGACTGTTGCAGAACAAATGTTACATTACATCTGTGGTGATAAACTCCTCTTTCACCCTCAAGCTCTGATTTCCCCAGTGAAGCGAAATATGCAGGTATTGTACATGGACTTATATGTGCCATAAAAACCTTCCATTATGTCCTGTATATAAAACTATAGAATAATTTCAAATTCAATGGAACAGGGCAACCAAAAAGAAGCCTTGATGTGCAACCTTATCTTAAACTAATATAACGGTTTTCAAGATTGTTGTCACCCTAACAGAAAAGAGAGGGCAAAAGAGAGAGATGCTTGAATCAATAATACTTTATTTGGAGTCTTTGAATAGTAGATCCATGGCAGTTGCATCGGAATAATCAGTTTTAAGGTTTCAGAGCACAGGTCTCTGTGGAAAGTTATCATTCTCAAGGAATGGCTATAATCTGTGAAGGACCAACTAGAAAGGGCTCTTGAAGCCCTTTCAAATTGTGCACTTAGTTCTTCATGAACTATGCAAATACCCTCATAATTCCCAGAGAATCGGGAACTATTTAGTCTCAGTACCCACAACTTTTGGGGGCAAGCCATTCTTTATTTGTTCTGACAGGAAATTTCTTACTAATTCTAAGTTGGATTGCTCTTCTTCTCTTGCTTAGAGGATAGGTTGACCCACTCTTCTCTGTGACAGCCTCTCAAATATTGGAAGACTGCTATCATGTCAGCCCTAAACTTTCTCTTTATTAGACTAGACATTCCCAGTTGTATGATTTAGCTTCCAACTACCCTCTGTTGATGCAGCCTAGGACTGCATTGGCTTTTTTTTGCAGTTACAGCGCATACAGGCTGCTGGCTGATGCTTAATTGACTCCTTGCTCTAATCTGTAACTGCTTTGTCCTCAGTAAAGTATACAAATGAACCAGAAGTCTTTCTTTGCTAATTATTCTAAGTGGGAAGGATGACAGCTGGATCTTAGCATGTAGCCATTCAAAGATTCTCTAGTGAGATCTTTGTTATGTGATCATTGTTCATGAAACTTCGATGAGGCTGTATTCATATGAAATGTGTGTCAATTTAAAGTTAATGTCTATTTAAATAAATGGAATGGGACAACTCACCATGGACAACTTGCCACGAGACAGCTCGCTGCGGGATAATTCAACAATTCAATTCAATTATTTAAAATGATTAAAAAATTATTTTAGTTTTTGTCACTCACATTTCATTTTGTCCCTCCTTTGGCATCCTTTCTTTAATGGTTCTATTCCACTATTTCTTTGATATTAGTGAAACGCTTGTCCTGCGATGAGTTGTCCCATGGTGAGTTGACTATGGCAATTTGTCGTAGACCCTTAAATAAAGATGTCCAGAAGAAGTATGTATATCACCATGTCATCAATACTTCATGTAAGTATTATTCTCTCAGGAAACTGACAATATTGTCATATGGCATACCTCTCTTCCTGCATCCTTGCTTTTACATTGATGACAAGCTCCTTTCCTCAGAACAGTCTTATCCAGAACAAATTGCATTACCTACATGAAGGACTCTTGGCAAGGGATAGGTTGCACCTCATGAAAACAGGGAAAAATGTGCTCGGAAAGTGAATGGCTCAACCCATCAGAAGGACTTTAAATAAAAATTGAGGGGGAGGGTGACCAATCTTTAGAATCTTAGAACACAAAACCAGTCATAAACCCCCTGAAAACAATGAGGTAGGGATTGATGAGAAATAGAAAAACTCAAACACCAAATAGGAGTTACAGGAAACATACCCATGTACAGGAATAAAAGTCTCAAATGCCTATAAGTTTGGGAAACAAACAGGGTGAACTAGGAACAATAGTACACGAGGGTATATATAGTTGCCATTACAGAAATTTGGTGGGATGAAACTCATGACTAGAATGTATTGATGGATGGATACAAATTTTTCAAAAGAAACAGATCTACAAAAAGAGGAGGTAGCGTTGCACTATATGCAAGCGATCACTACATATCTACAGAAATGCACATGATCAAAGATGAAAATCCCCTACAATATATATGGGTCAATATAAAACGAAAAAGGAGTGACATTGCTATAAGTGTATACTACAGATCATCCAATCAATCAGAAGAAATAGATGAACTTTTTGCCAACCAGTTAACAAATGTATGTAGAAAACATACCACAGTAATAATGGAGACTCAACTACCCTGATATCAACTGGGAAACAAACTCTGCAGCAAGTGGAAGATCAAACAGATTCCTAACCAACCTAGCCAACAACTTTGTCATTCTAAAGGTAGAGGAGGGCACTAGAGGGATAGCTATGCTGGAAAATAGAGAAGAAGTGATAGAGAGAGTTGAAGTTGCTGGAACTTTGGATGAGAATGACCACATCATATTGGAATTCAGTATAATGTAAACACAAGCAATAGAACATAATCCAATCAGAAAATAGCTAATTTTAACAAATTTAGAGAGACCCTAGGAAAGATTCCATGAATGAAAATCCAAAAGAGGAAAACAACTCAAGAACCGTGAGAAACTCTGTAAAATATGATCATAAAAGCCCAGTCCAATATAGTACCACTGAAAAAGAAAAACAAGAAGTCCAAGAAAAAGCCAGCATGGTTACACAAAGATCTCTCTGATAAACTGAAAGACAAAAAGGACAAGTACAAAAAAATGGAAAGAGGGACACATAACTAAGGCAGAATATCAGAGATAGCCCGAATCTGCAAAGATGAAGTCAGGAAAGCAAACACTCAGAATGAACAAAGACTTGCAACAAAAGTCAAAGATAATAAAAAAAAAGTTTCTTTAAACATATTAATAGCAAGAAAAAACTCAAGGAAAACAATCGGTCCACTAAAGAGAGAGGATGGCAAAAAAGTAAGAGGCAGTAGAGAGAAAGCAGAGCTGCTTAACTCATTCTTTGCCTCAGTCTTAACTCAAAAAGAAACTATAACCCAACCTACCAAATACATAACCTTAAAGACAGACTAGAAATAAAAAATTAAAATAAGCAAGAAAATGGTAAGAGAATACCTGTCTGATCTTGACAAATATAAATAACCAGGACCTGATGGATTACATCCCAGAGTTCTGAAGAAACTGTAGATGTTATCTCAGAACCATTGTACCATATCTTTCAAAAATCCTGGAGTACCAGGGAACTACCTGAGGATGGGAAAAGAGCTGATGTGGTTCTCATGTTCAAAAAAAAAAAAAAGGGGAGGGGGAGAAACAGATCCTGGAAACTACAGACCAATCAGCCTAACATCAATACCTGGGAGGACACTGAAAACCAATCAAAAAACAGATCTGCAAATATCTAGAAAGAAATAAAGTTATAACTAGAAGCCAGCATATGTTTATTAAAAACAGATCATGCCAAACACCCAGAAGACAAGCTCAGGATCCAGAAGGATCTTGGCAGACTTGAACAATGGGCCCTGTCCAACAAAATGAAATGTAATGTGGAAAAAAGGTTTTACATTAGGCAGGAAAAACCAAAGATACAAGTACAGATTAGGTGAAACCTGGCTCAAAAGCGGTAACTGTGAGAGGGACCTTGGACTCCTAGCAGCCGAATACTTAAATATGAGCCAGCAGTGTGCGGCAGCTGCCAAAAAAGCTAATACAATCCTTGGTTGTATAAACAGAGCCGTAGAATCAAAATCACGTGAGGTATTACTACGACTTTATAAAACCTTAGTAAGACCACACCTGGAATACTGCATCCAGTTTTGGATTACAAAAACATTACAAAAAAGATGGTGAGAGTTTGGAAAAATTGCAGAGAACAGCAACTAAGATGATCAAAGGCCTGGAGACTAAAGCATGCAGTGTGAAGAACAGTTGCAGGATTTGAATTTTTCTAGTCTAGAGAAAAGAAGGAATAGAGCATGATAGCAGTATTCCAGTGTTTGAGGGGCTGCCACAAAGAAGAGGGTCAATTTATTTTCCAAAGAACCAGACAGCAGGGCAAAAAACAATGAATGGAAACTAATCAAGGAGAGAAGCAACCTGGAATTAAGGAGAAACTTTTTATCAGTGAGAACAATTAACCAGTGGAACAGCTTGTCTTCAGAAGTTGTGAGTGCTTCATCACTGGTGATTTTTAAGAAGAGACTGGGTAGTTATTTGTCTGAAAAGGTATAGGGTCTCCTGCTTGAGCAGGGGATTGGACTAGAAGATCTCCAAGGTCCCTTCCAGCTCTTCAATTGCAGTAGTCCAAGGATATCAGTGATAGTTGCTACCACCATATACTCCAGGTAAGACTGATACCATACTTCCCCGAAAATAAGACATGGTCCTATTTTTTTTTATTTTTGCCTCGAAAAGAGGAAGCAGGTCTTATTTTGGGGGGAGGGGAGTGTGTGTCTTTTCCACTCACCTCCGGCACTGACAGCCCCGCCCAGCTGCCCCACTTCTTCTACAGCCGAAGGAGCAGCTTCATTCTGCAGCTGAGATGGAGCTCCAGCCTGCATTTCTCAGACAGAGGCCTTTCCAGAAGGCCACTGCAGCCGAGAACCGAGCTATGGATTCAATCCATAGCTCGGTTCTCGGCTGCAGTGGCCTTCCGGAAAGGCCTCTGACTGTGAAATGTAGGCTTGGGGACACTGCAGAAGAAGTGAACCGGCGAGGAGAGGCCTGGCTGCCAGGTAAGTGGGTGCGGGGCACGTGGGGCAGCTCCACACCCCCATCCCCACCCTAGCTTGATTTTTAGGTCTGTGCCTTTCCCCAAAACTAGGGCTTATTTTTGGGGTAGGGCTTATATTAGCCCCCCCCCCAAATCAAGCTAGGGCTTATTTTCGGGGTACATCTTACTTTCGGAGAAGCATGGTATACCAGCTAAATCTGGGCAAAAGCCTTCCAAAGTCACAGCCTCTCTTCCAACAGTATCCTCAGCCAGGAATTTTCCAAAATTAAAAACCTGCTCTTTTAGGGGCAGACAGACAATGGAAGGCCTGAACTTGTCTGACTTCTGGATCAACATTTGCTCCATTTTACATCCATTGTTGTTCCCCTCTATTGCAAATCCAGTTTAGTCAAAAATGGAGCTGTACAACTGTGAATTATCCACATCCTGTGCTGATAGATGAAATCTCTCAGTGTCTTCATGTAGATGAAAAACAAATTACACACACTCTTTTCATCCCATTCCCTTTTAACAAATCATTTTCACGTTAAAGATGCATAACACAAATGCATATTCATTGCATGTAAATGGGAAATCTGTCCTCACCTGTCTGCAGGCATTGTGCCAATTAACTATGATTGTCAGGTTTCATAGTCTCCAGGAAATATTCAGAGAAGCTTAATAATGTGATGGTTGCTATTTTTATAGTTACCTTGATTGGGAAGATGCTGGTTTTTTTAAAAAAAAAAATCCTTGAAAACATTTTGTTAAGGACCAGGCTTCTTTGTTTGAATGTCTTGTAATATAATAGCCAAGAATAAAATACAAGCAGAAATCTTTCCCTCAGAAATTATTTGCAAATATAGACTAGCACAACTCGACATCTGAAAAAGCATGACTGCTGATCTAATATTTGTTTCCCTCCTTTGAATTATGCTTTTCATCTTCCACAGATAGGTAGTAGCACTAATAAGAATTTTCCTATATAAAAGAAACATATAATTTTTGGTTGCCTATTTAAAGAAAAAAAAACAGTATATTTAATATTTATGTAATTCCATTCCTTCATCCAAATTGGATCTCAAAACAGTATTCCCAGCAAACAAAAATTAAAATTTAGTTCAATAAAACAATAACACTTAAACCCACCTGGGAGCCTAAAACTCAACCAAGAATTTAAAAATACGAATTTAAAGCTAAACAAATAAAACTATAAGAAATAATATGGAATTGGAGTATCTAGTCCAGTGATGGCGAACCTTTTAGAGACCGAGTGCCCAAACTGCAACCCCAAACCCACTTATTTATCGCAAAGTGCCAGGGCTGCATCAGCATTGTGGTGCCCTCAGGGGAGGCGGGGGGCATGGCCCACTGGGTGGGCGTGGCTGCAGTGGTCATGGTAGACTGGGTGACCGTGGCCGGGGCCAGTCCCTCACCATCTCTGGGGCATCCCCGGGGGGCCAACGCCGCTTGCTCGCTCACTTCCTGCCCTGTCGCTTCCAAACGCCACGTGCTTGCTACTCTGGTGAACTCTGCTGGGGCAACGGCGCGCGTGCCCACAGAGAGGACTCTGAGTGCCGCCTCTGGCACGCGTGCCATAGGTTCGCCACCACTGATCTAGTCAATCCCCTGTTTGGGAAAGGGGTCTGCAAAAGCATCTTGGACAAACGACTGTCTAGTCTCTGAAGGGGAGTGTACCTGATCTTAAAGCAGCCTATTCTTCTAGTTGACAGCTTTTACCATCTGGAGATTATTTCTAATATCTATCCCAACTCTACTTCCCTGTAGTCTCTATCAACTGGTTTTGGAGGTGCCCTGGGCAGACTCAGAGAACAATTTCATGATGTCCTTTGCAGACAAACCTTCCGATTTCTGTAGTGGTTATAGAGAATGGCCTTGAAGGACAGATGGAAGACCCACTATCAAAGCAATGATCAGATAAATGAGGCTTGAACCCAGGCCAAGAAAGAGTTTGGGGAAACACCTCAAGCAGCCTCCTTCACATGAAGATAAAAGAGGGAGAAAGGGAAACACCTTCAGATTTGCAAGATTTTGTTAGCTACAGCTGTTCTAATAAAACTAGCTTCAGATCTACACAGTGTATGTTTCTTAGTCTGGTCTACTTTCTAGGACTGACAATATCTCATGATTACTATCATATCCTCCTGTGCTGGTTAAATATATCCAGTTCCTTTAATGTTCCTCACTTCATAAGTTTGGATTTTCATTCCCTTCATCATCTTGACAACTCTTCTCTAAACTCACTTCAGTTTGTTGATGTTGCCATGCCCACAATTCCAAGTGGGGCCTGACTATGGCAGAATAGACTGGTTTCTAACTTCTCATCATTTGGACTCAGTGGTTACGTTAATAAATTCCAAAGTTGCATTTGTCTTTTTCACAGTTACTGTATGCCATACTGCTAGTTCATATCCAGCTTGAGATCTATTATAATATCCAGGCCCTTTTCACATGTACAATTGCCGAGACAGGTTTCCCCCAGGCTCTTATCCATTCAGGTGAAGCATAACAACTACAGTACTATCTTTGGTTTCTATTGAGATTATCAGTTTTAACTCACATAGACTAAATGGCTCAAGGTTGGGATGCTTTGTTACTTCATTCCATACATTTCCAGCTGGAGCTAAAGACGCTACCAGAAACAAAGTGGAGATTGGATAGATGGTGAGAAGGCCTTCTATGTGACAATTTCCTAGTACTACCTCACTTATATTTTTAGTCTCCCCAAAATTTTAGGGTCCCTTTTGGGGCTTGTAGTAAATTCTGAAGTTTTGTTTTTCTACCCTTTTAAGATCAATTATGTATAAAATTTATTGACTTTTGCAATAATTGGTTTTATGTCACTTTATGTACGTTATCATTGTATTTTGACAACTGAAAGCATCAATTGGAATGGCATAAAATGGTATAAAAATAATAAAGAATAAATATATCTTATAGTAATCATAAGAATTATTGAAGGCTGGGAAACTGGATATTTCGGGACTTGAAAAGAGTGGCCTATTATTAAAACAGCCATATTAAATTATAGCCATGTTCGAAAAATAGGAAATCGTGAATCTATTATTAGAATCAAAGCAATATGTCTAGAAGTGAAGGTACCAGATTGGAACTCAAAGTTTGTGAGTGCTAGTCCCACTTTAGGCATGAAAGCCATGGGGTGATTTTGGGCCAGTCACTCTCAGGCCAACTTACCTCATAGGGTTGTTTTTCTAGGGAAAAAGTGGAAGAGGAAGGAATATTGTGTGTGTTTGTTGCCTTGAGTTATTTATAAAAATAATAACAGTGAGATACAAATAAAAAATAAATGTTTAGTATTTATGGTTTATTTGATATGAATTACACATACTCCCATCACTATGTAAACTGCTGATAAAAGTAGTAGATTCTTATTTTTTTTCTGTGAAATGAAAAATCATTGGCCCCCATAACCTTTTTTGAAACAAGCCATTGTTTTGCATATTAAAGGTGTTGACATTTATGAATGTTGTGGCCTACTTCCATGGCCCATCACCAGCAGATTAAAACTATGACTGACAGTTGATAATTTAGAAAGAAAAGCCTGCCATCTCCTGGTCATCTGGAGATGGGAAACACACAAACCTTAATGAAGGCTTAACAAGTCATGATTCAATTTACTCCTTAAATAAAAATTAAGTAAGATGCACAGATGTGAGTCTTCGTTGTACAGTGTTACTGGTGTAAGCTATAGTAGTACACATTTTTATCTAAGAAGAAATCCTATAAAATCTTCTGGTTTGTTAACTTGAAAGAAATTTTAATGTTGTTGTTAGTTGCGAAGTCATGTCCGACCCATCCCGACCCCTTGGACAACGTTCCTCCAGGCCTTCCTGTCTTCTACCATCTTCTGGAGTCCATTTAAGCTCACGCCTACTGCTTCAGTGACTCCATCCAGCCACCTCATTCTCTGTCGTCCCCTTCTTCTATTGCCCTCAATCTTTCCCAGCATTAGGCTCTTCTCCAGTGAGTCCTTCCTTCTCATTAGGTGGCCAAAGTACTTGAGTTTAATATATTTCCCAATTAATCATACATTTTGATGGTGGCACAGTGGCTCAGTGGTTAAGATGCTGGGCTTGTTGGCTGGAAAGCCAGCAGTCCAGGTTCAAGATCCAAGCGCCACGCAATGGGGTGAGCTCCCGTCCTTACCCCAGCTCCTGCCAACCTAGCAGTTTGAAAGCATACAAATGCAAGTAGATAAATAGGTACCACTTTGATGGGAAGTAACAACACTCCATGATGTCACGCTGGCCACATGAGCACAAAAATGTCTTCGGACAGCGCTTGCTCAATGGCCTTGAAACGGAGATGAGCTCCACCCCCTATAATCAGCAACGACTCGTGGAGTAAAATCTGCAGGGACTCCTTTACCTTTATTTTACCATACATTTTAAAAATAAATTATGTTGGATTTGCTAAGAATAATGTAATGGACACAGGTAGGTTGTTTTTCAGTCTGCTCCTTGCAAGGGAAAGGATATTTTATGTCTTGAACCATCTTTAAGAAAATACCATAGTTCTGACTAGACAACGATATAGCATGATGTTATAACTGGTGAGCTCGAGTGAATTATTACTGTATGAAAAAGAGTCCATTTCATCTGTAAAAACTTTTTTCAGTTTTTATGTATCAAAAATGTATATTGTATTCCCATTCCAATTTAGCAAATTCCTCCTCTATTACGCTCTGGCAGACTTCCCTCAGTATGTTGAGTCAAACATATGACAGAACATCCTGAATCTATTTGGATATTTGTCAGAGTCTCTTTCCACTTCTTTAAAATAATAAGTCAAATCAATCAATCAATCAATCAATCAATCAATCAATCAATCAATCCCTCTTGTATCTAGCATCTAGTACACATCTTCAATATGTGATATTCTTTTCCATCCCACCTTTTTTTTTAAAGTAGTAACATCTCTTTTATGTCCTTCACATTCTTTGGCAACATTAACTCAACATGCTAAATATTGAATCAAGCCCATTGTCCAAGCTTCCGTATTATACTTCCATATAATAATAAAAAAAGGCTGGCTTTGCACCTGCTATCTTGGTGTTTTGGTTAACAAGGGCTACCCTATCTCAGCATGTTGAGTAACATCTGCAGGGTTGGTCTGGTTACGTAGATTGTGTGACCACAAGTTTCAAAGATTGACAGGCAAAACAAATGGTTTATTCAAATTTTAACCTATATAACTTTTCTCGGTGGTTGTGGAGAAGAAAATGCAAAACTACGTAATGCTTTTTGAATAAGGAGACTAAAGCAGAGAATATTTATAGTGCTTCACCACACATAAAAATGGGCAGAGCTCTGATCACACTGTTGTGCCTGTCATCTTCACTTTTTTTTACCACTCCTTGGCTTGTTTCTTCTTCTTTTCTGTCTCTTTTAGGCAGAATGTTTGCAACTATAAGTCTCAGAGCAGAAATGGGATAATTATTAGTATTATCTGTTCACAACAATGTGAAATCACAGCTGGCAGTTCTTGAGCTGGTGCTGCCCTTAATATGCATCAAGTTCTTCCCAAGAAGCCAGGATGTCAGATCCAAACAGTATATATTTTGCAATTGACAGTGTTGACAATGCCCAGATTCTGTAAGCGCCGTTCAAGATTTTTTCGGTATGGTACCAGTGGACCAATAGTCATTCAGAGCACCATGGCCAGTTTATGCCATAATTTTTGAATTTCAATTTTCAGATCTTGATACTTTGTGATCTTCTCCAATTATTTGTCTTCTGTTCTACTATCAAGGGAAATTTTGTTTTCTAAAAATGTCAGATTTTAAAAAAAATAACAGTCAAGAACACCAATATCCCTGATGCAATTTCCTGTTTTCTTCAGGCTCAATGATGTATTTTGTACGCTGTCTTTTAAGGGAAGCTCACAAAACCAATGTCAGAAATTGTATACGTTAAAGCTGTTAATAAAGCTGACAATGTTCCCAAAATATATATGAAAAGCAAAACATCCATTACAGATTTCAAAAACAACATAATTTAAGAGGCATCTGTGGAAAACTAATCATCCTGGTGGGCTTGCTTGAAGAGCTCTAATGACAAGCTTTGATGTCATATCCAGATTTGTTGACAGAAGTATACTATGTATTAAACTGTTACATTTTTGGATTATTCTTGAATGTTTTAATTTATATTGTAAAGTTCTTGGTCTATAATGAAGAAAGGTAACGATGGAATCTTGAAAAACAGGCTTGGTAGAACATTCCGGAAACTAAAAATCAATCATTTATCTTGTTCCACTTTTCTGCTCATGTACTCAAGGCAGCTAACAATGTGGGGGGGAAAACAATAATAAAGGTTAAAATTAAAATTAAAAGTAACACTACATTTGGTTAGCCAACACCTGCTAACTCAGGTTTGAGCTTTTAAAAGCTTTGTGCCGAGTGGGACAAAGCAAGCTTCTTTTGTTGCTTTCTTAGCAATATAAATCCTTCCACTCCCCACCATCTAGTCAGAGCTGAAGAAGCTTCTTGGATGAGAAGCAAAATGTCTTCAAAGAAAAACAAGGAAGTCCAGTTGCCTCCTGAAAAAGCACCTTTGGGACAACCATACCTGGATGACTGAGAATCTCCATAGATCTTCAGAGCTCACACTTTTCAATCCTCCCTTTCACCCAGAAATTATGAATACAAGCCAATACTTTGAATGGCTTTAAAGCCTGTTTCCTTCTGATGTCCTAGGGCAGGGGTAGGCAACCTTGGCTCTTTTATGACTCGTGGACTTCAACTCCCAGAATTCCTGAGCCAGCATGGCTTAGCTTGGAAACTCTCCCTTTCCCCTCAGCATGGCTGGCTCAGGAATTCTGGGAGTTGAAGTCCACGAGTCATAAAAGAGCCAAGGTTGCCTACCCCTGAACTAGGGTTTTGATTCCTGCAGTAACGGTAGGTTCGGTATCTCTTCACCAATATTTCTCAACCTCACCAAGTTTCACACATGGGGACTTCAACTCCCAGAATTCCCCAGCTAGCATGCTGCATAGGGAATTCTCGAATTTGAGGTCCACATTACTTGAGGTTGGTGAGACGTAGGCAGATAAAATCCCTTTAAGTGAGGCTTATCATCATCCTCATCTGATGGACGACTGATGCTGCAGAAGTAGAACTATATTTATTTGATATCTTCTCCCTCTCCTCCCCCCTACATTTGATATTAAACTGTTTTCTGTATTTATGGAAATATAACAGGTGCTTATGATGCCATATAATAATTTATTAATTTAGAACACTGGAATTATACTCCTTTTTGCTTTTGGTAAAATTCCAGAGGAGAAATTGGTTAATATTTTTTAATGTTTCTCATATTTCTCTAGAAGATCTCCAAAGTTGCTTCCATCCTTATGATTTCATGATTCTATAAAACATTCTTATGCAGCTTCTCCCATGATGGTACACTTATTATGAAACATGGGAGGTAACAGAGGGAGAGAAACAATATTTTGGAAGTCCAATAAATATATCATATTTATTCTATTTAATTAAATCATTTTCCAAGGTTTTCTTAAAATTCTATCTAATTTTACATTCAGAGACTCATTATAAAATACAAATTAAATGATTCAACAAAAATAAATGTAGAGATACATGAAAAGTAAAGCAAGGAAATTGATATTAAACATATCCTAAACATTAAATGTATAGTAATAGTCATAGTAACAACAATTCGGTAATAAGTGAAATCTGAAACTTAGTTAATTTCAGAAATGGTGGCAAAAGAACATTTTAATCATGTAAAATGTTAATCATGTTTTGTGTGTGTGTGTGTGTGAGAGAGAGAGAGAGAGAGAATAACATTTGTTATAATATTTTGCTCTTTGTATACCTTTAATTCTGATAAATTCATGTCCACTTACTCTATATATTTTGGTGTCTACAATTCCAATCTTCATTTGTTGGCTGTTGTTTCTTCATAGTAGGTTTAATGCTAAATATTTAAAGTTTGCACACTTTGATAATGAAATTTTACAGAGGTGATCTAATACACATAGAGGGATGAATCAGTATTTTTCCTTCCTAAGTAGTCTAAACATAGAACACAGAGCGTCTAGAAATAGAAAAGTCTCTTTATTTTACACTGTGGAAAGGTATATAATTAACACTTAGTTGATGAATATTTCGCCACAGGAGCTGGCTCACAGCATGCCAACACTGTTTTCTACTTCTGCTCTCAAATCTGTCTAACAAATTGCTCCATGTTACTGGAAAGGAGAGATTAAAACTTCTGTTTTGGGAAGGGATGGGCTGGCAGCTCAGGTCAATTATGGGCAGTCTTGCGGCTGGACAAAGATAGATTTAATAGATCAAAGAATTTATTAATTACTCTACACTCACTAGCCACAGTCATGATCACACGCAGTATTATTCAAGGCAGTTTTATTCTTATATTCCTTTTTTTTCTTTCTACAAGAGTTTAAATTTTTGCAAACTGCAGAGTTTCAGATTTAACCTAAATTGTTTTTCTATTCAAGGAGATTGCATTTTAATTTGGTAATTCTGTGTTACTTTGGTGTCCAAAGTATCCTTCTGGTGAAGTTTCACTCCTATGGTTTTCTTGACAAAAATATGAAATGGTTGACCTATATTTTCTTTTTTCGAGGAAGGGAGATGTGACAGACAACTTCCCAGGCAGGGGTATCTGTAGGGCATGGTCAAAAAAGGTAAGATGGCAATCATGATAGGGTGATCAAAGCTCCATCTGTTTTTATTATCACAGCCTCCCTTTTAACTTTTTGTCCGCCATTCCCCCCTAGACATGGCTGGAACCTATCAGGTTTAGCACCAGGTTTCTGTTTTCAGCCAGTTTCAGGCAATATCATGAAAGTAGACTTTGAGATCTTGAAATGAATATGTCAGATCTAGTTTGTACTTTAGAACATAGATTTTTTTATTGGCCAAGTGTGATTGGACACACAAGGAATTTGTATCCACTGCATACGTTCTCGGTGTACATACAAACAAAAAGTAATCAATCATGATCATAATCATAAAATATAATAATCATAACTCATAAGATACAAACTCAGTGATAGTCATAGGATACTAAATAAGCAAACAACATAAATCATAATAGGATACTAAATAAAGGCAACCAACATAAATCATGAGATACAAACAACATAGTTATGTTATGTTATAAGAAGCTAAGGAAATAGGTAATAGGAAAGATGAGAAGATGAGAAGGATAATAGGTAATACAGCCCTACTAGGTGGTTTGACATCCATAGACAATGTTGTGGGAATTAGTTGTTTAGCAAAAAAGTGTCTTTGTATCTGGTTGTTTTGGTGTGCAATGCTCTATAGCATTGAAGTTGAAACAGTTTATGTCCAGAATGTGAGGGGTTTGTAGATATTTTCTCAGCCCTCTTTCTGGCTTATGCAGTATACAGGTCCTCAATGGAAGGGAGGTTGGTTGCAATTATTTTTTCTGAAGTCCTAACTATCCGTTGAAGTCTGTGTCCATCTTGTTTGGTTGCTGTGCCAAGCCAGACAGTTATAGAGGTACAAATGACAGACTGAATAATTCCTTTATAGAACGGTATCAGCAGATCCTTGGGCAATCTGAGGTTTCCGAGTTGGTGCAGGAAGAACATCCTTTGTTGTGCTTTTTTAATGACATTTTTGATGTTAGGTGTCCATTTTAAGTCCTGAGATATTATAGAACCTAGAAACTTGAAGGTCTCTACTGTTGACACTGTGTTGTCTAGTATTGTAAGAGGTGGTAGAATAGGAAGGCTTCTCCTTTACTATTTATTTCTACCAAAACCCTCCCACTGCCTCTTGCATTCCTTCTCATATTTTCCTGGACCAAAACTTTGGAGGGGAGGGGGAGATGTGAAGGTATCCATCCTGGAAGATGGATACTTCACTTCCTGTAGGATGCCCAGTTGAATTAGCAGCACATGGGGCTCAAGTGAGATGCAAACAGCGCAGAGGGCTTAAATGGTTGGATCTGATATGAAATAGGTATCAGTACTTTAAATGGGTGGATTTCATACTGTGGATATTCTCTGTTCCCAGTCTCATACAGAGTATTTTCGTAATTCTCTGCTCGGAAAGTATAGGCAAGAAATGACAGGGATGGGCATGTGGCCATCATTGAGGCAAAAATGGCTTCTTTCCCTTGGCAACATCCCAGCTTGTCGCTTAGAACTTAATTAGGGATATTTGGTTTGTTCCCAACTTCACCATCTCTGTTTTATATTGGAAGAACTACCCATGTCAAATGCAGCTGGTGACTTTATGGTCAGATGGACATGCACACCATTTTTTGGTAAGGGAAATTGTCCACCATTGCCTTTTTCCAAGAGGTTTTATGTTTGCTAGTTCCCAATCTGGTCTAAAGGCTGGGAATTTCCTAGTGGTCTCTCCTCCAAGTACTAACTTGGTACATTCTTCTAAGTAGCAAAGAGAAGTGGAGGAAACTGTAACTTCTAATCTACTGAAAAGCCAGTCTGGACATTTAGCCAGGCTTTTTCCACTAATAATCAAACAAGAATTTGCAAGAATAATTAACCCAATTTTCCTTTGAAAGCAGATGAACAATTAGAAAAATAATAATTACTGCCAAGAGTAGATTCTATCTTTCTTTTTTTCTTTTTTTTTTGCAAAAAATCAGAAAAGAAATATAATACATTGACAGATAACAATATCAAATACATCTCAAAATAAATGCCAGGTAGTTTGAAATATGCTTTCCTTTCCTTCCTGGTTAATGTTATACAGAGGCTTGCTTCTTTTTGGGATAAATGACTTACAAATATTTTTCAGCTAGATATATGAAAGTCTACTTTTCCCACTTGGTTTATTCAAGGTGTGGTTGTGGTGGTTGTTTCCATCTCATTAGCATTAACCTCCCGGCTGTTTGCTTTGCGAAGGATCCTGTTTTTTCACTCTGGAACCGGGGTGGGGGGTGGGGATGGGGGGAGGACATAGAATTATGTAAAGATGACAGTATAGATTCATTAGCAATAATTTGTGTTACTTTGTTTATTACGTTATTATTCCTCATTGATGTTCCCGTGACCAATTGCTTCTGCTAAATAGTAAAGGGTGGAAAATGCACACTTGGGTAACTTCCTAGGTGGTGGGTGGCCAGAACAAACTAAGCTTTGAAGCAACGTGGTTGGAAGAAAAGGAAGGAAAAATTCAACCTCATTTTCTTTCTGTAGTCTCTGGAAATATCCATGCTTAATGATATCTAGATCCCCCCCCCAAAGTTATTATCTGTATTACTGGTCTCCTGCATATGAAGAATCGTCGTCCATTTATAAAATAATCAGTTTCTCAGCATAGACACCCAAAAGCAGAGACAGGTCTGGGCAAGTTTAATGATTCTTCCCATCCTAGGAACATGGTCCTGTGCATGGAGAGCCTGTTAAAAGCAAAAACCTGTTCTCAATGTACATTTGGAATAACGATCTGACCTTGCTGGGTGAACCAGGTCCCATGATCACGTGAGAATAAGGATGGCCAATAAGTACAGAAGTTGTTACTTTGTCCTATCTCCTTGCTCTGCCATGCTTAAAGTTCCGAACAGCGTCCAGCTAGTTGTTTCTGACAATCAGGAACAACGATTTCCTTCTTCCATCAAATCCTCAAGGCCTGCCAAAGCTGATTTTTGCAAGTGTTCAGGAAGTATTTGTGACCTTGCTTTTCGGTTTCAAACAAACATATCACTCCTGGGGGGTATCCCTAGGCAGTAATACAAGACTGAGGTTCACTTCAAGTTGTCTGTCCTTCTCCAGCTCTTCACGCACAGTTCTTATAAAAGCACAGTTCACATCTGCAGGAGGTCAGGAACAGGGTGGAGAAATGACCTTTTAAAAATGGGATAACATAATGTATTTCCCAATCTTTTTATTGGGAAACTTAAACCACTTAGATTTGTAGGACAGTTACTCAAAAGCTGATTAATACAGTCAGATGTTTTTGTTTGTAGAGAGGACAAAACTGTCATATAAAAAAAAAAAAGCCTCTACTAACATCAATAAATAAGCTGATTTAGGCAAGGGGCTCTTCTTGAGATTAAGCACCCCTAAAGTACTTTCAAAGCTGCACGCAAGCCAGATTGCAGCACCTAGCTGACCATGGTTAATCCTTTAGAGCAAACTGGGTCAGATCTGGTTAGTAGGTTGGATGGGAGACCACCTGGAAATCCCAGAAAGTTGTACAGTGGTTGAAAAACCCTCCTGAGAGAAGGCAATGGAAACTCCATCCATTTTGTTATCAGGACAGTCTAAGGTGGCACAGAGGAGGATTTCTTTGTGAAGCATCCTTGAGTGTGTAGGCTACATGTGGTTCTGATTTTGGGGAAAAGAGTGTTGTCCAGAACTAGCTGCATATTATATTTTCCTCATGTAAAAAAGACCAGTAGACCAAAATAAGTAACGACAGGACTTTGTTCCCCTGTTTAGCCTTTCATAATTCAATGCTCTTCAGATAAGCTCCTAGGATCCTAAGCTATCTTGCTTGCTGAGTATTCTGGGAATTGTAGTCCTAACAGGAGCATCAACCTCTCCCAGATAAATGCTGGGTCTAGTCTTATCTTTATGAAATGACAGGGAAAGTGTCAGGTCAGGTATCAGCTAGCCAAACGCAGGATATCTTATATAATTGCTCCATGTAGCTTCTGTGGCAGCTTAGATTCAAAGAGGATTAGCGCTCCATTCGCATAAGGAATATATTATTTCTTCCTTCTATAGAAGGTGCCTTTAGGTCAGGTTAAAAATGTTGCCAAGCCAGTGAAGGGAAACTTCCACTCCTGCTTTGACATTCAATTGGATAAACAGAGCAATATCGTTTTCAAAATGGCCAGATCTTTAACCTTCATTAGCATAAATATTTGCTCAGAATGTTATAAATGTTATTTTTCAATGTCTGCTATTGTATTATTTGCAAACCCAACAGGCTGTTCATATAAAATGGAAGTACTACTATACCAGATCTATGTAGAACTTATGCAAGCAAATCTTTTAGAAAAGGGCTTTAGTAATGTAAGGGCTTGCACGGTTGTCAAAAGTATTCCTTTGTACATGTGTTTGAATATGTGGTAAAAAGCAGCACAGATTTCTCTTTGTGGACCCTTTGCATTAAATCATTTAAATACAGTCACAGTGCCCAGTAAATTAAACTCCCACACTGAAAGCTTTCACCCAAAAAAATGAGGAACTCCTATAGTCCTATGACTCATCATGGCCTTTTCGTGCTATGTGGCAATCCAGAGACCAAAAGATTTAAGGCACACATGGGTAGGTCCTTTGTGCCTGTTGGGAATAAAACTGCACCTTTCCCTGGCAAAGTTGAATGGAGTTCCAGGAAAAGATGTATTATACTTATGGAGGGGCTAAGGGGTACCAAAGGGGTGGTATGTGAAACTCTACTCAGAGCAAGCACCTTATCCAATTGTCCTGAGAGGCAGAATACCTGGGGGGGCTAATAGAGGAAGCAGGATTGCTTTCCAAGGATAATGTTTGCCCTGGCAGAGCAACCTTCTCACCTTCTGGAAGAGCCTTAAAATCTGGCTCTGCCAGCTGGCCTGGGGAGTATTCTACCCTGGGGGTGGCTGATGGGATAATCCTCTTGGTTTTTAGTTTCTATTTAATCCATTAATCCTAATGTTAAATCTGATCCAGAATAACCGCTGATTATTAGTGAAACTCAGATTCTTATTCCAAAAATGATAGGTGATAATCTGTAGATAGCTAGGAAGAAATTTAGCAAGGAGACAATTCCAACATATTAATGCTACAAATAAACACAACAGTAATGCTACAAATACGTACAGTTCCATAGGAGATGTGCTGACATATGGATAGGACATTGTTAAATTTGGCATGTAAGATACAGTTTACAGAATCTGGCAAATTTTAACTCTCAGCAGTTGTTTGACAGAGGAGCTGCTTAACAATTCGCATTCTCCCCTCCCTTCCCACCCCCCAAAAAATTGGTCTTCCATTTTAATGCAGGGTCTGAAACTAAATTGTCACAAGTGCCACACAAGGTGAAGTCCAAATGCAGAAAATGAGGAGCATTGCCATGTGCTAGTAAACATAGATTTGTTTAACAACAATGATTCCGTACTGCAAAATAGCTATTTGCAAACAGAATTGGCTGTGGCTTTGTTAACTTGAAAACCAAGGTTTGTTTTGCTACCAAGCTGATATGTAATTGTTTTTCAAGTTCATATTGTCAGAAGAATAATGTGGGGTTCTCACTTGAGCTGGGATTGCACCAGAATAAATAAAAACGAGATCCAGACAGCTGTGAGGGAAGAAGAAATATTTATTCCTAAAAACAAAACAGTTTGCTTTTGAGGCAGACTGCAGAGAAATGGGGAACAGCAGGCGATTTATATAGGGGGAGCTTGTCCGAGGTGTCACGTGTTGATTCTAGGGTGACAGTTGAGGGAAGTGTGTGTGTGTGTGTGTGTGTATGTGTGTGTAGGTATGTTTATTCTTGTGAACATGCAGTTCCTCTGGGAGAAATAATTTAACTCTGTTTGTGTTCAGAGATCTTATCCTTTGATATGTGGATTAGGTCTGGGTAACTTATTTGAGGAGGTTTGTTAATTTTAGTTGACTAACTTAGTTTCAGCTTGACTGCTAATTATCTAGTGGAGACACTGATTCTCAGACCACTGCGGATTCTGTTAATATTTTAAGGGGAAGATGGAAACAGTATAAAGAATATAGAATAATAATAATAAAATATAATAATAATAATAATAATAATAATAATAATAATAATAACAATAACAACAACAACAACAACAACAACAACAACAACAACAACAACAATAATAGTTGGAAGGGGCCTTGGAGGTCATCTAGTCCAACCCCCTGCTCAGGCAGGAAACTCTATATACCATTTCGAACAAATGGCTGTCCAGTCTCTTCTTAAAAACTTCCAGTGTTGGAGCATTCACCGCTTCTGGAGGCAAATTGTTCCACTGGTTAATTGTTCTAACTGTCAGGAAGTTTCTCCTTAGTTCTAGGTTGCTTCTCTCCTTGATTAGTTTCCATCCGTTGCTTCTTGTCCCACCCTCAGGCGCTTTGGAGAATAGCTTGACTCCCTCTCCTTTGGGGCAGCCCCTGAGATATTGGAACACTGCTATCATGTCCCCCCTCGTCCTTCTCTTCGTTAAACTAGACATACCCAATTCCAGCAACTTTCCTTATATGTTTTAGCCTCCAGACCTCTAATCATCTTTGTTGCTTTGTTTTATATTTGGATATAAAACTTCTCACAATGTGTAAGATAATACAGTCTGTGAAATTATCTCATTCAGGTGCCTGAGTGCTTTTTCCTTTACTTCCTTGCTGAACACAGAGATCTTTCTTTTCTTTGTTCTACATCAGTTTGCTTGCCCATCTCTGAGTCCCCCCCTCCCCCATCAAAGAGGTCTTTCCCTCCTTGCCTATGCAGAGAGATGCTTGCAGTGGGGCAGCTGGATGTCCTCCTGCCCATTCTCCCTTCCCAAACGGCTTCTCTCTTCCCCCTGCACAGAAGCAGCTACCGCTATGGAAAATGAGACTAGGCAGAGGTCCCAGATTGTGGAATTCTTGGAGCTCTCTGAGTTGTGGTTGTTTACTTTGCAGATATTTTATTATCTGACTAGGTAATAACATCAGTATTGATGATTGTGGGGTTTGCTTCCAATTTATATACCATAGATTGCCCTGCCAGTGTTGATAGGAGTGTAGTTTTCTCCTTGGTAATTCCTTGATTATGGCATTGTTTTCTCCTTGATTGTTTGTCTGGTGTTAATCCCCGCTTATTTAGGTGTTGGTTGCTGGAGAGGATGTATTCTGGTCTTTTTGTTTCCTTCTTAGCCCTTGTATTATTTCTTTTGAATGGTTTGTAAATACGGTTTTTTTAATCAAATTTATTAAATTTCAAAAAATATAAAATACAAAATAACAAAAAGAGAAATTTTGGAGTGAAGGGGATCAACAAGGAAAAAAAAGTTAAAAAGTGGCAAAAAGTGAGGGGGATTGACATCTGACTTTCTTCAGTACAGGTACAAATAAACTAAAGTAACCTCTTACTCTAATTTAAAACAAAAACACAAAAATACCATATAAAATATACAGATTAAACAATTAAAATAATATTTAAATTATATATCCAAATCCTCTTAATCTAAGTTTAAACATAAGTATAAAAAAATCACAGTGTAGGTAGTAGTGGACGTACAATCATTTGTTCGGCAACCATTTGAAATTACGATGGCTCTAAACATTTGTGCCATCATGAAGTTTGAATGAGAACAATGGAAAGAAGAATGTGTGTTGGCAGAAATGCACACCTCACTCCTCCTCCTCCTCCCTGGAATGGGACAACTCACCGTAGTCAGCTTGCCACGGCCAACTTGATGCAGGACAACTCAACATGACCAATTCGCCACGGAACAACTCAACAATTCAATTTAATTATTTAAAACAATTAAAAATTATTGTAATTTTTGTCATTCACATTTCATTCTGTCCCTCCTTTGGCATCCTTTCTTTAATGATTCTATTTCACTATTTCTTCAATATTAGTGTAACTCTTGCCCTTTGATGAGTTGTCCCGTGGCGAATTGGCCATGGCAAGTTGTCCCGTGGCAAGTTGGCCGCGGCAAGTCAGCTGCAGCAAGTTGGATGTGGTGAGTTGGTTGTGGCAAATTGTCATAGACCCCTCCTCCTTTCTTGCTGAAACAGGATACTTCTTCAAGACTAGATGAGTCTGCAAATAGAATGGGATCTTCAAACTTGGCCCTTTTATGACTTGTAGATTTCAACTCCCAGAATTCCTCAGCCAGGCATGCTGGCTGAGGAATTCTGGGAGTTGAAGTCCACAAGTCATAAAAGGGCCAAGTTTGAAGACCCCTGGTGTAGCATCTCAGAAAAGTCGAAAGAAGGAGAGTTGAAGAAGAATGGGAGGCTGAACAAGTTGAAAAGACTGGGAAAACTTGAAGAAGCCAGAAAAGCAGCTGTGGCAACAGAGTGCCTCACCATTGCCACATAAATTCTTTTGTAGCCTTTTTAATGCTCTCTTTTCCTCATAGGAGGGCCTTCACACTACTGAATGTTTTATCCTTTGGAGTACAGGAGGGAAGATACCATCTACAATAGCTAGCACTCTCCTCCTCACTGCATGTTAGATGAAGAGAAGATTTATATTTCTGTCAGATCCACCACGAAAGTAGTTCTCTTCTGTTGCAATCCCTGTTGGAAATTTGGCCTTAGGATCTTTATGTTATTTTAATTTATCATGTATTTTTTAAAATAAATTTCTGTTAATTGTATAATTGTTTATGCATGCAATTCCATCCCTCCTCTCCCTTCTTTGGTCTTTGACTGTAAATAAAATACAGCATGAGAGGCCAAGGGCACTGGCTACATGAATCCTCAAAGACTCTGAGTAAACAACAGCTTCAGAAGGCAGAGATGCAGCACCAGAAAAGAGACAGCCAAATCCCCAATCTTCAGCTTCATGGCCAGGGTATTAAAAAGGGGAACAGGTCTTTGATTGCGTAGTTGTGGCTACCATTTTGAGTTTCTTGATTCTCCTGCAGTCCCCGGGCTGCCCAACCATCAGACAAAAGGTCTCGCTTCTTGAGAATGGAAGGGACTCAAGGACCCAGAGTGACTAAGAAAGGCCACAGCATAAAACATGGCAGTTTTCTAGAATAAGGTATAAGGGACAGGCTGTAGTTATGGGATAGAAAACAAAGAAGAGTGGACATGGAGAGTAAAAAATAGTGATGAAGATACCATAGAAAAATGTATGGAATGAAAAAGACTGGATTCACAAACTTAAGGAAAACTCTGCTTATGCATGCGTGAATACACGTATGTGCATTTGCATGCCTGTATCATTTTGATACTAAAAGTGCCTGTATCATTTTGGTACTAAAAAAGCCCTGCTTCCAGGATTTGTCTCCTCTCCTGGCAAGTTCATCTCAATTGACAAAGCCAGCCATGCAGCCAGTTGCAGCCTTGAGAGTCATGGGTTCTCAGTATGCTTTAGTTACATTTTGGAGCTACCCTGAGAAAAATGGGCCTAGCAGATGGCCCTCAATCTTCTGGAAAGAGACAGACAAGAGAATTTTAGAGTCAGGAAACAGAACTGGATGAACTAAATATCTTATGCTGACTTTTGCAGAAAATATTTTCCAACAGTAAGAATAACAAGTAAACATTTTCCAGGAAGAATTGTGGAACATCCAGAGCTAGATATTTGTACTAAACCAAATGGAAACCTTGAAGTTGCATTTTATAAAAAGTCTGGAACTGGAAAAATGAGTAGGCAGTAGTGACCTAATAACACCCTTAATTATCCTCTCTAGTTTCTTTGCTTTGTTTGAGGAACTTATTTTTTTTGTTTATTCAGTGGCGCTTTCTAATTTAAAAAGAAACCCTTAACGCTATTTATTAAAATGTTTAAAGTCCAACTATGTGTATTATGGCCTGTACAGTATTTGCCCGAACCACAAAGGTTCTTTTTCATGCCACAATAAATCCCCTAAATCTTAATTTAAACCCTTATGTCTGGGCACTTCACTCAAATTGAGGTAATAATCTTCCTTTCCCCTTCTCTGATTACATGTTTTTAAAATTATAATCTTCCTGTCTAGAATATAGTAGTCATGAAGCAAGAATATAGGTTGGCCTTGAGTATGTAATAAAAACGGTTCCTTTTATGAAGAAATGAACACTTTCTTAGAGAATATCAGCCTATTTAAAGCTTTCAGAAGCCTGCCACTCTGTAAAGTTTAGATTAGATTTCTTATAGTTGTTTACCATCTTCAGTCTTATGGGAGGCAGTTATTCTGATTTGACAGCACTGTATAATATTCTTGCCTTGTTTCAGGTAGACCTTGACTTACAACCATTCCTTTAGTGACTGTTCAAAGTTACAGTGGCACTGACAAAAATAACTTATGACTACTTTTCACACTTACAACCTTTGCATATCCTCACAGTCACATAATCAAAATTTGGACACTTGGCAACTGGTTTGTATTTATGATAGATACACTGTGCCGGGGTCATGTGATCACCATTTGCAAACTTCCTAGAAGGATCCTGATAAGCAAAGGCAATGAGAAAAGCCATATTTGCTTAATGATCGAATGAGTCACCTAAGGACTCACTTAACCACTGTGGCAATAAAGGTCATAAAATGGGGCAAAACTCACTTAACAACTGCCTTGCTTAGCAATGAACATTTTGGGCTCAGTTGTGGTTGTAAGATCAGAACTACCTCTACCATGTTTCCCCGAAAGTATGACCTATCCTGAAAATAAGCCCTAGCTTGATTTTTGGGGGCGGCCTAATATAAGCCCTACCCCAAAAATAAGCCCGCCTAAAAATCAAGCCAGGGCAGGGGTGGAGCTTACCATTGCAGCCAGGCCTCCCATGGATCGACACTTGCCTCTCCACTTCTTCTGCAGCCGAAGGAACAGCTTCATTCTGCAGCTGAGAATGGAGTTCGGGCCTGCATTTTGCTGTCAGAGGCCTTTCTGGAAGGCCTCTGTAGTCGAGAACCGAGCTATGGATTCATATAAGGGAATAGAAGGGGAACCATCAAATTTGCAGATGACGCTAAGGTGGCAAATTAGCCAACATCCCAGAAGACAAACTCGGGATCCAAAAAGATCTTGAACAATGAGCCCTGTCCAATAACATGAAATTTAATGTGGAAAAAAGTAAGGCAGGAAAAACCAAAGGTACAAGTACAGATTAGGTGAAGCCTGGCTCAAAAACAGTAACTGTGAGAGGGATCTTTGGAGTCCTAGTGCGCGATCACTTAAACAGCAGTGTGCGGCAGCAGCCAAAAAAGCCAATATAATCCTTGGTTGTACAAACAGAGGCATAGAATCAAAATCACGTGAAGTATTAATACCGCTTTATAAATCCTTAATAAGACCACATCCTAGAATACTGCATCCAGTTTTGGCCACCACATTACAAAAAAGATGTTGAGACTTTGGAAAAAGTGCAAAGAAGAGCAACTAAGATGTTTAAAGGCCTGGAGACAAAAACATAAGAACGGATTTGGGTATGGTTGGTCTAGAGAAAAGAAGGACTAGGAGTGACATGATAGCAGTATTTGAGGGGCTGCCACAAAGAAGAGGGGGTCAACTTATTTTCCAAAGCACCAGAAGGCAAGACAAGAAACAATGGATGGAAACCGATCAAAAAGAAAAGCAACCTGGAATTAAGGAGAAACTTCCTAACAGTGAGAGCAACTAACTAGTGGAATAGCTCGCATTCAGAAGTTGTGGGTCCTTCATCACTGGAGTTTTTAAAGAAAAGACTGGACAGCCACTTGTCTGAAATGGTACAGGGTTTCCTGCTTGAACAGGGGGCTGGACTAGAAGACTCCAAGGCTCCTTCCAGCTCTATTCTGATTGACTGATTGCTTTGATTCAATTTACACTATATTATACTGCATGCATATAGGACATTTTATGTTGCGCATGTTGAAAAATGCATATATGTATTTTGATTTTTTTAAAATTTATAATTATATTGATATTTTAACTATTTACTGCCCAGAGTCACTTCAGTGAGATGAGCAGCAATATAAATTGAGATGATGATGATGATGATGATGATGATGATGATGATGATGATGATGATAAAAAACAACAGTGACCCTGTGGAATAGTAGCCTTCTGAAACTCTCTATATACAGATTTTATTTTCAGAAAGCATCCCAAATGCATCACCTCAAGTAAAGTTGAGGCATTTTACCTTTAATCCACTGCCAAATCTTCATCTACTTTTTAATGGTTTCTCTTATCCGTATTTTCTCTGAATAAGTGAATGGAGAATTTATCCCAAATACAACACACAAATATGTTGGTGTGAAATATTAGCCATGAATTTGCTTGCTCAGAATTCTTATTGATCCTCTAACTGGTGACATGGTTTTGACAGAAAAATATTGTTTTAAAGTTTGTTGGATTTAAAAAAAATATTATAAAATATTTATAATTTTAGCAGTTGTTTTCTTGGATTTTCTCTTTTAACTAGAGAGCCTGATCTAATTTCCTTCCTCCCTCCCTTCCTCTTCTTCTCCATCTAGCCAGGTACATAAAATTAAAGTCCTTATAGAGAAATGTTTGTTTTAATATCTAATGCTTGGAAAGAGCCCTTAACCCAGGCTTATTTTTTTCTGAAGAACTGTAATTATTCCTATTCAATTTTTCCATGAATCTTTGTCATTAATAGGCTTCTGTGTGCTTCTTGTATTGGCCTTTTATCATTCCTTTCTAAATAATGTTCTACTGATGAGGGTTAATAAAACCTCTGTTCTTGAGAGATAAAACGGTAATTATCCTTCCTCGAGTGCTCTAAAACTGTTATGCTTATATGTTTTAAAGGTAGATATAGGAAAGATGTTATTAATAGTATTGCCATGACAACAAGCCTTTAGGATAAACATTGTGGCAATGTTATTCCAGCTACACAAATGTGTGTGTGTGGGGAAGAAGGAGATTTCTTTTAAGCACAAACATCTTGTGCCCCTTTAAAATGCACTCCTGAACTTTGCTTTTCTGAAGATTTACAGACCGTTTTTAGGCAGAAAGAATTTTAGCTTATTTTACCTTTTGAGCCATGGTGGCGCAGTGGTTAGAATGCAGTACTGCAGGCTAATTCTGCTGACTGCCGACTGTCAGCAGTTCGGCAGTTCGATTCTCACCGGCTCAAGGTTGACTCAGCCGTCTATCTTTCTCAGGTCGGTAAAATGAGGACCCAGATTGTTGGGGGCAATACGTTGACTCTGTAAATCGCTTGGAGAGGGCTATTAAGCACTGTGAAGCGGTATATAAGTCTAAGTGCTATTGTAGACATCACTTTGTGATACCAAGTGGAAATCCCTGGGAAATAGGGAGAATCCATTGGTTTAAAGAGATACATTATGATTGGGGAATATAAATATTTTCTTTCTTAAAAGCCCAAAAAGATTGTAGAGAACCAATCACTGTGACAACATTAGCTCATCAGTTATGACTCAAAACAGACAGACCATCAATGTTTCCTACTGTTGGGAGAATTTCCCAGAGTACCTTTTCCTCTGAGCAGAAAAACAAGTGCAAGAAATCAAGTTGCAAAGGTGAGCTGCTGGAAAGGGAGTTATAATCAGTCAAAAACAATACAAAGTTTTTTTGGGGGGACAGTAGACAACAGAGTGATGCACCAGCAAGCTTTTTATACGATTTCTGAGTTCTTTGTGAAGGAAATTGCGAACTTGGTGTATGATTTTATGGCTGGGAACAGGAGATTACGGCCAGAGAAGTTTAGAGGAAATATTTTGTTTGTTATTTCTCTTATCAAGGATGATCTTCCTGGTTTAAGCATATGGTCTTTGCTGTTGTCTTTGAGGTGTAAAAAAACCCTGGACAAAAGTGTGAATTGGCTCGAGTGCCGGATTCCTGCCTGTCTGTGCGTTTTTCACTGCCGCCTTTCAGTGTGTTCTAAGTCAGTATCCTCACGGGTTATTTAAAGTCGCTTAATACAATGTATTCTCCGCTTACGGAAACATTGCATTACTCCAGCTATTGTTAATTAGTGATTAGTGGTTTTGCTTTCTGTAATCTATCTCTGTCTGTCAGCGATCTAAGCACCTTGGGCAGTCTTTAGCACTTTGAGTTTATTACTTCCCCGGCTTTCAAATACATTGTATCTCCATCTTAATGAGTTAAGGGAACGTTGTATTTTATGAATGGAGACAAAGTTTTCCCCGGTGATAAGCGGCTCTAAAAGAAAAGGAGAAACATGGGTATTTTCCTACGGGATTTCTTCCTACTTCTTAGGGAAGTTATTTCAGTGGGGGATCTCCTAATGGGGGTGTTCAAAATAAACTGTACACCCTTCCCCTTTTTTGTGCCCATATGTTATATATGGAGCACAATTTTATTTTATGGTGGGATAGACTCTGTACTTTTCATCTATCTCAAGCATCACGAGAGAGACTTGGTTACAGCTTCTGGGCAGCTTAAATTTTCTTAGGCTGTTCAGGGTGCTGAGGCAAGGAACGTAGGCATTGATAGAGATAGCAATCAAGAATGATTGCTAATGCTAACGATTCCGAGAAGCAGAACCTTTACCCAATGAAGGTCTGGGAGCCAGGATAGCAACCATGATAAATCAAGTGGGGATTTTGCAAAATTGATATTTTGTATCATTTCTTTCAGGTATCAGTAAGGTGGGAGTTTTCTGACAGTTTAAAATAAAACATACCGTGAAATTACTTGCAGCCATGATTGTGCCGTAATAGTAAGTAATCAATGGCTGCCCTATTCTCAAATGTAGCTCCACAAATTTGTCTAAGTTCCCAATTTAATGAATCTAAGGTTCGGAAGGTTTCATTAAGACTTTTAGCTAATGCATAAGTGAGGCCATTAATATCTCGGGAATTAAAGGAGCCTAATGCGGGGACGATACTAAGAGAACAGTTAATGAAACATACTTGGTTGTGTTAAATAAAATTGTATGTGAGTCATAGCCGGGTGGCAAAGATTCAAAATCCCTTTTCTGTTGGGTCCTGGGAGAAGACATTAAGACAGTCAATCTTCCCAGGGTCTCCCTGTGGTGTTAGCTGGGACATACGAATAGGCTTGTGACCCACAAAGTAAAAATCATCTTAGGGGAAGCTTTATGTAGAAAAAAATGTAAGAGATTTCTTCGGCTGCAGGTTAGGGCCATGTTTGTGAGGTTATAACAGACCAGTACTTTAGAAAATGAACAGTTTGTCATTGTGAAGGCACTGTCTGCTCGAGTTACATTGGCATTGAGCAGTATGAACATGGTTTGATCTTTAATGTCAGTATTAGGTCCCCAGTTAAAGATAGTCGAGTATGTAGTATTACTGTTATAGTCCCTGAACATAGGGTGATTTTGAAAGGTGATGGAGGTGAGGCAACTTTATAAGACAGGTCGTTAAGATGTCTTTCACTCACTTCTCTCCCGCCAAGCAAAAATCACTAGTGTTCAATATTTGTTTGGCTAAATATTCCCAAACGTTTTCTCTATTTGCAAGAAGGTGAGTATCTATAAGCGCATTTATTGAGTCAGAAAAGGCATAAAGGCAATATAAAACAATTCTTATTCTCCCTCCCATTCTGGTCCGTTCTCACTGTTCTCTATTAGTTTCAAAGAGAGGCCTTAGTTCCCACAGGTCAGTCTCTGAGTCTTGATAAGTTTGATAAGTGGGACTTTTGTGATGTGTTTTGTTCAATGCTGAGATCAACTCGATGCTGCTGGCTTTAGGTGCATCCAGTGGATCCAGGAGTCTTTTTCTGCAACCTTTACAGCTGCCTGCGTGGTCAATAGGACTTGGAAGGGGCCATTCCAGCTCATCTGTAGCAGAGATTTCCTTGTGAAGGATCGAATCCATACCCAGTCTCCTAGCTCAAATGGTTGGAGGGCTTCTTGCAACAGCAGTGTTGGTGTGAGTGCACTCTGCCTCCATAGCTTTCAGAGTCACTTGTATAAGCCTGAAAGATAAGAAGACAGAACCACATTCCCCCTTTTCTAAGTTAAGGGAATTTGGGTCTAAGCCTTTTAATGTATCTGGGAGTAACTCAAAAGGCAATATACCCATTTCTTGTCAGGGTTGAGTCCTTAAGTGGAATAGGACAACAGGCAAACCTGAGGCCATGATAAATGCATTTCTTGACACACTTTGCCTGGTAAAGTTTTTAACTCCCTATTGGCTCTCTCCACTCCCCCAGAAGATGCCGAGTTATAAGGGATGTGAAGGTTCTGTGTTATCCCTAAGGCCTGCAATATGAAGGTGATGACCTGGGAAACAATGTTTCTCACAATCTATATCCAGGGTGTTAGGTATACCGAATTTAGGCACTATGTCTTTAAGAAGGTGTCTGACTGTTTCTAAAGTGGTGGTGTGGTTGCAAGAGAAGGCTTCCACCCAATGAGTGAGTTGGTCCCGGCACACTAACACATATTGGTAGCCTTTGCTTCTGGGCAGTTGAATGAAGTCAAATCATAGTTTCTTGAAGTGACATTCTGCCCATGGTCTCCCTCCTGCACGGATAGCCTTCTTTGAGAAAGCATTGTTAGCTTGACATGTCAGGCACTGCTTTGCCACTTGTGCAGCTTCTGTGTATATGCCTGGCGCATACCAAGTTTGTTTGGTGGCATCCACCATGTCCTGAGTTCTGCAGTGTCCTTTTGAGTGCAGCTATTGGCAGATGAGGCACAGGAGATGCCTGGGAGCTATGGGTTGACCATCGGGGACCTGCCAGAAGCCTCCTTCATATTTCTCTTTCCAGTGGTCTGCTTTCCCTTCTTCTAGGAAGACCCCATATGGGATTTTTGTCAGTACCTGTAGTGTTGGAGCAGTCACAGGTAGAATTGACAGCTGCATTGCTACCCATTTAATCTAAGTTAACATTGGATGCAGTTTTATTTGTAAATAAGCTCCAGTAAACTTAGTGGGATTTCATTTCCCTGAAAACCTGAACAGAACAGTGATGTAAATAATCTTTGTCTCTTCTTAATGTATAGGCATCTTTCATAATAAATATTGATATATTATATATCAAGTAACTTACATCTTTTTAACTGGAATGACTTAGATGCTAACTTTTTTAAATTCATATAGCTATGTCTGAACTTTGTTAAGTAAATGAATTCTTTGTGTAGCAATACTTGTGCAGTTGGAATATGAAATATAAGAAAAGCAATTTAGAATTTAGTAATATTTTATTTGGTATGTGCTTGTGTTTAAGCACTGTGAACAACTGTTTTTCTCCATAGCAACAACCTTGTGAGGTAGATTCAAAGTGTTTGATCCATTATTATGGCTTTGTTTGATCACTTCAAATAGGTTCTGGATTGATTATTATCTTTAAACAATTCTTTGCAATAATTCAATAGACTTTCTGTAATTCTAAGTTATGTGCCATCATCTGGGACACAAAATGGAAATGGATTTTATCTTTGTTAATTTGCATTTGCCATTGACACTCTACCGTAGCTCGAGATACAGGATACAACCAGATTATCAAAGGTCTTTTAATTCAGTTTATTCTTTTATTGTGGTCACGGACCAGAATAAAAATTAAAACATTAAAATAAAATAGAACAGAAAAAGACATAATAATGTATTACTTCATCCCTTTCGGCTAGCATCGATTATTAGACGGGTTGCTACTTTTCAGGGTCAAATAATGATTGGAGAATAATAAGGATCAAACAGGATAGTTTGCCTGCAACATGTGGATGTATGAATTGAAGAACACTAAGATAGCTTAGCAGTGGGTGCAGGGGAATGGATGAGACTCTCCCTGACCAAATACCAGTCAAGATTGGCATTCTGATGGGCAGCAAGCCCAGAGAAGGAGCTAGAATTCCTACATGCCAAAAGATTACACTCAGGAGAGGGAACCTCTGCCACTGAAGTTTTCCTAGCAATCATTACAAATAATTTCTCAGCCATGATCAAATTTTGATTTTCAATCGTAGACTTATTTGGCAATGTATGATAATTTGAACAACCTATCTTTTTCTGCTTGTAATTTGTTATCAGATAACATTGGGATACTTTTTCTCAACATTACTAAAGGATAAAGAGCCACAAATAAAATGGAATGTAGTTCTTTGCAAATTCTGTGGAAATGGATATGGCACACAGTGGAATCCGTCATTCTGAGTTGTGCCCCAAGTATTGGGTGAGATGATTGCCCTATGCATCATTTTTAAAATGTGTTTCTAAAGTTACGAAGAAGAAATAACTTTGTCCTGGGTCACTGAGGTAGCAAATATTTTTTTCAACATTCACAAGCTCCCTCCCTCCCCAACTCTTATGCATCCAGGCTTTTCCTTAATTTGCAGTTTTGTCACCTTTAACTTGACCTATGATCTCATCAATTCTGTAAGTTAGTACACACAGAGAGAGACCTGTAAAAATAAATTCAAGCAGAGGTGCTAAATAGCTTTGTGAGATCAAAACCAAGTTTCATAAATAGCTGGCTAGCAAAGGCTGCATAGCAGGACAAGAAAAAACTAAAAATGTTGGGACTTTTGTCATTTTTGTTTTAAAAAGCATATACTCTTTGGTATCAGCCTGATAGTTAAGTCAGTCTTTTTGCAATGTTCATGGACTCTGTAATAATATACAGTACTTTCCACACATAAGGCTGCAGATTCAATATGTTAGACTGAGTCTCCAGTAAAACACAGGGGATAGGATGCAGCAGATGTTTGCCAGAATCAGAGAGCAAAAAGGGTTTTGACAATCACAATAGAAAATAAAAGCTACATAAATAAATAATATGAGCAGATTCGAAGTATCTTTATATAGTCCTATGTTGAGTGGAAGATAAATTTCATGTGCTGCAAAATGAGAGCAGATAGGCATAGATTATTATCTGGGCTGCAAAGTGGAGGATTACGAGATGGCAGCAGTGAATTCAAGTTCTGCATTTCCATACAGCATTAACCTTGTGAACTCTCAAGCTTCCTCCTTCTGTTATATTTTCAAGATGGACAGTGTTTAATATTTATTTGTTATGTATATGTAGGGGTGTGGGTCTATACATATGTTGTATATAGTATGTTAGGTGTGTGTTATGTATGTGTTCACTTTGAGAGCGGGCAACTAAATTTCATTTTTGATGTGTGCCGTTGTGCCCACAGTAAAAAAACAAAAATGACAATAAAAGTTATCTTATCTTATCTTAGTGTCATCTAATGATCAGCTTGGTTGGGGCAGCACAGATAGGATGTGACTCAGAAAGGGGAACAACCCCCCTCCCCTCTTTTCTCAGGTCGTTTTGCAAAACATTTCACTCATCTCTTTTCATAGTTTTCAGCTGCTTTCGTCATGTACTCAAATCCTATTGGCCATACAGTGTTACAGCATCATTCTCCTGATGCAGTCCCGAATTAGATTATTGGGATTCATCCAAGAACAGAGGAAACAGCAAGTAAGAGAAAGAATGGGGCTGAGAAAAAAAAGTGAATATTTGCATAATATAAATTATTTAGAAGGCAGAATGTCTACCTCAGTGAAATGTTATTTGTTCCACTAAGCACAGGTCTAGCCCCCAACCCATATATTTTGCAATCTAAGTATGCAGTATTTACTCATTCCTTAAAGGCCATTCCTTTTTTTTGTGGGTGTCTCACATTTTCAGGGTAAAATATTTACTTCTTGGGGTGAGAGGCAAAATATAAAGAATAAGCTTTATTCTGATTCATTTTCTGCCTTTCAAAGCTTCAGGTATAAATTGCTCCAATTATTTTACAAAGAGTTCCCTACATTTGAGATTCACATCAAACCGGATTTCTGAGAAGGCTTAGCACTATTAGGAATAAGACAATATTGACAGCATAACATATATGTAATCTCATTTATATCAGAGCTCAGATTAAATGTATTTTTCTTCTTCTGCCATTCTGCACTTTGTAATCTGAATTTTCATATATGTATTTATTCTCAGAGTAAATGTGTATATCTGTTGGTTTTATTTTCCATGAAGTTGAGCTTAACTCTTGGTGACTGCATGGGTATCCCCATGTACTGCCACAGTACAACTCCACGCAACAGTATGTACCTAAGCTGTTTTCATTATCTTCTTTTGTGGTTTTTTAAAACTTTTATTTTCCAGTCTATCCTGTAGTCCTGATAGTAGTTCACCCAAATCTAGTCAGAACTGCTTACCTTCTGCTACCTGTTATGAGATAAGTAGGTAGGGGGAGAGAGAGTGAGAGAAACTGTTATGGAATATGTTTGACAAATATATTCTCTTTTACTTCTCTTTCCTCCTTTTAGATGGGATGAGTTGGGCTTTTTATGTACAGTATATTTTCCTTAAAAGAAAGCTTTGAAGGGTGAAGCTAAACAAATAGCTTTATCTCTTAGTGATGCCCTGCAATTCAAAAATATCTGGTTGTTGTTCTGTTGGGATAGAGATTGACTGGAGCACCCAGCCCATTTCCAGCAAATACCAAATTATATACATTTGCAGATTTTACCAGCTCCACCAAACTACTCTTAATATTCCTGTTCTTGGAATGGGGAAAAGTAGCCAACCTACTGAAAATCTTCTGCCCAAAGTGATGGAAAATTCCTCCTAAGCACATCCATTGTGAGTGGAAGATAAAACTTATGCAGAACTTCAAACCTTCTTTCCATCCCCAGACACATATGGAAATTTTGGCAAGAAATATATCAAAATTTACAAATCCTATAGAAGTATTTCTATATCTCCAAGGAATATTAATTATTGTGATCTTTTGCACATGTTCAGACTGGATTTGGCATTTTTTTCTGCCTATCGAGTCCTTTCCAAGGACCTGGGATAGACAGATGGGAATGTTTGATGGTGTTATAGATCTTGTTGCTGGATGTAAGCTGTTCTGAAAAAAGCTGCCTTTTGCAATTGACTGATGGTGAGTTTGTCAATGTCGATGGTGTTCACGTGGTGCTCCAGTTGTTTTGGGATTGTATCCAAGGCATCTATGACTATTGGTACTACCTTTGCTTACTTTTGCCACAGTTGTTCTATTTCTATTTGCAGGTCTTTGTATTGTGTTATCTTCTCCAGTTCTATCTCTTCTATTCTGCTGTCTCCAGGTACTACTATGTCCACTATCCAGATTTTTTTGTCCTTATTGACAGTTGTTAAGTGGCAGCTGCCTGTCTGTTTGAATTCTAAAATCCCAGAGTACTTTAGCTTCTTCATTTTCTATTACTTTCTCTATTTTATGATCCCAGCAGTTCTTGCTTGCAGGCAATTGGTATTTTTTACAGATCTTGGTCTCTTGATCGCTCAGCAGTGAGACATTGGTGAAGTGGGCACAGCAGCGCCTGCATTTTCTGTGTCACATGAGAAAAGCACATCAGCATTACTGTCTGATTTGGAAGCATTACTGCTTCAGACAGGAAGGCGGTGCAGAGAGTGGTGAGGATGGCAGAAAAGATTATTGGTAATTCACTTCCTTCTGTCCAGGACATAGCACAGAAGCGTTGCTTGAGCGGGGTCCACAAGATTGTCTGGGACGCTACATAGCCTGTTTTGCTTGTTACCTTCTGGGAGGAGGCTTCATGGTATCTGAAGCAGAACACCCAGATTCAGCCACAGTTTTGTTCCATATAGCATCTTGTGATACACACACACACACACACACACACACACACACACACACACAGAGGTATATACGGGATATTTATATATGTGTGTTTATATGTGTGTTATGTATGGGTACGGGTAGATATATACTTTCTTTTGAGAGCAGACAACAGAATTTCATTTTTAATGTGGGCCAGTGTGCTCATAGTAAAAAATGACAATAAAAGTTATCTTCCAATGTACCATTGTTGCTACTTTGTAATGCTGTTGGTAATCAGTCTGTGTGATCTTCTTGCAATAGCTAACCAAGTTAGCTGTTTCTTCAGCTTCTTTGTAGAGGTGGCACTTGCTATCTGTTGCTGTCTTCTCAATTCTGGCTTTGTATGCATTTTAATTGACTGACCATGTAATGCTTTGTCTGCCTCCTTTTTTGGTCTTTTTTGCTCCTCCTTTCTCTGCCTCCTTTGGTTTTTCTTGTAGGCCAGTTTGGTCTCTCCAGTGTTCAGTAAGCCTTCCTGGTATACTAGCTTCAATGCATCTTCTTCACTGTCCTTCAGGTATTCTTCCAATGCCTTTTTTCCTTCTTCAACCATCTGAGGTAATTGCAACATTCCATGTCCACCTATTTTCCTTGTTAAGTAGAGTCTGTCAACATTGATGCGTGGATGAAGGGCATGATGCATTGTCATTATTTTTCTGGTCTTCCTATCCAGGGTCTTTAGTTCGGTTTGAGCCCAGTCCACTATTCCAGTTGTGTATCTAATGACTGGAATTGCCCAGGTGTTAATTGCCTTGAGGGTATTTCCTCCATTAAGTTTGGACATTAAGACTTCTTCACTCTCTTGATGTATGCATTTCTAGCCTTTTCCTTGATTTCAGTGTGCTTGATATTTATTTTATTTATTTATTTATAAAATTTATTGGTTGCCCATCTTACCATAGGGTAGCTCTGAGCGGTTTACAGTTACATATACAGTTAAAACATTAAAAGACATTAAAAACAAGGACAGATGGGGATGGCGGGGATGGGGGGAGGTGGGATCTGATATTACTCAATTAACCACCTCCATTGCACAGTTCCCCTACTGGAGCCCCAAGCTGATTGGCACAGCCATGTCATTAAGCCCTTACGAAAAGATAGGGTTGGGACCAACCTTACATTGGGCGGCAAGATGTTCCAGAGGGCAGGAGCAATAGCAGAGAAGGCCCTCTTTCTGGACCCTGCCAGCTGGAACAGGACCCACAGCATGCCTCCTCTGCTGGCACAAGTGGTACGGGCCAATCCCAGTGAGGTGAGATGGTCCTTCAAGTAACCTGGACCCATGCCATAGAAGGGCTTTAAAGGTGATCACCAACATCTTGAATTGCACCTGGAAGCAGACTGGCAACCAATGCAGCTCATGGAGCAGTGGTGTCACAGGGGGCACTCTTGAGGCCCCCAAACTACCTATGCTGCCACACTCTGTACCAGCTTTAGCTTCCGAATGCTCTTCAACGGTAGCCCCATGTAGTGCTCATTACAATAGTCCAACCATGAGATGACCAAGGACTGAACAACTGAGCACAGAGAATCCTGATCCAGGAAAGACCGCAAATGGTGCACAACACAAAGTTGTGCTAAGGCTCTCCTAGCCACGACGGTCAGCTTATAGGATGCTGAGGTATTTATAGTAAACGTCTTCATCCAGATTCTTGATATTATTTCCATAGGGCATCTTGATTCCACCAGTTTTCACAATTTTTCCCCATTTGATGGTAAACACAATGTTGAGCAGCGATTCTATTTCAGATAGTGTTTTTTCATACAGCTGCAGATTGTCCGTGTAAAGGAAGTGGGATAGCTTGGCAAATGTTTTTGATGTTTGATAGCCATGGCCTGAGTTATTCAATATTGTTGACAGAGGAATCAGTGCAATGACAAACAGTAGTGGCAATATTGACTCTCCTTGGAAAATTTCTCTCTTGATATTAATCTCACTATTGACCTGCAACTGTGTCTTCCATTGTGCCATCATCTTTCCACAAATCTTCTGAAAGAACAAATGTTTCTACTGACTCTTGTTATTTCTAGGCACTTGATTATCCAATCATGTAGCAGAGAGTTGAATGCCTTCCTGTAATCTGTCCATGCTACATTCAAATTGGTCTTCCTTCTTTTGCAGTTTTCCAGAATTATCTTGTCAATTAGGAATTGATCTTTTGTTCCTCTGCTGCTTGGACTGTTTTCTTTCTGCTCAGGTGGAAACAGGTTATTTTCAACTAGATCAGGCATGTCAAACTGCCGGCCCGTGGGCCGGATGCGTCACACCGAAACCGCGCCCACCCCATTGCCAGCAATGGGGGAAAAGTCACAATACGTTGTGCGATGTCATGTGACGTCGTGAGTTTGACATGCCTGAACTAGATGCTTTTGGACTGCGTCAGCAACCACACCAGTTAGTAATTTGAAAGGTGTTGGTAACCAGGTAATTGGCCTGTGGTTGTCTGATGCTGCCCCCTTTTGCTGGATCTTTCATTATCAGTAAGTTTCCCCAGATGTTAGCCACTTTTCAATTTTACCTTCTTGTAGTATGTTGTTAAACTACTTGGCAGATGTTTCAACAAAAATCCATGCAAATAATCTTCACCTGGTACTGATGAATTCTTAATCTTCCTTGCCCTTTCCCCCATCATTTCAGTTGTTGTTATGAGTTCTTTTGTTTCACCTTCTTTTTTATTCTTATCCATTTCCTTTAACCAAGCAGTGTTCTTGTTATATTTCTTGGAGTTATCCTATATCTTTGCTCAAAACTGCACTGTTTCTTCCTTCTCGGATGCTGACTGATTCACTGCAGTCTCTCCATTGATGGATTGGTAGAAACATTTCTGATTAGATTAAAAGATTTTGCCTATAATTTGCAATTTGAGCTTCGTATCTGCTAATCTTCTTGGCTGTAGCTGTTATTTACTGCTTTATTATTTCCAGTGCTTCTTTCATCTTCCTTGTTTCTAAATGGTATTTCTTGATTAGGTATTCTTTGGTCTTTTCTTTTCTTTTCTTTTCTTTCATCTGTTCTAGCTTACTTGCATCTAATCTCAGTTTGCTAATCTGATTTTCTAGCCTGATCTTCCATTTTGTTTTTTTCTCTTCTTTGTTGATTTTGCATCCCAAGTATACAATTATAACTGCAGTTCTTTTGTAGATTAGTTGTTTTTTTTTCTTATAGTGAGCTGATGCGTATATTTGGTTTTACAGTATTAGCATCTTTTAATGCTTGTGCTAGCTGTTTCTTTGAACAAGTTTCAGTGCGGGCAATCTTGTTTGGTGGTTTTTGTGCTGTTCTGGATGCTCAGTTATTCTTTGTTTCAGTTCTTCTATTTCTTCTTCCATTTCTTTAATTAGAGGGCTTTGTTCTTTCTTAGACAGAGGAAAGGGTCCTGGTTCCAAATAAAACAATTCTATATTGTTTTATAGACCAAATCTATAACTCCCCCTCGTTTGCCCTTATACTTTGAGTTATTTTTGGCAATGCTTTGATTTCTATGGTCAGGATAGACCTTTGCAATTCTTCCAATTCTGCTTCAATGAATATTCTATTTCATATTAAATCGACTTTAATCTGCTAGCCTCTGTTCTGTTGTTTCTGATTCAGGATATTGTTCTTTCCACAACTGGTGCATTTGTCTCAAATATCCTCTTCTTGTTGTTATTTCAGATCATTATTTCTTTGTTTTCAATCACTGTATATTTGCAATGGATAAACGCCTTTCCTTCCAGAAGTTCTGCAGCTGCTGGCCCTGGTTGCTGAGCCAATAGTCCTGAGTTCTGTAGCTCATTTTTCAGTTGTCCAGGAACTCCAACACCTGGCACGGTCCTTGTTGACTCAGGCGATGACCAAGCCGGTATGAGTTTCTATAATTTACATCTTACCATATTTTTTATGGGAGAGACACCCTTTGACTTCTAATGAGACCTATCCAGTATGGTTGAACTCTGGCATAGCTCTCATCTTCCTCAGAGCACACAAGCCCCACAATCATGCCAAGATAGTGCCTCACTTGGGGTCAAGGGATTATTATTATTATTATTATTATTATTATTATTATTATTATTATTATTATTATTATTATTATTATTATTATTATTATTATTATTATTATTATTATTATTATTATTATTATTATTATTATTATTATTATTATTATGGATCATCGCATAGTCAGCCAGATGTTCAGACTGGATTTGGTATTTTGTCTACCTATTGAGTCCTTACCAAGGACCTGGGATAGGCAGATGTGGATGTTTGATGGTATTACAGATATCGTCGCAGGATGGAAGCAGTTCCTAGTAAGGTCGCCTTTTGCAATTGACTAATGGCGAATTTGTCAATGCCAATGGTGTTCAAGTGGTGCTCCAGTTGTTTTGGGATCGCACCTAAGGCACCTATTACTATTGGTACTACCCTTGCTTGCCTTTGCCACAGTCTTTCTATTTCTATTTGTAGGTCTTTGTATTTTGTTATCTTCTCCAGTTCTTTCTCGTGCTGTCTCCAGGCACTGCCACGTCCACTATCTAGACTTTTTTGTCTTTCTTATCGACAATTGTTAAGTCCGGGGTGTTATGTTGCAGGTGCTTGTCTGTTTGAAATTATTATTATTATTATTATTATTATTATTATTATTATTATTATTATTATTATTATTATTATTATTATTATTATTATTATTATTATTATTATTATTATTATTATTATTATTATTATTATACGTGAATCTCAGTCAACTGTTGGCTGGCGCTGATGGTTGACACTGGTTGCTACCAGCATCCTAGGTGTCAACCAGGTACCTCCTTAAAATATAAGATGTTCCGAGTAGCGCAGTTTTTTGTAACATTGCTGGAGTTATAGCAGGAAGCTGCAGTTTCTTGATGTATTTTGCAAAGTTTTTGGACATAGTTCCCAGTGCCCCGATGACAATGGGTATCACTGTTACACGTTTCATCCATAATCGCGCAATTTCGATGGCCAGGTCACGATATTTTGTAATTTTTTCCAGGCCTTTTTCTTCGACTCTGGCATCTCCTGGTACAGCAATATCAATCAGCTGTACGCTTCGGTTCTCTACAACTGCGATATCTGGCATATTGTGTTCCAAATGGCGATCTGTCTGTTGTTGTTGTTGTTATTATTATTATTATTTAAAATATTTTATATAAAACTCAAGGTAGTAAACATATCTAATGCTCCTGCCTCCTATTTTTCCCACAACAAAAATCCTGCAAGTTGGGTTGGGCTGAATAGGGTGATTAGACCAATAACACCCAGCTGGATTTCATGCTTAAGGAAGGCGAGAACTAAGTCTTCTGGTTTCAAGATCAATACTTAATCACAACATCAAACTAGTTTTTTTAAAAATGATTTTTTAAAAAACTTTTTATCATATCATTTAAATGTTGAAGTATTAAAATGCAGTATAACCTAATCTTGGTAATGGAAGAGTGCATCAAAACAAAAATTAGTGAATATTCATTCAATGAATATAAATAGTGATGTCCTTGGGGGGTACAAGAAAGATTCTGAGTACTATTTTCTATATTATGAAAGGAGACAGAAAATCTTTATGACTGCTGAGAATTTATTATTGTTCAGATTGTTCTTAGAACATCTTCATTTTTTTCTCTTTTTTTCCCCAGAGGGTATGAACTGCATGAACAAAGATCACGGGTGTGAACATATCTGCCGGGAGACACCCAAAGGTGGGGTTGCCTGTGAATGTAGGCCTGGCTTTGAACTTGCCAAAAACCAGAAGGATTGCAAATGTAGGTAGATGTATGCAAAATTTCAATTGTCCAATATGCTTTATTTTCTATAGTGCTGTTATTATCTAAAATCGGGAAATCAGTTTGATTTCATTAACTAGAGCTTTTTTGCTGAAGGGTTTTTTTTCTGTAAGAAGCAATAGAAATTGAATCATGTAGTAGGTTTAACAGATTAATTTTCCAACTGTTGCTATGAAGTTAAAATAGTAGTTGAAATTATACCCAACCCTAGATAATCTTCTCTGTTGTATTTGCTGCCTCCTCAGCCAGTTTAATTATCATTATCTGTCCCCAACAATGTAAAGTTAGAGCTGCCAATTCTTTAACTGGTGTGGGCCTTCACATATATTAAGTTCTTCCCAAAAACCTAGGATGTCATAATGTATTGATGTAGTTAGTATATGTTCAGATCCAAGCTGTGTGGCCCTTTGCAACTGATAGATGGAAATTTTGCCAATACACAGATTTTCTAAGTGCCAGCCAGGATTTTGGCCACCACAGCTGGTTTATGCCATAATCTTTCCATTTTGATTTTCAGAGCTTGGTATTTTGTAGTCTTCTCATATATATTTTGTTCTATTCTATTATCCCTGATATTGCCCTGTACTTTCTTCTTTTCAACCACAGTTATACCTGTTGTGTTATTATTATGTGTGGGTAATCTAGTTAGATTCATAGTCTAAGACTAGTAGAAACTTTATAATTGAATAATTATTCAATAATATTTATTTCTAATATTTATACACTGCCCATCTAATCTAAGGGACTCTGGACAGTTTACAAAATTAATTCCTTACTCCATAGTATGTTCCTTCTATTTTTCTTGAGTTGTTTCAAAACATAATGTGGCCCGCAGCATCCCCAATGAGTGAACATGATTTTGTTGTTTTACTGACTCTCAGATTTTAAATTGAGTTTTGACTGATGGTTAAAGCACAAGAAATAATTTTTGAGTACAACAGTCCATAGTGAAAGCCAGTGTAGTGCATTGGTCAAGGCATCAGGCTAGAAACCGGGAGTCAGCGAGTTCTAATCCTGCTTTAGGCATGAAGCCAGCTGGGTGACCTTGTGCTTATCACTCTCATAGGGCTAGGAAGGATGCAGTGATAACCTATTTCCCAAACACTTTGCCAAGAAAGTTGCTGGGACTACTACAGGCAGTTTTCGAGAGTCAAAAACTGATTTAAAAGCATGCACATACATACACACACACACAAATGGGTGCATGCATATACACACAGAGAGAGACATAGGCACATAAAGAAACAGTCCGTGATGTGACTGGCAGCATACTACTAAAAAAATTTTTGGGATAGTTTTGTAAGAATGAAGGAATCTTAAATGATATATTTTTAATTTTAATATTTTAGAGACTCTTTAAAAAACTTTCTGAGGCTGTTTCATTTACAATTAATATAACAGATTCCTTAGAGATGAAATATTCTATCATTATGAACTTCTTCCAGTAGTGAATATATTTATGATATAAATCTATCCCATTCAAAATAAAATTATTCTTTATATCAAAATTGACCTAGATAGATATTGGAGTAACGTGGATAAATAAGTTTCAGATCTGATTCCAAAGGGAAAGCAATCACGATGCTGAGAAGACTCAATAGTTGACTCACCGATAACTCTTGGGTTTGTGCTCTGATATGCTATAATAAATATATGCTTATATAGGAAAAACATAAAATATTTTATTTTATAATGACAAACTTTAAGCTGAGATAAGCTATGCCATCTGATCCCTAATTTGGAGCCTTTAGACTTATAAGTGATAAATCTAACAGTTTTTATACTCCTTGAGTGAGGAAAGTGTCTATTTTGAAATTCTGAAGGAACAGGAAGTCAGTTCTGATTTTTTGGGTGGAGAGAACTGGAAATCTATTAACCGAATTTTAAATATGTATAAATAAGGAAGTTTTCAACACTTAATAAAAAAGCTATTTATGACCCAGATTCAAAGTTCTAATGTCTGCTCCCTGCCATGATTATATGACCACATTTTAGATGCTCAGCAACTGGCCTGCATTTACCCACCATTTTGCAACGTCCCACAGTCACATCGCCATGATTTGCACTGTTATTGCTGGAAACCAGCCTTTACTTCCGGTTTCTGGTAAAAAAATGCCTCATATCCGAACAATGGGTTCCTTTAATGATCAGGGTAGTCACTTAGTGACTGTGACATTCACTTTATGGCTGCCTCATTCATTTAACGACTGCCACAGAAAAGGTCATAAAATCAAGTAGGTCATGTGGTGACTCGCTTTACATCCACCATGACAAAATTGCAGGCTCAATTACAGTCATAAGTCATGGTCTATGGTATCATGGTCCATAAATTAGGCTCAGACTTAATGAATGGTATTATAGCTTAACTACAGCAAATAAAAGTGTCTCTTTATCAAATTTCCTAACTTTGACAATTTCCAAATTGAAATCTACACTGAAAGTTGGCACAATTGGGAAGCGCCATTCTAGACCAGGGGTGCCAAACTGGTGGCCCATGGGCTGGATGTGTCACATGCACACCACGCCCATCCCAGCTCCGCAAAGGCAAAAAACGGCGAGATACGTCACGATACATCACGTGACGCGATTGAGTTTGCCATCCATGCTCTAGACCAGGCATGTCAAACTGCAGGCCCGCGGGCCGGATGCGTCACGCCGAAACCGCACCCACCCCATTGCCGGCAATGGGGAAAAAGTCGTGATACGTCGCGTGACGTCGCAAGTTTGACATGCCTGCTCTGACCACGGAAAACAAGAAGCTTCCTATTTGGCCGAAATAATTAAGGTGAGGCACAGATGGCTGACATGTGCCTTGATCTGCTGAATTTTTTTCTCTCTGAAAATTGCATACTGTGTTGTTTCTAATTTCCTGATAAGACCAGCAGAGCTGAACATGTATTTGATTTCAAAAATATGCTTATAAAGGTTCAAGAAAAGGTCCTGGCTTCTTGACCTCCAGAGACATTCATTCAGATATTTTGTTTCTTCCTTGATAGTGTTGCTTTCAGAACTTGTTCATGGTTTCTTAATCAACTTCTGCAAGAGAAAACAAAGAAGCATTGCTTCCTTGCTTTATTGATGAGTGTGAACAAGAGTGTGAAGAATCACAAGTGGACTCAGAAAACGGGAGTAAAGCAAGCAGGCATTTAAATGCTTTTGCTTTGAAATTGCCCAGTCTGTTAAAACAATTGTACATCATATTCTTTTTTTGATTTTTAAGCAAGAAAGCAAGCAAGCAGAAGTTTTGGGGTTGGGAAAAACAGGAGTTTGCTAGCTGCAACACATTTGAAAATAGAAACGCCAGGAACAAAATAATGCTGAGACAGAGCAGAGACAATTGGTACATATTAATTGTTTCATTGCTCACAGCAACTTCATAGTTTCACCAAAATGATTTTATTTTGACAGAAGCACAGTTGGATAACATACTACAAACTACTAGTGTAGAAATTACCACTGAGCGAGAAAAAGTAACCTAGTGGCATCAGAAAGTACTTTAAAGTGATGGAATCAGTTCTCTTTTCCCTTAGCAGCTCATTCATCAAACATATTTCCAAAAAAGGGAAGGGACAAAATCATTCCCCCCCCTTTTTTTTTGGTGAGGTGCGGCAAGGGAATAAGGGTTGATTTATGGGCTTCTGGAAGGCTGCTTTAGAACAAAATATTGAAACTAGGAATAAAATGCCTATAAGATGAACCAAAGTAAATATTGCTGCACACATAGCAAGATAAAATTTAATATGCAGGTATGCATAGCATATAGTTTATGAATAAGTTTTAAAAGAATCATAATTGAAAGCTAGTATATTTTACAAAACAATTGTATATGTATTTCACACTTAGGGAACATGGTATGGCTAGCAGAGGTTTAATCCCCCTTGAAATTAAGCAAAAAAGAACCCTGCACAGTTTTAAATGAACTTGTACATGAACCTATAGAGATAGACTGATGGAAACATGTCACTCATAGAAGAAAAAACAACAACCAAGAACAATGTCCTTGCTGTCTCTCGTTCAGCCCAGTCCAGTGCAGCCCCAATGGAGCTGAGCAACTGATTTCATAGCCTCCCCCTGGAAGAAAGCATGCAGACACCTGGAGAAGGGACATCATCAAGTACTTCTGTGATAGGAAGAAAAGTAGCCCAGACTTTCCTAGGGAAAGTGTTGCTGATAGTGTTGCTGATAGGAGACTCACTTCTCAGGGGAACAGAATCAGCCGTCTATAGACTGGACCATCAATCTAGGGAGGTATGTTGTCTCCCTGGAGCAAATATCAAAGATGGCTGACAACCTTACTAAGATAATTACTCTTTCTTTCTTCTCCTTCATTTGGGTACAAATGACACAGCAATGAATCTAAAACAATATCAAGAGACTTAAGAGCAGCTCAGCAATAAAGTTAAGGAGTTAGGAGCACAAGTAGTGTTCTCATCTGTGCTTCCAACAAGGTCTTAAGTTGTTTCCTTAAAGGAGGAAACAACTTAAGAAGCATAGGAAACTCTAAAAACAGCACAATAACATTGAGAAAGAAAAATAAGAAATCTAACATGAAACCAACATGGTTGCACAAAGAACTATCTGATAAACTGAAAGTCAAAAAGGATAAGTATAAAAAATGGAAAGAGGGACACATAAATAAGGCAGAATACCAGCATATAGCCCGAATCTGCAAAGATGTCAAGAAAACTAAGGCTCAGAATGAAGTAAAATGTGCAACAAATGTCAAAAGTAATTTTAAAAAAAGTTTCAACCTATAAAAAATAAGAAAAAAAATCAAAGAAATAATCGGTTCACTAATGGAAGAAAATGGCAAGGAAATGACAGGTAGAGCTGCTTAATTCTTTGTTTGCATCTGTCTTCACATAAAAAGAAAAATAGCCCAGACAGAACAGAACATAAAAGACAGTCTAGGAAGTCAAATTAAAATAGGCAAGAAAATAGTAAGAGAACTCCTGTCTACTCTAGACAAGTTCAAATCACCAGGATCTGATGGATTACATCCCAGAGTTTTGAACGAGCTGGCAAACGTATCTCCTAACCACTGAACCATATGTTTCAAAGTTCCTGGAGCACCAGAGAACTACCAGACGACTGGAAAAGAGCTGATGTGGTTATCATATTCAAAAAAGAGAAAAAAACAGATCCAGGAAATTACAGACCAATCAGCCTGACATTAATACCTGGGAAGATACATGGATACATGGATTTCAGTAAGGCATTTAACAAAGTAGACCACAGTCTACTTCTTGGTAAGCTAGGAAATTTGGGATAGATACCATCATCACCAGAGGAATTTGTAACAGGCTGAGAAACCACACTCAACGTGTATTCCTTAATGGAATTACATCTACATGGAGGGAAGTAAGCAGTGGGGAACCCCAATGTTCTGTCTTAGGCCCAGTACTCTTCAATATCTTCATAAATGATTTAGATGAGAAGTAGAAGAGGAACTCATCAAATTTGCAGATGACACCAAGCTGGTAGGAATAGCCCACTCTTCAGAAAATAGGCCTAAGATCCAGATAGATCTTGACGGACTTGAACACTGGGCCCTATCTAACAAAATGAAATTCAATGTAGAAAAAAAGGAAGGTTTTACACTTGGGTAAGAAAAACCAAATGTACAGGTACAGATTAGATGAAACTTGGCTGAATAGCAATAACTGCGAGAGGGATCTTGGGGTCCTTATGGACAATCACTTAAATATGAGCCAGCCGCCGCCAAAAAAGCCAATGCAATCGTAGGCTGCATTAACAGAGGGATAAAATCAAAATCATGTGAAATGTTAGTACTGCTTTATAATGCCTTGATAAGACCACGCTTGGAATATTGCATCCAGTTTTGGTCACCACAGTATAAAAAAGATGTTGAGACTTTGGAAAGAGTGCAAAAAAAGCAACAAAGATGATTAGGGGGCTGGAAGCTAAAACATGAAAAAGGGTTGCAGGAATTGAGAATGTCTAATCTAGTGAAAAGAAGGACTAGGGGTGATATGATAGCAGTATTTGAGGGGCTGCCACAAAGAAGAGGGGGTCAACCTATTTTCCAAAGCACCAGTAGGCAAGATAAGAAGCAATGGATAGAAACTAACCAAGGAGAGAAGCAACCTAGAACTAAGGAGAAATTTCCTGACAGTGAGAACAATCAACTAATGGAAGCATTTAGCTTTAGAAGTTGTTGGTGATCCATCATTGGAGGCTTTTAAAAAGAGACTGGACATCCATTTTTCTGAAATAGTAGGGTCTCCTGCTTGAGCAGGGGATTGGACTAGAAGACCTCCAAGGTCCCTTCCAACTCTGTTATTTTATTATTCTGAGTGGCTTTAGAGAAAGCAAAAGAGAACTGGCATTTACATGCAGTCTGGGTTGCTGAAGCAGATGACCCAATTGTCTAAACAAAATTCTCCATTATGTGACAATTAATAGTGAGGCATTATTCTCCATAATCATCCACGGCCTTATAAGACCTTTGTTAATGGCCATGGAGAATTAATCAATTCCGTGCCTATTTGGATCTGCATTATGTTCTGTCTTTTATTTTGTGTAAAGACAGATGCAAAGAAGGGATGGAGCAGTTCTGCTTTCTCCACCTGCTGCCTGTCATCTTTTTGCCATCTTCTCCCATTAGTGGACCTATTGTTTCCTTGACTTTCTTTTTGTTCCTTACATATTGGAAGAAAGTTATTTTTGGCATTTGTTGCACATCTTAGTTCATTACTTTCTTACTTAGCATCTATTTTAGTGTAATACTTTCTTACTTACTGTACATTATTACTTAGGTGAGGCAGTTATGCAATTACTGTGTCTAGTTAAAAATATGCTTTTAAGAGCCATTTATTTATTTATTTGCAAAACTTCTGTACCACCCCAATCTCACAGCATTTTCTTATGTATGCAGCCTTTTTTGTTCAAAGCCCTTTCTCCATACCTATCAAATATGTAGTCTGTGTCTCAACAAAAAACACACACAATTAGATCACCTTCTCATAGCCTTGTGGACTGTGCCTCACATGGGTGTAAATAAAGTTTGAAACATGGGGAAGCTCCTCATAAAAAAAGGACTGGAGTACATTCCTCAATGCCTTTACTTTTAGTGACATTTCATTGGGACTAATAACTTCTTAAACTGATGCTCTTTTGGCAAGGAAGTTTGGGGGAGACATTTGTCAATCAATGTCATATTCATTGCTTTCTAAGTTGTAAATCATTTTATGTGTCTGAAACACAGAAAGAACTAATTGGCTTTATTGTTGCTTTATTCATATATATGTATATACATATTTTTGGGGAAATAACTAGTAACCTGTAACTATGGAAATGGAGGCTGCCAACACACGTGTGATGACACGGATAGTGGTCCTGTATGCGGTTGTCATCAGAAATATGCATTGCATTCAGATGGCCGAACGTGCATTGGTAAGTACCTTTCTATAATTGTGTGGGTGTCAGTTGTAGAAAAGGATATGTTAAAGAATCTTAAGGTTATTTGATAAGATTGGATTGTGAATGTCATGTAAGCCAGCAAATAAGAGCATAATGATGCATTAGCTGATTAAGGATTTGTCATTTTAAACAAAAACGAGTTTCTTAGCTAAATCCCAGCTGATTTTAAAGAGTGAGTTACGTATTTCTGACAGAAATCCACACCTAGATTTTTCTCCAATTTAGCAGTGTCTGATATAAGCTTTAAATAATTCTGATGGCATTTTTACTTAATTTTTAAATGGAATCTAATTACGAAAGCCAGAAAGTCCAATAATAATTCCTAATTAAATTTTACCATGGAACATTGAACAAGATAAAAGCTCAGTTTGCATGAACCAGAGCTCATTGTGCAAACTATACAATTTATACAGAATTCTCTCTTCTTTAAATATTGATACATTAACCAAAGTTACCTTATATGTGTAGAGAAATAAATTATCATCTGTAAAAAAAAAAAGTCTAATCCCATGAAGTCAATATATATATATAAATAACCAACTCTCCTTTAACAAACTTTGATCATGCAGAGCAGGGGTCTTGGTTCCAACATGGAAATATCTTAGACTGGGGTTAGTTCACAACTATTATCTTGGGTGAAATGAATAGATTTCATTTTAAAAAGTGGACAGATTAAGATTATAAGTAAAATGTAATTGCTATGCTGGGCTTAGGATATTTGGGGATTCTCCATAGTTGTATTTTTGAATAATTAAGAATAATCCTAATAGGACTATTCACATAACTGCAGAGGATAACCTTAGGTTGAGAATCTGAGTATTGATGTAATTGAGGGTTCTGAGAATAAAAAAAAATCACGCTTAAATTTCTATCCTGTATCTTTTAATGATTTTTGTTCGGTTTGGCGTACTGTTGAATCACTGAAAACTATATTTTCTCCTTCCATTTTTGCAATGTTGCTATGTAATATGACATCATGTTACACTATTTGTTCTGATGTAAGTCGCATATTGCTGCTTGTGTGTGCATTTTTTTTTACATGTCCTTCTCCACTTTCTGAGTAGAATTTTCTCTTAGATTTTTTTTTTTTCCAAATTTTTGTTTTGTTTTCATTTTATTCCTGCTTTCTGGTGATGGTTCCTGATTGCCTGTCTTGTATGATATCTGAAGTTAATCAATTATTTCTGGAAAAAAAAAAACTCAAAAAGGAAAAGCAAATGTCAAACCAAAGCCTCTATTGCAGCCTGATCCCATCTAGAACTTGATTTCTTCCTAGAGCAGAACCATTTAGCATTTCCACAGATAAACCCTGCCAGCTTCTTCCCCTTCCTGTGATTCTTTTGCTCCTTGTTTCTCCTTTGTCTTTACTCTCTTCGGTGATGTCTGCAATTCTGACATCACTGCACGGATGCAAATATTTGCAAAGGCGCCGAAGTTATTTGTTTGTCTAATCCATTTTGTTTTTGTTTCTTTGGCTTATTCTCTTATTTGATGTCTGCTGCATGTACAAGTCCCCCCCCCCTTTGTGTTTTGTTTTGTTTTTGCTTTGAAATGCAGTACTCCGTTTTTTTTATAATTTTAATCCCGCAACCACTGCTTTGCATATTATTTAATCATCTTTACTCTTACCGTCTCTTCTCATCCCTGCAAGTGGGTCATTTGGGGTGTATTTTGAAATTCTACATTAATTTGCTGTAATGCCGATTTGGAGTTTTTCATATATACCAGACATCAGAAATTACCTGCAAGATGCCATGTCACTAACACCACCATCTCTGCTTTACTGCATGCTTCAAAAATTATTAGTCTCTTCCTGTGACATCTTTTTTGTAGCACTGAATGTTTAGCTAGTTGTGTTCCATAGACAAGCAGGCAACCAGCACTGCCCAATTTGTTTCATTTTTAAGTTTGTGTTCCTTTTATTTTATATATATATATTTAAAATGCATGCATTTTTTTTTATTTCTTGTGATTTATTTATTTATTTGTTTGTTTATTTTAAATCAACATGAGCACATTTCCATGCCCACCCATCACCGGATTCTTGTAGCTTTGTTCTGTTTTCAAAAACTAGCATTTGTCAACATGTCATACTTACCTTCCCCCCCCCCTCTTTTTTAACAATGTTTACTTTAAATGTTGTTATAAATTACATTTCTAAATTAACACCAGTCTGGGGCATCCTTTCATGTGTGTGTGTGTTTTTATTAGTGGGAAATCTTAAATGTTGGCTGGGGAATGGCTTTGTTTTCACCCCCTTTTACCACCTCTGCACTACCTCCCTCCCTCCAACAAACCTTGGTTTGTGTCTGGGATTACAAAAGGGAGTCGCGTTTCTAAATGGGGTTTTTCCGTGTTTTCATGCTTTAGTTGCCCAAAGCCAAGCGACTGTCTTCCACAGTGGAAAACTGGGCTTCTCATTAACCAAGTGCTCCATGTTTGTCCCCTTCCTTTGTTTTAGAGAAGGATGAGGCTGCAATTGAGAGCTCTGAGTTCAATGCCACGTCAGTAGCTGATGTGGACAAGCGGGTGAAACGGCGGCTACTTATGGGTAAAACTTTTCTTCCACTTTCTTTGTTGTGCTCCCAGCTTTGTCTTTCTCTGTGGGGATGAGGGGTCTTCAGTTATTTCTATACTTAATTTGTTCATCTCTGTGCTGAGGTTCCTAACTTGTTAAGGATCTCAGGTTTTCATTGAAAAAAATATATCATTTTTCCCCCCCATTTTACATCCACTTTCTCTGTATACACCATCCGTTTATGACACTGTAATGTTAATGTTGAAAGTGTTTTGCTGCAGAGGAGAAAACGTTGGCCAATAACTTACTTGCCTGGCCCATACTCACTTTTCACACAACTTGTATCATTCTATGACCACCAACTTATCAAGTACGTATTTGATACATTGTGATGCAGGTGAAGTTTCGTTCTTGGAGCTTGTGGGTTGGTGTACAAATGTTTTGTTATCGGGCAAGGTAACATCTTCAGGTGTGGGTGTGTCAAGTGAGGGTCTTGTGATGGGTCAGGTGTGAGTCATCAGAGAGAGGCTTGTGATGGATCTTGTGATGGGGAGGATACCCATCACCAGCCTCTCACTGATGACTCACACCTGACCCACTGATAATTCACACCCTCCAACGACTCTGGCCTGAAGTAACCTCCCCATCACAAGACCCATCACCAGCCTCAACCTAATGACTCACACCTGACCATCACAAGACCCTCACTTGACACCCCCCCCACCTGAAGCCCTTATAAACAGAAAAACACTGACATTGACATCTCCTAAATGCCATTGAAGAGGTTACCTAGCCTGGTAATGAACCATTTGGAAACCAACCCACAAGCTTGGAGAATGAACCTTCACCGTCATCCTATACCCGAGCTACAGATATTTTTCCACTATTGCAAACATTATGATGCATTATTACATTATTACATGATGCATATAAAATACACATTAACATAACCCTTGAGATTTATGTTAAAGCAGTGATATTGTAAAATAATTTTATCTCTTTTATGTGGGTCTTTATTAAAACAATGGTTTTCGTTTTACGTTGGTCATAGAATAATATGTTTCCTTGAAATAATTTTGAAATTATTGGAAAAAATCTCCTTGCCTAGTGTAATCAATAAGCCGTCATGTGCTTTTTTTCTAATCAAGATGTATATAAATATAAATATAGCTGCTGTTTTTTTCTACTTTATTTTAAGTATTTAAGGCTGGTAAATGCAGAAACAATCATTATTTACTGCTCTTGTGGGGTTATTCCTTCCTTTTATATAGCATTTAATTAGAACTGTAGTCATATTAGTCATTCACCTATGAACATAGGTAAAAACAATTATCCAAAGTAAGACGAATGTGTTATTCACATGGATTTCAAATTTCCCATGAGTCTTAACCTGTGGGTCTCTATTGTGCAGAAAGTTAAAATTCATTTAGAATACCAACCTTCCATCTAAACATAGAGGGTGGGAATAATGAGAGTTGCAGTTCCAAGGCAAATGGAGAAAACACATTGTAGATAGTTGTATAAACCTGGTCCATCATTCAAAAATAATATAATTGAGATTCTACAAAACTGACACATTACCTTCATTATATATGATCCAATAGCTGAAAATCAAGATAGCAACCAGTATCATGATCTAGGTTCCCCTGTCATATGCAGCAACTTATTTTTTTTTACAGAGAGAGAGAGAGATTTCTCGGAGTTGGTGATGTTTTTCATCTATCTGTCTATCTGTCTATCTGTCTATCTGTCTATCTGTCTATCTATCTATCTATCTATCTATCTATCTATCTATCTATCTATCTATCTATCTATCTATCTATCTATCTATCTATCTATCTATCTATCTATCTATCTATCTATCTATCTATCTATCTATCTATCTATCTATCTATCTATCTATCTATCTATCTATCATTTTAAAACTGCATATCTCCCTCACAAGGGACTCCAGATGATATACAAATCCTTCTAAGCCTCCTAGAATTACTGAGAGTGAATTGGATGGTCATATCAATTTTCTTAAATAAATAATAAAAACATAAAATTTTGTGTTTTTTTTCTGTGACCAACAGAAGAGTATTTAAAATTTCCTGCTTTGTTTCCATTGCAAAATATTTTCTTGGCACTACATACAGCCAGGCTATTTAGGATCAGACCTGAAGATTTTTGGATGGAAGGAAATCCAGGCCTGTAGATTAGATTGGGAACTTGAAAAATCATTCCAGAAGAAGACAAGCTACTTTTGTATTATTGGGTGTGTCAATTTGTTGTTTAATTTTTATTTCTTATCTATATAACGGTAGCCCTCGACTTACGACCACAATTTCAGCCCAAAATTTCTGTTGCTAAGTGAGACATTTGTTAAGTCAGTTTTGCTCTGACCTTTCTTGCCAGAGTTGTTAATTGAATCACTTCAGTTGTTAACTTAGTAACATTGTTGTTAAGTCAGTCTTTGACTTTGCTTGTCAGAAGGTTGCAAAAGGTGACATGATTCCAGGACACTGTGACCGTCATAAATATAAGTCAATTGTCAAGCATCTGGATTTTGATCAAGTGACCATGGTCATAAGTGTGAAAAATGGTCATAAGTCACTTTTTTCAGTGCCATTGTAACTTTGAACAGTCACTAAATGAACTGTTGTAAGTCGAGGACTATCTGTACTCATTATCGTGACTTTTAACTGGGTGAAACAGTGCATCATTTATTTATTTACTTGTTTCTTGGTTTGTTTAACTTGGGTGCTGCCCGTCTCACCAGAATTGACTCTAGGCAGCTTACAAACATTCAATTAAAATGCATTATAAAGGATTAAGACAATAAATAAGGATCATAAATTAAAATTCAATTAAAATAAAACTAACCAAGAATGAGAGGGAGGGCAACAGTTTTTGAACCCATGTACCTCAGATGGACTATCCTACAGAATTTGTCCAAAATCTGGGACCCTTGATTCCTGAGGGAATGAAATTTGGGGAAGTTGTGGCTGCTCAGTGCTGCTGCTGCTGCGGTCATGTGATCTTCATTTTCAATATTATGTGACAGTTTCCCAGCCAGTTTCACAATCCCTTGTCCCAGAGGTGCTTTTTCACAAGGCAACTGGACTTCCTTGTTTTTTCTTTTGAAGACATTTCGCTTCTCATCCAAGAAGCTACTTCAGCTCTGACTGGATGGTGTGGAATGGAAGGTTTTATATTTCTTGCACATAGCTGGTCATTTGCATTTTTTTAGCAAATCAGGACAAGATTCAGCAGTCCATCTGCATTTAAAAGACAAAGGCCACTCTTTTGAAGATAGCAAAGTCCACATTTTGGACAGAGAGGACTGCTGGGGTCAAAGAGGACATCTAGGTCAAAATTGAACAGACTTCTCTCAATAGACAGGGAGGGATAGGACATCATCTATCTCGAGTCTACAACATAGTCCTTTCAACAGTCCCAAGAAGGCTCCACACCCATTTGCACTACTTAGGTGACCTTGACGATAGAGATAAGCATCCAGGTGACATCAACAACTCAAGAATGCAAATGACTAGCTGTCTGCAAGGAATATAAATTCTCCCATTCCCCACCATCCAGTCAGAGCTGAAGAAGCTTCTTGGATGAGAAGTGAAACATCTTCAAAGAGAAAAAAGAAAGTCCAGTTTGCCTTGTGAAAAAGCACCTTTGGGACAACTGTGACCTGGATGACTGAGAATCTCCATAGACATTTCACAATCCCTTGTTCCCTTCCTCACCTAGCAGCAATCACTTACCTACTTTTTGGAAAGGGAAGAGAAGGGGGAAGGGAGACAGGAGGGAGATTTCTGATGCTGCCTGCTAGATTCCCACAACAAAGCTCAATGGGGAAGACCCAGGAAATCAGGGCTCCTACTCCCACTGCTTTTCCCTCCATCCTTGGTCATTCTGTTTTACTGTTTTGGTAAGGGAGTATCTCTGACACAATGACCCAATGGGGGATGAGTTTTCTAGTTACATTTAAACCCCTCTTCATGCATTTTTAAACTCTGCAGTCAAGCCTTATCTTAACTTGAGACAGACTTTATCTTAGGTTACTTGGGAATCTGTGAAGAACATCTTCAGAATACACAGCAAGTAATTTGCTAAAAGTTTTAGTGTTCTAGGAGCAAAAATATCCCTTTGGTGGGGTTATAGAGAGGTAACCACCTATAGAAAAGACATGTCATTTGTTATAGATATTCTTAATTGCAATATGGCTCCTCTACAGAAGATATCAGCTGCGTGAGCTTATACTTGTTGCAACAATGGAATATAAAAAAGTATAAACAAAGTGCTTGAGAGTAACATAGACCTTGTGCAAATAACAAAGGAATCAAAAGACAGACACACTTTATTAAAACCATTTATACTCTTCTGCCTGAGGCATTTGAGACAGGTTCTCTGAAATATATGCACAAAGATATGGCTCATTTTATTATGTTAATGTGGATTCAACATCATACACGGAGGATATAATAGGCATACTATATTCATCATGAATTATGAACAAGGGTTGTTTCCATTAGGAATCTGAAGTTAATGTTAAAGTCCATTGAATGAAATACTTCACAATTAAAAGAATGTCTTCTAATTCTTCTGTGGGTTTTTTGTTTTGTTTTGTTTTGAATCCATTTAAAGTGTTGAATTGCCTGGACCAAGGCACCCCTTAACAAAATCTGGTTTCCTCAAATGCTTTTCAACTCCTTCAAAAGAAACACAATTCTACCTTAAGGAGCCCTTGGCATAAATGGTCATTTTGATGTTACTTCATGACACAGCAAGGCATCACAGAAGTGGTCAAAACAATCAGGATTGCAACTGTGAACATGTGATGGTGACTGTCATCTTAATTTTTGTACAAAAATACTACCCCAAGAAACCCTATGGAATAGACTGCTATAGGAGGTAATGACGGTATAACTCTGGCAGCAGAATTATTAATTTTCATGGGGATTCAGAAGGAATCTTCCTCCTCATAGAACTCCCAGGATATTTCCCTGATATCCAAAGCCAAAAAGCTTCTTGCTCTGTAGGGATCCAGATATCTTTTTATTTGAAGGTTTTACCTCCCAAGGTCTTCTCCCACTTTTAATTGCCAGCACAAATAATTCTTTTCATTTATCATTTATTTATTGAGAAAATGTATATGGCCATCCAACTCACTCTCGGACAGCTTACGAGGATAAAACCCCAATACAAAAACCAATAACCTCCTATCCATCTGGCAACAAAAATGAGACAAGCCACTTGATAGGCTCCATATCACTCTGGGATCCCCAGGCCTGTTGGTAGAACCACATCTTCAGGGCCTTGTGAAAGAGTGTCAAAATGGGGGGGTCAATCTTATCTCTTCAGGGATCATGTTCAACAGATCCTTCTTCTTGGTCCTGTTAGATGAACCTCCTTAGAAGAGGGAACTCATAGCATTCCCTGCCTCCCTGCTCTGGTGGGTAGATATGACTGGAAAAAGACGGTCCTTCAAATAACCTGGTCCTAAGCCATGTTGAGCTTTGAAGGTGAGAACCAGCATCTTGAATTGGAGCCGGAAGCAAATCGGCAGCCAATGCAACTCCCACAAGAGAGATGACACTTGTGCAAATGTAGGCTTGCACAAAACCATGCGGGCCACCACATTTTATAGTGAGGGAAACAGCATTCTGTCCCTGTTCTTGAACTTGATGTTAGAAAGTAGCTGTACTTCGCTACAGAAGTCACTGAATTATTTTATGTAATTCCTTAATACAAAGCATAGACAATGAATGAAAAATAAATTAATAACATGCACAGAAGGAAAGCAAAAAAAAGCACAATTTCTCTCTATTTTTTTGCAAATGTATAATAAGTTACAATATATTACTATGCAGTTCACTGAACTCTTTATTTAAATGTGTTTCCTTTTAACCATATTAGAGAAAAAAATACAATGGCCAAATGGAGGGATGGTATTTATACCATTATTAACATTTTAGCACAAATCCCCAGATTTCCAGAACATGCTACTGTTGTCAGAAATACATATAACTATCAGTGTCCCAAACAGTCAACCATCAATATTCTTTCAAATGTATATATTCTTCATATACTATGTTTCTCCAGAGGTAGAATCTGATCTTATCAAGAAATCTGCAGAGGTTGTGATCTACAGAATCCTTCTTTCTGTAAATCATAACTTTACAACAAAGCAGTACTAAACCATTTACAACAATAATACCATTTTTCTTGAAAAATGTTAATTACACTTTTTGGTAGAGCTAAAAAATATGGCATTCTCAAAAGATTGGTTTGTTGTTGCCATTATTGCCTGCCCAAATTCTAATAAGCTCTTAAGCGGCATTGGGTGTTTTTTTGTCTCTTTCAGCAGAAGCCACATATATGAACAAATAGCCTGTGGAGGTGATGGGCTTAAAGATATGCTACCACAGTATAATTAAAATTGCATAATTAAAACCTTATTTTAAATTTAGCTGCTGATAAATTAGCTACACTCTTTAGCAAAGGTGTGATAAGAATAAATATTCATTAGAAATGGAACAAAATCTGTACTGTGTAGTGTGTTTCTGTTTTTGTTTCCAAAAATATCTTATTCTCCAGCCATCATCTTTTCTTGTGCTCTCACAATGGAAAACTAGAATAGGATGAAAATGTCTAGAAGTGGCAGGTCCTAATTTTTTTTTCCTGGCTCCCTTGCATTTCTGCTTTGGGTTTCCTTCATCTGCTGTTCATGGTCCAGGTGCATTAGTAACGTCATAAATAGAACTGAAATCATGTCTGGAATATATCATGGGGATTTATAATTTTGAAAGCCCCAACTAAGCCCATAGGCTAACTAAAGGTATAACATTCCTACCGTTAAGTTTACAACATAAACAACACAACCAAAAAGAAAAATTTATCTCCCTCCCTTTCCAGTTTTAGGATAAGGTGAGCCAATTGATTTCAAAAAATGTTCTTCCTGGTTCTTGTGAAGTGTAGCTCATCCCCTATCAGAAACCCCCCATGCAGATATTGTAAACTGTGGTCTCAAAATCCAAAGTTATCTCAACGGCACCATCCCCTAAGTCAGTGGTTTACTTCAAAAATTCTGTGTTCTCTCATTAGACTTTTCATTGAGAGTACAGAGAAAAACACCACCACCTGTGTCACCATCTCTTTGGCTTTCATGCCTATCTGCTCATGGTCTCTTTATATTGTTTTCGGGTTCTTTGTCCCCACGTGAAAGAGGAGAAAGGGTTAATAATCTATGGACTTAATTATTTTAGTAAGCCTTTCAGTCACATCTTTGATCTTTGCTCCTGGGAGACAGCAAATCTCCCTAGATAGATTATCCAGTTTGCAAATTACTAATTCAGTTCCCCTGAGTAGTGAGTCTCCTATCACCAATACATGCCATTTTTTCTTCTCTGTCTACTTTTTTCATATCATTGGTACATCTTGATGATGTCCCTTCTCCAGGTGTCTGCGTGTTTTCTTCCAAGGAAAGGTTATAAAGTTGATTGTTTAGCTCCAGTGAGGCTGGACTGAACTGGACTGGGTTGGATTTTTTTTCCTCTTCTATGAATAACATGTCACCATCTGTCTATCCGTAAAGTTCATTTTCTCTCTTAGTTAATTGTTCCTTATTGTGTTCAGTTTGATTGTAGTCTTCTTTCTTTAGTTGAGTTTCTCATTTTGTTGCTTGAGTCTCAGTGGCTAGACTTTTCTCTAGACCAGGGGTCTTCAAACTTGGCCCTTTTATGACTTGTGGACTTCAACTCCCAGAATTCCTCAGCCAGGCATGCTGGCTGAGGAATTCTGGGAGTTGAAGTCCACAAGTCATAAAAGGGCCAAGTTTGAAGACTCCTGCTCTAGACCCTTTGCTTTTTCCTCTGGACCCTTCATTTTTCCTCAAGATTTTCAATTAGTTTACATTTGGTACAGATACAATTTGGGTCCTCTATGGTAAGAATATAAACATGGCACATATTTTGCAAATCACAAGAGTGTTACACTTTTTTCGATAATTGTGTTTTTTCATGACTATATTCCTGTAATTACTGTTGTAAATGCTCCCAGTAATTTCAATACAGTGTCTCTTTTTTTCTTTTTCTTTTAAAAAAAGGTTTAATGCATGGTGGGTTTTTTTAGGGCCTTTCTCAGCTTGCAATTATTATGACAGGATATAGGGGGAAATTGTAGACTTATTAAAATTGTAAGAATTGTAAATTTTCAATTGCTGTCAGTAGCAGGGTCTTTTCTTTTAGCAGAATTCTAATACTTTGTAACTTAATGTAATTTATTAGTCTTTAGGTTCCACGTTTCCTGAAAATTTTAGCAATGTTGAAAATATTATTTTAAAAAATCAAGGTGTAATTAATCATTAAAAAATTAAAATATTTTTATTCCTTTTTTTCTCATTTTAAAAATTATAAAAATTCCAAGACCTAGATTTCTTTTAATTTAAAAAATTTAAAACGTATTTAAAATTAATTTAAAAATTCAATTAAAAATTGGTTTTTAAATGAAGATTGGATTTATGGAGCGTTTTAACCTCTTGAGTTTAATGCTGAAAAGGTTCCATCTCAACCCCTCTTATAGCTATGATTGAAATAAAACAGTTTACACTTCACGGCTCCCTCTTAACTTTATTTTATCTGAACTCTTCCTTCTCCGCCACTCTGAACGCCTGTCGCTCACTGTTTTGCAGCTTTCTCTTGCCATTCATGTCTCACCGGAGCTTAAGTGGTGGTGGTGGTGGAGTAAGTAAGTAAGTAAGGAGCCAACCTCATGAGTAAGGAGGCCTCCAAGGGCTTGAACTCTCCAATGCAGCAACCTGCCTGTCCTCCTTGAAAGTTAAAAGCCACCCAGTGCACAAAGTATTGCCCCATGGCGAAGTGGCCAGAGCCAGGGTAGGAAACCAGGTGGGGGATGGGATGAGAGTCAGCAGTGGGTGATTGGAGCAAAGTCCAAACATCCTAAGAGCTTTGCACTTACTTTGGCTTTGAGCTGACTTTGGGCAGCATCACCGAGTTGGGGTGGTGAGTCAGTATGGGGAAAGGAAAATAGTAGCTGCTTGTCCTTCTCTTTATTCCCTTCCTCCTCTGTTTTCCCCACCTTCACCTTCTCCTCTTCTCCTCCTCCTCCTCCTTCTTCCCCACCTTCACTTTCTCCTCTTTCTTCTCCTCCTTCTTCTTCCCCACCTTCACCTTCTCCTCTTTTTCCCACTCCTTAATGCCATGGAAGGAGAAGTAGCAGCAGGTACACCCACAATGCACTGCTGCCACCCCCGTTCTTGAATTCTCCATCTCCTTCTTCTCCTCTTTCTCTTTCACTTTATTCTTCTTCTCCTCTTTTTGTTCTCTTTCTTCTACCTTAGCAGCCACATGAAGAAAAAAACTACTTCAAGGAAAAGTTCATCCATAGCAGGCGCCCACTGTGCTCTGCCAATGCTGCCGCCATTCTTAAATTCTTCTCCTCCTCCTCCTCCTCCTCCTCCTCCTCCTCCTTCTCATTCACCTTCACCTCTTTCTCAATCCTTAGTAGCATTGAGGAAAAGCTGCCATAAGGAAAAGTTTGTTAGTAACAGGCAGCCCCACACATTGCCACTTCTGGTGCCACCACCACTATATTACAATCTTTCCTGTATTGATCCTTGGATTGCTTCAGGTGTTTCTCAATAGATACCAAAATGGAGATTTTGTATGGTATAATCAAAGGTCAACAGAGCCTATGATTTAAGCTGATGGCCTATGTTCAAGTTCATCTTCAGCCATCCACACTCGTTGGATGACTTTGGACTAGTCCTTCTCTCCCGGCCTGCTGTAATATACAGGGTGGTTGCTGTAGGGATAAAATGAGGGAAGATCTTCATGTAATAATAAAATAATCTTTCAGGACATTAAAAAATATAAAATGAACAAGGATAAACACTGGTCTGAAATTTCAGGGGGGCAGGGTCTTCAACAAAAAAGCAGGGTATGTATGAAATATTTCTTCCCGTACTCTTCATTTTCTCTTCCAAATCAACTATTCTGAAGCTGCTTTTCCTTAAAAGAAATTACTTATTGACTTCGATGATATTCAGCTTAATGTATAATTTAGTCATAACTCTGTCACTGGAACCAAGGCAAATTCTACAATGAGATGGCCTAAACATAGCAGTTAATATAACTCAATAGGAAGAAGGTAATAAATTGCGCCTACTTACAGACTGAAAGTTTGTTTACACCATAAGGGTGTAAAGTGCGGCTTTCTCTGCTCTGACAACAATACACAACATATAGCCCCGTGGCAGAAATGTGAATTCAGATAAAGAAAACGTATTGTATTAGGGCCATACTATAGAACTCCAGAACATGAAGTAACTATGGCAGAAAAAACATGGTCAAATTAATATAGTTACTTCTCTTGCCTACAAAGATAAAGGTAATGTGGTTTCCTGGTTTTTTATGATTTAGCTCAGAAAAACTGTGGTTTTGTTTGTAACAAAGTTGCATGCTCTTCCTCCTCCTGCTGAAGTGGTACCTAATAACCATTTCCCATTATTGTAAAAGTTACAAAAAAGTGTTTCAGCCTCCTCTTCCCAGTGTTTGCCTATCTACCATTTGACATTCTACAAGCCCTGGGAAATTTCAATGACACAGCTTGGAATGGGTTCAGTGACCTCAATCATGCCCTCCCCACCCACTCCAAAACTCCTTTCAATTTGCCAAAAGCTTTAAGTGGACAAAACCCAGATGCCTTTTTTTCTTGTATTTCAGTAAGAACCGATTGGACTTGTAGATTCCTGTCAAAATGATGTATGTAGTTCATCTTCTATTAACTCTTTCCATGAGGGAAAAGATTTAAAATCTCAATTGGAGTCCAGCACCAGGTTTCTTTTCTGAGCTCCTTTATTTTGCAAATTCAGCAGTTCATCAACAGCAGCTTTTCCTCCAAAATGAGTATTTAAAAAGCTATCACTGGTCAAAGTTATGAAGTACAGGACATCAAAGACATTACTTGAAAGGGGGTGCAACTGAAATCACAGGGACTTAAACAACGTAGAAGGCATTTGTTTTTTGAGATGTTATTCTTCCAAAATACATCTTTACAATCATTATATTCATTAAAGACGTTTTATATAAAAATGGTTGATAATAAGTTGCCTTTCATTAGTCCTGAACGGGTACACTTGAAAAAGAAAATTCCATTAATTAATTTGGGGCTCCCTAGTTAGGCAAAATCCTTTGAGAATCAGCCGCACTGAATTTTGTGCAATTTATTTCCAACTCAGATTGGAAATCAGTTCAGATTTGGATTTAATATGCTTTGGGACTGAAGCTTAAGAAAGTTTAAAACTTCTGTAATAAATATCTGAGATACATTGTTTATCTAGGTAGAAGTCCCTGATCCTAGAATATTCTCTCTAACTGGGCTGGCCTCAGGCAGAAATATAACAGTGTATGCTTAAGAATAGATTTTTATATGTTATGACAGGGGTCTTCAAACTTGGCAACTTTAAGACCTGTGGACTTCAACTCCCAGAGTTCCTCAGCCAGCCCTGAGGAATTCTGGGAGTTGAAGTCATAAATCTTAAAGTTGCCAAGTTTGAAGACCCTTGTGTTATGATATGCAGATCACATAGGAGATTGCAATGTATTTTTATTTTTATTTTTCTCCCTCCCTCTTCTCTTTTTTTCTCCTGTCTCTTTATTTCTCAGAAACATGTGCTGTTAATAATGGAGGCTGTGACCGGACTTGCAAGGACACAGCCACAGGAGTACGCTGCAGTTGCCCAGTTGGATTTACCTTGCAGCCCGATGGGAAAACATGCAAAGGTCAGCTTCTGTTTGCTTTGCAATGCATCACTTCCCTTTATCAGCTTCAGTACCAGAGCTCAAATGCACATAATTATAATCAACTCATGGAGTTTTATACTCTTAACTGTATTAGAAAAAAATCTGATTGTGTTATTATCACTGCTACTGTTCATTTATTTTGTTATACACAGCTTTTCATAGCGTCACAATTACGTTTTAAATGATCTATGGAGGGCTAGAGCCAGACTTCATTAGACTGGGAGTACACTAAAAGAAGTCTTATTGGTTTCAATTAGGCTGCTAAATTGATAGCTAAATCTGGATCCAACCCACTATCTAAGCTTATTTCGGCGTGAATGGAAACATTTTTCTACCATCCTTTAGATCAGGGGTCCCCAACCCCCGGTCCATGGACCAGTACCGGGCCGCAGCATGCCAGCAATCAGTCCGCACAAACAAGCAAAGCCCCATCCACGGGATGCAGGCAGCACACAACCCCCCCCTCGTCCACGGAAAAACCTCTCTCCACGGAACCGGTCCCTGGTGCCCAAAAGGTTGGGGACCTTTGCTTTAGATATTTCCCGTACTTTAGTCAATATATGATATATAACAAACTAAGAAAAAGAGGAAAATATGACATTTCATCTTGCAAAAGTTTGTATTTATTCTATTTTAAAAACTACTTTTGATTCAGGAGATTTAAATAGGAATGTTTCATTGAGTATTTGCAGAATGAAATGATGCCATAGTTATATGTATGTGGATTTAACATGATTTAATATCACTATTATAGCTACTGTAATTATAATTATAAACCGTGATTAACTGATATAATAAGACAATTTCAGTTATATTTCCTTTCATTTTTCATCAGTTTTAGTGATTTCATTGTGGATATTGTTATAATCAATGTACCAAAATACAGACTGCCAGAAGACCATAGGTACTAGTCAGAATGATAAATAAATGGACCTAATTTCTAGATGCTCACTGTAGCAGAAGAAGTTATAGATTATGCATTTATGTTTCTTGATAAGCAGTTATTACTCAATTATTTACTTATTTGTTTATTCATTTATTATCGGTTTTTATACTGCCTGAAACACACAACTCTGCATATATTGTTTGTCTGACTAATGTGAGTCTTCCAGATAGAGGCTTTTCCCAGTCATGCTCCCTGAAATCCTTTTGGCAAGAAATGCCAAGGCTGAACATGGGGGTATCTGTGGTCTGAGAATGTGCTCTTCCATTGACTTGTAGTCCCTACCAGCCAGTTCATCAGGAAAATGCACTTTTCTTGAAGGAATATTTATAATCCAGTCTGGATATATATGTACATGAATATAACTCAAAATAAATTATTGAGGCTGGGTGGTAATTTGTTGAAGAGCAGGCCTTCAGATGAATAGAATATTCCATATTTTTATTTCGATATAAGTCTTCATAACTTGGATCTTTGAGAACAGATGAGAGCCATGGTGGCGCAGTGGTTAGAATGCAGTATTGCAGGCAAACTCTGTCCACAGCCTGGAGTTGACTCAGCCTTCCATCCTTCTGAAGTTTGTAAAATGAGGACCCAGATTGTTGGGGGCAATATGCTGATGTTGTAAAGCACCCAGAGAGTGCTGTAAAGCACTATGGAGAGGTATATAAGTCTAAGTGCTACTGCTATTGCTCAAAGGAAGGTCTAAGAATAATTTCCCCTTAAAATTTGCTTCTCATTAATCACTGAAAAATAGAGAGCTACTTTTGGGAACTAAGGGATAATGTGACAGAAGCAAAGCTATGTGGTGGGGCCTTTTCCTAGATACGTATGCCTAAAATTGAACTTTTAACCAATTTTACTGACTTGCAATTTTGTATGAACAATGAGAAGATCTATATATGTACAATTCAGCAGCAGCTACAGCATCTTTTGGCCAAAGTTTTTTTTTTCTCTTCTACAATAATTATAATCCTAGACCAGGGGTAGGCAACCTTGGCTCTTTTATGACTCGTGGACTTCAACTCCCAGAATTCCTGAACCAGCCATGCTGAGGAGAAATGGAGAGGTTTCCATGCTGAGCCATGCTGGCTCAGGAATTCTGGGAGTTGAAGTCCACGAGTCATAAAAGAGCCAAGGTTGCCTACCCCTGTCCTAGACCAACTGTATAATCTTTTATTTAAAAATTTATTCTAGTCTTCACCAAAAGTGTTAAAGTACAATTCCTATGCCTCAAGCCAAAGTGATCTAGCCGCAGTGGCGGGTAATCTAACTAATATTATAACTCAACATTGAACAGACATTCAGAAGTCATATTTCATCAGTAATTAATATAGCTTTTTTTGGAAGATGCTTTGAACATCCCAGTTGTTGGTGAATTTAGAACTAGACTTCTTTGGAAATGCAATATTATGGTTTTGTTAATAACAAGGCAGGGATCCATCGATAATTAAATTTACTACTTGTAAAAACCTGATCTTAGTTAAAGAGGCAAGGTTCTGATTCTATTTTAAATATTTCTACCTCGTTTATTTGAATTAATGGTAGGTTCAAAATAATTTTCCCTCATGAACAAACAATGACTATTGGAATTTTTTTACTGTTTAAGATTATGTAAATTATGAAGTCTGTGAATGATCTCTGGATGATAGAGCTTTCTAAATGTATCATTTTGCTAAATGAAATTTAAATATGTGTAAAAAATAGTTCCCAACAAGTCTTAATTTTACCTATACCCGTGAAAAGGTTATGCAGGTAGTTCTTGACATAACAACCACAATTGAGCGCAAAATTTCTGTTGGTAAGCGAAACATTTTTTAAGTGAATTTGGCCCCATTTTATGATCTTTCTTGCCACAGTTGTTAAGTGAATCACTGTGGTTGTAAAGCTAGTAACAGGGTTGTTAAGTGAATCTGGCTTCCTCATTGACCTTGTTTGTCAGAAGGTTGCCAAAGGTGATCACATGATCCCGGGACACTGCAAGTGTCATAAATATGAGCCAGCTGCCAAGCATCCGAATTTTGATCACGTGACCCTGGGGTTGCTGCAGTGATCGTAAATGTGAAAAACAATCATAAGTCACTTTTTCAGTGCCGTAACTGAACAGTCACTAAATGAACTGTTGTAAGTCGAGGACTATCTGTAGTGATTACCTAGTAACGCTCGTGGTACATTTGGGATCAGAAAGGTCTAAAGGGTGTGGTCAAATGCAATTGAAGGTCCATTGATTTTTGCATTTGGTGGACATCTCCTATCTGGGCTCCAGCTATTCTTGTAATGTCAGCATATTATAATAATAATAATAATAATAATAATAATAATAATAATAATAATAATAATAATAATAATAATAATAATAATAATAATAATAATAATAATAATAATAATAATAATAATAATAATAAAGTTGGAAGGGTACCTTGGAGGTCATCGAGTCCAACCCCCTGCTCAGGCAGGAACCCTATACCATTTCGACAAATGGCTGTCCAGTCTTCTTCTTTAAAACTTCCATGTTGGAGCATTCACCGCTTCTGAGGCAGGTTGTTCCACTGGTTAATTGTTCTAACTGTCAGGAAGTTTCTCCTCAAGTTCCAGGTTGCTTCTCTCCTTGACTAGTTTTCCATCCATTACTTTCTGTCCTGCCCTCAGGCGCCTTGGAGAATAGCTTGACTCCCTCTTCTTTGTGGCAACCCCTGAGATATTGGAATACTGCTATCATGTCACCCCTAGTCCTTTTTTTCATTAAACTAGACATAGCCAATTCCAGCAAACGTTCCTGATATGCTTTAGCCTCCAGTCCCCTAATCATCTTTGTTGCCCTTCTCTGCACTCTGCATCTAAAAAAACGTTAAAGTTGAGCTAGAGAAGAGATGTCAAAGATGGGTGGAAAATATGTGTGTAGGAAGATACTGTAACAATACAGTTTTTGTCTTAAAATTGTCCATTGCATAAAGAAAGTGGATAAAAGATTTTTTTTTTTGATTAATGCAGTAAAACTGTCTGCTGAAAAATTTGGATCATACATAAATATTTCCCTGGACATTTCTTTATAAACGATGGAATTTGTGGCCACAAAATTTGATAGTAGTTAGGTTTTGTTGGTGGCTATAAACGTTGGTAGTTCTATGCTACTTCTCGTAATCTATGCCATATGTTAGTTGCTGGAGATGGTTGAGAAAAGAGATACCTAGGCCTTTAGCTGATCATTATGAAACAGAGGAATTCAAGGGGTCTGCGGTTTGGCTTTCTCTGTGTTCCTGTCAGGAGGGAAAAGTAGCATCCATGTCTTATTGAATGATCTTGAAGAAGATTGATTACATAAACTGTTACGATTACTCTCATGAGTATCCACTAGCAAGGTTTAAAGAAGTCAAGATGGGGTACAACTGAAACCGTCATTTTTTCTTTTTTTGACAGCCAGATTTTTTAATGCAATTTTTTCCCCAGACAGTCTATGATTTTCCTTTAATTTCTTATATCTTCCTCCCTCCCCTTAGTTATTATTGACAAAATATTTATGCTGCCTTCACTTACAAGGCCAGTGGCATCTAATATATTTAAAATACAATAAAATATAAAGGGCAAATGGATTCTCTCTTTTGATTCCAAGCAATTGCTATGAACAAGCCAAAAAAGCTTTCCATTTTTTTTCCCTTTGGTGGTTTGCAAAAGTTTGTTTGTGTATGCCTAAATGGCACACTATTATTTTTGTACATCTGTAGGTAGCAGAAGATCCAAGTCAGTCCCTTAGTGATCAGTTTTTGCTGCAAAGACCATTTTTAATTATTTCAGAAACTACCACTCCGGTCTCCCTCCTGAAGATGCAACTATCCTAGATAGAGTTTAGAACTTGTCCCCTCCCTTTCCACTCCTTGCCACCTCAATGTGGATGTAAAGACAGAATGCCTAAGATTTTCTCATTTTCCTGAGTCTTCTCTAGGATAGGGGACCCCAACCCCCGGTCTGTGGACCAGTACCGAGCCACGGCATGCCAGCAACCGGTCCGCACAAACAAGCAAAGCCCCATCCGCGGGATGCAGGCAGCACACAAAACCACACCCCCTATGGTCCGTGGAAAAACCTCTCTCCATGGAACCGGTCTCTGGTGCCCAAATGATTGGGGACCTCTGCTCTAGGATATGATCTTTGCCTTGGAAGTAGAGAGTTAGCTAACTTCCCAGAAACAACACAACTGGGTGGGGATGCAGTTAGCCCAAAGAGGCACAGGCTGATTTGACTAGATACAAACCATTTTGTGAGTTGCTCAGCCACAGCCTGGTCATGTAGCACATGCCGGATTAACTCATGCTAATGTGAGTAGCTCAAAGGCTTTTTCAAGGTCAAGGAAAGCCAAGTGTAATAATGGCTTCCCCTTTTCTCAGAGTTTCTCCACGAGCATGCAAGCCATGAAAATGGTGTCAGTGATGCTAAAAACTTTGACAAAGCTGCATTGATTGGTACTGATTTTCACAATGTTACATAAGCAGTGGTGGAGGATCCGCTTTCATTGTATGTGATAGGAAGCAAATTGGTTGATAGAGCAATCTGCCAGGTCACCTTTATTCTTGAAGAGAGGAACTGTGATGCTCGTGGCCCAGTCAGTAGATACATATCCAGAGTCCACAATGGCATTAAAGAAATTTGTTATCCAGTTGGCTGCTTTGCCACTAAGTTCCTCCAGCTTCAAAATGTCTGCTGGTAGGCCGTCAGGGCTAGCACTTTCAAATTCTTCTTGTCTTGGATAGCTTTGGTAAACTCTTCCAGCAAGATATGTAGGACTGGACCAGTATCGGGCAAGCCATCAGGAATTGATGGGTATGGAAATTCAATGTTAGAGATTTTGTTGAAGTGCTGTTGCCAGTGTTCCTGTATTTTTTGTTTGTCCTTCAGTCGCCGCCCATCTTTGTCTTGCACACATAGTGCTCAATATCTTGTTCTTCCTTGGTGCATGTTTTTGCTAATCAATAGAGGCTTTTCTTGCTTTCTTTTATGTCCAGTTGTTTGTATAAGTCCTGATAGTGCTCAGCTTTGATCTGAGCAACAGGTTTCTTTGCCATTCTTCTCGCCGTGATGTAACTTTGTCAGTTTTCTTTGGTTTTATGTGCATACCAGTTCTTTATGTGCATGCCACTTTCTTTTCCTGTACGTTTTGTTGCACTTGCTCAGTCCAGAGTCATGCTCACCTGTCGATTCAACGAAGGGCTGGTCTTGTAGTTCCTAAAGTCATTCTTGCAGCAGTGACAATAGACTTTCAAAGACCAGCCCATGTGGCACATCGATCGAGCTTGCAGAGAGTGGAGGAATTGTAATATGGTTGATGACAGCTGCCTTGGATTGTATAGCTTCCACCACTTGATTTTCTCTGGACCCCTTGTCCTGCCTCTACCATTTCCACATAAGCTAATCTTCATATCAGCAACAAGTATCTTATATTGTAGGGCTAGGCAATCAGATGGTATGACTTTTACATCCTTGATGGTGGGAAAGTCGCTAAGATGAAATCAATCTGGCTGTTGCGGTCACCATTAACATAGGTGACCAAGTGGCTATCTTGCTTTTTGAAAAATGTGTTGGTGATGATAGGGTCATTAGCTTCTGCAAAGTCCAGGACTCGCTGTCCATCATTATTTCGTGTGCCGGATCACTACCGCCGTGGCAATTATAGTCTTTTTTGTGCATGTCCAACATATCCATTTAGGTCACCACAGAGAAGCAGTAATTCTACCTATGGACAAGCACATACGTGGTCTTGTAATGCCATCCAAAACTGTTCTTCCTCTTTCTCATCACAGCCAGTCTGTGAGAAAACTGAGAAAACAAGTAATTGATGGACAGCAGTCAATGACGATTGACATGAGACGATCGGAGTGCTAATGCACTTCAGCAATGTTGCTTCATAAAATTAACACCTACGATGATAGCTACCCTGTCAGGTCCCCAAATCCTTATTGTTTTCCCTGCATATGTGCTCTTGTTCGGGGCCTGCCATTCTGCTGGGAGGGGGTGGCGTTGCTTTTGCTTGGGATAACTTTCGCTTTCTACTTTTCCTCTCCCACCTCTATCCACTTGAGAAAAGAATGTGTCTCCCAAGAAGACCTTGAGATGTGCGCCAACTATGCCAGTTATCCAAACATCATGCCACCTGTGGATTGGCTGGATTTCAAATGGACACTATGACTTTGGTGGGGGGAGGAAGATTGCTAGCTTAACTATACTGTTTAAGCGGGATTTCCCCCAGATCTCGCCTTGACTTCCCTACAGTCACTAATCCCTAATAAAAGCTCCTTTTGAGATGATGCCTGTTCAAGAGTTCTGCTTTCTTGGATGGTTAGCTGAGGTGGGTCCTTACATACTGTACCGTTTTTTATTTGGACGTACCGTGATAGATGAGTTTTAGCTTCGCCAATGTTGAAATACTTTTGGCCTTTTCATCGTGTCTCCTGTATGGACGCAATGTCTACCTTGCGGTGCTTTAATATCACTGCAAGCTCATGGCTGCATCCAGTAAGGGTGCCAATGTTCAATGTGGCCATGCATACTTGTGACGTTTAATGTTTGGGCTAGCTTCTTTAGCCAGCTTTGACCTTGAATGGGTAGTCTATTTGCTGTAGCGGTCAGGCAAGGGTGGCACACGTCGCCTCCAGGGGACACCCGGAGGCATTGTTTGATGGATTTGGCTATCAGTCCATTGGTTGTGACAGAAAACAACCCCAAAAACCTGACCGATCTGCTTGTCGCCTGGGCCTGACGCAGTGGTGGGATTCAAATATGTGAACAACTGGTTCTCTGTGTGGAAGCCGCTTCCGGAAGTCCATTCTGGGCCTAGGCAAGAAAAAATTAGCTACCGGTTCTGCCGAAGTGGTGCGAACCGGCTGAATCCCTCCACTGGCTTGACGTCAGTTTGGTCTGTGTTCAGCTCAAAAAAAAAAAAAAAAAAGTAGGCATCCTTTTATCTCCTCGTCACTAGGATTAGTGAACAGAACTCTTCAAATCCAGAAAGATTTCAAGAGCTAGAAATAGAATGCCAGACATCTTAACTCTGTTGCTTGCATGTTTTGTAATTTCTTTGAGATAATTGGCTTCTTCTTCAGTCAGGAGAGGCCTTGCAACGTGAACTGGAAAATTGAAAGAAAGACAAAAAAAAAAGGCTGTGGCTTTTATTTAATTCAGGAAGTCACTAATGAATTGCCCTTGTTGCATAAAGGAATCAGCCTGAGAGGAATTTCAGGTTTTGCTTTTTTTAAACTTTCTCTTAAATACAGTCCTGCTGTTTGAAATGAGGAAAAAAGCAAGCACGTAAGCATGGTTCATTTTATGCCTGTGTAAATACTCAAAACTGCTTTGCTTAATTTGTGACAAGCTCTACAGTATGCTACACAGAAGGAGCAATCTGCAGAATATTTCAAATCTGAACCATTTTAATCTCAAAACATTCTGCTCGTGAGTTTTAAAAATCCCCATTTCAAAGTGAAATGCTCTTTTGAAATGTTATATATGCTATTTTGGTCATTTTGTGAAGCATTGGAAACAATTTCAAGTTTGGAAGTCCTGTTTTTAAGCTCCAATTTACCTCCAAAATGATTGAAAGATCCATTTTATACTTGAGTTGGAGAATTTTGAATTAAAAAAACAAGTAAATCTGAAACATTTTGTGTATCCTTTTACAGATCTTTCCATCAAAAGGGAGCAAGTCAGCAGAGTTCAACTGGAAAAGTTAAGGCAGAGTGCTTCAATTCTTCATGTCACAGTGCAATATCCTCCCAATAAATTAACGCTGTTTCACATAGCTCTAATTCAAATTCTACTCTAAAAGAGAATCCAACATTCTTTTCCCATTAAACAAAGAACCTGGAAACTACATTATATTTTACTACCTATTAATTCTCAGGTCTCAAATCATTCCTTTTATCAACCAATGGGCAGGGAGTTTTGCCATGTATTGACCATTTATAGTTAAGCATTTAGAAATAGAATAAGAGGATTGAAAGGAACCTTGGAGGTCTTGTAGTCCAACCCTTTGCCCGTGGTAGCAGATCCCATACCATTCCAGACAAATGGTTGTCCAGTCTTTTCTTAAAAACCTCCAGTGATGGGGCATCCACAAATTCTGGAGGAATTTATTTCTGTATGTTATGTATCTTACGTATGAATTTGTGCTTGTAAATATTTGTTACATTTATTGTAGTTTTTACAATAACTCTTATTATAATATAATAATAAGGTTGGTTATTTACATCTTCAAGTGTAGATGTACACTGCCACTTAAGTCTCTAAATTACAGCAGAGAAAATTTAAAATTGGGAATGTATTGATCTAATTTGGTCAATTTCTATCATTATATTATCCACTTTTTCATCAATATAAGTCCAGTGCACTTAGGTTCTAATACAGTGGTGGGATTCAGCCAGTTCGCACCAGTTCGGCAGAACCGGTAGCTAATTTTTTGTTGCCCAGGCCCAGAATGGATTTCCGGAAGAGGCATCCACACAGAGAACTGGTTGTTCACATATTATTTGAATCCCACCACTGTTCTAATACCATGTTCTTTTCCTTCAATAAAGAAAATATCTCATCAAATGATCACTGTAGTTCCATATGCAGTACTTCTATCCATGACATTTAGGTAGCAAGTCCTAATTTTTGTTGGTTTTAATTGGTGTCAAAGTCAAAGACAGTGAAGTTTATGTGGGGAGAAGGTTCACAGGACATTGAATATTTAATTTTTCCACTTTCTGGTTTAGGGCATGGACATGTCTTCTTTTTCCACATCTATTATTAGTAAGTAAGCAGACTCTTCTGAAAATCATCTTCAGGATTTTTTAAGTGAGCTCCAAAATGGGGCGAGACTATATTTTTAAACTGTAGTCATTCTGTATGATTGAATGCTGATCTTTCACTTCTTTTATGGTGCCCATTCATTCACCAGAGGAACAAAAGAAGATTACACACCACCAACAACAACATGGTCTTTATGATGGGATGGTCTTACACAGTGGTGGGATTCAAATATGTGAACAACCGGTTCTCGGTGTGGATGCCACTTCCGGAAGTCCATTCTGGGCCTGGGCAACAAAAAATTAGCTACCGGTTCTGCCAAAGTGGTACGAACCGCCTGAATCCCACCACTGAATCTTACATTGGTGTAAATATGTATAGGACAATATGTGCTTTATCCAAATAGGTGGTAAAGGGGAATGAGCTGTGCTGTTCTGTATCAGGAAGCAATTTGAGGGAAGAAAAAAAATCTTGCTTACCATTCTTGGAAATACTGCGTATTCATACTTCAAAAGAGTCTAAAATTACTTAAGTGCGTGTATTATCATTTTTTCATACAGTATAAAACTAATCACAAACAGCCGACATGCAAGAATGGACTGTTATGTCTATTTTACTTTTAGCTCAAGTTGGTTAATCATTCCTATGAATCTGTATGCAAACTCACTGGTAACAGGGATCCATTAACATAATGTTCACCAATGGTATGTCTTTTGCTGCGTAGTTAAATTCATCACTTGTATAGTACCTACAGATATTGTGTTTTGAAGAGATGGTCTTGTTTTGTGTTGGTACTGCAGCAAGGTAACTTCATGACCCTGCATGTTCTTGAAAAGAGGAAAAAAATAGTATATTGTTGAAAAGAGGAAAAAGTGAGGAAAGTGGCAGGAAAGGATTCAGAATCAATTGATGTATCTAGTATTTATAGTTCTTTCAACTTCTCTAGACACCTGGACTTCCAGCTTAAGAACCATGATCTACATATTCTTGACTTCTGTGTAATTTTCATGCTAGGTGCTGAATCTGTTCTTAAACTGTGCTTAGCGTGAACTGCATTGGACACAACTTATATAGCTATCAGAGCAGGATATTTATTTAATAGGATAAGATTTAAGAATGGAGCTCAGAGTGAGTTGGCATTGGAGCCTAAGTAGCCTCCTATGTCTTTCAGAAAATTTTGAATTAGGAAAGGAAGAAACAAGTCCAAATTCTTATGTTCCCTAATTGTCATGGCCCAAAAACCAAGAAAGACATGTGAAATTACTTCTGAGCAATGTCTTTTGTTGTTCCTCACCTCTAGACAGAAATTTTGCCAAACTAAAGCAAGTATTTGCATCACCATAGATATACTCTGAAAATTGCTAGGAAGAATCCTTCTTAGCTCTCCTTTTCCTGATCAAACTATCTAAGCTTTGTTGCCTCTTTTATTAATTGATAATTTCAATAATCTAGAGTTTTGTTATTGATTAAAACAGGGCATAATTTTTTTTTCCCAAGGTTATAGGTGGTGCTTGTATCATGACCACAATTAACCTGGATGTTTGGTCATAACTCATTGTGATCATTAAGTGGGTCGCCATGGGACCTAACTCAATTTTATGACTTTTTTTAAGGACAGTTGTTCAGTAAATCATTAAGCAATCACATGGTTGTTAAGCAAATCCAACATATCCAATGGGTGTTTTTTTGTTGCAAATCACAGTCACATGACCACAGGGCATGCATCCAGTCCTAAATGCGAACCTTAGTGCACTGGATGTAACTAGCTTTTTTGAAGTCTGTCATAACTTCGAATGGCTTTTAAGCTTTTTTGAAGTCCATCATAACTTTGAAAGGTTAATTGACCAGTCATTAAACAAGGACTATCTATAAGTTCTTGTATAATATCTCTGTTTAATACTTTAACAAGAACAATTGCAAATTTGAAACAAAAATGTATTGGTAGCAAATATACTTATTTAGACATCTCAATAAATTTTGTACAACTTCCCTCAAACGATACATTTCACTATATAATGAGCTCTTCTTAATTTTCTCATGTGTTATTTAACCAGGGAGGGATGGAGAGATTGCTTAACTGGATGCTATTTCAAGCAAACAGTTCTTGTTCTTTCTGTCTCATTGTCATGGTCACCCAGCTCCATAATACACTGCCTACTTACCGTTTTGCTTTCAGATGCAACAACAGCAACAACAAATGCCACTTGTATTTTCAAATTCTTGAATGCATTGACTCTGTGTGCATGTGTGAGAGAAAGAGCTGGGACTGAAGAAAAGGTAGGTATAGAGACTCAACTTTACAAGGTAGTTGTAAAGATGATTCTATGTCCTTATGATACTATAACAGCAAAAGGATGAAAAAAAATGTAGCAAAATAAAATTTGGGAAAGAGAAGGTTAGTAGAAGGATGAAAAAAAATAGTTTGAAAAAAAAAGAGGTCAAAAAATTGACTTCAGACTTTAAAAAAAAAATCCACATATTAAGAATGGTTATGAAAGGAGAGAGAGAAGGTCAAGGAAGAGAAATAATCAGCTAAAATGGGAGTGTGGATGTAAAGTTACGAGAACTTGCCTCCCTTGCACAAGACAATTGTGCTTACTGGCAGTGTTTTGAAAAAAAGGCAACACGAAGGAAACTGAATTTGTTCTCTGCCTTTCCAATGCCTTTTTGCCCCTTTATTTTGGTTTCCAGCCTTTTTTCTCAGTCATAAAACTTTCTGATCCAAACATGGTTGCTGTCCACAGTGTTGTTCAAGATGTTTTGTAATACCATCCTGCAGAAATGCAGACCATGGAAGCTGCTTTCTTATAATGGTGCTGTGTGAGAGAGCAAAAGAGACAGGGAGATACAACTGTGTGTCTTTTTGTTTCCCATTGGCACTACTGTGGAACAGAAGTCTTTTGAGTATGAAAAGCCACCTCCTCCAAAGTTCATCAGTGGTAGAAAACAGGAGGACCTGGGATCCCTGTCCTTTGGGCAATAGACCTTTTGCTGATCATTGTGTTTTTTGTTTGTTTTTCTGGTAATCATAAAAAATAAACTAACAATGGCAAACTTGCCAAGAAAACGACTGGATGTGATCCCCAAGACTTCGGGTCAAAGTAAGGAAGTCTTTTTACCTTACCGTTTGCAATCATGGGTTGATGCTCGGCATTTATAGTTGTTTGCCCTTTTATACTGCTTGACAGTGTATTTATGAGCTGTACTAAATAGCATCTTGCACTAAATAAAAATTGTTAAGTGTTTTTTCTCAAATTTTAAGGGAAAACATTTTATTTTCAAATGCATGGACTAAACTGTTGCATATATATATATCTGTATTTTTTAAAAAAGAGATCTTGCAAGAAGATTGATTTCTTGGTAGCATTGAAGACCTTTTAAAAATTGATTACTTGGTGGATAGTGTTAAAAAGGGATATGGTCCCAGAGGAAGATGGTGGCATCTAAATCTGTATGTGCTTGTATTTGAAAGCTTGCTTCTTCAGGTAACTGCAAAGATAATGAATAAAAAGAAGAAATGTGTTGCTACCTGTCTCACCCCTTCTGTGCTCAACAGCATTTATATTCAGCTCAGTCATTTTACAGGAATCGGGTTTTCAAAACTCCAAACTTATTTCTCCAAAACGTACATGGCTTATTTACAAGATCGAATCTGGGTCGGTGACCAAGGCCAGTTTAGGTTTAGTCTTCCGAGCTTTTGGACTTGTGCTGGAGTCCCATCTTCAGCTTATTTAGTCTTGTTTGACAACTGTATTTAAAAGAAAAAGAAAAGAAACAGTGCTCCTTGTAACCTAAGATTATACCCTTTGGGAAGTTTGGATTGATTAACTTCTTGCTTGTTCGATTTATATCTAGCTTATCTTCCTTGAAGTTCATGCCAGCTTATTTGGATTCCTCAGAAAAAAAAACTCAGTCAAGTTAATTGGCTTGAAAGAGAGGGAATGTCCCAAAGTCATCCTGTGAGTTCCACTGGATCACTTCCATGAAATTTCCATGGCTTCCTGACAGGACTGAGAGGGAGCTTATATCTGGGTCTCCACAAGTTCATAGACTTAATACCATGCTGTAGCAAGACAGTATATTAATATCTAGTCAACAGAAGGGTACTTTCTACTTGATTCACTTCAGACTCCTTCTCAAGTCACTCTGCCAGTTCTGTCTTTGTGGCTAGAAAGTGATGCTCTGTTTCCCATCATGGTGACTCAGAGGCAGGCCACTGTTTGTCTCACTTCCTGCCTTAGAATCTAGAACATAGAATAACAGAGTTGGAAGGGACCTTGGAGGTCTTCTAATCCAACCCCCTGCTCGAGCAAAAGACCCTGTACCATTTCAGACAAATGGCTGTCTAATCTCTTTTTGAAAGCCTCCAGTGTTGGAGCACTCACAACTTCTGAAAGCAAGCCATTCCATTGATTGATTGCTCTCACTGTTAGGAAATGTCTCCTTAGTTCTAGATTGCGTCTCTCTTTGGTTAGTTTCCATCCATTGTTTCTTGTCCTGCCCTCTGATGCTTTGGAAAATAAGTTGACTGCCTCAAATATTGGAACACTGCTATCATGACTCCCCTAGTCCTTCTCTTACTAGACTAAACATACCCAATTCCTGCAACTGTTCTTCATATGTTTTAGCCTCCAGCCCTCTAATCATCGTTGTTGCTCTTCCCTGCACTCCAGAGTCTCAACATCTTCTTTATATTGTGGTGACCAAAACTGGATGCAATATTCCAAGTGTGGACTTACCAAGGCTTTGTAAAGCGGTACTAGAACTTCATGTGATCTTGATTCTATCCCTCTATTAATGCAGCCTAGGATTGCATTGGCTTTTTTAGCTGCTGCCACACACTGTTGGCTCATATTTAAGTGATTGTACACTAGGACTCCAAGATCCCTTTCACAGTTACTGGCATTAAGCCAGGTTTCACATAGTCTGTACCTGTACATTTGGTTTTTCTTGCCTAAAACCTTACTTTTATCTACGTTGAATTTCATTTTGTTAGATAGGGCCCAGCGTTCAAGTATGTCAAGATCTTTTTGGACCTTGAGATTCTCTTGTAGGGTGTTGGCTATTCATGCCAGCTTAGCGTTGTCTGCAAATTTGATGACTTCCCCTTGTATTCTCTCATCTAGATCATTTATGAAGATATTGAAGAGTACCAGAACCCTGGGATACTCCACTGCTTACTTCCCTCTATGTAGATATAGTTCCATTGAGGACTACACATTGAGCTCCATTTGTCAGCCAATTACAAACCCATCTGGTGGTGATGCATCTATTCCACATTTTTCTAGCTTACCAAGAAGTAGGTTGTGGTCATTCAAATCATTCAAATGTTGCTCGGTTCCAATTCTTGTTGGGCATCACTAACTGGAGCTGATCGACATTTTAACCCCTGACACCTGATCTAGTATCTGCAAGAAGGGGTTAACTTGAACTTTTTGCAACAGATATTTCACAAGATTTTGTTATCACCTCATGAAGAGAATTGCTGTATAAAACCTGATTTTTCTTCCTGAATCTTATTTCTTAAACTAAAAGGTTTACAGTGATCAAGCCTAAAAACCCCTGTGTAAAGTAAAATGAGGAATATGACTCTTGTACCTTCTCTAATTTTCTCTAATTTTACATATATTTGTCAGCAGTTTTAAAAGTCTGATACTTATGGTTTATTCTGTTTCTTGTGGTCTTTTCCTGTGATTTCCTCAGTGTTGATATTGCCTATAAGATTGGATTGCATCTCAAAGAATCACAGAGACGTGAAGTTGGGATGGCCCTTAAGGCAGTGGTGGGATTCAAATATGTGAACAACCGGTTCTCTGTGTGGATGCCACTTCCAGAAGTCCCTTCTGGGCCTGGGCAACAAAAAATTAGCTACCGGTTTTGCCGAAGTGGTGCAAACCAGCTGAATCCCACCACTGCCTTAAGGCCATCAGGTCCAGCCTCCTGCTCAATGCAGGAATTAATATTAAAGCCTATTCAATTGTTCTCCAGTCTTATCTGGAATACAGGGAACCCACCAACTCTCTGGGACACTGGTTCCATAGGTAAATTTTAGGATTTTTCCCTTTAATATACAAGCTAGAAGAGTACCTCTCTTTTGTATGCTGTTTAAACTAAAGTTGATATCGCATGAAAAAGGATCAATTGAATGTTGCTTTAAAAGCACAAGGCAATTCAAGAAAATTCTTAATTCCTTGAAGGAGACTAATAACTAAACATTTTTTATTTTATTTCATTTTATTCATTAAATTTATTGTCACCCATTTTGCCAATAAGGTGATTTTTGTACTGGCTGAAGTATGAAATAAGACCAGACCCAAATGATCACCCTCATTCCTTGACATTATTTAAATGTAGCAGCAACCTAACCTGCTAGATGGACTCAAAGATGTGACCCTTTACAGTGTATAATTATAAATTAAACGAGATAACTTTATATATATGTTATACTTTACATAATACTTGTTTATAGTACGATATCATGCATTCTGAACAGAATAAATGTTTCAGTAATCTGTATGGATAGAATCTATCACTGTTTATTTTAATTTGTAAATGTGTTTTTCTGGGATTCAAGATAATAATATCTATATCTCCGATCTGGAAGGTTTTTTTTGTTTTTGTTTTAAGGAACATAAAGAATCAAAAGCTTCCTTCGTATGTTTGCAGCCATCTGACAATGAACCCCAACAATTATTGTAATTTATAGGGAGTGATTTATTCTCACCTGCAAGGGCCTGACTAAGCCCTTACAGCAGCAGCCCCCAATCTTTTGGGCATCAGGGATCAGTTCCATGGGAGAGAACTTTTCCGTGGACTGGAGGGGGTATGGTTTCATGTGCTGCAGATGGGGCTTTGCTTGTTTGCGTGGCCTGATTTCTGGCATGCTGTGGCCCAGTGCCGGTCCACAGACTGGGGATTGGGGACCCCTGACTTACAGCATCGCTCAGGCTACAAATATGACTCAAAGAATTTGTGTATGTTCTGTGCCATTTTGACAGTGTTTTCAAATCTAATTTTCTTAATACTCAGGGGTCCCAGTGAGGCAGTTCTCCTCCTCACCCTACTTAAGATTTGGTTTGGATTTTTTAAACTATTTCATTTTTAGATCATGCTGTTTTGTTTGTTTGTTTGGTTCTTTGCTCTGTATCCACCTGTGGTCTATTTACATGTAAAAAAAATTGTATGGGAAGTTTTGGCTTAGCACAAATTTTCCCCCTTTATGCTCTTCCTCTTAAGTTCACTCATGTTTTTTCTCTCTTTCCCAAAATCTCTGGGTTTTTTTAGCATGTTATTTTACAGATACTAAGTAGAATACAGAGTGGTAAATAAGGAAGGCCACTTTTTTAATGCAGCTCTAAGGGACTGGAGGACCTAAGTGATCATGTACATCAGTGGTCCCCAACCTTTTTGGCACCAGGGACTAGTTTCAAGGAAGACACTTTTTCCAAGGGATGGTTTTAGTTTTGTTCACTCGCCCACTGCTCACCTCGATCAGTGTGGCCCGGTTCCTAACAGGCTACAGACCAATACTGGTCCATGACCCAGGGATTGGGGACCCCCAATGAACATGATAATTCCCCTTATGTCTAATGTCTCAGTTGCAGAAGAGTCACCATGCACACCATCATTTTGTTTGCTGCTCATGCCCATGACCTAAACCTCTGTAGAAAAATTTGTTTAACAAATGGAGTTGAGATTCAATTAACAACCATTCTCTTTCTTTCCCTGTCTCTCTTTTTTATGCAATACAGCCATTAAGTATTCTTTGAAATGTAGTTAGAGAAAAGGAAGTACTTCGAGAAGTATAATTACCAGAAAGAAGTCCTTTCCTTTCCTTTCCTTTCCTTTCCTTTCCTTTCCTTTCCTTTCCTTTCCTTTCCTTTCCTTTCCTTTCCTTTCCTTTCCTTTCCTTTCCTTTCCTTTCCTTTCCTTTCCTTGCTCTTTCACTTTAAATCACAGCTTCAATCATTTCAGTTATAAAATCAAAATGACTCTAAAAAAAATTATGGAAATACATTACTAAGTTAATAGTGAAAGTTATAAATGTATTGTGCTTTCACAACAGCAGAGAGAAGAAGACACATACTATACTAAGTCTTCGATGAAAATAGATAGTTTTGAAAATCTATTAAGAAATGAAAATTGTTTTACAATTCATTAGCATCCACACATTTAAGAAATTGCATCAGTTACAATATAGTAGTCGCTGTAAATTTCTACTTGTCTGTGCTCAGCCATTCAACTTATCTTAAAATATGTAGACTTTATATCATCCTAACTGAGGCCTTTGAAGCAACAGAATATAACTTGAGGAGACCTTTAGATTAGAATCTGTGGTTTTGTTGTTATTCTGCTCTTTCCTGTAACATTTGTAATGCATATGTTGTCCATCACTGAACATAAACTTGTATATTAATTCAGCATAAGGCATGAACAGCCCAATAGTATTTTTTTCAAAGCTCAAGTGTTCATAAATGCAGTGATTCACCAAGTACATTTTGTATCTCCTTGTCTTTTAAACATTTAACTCATACATTCACTCCTTGCTTGATCCTGGTAGGTTTCCGAATAAGTAGCAAGTCAACATGACCTGGACATTAGGAATCATAGAAGATATGAAGTGAACTGGGGAATCTGATGAGCTGTTATTACAATTTGGTGATGTGTATGTGAATGAGTCATAGGGGTGTGTTTTCTGACTTTCCCACTTACAAGACATGTATATCTATAAACATGGGTTTTTAATGAAAACAATAACCAATTACACATAGTTCCAAGAGTCCTAAAGAAGTGGGGCAGCTTAGAGATTCAGTAAAATAAACACACATCCCGATGAATGATATACTTGGGATATATATTGCATACCAGGCTGTATGAAGACAAATGAGCTTCATTCTTTTCAAGAATAAGAGTCATTTGGTGTTTTCATGTGTCCATTTTAAGTACGTTATTTATATTTGTGGAAAGAAAAATAAAAGAGGCGATTGACTTGCTAAGGGGTGATTCCCTTGAAACTCATCATCTTTCAATAAAATGCAACCCTACTTGTCTTCCACAGCGACATTATTTTCACAAACCTTGTCAGTCGTGCAACTGAGATAAAAAGAAATACAGTGAGAACTCAGACAAAGAATTATTTATGTTGCTCGCAATGTTTTTCCAGTTAACAGAGTTGACTTGTCTTGTTCAAGATGCACTTTTTCATGATGACAGCTGTTTCGGTAGCTTCAAATTAAGGTTCTAGGCTTCATCAGTTCTAGAATTTAAACCAACAAATAACTTGGTCCCTTTCCAATCTTACACTCATTATTTGAGTTTCTACTTAATACAGCACTAAAGAATGTTAAGGCCATTCCATTTTTACTCCTGTTAGTTCATGTAAACAGTCAGTAGTTGATATACTACTTGTATACTTGGTCAAGGTAGGAAATATACATTACTCCTTACTCTTTAACCAAATTATTCTCCCCTCCCTTGTTAATTAAAATTGTATATTTTGTTAGGACAAGATCCTGCTATCCAAGCAAAGTGTTAATAGAACAAGGTATATGTTATAAAGATCCTTAATGAGGGACGTTGGTTGCTCTCCTGGAATCAGGAGAAATCCTTATGCTTATCCTCTTATGAAGTTATGCTCTTGTTATATAGGTAGTCCTTTGCGTACAACAATTCATTTAGTGACCATTCAAAGTTACAACGGCACTGAAAAAGTGCCTTATGACCATTTTTCACTTACAACCATTGCAGCATCCCCACGGTCATGTGATCCAAATTCAGACACTTGGCAACTGACTCATAGTTATGATGGGTTGCAGTGTCACATTTGTGACTTTCTTACAAGCAAAGTCAATGGGGAAGCCAGATTCACTTAAAAACCATGATACTAACTTAATAACTGCAATGATTCATTTAACAACTGTGGCAACTGTGGTTGTAAAATGCGGCAAGTTCACTTAACCAATATTTCACAGCAACAGAAATGTGGTCATAAGTTGAGGACTGCCTGTATTAAAGCATCATATCAAACCGTATGCAATGTGTGAAAGGCATATTCATCTTCTCTTCAAGTAGATAACATTCTGACATTTAGTCATGACTGGAAACTTCTTATGGACTTTTTGGGTAAAAATTAAAAAATGAACTTCTGATTTATGTCTTTGATGATTAGACAGGATGGATGATCAAAAGAAGAGTATTATGATGTAGCTTGGAAGAGAGAGGTTAAAATATAATTGTACTTATAACTGCTGTGAAGAATATCAGAAGCCACATCTTTGTATCTTACTTCTTTCTTTTCTCTTTTTTCTATTCTTGCACTTTTTGCTTTCTCTCTGCTTTCTTTCTTTGCCCTTTCTCGTTTTTATCTTTCTTTAAATGTTTTCAATAAAAATCATGTTAAAAAGGTGACTAACATTCTATTTTGATAATTGAAAATAGAAAAAGGGTTGCCTCAAGTATTTTTGTCCATCAGACATTCAAATATTTATTTATTTTGTTTTAAAAAAATATAGCTGCATTTTTTTCGTGTTTTATTGATTGACTTTAGATTTCTGTATAACTGTATTGTTCTTTCCATTTTATCACTGAGATCTCAGTTAGTTCCACTCCAATAAACTAAGATTCAGATGCTTTGGATGGGGCATCCTGTAATAAATACAAAAATTCAAAATTTGGCTAAATTCAAAGAAAATGTAGAATTCCAATGAATTTACTAAATAAGAAAGAAAATTTGAATTTAGTTTTTCTAAATTTTGAAAGCAAATATTGCCTCTTTTTACATTTTCCATGTGAAATTGGTAAGAGAAAATGGAAAACACTTTTGGCAGAAACAAACTAATAGACTGCTAAGTTAGTTTCAATATTTGCAGCTAGTTATTCAGTTAAACTCACAGTGCTAGCTATAAAAATGTAATCACTTTGTAATTAACTGAGCCAATTAGATTCTAGGTTTTGGTATGCTTAGTTGATTTCTGACACTGTACAATTAATGAATTCTTCTCTTTTAAAATTCTACATGTTAAGTGCTGAATGTGAAAAGAAGAATATAGGAATATGGGAATTTACTGAAATTTTAGGCAGACTCCAGTTCCTATTATTTAAGGATTATGCCATCCCACAAGTTTGATTCATATGATGAAATCATCTCAGATAATCTATTTGATTGCCTTCAATATAGCAGCACTGATACTAGCGCGGAAGCAACATAGCTGCTGAATCATTAAAAAACAAATAGCAATTCTTCTCTAAACCAGAATCCCAAGTCGTTTGGTTAATGATGTATGAAAAATGCAAAACATCATAATAATTACACCTTTGGCTTGATGGACATGCTTCCTTGGTAAATTTTAAACCAATAACCAATAACCAATAACTGCAACCCTAAGGAGTTGAAATTTGCACCAGTGATGGGATTCAAATATGTGAACAACCGGTTCTCTGTGTGGATGGCGCTTCCGGAAGTCCATTCTGGGCCTGGGCAACAAAACATTAGCGACCAGTTCTGTGCGAACTGTCTGAATCTCACCACTGGTTTACACTTTGACATAGGGAAAACACCAGTAGTGGAGATAAGGATATATTCTTGTGGAAACATTAAAAAGATGGTAGAAAAAAAGTATCCACTGAATATTTCAGAACAGCAGGAAAGATAGAAAGGACAGAGGGAGGACAAAGCAGGAAAACTTTAGAAGAGTCAACATGCCTATTCCAGCAAAACATGAAGGTACACAGCCCAAGAGATCTTTAAGGGAAGGTGTCATAGGAGTCATTCTGCTGCTTGCCTCGTATTGCATCTTGCCAGCCTGACATCAGCAATGGCGGGAGGAGGAGAGATTGAAATGTGGGTGGTTAGGGGTGGGTGGGTGGGTTTGAAATAGAGCCGGCCTTGACTATGAGGAGCACCAATCAAGCACAAGGTCAGCAAAAGGAATGTGGATGGGAAAGGCGCAAACCAAGATCCATTTGCAAAACAACCTGAGTACTTTTAATTGGACATTGACTGGTAATAGGGGGATGGCCAGAGGAAAAGGGAAAGTTGATTGCATTGTTTTCATGCCAAGGGAACAGATTCTGCCTGCTCTAATCCGCAAGCGCTTTGTTCTCAGTAAAGTATACTCTTGGAAAAAGAAATTAACCAGGAGTCTTTCTTTGCTAATTAAACTAAGTGGGATGGGTGACAGAAGGGCAAGGAATTTGGGCAGGACCAAAGCCAGTTGAAAGGTTAAAGAGAAAGTCCTGATAAGCAAGAAAAGGTGGCTAGTTTGGACAGCATAGTTGACAGACATGAAAGAATCAAGATTAAATCATGGGAAAGGTGAGAGAAAAGGTTTCCAAGTAGCTAGGGAAGATTTTCTGGAATACATTCTACACTAAAGGTACAGAAACATCTTGAAGTGGAAGATATTGATAGAAGTTTCAAATATATATTAAATGAACAATTTTAACTGTATAAGACACATGAACACACTGAAAAGGCTGAAGCAATCTTCGCACAAAGTGGAATGTGACTGCACATCTGCAGTTTATCTACTCTTCACTTGCTTTCTTCGATATATTTGCCATCTTACCTGGACCATTGGGGAAAAGTTGATGTTCAACTGTTCTTTTCTGCACAAATACTCTGGTCTGTTAAAATGTTTTTTCTTCCACTGTGGGCAGATATGGGAATCTTCACTCAAATGAAATTTTCCTGTTTCTCAAAATTTAGGATGACGTACAATATTCCTAGGGAATTTCTCTTAGAAATACAAGACTGATCTCTTGTTCTGTTTCTTCACCTGCTGTTTCTGACAGATATAGACGAATGTCTGGTGAACAATGGTGGCTGTGACCACTTCTGCAGAAACACAGTGGGAAGCTTTGAATGCAGCTGCCAAAAGGGCTACAAATTACTAACGGATGAACGAACCTGCCAAGGTAATTGCTTAAATTAAACCTTAATTCCTTTCTTCTTACATAGTGATGTCAGTGAATGCCCATCAAAATGTTCCTGTTTTTTAATATATATATATATATAAGGAGACCTTGAAGGCTGGACACTAGAGCCAGAGGAAGGAGAAAAATGGAAGGACTTTTTTTTAGAAGTGACAAACAAAAGGATAAATTTTACTTATTGTTATGAAAAAAAACTCTGTTAAAGTTCTGAAGGATTTTCACTTTGAAACTCATATGATCAGCAAATTACTTCTAGGATTTTTGTAAGGGGTTAAAGAAAAATTCTAAAATGGACTTGTTGACCAGGGTTAAAAGAAGAAAATAGCTATATTTGGTTTCCATTACTGGATTATGCTGACAAAGATTGATTGAAATAGCATTTGGAGTTGTTTTCTTTACCTAAGAGATGAGCTATGGGCAGAAGAGAGATTACAGGTAGTCCTTCACATGACCATAATTGATCCCGCAATTATGGTTGTCATGATGGTCGTTAAACAGGTTATCATGTGACTGTGCTCAACCTATTTTTATGGTGGGTGTTAAGTGAACACCACAGTCATTAAGCAAACCCATTGTGCATTATGGGGCATTTTTGTTTTTGTTTCTGGCAAAAACATTGTGTATCTGTCAAGAGTGAAAATTTGGCAACTACATGCCTCTTTGTTTCCATCTTGCCATTGGAGTGGGGAGGGGGGAGATGAGGCTTTCATCTGGGTAAGTTGGAGAAACAAAACCTTTTCTGTTCTTCGAAAGTTTGCTGAGACAAAGCTGTCTGGAAACTTTTCAAGGACATTCCAGCAGGTGTGAAGAAGATAACAGATGGTTCTCATAACAAAGAATAATTGTTTACATGAGCTATGTGGACATCTGAGGGGTTGGGTTGGGAATGTCATTGTTATATGCTGTGGTCAGATTTTAGAGTTAGTTTTCCTTCGCCTATACCAGGGGTCTGCAACCTTAAACACTCAAAGAGCCACTTGGACCCGTTTCCCAGAGAAAAGAAAACACTGGGAGCTACAAAACTTGTAGGCGCGCGCACACATGCGCGCGCATGCGAGGGGTGGGGAGCTTGATTGAAGAGTTTATTAAAAAGAAATAGAGGCTGCTGTGCATGAGTTCTCTCTCTCTCTCTCTCTCTTTCCTCTCCCTCTCTCTCTCTCTCTCTTTCCTCTCCCTCTCTCTCTCTCTCTCTTTCTTCTCCCCCTCTCTTTCTCTCTCTTTCCTCTCCCCCCTCTCTTCCTCTCTTTCTCTCTCCTCTCCCTCTCTCTCTTTCTTCTCCTTCTCTCTCTTTCTCTCTCTCCCCCCCTCTCTCTCCCTCTCTCCGATCTTCTGCTCACCTGGCAAGCTGCTTCAGGCTCTTCTCCAACAAGCTGACACATATTCTTATTGGGCTGGCTCTCTCCTGCCCTTCCTGCTTCTTGCTTCCTGCAGAGATGCAGCAAAGGGAGGAGCCCCACCCAATAAGCTTGTCAGCTTGTCGGAACATGAGGCCACTCTCTTTTTTACACACACACACACACACACACACACACACACACACACAGAGGGAGGATGGGAGGGAGGGAGAAGGGAAGCACAAATGCCTCTCTCTGTCTCTCTCTCTTTCTGCAAATGGCAGAGGAGGCTGGGAGCCACAGGAGAAGGCTCAAAGAGCCACATGCGGCTCTGGAGCCGCAGGTTGCCTACCCATGGCCTATACCATGCCATGTATTCAATAAACCAGTAAGCTTTTCAGAAATGAAAGTAACCCTGGACTTTTTATTTGATTATTCGAGCTGGAGGTTGACAGTATCATGGTCACGTGGCCGTGGGATACTGCAAATAGCTGTAAATGTGGGCCAGTTGCCGAGGACTCAAAATGCAGTCATATGATTGCAGGGGTAGTTGTTGGAACTTCAAATCCAGGTCGTAAATAGCTTTTTTAGTGTCCATTGTAACTTTGAATGATTGCTAAGCAACCAATCATAAGTTGAGGACATACAGGAAATATGTTTTTAATTAATTAATTAATTAATTCTTTTAATTAATTAATTACTTTTTATTTTTTTATTTTTTCATACACACCCTTTCTTAATTTGTTCTTTATTTTTTTGTTTCTATTTTTTTGGAGCTGGTATTGACTTCTTAATAAAATTATTTGAAATAAAAGAAGTCGATATGCCAAAACAACTCCCATGTTACACTCCATTATCCATTTTATGGAGAGTGTATCAAAGGAAAGCAGGCTGAGAGCAACATTGAGACAGAGAGAGCTGAATATCAGCAGTAAGCGACATAATTTATAAAGGTTAAACTTCATGTTAAACTTCCTGTCAAGAATAAAATATACCCATGCCAGATGCCAAACTAGTGATGTTCAGAAAAACAAACACAGCAACACACACACACACACACACACACACACAAAATATAGCGCATGCAAACAAAACTAGAAAACAATTATAGTTGGGTAACCACACCAGAGTTTTTTTCCTTGTTTTTCACCCTCAGAACTTCTGCCATCCGCCCACCTACACGTTCCCAGCAATCTTCTCCTGTATATTTTTATAGTTTGTTCCCAATGAACATCTGAACTTCAGGAGACAGCACTGACTGCAGCTATTTGCCAGTATTATTTTCCATATTTTCCATATTTCCATTATTTTCCACTAGGGCTCACACATCTACTACCTATTGTTCTCAAAATTAAAACAGGGCTGAACGTATCCTATTAGTATCACCAATTACCAAAAATCCACACATAGGGGATTGAGGGATTAGTCAAGAAATGAACATACTATAGACCAGGAAGTGACACTGGCAACTAAAAGCCTTCTCCTTTCATCAAGTGAATAATATTTATGTGTACAGACCTCAAGATAGTAGTTTTTAATTGTTTTTTAATCTTTATAAGCATAGACTTAAAGCTAGCAGGAGGACGTTAAGGATGCGAAATATGGGTGATAAAAGAGAAAATGACAAGAATCAATAGACCTAAGACGCCGGATCTGAAACTCAGATCCTATTTTAAAATACAGAGAAGTCTGTGGGAAGTGACTAATAATTTTATTCGCCTGATTTGTTTGAAATATCTCTTCAGGTAAAAAATATTTCTTTCCTTCTCCAAAAAGGGCTTTCATGCCTAAAATAGGAAAGTGTCATGAAGATTTTATCATGTTAACAGTATCAAAGAACAGACAGTTGTTCAAGCAGTCAGGTCATCCTTCTAAGATTCCAGAGGGGAGCAATGCAGGGAAAAAGAGCCCATAATGATCTCACTCCCCTTCTTTGTAAATCATGGAAGTGCCTTCTTCTGGCCCTTAGAATTTGCCTGGGAAAAAGGCAAGAAAGCTGTAGAAATCTCTGCATATTTGTCATTACTACAATATGCTGTGGTGATGAATAACAAATGTTATTCTGGCTGTGGGATAGATATATACTTAGGGTTGACTGATAAAAACTGTACTGTTAGTACCTTACTAGCAGAAACAGGTGATTTATGCATTTAGTCTTGTCATGATTTTCAGAAGGATAATTGGTGAACAAGGGAGGAAAGGAGGAAGCAATCAGCAAAGTATGAATCACCATATTTCCTTTCTTTCTTTTGCTGGCAAAATGTCCTAGTGTTTGTTTTTAGTAGAAGAAGCAAGAGCGGTTTGAGGTTACTCATCAAGGCTTAATTTAGAAGTCTTTTACAGGGCTTTTGTTTTTCAAATAGCTAGAAGGGGGGGGGGAACCATTTTTCAGTGTTGCTGAAAAACTTGTGCCAAGTTCTTTTTGGCTTTTTCATCACCCCAGTTAGAATTAGAAAGTTTTAATTACATTTTCTCAAAATACAATATATATATATTGTTATTTCCTGTGAAATGCTACTGTTTATTTTAATTCTGTTTGATGGAAAATACATTTCTTGAACTTATAACGCATTGCTTCCAGACTCAAAAGACATGGGGCATAGATTTGGTGCTCCTTGAATGAAGAGGGCTATTTATTTAAAAGTATGCCACTTCTCAACATCAAACTCTCCCAAGGTAACCTATAAAACAGAACTAATTTTGCATACATTGGAAAACAAATAAATTTCATAGACATAGCAGGATGATTTGTCTAAACCATTTAAATATTTTAGAAAGTATAATCCACCTGCAACATTTGCATTCTTTTCACCCTTCTGCCACTGATCTAGTCTGCCATGCTTATATTTATCAATATTATTCCTGGTCTTAGGTCTCGCAAATCTTGTGTTCCTCAAACTCTTTTGAAGAAATGAATATTTTGATATGTCTGAATCATTTCTTTCTAACAATAAAAAGACTTCGGAATTATATTTCTTCCTTTCAAGGTTGATTTGATACTTAAGCTTTTTCTCCCTCTGGTTAGCAATATTCAGAGATGACAAACTGTTGTATAACTGAAATGGATTTGATCTCCATGACAGCAACATAAGAAAAGATACCTTGATAAAGTGGTGGTATTCAAATATGTGAACAACCGGTTCTCTGTGTGGATGCCGCTTCCGGAAGTCCATTCTGGGCCTGGGCAACAAAAAATTAACTACCAGTTCTTCTGAAGTGGTGCGAACTGGCTGAATCCCACCACTGCCTTGATAGCAGGGTTCTAGTCAACCATTTAACTAAGTTAACAGTCTAGTAGGTGATTAAGAGTGGTACAGGCTAATTTAAGACCAACAAGTTTTTTTCATTCTGACCTTTTAAATGGGAGATGAGAAACAGTTAACACTTCAGCAGAGAGAAGACTCCGCTTTTCACTAGAAAATCTTTCTAAGTTTTATTTTTATTACAAGGCTAATGAATTATTCATCCTGGAATGTTCAACCAAAAAATTATGATCTTCATGTCTTCAAGTTGTAGGTGAAAATATTCTGAGATCTTATTAGAGAAAATATGTCTGTATGAAGATGTAGAATTTGGCAGAAAAAAGAATTACTGAACGTACCTCTTTCGTTTTGGTGGAAATGTGATGAAGATTGTCGGATGGTTGTAATCTTCTCAAGCCAAGGAGGAGGGCAGCTAGTGGGCACCACTCAAAGGATTGCACAGGATGCTTTTACAAAAATAGGGGAGAAGGTTTACATCCAAACAAAAAAAGATGTTGAAGACTCATTTTATTTAAACTCACACAAATCCTCTTATTTGAAAAAAAATCTTAGTGGCTGGGTTTGGAGTATCTCTACTAGAGCACAGGGTCAGTGGTGGGATTCAAATATGTGAACAACCGGTTCTCTGTGTGGATGCCGCTTCCGGAAGTCCGTTCTGGGCCTGGGCAACAAAAAATTAGCTACCGGTTCTGCCAAAGTGGTGCGAACTGGCTGAATCCCACCACTGCACAGGGTGTATATGTTTCACAATCTACCTGATTCACTCTGTCTCCAAGAAAGGCAAAGGAAGGCCACAAAAATTGTGGGTTCACAATAAAGTTTGGAAAATTTCTGGCAACAGAAGATTGTAAATTCTGTATTTGAAAGGATTCCAAATTAACATCTTAATCATCTTTAAGAACATATAACACTGATGACTTTCCATAATATAAAGTGATATGTATTAATTTTATAGTCATAAATCCCCACAGCTATGAATTCAACTTTACATTAAGGAAGACTGAAGAAGGAAATGGTGACATTTGTGCAGTCGCCATGCTTCTCCCTGATTTCCTCAGTATTTTTATTTTAAGTTTTCCAAACAAGCAATTTCTGCTAATATGTTCTGTCATTGCTAATAAAGATAGCAGAGATAGTTTAGTCCTCATAAGAAAGATTCTCATTAGAGAGAAAGATAAGGCTGAAGATAAGTTGACTTTCATCATTTTAAGCAACTCTGGACAGCTTACAATAAATATTTGAGCTTCACCTCTTTTCACTATAGCCGTATACTTTCTATATTAGAACATACATGTTACTCAGTTTCATTTTGCTCCAAATAAGGGAAAAAGTACAAGCAAAGGTACAACTGCCAAACCTTAGTCTGAGGATTTGTGTGAAGTGCATCCTCTCATTCTACTTGCAGCCAGGGCATTTTTTGTCATAGAATGCACGGAACGGTGTTCCGGCACCTTTTTTTGAACGGAAGAACCGGTTCCCTCTAAGTTGTCAGAGCGAGTACAGGTATGCTGCAGAGCGATTTTGCAGACCCCCAGCAGCCCAATCCGGGCTCCAGAGGCCTGGAAAAGGCCTCTACAGCCCGGATCTATGGCTGCAGAGCGATTTCGCGTCCCCCCCATGGCCGATCCGGGCCCCGGAGGGCTGGAAAAGACCTCCAGAGCTCAGATCGGGCCGCTGGGGGGCTGCAAAATCGTTCCACGACCACGGATCTGGGCTCCGGAGACTTGGAAAAGGACTCCCGAGCCCAGATCGGGCCACAGGAGGACCACAAAATCGCTCTGTGGCCATAGATCCGGGCGGCAGAGGTCTTTTCCAGGCCTCTGGAGCCCGGATCGGGCCACGGGGGGCTGTGGACACGTTCCCTGGCCTCAGATCAGAGCGGCAGCAGGAACCGTGGCAGAGAGGAGACAGACTTTTTCCAGGTGAGTGATCTGCACCTGGGAAGCTCCCTAAAGCGGTTTCTCCTCCCCCCACCCCCCCGGCTCTGTAAAGGGCTTTCGACCGGAGCCGGAGCTGTGTGAGAGTTCCAGCACCTTTTTTTTTTTTACAAAAAAAGCACTGCTTGCAACTGTTGTTTGCTGATCCCGAATAGGGCTAAGAATTTGAGGATATACTGCCATTTTTTAAAAGATCAGTTCCTGCAGGAATCAAACAAATGGTTGAAATCAGAGGTTGATTAAGGGAATGATTTCTGGATAAATTTTAGAGTTATTTCTTTATCTCATAATATGTTTCTTTTCTGTAGACTAAGGTAGGGAAATACCTTTCTCTTTTCTATACAAAGTGCTGAATTCCACATCAGTCTGGGGAGTCTATAGAGAAAGATTGCAGAAAATGTGGAGGCTTGACCATAGCCTAGCAGCAGATTTTACTAAAACTCAAAAGAGTTTATAGAGTTGTAGGCATTTAAAGTCTAAAAGAAAGGGGAAGAAAGCCAGGATTACCTAGAAAAGAAGGATTGCTTTGGAGTATATAAAATGGCTTTGATTGTTTTTAAGTCATTCTACTTTAATATTCTCAGGATCATAAAATATAAGTACACAGGGGCATATTATGTGAAACACCAAAACCAAAGCAACAAGAGAATTTTTAGGGAGGTGGGGGGGATGTAATTTTAATCCCAAACTCCCCTTGTTTCGGACCCACACTAATCCCCTCCTCCCATCAACTGTGTTGTGTAAATAGGATTGCCTTCGCCAAGATCAGAAAAAAGTCCTAGGGTAGCCCCACAAAAATGGGCCCCTCTAGGAACTCCATTTTGCTTCCCATGGTCCAGCAGTGATATAGGAATTGGATGGGGTAGGAAGGGTGAAGTTAAATCTGCCAGCTCCATCTGGAGTGGCTCTGACTTCAAATAAGCCACCACAGAATTTTAGAAAATATCCATTAGAAAGAAAAGCTCTCATTTGAAGGGAAATTCATACAGGCATAGATTCAATAGGTATATATTTACAGATGGCCTCTCAAAGAAACAGTTAATAACCAGTTCTTCTCATATCTTTTGGGCATTCTGTTTAGAAAGAGAAATTACATTATTATTAGCATTAGGCTGTCTTTCAGTTCACCTGACATTTGGGGGGAGAAGATGATACAGGAAGTTAGCCAGTGACACAAGTCTGTTTGGGGTAAAAGCAGGATTTTCTTCTTTTTTCCCCTCACTACATTTAGGGAAAATCATCTAAAGATTAACACATTTAAGCACGATGAGAAAAAGTGCCAAGAAATCTTTTTTTCCCCTATTTTCTTCAATCTGAGGGTCACAAAACAGATTTGGAGGCTATGAGCCACCACAGTCCTTAGGTTGCTCATCCATGACTTCATCTATTTTTATAAAATTCAAATCAGAACCAAAGATTTCTTTTTCATATTCTCAAATGGCACTTTCTTTGCTCAGAACATTTGGGTGCAAATTGAAAAGTATCTCCCAAAGTGACTATGGACTCTCCCCAAAGGGGAACTGCACATAGTAATATATCCATTGAAATTATCTGTTTGCTTTAACTATCTCAAGAATGAGAATGGGTGCGAAACATTTTGAGTGCTTAGAAAAAGAACATTATGTACGACAATAAGCATCACAAATTTTTAAAAGTGTAGCTATTATCTTAGTGAGGGCTATTTTCTTGTTAAACCATCAAAAAATAAATTTAACGAAACTGAAATCCCAGATTGCAAAGTTAATTTCTAGTTTGATACAAGATAGAGATTCAGTGGTGACTCTCTGTGGTCAAAATGAACACTACAGCTGAATATGACATTTCAACTCATATTTTAAATACCAGTTTGGTCCTCTTTCTATTTACCCAGCAGCTGCCTTAAGTGATATTTTAATGGAAATAATCTCTGGGAAAGAAAATACAGAAATCTATGCCGTTGCAAATGGGCCGTTTGTTCCACGTGGAAGGCAAATAGGTTCTGCTTGCAGAAAATCAAAGCGTACTGTATGTTTTGTTCAAAGCTTGACAGCAGTTAACCATGACTTATGATAGGCTATTAACAAACAGGGATATTTTCAATAAGTGTGTTGGTTAAATTTACAACTTCTTATACTACTACTTCTCTCCCTTTTTTCAAATCAAGATATAGACGAATGTTCATTTGAAAGGACCTGTGATCATACCTGTATCAACTATCCTGGAAGTTTTGAATGCTTATGTCACAAGGGTTATACATTATATGGAATGACACACTGTGGAGGTTGGAAGCTTGACTCTTTTTTATACTTTTTGCATGAAATTCTTTCATAAAGCAATGTTGTCAAAATTGCATTACCAAGAAGGCAGATTTTGAAATAGGCAAAGAATCTTTAAAATATGTAAAGACAAAAGAAAATCTAATTTTAAAATGAGAGAATGTTATCCGTATTTGTAGATTTCTTAGCAGTAAGTTATTCAGCATTTTAAAGTTTGGTCAATTGTTCATAAAAAGATCATTTTTCATGTAAAGTGATAATGGCTGTGATTCAGATACAAAGGAAAAAGAGTGCTACGAAGAGCAGAGCAACTCCTTAAGCAGCTCCGATTATGTGGCTGCCACAATCCCAGGAAGAGATGCTTTTGGTTATAGTGGGTAGAATTGCTGTCTGCAAACCCCCATGCACTCCAAAATACATTTCCCCTTCAAAGGAAAAGTACTGCGTAGCTCTAGTAATCGTTAATCTAGTTTGCATTTATCATTTTTATTGATCATTTTTTCCACAGATTAAATGTCAGAATTGTTTGCTTTCTGCATAATAATTTGTCCCAGCAATCTTTTTTTCAGAATTATTTATATTCTGTTATTATTATTATTATTATTATTATTATTATTATTATTATTATTATTATTATTATTATTATTATACATATCTATGATATTATTATACATATCTATTATTATTATTATACATATCTATGAACAAGATAGTATTCTCAATAAATTACATAATTCATGCCCTACCAAAACGTCAACTCAAATGGTCCCCAAGATTAGTCAGCAGAGGAAGCTAGAAAAGGAATAAAAATGGAGAAGCCAACATGCCTCACATTTATATGTTTGAAAGAGACACAGTGCCCTTGTCATGTTAAGCTAGGTTGAGGACTGCCTTTATCTCTCATGATTTTCATCTAAAAGAGCTTGAATTTCTGATGAAGAATTATTGGCGTTCCCAAAAAATTGGGTTAACACGTTTTATTAAATGGCCTAAATTATTATGCAGCTCTCTATCGGATGCATAGAGTGGCTAGGCTGATAAAGGTTTTATATTAGAATGGACAGGGGGAAGAATGGGAAAGCAGGATAGTTATACAGATGCAGAGACAGGTTACAAGCGCATTATCAATTAACAATTGTAATGTGTTAAAACCCCATTGAGATTGCCTGAAACTGTTTGATGTGTATTCGGCAACCTCATAAAGGATTTTATTTATTTGCTAGGGCTATTTATTTGTTACATAAATGTACAGACCTCCCAACTTAAACCACACTTCCCTTCTGTAGGAATTATCAGACTGCATCTCCAACCCTAAAAGCATGCTGGAAAACCTAGGTCTTCAGTGTTGTTTTTTTTTTTAAATCTCATGAGGGTAACATTCAACCTGATTTCCAGGATGACAGTATTCCAAAAAGGGACAGCAACTGAGATGGCCTTCTCTATGACTCTGTAGAAGACACTCCTTCTCTATAGAGAATTACAATATAAAGAGTTTAATTCTTTAAGGGGACATATGACACAAGGTAGTTTTAAACTAGTCTAAATTGTCATAGAGACAACTTGTAAATATTAACTAAATGATGAAACAGTTATTGCCAAGGTTGAGGATAGCATAGGATGGGAGTCATCTGTAAAGAAATAACTACAACTATTAAACTGAACTGTAGCTAGCCATTTGTTTTGCTGAAGTGAAAGTCTCCAAAGTTTTTTTGCGATTTTCTTGACAACAATATAGGAAGTGCTTGGCCATCACTTTCTTCTATGGTGAGGTTTTTGGGGTGTTTTTACTTTACAGTCTAGTCTAATGTTTCTCAAGCTGGTCAGCTTTGAAGATATGTGGACTTCAACTCCCAGGATTCCCCAGCCAGCATGCTTTTCTGGGAGTTTGGAGAGTTGAAGTCCACACATTTTCAAGCTGCCAACTTTGAGAAACACTGTTCTACTCTATACTCTTTCCAGGATTTCCAGATTGTCTGCTATCTGAATACTAGTTGTGGAGATTTTGGTTTTTTGTTTTTTTTTTAGGAACAGTGAACATTGATATAAAACATTGCATCTAGTATTATTCAATATTAAAATACAATGTAGTATTTTTTAAATATTGTTCATGCAAATGGAAACAAAGCCTTACAAGGCAATGCTATTTAATTTAAATATATCTTTAGATGTGGATGAATGTAGCATCAACAATGGAAGCTGTGAATATGGATGCCTTAATACTGTGGGAACTTATGAATGTTTATGTCCATCTGGAAAAAAATTACACTGGAATAAAAAAGATTGTGTTGGTAAGTAACACTGTGTAATAGAATTTTTCCATTCTTTCGCTTGTTGTATGAATGTCTGAGTAAATAAATTTTATTTTTCAAGCCTAATAGTGTACCCATTCAGTATTTATTGTATATTGTGAGAGGGAGTTTCTGCATTTCTCTTTCCTTTGTTGCACAAATTCTTCCTTCCCTTTCATTTAATTCTTAATCACATTTCCTTCATAATGAGCATTTTCTCCAAAGGAGGTAAAAGTAACTGATTTCAGTTTTATTATTTATTTATTTTTACATAGTACCAGTTTCCAAGTGGTGCGAGCCACTAGCCAAAAAATAAGCTTTAACGTTAGTAATATACTAATAATACAAAAATAATAATCTTTAAAGTCATATTGGGAATTACAAATGAAAAAATGTAAGTGCTTTGATGATAGTTCTTAAATAAATGCGAATCTGAACAACTCTGATTTTAAGGCTTTTCTAAAGGTCTGTAGAGATGGAACACTCAAATTTTGGAGGGGGAGGCTGTTCCATTAGGTGGCTGCCCTTGATGAAAACCAGGAGTTTGTCGCTTTGGCCTAGATCTCATGTTGGTGAACTACCAACTACCCGTTAACTACCTCTACTCTATCTGGATTGGTAGGATCTACTTGAAATAGATAGTCCAGGCAGTACCTAGATGTCACACTATCTAGGTCAGCACTTTGAATTGTACTGGCCTACTGGCACTTTGAATTGTATTGCCTACTGGTAAACAACATGGTGTGTGAATAGTGACTCTTATCCTCCAATGAGCATTTGAGACCAGCTGCAGTTTTTAGAGCTGCCCTTTGTGTAGCAAATTGAAGGAATCTAACCCATAGGTGAGAAGGATGAGGGATACTGGGGTATGCTTCTTCAGGAAAAGCTGCAACTAGTAGAGCAGCTTAAGTGGAAAAAGCTCCCTTAGGACAGCTACAGACTCCACTTTTCTATCCATCCGTTGCTATGAATCTCAGGATCCTCACGTGAAGAACCTGCTCCTGCAGTGGGAGTGCTGGCCTCTCCACAGTTACCACTGGAGTGATCCCCTTTTTTTCCAAACACAATGGATAATACAGGTAGTCTTCAACTTACGACCACAATTGAGCCCAAAATTTCTATTGTTAAGTGGGACATTTGTTAAATGAATTTTGCCCCATTTTACACCTTTCTTGCCATAGTTGTTAAGTGAATCACTGCAGTTGGTAAGTTAGTAACCCAGGTTGATAAGTGAATCTGGTTTTCCAATTGACCTTGCTTGTCAGAAGTTGCAACCGGGGATCACATGATCTTGGGACACAGCAACGGTCATAAGCATGAACCAATTGCCAAGCATCTGAATTTTGATCACCTGACCATTGGGATGCTGCAAAGATCTTAACTGTGAAAAACGGTCATAAGTCACATTTTTCAGTGCTGTTGTAACTTTGAATGGTCACTAAATGAACTGTTGTAAGTCGAGGGCTACCTGTAATGCCATGACATTTAGAATATATCTTTAATCCATAGCTTGTTATTTCACTTTGAATTATTTTCTTTCTCATACCTATCAGATTTCATAAAGTATTCCCATGCTATCTCTGACAATTATTAATATGTGATTTTTTAATAGACTGTTTTTTAAAAAACCCAAATAAAATATGTAATAAAATAAAAATGTAAATAAAAGTGCTGCCTCTGCAAAATAGCTGAAGAAATAGTGGACCACCTGGTTAGCTACTGCAAGGAGATTGCACAGACTGACTACAAACAGTGGCATAACAAAGAAGCAACAATGGTGCACTAAAATATCTGCAATAAATATCATTTGTCTGCAAGCAAGAACTGGTGGGATCATCAACTCTTATGGAAAGGATGAACCATCTGAATTAGTCACTTCCTTCCTACTTTTTTCTTCCTCAGAGATGGTGAAATGTTTGCCCGGTGCCAATCCAGTTCCCAAGGCTCAATTGCTCTGTAGCAAATCAGGAGGAATTGAGAACTGTTTCTTATTCTGTCCATCCAACACCCTTTTCGTTCCAGGTTGGTATCTAAAAGCATTTTTCCCCTGGTCCATAAAATAAGTTACACAGAGATGTCTGCAAGGTATATTGAAAAAGGTCAAGATGGTGTCACAACGATGCAATTGAAGCTCCACTCATTTTAACGGGCAACATACACACTACCTGCATTCTTAACTTTTGACCACACAGAGGCATTACAAGTGAGTTAAAATACATCTCAGTTAGTAGTGTTCAAACAAACAGTTTGCAAATACAACTGGGGACAGGACAAATGGGAAGAATATTCAGTAAAGCTTTTTGTAAGCTATTACTAATAATTAGGTTATTGTACAAAAAAGTTGAGCGTTGAGGTTGCCCTTTGAGGTCTTTCACTGACCATTCGATCACGGTCCCTGTCAAATAGCCTTACTGGCTTGAATTAGACCGGGACCTTTTGGCCATTTAAAAGCATATCCTTACCTTCAAACTTTGGGTAAGGACATCGAGAGGCAAGCGGACTTCGGTATAGCTCCGCTGTTTCTGGCTCCAGACTCTTATTAGATACGTGGTTACACCTGCCAGGTATCTTAGTCAGTTGGAGTCAGTAAATCACCGGAAAACATTCTCGCTTGCACGGTGCCATGCGTTTCCATCGGCCGTCCTGTACGGCAAGTATAAAAAGACTCCATTGGTAGAAAGACTCTGCTCCTGTGGCTCAGGAGAGGTGGAGACCATTGGACACGTACTCCTTCGATGTTCCTTCTATAAAGCTATTCAGAAAAACCATATCCTCCACATAATTGATAGATATCCTGGTCGTTCGGAAAGTATTTATCTCCAGTGGCTGCTTAAGGACGAGCAGGCAGTGCTCACGGCGCAGGTGGCTAGATTCTGCGCAGCAGCACTGGGGATTCACCAGAAACATAAATAAACATCTTAGATATTTTTAATAATCTTTTATAATCAATTTTATTACGTGTTTTTATCCAGCATTAGACTATAGTCAATGTATTTTTATTGTCAGGTCAGTATGATTCAGTTTTTCTGAAGCTAGCTAGTTTTTTTTTTATACTGTCTGTAAAACTAGGCAGACCTTGGTCACCCATTGATTACATCATTAATGGTAATATATTGCTATGTCTTCTTGTGTTGGTTCTGTTTAGTTTTGTTTTATTTGAATGTTTAATTTATGTGTTGGCCTTCGGCTGTAATAATAAATTGATTGATTGAAAATTTGGGTAGCGAACATTCCAGCTTTTTCAAACGAGACTTTTCTCTTCTATGCTGAGTTCTCTGGCTGACCTATTCAGGCAGTGAGGGCCAATTCTTTGTATCTCCCCAAACTTCTCTGGTTTGCATTGTCATGTGGCAATAGCTGATTAACCATGTGAACAATGAACTTATTTTTCTCTGTTCTGGAAATCATAGTAAAATCATCCCAACCAGCACCAGTAGCAACCTATTCTAGGGCTCTCTTTGAATGCACTTGTAATATGCTTGTGTCAAACACTTGCCTCATCCCCCAGCCTTAGCGCAATCCTGGGCTGGAAGTTTCTTCACTGTCTGATGAACATTTGGTGGGAGGGGAAGGGAATAAAATCCCTGCCCTTAATTTGCTTTATAGCCTGTGAAGAAGAACAGCACCATTGGCAGGGAGTGTGTGTATGTGTGTTTGTGTGTATGTGTGTGTGTACAGCAAATGTTTGTGCTGCCCCAGAACCCGTAGAAAGAATCCTTAGGCAACTGTTGATCTAAGCTTTTCTCTGGCTTCATCCTATCCCAAAGCTGGCAGTTATCAAGGGGAAAGTTATTTACAGATATAAATGACTCGGGTCTTTGTGATTATCTTGATCAACTAAACATGTGACAAAACTGATTGGGTACATCTGGATGTCAAACCAGCTTTGTACCCAACTACTTTAATTAACATGAATACATATCAACAATATTTCTATAGATCAGTGGAAGGAAAGGATGATAACTGAGATACATATTTCTCTTTTCATTTTGTTCAGATTCAGAAAATAGTTATTCAGTAAGCTGTGGAGTGCCAGTACAACAGGGCAAGTCACAACAAAAACGCAACAGTACACTACCAGGTTGTATGGGTAAGAACACTGTTTGAAATTTGTTGACATAATTAGTGTAACATCTTGCATGTTAATAATCTTGGTGAGTGACCCTATTATATCTTTTGGATATACAATATGAGTTTAAAGGGAAGCTTCTTTAAGGAAATACAAAATAATACACCTGTGCAGTACTTCAAACCTGAAGAGGAAGAGAAATGCTCTAGAGAACGGGTGTCAAACTCGCCGCGTCACATGACGTGTCACGAAGTATTGCGACTTTTTTTGCATTGCTGGAGCTGGGGTGGACGTGGCCTCCATACGATGCAACCGGCCTGCAGGCTGGCAGTTTGACACCCCTGCTCTAGAGTGCAGGGGATGGTCCTTGTATGAACTCCTTACAGCAGCTGCACCTTTTCCCAAGATGATGTGACTGTAACATTCTAGAAAAAAAAGTGTGGGTTGCCCCCAGGTCCATCCCAGCATGTGCCCTACCCAGAAAGCACCTGGGGGCTTTCTCAACAATTTCATCACTTTGTGCCTGGTCAAACTGTGGGATTTGCAGATGACCAGAGTCCTTGGCAAGATAGCAATAGCAATAGCACTTAGACTTATATACCGCTTCACAGTGCTTTACAACCCTCTCTAAGCGGTTTACAGAGTGAGCATATTGGCCCCAACAATCTGGGTCCTCATTTAACCGACCTCAGAAGGATGGAAGGCTGAGTCAACCTTGAGCTGGTGAGAATCGAACTGCAGTCAGCAGAAATAGAATACTGCATTCTAACCACTGCGCCACCACCATTGTTCCAGCAAGGCCTTTGCACTGCCACTAACCCAGAAACTCCTAAGTTACTGGGAACTGAAGGAAATAAAGTGACTGAAAAGACATCTAGAGCAGCAATGGTAACAAATCAGACATGGACACAAGTGAGGGCTGGTAAGAACTCATAGTTAGCCTTACACAGTGAAGGGGCCATTTTTTTACACCCTGGTCGCAATTGCAGGTCCTAACCCAGTGGCCTTGCTGAGAATTATCCAAGCCCTTTGGTGGAAAGGTGGATAGGATCCTGCCCAGAACAGATATAATTTATTTTATCTATCAAATTTATATACCATCCATCACACTTGCATGACTCTGAGCAGTTTACAAATAAATTTTGAAGATTTCTTGGCAGAATGTTGCTCATATCTGTTCTGGGCTGGATGACAGTTGGGTAGAGTCCATGATCATGACCAGGTAGCATCTGTAGAGGGACCTGTTTTTTTTTAATTTTGTGGAACTGGAGGAAGTAGAAAGGGTTCTTTGAATTCTGTCAGTCGTAGGCTAGATCCATGCTCCTGCTGGGTCCTTGTGAGTGGCTAGGTAGGTGTGAGGAGGCATTCACTACTACTTTGAGAAAGGAGGTAGCACTCTTATAGAGGCCTTCCCTGTCTTCAATGTTCACCTTCTCTCCAACCTGCCGTACCTGAGGAAGATTGTTGAGAAAATATTGCAAAATTAGCTGCAGAGAATCCTAGAGGAAACATTCTATCTGGATCATTTTCAGTCGGGTTTCAGGCCTACTCATGGAATTAAAATGTTCTGTGACTTGTGGCTGCTTCTGGACTCTCAGCTTTGGCTGATGTGCCAGTTACAACCCTCTTTGTAACTAACACCATCATCTGATCTGACTATTGCGACATTTTTTGTTTACATAGGACTGCTTTCAGGGATGCCCCAGAAACTACAACTAGTACTAAACTGAGTCATGAGAAACTACTGGCAAGACAATATCACTAGTGTGGAATAACACCTATTTTGGAGTTCCTGAATTGATTGCCAATAGACTTTGCTCATTACCTTTGAAGTCCTATAGAAGTCGGCACTAGGACTTCTGCCCATCTAATCCAGTCCTTTAAAGAGGGCCTGTTGAAAACTCCCCCATGAGTTTTATGATGATATGGGCTACATAATGGCCTGGGGCAGTTCCCATTTTATCTCCTTCTTGAAGGTACATGTAGCACCTTCCTTGTCGATGTTCCAAAAGCAAGCCAGGCTGCATTGCTTTGGTGAGCCTCAGCCCCTTGGGGTCCAGAGACATGGCGTTCTTCATCTACCTGGTGCTTTGGGATTCTTTGACTATGCATTTTATTTGGGGCATTGTTGTATTCTGCCTGGATTCCATTGGGATTAGAGTATAAACATTGTAAATAAGTAAATAAATAAACCTTTGATTGCTTTCCAAAAAAAAAAAAAAAATTTTTTCTTATCTACCAAACTTCCAGAATTCCTGTTACCAATCCATCATGTTTTTTTTTCCCATTAACCTGGCTCAGTAAAAAAAAAAAACCAGTAATATGAAACGTGTGATGTTTGGTTATTTCATCAAATTTTATGCTACTCACAAGGCCAGCATTAAAAACAGTGATATAAAATTATTGTTTAACCTTTCTCTCGTTTATTCAAAAAAACCTCTCCAGGGCTGTCTTTTACTTTCTTAAAAACATAGCATAGATTATCATTTCTTTTCTTTCTCTAGACCTCTTGATGCCACCCATCAAACAGAAGGCTCGTTTTAAAATTAAAGATGCCAAGTGTCATTTAAGGCCTCGCAACAAAGAGAAGATTAAGGAGGCTGGAAAGCAGCAAGTTCTTCTAGGTACAAGAGACTAAGGGTTTCTTCTTAATCATTCAGAAAAGAAAAGAAAAACCCAAGTGAAACACTACATTTTTTTCTCGGTTCTGTTAAATTAACTTTTTGGGTTTTGGTTAATTCTGTTTTACAAGTTGTGGGAACTGCCCGAATGGTTTTCTTTTAATTGCAACGCTAGTGGTGCAGTAATAGGAATAAACTACAGGTAGTCCTCAACTTACAACCATTTGTTTAGCGACCATTCCAGGTTACAACAGCACTGAACAAAGTGACTTATGAGTGGTCCTCACACCTATGACCCCTGTAGCATCCCCACAATCACGTCATCAAAATTTGGGCACTTGAAAATCAGTATATTTAGAATGGTTGCAGTATCCCAGGGTCATTTGATTGCCCAATTTTATGACCTTTTTTTTGCCATGGTTATTAAGTGAACCACTGCAGTTAAGTAAATTACACAGTTTTTAAGCGAATCTGGCTTTCCCCCATTGACTATGCTTGTCAGAAGCCATCCTTCTCTCCACCTTGCTTAACAACAAAAATTCTGGTCCCAATTATAGATGTAAGTCAAGGACTATCTGTACATAATCCAAAGGGCCCAGTTAACCAACTGAGATTAATCCTAAAAATTAATCCTGTGTTTCAATTCTGAAGGGGAAAAAAGCTCACAATATGCAAAAGAAGACGAAGAGATGAAATTGAGGGAGTGGGAAGTGAATGAAGGAGAAGAAAATTAAGCACTAAGTGGATTGTTCATATATCAGATTCCTAAAAAAGAGAAGCTATAGTAGAAAAAAAAAGGAGGGCTATAATTTTGAAAAGCCTTTTTTCCTGGTGTTAAATAAATGGGTAGCTCAGTCTAATTAAACCGTGGTTTAACTTCTCTTGATAATCACTAAAAGAACCATTAAGGATATTATAGTATAAAATCTGCTGTCTGCAGTATCTTGTAACTGGAAACTTGCTTATTTCTGATTGTCACTCTCTGCGTTCATTGTCAATTGCTGGGGCAGGTGTTGGGAGGGAGGCAGGAAGGGAGATGGGCAGGTGGCTATCATGGACTTCACAGGTGTAGGTAGTCTTTGACTTACATCCATAATTGAGCCCAAAATTTATGTTGCTAAGAGAGAAATTTGTTAAGTGAGTTTTGCCCCATTTTGGGACCAGTTGTTAACTTAGTAACATGGCTGTTAAGTGAATCTGGCTTCCCCATTGACTTTACTTGTCAGAAGGTCACAAAATGTGATCACATGACCCCGGGACACTGCAACCATCATAAATATGTACCAGTTTTTAAGCATCCGATTGTAAATCACATGACCATGGGGCTGGTACAACAGTCACAAGTGCGAAAAACGGTCATAAGTCACTTTTTTCAATGCCATTGTAACTTCAAATGGTCACTAAATGAGCTGTTGTAAGTTGAGGACTGAGAAGGGGTGAGGAGTTTGAGCCCCTGTCTTATGTTGCTCGATTACAGCTAGGTTGGTTAGGATTGTACTTCAGCAACATTTGGATAGCCACAAAGTTTGGAATCTGAATAAACAAGTTTTCACCCATCCACGGATCCCTGTTCTGTTACATTTTGGTATCTACTGCCCCTTCAGGATGGTCATCATTTGGAGGAATCCTTTGCAAGGACTGGAACATTCTTTTGACTCTACTTGTCGTCATAGATTTACAACCTAGCTCTCTTTTTTTAAAGCCAAGACATGAGCATAACTAGATATGTTATTTTAATAATAAAAGCAATTGTATGGTTTTCTTAAAGGTATTGATAAATTTCAATAAATGGTTTTGGAGGGTTCCTCTAACCCTGATTCATAAAATATTAATACTGTATGAAGATATTTTTAATATACCAACCATACTAAAGCTAATGCAGCTGATACCACTGAAATAATGCTACTGTACGGCTTAATTTTTTCCATGTTGTTTCTGTTGTGCAAAGGAGGTCAGTTCCCCTGTGCGGACAATTGCCACATAACTTTTGTAAACCTAAAATGTGATTCCTCTAAGAAAAAACGCCGTGGGCGAAAATCTCCATCAAAAGAAGTATCCCATATCACGGCTGAGTTTGAAATGGAGATGAAGTCTGAAGAAGTCTCAGGTTAGTGAAATGTTTCATGTTGTTCCTTTGAGCTAGTATTGATGATTAGAACTAATGCCACCTTCATGCATTTATAAAGACTTATTTGTGTTGCAGTGCGCAGTCTAAAAATTCTTCGGCATCCATATCATTAGATATTGATTAACCAGCATAATATATTTATTAATATGAGAGGTACACATACAAGAATGATGATGAATATTCCACAAATGTATAGCTCCTTCCCCAGAACCTCTTGTAATGAGCTTTTTTAATAGTAATTCATATCATCCACCAAATGTAACTTTTCTGAATTCTCACTATTCATTTTTTGGTGGGAAAATCAAAACTACACTGTGAGGTCAAGGTTAAACGTGACTCGTATTCCTGGAAGTTGCTGCTATTGGGAATCTGTCTATAGAAATTATTAGCTGACTCGGTTTTGATAATACTGGACTGTATTATACATGTGTATACGTATGTATTTGTATGTGTGTGTACTGCCTAAAAGAATTGTGTCTAAAAATAACTGATAGTCATAAGATTCTTCAGTGTATATCAACTAGCCCCAAAGAAAAATAAAAGCAGACATATGCCAAACCCTAAATTTTATAAGATTATGATTTTATACAGAAGCAAGAGGTTGAACAAGAACAAACAAAGGCAGCCAGGCTGCAGGATGGGCATCTAGTGGAACCAAAATACAGGTCTAGAAACAGCATGTGAGAGTTGAATCTACTGAATCCCTAAAGAGATTTCTGAAGATTGTATAATTTCATAAGGAGAGGTTTGCAGTTTTCTTCATGTTAATAAGTAAGTGAATCACAAGCAAGGTTTCTAAGGCTATGGAATTTCAACATACTGATTCAGATATAATAGGTGTAGCAGGCAACATTGTCTAAGACATAATCCTTATTAATTGAGATAGATTGATTCAATCATTGATATGAATGCCTTCGTTTTCTTGGAGGTGTCAGTGACTTCAGAAATATATTTTACTCCAGGCACATTAGAGCAGGGCTTTTCAACCTGTGGTATGCTACCACTTGTGGTACATTAATGAGTGGCAGGTGGTACGCAGCCCTGCCTAGCCAAGTGTAGCGGGGAAGGGAAAGAGCCAGCACAGGCAAAGACTTACAGTGAGAGAGTCCTCTGGAGCTGCAGATTTTACTTACGAATGGAGCCATTTGGGGAGGCTGCCTTAGCCGGCAGCCAGTACTTACATTTTTTTTTTCTTCCTTAAGTGCCAGCTGGGCTCCTTACTTTCCTTTGTAGCCAGTAGCTAATTCTTAAAGGGGAAGTGCCTTTTTAAGCTAGTTCACTCAGCAGCTTGTCTTTTCTGTCTCTGGAGGCCTTTCCTTGTTTGATCAATATATGGAAGAGGGAAAATATGGGGTTTTTTCCCCCAAATTCTTCCTTCAGAAGGAGGTGGGCATGAGAAAGAGGGAGGCAGGGAAGGGAGGGAGGGAAGGAAGTCCCGCGTTAGCAGTTGGCCACCAGCAGCTCTGCCATTGACTTTGCTTGTCAAAAGGTTGCAGAAGGGGATCACATGACCCTGGGACACTGTGACCATCATAAATATGAATCAGTTGCCAAGCATCCAAATATAAATCACATGACCCTGTTGCTGCAATGGTCATAAGTGTGAAAAATGGTCATAAGTCATTTCAATGCAATTGCAACTTTGAACAGGTTTTTTTTTTGTCACCAAGTTTTTGACACCTTGCTAGGTGGTACTCGAATATTGCCATATCCTAAAAGTGGTACAATCGGTAAAAAGGTTGAAAAGCCCTGCATTAGAGGACCCAGCGAGGTAGTGAGGCGACTGTGAAAACTGTGTTCTAATTCAGCTCTAAATTGTTCCTAATATTTCTGTTTCTCCCTCTTAGACACTTGCAATATTGACTGTTTGAGGAAAAGGATGGAACAGAAACTACAAATAGCTATCAAAACCTTGAGAAAATCTATTAACAAGCAGCAATTTTACATTCAGTTTTCTGGGACAGAGTATGAAGTAGCTCAGAAGGCAGCGAAAATTGTCAGCGAAGGACATTCCTGCAGTACCGGGCAAGTGCAGCAAGATGGAAAATGTGGTAAGATTTGAATAAAATGCTTTACTTCACGTGCCCAGAAAAATTGTTTCCTTAAGAGAGGATTTTTCCAGATCTTTCTACTGCAGTTCTGATCAATATGTTTTCTAAATTGAACAAATTAGATATTCGATATTTGACTGTATTGTCTACAATATGTATACATTTCAGAGCTTGTTTTATTATAGATGTAAATGATTTTTTAATATGAGCAACGATGCTACGTGGGGATTTAAGATGTTACTCAAAGATTGCAAGGTCTTATCTACTGTAAAGCTGAACAAGGATGTGATCAGTTTAAAGGGATGATTGTCAATGATTGATAGTACTGTGAAGACACTGTGAAAATAAAAAGTAACAAACATAGTCTTGGTTTTTATTTTCCCAGCTACCTGCAGCGTTGGCACCTATTATAGTGGAGAACATAATCAATGCATTCCTTGCTCACCAGGGACATATCAAGACACAGAAGGTCAATTGTCCTGTGAACCTTGTCCAGGGAATGATGGGCAAGGCATTGCAGGTGCACGAAGTGTGGTAGAATGTGGAGGCAAGTAGCATTTCGTTTCACAAATTTCATTCAGAAACTGGAGTGAAAAGTTCATTAAAAATAGGAAAAAGGAGAAATCTGATGTTGGGACCTGAGCCATAGACCATTGTTTTGTATTGGCTTGTCTGTGGTGCCTGCTAAATTGTTTTCTGGGGTATGCTTAGATCCGGCACAATCACTTCATGTGAAGCACCAATCAGGTTATTCTGGATGTGTGTGTCCTAGAATATATCTGACATTTTATACGGTAGTCCTCAACCTACATCTGATCGCTTACCAACCATTTGAAGTTATAACAGATTTCATAGTTACTTATGACCCATCCTCAAAGTTACGACTGCTGTGTGCATGCATTCCATGTCATGAGATCACATTTCGGGAGCTTGGTAACATTTGGTAATGTTGTAACTTGGTAACATTTACAACCAGTTGTAGTGTCCCACAGTCACATGATTGCAACTTCCAAAGGTTGTTTTTTTTTTAGCATAAAAAGGCAAAAAAACCCAAAACCAAAATCCCATAGGAATCCCAAAGAGCAAATGCCACAGGCACTGAAATAAGTGGTAAGCTATATTTATGTGTAAACCATAGATTTATTCCATTTTTAGGGCAGTGTTCTCCTGGACAGTTTTCTTTTGATGGCTTTAAACCTTGCAGACTGTGTCCCCTTGGCACTTACCAGTCTGAACCGGGAAGGACCCTCTGTTTCCCCTGTGGTGGAGGACTGGGGACAAAATATGAGGGCGCAGTTTCATTTCAAGACTGTGAAACTAAAGGTAGGTTTATGTTCTATCCTTCCATTTATTAGGGCAGCTCAAAATAAAATATTAGGATACCATAAAATGATGGGTTGATTATGCTTCATCAAGTCTTTTTCAACTCGTAGCAACCATACAAATAGTTCTTCTCTATGATGCTATATCCCTAACCTATTCTTCCAAATCTCACCACTGAGGAGTCCATCCCCCTTGCTATTGGTCATCCTCCTTCTCTTTCCATCCATCCATAATCAGAGACTTTTCCAAAGAACTGGCTCTTTGCATAATGCATCCAAAGTATGATCATTTAAGGCTGGTCATTTGTGCCTTCAGGGAGGATTTTGGGTTGATTTGTAAAAGGTAGCAAATGCATCTTGGATAAGACTTTTTGCATAGTGCCAGCATGATGTGTTTCATTTTTTTCCTCTGTTCCTTTTATCTTGCATATATTATAAAACAACCGGCCTCTCTTCTAAACAGTTCATTGTTCTCCTGGCCATTACTACAACTCTACAACCCACAGATGTATCAGGTGTCCTGTAGGAACCTACCAACCTGAATTTGGCCAGAATTATTGCATCACTTGCCCTGGAAATACAAGCACAGATTTTGATGGTTCCACTAACGTTACACACTGTAAAAGTAAGTTTTCCCTATGATCGGCTATACTTCCAATATTGCCTTGAATGCCCTGTGAGCAGGTTACTAAATTAGTTAATCTTAAATCTACTGCCAGTCATAGCCCATCTGTAAGCTACATGGGTACTATATAATTGAGTTGAGTTTGAAAATCTTACAGATGAAATTCAGTGATTATTTTATTTGCTTGACTGCTATGTAAACATTATCAAAATGCAGGATTCACCTCTAAACTCAGCCAGTCTAAAACCTGATCTATCCTTAGCAGTAGTGTAAGACAGTGAGGTGCAAAGGATCCCAGCCTCAGATCACATCAAGTAAACTGTTTTTGAGCACCAAGGCAATTTCCCCCATACAAATCCTTCTTGCTGCTACTATAAAATTGAAGGTCTCAATGTCTCTCCAGTGTGTGTTTTCACTTCCTTTAAAATAATATAAGGATTATGGAAGCACTATCTCAGCAGTCACTTCTCTGCATAAGAAAGAAGAAATATCTTCTTTAGCAAAGTACATATTCTAAGGGTCCATGACTCTGGAAAAAGTACAGAAAAGAGCAACAAAGATGATCAGGGGACTGGAGGCTAAAACATATGAAGAACGTTTGCAGGAATTGGATAAGTCTAGTCCAGTGAAAAGCAGGAGCAGGGGTGACAGGACAGCAGTGTTCCAATATTTAAGGGGCTGCCACAAAGGAGTCAACCTATTTACCAAAGCACCAGAAGGCAGAAGACACATGAGATGGGAACTAATCAAGGAGGGAACCAATCTAGAACTAAGGAGAAATTTCCTGACAGTGAGAACAATTAAGCAGTGGAATGGCTTGCCTTCAGAAGTTGTGGGCACTCTATCACTGGAGGCTTTTAAGAAGAGATTGGACAACCATTTGTCCAGAATGGTATAGGTTCTACTGCTTGAGCAGGGAGTTGGACTAGAAAACCTCTAAAGTGCCTTTCAACTCTTTTATAAGTATGGCTGCATTAACCTTCTCTTGGTACAAAGAAATATAATAATCAAGTGTATTATTTTGTATTTTTTACTTGAGGAAGACACTGGAGTTTAAACAAGTAAAACTACTGATATTTCATTTTTGTACATTACTAATTTTGTGCATTGGTTATTTACTGCTCATTTACAAGTATAATTATTTAGATGTAATTGTATATCATCCATATTTAATTATTATCTGAATTAGAAAAAAGCTTTTCAGGCCAAGTGTGATTTCTGATGATTTGATGGACACATGCAGTTTTCTTGGCAAGAAGACAGAACTTTTTTTGCCATAGCCTATTCCCAGGGTGGTTTGTCTAACTATAGCACTGGGATTTTCTGGAGGCATCCCATCCAAGTATTAACCCAGCTTGACCCCGCTTAGCTTTTTTGAGATCAGTTGAGAACAGCCATTGCTGCTATCTGCTGAAACAGGATATAGCTACAAAATGATATCTCTTATATAGATATATAATAAAATATACATTCGCATATATAACTTTACTCTTCCTTGACAGAGGGTAAACAGGGTTGGCTGTATGATCATGATGTCATTCGCATTAAATTAAGCTAATTCAGAGCAAGGGTTCACTGCACGCATCATCTTGCTAACTCAGTGTAGATTTTAATTTTCTCCTCAAAATAGGAAGCTTTTTTCAGGAAGAGGAAACATTCACACTCAATTTGTCAAATTTGGGTTTGGCTTAGCCAAAAAATAAGAAATATCTAACTTTTCAGAAGGCAACATCTGGATCCTGTTTGAACTGATGAAAGAGTTTTTACCATTTGACTCTTGTCTTTACATACAAGAAGAGATTAGAGCTGTGCTGCAGTTCATATTTGGAAGCAAAAATGTGCTTTGGAGAGCATAAATATAGCCCTTGATCGTCATTCTTAGAAGCATCAGTGTCTTCCTAGGAACTTAAGGAGTTGCAAAGAGGGACATTTCCACTCCCACCCATTTCAAAGCACAGCCAAAGACAGATATTCATAAATGTATACCAAGGCTTAAGGAACATAGCACAGTCAGATTTATAGTTAGATCAAGACCCCAAAGGAAAATCATCCAAAATAATATTCATGAAGTAATTTTTAATGTGCAAAACGATTTACTGTTGTATAGCTTCTTAAAACAAGACCAATGAATAGATGAAGAGAATCCCTATTGTAGAAACAGAAAACTAAAACATGAGTAGGTCAGCTCAGTCTGAGTTCATCTTTCTTCCCTTCCTCCCCCTTTCTCTCTTTCTGTAGATCAACAGTGTGGTGGAGAACTTGGAGACTATACGGGGTACATTGAATCCCCCAACTATCCAGGAGATTACCCAGCCAATGTTGAATGCACTTGGAATATAAGCCCACCCCCAAAGAGACGGATCCTGATTGTAGTCCCAGAGATCTTTCTCCCAATTGAAGATGAGTGTGGTGATGTTTTAGTAATGAGAAAAAGTGGTAAGCTTTGTCCCTAGTAAAGCCAGAAAACCATCTCAGAAGACTGCCACTGAATAATTTATCTGACTCAGAAGTGATGTTTATTTATGTAAAACTTCATAGTGTTGACTTAGCTCTTATCATTTAGAAACTATATCTGCAGGGAGAACTGACCCTAAATTCAATATTTGACAAAGTTTTTGTCACATTTTCTATGTAACACTTTCAATAGTGTCTAAATGGTTGGTGTTGGATAAGGATCATGTTTTCTGAAGAATTGCACCCTGTATATAATCACTTCTGGATCTTTTTTGTTTTGTTTTCTACTGTCCAATTTATTTCTACCTCCAAACAACATTAAATGAAATTATTTAATATTACTCAGAGCATAGAGTAGTATAACCCAAACAAGACTTACAAATGATTCCTGAACTTCTGCCAATGAAAGTTAGTTTAATTAGATCAGCTGCGAAATAGTGGGATATAGTTTGAATAATGGTCTTCACTCAGTGACAGAATACAAGCTTTACATAAGGAAGGTTCAGTGTTCAGTCCCCAGAAAAACATGGCCTCAGGATAGTTAGGAAAGACTACATAGAAAGGTAGATCTTGCTAATTAATCTTAGACTAGAGCAGGGGTCTTCAAACTTGGCCCTTTTATGACTTGTGGACTTCAACTCTCAGAATTCCTCAGCCAGGCATGCTGGCTGAGGAATTCTGGGAGTTGAAGTCCACAAGTCATAAAAGAGCCAAGTTTGAAGACCCCTGGACTAGAGAGAATGCTAAATGTAGCACTTCACATATCTTGAAAATTAAATTTTATTTTTACAAAAATCTGTATGTTATTTTTTTTTTATTTTTAAGCTTCACCTACATCAATTACTACCTACGAAACCTGCCAAACCTACGAGAGGCCCATAGCATTCACCTCCCGATCACGGAAGTTGTGGATTCAGTTCAAATCAAATGAAGGCAACAGTGACAAAGGATTTCAAGTCCCCTATGTAACATACGATGGTAATATTTATGCCAGTATTGTTCTAATATATAGTAGGTGAATGGACAAATACCTCAAAATAAATTATGTTAATAAAGAAGGAGGGATATAAAATTTCCTGGTCTCTCCTTTTCCTTCAGTATTTTTAGAATCAGTAATGGTAATGATTTTCCATACAGGAATATATAATTACTATGTACAAATTATTTTACTTAAATACCCAGAAAGTACTCAGAAGGTATTTTTTTTAATAGCTAAAAGCATATTTGGGTGCCCTGCTTTTTTATTGCTTTACTGATGAAGGACAATCACACATTTTTACAAACCATTTGTTGTATGAAATGTTTAACCATGCTTAAAACTCAAAAAAGACCTATCATATTTCTACTTAGAAAGGAGATGCCTTTGTACTAACTAACTCATGTTTTTGAATTAAATACAGTCATATTTATTCATTTTATGCATTGAGAAGAAATATAAAATTTTCCTTTCCTCTTCAACATGCTCCAAAGTCGAAAGGTTTTTGGAATTCTCTCTTCATTTTTGCCTTCTCACAACACAGCATCAACAGAATTGGTTAAGCGGAATATTAATTTTATATCAATTTGCAATTAACATTTGAAGCTGATTTGCAAATCCCAATGGATGACAATCTCAGCTGGGTTAAACTTCAATAAATAAAGCACTAGCTATTATTAACAACAAATGGAAAAAGGTGGTTTTTTTTTTGTCAAACAGGTTTAATCTATAAACTTGATTTTGTACAGAATCTGTGTACAGTGGCTGGCTATCTATAGTCTATCCATCCACCATCCCTCCTTCTATTCCCTGTCATGTTTACATTCTCACTGAAAAAAACATAATATAAAGAGAAAATATACTATAATTTCTTTTGAGCATCCGTTATACAATTGGTCTAATGGTGTTTTTCATGGTCTGAAATAAGAACAGAGATATCTATATCTGCCTTTTTGGGGTGGTGGTGAGAGGGGGTTGTTGTTTTTTGTTTGTTTGTTTTTTGCTTTTGTGAGTAATGAAGGAAATTTACCTCAAGCTGGTCAAAACCTGTGTGAAACCACCAGTCAGCATTCATAGAATCAGGGTACTTTAGGCTCTGTAGAAACCAGGAAACCGTGAACTCTAGGCCTCCCTTAGGCATGAAACCTATCTGGGATAAAGAAAATGGGATAAAAATCTAAAAATAATTCAGAGAAAGAGAGAGCCCTACAGGAGACATCTGTGAGAAACATCCCAAGATTTCTTGAGACCAGAAACAAAAAGGGATTTCTACCAGTTTCTCTTCTAAGATTTTCTATCTATGTATCCTGTCGTTCCTGAGAAGTTGTCCTAAATGGACTGCACCTTGATGCCAAGATAGTGAGAGGGAGATAGACGGCATATAAATTTAATAAATAAAATAGATTTAAATAAAGAAAATAAACAAAGAGCCTATGTTCAAATCCAAGATTATTTCAAAATGTGTAGCTAATCTGCCTGGACGTTGTTGTCAGGGGGAAAAAAAATCATTGACTCGGTCCTTTTGCCATTCGCTTTTCAGAGGACTATCAGCAGTTAATAGAAGACATTGTTCGTGATGGACGTTTATATGCTTCAGAAAACCACCAAGAAATTTTAAAAGTAAGCTTTCCATATTTAGTCTTTCCTAGTGGCTTTTATTTAAGATGTTGCAGAGTGCTTCTTAAAATTGGGAGACTGAAAACCGGAACTCCATTCTAAGGGGAAGGACATCTTACCCAGTGAGGGAAGCAGGATAGGATGGCCAGACGGGAGGGCAGGAGAGCCATTGCAAAATTATGTGCTTTTGCTTCTTCTCTCTCCCACAGGACAAGAAATTGATTAAAGCCCTTTTTGATGTATTGGCACATCCTCAGAACTATTTCAAGTACACAGCACAAGAATCAAAGGAGATGTTTCCGAGATCATTTATAAAGCTATTGCGATCAAAAGTTTCCAGATTTCTACGACCATACAAGTAGCTTCTAGTGCTTTTCAGGGGGGGTTGTTTTGTTTTTTTGGTTCTTTTGCATTCCTGTCGAATATTGTATTGGGTTTGACTGTAGAAACATTTTTGCTGATTTTAAGATTTCTTGCCCATCTTTATCTTAAATTGTATATTGAAGAATAACTATAATGTTTTATAATCTCCGATATTTGATGGGATTTTTTTTTTTCACTTCAAAGAAAAGTAACTTGGAATTCCAGAGTACATCCAATTGATGATCCACATTTTGGCTACACAGCTTTATTTTCAGTTTATCATAGAGAAGCGTTTGTTTTAGAGAAGGAACCTTGTTTATCTTCCACATAAAAAGAAGAAACCTGTTCATCTTGTTGAAGAAACTACCTGCAGAGAAGAATTGTTGATAGAAAAAGTATGTAGTATAAAGAATACTTGGATTTTGAATTGCACTTGAACTTTATATGTGAAATTTGGGGAAGGGGAATCTAAACTTCATTGTTTCCTATTGGTGGTTTTATGGAGGCTTTTTTTTTTATAAACCAAAAAGAAGGTGAGGACGAAAATAGTTGTCTTAATTTTTGTTTTATGGGTTAGGCAAGAATAATCCTACAATCCATAGATTTCTTGTCCCCGATGTAAAAATTTTGAAACTGTTCTGAAAATGGAATGCAATGATGGAATTAGACACAGAATTGGTTTCTCTGCTAAACTTTATACCAAGAAGGAAGAGTCTTAAGGGGGGGAACTAGTAGCTAGTTTTCTTGCTCTTGATGGAATATCTAAATATGTACAGAATCTAACAGACAACAGAAATATCATTCGTATAATGTTTCTCACAGGAATAAACCACAGCTCAGATCCTGCTGATGCTTGGTACTAGGTGTGATGAAGTGGGGAGATTCAGGTGCAGTGCGTTTTTATCATTGTCCACATTCTGGGCTATCTTTTGGCCTCCAAGGACCAATCAATCTCTTTCTCTCTCACTCACCCACTCACCTCATCTAAAGCTTGAGAGACTGGCTGCAAAATACTAGATTTTTTTAGACCTTGGGAAAGATAAATTATTTTGTCCTTTCATGTGTGCATTCATTGTGCATTCATTGGTTGATGGCTAATAATCCTTGCTCAATTTGATCTGCTCGTCATAATTGCTTTATTATGAATCCCATTGAGTTTTGGAGGAGAAATACACTATTGTACTCTACTTCTTGGCACCAGAGCTGACTTCAATATCTGCTGTTGTTGGCATGGGAAACTCCCAAGAGTGAGCAGGGAGTTAATAAATATATCCATGAAGTTACTTTAAGAAGGTGAGCACATTCGAGAAAAAACTTTAACCTCTGTAACAGTTATTTGTTCCCAAAAACCTCTCCAGGCTTTTTGCAATGTTGATCAAATGCAACATTTTATTTCTCATCCTCTGCATGTCATCCCCCCCCCCCTTGAAGAACTTCCAACTTTATTTTCTCAAGACTCCTGGGTAGAAGGTTAAGTTGATAGTTAACATGCCCAGCTTAATAATGTAGCAAATGTGGCAGAATAGCTAAATAGCACTCTAATGCCAAGTAAAGATCAAATGCAAATACTGTCTGGAGAAAACCAGTGCTCAAGTGTGATAAAGAAAGAAACAATGGTTATTCCAATTTGAGTTACTTCAAATGACATATACTTGTTTCAAACTAAATTGCACATCTGTACATCTTTTTAATTTCATGTAAATGTAAGTGAGTTCTGAGGATAAGAATACTAATGACTGATAGAAATACATCTCTGCAAATGGTGCCCCCAAGAATGCTTTGCAAACCCCTCTTCCACCAATGGAGAAGAATGAAATTATTGAAATAGTGAAATTACTGCCTAATTCTACTTCCAATTCTACTTTCCTCTTTTTCATCTGCCTCTGGTGCTAGTTATGGATGAGTAACAATAGCTATCAGCTTTCAGGGATGTGCTTTAACAAACGCTCTTATGGCAGAATTAGAATCCTTGCTAGCTGCTTCCATCTGGTGTTCAATATCTCCAACAGGCAAGGCAGAGGATGCCAGAGCCGAAGGGAAATGTCCCTCGAATTAATGGTGCCACTTCCCAAGTAGGGAATCAGCTGCAAAAAAAAAGGTATTCTTGGAATTACATATGCAAGGACAAATGGATTTGAGACATCTGGTAAGGATGACATTCTACAGTCTCAAGAAAATCTAGGGCCAAGTCCCTGCATTCTACATTTCAAATAACAGCAAGAAGCAGCTGAGAATAAAGGAAGCAGTGTAATTTACTGAACATACCTGTACAAGATAGTTTCTCTGGTGTGTTTTCCATTCTATTTACAGTGCAAAGAAAAATGCAACTTGGTGTGCCATCCTGAATCTCAGACAAGCACGTGAGATCCAGAACCTTCAGAATAGAAGTTCATTAAAAGTGGAAAAAATATATATAATACTAGATGATTTTCTGCCCTTTATGGATCTATCAGAGCATGTTCTGACATCCCAATCAGGCCTCCCATCATAGGTTTCTCCGATTTACATCTGAAAGGACCAGTTCCAATCCAATTCCCCTTTGGACTGAACATCCAGAGTTACCAAAGTAATGGTAGGACTTATGGGTTTCTCAGGATGTCCGCTCTCTGAAGAAATTGATATTTGGACAAGCCAAAGTGTTCTCTAGGGAGAGATCATTGAAGAACTTCAAGGAAGCATTTAAATATTTCCAGGATGGTTTTGTGGGAACGTTACCAAGAGCTCTCATACATTTGAAGTGGGATCTTGCACTTGGGAATCACCATCAACACAATGGAAAGGAAACTCTTTCACTTCCAAAAACTGTAGATGAGATTACTGACCCTAATGAGTAATAAAATTACAAGGAATTATGGTTGTGGTTCATGACTTAATACCGTTTCCACTCCAAGACCACATTACAGCAGATTCCACTTATTAATGGTGCTGAATAGTGCTCATCAAGGTAGATCATTTATTGCAGGGGTCTTCAAACTTGGCCCTTTTATGACTTGTGGACTTCAACTCCCAGAATTCCTCAGCCAGCGTGCCTGGCTGAGGAATTCTGGGAGTTGAAGTTCACAAGTCATAAAAGGGCCAAGTTTGAAGACGCCTGTTTGATTGCATTGATGGCTAATTCCAGCTAATTTGGCAGGGAGAATGCCACTGAGAGAATAATAAGGGATCAGGTGACCAGTGATCCAGGAGTCATGGTTCCATAACCAGTTGACGCTACTTATACAATGTACAACTGACTTTCACACCAGATAACTGAACAGTATTCAGTGTGAATGGATAATATTTTGATTAAAATCTATGTAAAATCAGGATAGAATCAAATCCAAGGACCTTCAGAGAAAAGTCTTCCAATTACTGACACGATTGGAGACATGCCTAGTCGCCAGATTGCACGATGGAATCATTGACCACAACAGCAAACTGACTGAATTGTAAGCATTTCTCTCAGAAAGAATATATCTGGACATTTTTTCATGAAACCTCAGCAAAATAGGGATCCTCTTGATTAATCTGTTCATTTTAATAGATACACTAAAGCACAAGGCCCGGGGGCCAGATGCGGCCCGCGATGTGGTTTCATGTGGCCCATGAAGCCATCCTGGAAACAGTGAGGGAATGGCCCCTGCTGCCTTGGCCCTGGCCCCGGCCACCCAGGAGCCAATGTACAATTTTGTGGTGGCCATCTATGCTGAAAGGCATTCAGTCTTAGCTCCACAAGGCCGTCTGGAAACAGCAAGGGACCGGCCCCTGCCGCATTGGCCCCGCGCTGGGGAGGTGTCACCCTTTGTGAGGAATGAAGAAATGCACCATCGCCTGGAAGTGGCCAGCAAATGGCCCTCGCCTACTTCACATATCCGGCTTGATGGGCTCTGGGGGAGGGGTTTCAGCAGGCTCTTCCAGTGTACCATGCCTTGACGCTTGCCCTGGTCTCATTCCCTTCTGCCAGAGACCCTCAGATCTGTCCCACTCCTGCCCAGGCCCCCACAGGCACCCTTGACGCAAACGATGTAGAGCTGACCATGCCCACCCAGTAGGCCACACCCACTTCAGCCACGCCCACCCAGTAGGCTGCACCCACCCTGGCCACACCTACCCGGCCCCCCGAGGACAACCATAGTGCTGATGCGGCCCTCAATGAAATTGAGTTTGACACCCCTGCACTAAAGCATTTCCTCTTTTGATTTCAAGACAATCTTTCAGGGGAATCAATGCTCTAGTGACATCAGGGCCAGAAGAATTGCACTACTATACTTTTCCATCAACACCAGTGCTGTCCAAAATAGTGAGAAAAGAAAATGTCAGCCTTTTAAGGTAGACGAAGTCAGCTTTGGCAGTAAAATAAGCAGATTGTCAGTGAAGGCAAAAAACAAGTCCTTACTGTGCAGTAGCCATGTTAAGAGAAATGTTTGGAAATATCCTTCTGCCATTGTTTAAAGGACAGATCTTTGATCAGAATCAGTGAAGTTAAAACAAAAAAACATTCTGGGTAAAACAGTCATTTTATTAACAAAAATTCTTCCCATCAGTGACAAAGCTAGTTTTCCCCATCTGCAAATCCAGTTTTATCTCATTCCACATTTTAATAATAGTTATTTTTATACAACATAGAATTTTTAATAGAGTCACCACCCCAAGGTATTTGACCTTTTTTACAACCTTGAATTCAGTTTTGTTTTCCAGTTTTCTTTGATCTTCCCTGTCTTTACCTTTCTGAACCTCACATGGTTTCATCAATTCTCCATTGACCATAATCTCAGCTTTCTATAGTATATAAGTAGATTTCAATCTTTGTATAAAATTCAGTCTGAAGTCCATAATCTCAACAATTTAAACATAAAATCCCAAGTCAGATTATCAAAAGCCTTCTTTGCATCTAAAAGTATTTATAGCTTATTTGTCATTGCATTGTTGTAAATATTCAGTTATATCCTAGACAATTCTCACACTGTCCTTTAGTTGTCTTTTAGGTAATAAATCACATTGATCTTCATGGACATAGTCTTGTAAAACTTTTTTAGTTTTTCAGCTAGGATGGATGTAAAAAGTTTGTAGTCATTAAGAAGAGAGGTTGGCTTATAATATATGGTAAGAATTAAGTCCTGTCTTTCCTTGATCATCAGAGCAATGTAGGCTTCTTTCCATGAATCAGGCATAGACTGCCCTTGTAAAATAGAATTCATTAAATATTTCATTGAAAATAATAATTGATCTTCAAAGATGTTATGAAATACACTGAATAAATCATCTGGTCCCGGTGCTTTACCTATCTTAGATTTTTAAATTGCTTCTGTTATTTCAAAGGTTGTTATTGGACTGTTCATAATTTTATTTTGTTCTTCAATAATTTGGGTAAATTTCGATTTTGTACATAGTCATCCATTTCTTCCAATGAAACCTCTTGTCTCTCCTATAAATTAAATCCCAAAACAGTCTTTGGATATTTTTATTATCCATGTGAGTCTTATTTCCTTCGTGAATTTTAGTTATTTTCTTTTCAGTCTGTTAATTTGTACAGCCATCTCCCTGGTTTATTTGCGTGTTCAAAAATTTTCTGCTTTGTATATTTTAATTTCTTTTTCATGTCTGAAACTGTCAACATTTGTTGTTGCAATAATTTTAATTGATTAAATATGTTTTGGTCTTCCAATGATTTTTGCAATTCTTTTTTCCTTCACTTTAATCTCATCTAAAAAATGTTGGATTTGTTCAGCTGATTTCTTCTTAATCCATGTATCATATTATTTAAAATAACCTCTTATCACAGTTTTATAGGCATCCCAAACTGTTGTCAAATTGGATCCCTTACCCATATTAAAATAGTCTTGAAATATTTTCCTACATTCTTTGTGATTCTTACATTGTTGTGATCTTTGCAAGATGGGTTCATTTAACCTCCACTTAAAAGATTGCAATCTGAATTTAAAATGTACCGTCACTGGATCTGAATTTTTTTTGGGGGGAAGAATGTCCATTTTAATTATCTTATGAGCCAAATTTTTGGTAGCCCATATCATGTCAAAGATTTGTCTTTCTGGGAAAAAAAGGTAGAGTCTTTTGTGAGTTCAATTTTGGATCTCCATACATTAAGTAGACCTAGAACATCTGTCAACTCAAAAAATATTTGGGGTGGTTTTCTTTGCATTACTTTTATCCCTTTACCAGCAAATCTGTCCAATTATGAGATTGTTACCTCATTCCAATTTCCAGGAATGCACCAATGTTGTAAGAAAAGGAAAGCAACTGTTTTGATTAAATGTTCAAAAAAATTAGCCTTTTATTGATATGGGTTATATAAACAAATAACAATGAATTTTATTCCTTGTAGTTCAGTTTGAACAACTACATATCTGCCTTGGTCATCAGCTAGTAATAGGTGTAGTTGAAATTGAGGAATTATATATAAAACTACAATATTAATCTTCTTTTAGTGATTGGCAGAAATATAGTCCAAACCCAATGTTTTGTTATCTAAATGCTTTTTGTCCATCCCTTTTCTTGCAAAGATATTATATCTTGATCCAGTTTTTTTCCAAATAATGAAAAGGGTTTTTTTTGTGAGGAATTGGCCCCCTTTACATTAAACGTTACAGTCCATCCTGTTTATAACAACAAACTTTCCAATGCTCCAACTATGTTCCCATCTCCATGGCCTGTTCTCTTATCTGTATCCGACTTCTTTTGGCATTGTCCATCTTAGGTCTGGGTTCTTTCAGGAATTGGTCTTCATAACTTGGATCTTTTGAAAAATGTTATAGTTCACTTCCATATCTTTCCACAAGATATGCTTTGTGCTTTAGAATTTAATCTAACGTGTTGGTTTTGAAACTCCTTCTAGTCTATCCCACTGAAAGAGAGTGTTATTTCTGTTGTAAGAGATCTGCCAAGATTTTGTAAGAATTGTAATTGTAATTTCTTTGAAGAATGAAACCTCATTCCCTACAATTGTGAGTCTCTGTTCATAATATTTCTGCAGTACTTGTTCTTTAATAGATTTTCTTACAAATTGAATCAAAACATCTCTTGGCAGTTGCCTTCTAGTTGCACATGTTGAATTTACTCTATAAATTTTATCAATTTCTCTAGGAAAACCCAAATTATCATCTTTCATCCATTTTGTAATCAATGTTATAATTATTTATTTGATGTTAATACTTTTTTTCACACTTTCTGGCAAGCCCCTAATTCTCAAATAAAACTTTTTCTTTCAAAGCCATTAATAATAAATTGATTGGTCCTATTTGCATATCTGACTTTTCTGCTCTTATATGAATATTTTTAACATCCTTTTTCAGTTGGTTTAACTCTGTTGCAAATTTTTCCAACTTTGATCCAATTTTTCATTTAGCCATTGGATCAAATTTATCAATTTATTAGTCAATTCTTGACATATTAATACAATCATCTCCTTTTTTTGCTGGTTGTAAATTCAGGAGCATTTGTTGTAAAAAGTCAAAGATTAAAGCCCTCTGATTTTCTTTTTGCCTTCTTTTTTTCTTTGGGGACATTTTACTTAATATTTATATTTTAATTTTATTTTTTATTTATTAAATGTATTGACCACCCATCTCACCACTGGGTAATTCTTAAATTGTACTTAGTATATAATACTAATAATACTCATTTCAAATTCTTTGATTCCCAATAGGCTTCAGCAGTGCTTTTTTTGTAAAAAAAAAAAAAAGGTGCCGGAACTCACACACGTCATACAACCCGCCTTGCCTATCCTACAAGGTTCCATCCAAAAAAGGTGCCGGAACTCCGTTCTGGGCGTTCTATGAGAAAAAAAGCCCTGGGCTTCTCATTGCAGTTATTTAATACACAAGATAAACAGTCACTGGGCAATGCTCAAGGCAGAAGTATTTCAGAGTGTTTCCAAATAATGCAATTTCTTCTTACATTATATAAGCTCCTTTTTACAACTCTCTAATCCCTTAATTTGGGGTAGAGTCAGGGCAACTGGATAGAGCTGAGTGTTTACTAGCTGGGATGTCCTTCCTGACACCTACATGGAGTTATATATATGTTTTCTGAGGTTTTCACGGGTGTTTGTATGTAGGTCTTTGGTAATTCGGGTTTTCTCCCGCGTAAAACTGGAAGTGTCTTGGCGACGTTTCGATGAAGTCTCATTCGTCATCTTCAGGCTGGTGTCTCTTCGGCCTCATGCTTCTAGGAGCACGAGGCCGAAGAGACACCAGCCTGAAGATGACGAATATATATATAATACTAGAATTCTTCAAAATTAATGAACAAGAGGCAAGAATATATATATATATATATATAATACTAGAATTCTTTGAAATTAATACATTATATACATTTTCACTGAGTAACTAAAATAATTGAAGTCCCTATCACACTAAGGTGAAAGGCTGAAGTTTTGCCCAGCCGCTTCTTGCAGTCAATCAAAGTTTCCTCTTACCTTTTAAGCAATAAAAGTTCTTAATTGTAATCCATCAAGAGGGTGTCAGTCTTAACAACACCCAGCCAGGCAATTAACTTGTAATCCACTTTCAAGGATGAAAAACAAAAAGAAAAATTGTAAAGTGGAAGTTAAAAGCAGAAATTGGCACCACTAAAATGCAGACAGCAATCGGACACCCTTTTCTGGAAGGACACAAGTCCAACATTTCTGTTGTTAAGCAAGGCAGTTGTTAAGCGAGTTTTGCCCCATTTTACAACCTTTTTGCCATAGTTGTTAAATTAATAACAGTTACCTTATTCATGCAGTCATTAAATGAATCTGGCTTCTCCCCCCCCCCCATTGACTTTGCTTATTGGAAGCCATCTGGGAAGGTTACAAATGGTGATCACATGATCCTGGGACAGTGTGTACTGTCCCACTTATGCACACACACACCACAGGTCTTTATTAAGGTTTCCAAGCCTGAATTGGTATTCCCCAGCCATTCCCTGGGCTAGTACCAAATGATCCCAGTGAGTTCCACAGGCTACTCAAAGGAAGCCAACATTAGTCCTCAAGGCAAAGGCAAGTCCAGTCCACCAGGCAAAGGCAAGTTCCTAAGGTAGAGGCAAGTTCTAAGACAAAGGCAAATCCACAGGCAAAGGCAACAGCTGAAGAGACATGATCCGAAGTTCAAGGCAAGAACACACAGCAAGGAAACAAATATGTTGTTCCCAGCATTGTCTCCATTTGTCTGCTGTGCTAAATAGCCAGCTTCTGGTGCAGCCCATCAAGAGGTGCGAGGCTGCCTCCTCATGAGTGATCTGGCTGACCTTCACTCCTCCTGCCTTTTCTGTGCCCTATGTGTTCTTGGATCAGGTGCAGAAGGCAGTTCCTCTTTCTCATCATTGATCAGCTGCAGCCGCATGCTTTCCCCACCTGAAGCTTCAGGGCTGTCCTGCTGCAGCTGTGCTTTAGCCAAGTCCCTCTCAGCTGGCTGCTTGGAGCCATTGACCAACTCACCTCCTGTCGTGTCTGGAACTGGTCCATCCTCCAAGCTGACATCTGGAGAGGTATCTGGGGAAGTGCCCGGGGAAGTCATCACACAGTGCAACTGTCATAAATACATGACAGTTGCCAAGTGCCCAAATTTTGATCATGTTGCCATGAAGATGCTGCAGCAGTCATAAGTTTCAAATATGGTCAAAAGTCAAGTTTTTCCAGTGCCGTTGTAACTTCAAACAGTCACTAAATGGATAGTTGTAAGTTGAGAACTACTTGTATATGAATTTTTTTTTGTAGATTATGTCTTTTCCCAGAAACCAGGACTTTTTTGTTTCTATTTAAGTGCACAAAGTAGAGGTTGAATTTGAATTCTAAATAAGCTTGCTGAGAAATACTAGTGACCACCTTAACTCTGAAAACATTCTTGTTAAACTCCCTTATTTTGGCAGCTGTGTTAAACTTTAGAGACATTACCAGTGTCCGTTTGTAAACTTACTATGGCTTTGGTTATTTGCAGAAAAAAAAACCTTGGAAACACATTACAATAGAGATTCATGCCTTTATTATTTCACACTGGACTACTGGTATGTATCATTAGATGTTGTAGCCCTGAACACCATTCAGAAGCAAAAAAATGTAGCAGCCTGATTGCTGGCACTCATCACCATGAGTATGTAACATCAATGCTTTGAGCCCTGTACTGGTTTCCAATCACTCTGGTTACAATTCAAAATGCTGATTTTAACCTATAAAGCTCTACAATGGCTTTGTGCTTTCTTTCTCCCGGTGAATTCCACCTATCATAATCATTGTTTTGATCCCTGCTGTGCCATGTGAAGGGGCTGAGTCATTGCATTTGAATGTAGAATAGCTTCCCAATTTGACATCAAGCTGGCCTCCTCATTGTTGATCTTTCTGCAACAGAATAATGAATTCTTCTGGAGGTCCTAGGAATCAGGACTCGGATGGCAAAATTTAAATATATATATATATATATTCAAAGATATAAGGTTTCATGAACAGAAGCTTACTTCATTAGATACATGGCATGGCTAGAATGCCTCTCATGAAGGGTTTGCTGTTTAATAAAATTTGCTAGTTGGAAAATCTATTAGACTCCAGATTTTTTTTTTTGCCACTAATATGGCTTTCCTATAATCAAAGATCATGATGAATAAAATGGCACCCACATATGGTGGATTACTCTTATGTATTCTGCTCTTGTTTATGTACAAGGTTAATTCCAAATTCTTCCAAATACAAAAGACTGACCTGTTACATGCACTGCCAAGCTCACCACACTCAAATCACTTCCCACCAAACACTGAGGCACAGAAACGGAATAATGGAAGGGACCTTGGAGGTAATCTAGTCCTTCAGAGAGCCAGTTAATTGAAAGTAACAGCAAAACTTTAGTAGTTACCACATATATATTTTCTGTTTCTCACACGTGTGTGCACACATACACACTCCTCCGCACTTACCCACATCCTTCTCAACTACGCTGGTAGGCTGGATCCAGATGGCTCAGAGTAGGCAGGTTTCAGGATCCCTGTTATACCCCAAAGTCCTTGCTTCGTTGATTCTCAAGTCTGGTAGATGTTGATGGGACTTGGGGAGGGGTTTCCCATGTGCTCAGGCCCAATTTCTTTTGTCTGTTTCAGGTGAAACATTTTTCCTTTGTCTCCTTAACTCAGGGGTAGGTAACCTTGGCTCTTTTATGACTCGTGGACTTCAACTCCCAGAATTCCTGAGCCAGCATGGCTCAGCTTGGAAACCTCTCCCTGTCCCCTCAGCATGGGTGGCTCAGGAATTCTGGGAGTTGAAGTCCACGAGTCATAAAAAAGCCAAGGTTGCCTACCCTGCCTTAACTACTTGGCTCCTTCTTTTATTACTTCTCCTCAGGGATCTTTTCCTGGCTTTTGACCATCCTGCTTATGTGCCTGCTTCATCCTTAGGTATGGCAGCTTCAGCCTAGTCCAGGGGTCTGCAACCTTGACAACTTTTAAGATGTGTGGAAGTCCACAAATCTTAAAAGTTGTCAAGGTTGCAGACCCCTGGACTAGTCTCACAGAGCTCCCCAGTTTCTGTTCAGACACCCTGCAAAGAACTAACCTGGCACAAGGTCCATAAGATGAATTCTGTTGGCTCCATTTGCAGTAACAGAGTAATGGTTCAACTAATTATTTTATTTATTTATTTATATTTATTTATTTATTCAATCTTTATTCCGCCCATCTCCTCTACAAGGTGACTCTGGGCAGCCTACGAGCTATAAAACAAGTAAAAATAGCTAAAAGATTAAAATAACACGCCGTAGTAAGAACTATACTAAAACCAAACTAAAGAGAGCTAAGAGCCAGAATTATGACGCACCTTTCTGAACACCAAAACAATAGACCTTCATAGTCCCAAACTATATGAAGGATTGCTCTCCGGTGATACTTTTAAAGAGACCCAGATTCTACTGGGTAGAGGAGGTCAGGGATAACGTGTGAGGAATTTTCTAGATATCTGGAAGATAAAGCTACTCAGATTTAATAAAGGGGAATATTTGTAGCTCAGGGTTGACGTGAGGGGGTCCTTGGTGCCCTCTGAGCTTGCTTGTTTTCTTGAGTAGCACTGATGATGTTACCTAGTTTGGGTAATGAAACATCTGCAAGAAAACAAGCAAGCTCCGAGAGCACCAAGGACCCCTTATTCAGATTTATTTGGAGCTTGATGGTAACTGGGCAGGTCCAAGGAGGATGGTTGAGGGTCTATCCTATGAGGTTATCTAGGATAAGAACAGAGGAAATGGATAGGGTCCTCCACAGCATCAGCCAGCCACTTATAGTCTTGGATCTCTTTGCTTAATAATAATAATAATAATAATAATAATAATAATAATAATAATAATAATAATAATAATAATAATAATAATATAACAACAACAACAACAAAACAACAACAATAATAATAAAGTTGGAAGGGACCTTGGAGGTCATCTAGTCCAACCCCCTGCTGAGGCAGAAAACCCTATACCATTTCGGACAAATGGCTGTCCAATCTCTTCTTAAAAACTTCCAGTGTTGGAGCATTCACCGCTTCTGGAGGCAGGTTGTTCCACTGGTTAATTGTTCTAACTGTCAGGAACTTTCTCCTTAGTTCTAGGTTGCGTCTCTCCTTGATTAGTTTCCATCCGTTGCTTCTTGTCCTGCCCTCAGGCGCCTTGGAGAATAGCTTGACTCCCTCTTCTTTGTGGCAGCCCCTGAGATATTGGAACACTGCTATCATGTCACCCCTAGTCCTTCTTTTCATTAAACTAGACATACCCAATTCCAGCAGCCGTTCCTTATATGTTTTAGCCTCCAGTCCCCTAATCATCTTTGTTGCTCTTCTCTGTACTCTTTCTAGAGTCTCAGCATCTTTTTTACATCGTGGTGACCAAAACTGGATGCAGTATTCCAAGTGTGGCCTTACCAAGGCATTGTAAAGTGGTATTAACACTTCACGTGATCTTGATTCTATCCCTCTGTTAATGCAGCCAACACTTCTTGGTTGATGATAGGGAATTAGTTTGGGAGGTGATGAATCATTCTTAAGAGAGGCAGTTGTTTCTGGATAGGGAAGAACAGATTAAGATTTTACTCCAGCAGACCCCAAAAGTGCTTTTTCAGAAGGCAACTGGACTTTCTTGTTTTTCTTTAAAGACATTTTGCTTCTTATCCAAGAAGCTTCTTCAGCTCTGACTAGATGTTGGGGAATGGAAAGATTTATATTCCTTGCAGACAGCTGGTCATTTGCATCCTTTTAGAGAGTCGTTGAGGCACTTGGAGGTTTATCTGTGTCCTCAGGGTCACCTGAGTTGTGCAAATAGTTCCTGTAGTCTGCAATTTTTTCTGGAAATCTGTTCATACTCCCAGACCATTTGAAGGATGTTCATCCCAAAGTGCATGGCTAAAAGTCTATAAGAACAATAAGAGAGGTATACAAAACTAGAATGTTACAAGAAAGAGTATCAGTATTTAGAAATATTGATACTCTTTCTTGTATGCACCAATCTCCCCCCCTTCCCGTATGCACCAATCAGGAAACTAGAAAGATGAAGGGTCTATTCCTGAAATTACCTCTGAAATTATCACCTAGTTTTCCACCTGAGTGACGTGATCGAAGGCGCCCCATCTCCATTTGATTTCCGTCACTCTTCTCTTGGACTTTTGGGGAGGGTTTCCCCCCCCCCCCACCTGGAAGGAAGTTGAATGAAAGCCAGACGTGTTCTGGAAAACACAGATTTATCATAACTGGTTTGCCGAACTCAACAAAAAAATAGGTATCGTTTCAACCGTACTGGTGCAAAGTGGCTGAATCCTACCACTGGTTAGGAGGACCACACTTGGAATACTGCATCCAGTTTTGGTCACCAGACTACAAAAAAGATGTTGAGACTTTGGAAAAAGTGCAGAGAAGAGCAACTAAGATGATTAAAGGCCTGGAGACTAAAACATACGAAGAACGGTTGCACGAGTCTAAAAAGAAAAACTAGGGGTGATATGGATAGCAGTATTCCAGTATTTGAGGTCTACCACAAAGAAGAGGGGGACAACTTATTTTCCAAAGCACCAGAAGGCAAGACAAGAAACAATGGATGGAAATTAATCAAGGAGAGAAGCCACCTGGAATTAAGGAGAAACTTCCTAACAGAACAATTAACCAGTGGAACAGTTTGCCTTCAGAAGCTGTGGGTGCTTCATCACTGGAGGTTTTTAAGAAGGGACTGGACAGCCACTGGTCTGAAATGGTATAGCGTCTCCTGCTTGAGCAGGAAGCTGGACTAGAAGACCTCCAAGGTCCCTTCCAGCTCTATTCTATGATTCTAAGACCCTTTGATTGGACAACATATGCCTGTCCTTGTAGTGCAGTCAGAAGCTACAGTTGTTCCAGTATGCAGAAGCTTCCATAAGTTGGCTTCCGAGTGCTATTCAAGGTGCTGATTTACACAGTCATGCTTCACAGACTGCATATCTATAAGATCACTTTCTTCCAGTTACATCTGCCCACCAGATCAAATCCAGTTGGATGAGTCTCTACATGTCCCCTTGCTTAGAGATTGCTATCTTCAGGTGTCATAGAAGCATACTTTTTCAGCTGCAGTCCTATTTTTGGAATATTATCCCGAGATATCTGACTGCCTCCTCCCTCATAATCTTCAGAAAACTGGTGAAACCCTAGTTGTTTCATCAAAGTCACGGGGGCTACACTACTATGATGTGGATTAGCTTTTATTGTTTTGATCATGACTCACCATTTTATATGAATTTTCAATGTGCTGATGCTCTTTTAAATTTGATTTCTAGCGGTTGTTTTTAATCACATTTATTGTGAAGTTGTAGACTGTTCAAAGCCAGCTAATTGGAGCAACCTTTTAGACCTGGAGGTAAATAAATAAACTAAACCTTTCAGCAGCTGAAGGTTTTAAAATGCCAAGAAAGAAGGTACAAGAAGAGATACTGTAAATATCAAGCAATGGACATTTTTTTTTATTTTTGAATGATTCAGTTTCACCATAATCTGCTCATTAGAAACTAATTGATAAGGCTTAAATAACAATATTTTAGAAAATCCTCAGTCTTTTTCTGATGGTCTCTGGATGACTGTATAATTCTCAATACAGGTAGTCCTTGAGTTAGGACCACAATTGAGCCCAAAATTTATGTTGCTAAGTGAAACATTTATTAAGTGAATTTGCTTCATTTTTACAACTTTTCTTGCCTTAGTTGTTAAGTGAATCATTGCATTTGTTAAGTTAGTAACATGGTTGTTAAGTGAATCTGGATTCCCAAATGACTATGCTTGTCAGAAGGTTGCAAAAGGTAATCACATGACCCCGGGACACTGCAACCATCATAAATATGAATCAGTTGCCCACCATCTGAATTTTGATCATCTGACCATGGGGATGCTGCAACGGTTGTAAGTGTGAAAAACGGTCAAAAGTCAAGTTTTTTCTGTGCCTTTGTAACTTTGAATGGTCACTAAATGAACTGTTGTAAGTTGAGGACTACCTGTAATTACACATGCCAGGCATAGGTTTACCTTTTATCTAATTATTATTGTGTATCTTTTCACTTCAGTCTGTGGCTTCACATTTTGAAGTACTGTACATATAGATACAATAAAATAGGAACTATAAAGAACAAATTGAACGCACGATATTCTAAACCCTAGTTTTTCTGGTGTAGCTCAGAAGTTCAACCTCTGTGGACAAGAAGGCACATAGAATATGTAGAGCTTGTTTATGGCTGCACTCACCAAAGAACTACTGAGGGGAGAATCGCAAAATGGTGCACATGTTCAATTGCAAACCGAAAGACAAAAGGGCAAAGATGACCTACTACACCTTATCTATTCTTCACAATGCTTCTGCCTACCAGCTGACCAATTTTCCTTTACTATTGGTATAATTTTTGTCCAGATCTTCTAAAAGATTCAAATACTCTACTAGGCTTTGAACCTTGTAGAACCTTGTACCCATGGACCCTTACACTTTAGATAACCACATGGTATATACAGTCCATCTTCCCTTCAGCTTATGAGAGGGGCATGTGTGTGGCGTTTTGACATGGCCCTATGGACCACCTGGATAGATGATTCTTATTGATGCCTGGACCTCTAAGAGTCAACCTAGTGCACAGGTAAAGGGGTTAGGTCAGGGGTGTCAAACTGCCGGCCTCTGGGCCGGCTGCGTCATGCCGAAACCGCGGCCACCCCGGCTCCGGCAATGGGGGAAAAGTCGCGATATGTCGCGACACGTCACATGACGTGGCGAGTTTGACACCCCTGGGTTAGGTTGTCCCTGGAGAGACTTAGCCAACTGAAAGTGGGCCAATCTCCCTCTCCCAGCCCAACCTTCCTCATGGGATTGTTATTGTGGGGAAAAGAGAAGAGAGCACTATACATGTCACCCTGAGCTCCTGAAGGAAAGATGAGATATAAATCTAACAAACAAGTAAATAAGTACTCCCATGATGATAGTGTTCCTATCTAATCAGTTGAACACTACATTTGATTTGATTGAGTTAATCATACCTATTCCTAACCACAGTTCTTATGGTCCACAATAAATCATGACTGACCAGAATCTAAACCTGCTGGACTTCTTTTTAGAGGTCAGAAAGAGGATGCAGAAATGGAAATGTTTTATATGATAATTTAATGTACCAACACTTCCTTTTTAATTTAAAACCCAGTAAAAATGTTATATACAATCGAACATATACATTTTCAGTCATTCTGTAATTTTCATATTTGAATTCAATCTTCTCTCTCTTACTAAAAATTCTTCAGGAAAATCTACATGTGCACTGATGAGTCTGTTTTTGATGTGCTTCTGCCTACTTTTCAAGCACATTGCTGTTTCCCCCCTCATCTCTAATTTTGTTAAGAGACAAACATAGTTGATTCAGACAATGCAAAATAAAATAATTTAACCAGGGCATATGCAAGGGAATATTTTAAAAAAGGCAGTATGGTACAATTGAAGCCCCATGAGCTTTTACATGCATTGCATTTGTGATCCACACAAAAAGGCATGGAACTTTTATCACACTCGCAGCCAGCATCATGCCTTTTTTTTTTTTTTATCATTCACACTCCTGTTGACGTTTCTGATTTAATTATACCATCATACCTCCTTTTGGGACTTCCGCCTCTTGCATTAAAAACAGTGAATTTGTTGGATGCTTTGTTTTGATTGGTTGGTAGACTGGTTTGTGTTGTGCTTCATAACCCCTTGCTTTGTGAGTCAGTCACTAGTTTTATATTGATTAGAACAGCATTCCACCAGTTTGTCCTTCAGGTGTGTTGACCTAAAACTCCCCTAATTTTGTTGCTTGGGAATGATGGGAATTGTGGGCCCATGATTCCAGAGTTTCCAGATTAGAGAACTCTAGCCTAAAGTGTAATTGAATATGTTTGGATTGCAAGAAACACAACTGGATATGTTAATTAAGATGCCATTATCCATTGCAGCATGCTTAATGAAACATCCCTATTTTTAAAAATGGTGTTAACTTCCCTGCCTTCTTCAGGTTTGCCAATAGTTTTCTATGTATTGTCCTTTACATGCTCAATACATTTTAAGGGTGAGTATACTGTAGAACAGGGGTCCCCAATCCCTGGTCTGTGGACCAGTACCAGGCTGCAGCATGCCAGCAACCGGTCCACACAAACAAGTAAAGCCCCATCCGCGGGATGCAGGCAGCACACAAAACCACGCTCCCTCCGGTCCGCGGAAAAACCTCTCTCCAAGAACTGGTCCCTGGTGCCCAAAAGGTTGGGGATCTCTGTTGTAGAAATATTCATACCTTAAATATTACTCTCTTGAATATTGATTGGGGAATGGGGAAAAGCTAGATTGCTACTAAAGTCTGAGCGTGCAATTTGCTTCCTCTTCCTGACACATGAAGGGGTAGAAAAGGTTTTTAATAATTCACATTTAATACATATACCTCTAAAAAAGATTTAAGTCCTCCCCCTATCAAAATAATCTGATGGCAGCCACTCCAGTGCACAGAGAGATGCTAAGCTACATCCTAGATCCAGGATCAAATGCAGGACTGTAGATCGGTTTGTTTAAACATGGACCAACTCTAATCACATACAAAGTGTGCTGTTGGAATAATTTTACTTTAAATAATCTCTTATTTAAAGCTTTTACTGGCATATTTAAAGAAAATGGAAGTGGTCACAGCTGCCTTACACACTGTGCTTTTCTCCTCAGTGGAGCGTCTTTGATTCTGAATCTCTGATATAAAAGTGCTTTAAGAAAGTCAACTCTGGGTTCAGGAAGGCTTCACTAGGAGAAGTTGCCATGAATTAGCCACAGAAAGAAGAAATCCAATTTCACAGGTAGACACACAAAAATTATAAGGAGCAAGGTAAATAATATGATTTGTAAGAAAGGTATTGCACTTGTTTTATTAAAATTAAGCTGAATAAACTTGCTGATTCAGTTCTTAAATCTACATGCTGAAAAAGTGTCAAACTTTAATCCTTATACCCAATATTATGATCATTGTTTGTAAATAGATAATTATGATTTACCTTCTGATGGAGAGACTTCGTTCATCTAAAAAATTGTGGAAGAAAAAGCAACCCCGCAGCACAAACCTGCAGCAAGAAATTGTAGGAACAAGATTGAAATAAGTCCTGTTTATATACATCTCTTCCTAAGACATGGTTATGAATATTCAGACACCTGAATTGGGCAATGAGGAATCTGCTTTGGCTTCATTTAACTTCTAAAGTTAATGCTCTTTATATATGACTTGTAAAAAATCAATCTAATTATACATTTTTTCCTTTGTATGAATTTATGTAAATTCTTTGGGATTCAATTTAGTAATTACAAAAAAGCCAACCCTTTTAATCTTTCTGCACAAGCAATATTCCTAGCCTGGTGGAAATATGAACACATTTGCAAAGTAACTGAGAATTCCCCCTGCCTTTTATGGAAATCAACCTGGATGAGGTGACAAAACTATTAGTTCCAAATCATCTAAAATGAAAGCATGTTCATACCACTTAGGGACATTTTCACATTAAGCAAATGAAAAAAAATACAGGTGTTAAAAACTGATTGCAGGCTAATGTGACTTGATGTCCTCGAACAGTACAGAACATCTGTCTGCCCTAAACAGCTTTTCCACAACAGGGCAGAGAGTGAACAAGCTATTGTAGGCAGTTTGGCACCATCCCTCTTCATTGTTGGCTGAGAAGGCTGTTAACTGAACATTGCTAACCAGCCATTCACTCTATTGTCTGAAGACATTTAGGATAGAATGGAGTGGATGAAATCTGGGGTTCAAAATAACTCCCCCCAAAATGGCAGCCACAACTATTTTTGTAGCTATGCCTGTCATCTTCACTTTTATGATCCTCCACACTATGGATACCTCTGGAGGAAATCAAGAAACAAGAAGAATGGAGAAGTTTGCATACAGTCTTTTAGAAATATTCAGTACCAACTCTGTATAGTGACTGCCGAATCAGAAATGTCTAATCCTGTTTTCCAATCACTGTTTTTGCCAGATCAGCAACATATCATCTGAACAGGGAGCATCTGGGATACATCCATTATTTGCTCAAAATATTTACTGTGATGCCTCAAACTGGATAAACTCAATAATTCTAGATTTCTGGGTTTTTTTTCTAAAGTGGATATGAATAAAAATCAAAACAAAAATGTTTATAGATTTTAAGCTTTATTTCCAATGTAAATTATGTACAAATTACCACTTTCCATGAAAAATATACTATAGCATTAGCAAATAGCATTTTTTTTTAAAAAAATCATCTTGAGTTTTACCAAGATATTAACAATATATCCAAATCAATTGTTAGATAGATTATTGCAAATGTATATTCCTAACCCTATATCCCTCCACAGTGCTGTGTATCAGTAGTTTTGTTTTCGGTAGCAAAGCTCAAAAGGAGGCATGTAATTTTTGTTGAAACACTTTCACAATAAATCCAAAAGATCGTAAGATTTCATCCAACTTTGCATGTGGCATGGATGGTAACATTTTAATATAACATTTGCAGGACTTCTTCTTCCTGAGGGTATTTGTCCATTGCTGCCAGTTAGACTGCCTTAAACGTATCATCTCATGGGACCTAAGAAGTGGGCCTTCTCCATGGCAATGTAATTAGCTCTGATAGACACCTAGGTAGACAGGCTGGTTGGAGGTCATCTAGTCCCCTGCTCAGGCAGGAAACCCTATACCATTTCAGACATCTCTTCTTAAAAACTTCCAGTGTTGCAGCATTCACCGCTTCTGGAGGCAGGTTGTTCCACTGATTAATTGTTATAACTGTCAGAAAATTTCTTCTTAGTTTTAGGTCGCTTCTCTCCTTGATTAGTTTCCATCCATTGCTTCTTGTCCTGCCCTCAGGTGCTTTGGAGACTAGGTTGACTCCCTCTTCTTTGTGGCAGCCCCTGAGATATTGGAAGACTGCTATCATGTCACCCCTAGTCCTTTTCTTCATTAAATAAACTGAGCTAGGCCTTAATGGTTCTGAACTCCAAGCCTGGCAGGAGGCCAGGATGCTGCCTTTGGAACTTTCTTTCAATGGAGTGACACAGAAGGTCAGAAAAGGATATCTTTATAAGACTTCTAAGGTAGCTCACCTATATTTATTCAGACTCCGAACATGCAAAAAACAAATGCAAATGTGCAACTTGCATTACTAATTTTCTGGTTTGAAACCTTCCCTGAATCACAACACACACCTCTACCCACATCTGTAAGTTAAATCCTGACCTAAGGCATGTAGCCCCTTCGGGTTCAATTTCGACACTTGGGTGTCAACAAAGTTAAGATAGCAGCAGCTTCGCCTGTTTTTATGCACGATACACTTAAAACGTGGAACTTCAAGCGCTCCATCACGGCCACCCCCTTGAGCTCTTGGGCCCCGCTCTGCGACCATCCCCGCTTTGCTCCACAATCCCTTAAGGCAGCTTCGTCCCTGAATTTCCCCCCAGCTGCTCGGAAGAGATTCGGCCAAAGCCCCCTTCGGCGAAGCAGAGATCCAGCGGGGGGCTTCGCATCGAGGACCGCAAAAGCGAGTCGACTCGGCCCGCAAAGGGGCGCATTGGAGAGACAAGAGGTCCCCAAGGAGTCCGGAAGCGCCGCAGATCCCCGAAAAGGGCTGCTGGGAGAGGCTCCAAACGAAGGTCCCGACGCATCTGCATCCGCAATCAAACCGTCTCCCGGGCAAGCCCGGGCTTCCCCTTTAAGGCTCCGCCCGTCCACCTGGGCCGCCGCCAGAGACGGAGGAGAAGGCTGGCGAGGAGGCCGAGCGGCGGCATGGCGGCGGGCGAGAATGACGCGTATCTGGCCTTCGTGGCCTTGCACGGGCCCGCGCTCAGCGCCTCCGCGGTGCCCCCGTACTGCTGGCCCAGCCTGTGGCGAAAGCTGGAAAACGAGGTGGGTTGCCGGTCAGGGAGGCGAAGAACCGGCGGGGCTGAGGGGCCTCTGAAATCTCGGAGGCCCGCCGAGTTCCTCCGATGACAGCGACGCAAAAGGCGCGCTGGGTCCGCGTATCCGGCGGGGGCGAGGAGAGGAGTACGGCGCCAAGGTCTTGCGCTGCCGTCGCTTTGGAAGTTGAGGGCGGAGGAAAAAAGCTACTATGCCCGGGAAGCTTTCGCCTCTTAATAACGTTGGCTCCGCTTCCCGCTCTTTCTTCTCAGGGGACTTAAGTAATGTGGAGGTTTTAGTAATTCTCATAAAAAGAAACCCGGGTCTTTGGACTGGCCTGCACTTTACAAAGTCTCCAACCTTTGGGGCGCAATAGATGAGAAATGCTGCCCTACTGGCTGAGGCTGCTTATCTCAGGTGGATAGTGTCTTGGGCAACAGGTGGCTCAAGGAAAAATAGTGACTCGGAGATAAAAAATTCGGTACTGAACCAATTGAATTAGTTCAAGAATTTGTTGTTGTTTTAACCATTTAATCGTGTCTTGGTGACTTTATGGGCAAGTGCTCTCCAGGCTACCCTGTCAAGCAGAGTTTTTTCCATTCTTTTATGTTCCACTTGGTATCAGGTTTGATATAAGAAGGTGCCTCTTCTTTGTCCACTAACCATTCCTAGCATCATTGCCTTCTCCAATGAATTTGCACGCATGACCCGGGCAAAGTAAAATCAGACGTAGTCTTATGTTTTTAGCTTCTAGTGATGTATCTGGTTTTATAAAATTTAACACCTCTCTGTTAGTTATTGTGGCTGTCCATGGCATACACAGTAATTTATGCCAACACCACAGTTCAAAGGCATCAATTCTTCGATCAGCCATTTGTAGTGTCTAACTCTCACACCCATACATCATTATAGGGAAGACTATTGCTCTAACTAACCTGCTTTTTATATTTCAATCAATATCCCTACTTTTCCAGATCTTATTTATGTTAACTATTGCAGAGCAGCCTAAGGTTATCCTACGTTTGATTTCAGAAGTAGAACTGCCATCGTGAATTATTTTGGATCCAAGGAACATAAATTCTTGAACTAATTCAATTTCCTCCTTGTTGATTTTAAATGTCTCATGTCCATTTGCAGCTGTTATCATCTTTTTTCCTGATGTTAAGGCTCAATCCTACTTTGCCACCTTCATCCTCAATTTTCCAGATCATTTTTTCCAGGTCTTTTTTATTTTCAGCCAATAGTATCATCTACAATAGTATCATCTGCATACCTAAAATTATTTATGGTTCTTCCCCCAATTTCACTCCCAACACCAGGCAGTTCCAGATCTAATTTCCGCATGACCACTTCAGCATACAGATTGAACAAAAGAGCTGATCAAATACATCCCTATCTAACTCCTTTACTGATTCTGACCCGGTCTGTGTCACTTTTGCTTCCTGATCAGTGTACAGTGACTGGATGAGTCTGATCAGGTGAATTGGGACACCGGGATCATGCAAAGCTGCCCATAGTTTATTGTCTTCCTCACAGTCAAAAGCTTTTCTGTAATCAATAAAGCACACATAAAGATCTTTTTGATAGTCACAAGCCTTTTCCATAAGCCATCTAATATTGGCAATGTGATCTCGAGTGTCGCGCCCCTTTCTAAAGCCAGTTTGTACATCAGCTAACTCCATAGCCTCTGTTTAATGATTTTTAACAGAATCTTGCTTGCAAGAGAAATCAATGCATCGTGCAATAATTGCAGCAGTCTTTGTCATTGCCTTTCTTTACTAATGGGATAAAAACAGATCTTTTCCAGTCCTGAGGCCATTGGCATGTAGTGCATACATCTTGACATAGGGCTGTGATGATGTTAACTGGCACTGGTCTTAGTAATTCCATATACATTCCATTAATACCCGGGGCTTTCCAGTTCAGCAATTTCTTCATGGCCCATTCTATCCCTTCTTTCAAGATATTTGATTCTTTGTTAATTGGGCTGTCATCTTTACCATCTTGATGGTAAGTCAAACTACTATAGAGTCCTTTTGTATACAGTATTGTTTCCACCTGTTCTTGATCTTCTGCTGATCACTTAATGCATTCCTCTTGTGGTCTTTATCATTTCCTTGCCGAGCTGAAAAGCTGGATCTCATCATTGTCACTACGGCAAACATGACTTTAGTATGTCCCTTCCTATTAGCTTCTTCCAGATGTTGACACTGCTCCTCCCACTGCCTATTTTTGTCTTTCCTGGCTTCACGTTGGAAAATTGCATTCAGCTTTTTAACTTTATCCTTATTACCGTTGGCTTTGGCCCCCTTTCGCTGATCAGCTATTTTGATGGTGTCGTCAGATAGCCACTTGTTTGTTCTGTTTGGTTTTTGGCATGACACATACCTTCCAGCAAATTTCCATGAAGTTACCTTGGATCTTTCACCACTGTTCATTTGGTTCTTTCCCTTCTAAATTCAGTAGTTCAGACCTATTCTTAATTTCTATGGTGCACATAGGTTAGATGTTGTTCACATTGAATTTTGGGGGGAATATTACCTTTTTTCACCTTGCACAGTTTAAGCTTAAGTTTAGCCACTAATAAATTATGGTCTGAGCTACAATCAGCCCCAGGAGGTGTCTTAACAGATGCAACTGAACCTTTTCAGCATTGTTGGCATAAAATGAAGTCTATCTAATTTCAGTGCTGTCTGTTTGGTGCTGTCCATGTGTATACAAGTTGTTTGTGTTGCATAAGCCACGTGTTCATTATGCTGAAATGATTTTCCTGGCAAACTTACATAGATGATTGCTAGCTTCATTCCATCCACCAAGTCCAAACTTGCCTACTATTCTTGCAATGTCTCCTTGGCCCACTTTTACACTGAAATCGCCCACAACATACAAAAGATCCTGTTTTGATATTTGCTTGAGAGCACGTTGAAGCTCACTGTAAAAAAGTTCAATTTCATAATCATTTGAGTCTAAAGCTGGGGGCGTAGATTTGTAGTAGGATGATGTTGAACGACTTGCTTTGAATTTGGATAGATATTATGCGATGGCTGTATACTCTGTGATTCTCAACACCGGGGGTCTTCAAACTTGGCCCTTTTATACTTGTGGACTTCAACTCCCAGAATTCCTCAGCCAGACATGAGTTGAAGTCCACAAGTCATAAAAGGGCCAAGTTTGAAGACCCCTGCTCAACACATTTAGCTACTTATTTGCTTATGCAGAATGCAACTCCTTTTTGTCTGATGATATCGTTCCCAGAAAAATAAAATACTGCCCTGCTGCTTGTGGCCAGTTGTGCCCACCGCTTCTCTGCACTCGCCTGCTGCTGCCAAGTTTTGCCTGCTCACTCACCCGCTCATTCACTGGTTGTATGCTCGTAGCAGCCGCTACTGGTCCTCCTATTTTGTCCTTCTCCCATCTTCTGTCTTCTTCTGCTCCCTCTTCCTCACTTCCTGTCTGGTTGTTTGTTCCTGTTTGCTGACTGTGCTCAGAAGTGGATGTTGAGATCAGATGCCAAAAAGAGCGATGGTACCCACCTCTTCCTTACTATATTCGTGTTTCGGCGTGTATTATGTTCTTGGTTAACCGTGCTGTGAAAATTGAGTTGCTTCAAAATGGGTGATGGGAGATTGTGATCTTTGGCTACAAGCAGTGGTTCCCATATTCTGCTTACTACAAGTAGTTTCTGTTATTGTCGTCGTCGTTGTTGTTGTTAGTTGCGAAGTCGTGTCCGACCCATTGCGACCCCATGGACAACGTTCCTCCAGCCCTTCCTGTCCTCTACCATCTTCTGGAGTCCATTTAAGCTCACGCCTACTGCTTCAGTGAGTTCTGTTATTGTTACTGTTTTAAAAATATATGCCACCAAGCTCCTTAACAGCAAGGCAGATGTGGTTTGCCATTGTCTTCTTCTAAGAAGATATTTTGATATCCACTTGTATTTCGCACCCTGGTACTTCCTGATGATATCCCCCTGAAGTACTAGCTAGATCAGATATTGCTTAACCTTTCCGAGATTAGCCATGTTTGGTTGGTGCTCCTACCTGCTCTAACGCTTTGACTTAGAAGGATATTTAACAAGTACTATATCGATTTGTGCTGTTTGCTCTTCAATTGTCAATATTTTTGGTTATGATTCCAGGTCTTCGATGCAGGTGAATATTTTGGGATAATGCAGGTGGAGGAAGCAAATGAAGAAAGAGATAACGAAGAAACAGAGGAGGAACCGAAAAGGAAATCCAGTCTTGGCAATGAACTTTGCTACAAAGTGATAGTCACAAATGAAAATGGTCTTCAGGCATCAGATTGTGATAGGTGAGTTTTTGCTTGAAAACACTTTTAAATTTTGTGATGTTTACAAAGTATTTGCGGGATCATGATTCCAGTTAGTTTCCCAGCGTAATGGGGGAAGAAAAGGGCCAGGGGCAAGCCAGTTCTAATTCTTAACGTCACCTCAGTATGTGTGTCTTTGTGACCACAATGAAAAAAACATCCCCCCTTGAATATCACACACATTTTGCCGTTTTGCTGCAAACCTTTAGCAGCATGAGTGCTGGGAAGGTCAAGTGCAAGCTGAGTGCATTCAGATGTGTCATCATTTTGCATATATGTTTTTGACTCTTATCTTGCAACAGAATATTTTGCTTGTAGTTAAACGTCAGTATTTTAACACTGATGCTCAAGGCTTTTAATGGTTTAATGCCAGTTATTGGTTACGAGAGCTTTTCTCCCACTGTGTTAAGATTGGGGAATTAGGCAGGTGCCTCCCTTTCCACAGTTGTGGGAGATCCAGGATGTGTCATGTGGGAGCGGATCTTCTCTGTCATTGTACCTAATGATCCTGATACTCTTTTCTTGGAGAGATCAGATTGGTGCTAATATATTTATTTTTACTGCATTTTTGTAATTTATTTACTTGGCTTTATTTGATTTTTTTTTTATTGTAACTTGCAACAAGGTGCTCTGAATTGTAGGCGGATTAGTAATTATTTTAAATATCATTTAAATAAATACATAAAAAGGCAACCTAAGAGGGATTGTTCATAATGAAAGAAAAAAGGAAGCGGGTCAGTAGGAACGGGGTTGTTTCAGTTATGGTACATAGGTTTAGTAACAAAATAGTTGTTATATCGAAGTTTTCAGAGAAGGGATTTGAGAGAAGGTAGCATCTCAAGGGCTGAGTTTTGTGTGGCAGGAGTTCTTTTGGCTAGTGGTGGTTGAAAGCCAAATGAATGGAAGCAACGGATCATAATTTATAATATCTACAATGAAAAAGATAAGGAGGACAGAGAAACGGAGAGTTTGGAAAGTTTACATTTTCCAATGGAAACAGATGGAAAGGACCATATTCTTGCAGTGAGTCAAATATAGGAAACATTTTTCTTCTTGAAACTGCTTCTACTGGAAACTGCTTTTATACTCCAAATAGGAATAAATTGAAATTCTGATTTGGGGATTTACGAATTAGATATGTTTGTTATTATAAAAAATGGCTAGTATATATTAAATATGTGAAAAGTAAAAAGTTGAGGCTGTATTTTTATTCTACTACACTGAAGAAAGTTGCAAGTTAATGCTTTTCTTCTTCTTTTTTTCTCTTACCCCACAGTTCTTTTTCGCCGTCTTTTCCCTCCCCCATTTCCCTATTATCTTTGTTTCATTTGTATTTTACCGTATATTATGATAACTTTAATAAAATTATATATATATAAGGAATATGGGGATACAGGTAGTCCTCGGCTTACAACAGTTCATGGAGTGGCCAAAGTTACAACAGCACTGAAAACATGACTGTTTTTCACACTTACAACCATTGCAGCATCCTCATGGTCACGTGATCAAAATTCAGATACTTGGCACCTGGTTCATATGACGGTTGCAGTGTCCTGGGTTCATGTGATCACCTTTTGCGACCTTCTGACAAGCAAAGTCAATGGGGGTTTCTCTTAACAGTCATCTTACTAGTTCAACAACTGCAGTGATTCACGTAACAACTGTGGCAAGAAAGATCGTAAAATGGGGCAAAACTCACTTAACAACTGTCTCACTTAGCGACAGAAATTGTGGTCATAAATCGAGGACTACCTGTACTCGGAAGTGGAAAAGAAATGAAAATAAACTTCCTAATCTTTTGCTTTGCTTTTGGATTTACATCCCAGCAGACGTTTATGTTCTATGAGCTTTATGCTTAACATGTCGTTGTCTTTGTCTTCCAAGCATTTTTCTTATCGATCATGCCTGGACGTACCGTGTGGAACATGCCCGCCAACAGCTTATGCAGGTTCCTGGCCTGCTTCACAGAATGGCCAACTTGATGGGAATAGACTTCCATGGAGAGGTTCCTGATGAGGCAGTGGTCAATCAAGTCTTAGAAGAAATGTGGAGATACAACCAGACCTATCAGCTGTCATGTGGGGTATGGTCATAAGAGAATGACTAGCTTTGATGTTGTAAGTCAACTATCTTATGAAAGTGTCCTGAACAGGGATATTTCATCTCATATGAAGAGGTATCTGCAGAATATAACTTTCAGCTTCAAGATTTTAGATCCGCCTTTCCCAACCTACTGCCCTACAGTAGAATTGGATTCTACAGCATAACCAGTACTGAATATTGTAGCTTTCCAACCCAATATAAAGAATACAAACCAAACAAAACATTACAGCTTTATTTAGAGCTAGATATTAATTATTTCTCAAAATATAGGAGAAAGTGTGTTGGGTGTCTATTTGTACTTACGTATGAGCCAGCAGTGTACTTCAGTTGCCAAAAAAAAAAAAGCCAATGCAATCCCAGAATGCATCAATAGTAGGATAGCATCAAGATCACAAGAAGTGATAGTACAGGTCTAAACTACACCACTGAGGCCACACTTGGAATACTGTGTTCTAGTCCGTCACCACAATACAAAAAAGATGCTGAGACCTTAAAAAGCGTAAAGAGAAGAGCAACAAAGATGATAAGGGGTCTGGAGGCTAAACCGTAAGATGAATGATTTAAGAGAAGTAGGTATGTCTAGCACAAGGAAGAGAAGAATTATGGATGACATGATAGCTCTTTTCCTGTACTTGAGAGTTAATCCCAGAGATAACAGAGTTGACTTATTTTCCCAAGCATCTGTTGGTAGGACAAGAAGCAATGGGTGGAAACTCATTTGAGATCCTACTTGGAATTTAGGAGAAATTTCTTGACAGTGAGAGCAGTTAACCAATGGGACAGCTTGCTTTGCTGGAGGCAATCAAGAAAAGACTTGACATTTATTTGTTTAGGATAGTGTAAGGACTCCTGCCTTTGGCAGGGGATTGGACTAGAAGGTCCCTTCCAGCCCTAGGATTCTAATTATCTGTGATCTTCACTGGATATATTTGTGTAATGTTAAATAACATGAAAAGTAAATCAGAAAACTGGAATTTCATAGCACTAAATGCCAAAGGGTCACCCAGAATTCCCTTCTGAAATCAACCATCCAGGTAGGAAGAGAACTTTAGCAACACAGTGCCTTCATTTGTTCAGCTGGAAGTTCTATTTACAAGGATACGAAGAGTAATATCAGCAGGTAGACTTGGGCAACCTGTCTGAACTTGAAAACTAAACAAGGTCAAGTATGAATGGAAAACCTTCAAGGGATCTCAAAGCTATATTGGAAAGCCAAAATATCCTAAAAAAAAAAGGCAGTAACATTTTTTTTCCATATTCTTGCCAAGAAAAGTACATGTTCATGAATTCATCAGAAATCACATTTATCTTGAGACTTGGCTGTAATTTTAAAAATTGTTGAGGTGAATAGGAAGGGAAACATGTAAAAAAATTCAATGTAATAGAAGTACATTGTGTTGCCATGGTATATTAAGATAGCTTATTGATGCATTTTTGCTTTTTATATATATACATATATATACAGACAGCTGAGGAGAAAGTCCCAGTTTGGTACATTATGGATGAATTTGGATCCCGTATCCAGCATTCAGACGAGCCCACTTTTGCAACAGCACCTTTGTTTTACGTGCCACAACAAATTGCTTATACTATTCTCTGGCCCTTAAGAGACCTTGAGAATGGTGGTAAGTATGTCTGTGTTCCCATTCTGCTTTTGGAGTAGGATAAATGTTCAATCATATCAACTGCTTGTAAATTCAACATTGATTCTTTGAAAACTGGACAGGGGGTGCATTTTATGGCCTTCCTTCAAAGCACTGCTTTTGTCATTGAAATCTGTGTGGGAAGGAAAATGGAAGTTGTATCTGTATGTAAGTGTTTATAGTCCCAATCCAGCACCACATACTGTTCTTAAAAACATACAAAACTAAAAAAAACCCACAAAACCCTGGCATCAAATCCAAAACATACTCTAGAACAGCTCACCTTCACCTGCTTTCAGAAGGTGGCTAAAGTCAAGCTAAGCCAAGCTGTGGTGGGAGGCCATTCCAGAGGGCTGGTGAGGCAAGAAAAAAGCAATGTTTCTGTTTCCCACACCTCCCCAAAGTGGGGAACCGCCAGTTGCTTATCCTAGCAGCTGCAACATTTAATTCCAACTCTTTTCTCTTAACTGCATGGAAAAGAATATCCCCCACTAAACCAAGATACAGGTGATAAGATTTTACTCTGCTGGTAGATCTAGAGTGATTTTAAGTCGTCGTTCAAAAGGGGCAATAGCAACATATCAACTCCTCCTTCACTTGAATCCCAACAATTGTTGAAATGCAGAATGCATCACCAGGAATGCATTTTGGCAACAAAGGATTATGAGTTCAGTTCAGTTCTGGTACTCATAACAAATTTTTACATTCATACACCTCAAAATAGATGCCTATTGCATCAGCCAGATTTGGGGGAAGAATCCCAGAAGCCTGCTCTTTTGTCTATTTCTATCATTCACTGCAGAGTTTTGAATTCTTTCAATTCTTTTCTTTGCAGAAGAAGTAACCCGAGATTACGCCTATGGGGAAATTGATTGTTTAATTAGAAAATGTCGGCTGCTGCCATGGAGATCCAGTGAGCTGCTCAATATCAGCTGTTTCATCACTGAACCCTCAGATGATCACTATCAGGTACATTTTTTTTTTAAAAAAAAAGATAGTTAAAAATCCATCTAATTTAGCTATAGACCTACCATAGCTTCATTCTAGGAAGCTCTTGGTGACTTTTCATCTGGAGGTTAAGATACAGACATATTTTTTTTGTGGTTTCACATGTTCTGTTCTTTTAATTAACAAAGAAAGAAGGTAGTAGCAAACTATTTCTGACAATCTAGTGAAAGAAAACTATAGAAACTAGCCCAGGCAGCTGTCATGAATCAACAGTAACTTGAAGGCACAATAATATTTTGTGTGTGTGTGCGTGCGCACACATACACAAACATACATATTCATACAAATATTGAATAGGATTGTGGATGATTTAAAAAATGATTCAGGAAGGAATTGTAAATTTGATACCAGCGTTGCTTCAAAGGTACCATCTCTTTTTTCAGACTTCCACAAAAATCTAGGAGGGAAAGATGCAGCTGTTTTAATGAGCTGGCTTACTAGAGCTCGTTTTGTTATTGTAACTCCCAAACCAAACAACATTGTTCTGAGGAAATTATGAAGTGTCCTTTGGACAATGAAGAACAGAGGGAATCTGTCAATGCAGGAACAGTAGAGATTCGACGGAGGGAGGGAGGGAGGGAGGAAAGAAGGAAAGAAGGAAGGAAAGAAAGAAATGAGGGAGAGTCAGGGATTCCTTGAGGTTGTAATTCTCCCTTGCAGCCACCAGGAGAAATTTGTGAATTTTCTCCTCATAGCAACAGCAATCAAGCTGGGGCAAGGAAGGCCAGGGAGATCAAATTAAACTCTCTACAGGAGTGCAATAATTATAAATTTATAGAATAAATCCTTTCCCAGAGACAGTGATACAGTTACTAATCTGTGAACACCTAGAAATGAACAAGGCGATTACTAGAAGACGGCAAGGATTTGTTAAAAACATATGCCAAACAAACCTTCTTTCTTTCTTTGATAAAATGACTAAATTTATGCATTAGGAAAAGATTGTGAACATACTATACTTAGACTTGTGAGATAATAAACCACTGCCTACTTCTTGATAAAATAGAACTATGTGGGATAGACCAGGGGTCCTCAACCTTGGCAACTTTAAGACTTGTGGACTTCAACTCCCAGAATTCCTCAGCCAGCTTTGCTGGAAATTGAAGTCCACAAGTCTTAAAGTTGCCAAAGTTGAGGACCCCTGGGATAGACGGTACCACCACTAGATGGATTCACAGTTGGCTGACTAACCACACTCAGCATATAGTCCTTAATGGAACTACATCTACATGGAGGGAAGAATGCAGTAGGGTATCTCAGAGTTCAAAACCTAACAGCTGTAATGATTCAATTAACAACTGTGGCAAGAAATGTAGTAAAATGGGACAAAACTCACTTAACAGCAGCATAAATTTTGGGCTCAATTTGTGGTCGTAAGTTGAGGACTACCTGTATTGGGTCCTACAGTCTTCAACATCTTCATCAATGATCTAGATGAGAAGATAGACCTACTTCATTGGGCATAAGTCCTGTGCAATTCTGGATGATATGGGGTTAGAGACTGAAAATTGTTCTTAACAAGCATGGCAGACATGGATGATGTTTTTTGAATCAAAGCCTGGGTTATTTGTTGGGTAACTTAATTGTAGCCAGCTGCTTTTCTGCCCGCATCACTTTTTTGCCCAATAGGCTACAAAGTGAACAGATGGTTCATGCTGAAGTTCAGAAGTGTTTGCTTGCAAAGGATAACATGAAATTAAAACTGATGGGGTTCCTTGTGTATGTATTTTAGGCTATATTAACTGAAAACAAAGAAAAACTGCCTACTTCAATAAAGCTTCCCATTTATGAGAAGAATAAAATCTTCAAGTACGTATTTCCAAATGTTTTTGCTTTCTAGATAAGCATCTAACTGCTGTGGGTTGTTGTTTTTTATAAAAAAGCAACTTTTCAAAGAATGAAAACCCCTCTGTAACTAGGAATTTATCATCTTTTGTCTTGGATGGGGTTACACTAACTCAGACGGACCAGGTGTGTAACCTGGGCGTTCTCCTGGTCTCACAGTTCCTGCTTGAAAAACAGATGTCGGCTAGGGCCTTTGTTCAGTTTTGTGTTGTGTGCCAGTTTTGCCTTTTCCTGGATAGGAAGTTTCTCTACTTAGTCACTCATGCTTTGGTTAACTCCTGTTTGGACTGTTGCAACAAGCTGTACATGGGGCTGCCCTTGAAAAGTATCTGAAAGTTTCAGCTGGTGCAAAATGTGACTGCATGTGCAATTTTAGACACCCAAAGAATGACACAGGTAACATCTCTGCTCTGCAACCTGCACTGGGTGCCAATTTCCTTCTGGGTCCCATTCAAGGTGTTGGTTGTCACCTATAGAGCCCTTTGTGGCATGGGGTCAGGCTACCTATAGAACCATCTTCATCCCATTGCATTAGCCCAGGGGTAGGCAACCTTGGCTCTTTTATGACTCGTGGACTTCAACTCCCAGAATTCCTGAGCCAGCATGGCTCAGCTTGGAAACCTCTCCCTTTCCCCTCAGCGTGGCTGGCTCAGGAATTCTGGGAGTTGAAGTCCACGAGTCATAAAAGAGCCAAGGTTGCCTGCCCCTGCATTAGCCCATCCCACCTTATCAAACAGGGAAGGTATATTGCAGACTCTGTCAGTTAAAGTCTAAAGAACTCTGGCGGGATCCAGGAAGAGATCTTTCTCTGCCATTGCCCCCGCCATGTAGAATATTTTTTTCTCAGGAAGTGAGGCAGGCTCTACTCTTTTGGCCTTCTGAAAAGGAGTCAAAACATGGCTCTGCATGGGGATCCTAGAGAAGCATGCAGCCATGGAGCTGGTTAGTCCTGAAAGTTCTTCCTTTGTCCTTTAACCCATTTTAATAGTTTAATCACCCTCGCCTCCTTACAATTTTTAATTTTATATATATACTGTTTTACATTTTAACATTTTATTACATATTTCCCGGAATCCTTGTTTGAGGGAGATGAGTAGTTCAAAAATGTGAAAAGTAAACAAGCGAGCATGAGAGGTGATACTGTTGCATGAATCTTTGGTGATTTGTACTGTCTTCCAATCAGTTTTCAAGCCCATTGTGAAGTGCTGATATTAACTTAAATAGCCTGAAATAAATTATCGATTTCCCCTCCATATATCTGCCCAACTGCTAATATTACATGGTCCAAACAGCAACTCAGAAGGCTTGACGTATACAAATTATTCTCCACAGTAGAATAGAAATATTTCTCAGGAATGTCCAGTGTGTTACAACTTCTGAATCGCATGATCTCTGTTCATTTCCCCGATCTTTCTGTTAGAGTTTACACCGATCTCCGGCAGGTGCGTCAGAACCTGAGTCACCCCCGTTTTGAGTTTACGGACTTGGAGCAAGAAGCTGATATTCTCTACATCTTCTCCCACTTCAAAGATTACAGGTTACACAGCTATTTCCCTGCAAGTAACAATTATTTTTACCTATTCAGTACCTGTATATTTGACTAAGGGGTCCCCTGTGCTAAATGCCTTCCTGCTCTTTCAGAAAACTAAGCGAAGAAAAACCTCTTGTGATGGTGAATCAGTTTCCGTGTGAAAATCTCTTGACTGTGAAGGACTGCCTGGCCTCAATTTCAAGAAGAGTTGGAAATTCAGAAGGGCCAAAATGGCTACCTCACACTTTCAATCTTTGTACCGAATTGCCACAGTTCATCAGTTTCTTTCAGCAACGTGAGAACAGGTATAGGGCAGCTAATGCATTTTCATCTTCCCTCATATTAGCGTCCATTCTTACTTTGTAGATGTCAGATGGAGAGAGACACCTCCAGGAATACTCATTTTTCCTAGAGATGGGAGGTGGGATAAAGCCTCATTCTGTGTGAAAGCTCTGAAGTTCTCCAGTTTTGTAACATGGAGAAAGGGACAGAAAATTAGATATAGATATATTTTACATACATACACACACATATGTATATATGTATAATATGTACAATATATTTTTATTCATAACTACTTTATAACTCAGTCTTGGCTAGTCCCATCTTGATCCTCTTCTCATAGTTACGATAGTTGTCCAACTGAATGACACCCCTTTATTCAGTTCTTATGGGAACCATCATTCCCAACTCTACTTAGAAATCTTTATGCTGAAAATTTCCACATGCTGCATAAGCACTATATAAAATTATATTATGCTGCACTAAGTAAGCGGTTAAGAATAGCTTTGCTTATTGCCAACCTTAATTCTGGTCTCATAATGGGAACTTGTAATTGTTAGAAACTGAAAGAACGCATTTGTATGTATGTGTTTGTATGCATGTATGTTTCTATGTATGTATGTATTTAGATTTATACTTTGTTTTTCATTCAGGGGCTCAAGACAGCTTTCCCCCTTCCAATTTCCCATATGGTAGATTGGACCTAGAGAGTGACTAATTCAAAGTCACCTTGTGAGATCCCATGGCTGAGGATGGATTTGATCCTGTCTCCCCAGTCACGGCCCAACACTTAAATCAATGTGCCATGCTGATTTTCTGCATGTAGCTCTACAGGAATAACTTGGGTTTCTGAATCAAAGGATTGGAATGAAATAAAACAAACTTTAAACTTGTGACACCATGATAAGAGTTGATCTGAGGAAAAGTCGCTTCCCTTCAAACATTAAACACAATGCCCTTTCTTCTGTGGATCCTAATCTAGAGGAAAAGACAATCATTGGATCTGCAAACCATGGAATCTGGCCAGAGGTCTGGACACTCACATCACCAAAAGTCTTAACAACATCATCAGACAGAGAGAGAGCATCCCTAAGGTCAGAGCGAAAGACGCTTTTCAGAAAACGGTTGCCATTTTATTGGAAAAGTCTGAAGCAAATCAAGTTTTCTGTTTTCTTCACTCCTTTCTTTTGGAGCTGCTTGAACTTGCTGCAGCCTCACAGTGTTTGAAGCATTATGCTTTCTTCATAGTACAAGCCACATCTTTCTGATTTCAGGGCAATAAGGGAATTTTGGTCTGGCAGTTTTTCATTCCTTAACGTTCTTCTCTAAAGAATTTTCAGTGCACTTTCTTCCAAAATACATAAATTACTGAAGTCCTCAACTTACAGCCATTCCTTTCGTGACCATTTGAAGTTACAATGGCACTGGAAAAAGTAACTTATGATTGGTTTTCACGCTTACAACAGTTGCAACATCTCCATGGTCATGTGATTAAAAGTCGGTCACTTGGCAACTGGCATGTGTGTATGACGGTTGCAGCATCTCAGGGTCATGTGATCGCGATTTGTAACTTTCCCAGCCGGCTTCCAACAAGCAAAGTCAATGGGGGAACCCGGGTTTGCTTAACAACTGTGGCAAAAAAAGATTGTAAAACAGGGCACATGTACTGTAGATACATGTTTATAGATTTAAAATTCTCCCTGAAAAATAAGTCCATTTCTTAGACCTATTTCCCACGAAAAACTGAGAGAAGGGTTTGTAGCTAGAAGAAGCAAACAACTACACCATCTTGCTTGAGTTCAGGTTCAGCCTGAACGCCATAACAGGATTCAGGCCTTCTACGGCATTTCTGGTTACTCAGAATGGAGATATACAATTATTATCAGTGTCTCGCCCCAGATCTATGAATGACTTTCCCCAGCACTTTCATAGAGATGGCAAATAGGGGGAAGATAACCAAGTCTTGAGGGACCCTATAAGTAAGGGACCTATCGAATGGACGTTTCCTTCTCCACTGACTGGGACCGCCTATTCAGAAGCATGTTGCCTCCAACTGCCATCCTTTGGGAGATCCAAGAGGAGACCATAGTTTGTAGGAGGAGCCCCAAAAGACCAGGAAAGGCACAGTCCCCCACTCCCCACCATCTAAAGCCTTACAAAAGTTATCAACTAGGCATCTACTTCCATCTGATGACTGGAAAGGATGTTTGTAATATGCTTTGAGGAGATGCTATAATTGGTGTCCCCTCCTGCACCCTCTTCCAAGAGTGGATTTGCACTCTGATAATAAGGTTAACATTATTGTGTAAACAAGCACAGGCTGGACCACAACCTCAGAAGAGACAAGATGTAGGAGATGACCAGACTAAGCCCAAGGGAGGGTGAAGCATGTCATCAGTTTGGTGTCCCTTCACGCCCACAAGAGATCTAAGTCCAGCCCTCCTTGTCCAGCCCTCCTTGAATTCCGTTGACTCTTATGTAGCACCATTTTGACTTGACCATTAATTGTTCAGATTTTTCTAGAGAGATGACATAGGATAAACTTATACTTATTTGAACAACCCTGGTTCCTGATTTCTAGCCTCCTCTTTAATTAAGGCCCGGAAAAAAGCAAGTAAGAATCTTAACAGTTTAGGATTAGCTACATAGAAGCATCGATTTGAAAACAAAAATACAAGCTACAACTTTTGTGCTTTCTCCTTAACCTTTTTTCTTAATAGTCAAAAGCTCAGAAAGATTTGTTCCTTCATTTAGCCCTGAAGGGGCCAGGAAGGACATGAATGAAGCCTCTTGTGTGGCAGAGAGAGAACTAGAGAATACCCTCTTCATATCAAGTGATTTCACAGGCCAAAAGGAGCAAGATATTCCCCAGACTACATAGATTCCGCCCATCGGTCAAGGTTACAACGACATTAGCAATTCTGTAAGGAAACTGTTATACAAACAAGGCTTTTCCCACCGGTCATTTTCTAAGAACAGGGAACCGACAACCTAAAACAAGGTCAGTAGGTGGCAACTCACTGAGGTATCAACAGTGGAAAAGTAAGAGTATTTGCTGCCAAGAGGCACTATCACACATGAACCCATTCACGTTTCATCTTCCTCCATTGACACTCCAGGTGTCTCTCCTGCTGCTTCATCCCCCAGAGATTCTGAATTAACCTAAAACGCATTTACTTTCTTGGGGCCATTTGGGAGATGTCATATCTAGAGCCCTAGCCATTTCTTGATTTAAGGTGCTCAGAAGAACTGCTGGTCAATTCTCTGGGAAACTCTCCTGTAGGTGTCTGGGATGGCCTGCCCATCATTTGGAAGGAACGGGCAGTGGTCTTATCTGACCATAATCGATCTGGATCTGGATCAAACATCTGCTGTAAAGGAAAGGAAATTTTAGCAATTGTCTATCAGTGTGAGGCCATTTTTAGTATAAGCGCAGGATTATCAGGGAGGTTATGAACTGAGCCTTCCCACAACCAACATCCAGGGCGTGGAGATTGAAATCCTCTAGTTCCCACAACTAAAGTAACTCCAGAACCAGTCTGTATATAAGGTTTAGGAATTCAAACAAGATTCTTGAAATTTTCCAGTACACTAACAGGATCACTGTTTTGTCTTTTTCCCTCAACTACACAGGCTTTCCACTCCCTGCCATTCCTAGAGCAAGCAATGTATTTTTTTTTATAGCCATCACTCCTATTGCAGTACTGCCCACCCATGGATTCAAGGTTACTAAAGAACCAAAAGAGCAGATCTCTTATGACATTTTGTATTGTGTCATAAACTGGTAATGCTTACATTATAATATGTTTTATAAAATTTGCAAAATTCTGCAGGAGTCATGGGTCCCGGATTTTGGGTGCATTCTGTAACTTAGCCCATCTGAGGTACCTTGGTTGAAAATGTTTTGCCCTAAGGTACATCATTTCACCCGGTTAAAGGTTACAGGAAAGTTTTAGTGCAGGTAGTCCTTGACTTATGACCACAATTGAATCAAAAATTTCTGTTGCTAAGCAAAACAGTTAAGTGAGTTTTGCCCCACTTTACAACCTTTCTTGCCACAGTTGTTAAATGAATCACTGCAGTTGTTAAGTTAGTAACACAGTGGTTAAGGGAATCTGGCTTCCCCATTGACTTTACTTGTCAGAAGATCATAAAAGGTGATCACATGACCCTGGGACACTGTCACAATCCTAAATAAAAGCATTTGAATTTTGATTACGTGGCCAAGAAGATGCTGCAATGGACATAAGTATGAAACTTTGAACGGTCACTAAATAAATGGTTGTAACTCAAGTTCTACGTATATTATGTAGATGCCATTCATTTTTCTCTTGTATGTTCCCAAATTCTGGTGTTTTTTTTTTTATTTTATTAATCTGGGAAGTTGACACAATTTACCTATTTAGAGAGTTTCTCATCTTTCAAAATGGCACATCTTACAGATTTTAAATTTCTTAAATTTCTTTAGAATCTGTAGTAGCTATTTTGTTTTGAAGAGTTGGTTCAGAATTACAAGCTATCTTACGTGCCCAAGATTGGCTGTGTTCTAAGCAAAATTGATTTCTATCTTTTTAAAATAATTTCTGCTCTTTTAGGTAGTGTCTAAATATATTGAAAATCCGGTTTTGTTTCATCTTGAAGATGTGGGACTGGTTAAATTTGATGTCCGATATATCGTGCTGCTGAGATCAATTAACCCACTCAAACTGTATGTTTACGATGTGTTTTGGCTCCGATTCTCAAATAGGTAATCATCATCTTCTACAGGGGTATTAAGCTGGTGGAATTTCTGAATTTCATAAACTAACTTTGTGTCCCTGTCTGGTTTTTCCCCCCCTATTTAAGGCCATTTTCACTTGATGATTTAGACGATTATGAGAAGCATTTTACTGTTATGAATTATGCTCCTGGGATATCTTTAAAGCAAGTGAGTAAATGATAACAGAAAAATGAGATGTTACTTTTAAACTGTGATGACATTGGTATAGCACAGGGGTAGGCAGCCTTGGCTCTTTTATGACTCGTGGACTTCAACTCCCAGAATTCCTGAGTCAGCCATGCTGAGGGGAAAGGGAGATGTTTCCAAGCTGAGCCATGCTGGCTCCGGAATTCTGGGAGTTGAAGTCCACGAGTCATAAAAGAGCCAAGGTTGCCTACCCCTGGTATAGCAGGATCCAGGTTAGGCTGAAGGTGAGGCCGTAGGACTGGATCAGTCAGGATTGCTTATGGGCAGCCCTTTTGAAGATAAACACCTCTAAATTTAAATGATTGTCCAGAAGTATCCATAGTGCTGCCTTTATTTCTTGAAGATACAAACATGTAAAATACCTACCAAAGCTTTAAAAAATATCATTCCAGGAATTATAGTTTGTATTGTTTCTCATAACAGAACAATATGGATTGATGTTGAGTTAATCAGTATGGTAAACAAGTTTTAATATATCTTCCAAGAAACATTGTTTGAAGCACAGTACAGCTAGTCTGTAATGAGCCAGTCAAATGTTATGATGAAAAAGAAGGTTGATTGACCAAGCTGAGTTTCTTTTCCTTAATCTTCGGACAAACCGACAAAATTAATAATATATTGGGTAAGCATTTCAAAATCAGCCATGAAACTCATTGCTTGAAATGTTGGCTATTATTCATATGTCTCTCAGATTTTTATAGAACAACCAGTGCAGAAGGTTAAAATAAAAGCAAAGGAGAAAATATATAATCAAATGTTTTTTTTTTAATTTGCAGATCCATTATGATGAATTTATTCCACTTTTTGAGAAGCAGTACTCAGAATATTCTTGGAAAACTGTTGAAGTAAGTCGCTCTTGCTTCTATTTGCTGTTATAAATCACTTAAAATCTAATTTGAATAAAAAATATTTTTTTAAAAACTTAAAATTTTAAAAAGTAGTAAACAATAAGCAAAAATTAACTTTTAATTATTATTTCAACTTTAACCACAGGAGGGAGCAAAAGGACCAATTTTAAAAGAAGGGACCCAAATGATACAATATTGAAAAGATCGTTAAAAAAAATTAAATCCTGCATACAAGGATCCCAAGGCTACAAAGTTAGAAAAAGGGCTAAAAAATAATACCATACCTTGAAACTGCAAGAAGAAAAACATAGTCTTGGGGGGAAAAATAGAGTTGTTGTTTTTTTTGTCTAGAGCCAAGTCTTGCCACAAGATTCAACCAAGAAAATGATAAACTCCCAACTAAAGGAAGAAGTCTGTATGACTGTATCCAAACTGAACACAGCAAGGAAAAAAAAAACTGCCAAAAAAATCCTTTAGTTAGTTAGATAGATGACATGTCACTCATAGAAAAAAAAATATCAAGAAGAATGACCCTGCTGTCTAGTCCAGTCCAGCCCCACTGGAGCTAAGCAGTTGATTTCATATCCTCCCCTGGAAGAAAGCAGACATCTGGAAAAGGGACGTCATTAAGTGTTCCAGTGACAGGAAGAAAAATAACCCAGATTTCCCCAAGAAAAACATGGTGTGTCTTGGTGATAGGAGACTCACTTCCCAGAGGAACGGAAACAGCAATTTGTAAACCAGACAATCAATCAAGGGAGATATGTTGTTAGGCAGGAGCAAAGATCAAAGCTGTGACTGAGAAGCTTACCAAAATAATCAAGCCCACAGATTATTATCCCCTTTCTCATCTTTCATGTGGAGATGAATGATATGACAAAGAGCCTGAAAACATCATCAAGAGACTATAAGCAGCACAAAAGCCAAAGAGTTAGGAGCACAGGTGGTGTTTTCATTCTGCAATGGAGGATTTTAGAAGTAAACCACTGGTTTAAGGGATAGTGCAGTCGAGAGACACCTATCCTATCTCAAGTCATGTTTTAACCATTCTTAGTTTTTAAAAATGAGCGCTCAGGTGCATCAGCCTCTGCATTTCTTGTTGTCCTTAGGAGGACATCTTTAAGGCATTCGTTGAGTTATTCCGAGCAGCTTGTGCCAAACCGGCACCCCTTGGCATCTGTGATTATCCGTCTTCTCGAGCTGTCTATGCCATTGACCTGATGCTGAAATGGGAATCATCTGGTAACGGTGAGTCTTAGTGCCTGTTTCATTTCAATCAATCAATCAATCAAAACACAGCTGGAAGGAACCTTGGAGGTCTTCTAGTCCAGCCCCTGCTCAAGCAGGAGTTCCTATATCATTTCAGATAAGTGGTTGCCCTGACTCTTCTTAAAAACCTCGAGTGATGAAGCACCCACAGCTTCTGGAGGCAAGCTGTTCCACTGGTTAATTGTCCTCACTGTTAGGAAGTTTCTCCTTAATTCCAGGTTGCTTCTCTCCTTGATTAGTTTCCATCCATTGTTTCTTGTCTTGCCGTCTGGTGCTTTGGAAAATAAATTGACCCCCTCCTCGTTGTGGCAGCCTCTCAAATACTAGAATACTGCTATCATGTCCCCCCCTAGTCCTTCTTTTCTCTAGACTGGCCATTTCCAAATCCTGCAACCATTCGTCATATGTTCATTTTACCCACAGACAGTTTGGGGACTATTCTGAAAGTTAACAAAATCTCAAACAAAAATAAAGCTGGAATATAATCCAAGCAACTGGGAGGGAGTTTTATCTCTGTTATTAGTAGGTAGTATAGTACAGATAGTCCTCGACTTACAACAGTTCATTTAGTGATTGTTCAAATTACAATGGCACTGAAAAATGTGACTTATGACCGTTTTTCACAGTTAAGATCTTTGCAGCATCCCCATGATCAGGTGATCAAAATTCAGATGCTTGGCAATTGGTTCATGCTTATGATCGTTGCTGTGTCCCAAGGTCATGGGATCCCCTTTTGTGACCTTCTGACAAGCAAAGTCAATCGGGAAGCCAGATTCACTTAACAACCAGGTTGCTAACTTATCAACTGCAGTGATTCACTTAACTGTGGCAAGAAAGGTCGTAAAATGGGGCAAAACTCACTTAACAGATGTCTCACTTAACAACAGAAATTTTGGGCTCAATTGTGGTCTTAAGTCAAGGACTACATGTATTGTTGCAGCAGATGGGGGGACAAAATCCTTTGTGATTCTTTTTTTATGGGATTCGGTGGCCTTGTCTTGTATTTTTTTGCCCTCTCCACCAAAAAGCTGCATTTAAGGGGTTTTTTTGGAATGGCATCGTATTGCAAACGAAATTGCTTAGATCTTGGTGAATCCCAGCCATGATATTAATTTTTGTTCATAAAGTATGACATTTTGGAATAGAATTTCTTTAAACTGAGCTAAAGGTTTAATATACCTTTATTAATACCACTTTACAATGCCTTGGTAAGGCCACGCCTGGAATACTGCATCCAGTTTTGGTCACCACGATGTAAAAAAGATGTTGAGACTCTAGAAAGAGTACAGAGAAGAGCAACAAAGATGATTAGGGGACTGAAGGCTAAAACATACAAAGAACGGTTGCTGGAATTGGGTATGTCTATTTTAATGAAGAGAAGGACGAGGGGGGATATGATAGCAGTGTTCCAATATCTCAGGGGTTGCCACAAAGAAGAGGGAGTCAAGCTATTCTCCAAAGCGCCTGAAGGCAGGACAAGAAGCAACAGATGGAAACTAATCAAGGAGAGAAGCAGCCTAGAACTAAGGAGAAATTTTCTGACAGTTAGAACAATTAACCAGTGGAACAACCTGCCTCCAGAAGCGGTGAATGCTCCAACACTGGAAGTTTTTAAGAAGAGATTGGATAGCCATTTGTCTGAAATGGTATAGGGTTTCCTGCCTGAGCAGGGGGTTGGACTAGATGACCTCCAAGGTCCCTTCCAACTTATTATTATTGTTGTTGTTGTTGTTGTTGTTGTTGTTGTTGTTATTGTTATTGTTATTGTTATTATTATTATATGTTAAAAGATTGTATGTGGAAATAGTGTTTTCACTGACCTTTGGGAACAGCTTGGAAAGGAACTGCAGGAACTGCCCGGCACCCCATCCTTTCTCTTAGGCATAAAAAGTAAGCACCCCAGTTGACTGGCACTGTGGATGGAGAAGTGCTTCAGATCTGAGCCTGGGTTGCTTCAAGCTTAAAGCACTTCTAGCAGTTATTTTCTAAGATGTCAGGAGAAATTCCTTCTTCTTAGCTATCTCATCCTTCCTATACAGGTAAGTCCTTGACTTACGACCAAATGTGAGCCCAAAATTTCTGCTGTCAAGTGAGACATTTGTTAAGTGACTTTTATCCCATTTCGCGACCTTTCTTGCCACGCTTGTTTAAGTGAATCACTCCAGTTGATAAGTTATTAACCCGGTTGTTAAGTGAGTCTGGCTTCTCCATTGACTTTGCTTGTTAGAAAGTCGCAAAAGATGGATCACGTGACCTTGGGACACAGCAACGGTCATAAGTATGAAGCCGTCGCCAAGCGTTTGAATTTTGGTAACGTGATCATGGGGATGCTGCAAATGTCGTAAGTCTGAAAAACGGTCATAAGTCACACTGTAACTCTGAACAGTCACTAAACGAACTGTTGTAAGTCGAGGACTACCCGTAACATGAATCAGAGAAGCAGCCAGTGTGGGTGTTAAATATTAGGGCTAATGCAATTTAGAGAGAGGCATTTCCTGTTCCAGGAGAGGTGAAACGGAGGGGAAAGGCTTCCTTCTGCAGCGCTGAGACAAGAGGCGGGCCTGGAGGGAAATTGATTGGCGGCCTTCTCCCTCAGTGAATTGCAGAGGAAGGCTTCACCTTCTGGCAATTAGGCCACTTTCCGATTAGGTCCAGTTTCTGCTTCCTTTTGCTTTCTTTTAATAGTTCACCTGGTATTTTTTGTACTTATCTGTCTTCTAGGGAAGCAACATATGCAACCCCAGATTCTAGAGGTGAATTTCAACCCTGATTGTGACAGAGCATGCAAATATCATCCATCATTCTTCAACGATGTTTTTGGTACCCTGTTTTTGGATGAGCCCAGCAACTGCCATGTGACTTCTATTGTTTAGGTCCACATAGCATAATTTGGCTAATGTGTATTTCAGAATGGTATATTTCAGTTCTGTGAGCTCTTTAGTGCAATTTCTTTTCCCTATAGTGTCTGTCAGAACAAAATGTCCCTTAGGTCATATAGAATATATGCATAATTTACATGCAAGAGGTAATTTGCTTTTGAAAATATTCGCATCGGTCTGCTCAATTTGCCACAGCTTGCTTTAACAAAGTATGCTTTTACATATATATTGAAGATCACTGAGGTGATCAATTTCTTTTTTGGCTATAATTTTTAATTTTTTCTGTGGAAGTATACCTGTACAGCATTTTTCAGCTTGCTTTACTTTCTTGATATACTGCATTTAAAGTAATTGAAGCCATTATTTTATCCAACGGAATTATGTTCCCACCTACTTCCTTTAAGATGCTTTGCTTAAATAATGATATGAAACTTATCATTTCAAAAGGTTCAGCTGGCTCATATAATCAGTGATGTTTCATTATTTTTTTAATAAACAATTATCAGCAAATTATTAATAATTTGACTTTGAGGTAATATCCAACATTTGAATCTCAAGATAAAGATGCACCAGGAAAAGTCAGCGATGGTTCTTTGCACCATAAATGTTTCTTTGAGATCTTTCCATTAGCATGAAAGATTCAAATCATGGCTTAGCTATCAAAACCAATTCTTTTTTTCATTTTGAAATATTAAATATATGCATGTCTACCCATCACCTTTTAATTAATGCCATTGAGAGCTAGTTCTTTTCATGTTCTTTATAGTTGTTTCAGGACCATTCTGGGGAAGTGCTTGGTCTGTTTTACAATTGGTAAAGCACAAATTCTTTAAACTCTGAATTATTTTAGGATCTTTTTTTTTTGCCAAAAGAACCTGAATGTAGAATTCTGTCTTCTGTCCAGGACACACATTTTACCACTCAGAATAACTTTCCTAAGAAGACGATTTAGATCCTGTTTAATTTATCATATAGGAGCTGTGCCAACATCTTGGCTTCAAACAGTTCATGACAGCTGGCCTATATTGGGTTCCTTTACCAAATAGAGACTTGCTATTTAACTTTCCTAGGTGTTCGAAACAACCTGGATTGGATGTTACCACTTAAATCATAATAGCATAAAGCCCAGATCCTTAAAATGGAATCTTCTGTATTTTGTGGTCTTGATAAACCAGATGAATTGTTTACATCTCCTTAGAAAACTCATGACTTTTGTTTGCATACAGTTGGCCCATAAGGAGAATTCCTTGTAGAAATAGTCAGTGCTCTCATGACCTCTCTCATGATGACGTTTGCTTAGAGAGTGCGGCATTCATTTAACAACCACCATGTCACTAAACAACTGCTGCAAAAAAATAAAAAACCAAGCATGGTCATGCGTTAACGATTGGCATGACTTACAATTGTGGCCATTAGTTGAGGACTATGTCTAAGTGCCCTGGGTGCAATCCCAAAACATCTGGAGCACCACTTGAACAGATCAGCATTGACAAAATCATCAGTCAATTGCAAAAGGCAGCTTTACTTGGAAGAGCTTACATCCTATGACATGTTTAACACCGTCAAATAACATCTACTTATCCCAGGATATGTAAGGACTCAATAGATGGATGAAAATGTCAAATCCAATCTAAACATCTGGTTGACTGTGCGACTAACAATAATAATAATTATTGAAATGTATTGACTTTATCCAATATTGCTGCCCACTTTCTTATCTTTCTTTTTCCAGTTTGCTAATCTGTCACATTTATTTGAATACTCTTGGGACAGGAATTGGTCCTGCAGAATTCATTAACCTATCAGTCCAAACCGTTAACCTGAAAATCCTGTATTATTACAACAGCATAACACAATGTTTAGTAAAGTTACTATACTGTTTTGTAGGTAATACATGCACTAAAACATGTAATCAAGTACAATATGAAAATCACACCCATATCGTAGCAAACAGTACTTAATACATTTAAACATAGAATTAAGCTTTTTCCAAGGAAAGCAAAAACACATGTATTTACTGGCCGTAAAATACTTAATACCTTACTATTAAATGCTTCATCGGGGTTTTTTTATATCAACCTCTGAATTACGCCAAGTACTGCCTGCAGGATTATAAAAAACAAAGGGCAGGGATGAGTGTAGCAGAAGGCCAAGGCACAATTTGCAGTTTAGAATTGTTCTTATTAAGTGAGGCTTTTAATGATAGACTGGCATATGAAAAATCCACATTATTAAATACACATGCTATTAAGGTGGGTTGAGTTGCTGTCATTACTACAAAATAAACTCTTCTCAATGAATATAAGGCTGAATATTACTGTCCCCATTAATGATCCACATTCTTACTGAATGGTGAGGTGGCATCTTGGGTTTGGTGCTGTTGAACTTGGTAGAAGCTTTGAGAGTCTTGAGGTTACCATCTCGGTCCTTCTAATATAATAAATAGACTGTATTCAGGTTTCAGGGTCCCTTATCGACGTGACGTCTTCCATGTGTCAGAAATCCCAAAGCTTTCGTAATGCACTGTTCAGTATCACTAGATTAGTTGTGGGATTTCATGATTCAACTGCGATTTCAACATAACCTAAAGACTCCATCGAATGTGACTATAATCATCTTCCTTAAATTCAGTTTGTTTCTTTTATAGCAAGACAGTAGTTACAATTCAAACACGTCACATATATTTAATTACAAAATGCTACCAAATGGGGTTTTGTAATCTGAATCCTGTATTTAAAGTAAATTGTCAAGTATCAGTCATACAAATATCAGTACCCTCAACAGCGGCTAAATATTTACTTCTCTGTTACATAATTTATATATATATATATATTATATAATAATAATAGTTACATAATTTGTAACCAAAATCATTGAAGATCAAACTGAGGAAGCAAATGTCTACATGAGTAGCAACCTTGAACCTTTAAGGTGACTAAATTTATTATTTAATCTTATTTTTATGTGCTGGGATCCTGTGTTTTTGGGGGGGGGGGTTGCCCTGTGTGTAGATTTCACAAGTATTGTGCACACACACACACACACACACAACAGAGGTAGAATCCAGTCAAGTCAAAAGAACTTGAGAAACAAAGGAGAGGTGAAATCCTTTGTTTCCCAAGAATAGAAAATGATTAGCTATAGCCCCTCAACTTATAACTGTAATGGAGCCTGTCTGTTATCATTGTGGCAGTTGTTAAGCAAGGCATCCACGTGATTGCCTTGGACTTTTCCCCATGCCCCTCCCCCGGTCACGCTTCAGTCCATTTACCTTTTCCGAAGATCACCTTCAGGAAGGAGAAGCTGCTCACAGCCCTCCTATAGCTACAAGGAAGTAGCTACAATTCTTCAGCCATGATAAATTATGACCACTCCCAAAATGGTAGTCACTTCCAGGACAGCACCATGTGACCCTCCACATAGGAAGGCTGTGGGGCAGATTGGCTGCTTCTCTTTCTCAAAAGCAATCTCAGAATTTTGTACACGTGACTGGAGGGATGCTGTGTACAGCCGTAACTTTGTGTACAAGTTGTAAGTGCCTCTGTTCAGTGCTATCATAATTTTGAACAGTTGCTGAATAAATGGTTGTCATTGAGAACTACCTGTAGGTATTTTCCTCTGTTTCCACGTTTATGGAAGGACTTTGGTTAAGAAGAACCTCTCTTAGAACTACAGGATCAAAGCACTATAATACTCTGTTCTTTTCTGAAAAAAGTGATTTGGAAATAGAGGTATCTATTTTCCCCATGTTTGGGATTTGGACTTTCAAAAAGCATCCATCTTGTGGACCACTGAGGAAACAATGCAGGATCACAGAGGCTTTCAACCAGATGCAGCTGACCTGTTTTTCCAGAGGCACACAGCAGGTGATGTGTTATGTTTGTTCCTATATTTTCTGAAATCTGTTGGGAATTTAACATCCTACGTGTACATCTGCGTCCTTCAGAAAATGAATCCTAGAGGAAAATGTCCCTCACATTGCTCAAGGCTAGTGAAAAACCAACAATCACCTTAACAAAGAGGCAAGCAGATGATCTGACTCCCTATTCTCCACTTTGATCTAGATTCCCCAGTTTAGCTTGTTAAACTGGGGTGGGGGGGTGGGAAGAGACAGGTCACAGCTCGTCTCTGCCAGGCCATTTGCATGGAAAAGAAAAGATGAGAAAAAGATAAAAAAGGAGGGAAGTTGGGAAATGGTAGGGAACCCTCTACCTGTCAAAAAAATTGAAAGACAAAGAGTTTAATCTGTTGGGTACATAACTGGAAAACATGTACCCCATTTGATATACAAAGTAGATTTTGCCTTCATTCCTTTCATGTAACCCCTCCCTTAATATTCTAATGAAATTACCTTCATTAATAAAATTGTAGTTTTTTTCCCAACATGTTGGACTTCAGTGAGACCTCCGCAGGAGCTCGTGGGAATATCTGCTGTAGAGTACTGAAAGAGAAAGTTGCCAATGTGTCTTGGAGAATAATCCCCCTTGGCCTTTTGACACAAATATTACCAGCCAGACATCCATTCAAGTGGAATAAAGGGGGGGGGCACTGTCTCTACCCTTTTATCCCAAGAGAGAGGTTATATGAGGACAGGGTCCCAAGAGCAGCAGGGCACCCAAAGCCTACAATCCATGGTATTTTAGGTTTGCTATGTACATTGATCATAGAATGATGGTTCCCGCAGTAGAGAAACTGGTTCAAGACTGAGGAGAAACATCTTCAGCCATGTGGCTCAAAGTGCTGTGGAACTGATGAAGAGAGATCTTCTAATGTTGGATCCTGCAACATTATTCTGGGACACGTATATTTGCCTTCATTCGTAAGGATCTCATTGTCAAAGTACATGTGTGTAGTTTATGATACATTCTTCTCTAGGCCTCCGCAGCCATCCTCTACCTGTAACATTGCCACAACCTTCCTAACTCCCAGCCCCTTTGAAGGAGGAAGCTTTGGGATGGCATTTTCAACACAGAACTTGAGGTCACTATAACATGAAGAAAAACACCAATGTTTTTATGGTACTTGATGCCTGTCCTCAAGAACAGTCCCCCAGTTATTGTTCACAGCGGGACATTTAACTGGAGTTTTAACCTTTGATTCTGCAAATGTTTGTACTAAGCAAGTGTTTGTTCAAGCTGCTCCTCTGACTTCTATGCCCTTTCCTTCAACATAAAAATCAAACACTTTGGTGTTGGAGACTGCTGAAGATGGTCACTGAGCATGAGGCCAAAGGCCACATCCAGCAAAGCCTTGTCTACCGGAAATAAAATACGGAGATTATGATGTGCACTTTTGTGGAAAGTCTTCCCAGCCATGCTAATACCAAGGGACATCCCAGAAGTGTTGGTGAATGTGGTGCCTCAGAAACATCCTCATCTTTTGTTCCCATGGTGCCCATCTACAGGAAGAAAAAGACACCAAGGAGCATGGATTCCACACATGAGTCCATGGCTGGTGGGACTTTGCTGTAAGGGCAAAAGAAGGAAGAGACATCAGCACTTTAGTTTGTCAACAAGGATCGGTTTCATTCTCCCAAGAGAATAGGATCCACAGGGTCAGCTGCTAGGAGATATGGGGAGATCAAGCTATCCTCTACAAAAGAAACATAATTTACCTGATATCATATGCCACAAGAAAGGCAGCTAGTGCTGCAGAGAAGCTGCTTAATTTGTCTTCCAACATAGTCTGGCAGGAAACAAGAATGGAGAGAAGCAGCGAATTCAGTCAACCAGGTTGCTCCAGACCTCCTTTTTTTTTTTTTTTTGGTCCCAGCCCCTTTTGACCTGCTATTCTTGTCCAAAGGAAAATTACTCCCAAGTTAAGAACCCCTTGCGTGAGTCTGTTTTTGAAAGTTTCATTCTGTTCCTCTGACAAATTTAGTTTTTGCTAACTCTTCTGAAAATCCTGGGGTAGCTTTTCTCCTTCCTACTGCTACTTTCTCTCCATCCTCCTTTGCTTGATCCCAATTGCCACCTGCCTCCCACTTACTTACACTATAAGCACAGCAAGGCTGTAGACATCCTTGTTTTGGGGGCACTGTTCATTTGCCCATTCCGCTTCGGCTGAAACAGAGCAGTGATTGCACTGAAGGCCTGAATAATACTCTGCTGGTGCAACAGAAAAGAGTCAGCCTGTACGTCAGGGAGGCTTGTGAGGTGTCTTGTCCACAATAGTTTCTCTTTCAGAGGGGAAGCTTGAAACCCTTCTGAGACTCTCCTACCTGAGGAATCTTTTGTACCAAACTGAGATTGGGCAAAAGAAATGGAGATGAAAACATGAAAGCAAAGCCCAGCCATGGGACTTTCCACATCCAAGGGGTATTTAATGTTTGGGCTGCCCTGCTAGTCCTCTCATGGGACAGATTTTGGCTGGTCTGCAGGCCTCTTCTGACACAGGCAGCCTTGTGTGGTTGCTGTAAGTATTTTCTGAAGAGTGTTCCTTTTCTCTAAGCTGTCCTTTGTGGGGAAATCTGAGAAAGGAGAAACAGGTGCTGGGATCCTCAGCAAATTTTTAGGTCTCTTCCAGATGAAGAAATCCTGCCAAAATCAACCCTGTCTTTGTTCCCTTTGAGACCCAGTTTCATCCATTAAAAAGCCTTTGTGGTTCTCAAGCGGGCTCCTGGCCATGAGAAAAGTCTCACTGAGGTCTTAGGCAAGTCCTTCCGATAGATTCTAGTGGTTAAGGCACCCGGCTGGAAACCAGGAGGCACCCAGTTCTAGTGCTGACTGAGGCAAGAAAACCACTGGGTGACTTTGTGCCAATCACTCTCTCTCAGCCCGACCCACCTTACAGGGTTGTTCTTATGGGGAAAACAAGAGGAAGGAGGATTAGATATGTTCAGTTCCTTGAATTACGAAGGCAATTCAGAAATGAACCTCCATTTGGTTATCAATGACAGACACTTGCAGATACAGAACTTTTATTATACACAGTAGAAAACTACATTACATTACTTTTTGACATAATCGCCATTCAAGACTGTCATAACGTCTTCCAAGGTTTGAAATTCCTTAGTAGTAGTCGCTCAGTGCCAAATCTGGGTTATGGGGGGGTCTCTCTTCTGCCAAATTCAAGATGGCGCAGAGACAGAGCCTGGGACAACCCACTGAGAGCCCCTTCCCCTCTTCTGAAGCTCCTCCAACCGCCCTGCCTTCCCTTCAGGTTTTGCTTCTAGACACCCCAACCTGCAACCGGATCACCCGGAAGCAGTGAAGAATGAAGAATGATGGCCCAACAGAGGTTCTTCTCTCCTGCACCGGATTGTCACCAGATGCCTTCAGACAGAGGGAAGCCAAGAGAAGCGACTGCCTCCTTCATCCAGACGAGCTCAACAGGGAGGTTTTGTCCAGATTCTTCCTTCCTTGCAATAGGAAGACCCCCATCCTCCAGCATCCTCCAGCTCTCCACCCTCAGGGCTCTTCAACGTACAACAGTTTGTTTAGGGACCGTTTGAATTTACAAGGTCACTGAAAAGAGTGGCTTGTGACCGTTTTTCACACTTACGACCATTGCAGCATCTCCATGGTTATGTGATCAAAATTCAGACACTGGACAACTGGCTCATATTTATGACAGTTGCTCTGTCCCAAAGTCACGTGATCATCTTTTGCAACCGTCCCAGCTGGCTTCTGACGAGCAAAATCAAGGGAGGAAGCCAGAGTTGCTCAACAAGCACACGATTCACTTAACAGCTTCTGACTCACTGAACAACCACAGCAAGCGGGTCATGAAATGGGGCCTGACACATTTAACAACTACCTTGTGCTCTACTGTCGTAAATCGACAACTACGTTTAAAGCAATTTTTATATAGAAAAGTGTGCACCTAGCTGTCTGGAAGAAGCCATCCGTGTGTCATAAACACAATATGAATTCTTTGCAGATAGTTCTCAACTTATGATTGGTCACTTAGCAACCATTCAAAGGTACAACGGAGCCCAGAGCCACCCAGGACCCAGATTCAAAGTTCTTTGCAGCTTCCCATGGTCACATTACAGTGATTAAGAACATTTATGCTGGCGGGAAAAGGGAAGGGAAGGGAAGGGAAGGGAAGGGAAGGAAAGGAAAGGAAAGGAAAGGAAAGGAAAGGAAAGGAAAGGAAAGGAAAGGAAAGGAAAGGAAAGGAAAGGAAAGGAAAGGAAAGGAAAGGAAAGGAAAGGAGTAAAGCCTATTTTTCTAGAGTCACTTTGATTCAATTGAACACATGTTCAATTACACAACAACATCCTGTGATGAAAATAACTGAGTGGAAAAGTCGTACTTCTAGCTTGAACTCATCACTTTTAACCTTGGTTTGGTTTTACATTACTGTACATGTTCCACAGGAACCTGAGTTTATCAAATTTCAAAAGTTCTTTCTAATTCAGAGGTTAAGGATGCTAAGCGATCCCCATCAATTACAAAGTAATCAACCTAGTCTTTTAGCAGGCATGAAAGGGAAAATTACCTTTCCTAAGAGGACCACAAATGGCTGCTCAAACTTGGCAGCCATCTTCACTCAGATAACTGAGAGCTGACAGTAACTGACAATTGTGCTGGATGGATGACATCATCAAACCAGTAGAATCCCCAAGGAGATGATTATGACAAGCCTCCTTTGGGATCCTATCAAAGATCACCTTCTCCACCATTTCTACACACACCAATGCCAGACCAAGGTCTCTAGGAACGTACCAACAAATCACCAAAGAAGGCATGGCTCTTTAATTGAAGACTGCCTTTTCGTATGGAAGCTCCACTCAGCTAGCTGACTGAGCAAGAGTCATTTATACAGTTGTTGGTCAGCTTCCACTCCTATTCCCTTTGTATAGCCATGCTGTGTGTTTTTTTATTTGTCCCAATATATATGAGCCAGAAGTGTGCGGCTGCAGCCACAAATGCCAACTCAATCCGAGGTTGCCTTAAGAGAGGGGTAGAATCAAGATCATATGAAGTATTAGTACCACTTTATGAAGCCTGAGTAATATCACACTTAAAATACTGCATCCAGTTTTGGTCACCATATTATAGAAAAGATGCAGAGAATCTGGAAAGAGTGCAGAAAATAGCAATAAAGATGATTAGGGGACTGGATACTAAAAGACATGAAGAACGGTTCTACTCGTGAAGGACTCAGGATGTGTACTTGGGATTTTAAATTCCCACCGGATTTAACAAACGAGAGAGGCAAATGCAACAAACCCATGCTGTGTGACTCAGGAGAAAACATGTCAGCTGCATCTGGTTGAAAGTACCTGTGCTCCAGCATTCGCTACTTCACTGTGCTCTACCAGATAGATGGTTTTAATCAGCATAATAATATAATAATCAATGTAGTCACCACAAAACTCTAGGCCCGAGACTGACAAGGAGTCCTGCAAATCTGGCCTCCTCAGTTAACACAGCAGTGAGAGCATTGAAGCAAGAAAGCTTCAACGATTTTTGTGACAGATATTAATGAAGACGTGGCAAAATATGTAAGCATACAAAAAGACAGAGAACTAAATATTATACATTTAAATTCATTCACTTTCACACTTTGGCAGTAGAGGAAAGTGCTAATATTTTTCTGACCGATACTTGATAATTTACATTAAATATAGGCGTAGCGTTGATTTGGATTACGAAATGTCATTTGGTAGGACTCTTTAATTAGATATAGGGTCTCCTGCTTGAACACAGGGTTGGACTAGAAGACCTCCAAGGTCCCTTCCAACTCTGTTATTCTGTTACTCTTTCCAGACTATAGACCCTGTGGGGAAACTGATGACGCTTGAACTGGAACTGGCATCAGAGACTATTATAAAAGAAACAAGCTCAATTTAAGAAAATGATTATAGTCACCTCTGATGGGTTCTTTTGATGTTATGGAGAAGTCTCAAGTGAGACAGGAAATCCTGTATGAAATCTTAGAATAACAACAAAATAACAGAATTTATTAATTTATAACAGAAGGATTCCTGACACATGGAAAGAAGTGAAATTCATAAGGGACATTGAAATCAAATATATTCCATTATAGTAGGTTTAGGGTGAGGACTGACATGATGGCCTCAAAATTCTCAAAGTTTCCATAGCACCAAACCCAAGATGCCACTTCAGCCTTCAGTGAGCATGTGGGACATCATAGAATATAGTTGAGAAGTATTAAAATATAATAGTTATATAATATGTATATTTTAGAAATAATTATTGCTTTATGGGAAATTGGGAGATCCAAAATGTAACTTATGTGTTCATTTTAGGCTAAAGTGGAAAATGGTAATTTTAAAATAGTTAAACTTAAAAACAGGATTTTGATGATATAAGTGAATTATTATTGATATTTTTTTTTTACAATGATAGAATTTTATTTAGAAATATATTAATACTAGGTTATAGTTTGAGGGAAATAGAGAAGAACCTTTAAGGAATTATTGAATTATTTATGTTTGATTATATTGTTTTCTTTGTATGATTGACCACCCTATCTCCACGTGGCTTCTCAAAGCACTCTGTTGTAAAACCAAAAAATACTAATAAAACTTATTTAAAAAAAAGAAAGAAAATGATTTAGTTACTTTTGAAAGGGGGTGACAAAGCCATTGAAATAATTACTCAGAAGTAAGAGAATGAACACAAATCGATTTGGAAATAGCTTCATTCTACGTTTAAAAGGAATGAAAATTGTTGTTGGATTAATAGTTAGTACCAATTTATAATACCTTGGCAAGACCACATTTGGAATATTGCATCCAGTTTTGGTTGCCATAATATAAAAAAATGTTGAGACTGTGGAAAGAGACTGAAGAACGGTTGCAGGAATTGGGTCTCTTGATCGGGGGGGGGGGATTGGACTGGAGGACCTCAAGGGTCTCCTCCAAATCTAATTTTCTGTTTTGTTATTCTGTTATTCTTCTGTGATCCCATCAAGCCAAGAGAAAGTCCGGAATAGTATAGGATCTCCTGCCATGGGCAGGGGGTGGGACTAAAAGACCTCCAAGTTCCTTCCAAACTTACTATTCTATATTCTATGATATGGGTCTGATTTGTAAAATACACTGCCTTTTCAAACATAGTATTTTAGTCATAGTGAATTTTCGGGTCAACTTTTAATGAGGGTCAAAGGAGTAATTCCTATGCCTATTAAGAGCTGGGGTGCCACAGTGGTTAGAATGTAGTATTGTAGGCTAATTCTAAACGGCTCAAGGTTGACTCAGCTTTCCATCCTTCCGTGGTCGGTAAATTGAGGACCCAGATTGTTGGGGGGAATATGCTGATTCTGTAAATTACTTAGAGAAGGCTGTAAAACACTGTGAAGCTGTATAATTCTTAGTGCTATTACTATTCCATGAATATACAAGCAATTGTGACAGACTAGCACGTAGGAAAAACAAACCTTCAGCGGCCTCTGGCTGCAAGTAATTTCAAAAGATTTTTAGATTAGAACAGCAATTTACTCAAGAGCAAGTAGATAACAAAGAAAGGAACATACATCAAAATCTAACGATTCTGTGGAAATACAAGCTTGCCTTAGTATTTTCAGAAGAGAAGCCAAAATTCAAACTGAGGTTTGGAACACCAAATCAAGTTTGTCGGCCAGTCCAATGGTCAGAGTTTCAGGGTTTACAAGTAGAAATCACAACACAGAACAAGAGATCAGAGAGTTGTTTCCAACGTCGGCAACGGCACACAAATCTCCAATAATTCAGCGTTTATTCCCGACAAATGCCCCTCCCCACAGCGGCTCCTTAGGTCTCAGTCCCCAGGTGTGCCTTGTGGAGAGGGGCAGGGCGCTCTCCTCCGGGTAGTGAGGCCTGTCTGCGTTGTTCCCTCCTTCTCTCCACTCTCCGTGCTGGAGGATCAGGAGGGGGTGGCCCTTGCTCATCGCCTGAGCTCTTGTCTCTCGTGTTCATCCTGCCCCTGTTCCTCCCTGCCTTCAAGCCCTCCCAATCCCGAAAGGCCCTGGCCTGCCTTGGCCTGCTCCTCCCCATATTCCTCCAAAGCCAAGGACGCCTCCCCCTCCATCTCCATCGGCTCCAGTTCCAGCTCATCTTCCTCAGCAGATTCAGGCTCCGATGGGGGCATGACACAAACATGCTCTACTCCTCTGACCTAATTTCCTGGGTTTGTTTGTTTATATCCCACCTTTATTACTTTTACAAATAACTCAAGACAGCAAACAAAGCCAACAAATCTTCCTCCTCCTGTTTTCCCCACAACAACAATCCTGTCAGGTGGGCTGGGCTGAGAGTGACTGGCCCAAAGTCTCCCAGCCGGCTTTCATGGCTAAGGTGGGACTTAAACTCACATTCTCCCACTTCCTAGACTGGTGATTTCACCACGTGGCCAAAGTTGGGTTTGTACAACACACGATGTCATGAGACATATGTGTTTGGCTTCCTTTAACAAAAAGAAAACAGAGTGTTGAACCATTTGTGGGTTTAAAGACAATGTCCTGTCTGGCTCCTTCTCTGGCCTGCTGAACCCTTTCCTGTCCTCCCGGCCCAGCTTTTGGCCTGAGCCCTGCCCTTTTCCTTGAAGTAATATTCAGCCACCTGACAAGGCTAGCAAGAGAAACAAGGCCTAAAAAGGGGCCTTCTTTGAAATGGCGGAGGAATTCAGGCCGAGAGGGAAGACTCCAGGACTCCAACAGCGAAGAAGAAAAACCTCATCAGGGGGCGCGAAAGCTGACTGAGGTAAGGAGAAAGAGCCTCAGGGTCGACTCAGTTAAAAAAATGAGGCGAAGGAGCTTAAAGCAGAGTTAAAGGAGGAAGGGAATAAATCAGCCCCTTGGATTCGGAAGGGCTTGGCAGGGACTTCCAAATAAAAGAATCAGCCGAGGAAAGGCTTGACTCCTCCGGGCTCAAAGCCTGCCCAGACCACTAGCCGAGGGGCCGATGCTCTGTGGAAAAACCAGCTCGATCTGTCAAAAGCTGAGAAAGGTGCAACTGACATTTGATTGGATCTGGCCGAGATGCAGGATCAGGGGAAAAGAAATAAGTGGAGAATTAGAGGAATCAGGGAAAAAGCAGAAAAAGCTACTTTAATGAGTATCTTACCTCAAGGCTGAACAATTGCCAGAATTAAAACTTTCAGATCAAGGGTGTCCATAGATTCTTCTCTCCTTAGGACAATCAGAGGCAAAAGCCAAGAAATACACTAATAAGATTTGTGAGCAGGCAGGTGAAAGAAGCTGCTGGACTAAAAGAGAAAAATTGGGGTGGGGATAAAGTCCAGGATAGTATTAGAGCCAGTTTGCTGTAGTGGTTAAGGCACCTGGCTGGAAACCAGGAGGCACTGAGTTCGAGTGCTGACTGAGGCAAGAAAACCACTGGGTGACTTTGTGCCGATCACTCTCTCTCAGCCCGACCCACCTCACAGGGTTGTTGTTATGGGGAAAACAAGAGGAAGGAGGATTAGATATGTTCACTTCCTTGAATTACGAAGGCAATTCAGAAATGAACCTCCGATTCGTTATCAATGACAGACACTCGCAGATACAGAACTTTTATTATACACAGTAGAAAACTATATTACATTACTTTTCGACATAATCAAATTGAGGCACTTGTCATAAGGTCTTCCAAGGTTTGAAATTCCTTAGTAGTAGTCGCTCAGCACCAAATCTGGGCTATGGGGGAGGGTCTCTCTTCTGCCAAATTCAAGATGGCGCAGAGACAGAGCCCAGGCCAACCCACTGAGAGCCCCTTCCTCTCTTCTGAAGCTCCTCCAACCGCCCTGCCTTCCCTTCAGGTTTTGCCTTCCACGGGACCTTCTGGGAAACCTCCCCATTCCATGCCAGAGATCTTAAATTCACAAGGGCAAATTTAGACCACGATTCCCTAAAGATCTGAGAAACATGATTTTATTGGAGAAACAAAATTAACTTCAAAGCTTCATTTTGCCAGATCACGGATAGGTCAGTGGCAAAGATAAGCAAGTTGAACTGTTAAGAGACCCAAACCTTTGGGGGGAGGGGGGAGTGTATTAAACCAGAAAAAACTCTCTAAAGCAGAAGTTCTCATATTCTGAATCGCACTTCCTAGGGAGAAATGAACGAATTTAAGAGGAGGTGCAAACTGGGTAAGCTTTGCCCTTAAAATAACACAATGTGAGAATCGACTCCATTTCTTTCTGAGCAACTGGGTGATGATCACATGAATTCCTTCTTCATTGGGAACATTTCTTCTGGAACTAGGTTTCAGATTTCGCCTCTTAGAGAAGCCACCTTGGTGTTGAAAGTCAGCTGAACTTAAGAGGAAGAGGTGGAAAATGAAAACTGTCATGATAAGTCTCACTCAAGTGTGTGGCTTAATAGAGCTTCAGTAGCAAGGGGCAGTCTACCTTGGAAGATCTAGGCCTGTTGGATAAAAAGGAAAAGACTGATCCTTTGGCTTTCTGAAAAGAGCAGCATCCCTCAATACTGGAACTTGTCTAAAAGAGAATCCTGTGATTTGATGTTCAGCTTCATTAAGCTATAAAATATTTTCTTTGGGTAGAATCTATTCTACAATTATTTTTCTGGTCTAGACTGCTTATGAGAAATGATATCTAAATTTAAAAACCCAGGGAGAAAATTTATCTTCTCTCTCTCTCTGTCTGTACTTAAACACAGCATCATCTAACAATACTTTGGCATTCAGGAAAAAAAAATTTCTGCACCTAAGTAGAAATAACAAACCCCAGACAGAGAGATGTTGAGACCAAAAGAAACCCAACATCTAATCACAAAGGGAATCGAACTGGAAGCTGACCAGGAGTTGCATCAGGGAGTCTTGCTTAGTCAGCTAGCTCAGTGGAGCTTCCATATGAAGAGGCAGTCTACAACCAAAGAGCCTTCAGTGGCAAAAGATAAGAAATAGGCAGCTTTGGTGGTTTGTTACTAGGTTGCTAGAGATTTGGTCTGGCATTGGTGTGTGTAGAAAAGGTGGAGAAGGTGAGCTTTGATTGGATCCCAAGGGAGGCCTGTCATCTCCTGGGGATTCTACTGGGTTGATGATGTCATCCATCCAGCTCAACTGTCACTTCCGCTGGGCGATCTGAGTGAAGATGGCTTTCAAGAGGTAAGTAGGTCTTCAGAAGGGATGCTGGCCTCTTCCCCATTGTGTAGCCAACTTCTCAGAGGATTGGGAGATTCCAGGGATGGGAACAGCCATTTGTTGTCCTCTTAGGAAAGGGGGCCTGGGGCAAATTTGTTCCAGAGCAGTTTTATCTTTAATTCCTTATTGGCGCTAAGAGAAAGCGCTGGATACTCCCCAATTAATCAGGATCACATGGCGTACTTAAGCTCCGAATTAAGGAAAATTTGAAAACTCACATGGTTGTGGAACACATTCAGTCCTGTAAAACCAAACCAAGGTTAAAAGTGATAAGCTCAACCCAGAAGCATTATTTTTCCACTCTGCTTTCTTAAATCCAAGGGATTCTAGAAAACAGGCTTCAGTTGTTCCCTTTCCTTCCATTCCTTTTTCTCTCTTCTAGGGCCTTCTTCAAGTTGTTTTCCTGCTTCCGGAGGAAAACAAGGAAGGCGAGCGATCCAGGGCCTGATGCTCCCAGTTCCCCAACCTGCCGACTGGAGGGCAGCCCCAAGGCTCCTGAGCAAAGACGAGTGACTCTCGTTGTGGATGTGGAGCTCCAGAAAGTGGAGCGATGTGGTGAGTAGATGCTCAGGGATGGGCTTGAGAAGGAGAGGAAGCAGCTCTTTAGGAGGGGATTCCTCCATGTAGGGATAGACAGGGAGTCCTTGACTTACAACAGTTCATGGAGTGACCGTTTCAAGGTATAATAGCACTGAGAAAAATGGCATGATCGTTTTTCACACTTACGACCGCTGCAGCATCCCCACAGTCACATGATAAAACTCAGACACTGACTCATAATTATGACGGTTGTAGTATCCCAGGGTCTTGTAATCACCTTTTGCGACCTTCTGAAAAGAAAAATCAATGTGGAATCAATGATTCAACTAACAACTGTGGCAAGGAAGGTCATAAGATGGGACAAAAGTCAATTAACAAATGTCTCACTTAACAAAAAAAATTGGGGCTCAATGATGGTCGTAAGTCGAGGACTACCAGTACAGGAAACACATCTGCATGTTTGCAGATTCAAGGCTGCACAGAGGGAGGGCTCAGAGGCCAGGCTGTTCCTGAGCCACTAAGCGCCCCTCCTCCTGCAGCTCCCGCGTCTATCCTGACCCCCCAGAAGTTCTTCTGCTTCCATTTGGCCCTTCAGGGAGCCTTTAAGATGGTTCAATGGCACTTTTGACATACCTGGATTTTCCTAATTGGCCTCGGTGAGAAGATCTTTCATGGCCAGGAAAAAGCTTTTTAATAAGGGGAATCGGGTCACAAGGGGAAGAATGCTGCAAAGATGAGCCTGGTTTTGGAGGGTTTTCTTCATCTGGGGGAGACCTAAAACTTGGCCGAGCACCTGCCTCTCCATTCCCAGATCTCCCCAGGAACGACACGACACAAAAGGAGAAGAAGATTCTCTTCAAGAAAACGGACATCAGAAAAGAAGAGAATATACCACGCCAGGCTTCTTGCTGCAGAAGAGACCGATGGAGGAGCCAGAAGATATGGGAAGAGGTCCATGAGAGGATCCAGAAGACAGACCAACCAGTAGGTATCCCTGGGAATCAGAGGGTCCCATAGCTCAGCCTTTCTCCCAGGTGGGAATCCCAGTCTCAATGGGACTCAAAAGTTTCCTCGGCATGAAGAGAAACTCAGAAGGGTTTCAACCTTCCCTTCTGAAAGGGAGAACACGGGGGGCCCTTGGACCAAGTTGCCCAACAGCCCCCCAACTTACAGCCTGACTCTTCTCTCTTGCAGCAGGAGCGCAGTATCGTTCAGGGCCTCTCTTCCATTGCCACTCTGTTTCAGCTGAAGCGGAGTGGGCAAATGGCAGTCCCAGAGCCAAGAAACAAGGACCTCTACAGCCTCGCTGTCTTGGTAGGTCAGAGGGAGGCAGGGGGCAATTGGAGGCAAGCAAAGCAGGACAGAGAGACAGGAGCAGTAGACAAGCTTCCCCTGGACGGTCAAAAGGGTCCTTAACCTGGGGCTAACCCTCCTTTGTACTGAGAGGGAAGCTGTAGCAAAAGAACAGGTCAAAAGGGGCTGGGAGAAATAGGAAGGGCTGGGCTGGAGCATCATGGCTGACTTTCACTTCTCTGCTTCTCTCCACTCTTGATTCCTGCCAGGCTCTGATGGAGGACAACCATTTAAGCAGCTTCACGGCAGGACTAGCTGCAATGCTTGCAGTTTATGACATCAGGTCAGCCTTTTCTTTCTTTTGCCTGCTATTCTCTTGGGGAAAATGAACCCCAGGGCTGTTCACTAAGATAGGCACTGATGTCTCTTCTTTCCTTTGATCTCGCAGCAAGGTTCCTCCAGCCATGGACCCAAAAGTTGAGTCTCGCCTCCTGAAGATCTTTGGGTCCATGTGGTTGTCCTCCATGAAAAACGGAGAGGAGATTTCAGAGGTACCACCTTCAGCAACATTTCTGGGAGTTCCTTTCTGGTATTGGAACAGCTGGGAAAACGTTTCACACATCATCATCTCTGTCTTTCATTTCAGGAAGAGAAGAAGCTGCTGGAAGACGCCTTTGGTCTCCTGCTCCGAGGTCTTCTGCAACAATCGGCAAAGACGGATCATTTCATTTTTATTTTAAAGGTAAGGGCATCCATGTCCCAGGGAAGCTTGAAGGAAAATTGGGCCCTTGGAAACATTCACCAAATCAGGTGTTAGAACTCCAGTGAAATCTTCCACTGGGAACAGTCTAAGTAGGGGATAGTTCTTGAGGCATCAAGTAGCATGGGAATCTGGCTTGCCACATGCGCTGTTTTCCAACATTCAGGGACCTCTTCACAAAGAAGCCTCTTTACCTCTAATGCCGCATGGCCAGAATTGCAGATGAGAGACAAAATGTGTTTATGGGGTCCTTTGCTTGAAATGCCATCCCAACCTTCCACCTTCCAAAGAGGCTGGAATTTAAGAAGCTGGGAGTAGCCATAGAGGGAGTGGGTGGCTTTAAAGGCCTGAAGAACGTACCCTAAATGACACGTGTGTGTTTGACAATGAGATTCCCGAGAATAGTAACAAAGGTTACTATTGCTCCAATTCCCCAGCACTTTGAGAAACACGGCCGGCAATGCTTCTCGTCTGCCTGGGATCAGCTACTCTATTGTGGAATCCACCAAAGTAGGATCAACGTATGTAGAAAAATGAAAATAAGATTGCAAATTTTGGGTCCTCCACTGTTTTGGGGACCCCATCCTCATATAACCCCTCTCTCTTGGGAGAAAAGGGCAGGGGGGCAAGGGGTTCTTTTTCCTTTGCTTCCACTTGATGGTGGACTAGGGAATCCCTGGACAAGGAGTTTCACTGCTAATGTTTGTATTGATGGCCCAAGTGAACATGGGGAATGACTCAGCCAGACACTTTGGCAACAGTACGATGGACTTCTTTCTTTCTCTTCCAGCTCACTGAAGCCCAGAGGGTGTTTCCACACTTTCCAGTGGAAATGGCGATGGCTGGATATGAGGACGGATTCATCAATGAAGGTAACTTTCTTTTGGAACATTAAGGGGTGTGTGTGTGTGTGTGAAGGTATCAGCACATGAAAGGAAGGACAACAGCCCCCCCCACTTGTATCCAAAATGGGGTTTAAGTGCTCCTCAACTTTCAACTGGTCACATAACAACTGTTCAAACTTAAGACACAGCGGGAAAAAGGCACTTGTGAGTCATTGTCAAAGCTACAACTGCCGCCCCAACCCTGCAGTCCTGTGATCGCATTTTGGGCGCTTGGCAATCGGTCCACACTTAAGAGCAGTTGCAGAGTATTGTGGTTATTTGATCATGTTTTGCAATCTTTTTTGTTGTTGTTTCTTTCTGGGCAAAAAAAGATGACAAAACTGATCTTTGAATAATCTGCAGGTGACCTAACAATAGAGGAACTATGACACTGGACACTGGACACTGGACACTGAAGAATGGATTAAAAGGATTTATACTCTATCTCAAGGAAAGTCCCTTCGTTTCTCCCATCTAGTATCAATTAGTACACCTCATTCTTATATTTGCTCTGTTCTACTCTTCTGAACTTAAAATACAGTAAATTCTGATATTTATGCTTTTAGATTCTTGGACCGCCTCATCCCTTCAAGAACGGATCTTTCAGCTACTGAAGGCCACCACTGATTTTGGAAGATCGCGACAAGGCTACTCGTGTTGTGGAGCAGATACAAACTCTCGTCAGTTTTTGTGTGCTACAGCAGGTTGGTGATGTGGAGGGTTGGACTAAGAAACGATTCACTTTCTGCAAATGTGGGCTTTTCCTCTCTCGAGTATATAATTCATGTTGTTTTTTGCAATGTGGTTTTTCTGTCTTCTTAGGATGTTGGGACAGCAATCAACGTGGCGCCTGGAACTCACCTACTTTCTTCGACTGTTGCCAACTGGGCCATCCTCTCTCCAAGCTGGAGGAAAAAGGGAAAAAGAAAAGAGAAGAAAAGAAAAGCATTGAGTTACAACGTCTTTTGGAGCAGTAGAATAAGCAATAACTTACAACCTCAACTTTTTATTTCACAAAATAATATATATAAGGCGCCAATGGGTCAAAGCAATTCATACGTCAGAGCAAGCAAAGATTATTATTGATGGAGACTTAACCAAGCCATGTCAAATCCCAAAGGGTACGAGGAAAGGAAGCCCCTTATCTCCCCTGCTGTTCACATCGGTGTTGGAATAAAGATAAAAGATATTAGGCAAGATGATAAAATCACAAGTATAAATCTTAAAAAGGAAGTGACAGCATTTACTGATGAGTTAGTTATCCAGAACATACACTAAATAATATTTGATAAAGAAACTAAATGACTTTGGAGCTTTAGTGGGCTATAAAATAAATAAACAAAAAACAACACTGTTTGTTAAGAATATGGTTCTCAGGACTATGAAATACTAAATAAAAAGTCAGGATTTAAGTTGGAGAAAAGGTTGGAATATCTGGGTTTACATGGACAACAAAATACTGAACTGTTTCAAAATAACTTTGAGCCTTTTTCTCACAAAATCTAATAAGGAGAATCAGAAGGAAAATAAAAATAATGGGAAAAGAATGGAAGAAAAGAGAAAGAGGAAAAAGTGTAGGAAAAAGGGGAAAAGAGAAGAGAAGAAGAGGAGAGGAGAGGAGAGGAGAGGAGAGGACAGGAGAAGAGAAGAGAAGAGAAGAGAAGAGAAGAGAAGAGTTACAACTTCTTTTGGAGCAGTAGAATAAGCAATAACATACAATCTCAACTTTTTAATTCACAAAATATTATACATAAGGTGCCAAAACAGTTTATAAAACTGGTGAAAGCAATCCATATGTCAGAGCAAGCAAACTTTATTATTGATGGAGACTTAACTACACCATGTCACTAAAGAATATTTGATAAAGAAACTAAATGACTTTGGAGCTTTAGTGGGCTATAAAATAAATAAACAGAAAACAACAATGTTTATTAAGAATGTGGCTTCTCAGGACTATGAAATACTAAATAGAAAGTCAGGTTTTAAGTTGGAGAAAAAGTTGGAATACCTAGGTTTACATTGACAACAAAATTCTGAACTGTTTCAAGATAAATTTGAGCCTTTTTGTCAGAAAAGTAAAAAAGGCTTATTAGGATGAGATAAATTGCAAATATCTTATTGGGTAGAATCTCTGTAATTAAGATGAATGTCCTACCAAAGATGCTTTTTGTGTTTCAGACTCTTTTTCTGTACCTGATGCTCCATTTAAACAATGTCAGACAAACATCTCGAAGGTTTATATGGCAAAGGGGAAAAACCAAGAATTAGATATAAATTATTGCAAAATGCTAACTAAAGAGGAGGTTTGGGATTACCAGTTTTGAAATTGTACGTTGATGCCTGTTATTTGGTCTGGCTAACAGAGCGGGTGACTCTCTAAAATAAGAGGAGAGTTGAGCTGCAGTGCCATGAATTAAGATTTGGATGGCACGCCAATTTATGCTATGAAAAAGTTGAAGGAAATGATGATTTCAACAGCCGTTTTGTTAGACGTGCCATCCTAAGAGTTTGAAATAAATATAAAATAAGGTTCTCTGCAAAAATAACCCCTTGGGTGTCGTTCCAGAAAGCTTTGTGTTGTTTTTGGGAAAAGAATTGGTGGTGAGGCTAGACTAGTGGACTTATGGTCAAATAATATTTTTCTGTTATGGTGACCCTCTACTCAAATCTAAAGAAGAGTCGGAATTAGAAGGAAGTGTTGGCTATTGATTTATATATTTACAGTTGAAGGAAAGAATTAGATTGTTAAAAATCTATGGATTTCATTTTGTAAAAAAGTATATGCAAATTCTGTTGTGTGGTAGTGATTAACTTATTATTGTGAAGGTTTATAAATTGCTATTGAACATGGAGAATGAATTTGTAAAGCATTGTATGATTCAGTGGGCAAAGAATCTTTGATATAATCAAATTCTTCAACAATGGGAACACATATGGACAAAAGTTTTAAAATTTAAATTATAGTTTAAAAGAAAATTGTTACAAGATGATATACTATTGGTAACTACCACGGGACAAATTGTCAAGAATGTATAAAGGTGTTCAAATTAATTTTGGAAATGTAAATGTAAAGAAGGAACGTTTTACCATTTATGGTGGACATGTCACAAAGAAAAGAAGTGTTGTAGGATTCATTTCCTAATACAGAAGATTCTTAAAGTGAATATCAAGATAAATTCAGAGACTTTTCTCTTAGGCTGAATGGATAAAGAACTTGAAAGAAATGGAACTTTGATGTTATATATGCTGACAGAGGAAGAATAATTCTATAAAAATGGAAGGATACTTTGATTCCCACAGTGGACAAATGTCTGCAAAAAGTTGGTGGAGTTAAGAAAGACACTAATTAAAGAAAAGAACACAATTTTGTTTCTATTGGCAACCTCTTTTGGACTTGTGCTTTGTGCTTTGATGGACTTTGTAATAGCTGAAATATAGTTTTTGTTCTACTCTTGCACCGGCTAACTAACATGGGATTTTTTTGTATTTTAAATTTGCTTTTTCAAAAGTGTAACTTATAAGTTCCCACAAGTCTTCACTTTCAGAAAAATGCCTCCCTTTCAGAGACCAGGACTGGCAGGAGAGCGTTGGATACACTGCAGATCACAGTCTCATTTTCAGCTGTTCTGAAGCCTCCGTGATCAAAGAGAAGATTCAAGCTCAACCTTGGGAAGCACTGAGAATGTTTCTTACCCAGACACATTTAGAGGTTTTCCCTTTGCAAATGTTTCTTTTACTGAGCATGCAATGCTCTTTTCTATGGCTGTGCTCACATATTATTGGATGCTTTAATTTCTGTGATGTAACTGGACATATGACTGTTCCTAAACCAATCAAGGTTTGCTTTGAAGTTCTTTGTTTTGCTAATATAAAAGTCAATGTAAACCATTTTAGCGAGGTTCCCCCTTTTCATATGGAGCCCAGCTTTATCAAAGTATTTTATAAAATGCTTTTAAATCATTTTCTGACTTGTCTGTTTATTGGAAAAGCATGTAGAATGAGGCAGAACTTCTAGAGCCAGATTTGGCCAAGAGCTTGAGGTGGAAAAAAAATGTAACTTTGAATTTGGATTTTGCTGTTAGGTAGTTTGCTGTTGTTTTAGAAATGGCTAGTAGATATTATTATATAAAAGTAAAAGTACATCCAGAGCCTGTGTATGTCTAGAACCTAGAATAACAGGCTTGGAAGGGCCCTTGGAGGTCTTCTAGTCCAGCCCTCTGCTTGAGCAGGAGGATTGCAAAAATGATCCAGCTGAGCTCTCGTAGATTTCCTCCTGGGGAATGACCTTGGAAAGAGGCGAAAGAGATGCTTCTAGACACCCCAACCTGCAACTGGATCACCAGAAAAGGGAAAAGGGAAGGGAAGGGAAGGGAAGGGAAGGGAAGGGAAGGAAAGGAAAGGAAAGGAAAGGAAAGGAAAGGAAAGGAGTAAAGCCTATTTTTCTAGAGTCATTTTGATTCAATTGAACACATGTTCAATTACACAACAACATCCTGTGATGAAAATAACTGAGTGGAAAACTCGTACTTCTGGCTTGAACTCATCACTGTTAACCTTGGTTTGGTTTTACATTACTGTACATGTTCCACAGGAATCTGAGTTTATCAAATTTCAAAAGTTCTTTCTAATTCAGAGGTTAAGGATGCTAAGCGATCCCCATCAATTAGAAAGTAATGAATATTTTACCCAAAATTATCTTTCTATTCCAAAATATTCCAATCCAATTAGATAAAAAGTTCTTTAAAGAGTTGAATAAGTTAACTTTAGATTTTGTATGGCAAGGAAGGAAGGCGAGGATAAAGCAAAAGTCTCTACAGGATGCTAAAGAAAGAGGGGGATTAGGCTTCCCGGATTGGGAGTTGTACTATCAAGCTGCGGCCCTGACGTGGATCAGGGATTGGATAATATTGGAAAATAAAAGATGTTTACTATTAGAGGGGCACGATCTCCAGCAGGGCTGGCATGCCCACCTATGGACAGATAAAAGCAGGAACCATCAATACTTTCTGAGGCATAAAGTCCGGCAAGAACTAATAAAAAGCTGGAATATAGTTAAATGCCAATACTACACAAAACTCCCAGGCTGGTTCTCACCGTTAGAAGCAGTTATATACCCCAACCTTTATAGGCAAAATAGGGTTATCATATACAAAGATATCCTGTCAGAGGAAGGATATCTAAAGCAAAGGCAAGAGTTGAGACAACAGGGGATTGCTTTGGAATGGTGGTCTTACCTTCAGATACAAGCAAGATATGTGAAAGACAAGAAAGAATGGGGAATTAATAGACAAGATACGGGGCTTGATAAAATATTATTAGGCTCGGAGAAAAAACAAATAAAAAAAATATATAAATATATGTTAGAATATAAATTATTTGAAGAACAAGTTAAAGAAACAATGGTTACCTGGGCAATAGATTTGGGGCACACTATAAACCTGGACCAATGGCAGCAAATCTGGGAACGTAATTGCAAAATTACATTGGCAACAACTTATAAGGAAAATCTCTATAAGATGCTCTTTAGATGGCACCTGCCACCGGCTAGGCTCGCAAAAATGTATAGTGGCTACTCACCATTTTGTTGGAAGTGTAAAAGGAAAAAGGGTACTTTTTTTCACGTTTGGTGGGCTTGCAAAGAGGTACAGGTTTATTGGCAGAGGGTTTGGAATTGGATAACAGAAATGACGGGTCAAAAAACTCAATATAAACCAGAGATGCTACTACTTGGCATATTAGAAAAAAATATAAACAAAGATGATATATACCTAATTATTCATGTGATAACGGCGGCAAGAATTTTGTTTGCTCAAAATTGGAAAGCAACTGAAGTGCCTAGTGGAAATGCGTTAATAAGGAAAACTTTGTATTGCGCAGAATTGCATAAGATGACTAAAGAATTAAAAAATCAGGAGGAAACAGAATACTATTTAAGCTGGAATAAATTTTACAAATGGAAGGAAAAAAAAGAAGGAAGGTCATTAGAAGGGATGTAAATAGAGGAAGAATATCTGAAATGTATAAAGTATATGTATAATACAGAATGTCTAGACAAAGATGTATGTCAAAGATGATACACTATGTTCAATGTTTTTTAATCTTTTTTTTTCTTTTTTTTGTATTCAATAAAAATTATTAAAAAAAAAAAAAAAGTAATCAACCTAGTCTTTTAGCAGGTACGAAAGGGAAAATTACCTTTCCTAAGAGGACCACAAATGGCTGTTCAAACTTGGCAGCCATCTTCACTCAGATCACTGAGTGCTGACAGTAACTGACAGTTGAACTGGATGGATGACATCATCAAATCAGTAGAATCCCCAAGGAGATGATTATGACAAGCCTCCTTTGGGATCCTATCAAAGATCACCTTCTCCACCATTTCTACACACACCAATGCCAGACCAAGGTCTCTAGGAACCTACCAACAAATCGCCAAAGCTGCCTATTTCTCATCTTTTGCCACAGAAGGCATGGCTCTTTGGTTGTAGACTGCCTTTTCCTATGGAAGCTCCACTCAGCTAGCTGACTGAGCAAGAGTCACTTATACAGTTGTTGGTCAGCTTCCACTCCTATTCCCTTTGTATTGCCATGCTGTGTGTTTTTTTATTTGTCCCAATATATATGAGCCAGAAGTGTGCGGCTGCAGCCAAAAATGCCAACTCAATCCGAGGTTGCCTTAAGAGAGGGGTAGAATCAAGATCACATGAAGTATTAGTACCACTTCATGAAGCCTGAGTAATATCACACTTAAAATACTGCATCCAGTTTTGGTCACCATATTATAGAAAAGATGTAGAGATTCTGGAAAGAGTGCAGAAAAGAGCAATAAAGATGATTAGGGGACTGGATACTAAAAGACATGAAGAACGGTTCTACTCGTGAAGGTCTCAGGATGTGTACTTGGGATTTTAAATTCCCACCGGATTTAACAAACGAGAGAGGCAAATGCAACAAACCCATGCTGTGTGACTCAGGAGAAAACATGTCAGCTGGATCTGGTTGAAAGTACCTGTGCTCCAGCATTCGCTACTTCACTGTGCTCTACCAGATAGATGGTTTTAATCAGCCTAATAATATAATAATCAATGTAGTCACCACAAAACTCTAGGCCCGAGACTGACAAGGAGTCCTGCAAATCTGGCCTCCTCAGTTAACACAGCAGTGAGAGCATTGAAGCAAGAAAGCTTCAACGATTTTTGTGACAGATATTAATGAAGACGTGGCAAAATATGTAAGCATACAAAAAGACAGAGAACTAAATATTATCCATTTAAATTCATTCACTTTCACACTTTGGCAGTAGAGGAAAGTGCTAATATTTTTCTGACCGATACTTGATAATTTACATTAAATATAGGCATAGCGTTGATTTGGATTACGAAATGTCATTTGGTAGGACTCTTTAATTAGATATAGGGTCTCCTGCTTGAACACAGGGTTGGACTAGAAGACCTCCAAGGTCCCTTCCAACTCTGTTACTCTGTTACTCTTTCCAGACTATAGACCCTGTGGGGAAACTGTTGACGTTTGAACTGGAACTGGCATCAGAGACTATTATAAAAGAAACAAGCTCAATTTAAGAAAATGATTATAGTCACCTCTGATGGGTTCTTTTGATGTTAGGGAGAAGTCTCAAATGAGACAGGAAATCCTGTATGAAATCTTAGGGATTTAACAGAATAACAACAAAATAACAGAATTTATTAATTTATAACAGAAGGATTCCTGACACATGGAAAGAAGTGAAATTCATAAGGGACATTGAAATCAAATATATTCCATTATAGTAGGTTTAGGGTGAGGACTGAAATGATGGCTTCAAAATTCTCAAAGTTTCCATAGCACCAAACCCAAGATGCCACTTCAGCCTTCAGTGAGCATGTGGGACATCAGTGGGGATCATAATATTCAGCTCAGCGGAGCTGCTCATGAATGGATGAAAAGGACTGCAGCTGTGTCTCAGCGAAAGGCCCTTCATTTGTTCCATGTATAACTTTCCACTGTTACAAAGAATTGCTGAACTTGGAAACACCCAAGCCCCGTTCTGCCCACCCAGTGAAGGATTTTGCATTCCTGAAGGAAGCCTGAGATTTTAAAATCTTTTGTAGGTGATGGAAACTTATGTGGGTCATCAGATTATCCCTGCATTAATGTTTACCTTATACTTATCGAAAATCATGGCTTGACATTCCATTCCTTGCACCAACAAAACATTGCAGTCTTGAGGCATCGTGTTCTCCAAGGAAGTTTATCTGGAAGCAGTGAAAGAAAGAGGCTCTAGAAAGAGTACAGAGAAGAGCAACAAAGATGATCAGGGGACTGGAGGCTAAAACATATAAGGAACGGTTGCTGGAATTGGGTATGTCTAGTTTAATGAAGAGAAGGACGAGGGGGAACATGAGAGCAGTCTTCCAATATCTCAGGGGCTGCCACAAAGAAGAGGGAGTCAAGCTATTCTCCAAAGCGCCGGAAGGCAGGACAAGAAGCAACGGATAGAAACTAATCAAGGAGAGAAGCAACTAAGGAGAAACTTCCTGATGGTGAGGACAATTAATCAGTGGAACAACCTGCCTCCAGAAGCGGTGAATGCTCCAACACTGGAAGTTTTTAAGAAGAGACTGGACAGCCATTTGTCTGAAATGGTATAGGGTTTTCTGCCTGAGCAGGGGGTTGGACTAGATGACCTCCAAGGTACCTTCCAACTTTATTATTATTATTAAAATGGGATAGAAAATGACTTAATGACTTTTGAAAGGGGGTGACAAAACAGCCATTGAAATGATTACTCAGAAGAAAGAGAATGAACACAAATCTATTTGGAAATAGCTTCATTCTACGTTTAAAAAGAGTGAAAATTGTTGTTGGATTAATAGTTAGTACCAATTTATAATACCTTGGCAAGACCACATTTGGAATATTGCATCCAGTTTTGGTTGCCATAATATAAAAAAATGTTGAGACGGTGGAAACAAACTGAAGAACGTTTGCATGAATTTGGTCTCTTGCTGAGGGAGGGGGTTGGACTGGAGGACCTCAAGGGTCTCCTCCAAATCTAATTTTCTGTTTTGTTATTCTGTTATTCTTCTATGATCCCATCAAGCCGAAAGAAAGTCCGGAATAGTATAGGATCTCCTGCCATGGGTAGGGGCTTGAATTAAAGACCTCCAAATCCTTTCAACCATACTATTCGCTATTCCATGATATGGGTCTGATTTGTAAAATACACTACCTTTTCAAACATAGTATTTTAGTCATACTGAATTCTCAGGTCAACTGTTTAATGAGGGTCAAAGGAGCAATTCCTATGTTTATTAAGAGCTGGGGTGCCACAGTGGTTAGAATGTAGTATTTCAGGCTAATTCTGTTGACAGCCAGCAGCTCAATTCTCAACGGCTCAAGGTTGACTCAGCTTTCCATCCTTCCGTGGTCGGTAAATTGAGGACCCAGATTGTTGGGGGAATATGCTGATTCTGTAAGCTACTTAGAGAGGGCTGTGAAGCACTGTGAAGCGATATACGTCTTAGTGCTATTACTATTCCAAGAATATGCAAGCAATTGTGACAGACTAGCTAGTAGGAAAAACGAAAATAGGAAAGTGGACAGCATTATTAGTTAAAGTCCATACGTTTCTGTAATTATTACCATTATTAAAAGGTACTTGCAAGTTCTCCATCCTTAATCCAAATTGTGATGACCCAGGGCACGGTACAGAGGCAACAGAGTCAGCTGGCAGTTCAAACCGCCCCTTTTTTGCTCCAAATGTTCCCCAAATGCTCCCACTTTCCTGGCAAGTCCCCGAACAAGAAACGATACACACACACACAAACGCACAAACACACCTTCAGCAGCCTCTAGCTGCAAGTAGTTTCAAACGTTTTTAAGATTAGAACAGCAGTTTACTCAAGGCCAAGTAGATAACAAAGAAAGGAACATACCTCAAAATCTTAACGAGTCTGTGAAAATACAAACTTGCCTTAGTAGTTTCAGAAGAGAAGCCAAAATTCAAACTGAGGTTTGGAACACCAAATCAAGTTTGTCGGCCAGTCCAATGGTCAGAGTTTCAGGGTTTACGAGTAGAAATCACAACACAGAACAAGAGAACAGAGAGTAGTTTCCAACGTCGGCAACGGCACACAAATCTCCAATAATTCAGCGTTTATTCCCGACAAATGCCCCTCCCCACAGCGGCTCCTTAGGTCTCAGTCCCCAGGTGTGCCTTGTGGAGAGGGGCAGGGCGCTCTCCTCCCGGGTAGTGAGGCCTGCCTGCGTTGTTCCCTCCTTCTCTCCACTCTCCGTGCTGGAGGATCAGGAGGGGGTGGCCCTTGCTCATCCCCTGAGCTCTTGTCTCTCATGTTCATCCTGCCCCTGTTCCTCCCTGCCTTCAAGCCCTCCCAATCCTGAAAGGCCCTGGCCTGCCTCGGCCTGCTCCTCCCCATATTCCTCCAAAGCCAAGGACGCCTCCCCCTCCATCTCCATCGGCTCCAGTTCCAGCTCATCTTCCTCAGCAGATTCAGGCTCCGATGGGGGCATGACACAAACATGCTCTACTCCTCTGACCTAATTTCCTGGGTTTGTTTGTTTATATCCCACCTTTATTACTTTTGCAAATAACTCAAGACAGCAAACAAAGCCAACAAATCTTCCTCCTCCTGTTTTCCCCACAACAACAATCCTGTCAGGTGGGCTGGGCTGAGAGTGACTGGCCCAAAGTCTCCCAGCCGGCTTTCATGGCTAAGGTGGGACTCAAACTCACATTCTCCCACTTTCTAGACTGTTGATTTAACCACGAGGCCAAACTTGGGTTTGTACAACACATGATGTCATGAGACAAATGAGTTTGGCTTCCTTTCACAAAAAGAAAACAGAGCGCTGCACCATTTGTGGGTTTAAAGCCAATGTCCTCTCTGGGTCCTTCTCTGGCCTGCCAAGCCCTTTGCTGTCCTCTTGGCCCAGCTGTTGGGCTGAGCCCTGCCCTTTTCCTTGAAGTAATATGTAGCCACCTGGCAAGGCTAGCAAGAGAAACAAGGCCTAAAAAGGGGCCTTCTTTAAAATGGCGGAGGAATTCAGGCCGAGAGGGAAGAGTCCAGGACCCCAGCAGCGAAGAAGAAATGCCTCATCAGGGGGCACAAAAGCTGACTGAGGCCAGGAGAAAGAGCCTCAAGATCGACTTGGTTAAAAAAATGAGGGAGCTTCAAGCAGAGTTAAAGGAGGAAGGAGATAAATCAGCCCCTTGGACTCGGAAGGGCTTGGCAGGGATGTCCAAATAAAAGAATCAGCGGAGGAAAGGCTTCTCCTCCGGGCTCAGGGCCTGCCCAGACCGCTAGCCGAGGGGCCGATGCTCTGTGGAAAAACCAGCTCGATCTGGCAAAAGTTCAGAAAAGTGCAACTGACATTTGATTGGATCTGGCCGAGATGCAGGATCAGGTAAAAGAAATAAGTGGAGAATTAGAGGAATCAGGGAAAAAGCAGAAAATCTACTTTAATGAGTATCTTATCTCAAGGCTGAACAATTGCCAGAATTAAAGCTTTCAGGTCAAGGGTGTCCATAGGTTTTTCTCTCCTTAGGCCAATCAAATGCACAAGCCAAGAAATACACTAATAAGATTTGTGAGCAGGAAGGTGAAAGAAGCTGCTGGACTAAAAGAGAAAAATTTAGGTGGGGATTAAGTCCAGGATAGTAATAGAGCCAGTTTGCTCTAGTGGTTAAGGCACCCGGCTGGAAACCAGGAGGCACTGAGTTCAAGTGCTGACTGAGGCAAGAAAGCCGCTGGGTGACTTTGTGCCGGTCACTCTCTCTCAGCCTGACCCACCTCACAGGGTTGTTGTTATGGGGAAAACAAGAGGAAGGAGGATTAGGTATGTTCACTTCCTTGAATTACGAGGGCAATTCGGAAATAAACCTCCGTTTAGATATCAATGACAGACACTCGTAGATAGAGAACTTTTATTATACACATTAGAAAACTACATTACATTACTTTTTGACATAATCGCCACTCAAATCGAGGCACTTGTCATAATGTCTTACAAGGTTTGAACTTCCCTAGTAGTACTCGCTCAGTGCCAAATCTTGGGGGGGGGGTGTCTCTCTTCTGCCAAATTCAAGATGGCGCAGAGACAGAGCCCAGGCCAACCCACAGAGAGCCCCTTCCTCTCTTCTGAAGCTCCTCCAACCGCCCTGCCTTCCCTTCAGGTTTTGCCTTCACGGGACCTTCTGGGAAACCTCCCCATTCCTTGCCAGAGACCTTAAATTCACAAGGGCAAATTTAGACCATGATTTGCCTAAAGATCTGAGAAGCATGATTTTACTGCAGAAACAAAATTAATTTCAAAGCTTCATTTTGCCAGATCAAAGATAGGTCAGTGGCAAAGATAAGCAAGTTGAACTGTTAAGAGACCCAAACCTTTTTTGGGGGGGGGCTGTGTTAAACCAGAAAAAACTCTCTAAAGCAGAAGTTCTCAAGCTCTGAATCGCACTTCCTAGGGAGAAATGGTAGTTCAGTGGAGCTTCCATATGAAGAGGCAGTCTACAAGCAAAGAGCCATGCCTCTTGTGCCAAAAGATGAGAAATAAGCAGCTCTGGTGGTTTGTTAGTAGGTTCCTAGAGATTTGGGCTGGCATTGGTGTGTGTAGAAAAGGTGGAGAAGGTGAGCTTTGATTGGATCCCAAGGGAGGCCTGTCATCTCCTGGGGATTCTACTGGTTGATGATGTCATCCATCCAGCTCAACTGTCACTTCCTCTGGGCGATCTGAGTGAAGATGGCTTTCAAGAGGTAAGTAGGTCTTCAGAAGGGCTGCTGGCCTCTTCCCCATTGTGTAGCCAACTTCTCAGAGGATTGGGAGATTCCAGGGGTGGGAACAGCCCTTTGTTGTCCTCTTAGGAAAGGGGGCCTGGGGCAAATTTGTTCCAGAGCAGTTTTATCTTTAATTCCTTATTGGAGCTAAGAGACTGGGTTGATTACTCCCTAATTAATCCGGATCACATGGCGTACTTAAGCTCCGAATTAAGGAAAACTTGATAAACTCACGTGGTTGTGGAACACATCCAGTCCAGTAAAACCAAACCAAGGTTAAAAGTGATGAGCTCAACCCAGAAGCATTATTTTTCCACTCTGCTTTTTTAAATCCAAGGGATTCTGGAAAAGAGGCTTCAGTTGTTCCCTTTCCTTCCATTCCTTTTTCTCTCTTCTAGGGCCTTCTTCAAGTTCTTTTCCTGCTTCCGGAGGAAAACAAGGAAGGCGAGCGATCCAGGGGCCGATGCTCCCAGTTCCCCAACCTGCCGACTGGAGGGCAGCCCCAAGGCTCCTGAGCAAAGACGAGTCACTCTCGTTGTGGATGTGGAGCTCCAGAAAGTGGAGCGATGTGGTGAGTAGATGCTCAGGGATGGGCTGGGACCTTGAGAAGGAGAGGAAGCAGCTCTTTAGGAGGGGATTCCTCCATGTAGGGATAGACAGGTGGTCCGTGACTTACAACAGTTCATGGAGCGACCGTTTCAAGGTATAATAGCACTGAGAAAAATGGCATGATCGTTTTTCACACTTACGACCGCTGCAGCATCCCCACAGTCACATGATCAAACTCAGACACTGACTCATAATTATGACGGTTGTAGTATCCCAGGGTCTTGTGATCACCTTTTGCGACCTTCTGACAAGAAAAATCAACGGGGAAGCAATGATTCAATTAACAACTGTGGCGAGGAAGGTCATAAGATGGGACAAAAGTCAATTAACAACTGTCTAATAAGGGGAATCGGGTCAGAAGGGGAAGAACGCTGCAAAGATGAGTCTGGTTTTGGAGGGTTTTCTTCATCTGGGGGAGACCTAAAACTTGGCCGAGCACCTGCCTCTCCATTCCCAGATCTCCCCAGGAACGACACGACAGAAAAGAAGAAGAAGATTCTCTTCAAGAAAACGGACATCAGAAAAGAAGAGAATATACCACGCCAGGCTTCTTGCTGCAGAAGAGACCGATGGAGGAGCCAGAAGATATGGGAAGAGGTCCTTGAGAGGATCCAGAAGACAGACCAACCAGTAGGTACCCCTGGGAATCAGAGGGTCCCATAGCTCAGCTTTTCTCCCAGGTGGGAATCCCAGTCTCAATGGGATTCAAAATTTTCCTCGGGATGGAGAGAGACTCAGAAGGGTTTCAACCTTCTCTTCTGAAAGGGAGAACACGGGAGACCCTGGGGGCAAGTTGCCCAACAGCCTCCCCAACTTAAAGCCTGACTCTTCTCTCTTGCAGCAGGAGCGCAGTATCCTTGAAGGCCTCTCTTCCATCGCCACTCTGTTTCAGCTGAAGCGGAGTGGGCAAATGGCAGTCCCAGAGCCAAGAAATAAGAATCTCTACAGCCTCGCTGTCTTGGTAAGTCAGAGGGAGGGAGGTGGCAATTGGAGGCAAGCAAAGCAGGACAGAGAGACAGGAGCAGTAGAAGGAGGGTACAAAAACTGCCCCTGGTCTGACAAATCGTATCCTGTGCAAAGGGTCCTTAACCTGGTGCTAACCCTCCTTTGTACTGAGAGGGAAGCTGTAGCAGAAGAACAGATCAAAAAGGGCTGGGAGAAATAGGAAGGGCTGGGCTGAAGCGTCATGGCTGACTTTCCCTTCTCTGCTTCTCTCCACTCTTGATTCCTGCCAGGCTCTGATGGAGGATAACCGTTCAAGCAGCTTCACGGCAGGACTAGCTGCAATGCTTGCAGTTTATGACATCAGGTCAGCCTTTTCTTTCTTTTGCCTGCTATTCTCTTGGGAAAAATGAACCCCAGGGCTGTTCACTAAGATGGGCACTGATGTCTCGTCTTTCCTTTAATCTCACAGCAAGGTTCCTCCAGCCATGGACCCATACGTTGAGTCACAGCTCCTGAAGATCTTTGGGTCCATGTGGTTGTCCTCCATGAAAAACAGAGAGGAGAAGATTTCAGAGGTACCACCTTCAGCAACATTTCTGGGAGTTCCTTTCTGGTATTGGAACCGCTAGGAAAACATTTCACACGTCATCATCTCTGTCCTTCATTTCAGGAAGAGAAGAAGCTGCTGGAGGAGGCCTTTGGCCTCCTGCTCCGAGGCCTTCTGCAACAATCAGCGAAAACGGAGCATTTCATTTTTATTTTGAAGGTAAGGGCATCCATGTCCCAGGGAAGCTCGAAGGAAAATTGGGCTCTTGGAAACATTCACCAAATCAGGTGTTAGAACTCCAGTGAAATCTTCCACTGGGAACAATCTAAGTAGGGATAGTTCTTGAGGACAGGCATCATGTAGTATGGGAATTTGGCTTGCCACATGCGCTGTTTTCCAACATTCAGGGACCTCTTCACAAAGAGGCCTCTTTAACTCTAATGCTGCATGGCCAGAATTACAGATGAGAGACAAAACGTGTTTATCGGGTCCTTTGCTTGAAATGCCATCCCAACCTTCCACCTTCCAAAGAGGCTGAATTTAAGAAGCTGGGAGTAGCCATAGAGGGAGTGGGTGGCTTTAAAGGCCTGAAGAACGTACCCTAAATTACACAGGTGTGTTTTGACATTGAAATTCCCAAGAACAGGAAGTTCTCAACAAAGGTAATTTTTTTTCTCCAATTCCACAGCACTTTGAGAAACACGGCCGGCAATGCTTCTCGTCTGCCTGGAATCAGCTACTCTATTATGGAACCCACAGTAGGATTAACGTATGTAGAAAAATGAAAATAAGATTGCAAATTATGGGTCCCCCACTGTTTTTGGGACCCCATCCTCATATAACCCCCCTCTCTTGGGAGAAAAGGGCAGGGGGGCAAGGGGTTCTTTTTCCTTTCGTTCCACTTGATGGTGGACTAGGTAATCCCTGGACAGGGTGTTTTACTGCTAATGTTTGTATTGATGGCCCAAGTGAACATGGGGAATGACTCAGCAAGACACTTTGGCAACAGTACGATGGACTTCTTTCTTTCTCTTCCAGCTCACTGAAGCCCAGAGGGCATTTCCACACTTTCCAGTGGAAATGGCGATGGCTGGATATGAGGACGGAATCATCAATGAAGGTAACCTTCTTTTGGAACATTAAGGGGTGTGTGTGTGTGTGTGAAGGTATCAGCACATGAAAGGAAGGACAAAAGCCCCCACCTTGTATCCCAAATGGGATTTAAGTATTACTCACCTTTCAACTGATCATGTAACAACTGTTCAAATTTAAGACAGTGGTAAAAAAGACCCTTATGACTCATTGTCAACTATTATAAAAGTGATGATATAATTGGCCAAACTTCTGGACTCAATTATTGTTGTAAATTGAAGACTACCCTTATCTGGTTTCCAGCAATGTAGCCAAGAGCTTAAATTTCAACAAATCTGTATCCCTCAGGTGTTCTCATTGTGATGATAGGCATACGCTTCCCTTCCATTTGCCACCTTCCTTCCTTCCTTTGTCTCACCTTTTGTCCCCATGCAGGTGACCTAACAATAGAGGAGCTGTGACGTCTTCACCCCCTGCCGCCGTTGGACACAGAAGGATGGATTAAAACGAGCTCCACTCTATCTCAAGGAAAGTCCCTTCGTTTCTCCCATCTAGTATCAATTATTGCACCCTATTATATTTGCTCTGTTCTACTCTTCTGAACTTAAAATACAGTAAATTCTGATATTTATGCTTTCAGATTCTTGGACCGCCTCATCCATTCAAGAATGGATCTTTCAGCCATTGAAGGCCACCATTGATTTTGGAAGATCGCGACAAGGCTACTCGTGTTGTGGAGCAGATACAAACTCTCGTCAGTTTTCGTGTGCTGTAGCAGGTTGGTGATGTGGAGGGTTGGACTAAGAAACGATTCACTTTCTGCAAATGTGGGCTTTTCCTCTCTCGAGTATATAATTCATGTTGTTTTTTACAATGTGGTTTTTCCCTCTTCTTAGGATGTTGGGACAGCAATCAACGTGGCGCCTGGAACTCACCTACTTTCTTCGACTGTTGCCAACTGGGCCATCCTCTCTCCAGGCTGGAGGAGCCATTAAAGACCCTGCGATTCCACAGGCCCCACTGACGGATGGACTAAGAGATTTCATAGGGAAGCGTCAGCCCTTCCAGCTAATGTTTCTTGCATCTGTCTGACATTTATATGTCCCCATTTAGATGCCACTCGTTTAAGAGAAACACGAGATAAAGAAAATAGAAATTCAGCAAAAAGGGCTACATGAACAGCATCTTGCAAGTCTTAAACTACAAACTTCCTACTGCAACTTTTTACTTCTGGATCCATTACAGCAGCTGCTTCCTACATTTCTTTCTCCGACCTTTTAAGTTACTGGGGGCTCTTCCTGACACATTCCATTACCCTAATTTAGGTTACAATAGTATGTCCGTTTCCAGCACAATTCTTCATTTCAGACTGATATTCCTCTAATGCACCTCTGTGCAGTAGGAGGAATGTAATGAGTCCAGTACTTTTATTGTTTTATCAAAATCTAATATGGTGAACTACAAGGAAAATGAAAATAATGGGAAAAGAAAGGAAGAAAAGAGAAAGAGGAAAAAGTGTAGGAAAAAGGGAAAAAGAAAAGAAAAGCATTGAGTTACAATGTATTTTGGAGCAGTAGAATAAGCAATAACTTACAACCTCAACTTTTTATTTCACAAAATAATATATATAAGGTGCCAAAGGATCAAAGCAATTCATACGTCAGAGCAAGCAAAGGTTATTATTGATGGAGACTTAACTAAGCCATGTCAAATCCCAAAGGGTACCAGGAAAGGAAGCCCCTTATCTCCCCTGCTGTTTACCTCGGTGTTGGAAGTTTTCAATAAAGATATCAGGCAAGATGATAAAATCACAAGTATAAATCTTAAAAAGGAAGATTATAAACTGACAACATTTACTAATGAGTTAGTTATCCAGAAAATACAGTAAAGAATATTTCAGAATATTTGAATATTTGATAAAGAAACTAAATGACTTTGGAGCTATAAAATAAATAAACAGAAAACAACAATCTTTGTTAAGAATATGGTTCTCAGGACTATGAAATACTAAATAAAAAGTCAGGTTTTAAGTTGGAGAAAAAGTTGGAATATCTGTGTTTACATGGACAACAAAATTCTGAACTGTTTTGAAATAACTTTGAACCTTTTTGTCACAAAATCTAATATGGAGAACCAGAAGGAAAATGAAAATAATGGGAAAAGAAGGGAAGAAAAGAGAAAGAGGAAAAAGTGTAGGGAAAAGGGCAAAAGAGAAGAGAAGAAAAGAGAAGAGAAGAGAAGAGAAGAGAAGCACTGAGTTACAACTTCTTTTGGAGCAGTAGAATAAGCAATAACATACAATCTCAACATTTTAATTCACAAATATTATACATAAGGTGCCCAAACTGTTTATAAAACTGGTGAAAGCAATCCATACATCAGAGCAAGCAAAGTTTTTTATTGATGGAGACTTAACTAAGCCATGTCAAATCCCAAAGGGTCCAAGAAAAGGAAGCCCCTTATCTCCCCTGCTGTTTACCTCGGTGTTGGAAGTTTTCAATAAAGATATTAGGCAAGATGAGAAAATCACAAGTATGAATCTTAAAAAGGAAGTTATTAAACTCATTTGTTGATGAGTTAGTTATCCAGAAAAAACACTATAGAATATTTGATAAAGAAACTAAATGACTTTGGAGCTTTAGTGGGCTATAAAATAAATAAACAGAAAACAACAATGTTTGTTAAGAAAATGGCTTCTCAGGACTATGAAATACTAAATAAAAAGTCAGGATTTAAGTTGGAGAAAAAGTTGGAATACCTGGGTTTACATTGACAACAAAATTCTGAACTGTTTCAAGATAACTTTGAGCCTTTTTGTCACACAAGTAAAAAAGACTTATTAGGATGAGATAAATTGCAAATATCTTATTGGGTAGAATCTCTGTAATTAAGATGAATGTCCTACCAAAGATGCTTTTTGTGTTTCAGACTCTTTGTCTGTACCTGATGCTCCATTTGAACAATGTCAGACAAACATCTCGAAGGTTTATATGGCAAGGGGGGAAAACCAAGAATTAGATATAAATTATTGCAAAATGCTAACTAAAGAGGAGGTTTGGGATTACCAGTTTTGAAATTGTACGTTGATGCCTGTTATTTGGTCTGGCTAAAAGAGCGGGTGACTCTCTAAAATCAGAGGAGAGTTGAGCTGCAGTGCCATGAATTAAGATTTGGATGGCACGCCAATTTATCCTATGAAAAAGTTGAAGGAAATGATGATTTCAACAGCCGTTTTGTTAGACGTGCCATCCTAAGAGTTTGAAATAAATATAAAATAATATTTTTCTCTGCAAAAATCAGCCCTTCGGTGTCGTCCCATGAAGCTTTGTGTTGTTTTTTGGAAAGGAATTGACGGTGAGGCTAGACTAGTGGACCTATAGTCAAATAATATTTTTCTGTTATGGTGACCCTCTACTCAAATCTACAGAAGAGTTGGAATTAGAAGGAAGTGTTGGCCATTGATTTATATATTTACAGTTGAATGAAATAATTAATTATAAAAATCTATGCATTTGATTTTGTAAAAAATTATATGCAAATTCTGTTGTGTGGTAGTGATTTACCGATTATTGTGAAGGTTTATAAATTGCTATTGAACATGGAGAATGAATTTGTAAAGCATTGTATGATTCAGTGGGCAAAGAATCTTGGATATAATTAAATGCTTCAACAATGGGAAAACATATGAACAAGAGTTTTAAAATTTAAATTATAGCTTAAAAGAAAATTTTTACAAGATGATATACTATTGGTAACTAACACCAGACAAATTGTCAAGAATGTATAAAGGCGTTCAAATGAATTTTGGAAATGTAAATGTAAAGAAGGAACATTTTACCATTTATGGTGGACATGTCACAAAGAAAAGAAGTAGGATTCATTTCTTAACACAGAAGATTCTTAAAGTGAATCTCGAGATAAATTCAGAGACTTTTCTCTTAGGCTGAATGGATAAAGAACTTGAAAGAAATGGAACTTTGACGTTATATATGCTGACAGAGGAAGAATAATTCCACAAAAATGGAAGGATACTTTGATTCCCACAGTGGATAAATGGCTGCAAAACGTTGATGGAGTTAAGAAAGACACTAAATGGACTGCTTTAATTAAAGAAAAGAACACAATTTTGTTTCTATTGGAAACCTCTTTTGGACTTGTGCTTTGTGCTTTGATGGACTTTGTAATAGCTGAAATATAGTTTTTGTTGTACTCTTGCACCAGCTAACAACATGGGATTTTTTTGTATTTTAAATTTGCTTTTTCAAAAGTATGACTAATAAGTTCCCATAAGCCTTCACTTTCAGAAAAATGCCTCCCTTTCAGAGACCGGGAGTGGCAGGAGAGCGTTGGATACACTGCAGATCACAGTCTCCCTTTCAGCTGTTCCGAAGCCTCCGTGATCAAAGATAAGATTCAAGCTCAACCTTGGGAAGCGCTGAGAATGTTTCTTACCCAGACACATTTAGAGGTTTTCCCTTTGCAAATGTTTCTTTTACTGAGCATGCAATGCTCTTTTCTATGGCTGCGCTCACATATTATTGGATGCTTTAATTTCTGTGATGTAACTGGACATATGACTGTTTCTAAATCAATCAAGGTTTGCTTTGAAGTTCTTTGTTTTGCTAATATAAAAATCAATGTAAACCATTTTAGCGAGGTTCCCCCTTTTCATATGGAGCCCCGCTTTATCAAAGTACTTTATAAAATGCTTTTAAATCATTTTCTGACTTGTTTGTTTATTGGAAAAGCGTGTAGAACGAGGCAGAACCTCTAGAGCCAGATTTGGCCAACAGCTTGAGGTGGGGAAAAAATGTATCTTTGATTTGGGATTTTGCTGTTAGATAGTTTGTTGTTGTTTTAGAAATGGCTAGTAGATATTATTATATAAAAGTACAAGTACGGCCAGAGCCTGTGTATGTCTAGAACCTAGAATAACAGGCTTGGAAGGGCCCTTGGAGGTCTTCTATCCAGCCCTCTGCTTGAGCAGGAGGATTGCAAAATGGATCCAGCTGAGCTCTCGTAGATTTCCTCCTGGGGAATGACCTTGGAAAGAGGCGAAAGAGATGCTTCTAGACACCCCAACCTGCAACCGGATCACCCGGAAGCAGTGAAGAATGAAGAGTGATGGCCCAACAGAGGTTCTTCTCTCCTGCACCGGATTGTCACCAGATGCCTTCAGACAGAGGGAAGCCAAGAGAAGCGACTGCCTCCTTCATCCAGACGAGCTCAAAAGGGAGGTTTTCTCCAGATTCTTCCTTCCTTGCAATAGGAAGACCCCCATCCTCCAGCATCCTCCAGCTCTCCACCCTCAGGACTCTTCAACGTACAACAGTTCGTTTAGGGACCGTTTCAAGTTACAAGGTCACTGAAAAGAGTGGCTTGTGACCGTTTTTCACACTTACGACCATTGCAGCATCTCCATGGTCAGGTGATCAAAATTCAGACACTGGACAACTGGCTCATATTTATGACAGTTGCTCTGTCCCAGAGTCACGTGATCATCTTTTGCAACCGTCCCAGCTGGCTTCTGACGAGCAAAATCAAGGGAGGAAGCCAGAGATGCTCAACAAGCACACAATTCACTTAACAGCTTCTGACTCACTGAACAACCACAGCAAGCGGGTCATGAAATGGGGCATGACACATTTAACAACTGCCTTGTGCTCTATTGTCATAAATTGAAAACTACGTTTAAAGCAATTTTTTTATAGAAAAGTGTGCACCTAGCTGTCTGGAAGAAGCCGTCCGTGTGTCATAAACACAATAGGAATTCTTTGCAGATAGTTCTCAACTTATGATTGGTCACTTAGCAACCATTCAAAGGTACAACGGAGCCCAGATCCACCCATGACCAAGATTCAAAGTTCTTTGCAGCTTCCCATGGTCACATTACAGTGATTAAGAACATTTATGCTGGCTGGAAAAGGGAAGGGAAGGGAAGGGAAGGGAAGGGAAGGGAAGGGAAGGAAAGGAAAGGAAAGGAAAGGAAAGGAAAGGAAAGGAAAGGAAAGGAAAGGAAAGGAAAGGAAAGGAAAGGAAAGGAAAGGAAAGGAGTAAAGCCTATTTTTCTAGAGTTACTTTGATTCAATTGAACACATGTTCAATTACACAACAACATCCTGTGATGAAAATAACTGAGTGGAAAACTAGTACTTCTAGCTTGAACTCATCACTTTTAACCTTGGTTTGGTTTTACATTACTGTACATGTTCCACAGGAACCTAAGTTTATCAAATTTCAAAAGTTCTTTCTAATTCAGAGGTTAAGGATGCTAAGCGATCCCCATCAATTACAAAGTAATCAACCTAGTCTTTTAGCAGGCATGAAAAGGAAAATTACCTTTCCTAAGAGGACCACAAATGGCTGCTCAAACTTGGCAGCCATCTTCACTCAGATCACTGAGAGCTGACAGTAACTGACAATTGTGCTGGATGGATGACATCATCAAACCAGTAGAATCCCCAAGGAGATGATTATGACAAGCCTCCTTTGGGATCCTATCAAAGCTCACCTTCTCCACCATTTCTACACACACCAATGCCAGACCAAGGTCTCTAGGAACGTACCAACAAATCACCAAAGAAGGCATGGCTCTTTAATTGAAGACTGCCTTTTCGTATGGAAGCTCCACTCAGCTAGCTGACTGAGCAAGAGTCACTTATACAGTTGTTGGTCAGCTTCCACTCCTATTCCCTTTGTATAGCCATGCTGTGTGTTTTTTTATTTGTCCCAATATATATGAGCCAGAAGTGTGCGGAAATGGAACTTTGATATTATATATGCTGACAGAGGAAGAATAATTCCACAAAAATGGAAGGATACTTTGATTCCCACAGTGGAGAAATGGCTGCAAAAAGTTGATGGAGTTAAGAAAGACACTAATTAAAGAAAAGAACACAATTTTGTTTCTATTGGCAGCATCTTTTGGACTTGTGCTTTGTGCTTTGATGGACTTTGTAATAGCTGAAATATAGTTTTTGTTGTACTCTTGCACCGACTAACAACATGGGATTTTTTTGTATTTTAAATTTGCTTTTTCAAAGTATGAGTAATAAGTTCCCATAAGCCTTCACTTTCAGAAAAATGCCTCCCTTTCAGAGACCGGGAGTGGCAGGAGAGCGTTTGATACACTGCAGATCACAGTCTCACTTTCAGCTGTTTTGAAGCCTCCGTGATCAAAGATAAATTCAAGCTCAACCTTTGGAAGCGCTGAGAATGTTTCTTACCCAGACACATTTAGATGTTTTCCCTTTGCAAATGTTTCTTTTACTGAGCATGCAATGCTCTTTTCTATGGCTGTGCTCACATATTATTGGATGCTTTAATTTCTGTGATGTAACTGGACATATGACTGTTTCTAAACCAATCAAGGTTTGCTTTGAAGTTCTTTGTTTTGCTAACATAAAAGTCAATGTAAACCATTTTAGCGAGGTTCCCCCTTTTCATATGGAGCCCCGCTTTATCAAAGTACTTTATAAAATGCTTTTAAATCATTTTCTGACTTGTTTGTTTATTGGAAATGCATGTAGAACGAGGCAGAACTTCTAGAGATAGATTTGGCCAACAGCTTGAGGTGGGGGGAAAATGTAACTTTGAATTTGGATTTTGCTGTTAGATAGTTTGCTGTTGTTTTAGAAATGGCTAGTAGATATTATTATATAAAAGTAAAAGTACGTCCAGATAACAATAACAGGCTTGGAAGGGCCCTTGGAGGTCTTATAGTCGAGCCCTCTGCTATCCAGCTGAGCTCTCGTAGATTTCCTCCTGGGGAATGACCTTGGAAAGAGGCGAAAGAGATGCTTCTAGACACCCCAACCTGCAACCTGATCACCCGGAAGCAGGAAAGAATGAAGAATGATGGCCCAACAGAGGTTCTTCTCTCCTGCACCGGATTGTCACCAGATGCCTTCAGACAGAGGGAAGCCAAGAGAAGCGACTGCCTCCTTCATCCAGACGAGCTCAACAGGGAGGTTTTCTCCAGATTCTTCCTTCCTTGCAATAGGAAGACCCCCATCCTCCAGCATCCTCCAGCTCTCCACCCTCAGGGCTCTTCAACGTACAACAGTTCGTTTAGGGACCGTTTGAAGTTACAAGGTCACTGAAAAGAGTGGCTTGTGACCGTTTTTCACACTTACGACCATTGCAGCATCTCCATGGTCATGTGATCAAAATTCAGACACTGGACAACTGGCTCATATTTATGACAGTTGCTCTGTCCCAGAGTCACCTGATAATCTTTTGCAACCGTCCCAGCTGGCTTCTGATGAGCAAAATCAAGGGAGGAAGCCATAGTTGCTCAACAAGCACACGATTCACTGAACAGCTTCTGACTCACTGAACAACCACAGCAAACGGGTCATGAAATGGGGCATGACACATTTAATAACTGCCTTGTGCTCTATTGTCGTAAATTGACAACTACGTTTAAAGCTATTTTTATATAGAAAAGTGTGCACCTAGCTATCTGGAAGAAGCCGTCCGTGTGTCATAAACACAATATGAATTCTTTGCAGATAGTTCTCAACTTATGATTGGTCACTTAGCAACCATTCAAAGGTACAAAGGAGCCCAGAGCCACCCAGGACCCAGATTCAAAGTTCTGTTGGCTGCCCCCCCCTCGCGGTCTCATGACTGCACTTTAGACCCTGCACAGCCAGCACACATTTACGGCCTTTTGCAGCTTCCCATGGTCACATTACAGAGATTAAGAACATTTTTGCTGGGGGGGGAAAGGAAAGGAAAGGAAAGGAAAGGAAAGGAAAGGAAAGGAAAGGAAAAGAAAGGAAAGGAAAGGAAAGGAAAGGAAAGGAAAGGAAAGGAAAGGAAAGGAAAGGAAAGGAAAGGAAAGGAAGTTCTCAACTTATGATTGGTCACTTAGCAACCATTCAAAGGTACAACGGAGCCCAGAGCCACCTATGACCAAGATTCAAAGTTCTTTGCAGCTTCCCATGGTCACATTATAGAGATTAAGAACATTTATGCTGGTGGGAAAAGGGAAGGGAAGGAAAGGAAAGGAGTAAAGCCTATTTTTCTAGAGTCACTTTGATTCAATTGAACACATGTTCAATTACACAACAACATCCTGTGATGAAAATAACTGAGTGGAAAACTAGTACTTCTAGCTTGAACTCATCACTTTTAACCTTGGTTTGGTTTTACATTACTGTACATGTTCCACAGGAACCTAAGTTTATCAAATTTCAAAAGTTCTTCCTAGTTCAGAGGTTAAGGATGCTAAGCGATGCCCATCAATTAGAAAGTAATCAATCTAGTCTTTTAGCAGGCATGAAAGGGAAAATTGCTCTAGAACACATTTGCCACAGAAGGCATGGCTCTTTGGTTGTAGACTGCTTTTCGTATGGAAGCTTCACTCAGCTAGCTGACTGAGCAAGAGTCACTTATACAGTTGTTGGTCAGCTTCCACTCCTATTCCCTTTGTATTGCCATGCTGTGTATTTTTTTATTTGTCCCAATATGTATGAGCCAGAAGTATGCGGCTGCAGCCAAAAATGCCAACTCAATCCGAGGTTGCCTTAAGAGAGGGGTAGAATCAAGATCACATGAAGTATTAGTACCACTTCATGAAGCCTGAGTAATATCACACTTAAAATACTGCATCCAGTTTTGGTCACCATATTATAGAAAAGATGTAGAGATTCTGGAAAGAGTGCAGAAAAGAGCAATAAAGATGATTAGGGGACTGGATACTAAAAGACATGAAGAACGGTTCTACTTGTGAAGGACTCAGGATGTGTACTTGGGATTTTAAATTCCCACCGGATTTAACAAACGAGAGAGGCAAATGCAACAAACCCATGCTGTGTGACTCAGGAGAAAACATGTCAGCTGGATCTGGTTGAAAGTACCTGTGCTCCAGCATTCGCTACTTCACTGTGCTCTACCAGATAGATGGTTTTAATCAGCATAATAATATAATAATCAATGTAGTCACCACAAAACTCTAGGCCCGAGACTGACAAGGAGTCCTGCAAATCTGGCCTCCTCAGTTAACACAGCAGTGAGAGCATTGAAGCAAGAAAGCTTCAACGATTTTTGTGACAGATATTAATGAACATGTGGCAAAATATGTAAGCATACAAAAAGACAGAGAACTAAATATTATCCATTTAAATTCATTCACTTTCACACTTTGGCAGTAGAGGAAAGTGTTAATATTTTTCTGACCGATCCTTGATAATTTACATTAAATATAGGCATAGCGTTGATTTGGATTACGAAATGTCATTTGGTAGGATTCTTTAATTAGATATAGGGTCTCCTGCTTGAACACAGGGTTGGACTAGAAGACCTCCAAGGCCCCTTCCAACTCTGTTACTCTGTTACTCTTTCCAGACTATAGACCCTGTGGGGAAACTGATGACGTTTGAACTGGAACTGGCATCAGAGACTATTATAAAAGAAACAAGCTCAATTTAAGAAAATGATTATAGTCACCTCTGATGGGTTCTTTTGATGTTAGGGAGAAGTCTCAAGTGAGACAGGAAATCTTGTATGAAATCTTAGGGATTTAACAGAATAAGAACAAAATAACAGAATTTATTAATTTATAACAGAAGGATTCCTGACACATAGATGGTACCAATTTATAATACCTTGGCAGGACCACATTTGGAATATTGCATCCAGTTTTGGTTGCCATAATATAAAAAAAATGTTGAGACTGTGGAAAGAGACTGAAGAACGGTTGCAGGAATTGGGTCTCTTGCTCGGGGGGGGGGGTTGGACTGGAGGACCTCAAGGGTCTCCTCCAAATCTAATTTTCTGTTTTGTTATTCTGTTATTCTTCTATGATCCCATCAAGCCAAGAGAAAGTCCGGAATAGTATAGGATCTCCTGCCATGGGCAGGGGGTGGGACTAAAAGACCTCCAAGTTCCTTCCAACCTTACTATTCCATATTCTATGATATGGGTCTGATTTGTAAAATACACTACCTTTTCAAACATAGTATTTTAGTCATACTGAATTCTCAGGTCAACTGTTTAATGAGGGTCAAAGGAGCAATTCCTATGCCTATTAAGAGCTGGGGTGCCACAGTGGTTAGAATGTAGTATTGTAGGCTAATTCTCAACGGCTCAAGGTTGACTCAGCTTTCCATCCTTCCGTGGTCGGTAAATTGAGGACCCAGATTGTTGAGGGGAATATGCTGATTCTGTAAACTACTTAGAGAAGGCTGTAAAACACTCTGAAGCTGTATAATTCTTAGTGCTATTACTATTCCAAGAATATACAAGCAATTATGACAGACTAGCACGTAGGAAAAACAAACCTTCAGCGGCCTCTGACTGCAAGTAATTTCAAAAGATTTTTAGATTAGAACAGCAATTTACTCAAGAGCAAGTAGATAACAAAGAAAGGAACATACATCAAAATCTTAACGAGTCTGTGGAAATACAAGCTTGCCTTAGTATTTTCAGAAGAGAAGCCAAAATTCAAACTGAGGTTTGGAGAACCAAATCACGTTTGTCGGCCAGTCCAATGGTCAGAGTTTCAGGGTTTACAAGTAGAAATCACAACACAGAACAAGAGATCAGAGAGTTGTTTCCAACGTTGGCAATGGCACACAAATCTCCAATAATTCAGCGTTTATTCCCGACAAATGCCCCTCCCCACAGCGGCTCCTTAGGTCTCAGTCCCCAGGTGTGCCTTGTGGAGAGGGGCAGGGCGCTCTCCTCCCGGGTAGTGAGGCCTGCCTGCGTTGTTCCCTCCTTCTCTCCACTCTCCGTGCTGGAGGATCAGGAGGGGGTGGCCCTTGCTCATCACCTGAGCTCTTGTCTCACATGTTCATCCTGCCCCTGTTCCTCCCTGCCTTCAAGCCCTCCCAATCCTGAAAGGCCCTGGCCTGCCTCGGCCTGCTCCTCCCCATATTCCTCCAAAGCCAAGGACGCCTCCCCCTCCATCTCCATCGGCTCCAGTTCCAGCTCATCTTCCTCAGCAGATTCAGGCTCCGATGGGGGCATGACACAAACATGCTCTACTCCTCTGACCTAATTTCCTGGGTTTGTTTGTTTATATCCCACCTTTATTACTTTTACAAATAACTCAAGACAGGAAACAAAGCCAACAAATCCTCCTCCTCCTGTTTTCCCCACAACAACAATCCTGTCAGGTGGGCTGGGCTGAGAGTGACTGGCCCAAAGTCTCCCAGCCGGCTTTCATGGCTAAGGTGGGACTCAAACTCACATTCTCCCACTTTCTAGACCAGTGATTTCACCACGAGGCCAAAGTTGGGTTTGTACAACACATGATGTCATGAGATATATATGTGTTTGGCTTCCTTTAACAAAAAGAAAACAGAGTGCTGAACCATTTGTGGTTTTAAAGACAATGTCCTGTCTGGGTCCTTCTCTGGCCTGCTGAGCCCTTTCCTGTCCTCCTAGCCCAGCTGTTGGGCTGAGCCCTGCCCTTTTCCTTGAAGTAATATGTAGCCACCTGACAAGGCTAGCAAGGAAAACAAGACCTAAAAAAGGGCCATCTTTGAAATGGCGGAGGAATTCAGGCCGAGAGGGAAGACTCCAGGACTCGAAAAGCAAAGAAGAAAAACCTCATCAGGGTCCGCGAAAGCTGACTGAAGCCAGGAGAAAGAGCCTCAGGGTCGACTCAGTTAACAAAATGAGGCAAAGGAGCTTCAAGCAGAGTTAAAGGAGGAAGGGGATAAATCAGCCCCTTGGATTCGGAAGGGCTTGGCAGGGATGTCCAAATAAAAGAATCAGCCGAGGAAAGGCTTGACTCCTCCGGGCTCAGAGCCTGCCCAGACCGCTAGCCGAGGGGCCGATGCTCTGTGGAAAAACCAGCTCGATCTGTCAAAAGCTCAGAAAGGTGCAACTGACATTTGATTGGATCTGGCCGAGATGCAGGATCAGGGGAAAAGAAATAAGTGGAGAATTAGAGGAATCAGGGAAAAAGCAGAAAAAGCTACTTTAATGAGTATCTTACCTCGAGGCTGAACAATTGCCAGAATTAAATCTCTCGTCTGCCAAATTCAAGATGGCGCAGAGACAGAGCCCAGGCCAACCCACTGAGAGCCCCTTCCTCTCTTCTGAAGCTCCTCCAACCGCCCTGCCTTCCCTTCAGGTTTTGCCTTCCACGGGACCTTCTGGGAAACCTCCCCATTCCTTGCCAGAGATCTTAAATTCACAAGGGCAAATTTAGACCACGATTCCCTAAAGATCTGAGAAGCATGATTTTACTGCAGAAACAAAATTAACTTCAAAGCTTCATTTTTCCAGATCACGGATAGGTCAGTGGCAAAGGTAAGCAAGTTGAACTGTTAAGAGACCCAAACCTTTGGGGGGAGGGGGGAGTGTATTAAACCAGAAAAAACTCTCTAAAGCAGAAGTTCTCATATTCTGAATCGCACTTCCTAGGGAGAAATGAATGAATTTAAGAGGAGGTGCAAACTGGGTAAGCTTTGCCCTTAAAATAACACACTCAATGTGAGAATCGACTCCATTTCTTTCTGAGCAACTGGGTGATGATCACATGAATTCCTTCTTCATTGGGAACATTTCTTCTGGAACTAGGTTTCAGATTTCGTGTCTTAGAGAAGCCACCTTGGTGTTGAAAGTCAGCTGAACTTAAGAGGAAAATGAAAGCTGTCATGATAAGTCTCACTCAAGTGTGTGGCTTAATAGAGCTTCAGTAGCAAGGGGCAGTCTACCTTGGAAGATCTAGGCCTCTTGGATAAAAAGGAAAAGACTGATCCTTTGGCTTTCTGAAAAGAGCAGCACTGGACCTCGTCTAAAAGAGAATCCTGTGATTTTTTTTTTTTAAATATGTTTTATTATTTTTATGGGGATAGAAAGGGAAAGGTAGGTAAAGGTATAACATAGGGAGAAAAAAACAAGGATTAGACCAGGGGTAAGGATAGATACAATAATGGGGTTGCCCCCAACAATAAATCAACACTTTAGTAAGCAGACTATCGTCCGGGTATACATATTAAATATACATAGTTAACATAATACTAAAAAGCTATATTAAATAAATTTATCACTATTAATAATAAAAACTTAACAATACATATCATTCATTCTGTAAATAACAATAATCAATATACTATTAATAATATATTACTAACTAAATATAGTTACATATAAATACCAATATAATGCTTCTTAATTATAATTACTTATAATTAAAAGTAAACATCTAACAGAGAAGTTAAAAAATATTTTAAAAAAATACATCATTTATCTTATTTAATTTCATAACCTTTTTTCATTCTGTCTTATTGCTAACCATTGATAAATTTTTTCCCATGTTTTAAAGTAAATTGTATCTTCTTTCTCTTTGATTTCTAAAGTTAATCTATCCATTTCTGCGCATTCCAATATTTTCGTAATAATAGTCTGATCAGGTGGTATCTTTTCATTTTTCCAAAATTGGGCAAATGCTATTCTCGCAGCTGTTAATATATGTAAAATTAAATATTCATTCTCCTTTCCATAATTAGATCCTAATATTCCTAATAAAAACAGTTCCGGTTTGAATTCTATCTGTATCTTAGTCATCTTTTCTAACCATATATGGATTTTAAACCAATATTTCTTTGCATTAGGGCATATCCACCAGATATGATAATAAGTTCCTGGTTTTTGTTTACATTTCCAACAAACATTTGGTACATTTTTAAACATTTTCTCTAGTCTAACTGGTGTCATATGCCATCTGTAAAACATTTTATATAAATTCTCCTTATATGCAACCGCTTTAGTAAGTTTGATATTTCGATCCCACAGTTTTTGCCAATCTTCTAAGTCTATAGAATATCCAAAGTTCTTAGCCCATACTATTATTGTTTCTTTTACTTGTTCTTCTTCCATCTTCCATCTTAGCAGAAATCTATAGAGTTTTTTAATCAAATTTTCATCTGTTTTTAGCAATATTTTATCTAATGGTGTCTGTTCTTTATAAAATCCTGTAGACTTTATATCTTTTTTATATCTTGTCTGAATTTGCAAGTAAGACCACCATGTTAAGTCAATATCCTGTTGCTGAAGAGTTTGTCTGTCTTTAAGTTTCCCGTCTTTGTCCAAAATATCTTTATAGCTAACGAGTTTATCATAGTTAATTAAATTTGGATAGGAAAAGGCTTCCATTGTCGAGAGCCACTCAGGTATTTTCATGTAAATTTTATGTTTAATTCTTTCCCACTCTGAAAGCAATACATTCCTTATAGCATGATTTTGAAAATATTTATATACTTTATTTTTCTCATACCACAAAAATGCATGCCAACCTAATTGCAGATCATGCCCCTCTAAATAGAGAAGTCGTTTATTTCTCAGTGTGATCCATTCTTTAAGCCAAAGCAAAATAGTTGCTTGATAGTAAAGTCTCCAATCCGGGAGTCCAAAGCCCCCTCTATCTTTAGAATCTTGTAATAATTTAATTTTAATTCTAGCTTTTTTCCCTTGCCATATAAATCTCATTATTGTAGCGTTCAATTCATCGAAGAATTTTTGATGTAACTTAACAGGAACCGTTTGGAAAAGAAAAATTAGCTTAGGTAAAATGTTCATCTTAACAGTCGCTATCCTTCCTAGCAATGATAATTGAAGATTTTTCCATTTCTCCAAATCCACTTTTATTTGTTTTAATAGTCTCTCATAGTTGTCCTCTTTTATTGTTGTGTATTTTGAAGTTAAATGGATACCTAAATATTTAACTTTTTTAGCTATCTGAAGGTTTGTCTTTTTAGCAAATTGAATTTTTTGTTTGTCTGTTAAATTCTTCGTTAATACTTTGGTCTTTTCCCTATTTATCTTCAACCCGCCACTTCTCCAAATTTCTCTATTTTCCGCAAGAGTTTAACAGCTGTTTCTAATGGCTCCTCCAAAATAAAAACTAAATCATCTGCAAAAGCCTGTAGTTTGTATTTTTGGTCTTTTATCTCCAATCCTTTAATCTCAATATCTTGCCTAATATTCCTAGCCAACACTTCCAATGTAAAAATGAATAACAAAGGGGACAATGGACATCCCTGTCTTGTGCCTTTTTTGATTTCAAAGCTATCTGTGTAATCTCCATTTATAAGTATCCTTGCTGATTGTTTATTATAAATTGCTTGAATTGCATTTATAAAATTTTTGCCAAAATCCATCTCCTTCAACTGTTGAAACAAAAATTGCCAACTAAGATTATCAAAAGCTTTTTGCGCATCAAGAAATATAAGCGCCAACTGTTTCCCCGGATGGTTTTCGTAATATTCCAACACATTTAAAATAATCCTTAAATTATTCTTTATCTGCCTTTTTGGTAAAAAGCCATTTTGGTCTGAATGGACGAATTCAGTCAAAAATTCCTTCATTCTTTCTGCCATTATTGTAGTAAATATTTTATAATCCACGTTTAATAACGATATTGGTCTATAGTTTTTAATTTGTGTAAGATCAGTGTCTTCTTTAGGTATAAGGGAAATGTTGGCTTCTTTCCATGAATTCGGTATTTTTGTCTCTGAAAAGGCTTCATTACAAAGATCTTTCAAAATTGGGCTGACAATGTCTTGTAAAGCTATATAGAATTCTGCAGGGAGACCATCAGGTCCCGGAGTGTTATCCTTTTTTTGCCTTTTTATCGCCTCTGTAATCTCCATCATTGTTATGTTCTCATTTAGTATGTATTGCATATTCTCTGGTACCTTTGGAAGATCCGCTTCTTTTAAATATTCCTGTATTGCCTCATTCGAAACCACCTCAGTCTTATAAAGTGTCTCATAATAAGCTGTAGTAATTTTTTTGATTGCATCATTATGGCAGTATAATTGGCCTTTTGAATCTTGTAATTTACTTATCAGTCTTTTTTCTCTTTCTTTTTTCAATTTATATGCCAACCATCTTCCAGGTTTATTGGCATTTTCAAAATAATTCTGTTTACATCGTTTAATCTGTTGTGCCCTTATATCCATCTCCAGTAAATTTAATTTGTGTTTTATTAATTCCATTTGTGTCTTCAATTTTTTCTTTTGTGGATCGTTTCGTAGCTCCAATTCCAAGTTACCAAGTTGTTCTTTCAATCTAAGCTGTGTTTGTTTCTTTTCTTTATTCTTTTTGGCAACATAAGTTATAGCCACGCCCCTAAAATAAGCTTTCGCTGTATCCCATACATTTTGAATGGAGGTTTCTTCTTTTTTATTTATTTAAAAAAAAAATTCCATTTCTTTCGTTGCTAATTGTAAAAATTCTTTTTCTTTCAATATAGCTTTGTTCAGCCACCATCTTAGTTTCTTTCTAGTTCCTTTCCACGTCATTCTGATTGGATTATGATCTGCCCAAATATTAGGTTCTATTTCAATCTCCTGTATCATAGTCTTTAAATCATAGGAAGTCCATATCATATCAATTCGTGACCAAGATTTATGTCTATTTGAGTAGAATGTATATTGTGCTTTATCTGGGTTCATTTCTCTCCATATATCTTGTATACCTAATTCGTCTTTCATCTTTAGAAAAGAGTTAGATAAGGTATTTCCCCCTTTTTTCCCTTGTTTATAGCTCTTATAATCCTGTTTTGCATCAGTTATCGCATTAAAGTCTCCAAGAATACAAAGGTTTTGAGTTTAATTCCATTAATTTATCATATAATTGCTGAAAAAATTGGTCTTGTTTCTCATTGGGGGCATATATCGCAATCATCAAAAATTGTTTTTGATTCCATGTAATTTCCACCATTAATAGTCTTCCTTCATCGTCAACATAAATTTGTTTTGGATTCATCTTCTCTTTTATGTAAAGGGCTACCCCTCTTTTCTTTTGCAATGCCGACGAAAAATAAAGTTTGCCTATTTTTGGTTGTTCTAAGAGTCTAGAGTGTTGTCTTTTTATATGCGTCTCTTGAAGACAAATTATATCCATTTTCAATTTTTGTAGTCTATAAAATATTTTACTCCTTTTTGATGGGGAGTTAAGACCATTTATGTTTGTTGAAAATATTTCAATTTCCTCCATAATTTTAGTTGTATTTAGATCTCAGTCTTCTAGGAGAAGTTATCTGTCTCTGATCCTTGGGCCTTACATCTTCTTCTGATTGGGTCTTTTTAGGTTCTTCCTCTTCTGTTTGTTTCGATGCTCCTACTTCTGTCGTTTCCTCTGGTTTCTTAGATCTGATATAGCTTCATTAACCTATAAAATATTTTCTTTGGGTAGAACCTATTCTACAATTATTTTTCTGGTCTAGACAGCTTATGAGAAATGATATCTAAATTTAAAAACCCAGGGAGAGGATTTCTTTTCTTTCTCTCTCAATCTCTCTCTCTCTCTCTCTCTCTCTCTCTGTCCTTAAACACAGCATCATCTAACAATACTTTGGCATTCAGAAAAAAATGTTTTTGCACCTAAGCAGAAATAACAAACCCTAGACAGAGAGTTGTTGAGACCCAAAGAAACCCAACATCTAATCACAAAGGGAATCGAACTGGAAGCTGACCAGGAGTTGCATCAGGGAGTCTTGCTTAGTCAGCTAGCTCAGTGGAGCTTCCATATGAAGAGGCAGTCTACAACCAAAGAGCTTCCAGTGGCAAAAGATGAGAAATAAGCAGCTCTGGTGGTTTGTTAGTAGGTTCCTAGAGATTTGGGCTGGCATTGGTGTGTGTAGAAAAGGTGGAGAAGGTGAGCTTTGATTGGATCCCAAGGGAGGCCTGTCATCTCCTGGGGATTCTACTGGGTTGATGATGTCATCCATCCAGCTCAACTGTCACTTCCGCTGGGCGATCTGAGTGAAGATGGCTTTCAAGAGGTAAGTAGGTCTTCAGAAGGGCTGCTGGCCTCTTCCCCATTGTGTAGCCAACTTGTCAGAGGATTGGGAGATTCCAGGGATGGGAACAGCCCTTTGTTGTCCTCTTAGGAAAGGGGTCCTGGGGCAAATTTATTCCAGAGCAGTTTTATCTTTAATTCCTTATTGGCGCTAAGAGACTCGATTGGTTACTCCCCAATTAATCAGGATCACATGGCGTACTTAAGCTCCGAATTAAGGAAATTTTTAAAATTTGAAAACTGACGTGCTTGTGGAACACATTCAGTCCTGTAAAACCAAACCAAGGTTAAAACTGATAAGCTCAACCCAGAAGCATTATTTTTCCACTCTGCTTTCTTAAATCCAAGGGATTCTGGAAAACAGGCTTCAGTTGTTCCCTTTCCTTCCATTCCTTTTTCTCTCTTCTAGGGCCTTCTTCAAGTTCTTTTCCTGCTTCCGGAGGAAAACAAGGAAGGCGAGCCATCCAGGGCCTGATGCTCCCAGTTCCCCAACCTGCCGACTGGAGGGCAGCCCCAAGGCTCCTGAGCAAAGACGAGTCACTCTCGTTGTGGATGTGGAGCTCCAGAAAGTGGAGCGATGTGGTGAGTAGATGCTCAGGGATGGGCTGGGACCTTGAGAAGGAGAGGAAGCAGCTCTTTAGGTGGGGATTCCTCCATGTAGGGATAGACAGGGAGTCCTTGACTTACAACAGTTCATGGAGTGACCATTTCAAGGTATAATAGCACTGAGAAAAATGGCATGATCGTTTTTCACACTTATGACCGCTGCAGCATCCCCAGTAGCATGATCAAACTCAGACACTGACTCATAATTATGATGGTTGTAGTATCCCAGGGTCTTGTGATCACCTTTTGTGACCTTCTGACAAGAAAAATCAATGTGTAAGCAATGATTCAATTAACAACTGTGGCAAGGAAGGTCATAAGATGGGACAAAAGTCAATTAACAAATCTCTCTTAACAAAAAGATTTTGGCCTCAATGATGGTCGTAGGTTGAGGACTACCAGTATAGGAAACACATCTGCATGTTTGCAGATTCAAAGCTGCACAGACGGAGGGCTCAGAGGCCAGGCTGTTCCTGAGCCACTAAGCGCCCCTCCTCCTGCAGCTCCCGCGTCTATCCTGACCCCCCACAAGTTCTTCTGCTTCCATTTGGCCCTTCAGGGAGCCTTTAAGATGGTTCAAAGGCACTTTTGACATACCTGTATTTTCCTAATTGGCCTCATGAGAAGATCTTTCATGGCCAGGACACTAAGCCAGCTCTGTGAGGCGGAAAAAGCTTTTTAATAAGGGGAATCGGGTCACAAGGGGAAGAACGCTGCAAAGATGAGCCTGGTTTTGGAGGGTTTTCTTCATCTGGGGGAGACCTAAAACTTGGCCGAGCACCTGCCTCTCCATTCCCAGATCTCCCCAGGAACGACACGACACAAAAGAAGAAGATTCTCTTCAAGAAAACGGACATCAGAAAAGAAGAGAATATACCACGCCAGGCTTCTTGCTGCAGAAGAGACCGATGGAGGAGCCAGAAGATATGGGAAGAGGTCCAGGAGAGGATCCAGAAGACAGACCAACCAGTAGGTACCCCTGGGAATCAGAGGGTCCCATAGCTCAGCCACTCTCCCAGGTGGGAATCCCAGTCTCAATAAGACTCAAAACTTTCCTCAGCATGGAGAGAGACTCAGAAGGGTTTCAACCTTCTCTTCTGAAAGGGAGAACACGGGGGACCCTGGGACCAAGCTGCCCAACAGCCCCCCAACTTACAGCCTGACTCTTCTCTCTTGCAGCAGGAGCGCAGTATCGTTCAGGGCCTCTCTTCCATCGCCACTCTGTTTCAGCTGAAGCGGAGTGGGCAAATGGCAGTCCCAGAGCCAAGAAACAAGGACCTCTACAGCCTCGCTGTCTTGGTAAGTCAGAGGGAGGCAGGGGGCAATTGGAGGCAAGCAATGCAGGACAGAGAGACAGGAGCAGTAGACAAGCTTCCCCTGGATGGTCAAAAGGGTCCTTAACCTGGTGCTAACCCTCCTTTGTACTGAGAGGGAAGCTGTAGCAGAAGAACAGGTCAAAAGGGGCTGGGAGAAATAGGAAGGGCTGGGCTGGAGCATCATGGCTGACTTTCACTTCTCTGCTTCTCTCCACTCTTGATTCCTGCCAGGCTCTGATGGAGGACAACCATTTAAGCAGCTTCACGGCAGGACTAGCTGCAATGCTTGCAGTTTATGACATCAGGTCAGCCTTTTCTTTCTTTTGCCTGCTATTCTCTTGGGAAAAATGAACCCCAGGGCTGTTCACTAAGACAGGCACTGATGTCTCTTCTTTCCTTTGATCTCCCAGCAAGGTTCCTCCAGCCATGGACCCAAAAGTTGAGTCTCGCCTCCTGAAGATCTTTGGGTCCATGTGGTTGTCCTCCATGAAAACAAAGAGGAGAAGATTTCAGAGGTACCACCTTCAGCAACATTTCTGGGAGTTCCTTTCTGGTATTGGAACAGCTGGGAAAACGTTTCACACATCACCATCTCTGTCTTTCATTTCAGGAAGAGAAGAAGCTGCTGGAAGACGCCTTTGGTCTCCTGCTCCGAGGTCTTCTGCAACAATCGGCAAAGACGGATCATTTCATTTTTATTTTAAAGGTAAGGGCATCCATGTCCCAGGGAAGCTTGAAGGAAAATTGGGCCCTTGGAAACATTCACCAAATCAGGTGTTAGAACTCCAGTGAAATCTTCCACTGGGAACAGTCTAAGTAGGGGATAGTTCTTGAGGACAGGCATCAAGTAGCATGGGAATCTGGCTTGCCACATGCGCTGTTTTCCAACATTCAGGGACCTCTTCACAAAGAAGCCTCTTTACCTCTAATGCTGCATGGCCAGAATTGCAGATGAGAGACAAAACGTGTTTATGGGGTCCTTTGCTTGAAATGCCATCCCAACCTTCCACCTTCCAAAGAGGCTGGAATTTAAGAAGCTGGGAGTAGCCATAGAGGAAGTGGGTGGATTTAAAGGGCTGAAGAACGTACGCTAAATGATACATGTGTGTTTGACAATGAGATTCCCGAGAATAGTAACAAAGGCAATTTTTTTGCTCCAATTCCACAGCACTTTGAGAAACACGGCCGGCAATGCTTCTCGTCTGCCTGGAATCAGCTACTCTATTGTGGAATCCACCAAAGTAGGATCAACGTATGTAGAAAAATGAAAATAAGATTGCAGATTTTGGGTCCTCCACTCTTTTTGGGAACCCATCCTCATATAACCCCTCTCTCTTGGGAGAAAAGGGCAGGGGGGCATGGGGTTCTTTTTCCTTTGCTTCCACTTTATGGTGGACTAGGGAATCCCTGGACAAGGAGTTTCACTGCTAATGTTTGTATTGATGGCCCAAGTGAACATGGGGAATGACTCAGCAAGACACTTTGGCAACAGTACGATGGACTTCTTTCTTTCTCTTCCAGCTCACTGAAGCCCAGAGGGCATTTCCACACTTTCCCGTGGAAATTGTGCAGGCTGGATATGAGGACGGATTCATCAATGAAGGTAACTTTCTCTTGGAACATTGAGGTGTGTTTGTGTGTGAAGGTATCAGCACATGAAAGGAAGGACAACAGCCCCCCTCCCCGGTTGTATCCAAAATGGGGTTTAAGTGCTCCTCAACTTTCAACTGGTCACATAACAACTTTTCAAACTTAAGACACAGGGGGAAAAAGGCACTTGTGACTCATTGTCAAAGCTACAACTGCCGCACCAACCCTGCAGTCCTGTGATTGCATTTTGGGCACTTGGCAATCGTTCCACACCTAAGAGCAGTTGCAGCGTATTGTGGTTATGTGATCATGTTTTGCAATGTTTTTTGTTGTTGTTTCTTTCTGGGCAAAAAAAGATGACAAAACTGATCTTTGAATAATCTGCAGGTGACCTAACAATAGAGGAGCTATGACGTCTTCACCCCCTGCCACCGTTGGACACTGAAGAATGGATTAAAAGCATTTCCACTCTATCTCAAGGAAAGTCCCCTCGTTTCTCCCATCTAGTATCAATTAGTACACCTGATTCTTATATTTGCTCTGTTCTACTCTTCTGAACTTAAAATACAGTAAATTCCAATATTTCTGCTTTTAGATTCTTGGACCGCCTCATCCCTTCAAGAACGGATCTTTCAGCTACTGAAGGCCACCACTGATTTTGGAAGATCGCGACAAGGCTACTCGTGTTGTGGAGCAGATACAACTCTCGTCAGTTTTCGTGTCCTGCAGCAGGTTGTTGATGTGGAGGGTTGGACTAAGAAACGATTCACTTTCTGCAAATGTGGGCTTTTCCTCTCTCGAGTGTATGATTCACGTTGTTTTTTGCAATGTGGTTTTTCCGTCTTCTTAGGACGTTGGGACAGCAATCAACGTGGCGCCTGGAACTCACCTACTTTCTTCGACTGTTGCCAACTGGGCCATCCTCTCTCCAGGCTGGAGGAAAAAGGGAAAAAGAAAAGAGAAGAAAAGAAAAGCATTGAACAGCATCTTGCAAGTCTTAAACTACAAACATCCTACTGCAACCTTTTATTTCTGGATCCATTACAGCAGCAGCTTCCTACATTTCTTTCTCCGACCTTTAACTTACTGGGGGCTCCTCCTGACAGATTCCATTACCCTAATTTAGGTTACAATAGTATATCCATTTCCAGCACAATTCTTCATTTGAGACTGATATTCTTCTAATGCACCTCTGTGCAGTATGAGGAATGTGATGAGTCAAGTACTTTTATTATTTTATCAAAATCTAATATGGTGAACTACAAGGAAAATGAAAATAATGGGAAAAGAAAGGAAGAAAAGAGAAAGAGGAAAAAGTGTAGGAAAAAGGGGAAAAGAAAAGAAAAGAGAAGAAAAGAAAAGCATTGAGTTACAACGTCTTTTGGAGCAGTAGAATAAGCAGTAACTTACAACCTCAACTTTTTATTTCATAAAATAATATATATAAGGTGCCAATGGGTCAAAGCAATTGATACGTCACAGCAAGCAAAGATTATTATTGATGGAGACTTAACCAAGCCGTGTCAAATCCCGAAGGGTACAAGGAAAGGAAGCCCCTTATCTCCCCTGCTGTTTACCTCGGTGTTGTAGGTTTTCAATAAAGATATTAGGCAAGATGAGAAAATCACAAGTAAAATTCTTAAAAAGGAAGTGACAGCATGTACTGATGAGTTAGTTATCCAGAAAAAAGACTATAGAATATTTGATAAAGAAACTAAATGACTTTGGAGCTTTAGTGGGCTATAAAATAAATAAACAGAAATGTTTGTTAAGAATATGGCTTCTCAGGACTATGAAATACTAAATAAAAAGTCAGGATTTAAGTTGGAGAAAAAGTTGGAATACCTGGGTTTACATGGACAACAAAATTCTGAACTGTTTCGAAATAACTTTGAGCCTTTTTGTCACACAAGTAAAAAAGACTTATTAGGCTGAGATAAATTGTAAATAACTTATTTGGTAGAATCTCTGTAATTAAGATGAATGTCCAACCAAAGATGCTTTTTGTGTTTCAGACTCTTTTTCTGTACCTGATGCTCCATTTGAACAATGTCAGACAAACATCTCGAAGGTTTATATGGCAAGGGGAAAAAACCAAGAATTAGATATAAATTATTGCAAAATGCTAACTAAAGAGGAGGTTTGGGATTACCAGTTTTGAAATTGTACGTTGATGCCTGTTATTTGGTCTGGCTAAAAGAGCGGGTGACTCTCTAAAATAAGAGGAGAGTTGAGCTGCAGTGCCATCCTAAGAGTTTGAAATAAATATAAAATAAGGTTCTCTGCAAAAATAACCCCTTGGGTGTCGTTCCAGGAAGCTTTGTGTTGTTTTTTGGAAAAGAATTGGTGGTGAGGCTAGACTAGTGGACTTATGGTCAAATAATATTTTTCTGTTATGGTGACCCTCTACTCAAATCTAAGGAAGAGTCGGAATTAGAAGGAAGTGTTGGCTATTGATTTATATATTTACAGTTGAAGGAAATAATTAGATTGTTAAAAATCTATGGATTTCATTTTGTAAAAAATTATATGCAAATTCTGTTGTGTGGTAGTGATTAACTTCATTATTGTAAAGGTTTATAAATTGCTATTGAACATGGAGAATGAATTTGTAAAGCATTGTATGATTCAGTGGGCAAAGAATCTTTGATATAATCAAATTCTTCAACAATGGGAACACATATGGACAAAAGTTTTAAAATTTAAATTATAGCTTAAAAGAAAATTGTTACAAGATGATATACTATTGGTAACTACCACGGGACAAATTGTCAAGAATGTATAAAGGTGTTCAAATTAATTTTGGAAATGTAAATGTAAAGAAGGAACGTTTTACCATTTATGGTGGACATGTCACAAAGAAAAGAAGTGTTGTAGGATTCATTTCTTAATACAGAAGATTCTTAAAGTGAATATCAACATAAATTCAGAGACTTTTCTCTTAGGCTGAATGGATAAAGAACTTGAAAGAAATGGAACTTTGATGTTATATATTCTGACAGAGGAAGAATAAATCTATAAAAATGGAAGGATTCCCACAGCGGACAAATGGCTGCAAAAAGTTGATGGAGTTAAGAAAGACACTAAATGGACTGCTTTAATTAAAGAAAAGAACACAATTTTGTTTCTATTGGCAGCCTCTTTTGGACTTGTGCTTTGTGCTTTGATGGACTTTGTAATAGCTGAAATATAGTTTTTGTTGTACTCTTGCACCGGCTAACAACATGGGATTATTTTGTATTTTAAATTTGCTTTTTCAAAAGTATGACTAATAAGTTCCCATAAGCCTTCACTTTCAGAAAAATGCCTCCCTTTCAGAGACGGGGACTGGCAGGAGAACGTTGGATACACTGCAGATCACAGTCTCACTTTCAGCTGTTCTGAAGCCTCCGTGATCAAAGCAAAGATTCAAGCTCAACCTTGGGAAGCGCTGAGAATGTTTCTTACCCAGACACATTTAGATGTTTTCCCTTTGCAAATGTTTCTTTTACTGAGCATGCAATGCTCTTTTCTATGGCTGTGCTCACATATTATTGGATGCTTTAATTTCTGTGATGTAACTGGACACATGACTGTTTCTAAACCAATCAAGGTTTGCTTTGAAGTTCTTTGTTTTGCTAATATAAAAATCAATGTAAACCATTTTAGCAAGGTTTCCCCTTTTCATATGGAGCCCCGCTTTATCAAAGTACTCTATAAAATGTTTTTAAATCATTTTCTGACTTGTTTGTTTATTGGAAAAGCATGTAGAACGAGGCAGAACCTCTAGAGCCAGATTTGGCCAACAGCTTGAGGTGGGGAAAAAATGTATCTTTGATTTTGGATTTTGCTGTTAGATAGTTTGCTGTTGTTTTAGAAATGGCTAGTAGATATTATTATATCAAAGTACAAGTACGGCCAGAGCCTGTGTATGTCTAGAACCTAGAATAACAGGCTTGGAAGGGCCTTTGCAGGTCTTCTATCCAGCCCTCTGCTTGAGCAGAAGGCTTGCAAAAATGATCCAGCTGAGCTCTCGTAGATTTCCTCCTGGGGAATGACCTTGGAAAGAGGCAAAAGAGATGCTTCTAGACACCCCAACCTGCAACCGGATCATCCGGAAGCAGTGAAGAATGAAGAGTGATGGCCCAACAGAGGTTCTTCTCTCCTGCACCGGATTGTCACCAGATGCCTTCAGACAGAGGGAAGCCAAGAGAACTGACTGCCTCCTTCATCCAGACGAGCTCAACAGGGAGGTTTTGTCCAGATTCTTCTTTCCTTACAATAGGAAGACCCCCATCCTCCAGCATCCTCCAGCTGTCCACCCTCAGGGCTCTTCAATGTACAACAGTTTGTTTAGGGACCGTTTCAAGTTACAAGGTCACTGAAAAGAGTGGCTTGTGACCGTTTTTCACACTTACGACCATTGCAGCATCTCCATGGTCATGTGATCAAAATTCAAACACTGGACAACTGGGTCATATTTATGACAGTTGCTCTGTCCCAGAGTCACGTGATCATCTTTTGCAACCGTCCCAGCTGTCTTCTGATGAGCAAAATCAAGGGAGGAAGCCAGAGTTGCTCAACAAGCACACGATTCACTTAACAGCTTCTGACTCACTGAACAACCACAGCAAACGGGTCATGAAATGGGGCATGACACATTTAATAACTGCCTTGTGCTCTATTGTCGTAAATTGACAACTACGTTTAAAGCTATTTTTATATAGAAAAGTGTGCACCTAGCTATCTGGAAGAAGCCGTCCGTGTGTCATAAACACAATATGAATTCTTTGCAGATAGTTCTCAACTTATGATTGGTCACTTAGCAACCATTCAAAGGTACAAAGGAGCCCAGAGCCACCCAGGACCCAGATTCAAAGTTCTGTTGGCTGCCCCCCCCTCGCGGTCTCATGACTGCACTTTAGACCCTGCACAGCCAGCACACATTTACGGCCTTTTGCAGCTTCCCATGGTCACATTACAGAGATTAAGAACATTTTTGCTGGGGGGGGAAAGGAAAGGAAAGGAAAGGAAAGGAAAGGAAAGGAAAGGAAAGGAAAAGAAAGGAAAGGAAAGGAAAGGAAAGGAAAGGAAAGGAAAGGAAAGGAAAGGAAAGGAAAGGAAAGGAAAGGAAGTTCTCAACTTATGATTGGTCACTTAGCAACCATTCAAAGGTACAACGGAGCCCAGAGCCACCTATGACCAAGATTCAAAGTTCTTTGCAGCTTCCCATGGTCACATTATAGAGATTAAGAACATTTATGCTGGTGGGAAAAGGGAAGGGAAGGAAAGGAAAGGAGTAAAGCCTATTTTTCTAGAGTCACTTTGATTCAATTGAACACATGTTCAATTACACAACAACATCCTGTGATGAAAATAACTGAGTGGAAAACTAGTACTTCTAGCTTGAACTCATCACTTTTAACCTTGGTTTGGTTTTACATTACTGTACATGTTCCACAGGAACCTAAGTTTATCAAATTTCAAAAGTTCTTCCTAGTTCAGAGGTTAAGGATGCTAAGCGATGCCCATCAATTAGAAAGTAATCAATCTAGTCTTTTAGCAGGCATGAAAGGGAAAATTGCTCTAGAACACATTTGCCACAGAAGGCATGGCTCTTTGGTTGTAGACTGCTTTTCGTATGGAAGCTTCACTCAGCTAGCTGACTGAGCAAGAGTCACTTATACAGTTGTTGGTCAGCTTCCACTCCTATTCCCTTTGTATTGCCATGCTGTGTATTTTTTTATTTGTCCCAATATGTATGAGCCAGAAGTATGCGGCTGCAGCCAAAAATGCCAACTCAATCCGAGGTTGCCTTAAGAGAGGGGTAGAATCAAGATCACATGAAGTATTAGTACCACTTCATGAAGCCTGAGTAATATCACACTTAAAATACTGCATCCAGTTTTGGTCACCATATTATAGAAAAGATGTAGAGATTCTGGAAAGAGTGCAGAAAAGAGCAATAAAGATGATTAGGGGACTGGATACTAAAAGACATGAAGAACGGTTCTACTTGTGAAGGACTCAGGATGTGTACTTGGGATTTAAAATTCCCACCGGATTTAACAAACGAGAGAGGCAAATGCAACAAACCCATGCTGTGTGACTCAGGAGAAAACATGTCAGCTGGATCTGGTTGAAAGTACCTGTGCTCCAGCATTCGCTACTTCACTGTGCTCTACCAGATAGATGGTTTTAATCAGCATAATAATATAATAATCAATGTAGTCACCACAAAACTCTAGGCCCGAGACTGACAAGGAGTCCTGCAAATCTGGCCTCCTCAGTTAACACAGCAGTGAGAGCATTGAAGCAAGAAAGCTTCAACGATTTTTGTGACAGATATTAATGAACATGTGGCAAAATATGTAAGCATACAAAAAGACAGAGAACTAAATATTATCCATTTAAATTCATTCACTTTCACACTTTGGCAGTAGAGGAAAGTGTTAATATTTTTCTGACCGATCCTTGATAATTTACATTAAATATAGGCATAGCGTTGATTTGGATTACGAAATGTCATTTGGTAGGATTCTTTAATTAGATATAGGGTCTCCTGCTTGAACACAGGGTTGGACTAGAAGACCTCCAAGGCCCCTTCCAACTCTGTTACTCTGTTACTCTTTCCAGACTATAGACCCTGTGGGGAAACTGATGACGTTTGAACTGGAACTGGCATCAGAGACTATTATAAAAGAAACAAGCTCAATTTAAGAAAATGATTATAGTCACCTCTGATGGGTTCTTTTGATGTTAGGGAGAAGTCTCAAGTGAGACAGGAAATCTTGTATGAAATCTTAGGGATTTAACAGAATAAGAACAAAATAACAGAATTTATTAATTTATAACAGAAGGATTCCTGACACATAGATGGTACCAATTTATAATACCTTGGCAGGACCACATTTGGAATATTGCATCCAGTTTTGGTTGCCATAATATAAAAAAAATGTTGAGACTGTGGAAAGAGACTGAAGAACGGTTGCAGGAATTGGGTCTCTTGCTCGGGGGGGGGGGTTGGACTGGAGGACCTCAAGGGTCTCCTCCAAATCTAATTTTCTGTTTTGTTATTCTGTTATTCTTCTATGATCCCATCAAGCCAAGAGAAAGTCCGGAATAGTATAGGATCTCCTGCCATGGGCAGGGGGTGGGACTAAAAGACCTCCAAGTTCCTTCCAACCTTACTATTCCATATTCTATGATATGGGTCTGATTTGTAAAATACACTACCTTTTCAAACATAGTATTTTAGTCATACTGAATTCTCAGGTCAACTGTTTAATGAGGGTCAAAGGAGCAATTCCTATGCCTATTAAGAGCTGGGGTGCCACAGTGGTTAGAATGTAGTATTGTAGGCTAATTCTCAACGGCTCAAGGTTGACTCAGCTTTCCATCCTTCCGTGGTCGGTAAATTGAGGACCCAGATTGTTGAGGGGAATATGCTGATTCTGTAAACTACTTAGAGAAGGCTGTAAAACACTCTGAAGCTGTATAATTCTTAGTGCTATTACTATTCCAAGAATATACAAGCAATTATGACAGACTAGCACGTAGGAAAAACAAACCTTCAGCGGCCTCTGACTGCAAGTAATTTCAAAAGATTTTTAGATTAGAACAGCAATTTACTCAAGAGCAAGTAGATAACAAAGAAAGGAACATACATCAAAATCTTAACGAGTCTGTGGAAATACAAGCTTGCCTTAGTATTTTCAGAAGAGAAGCCAAAATTCAAACTGAGGTTTGGAGAACCAAATCACGTTTGTCGGCCAGTCCAATGGTCAGAGTTTCAGGGTTTACAAGTAGAAATCACAACACAGAACAAGAGATCAGAGAGTTGTTTCCAACGTTGGCAATGGCACACAAATCTCCAATAATTCAGCGTTTATTCCCGACAAATGCCCCTCCCCACAGCGGCTCCTTAGGTCTCAGTCCCCAGGTGTGCCTTGTGGAGAGGGGCAGGGCGCTCTCCTCCCGGGTAGTGAGGCCTGCCTGCGTTGTTCCCTCCTTCTCTCCACTCTCCGTGCTGGAGGATCAGGAGGGGGTGGCCCTTGCTCATCGCCTGAGCTCTTGTCTCTCGTGTTCATCCTGCCCCTGTTCCTCCCTGCCTTCAAGCCCTCCCAATCCTGAAAGGCCCTGGCCTGCCTCGGCCTGCTCCTCCCCATATTCCTCCAAAGCCAAGGACGCCTCCCCCTCCATCTCCATCGGCTCCAGTTCCAGCTCATCTTCCTCAGCAGATTCAGGCTCCGATGGGGGCATGACACAAACATGCTCTACTCCTCTGACCTAATTTCCTGGGTTTGTTTGTTTATATCCCACCTTTATTACTTTTACAAATAACTCGAAGACAGGAAACAAAGCCAACAAATCCTCCTCCTCCTGTTTTCCCCACAACAACAATCCTGTCAGGTGGGCTGGGCTGAGAGTGACTGGCCCAAAGTCTCCCAGCCGGCTTTCATGGCTAAGGTGGGACTCAAACTCACATTCTCCCACTTTCTAGACCGGTGATTTCACCACGAGGCCAAAGTTGGGTTTGTACAACACATGATGTCATGAGATATATATGTGTTTGGCTTCCTTTAACAAAAAGAAAACAGAGTGCTGAACCATTTGTGGTTTTAAAGACAATGTCCTGTCTGGGTCCTTCTCTGGCCTGCTGAGCCCTTTCCTGTCCTCCTAGCCCAGCTGTTGGGCTGAGCCCTGCCCTTTTCCTTGAAGTAATATGTAGCCACCTGACAAGGCTAGCAAGGAAAACAAGACCTAAAAAAGGGCCATCTTTGAAATGGCGGAGGAATTCAGGCCGAGAGGGAAGACTCCAGGACTCGAAAAGCAAAGAAGAAAAACCTCATCAGGGTCCGCGAAAGCTGACTGAAGCCAGGAGAAAGAGCCTCAGGGTCGACTCAGTTAACAAAATGAGGCAAAGGAGCTTCAAGCAGAGTTAAAGGAGGAAGGGGATAAATCAGCCCCTTGGATTCGGAAGGGCTTGGCAGGGATGTCCAAATAAAAGAATCAGCCGAGGAAAGGCTTGACTCCTCCGGGCTCAGAGCCTGCCCAGACCGCTAGCCGAGGGGCCGATGCTCTGTGGAAAAACCAGCTCGATCTGTCAAAAGCTCAGAAAGGTGCAACTGACATTTGATTGGATCTGGCCGAGATGCAGGATCAGGGGAAAAGAAATAAGTGGAGAATTAGAGGAATCAGGGAAAAAGCAGAAAAAGCTACTTTAATGAGTATCTTACCTCGAGGCTGAACAATTGCCAGAATTAAAGCTCTCGTCTGCCAAATTCAAGATGGCGCAGAGACAGAGCCCAGGCCAACCCACTGAGAGCCCCTTCCTCTCTTCTGAAGCTCCTCCAACCGCCCTGCCTTCCCTTCAGGTTTTGCCTTCCACGGGACCTTCTGGGAAACCTCCCCATTGCTTGCCAGAGATCTTAAATTCACAAGGGCAAATTTAGACCACGATTCCCTAAAGATCTGAGAAGCATGATTTTACTGCAGAAACAAAATTAACTTCAAAGCTTCATTTTTCCAGATCACGGATAGGTCAGTGGCAAAGGTAAGCAAGTTGAACTGTTAAGAGACCCAAACCTTTGGGGGGAGGGGGGAGTGTATTAAACCAGAAAAAACTCTCTAAAGCAGAAGTTCTCATATTCTGAATCGCACTTCCTAGGGAGAAATGAATGAATTTAAGAGGAGGTGCAAACTGGGTAAGCTTTGCCCTTAAAATAACACACTCAATGTGAGAATCGACTCCATTTCTTTCTGAGCAACTGGGTGATGATCACATGAATTCCTTCTTCATTGGGAACATTTCTTCTGGAACTAGGTTTCAGATTTCGTGTCTTAGAGAAGCCACCTTGGTGTTGAAAGTCAGCTGAACTTAAGAGGAAAATGAAAGCTGTCATGATAAGTCTCACTCAAGTGTGTGGCTTAATAGAGCTTCAGTAGCAAGGGGCAGTCTACCTTGGAAGATCTAGGCCTCTTGGATAAAAAGGAAAAGACTGATCCTTTGGCTTTCTGAAAAGAGCAGCACTGGACCTTGTCTAAAAGAGAATCCTGTGATTTTTTTTTTTTAAATATGTTTTATTATTTTTATGGGGATAGAAAGGGAAAGGTAGGTAAAGGTATAACATAGGGGGAAAAAAACAAGGATTAGACCAGGGGTAAGGATAGATACAATAATGGGGTTGCCCCCAACAATAAATCAACACTTTAGGAAGCCGACTATCGTCCGGGTATACATATTAAATGTACATAGTTAACATAATACTAAAACGCTATATTAAATAAATTTATCACTATTAATAATAAAAACTTAACCAATACATAGCATTCATTCTGTAAATAACAATAATCAATATACTATTAATAATATATTACTAACTAAATATAGTTACATATAAATACCAATATAATGCTTCTTAATTATAATTACTTATAATTAAAAGTAAACATCTAACAGAGAAGTTAAAAAATATTTTAAAAAAATACATCATTTATCTTATTTAATTTCATAACCTTTTTTCATTCTGTCTTATTGCTAACCATTGATAAATTTTTTCCCATGTTTTAAAGTAAATTGTATCTTCTTTCTCTTTGATTTCTAAAGTTAATCTATCCATTTCTGCGCATTCCAATATTTTCGTAATAATAGTCTGATCAGGTGGTATCTTTTCATTTTTCCAAAATTGGGCAAATGCTATTCTCGCAGCTGTTAATATATGTAAAATTAAATATTCATTCTCCTTTCCATAATTAGATCCTAATATTCCTAATAAAAACAGTTCCGGTTTGAATTCTATCTGTATCTTAGTCATCTTTTCTAACCATATATGGATTTTAAACCAATATTTCTTTGCATTAGGGCATATCCACCAGATATGATAATAAGTTCCTGGTTTTTGTTTACATTTCCAACAAACATTTGGTACATTTTTAAACATTTTCTCTAGTCTAACTGGTGTCATATGCCATCTGTAAAACATTTTATATAAATTCTCCTTATATGCAACCGCTTTAGTAAGTTTGATATTTCGATCCCACAGTTTTTGCCAATCTTCTAAGTCTATAGAATATCCAAAGTTCTTAGCCCATACTATTATTGTTTCTTTTACTTGTTCTTCTTCCATCTTCCATCTTAGCAGAAATGTATAGAGTTTTTTAATCAAATTTTCATCTGTTTTTAGCAATATTTTATCTAATGGTGTCTGTTCTTTATAAAATCCTGTAGACTTTATATCTTTTTTATATCTTGTCTGAATTTGCAAGTAAGACCACCATGTTAAGTCAATATCCTGTTGCTGAAGAGTTTGTCTGTCTTTAAGTTTCCCGTCTTTGTCCAAAATATCTTTATAGCTAACGAGTTTATCATAGTTAATTAAATTTGGATAGGAAAAGGCTTCCATTGTCGAGAGCCACTCAGGTATTTTCATGTAAATTTTATGTTTAATTCTTTCCCACTCTGAAAGCAATACATTCCTTATAGCATGATTTTGAAAATATTTATATACTTTATTTTTCTCATACCACAAAAATGCATGCCAACCTAATTGCAGATCATGCCCCTCTAAATAGAGAAGTCGTTTATTTCTCAGTGTGATCCATTCTTTAAGCCAAAGCAAAATAGTTGCTTGATAGTAAAGTCTCCAATCCGGGAGTCCAAAGCCCCCTCTATCTTTAGAATCTTGTAATAATTTAATTTTAATTCTAGCTTTTTTCCCTTGCCATATAAATCTCATTATTGTAGCGTTCAATTCATCGAAGAATTTTTGATGTAACTTAACAGGAACCGTTTGGAAAAGAAAAATTAGCTTAGGTAAAATGTTCATCTTAACAGACGCTATCCTTCCTAGCAATGATAATTGAAGATTTTTCCATTTCTCCAAATCCACTTTTATTTGTTTTAATAGTCTCTCATAGTTGTCCTCTTTTATTGTTGTGTATTTTGAAGTTAAATGGATACCTAAATATTTAACTTTTTTAGCTATTTGAAGGTTTGTCTTTTTAGCAAATTGAATTTTTTGTTTGTCTGTTAAATTCTTCGTTAATACTTTGGTCTTTTCCCTATTTATCTTCAACCCGCCACTTCTCCAAATTTCTCTATTTTCCGCAAGAGTTTAACAGCTGTTTCTAATGGCTCCTCCAAAATAAAAACTAAATCATCTGCTAAAGCCTGTAGTTTGTATTTTTGGTCTTTTATCTCCAATCCTTTAATCTCAATATCTTGCCTAATATTCCTAGTCAACACTTCCAATGTAAAAATGAATAACAAAGGGGACAATGGACATCCCTGTCTTGTGCCTTTTTTGATCTCAAAGCTATCTGTGTAATCTCCATTTATAAGTATCCTTGCTGATTGTTTATTATAAATTGCTTGAATTGCATTTATAAAATTTTCGCCAAAATCCATCTCCTTCAACTGTTGAAACAAAAATTGCCAACTAAGATTATCAAAAGCTTTTTGCGCATCAAGAAATATAAGCGCCAACTGTTTCCCCGGATGGTTTTCGTAATATTCCAACACATTTAAAATAATCCTTAAATTATTCTTTATCTGCCTTTTTGGTAAAAAGCCATTTTGGTCTGAATGGACGAATTCAGTCAAAAATTTCTTCATTCTTTCTGCCATTATTGTAGTAAATATTTTATAATCCACGTTTAATAACGATATTGGTCTATAGTTTTTAATTTGTGTAAGATCAGTGTCTTCTTTAGGTATAAGGGAAATGTTGGCTTCTTTCCATGAATTCGGTATTTTTGTCTCTGAAAAGGCTTCATTACAAAGATCTTTCAAAATTGGGCTGACAATGTCTTGTAAAGCTATATAGAATTCTGCAGGGAGACCATCAGGTCCCGGAGTTTTATCCTTTTTTTGCCTTTTTATCGCCTCTGTAATCTCCATCATTGTTATGTTCTCATTTAGTATGTATTGCATATTCTCTGGTACCTTTGGAAGATCCACTTCTTTTAAATATTCCTGTATTGCCTCATTCGAAACCACCTCAGTCTTATAAAGTGTCTCATAATAAGCTGTAGTAATTTTTTTGATTGCATCATTATGGCAGTATAATTGGCCTTTTGAATCTTGTAATTTACTTATCAGTCTTTTTTCTCTTTCTTTTTTCAATTTATATGCCAACCATCTTCCAGGTTTATTGGCATTTTCAAAATAATTCTGTTTACATCGTTTAATCTGTTGTGCCCTTATATCCATCTCCAGTAAATTTAATTTGTGTTTTATTAATTCCATTTGTGTCTTCAATTTTTTCTTTTGTGGATCGTTTCGTAGCTCCAATTCCAAGTTACCAAGTTGTTCTTTCAATCTAAGCTGTGTTTGTTTCTTTTCTTTATTCTTTTTGGCAACATAAGTTATAGCCACGCCCCTAAAATAAGCTTTCGCTGTATCCCATACATTTTGAATGGAGGTTTCTTCTTTTTTATTTATTAAAAAAAAAAATTCCATTTCTTTCGTTGCTAATTGTAAAAATTCTTTTTCTTTCAATATAGCTTTGTTCAGCCACCATCTTAGTTTCTTTCTAGTTCCTTTCCACGTCATTCTGATTGGATTATGATCTGCCCAAATATTAGGTTCTATTTCAATCTCCTGTATCATAGTCTTTAAATCATAGGAAGTCCATATCATATCAATTCGTGACCACGATTTATGTCTATTTGAGTAGAATGTATATTGTGCTTTATCTGGGTTCATTTCTCTCCATATATCTTGTATACCTAATTCGTCTTTCATCTTTAGAAAAGAGTTAGATAAGGTATTTCCCCCTTTTCCCCCTTGTTTATAGCTCTTATAATCCTGTTTTGCATCAGCTAGCGCATTAAAGTCTCCAAGAATACAAAGATTTTGATAGTTTAATTCCATTAATTTATCATATAATTGCTGAAAAAATTGGTCTTGTTTCTCATTGGGGGCATATATCGCAATCATCAAAATTTGTTTTTGATTCCATGTAATTTCCACCATTAATAGTCTTCCTTCATCGTCAACATACATTTGTTTTGGATTCATCTTCTCTTTTATGTAAAGGGCTACCCCTCTTTTCTTTTGCAATGCCGACGAAAAATAAAGTTTGCCTATTTTTGGTTGTTCTAAGAGTCTAGAGCAGGGGTAGGCAACCTTGGCTCTTTTATGACTCGTGGACTTCAACTCCCAGAATTCCTGAGCCAGCATGGCTCAGCTTGGAAACCTCTCCCTTTCCCCTCAGCATGGCTGGCAAAGGAATTCTGGGAGTTGAAGTCCACGAGTCATAAAAGAGCCAAGGTTGCCTACCCCTGGTCTAGAGTGTTGTCTTTTTATATGCGTCTCTTGAAGACAAATTATACCCATTTTCAATTTTTGTAGTCTATAAAATATTTTACTCCTTTTTGATGGGGAGTTAAGACCATTTATGTTTGTTGAAAATATTTCAATTTCCTCCATAATTTTAGTTGTATTTAGATCTCAGTCTTCTAGGAGAAGTTATCTGTCTCTGATCCTTGGGCCTTACGTCTTCTTCTGATTGGGTCTTTTTAGGTTCTTCCTCTTCTGTTTGTTTCGATGCTCCTACTTCTGTCGTTTCCTCTGGTTTCTTAGACCTGATATAGCTTCATTAACCTATAAAATATTTTCTTTGGGTAGAACCTATTCTACAATTATTTTTCTTGTCTAGACAGCTTATGAGAAATGATATCTAAATTTAAAAACCCAGGGAGAGGATTTCTTTTCTTTCTCTCTCTCTCTGTCTCAATTTCTCTCTCTCTCTCTCTGTCCTTAAACACAGCATCATCTAACAATACTTTGGCATTCAGAAAAAAAAGTTTCTGCACCTAAGCAGAAATAACAAACCCTAGACAGAGAGATGTTGAGACCCAAAGAAACCCAACATCTAATCACAAAGGGAATTGAACTGGAAGCTGACCAGGAGTTGCATCAGGGAGTCTTGCTTAGTCAGCTAGCTCAGTGGAGCTTCCATATGAAGAGGCAGTCTACAACCAAAGAGCCTTCGGTGGCAAAAGATGAGAAATAAGCAGCTCTGGTGGTTTGTTAGTAGGTTCCTAGAGATTTGGGCTGGCATTGGTGTGTGTAGAAAAGGTGGAGAAGGTGAGCTTTGATTGGATCCCAAGGGAGGCCTGTCATCTCCTGGGGATTCTACTGGGTTGATGATGTCATCCATCCACCTCAACTGTCACTTCCTCTGGGCGATCTGAGTGAAGATGGCTTTCAAGAGGTAAGTAGGTCTTCAGAAGGGCTGCTGGGCTCTTCCCCATTGTGTAGCCAACTTCTCAGAGGATTGGGAGATTCCAGGGATGGGAACAGCCCTTTGTTGTCCTCTAAGGAAAGGGGGCCTGGGGCAAATTTGTTCCAGAGCAGTTTTATCTTTAATTCCTTATTGGCGCTAAGAGACAGCGCTGGTTACTCCCCAATTAATCAGGATCACATGGCGTACTTAAACTCCGAATTAAGGACAATTTTAATATTTGAAAACTCACATGGTTGTGGAACACATCCAGTCCTGTAAAACCAAACCAAGGTTAAAAGTGATAAGCTCAACCCAGAAGCATTATTTTTCCACTCTGCTTTTTAAATCCAAGGGATTTTGGAAAACAGGCTTCAGTTGTTCCCTTTCCTTCCATTCCTTTTTCTCTCTTCTAGGGCCTTCTTCAAGCTCTTTTCCTGCTTCCGGAGGAAAACAAGGAAGGCGAGCGATCCAGGGCCTGATGCTCCCAGTTCCCCAACCTGCCGACTGGAGGGCAGCCCCAAGGCTCCTGAGCAAAGACGAGTCACTCTCGTTGTGGATGTGGAGCTCCAGAAAGTGGAGCGATGTGGTGAGTAGATGCTCAGGGATGGGCTGGGACCTTGAGAAGGAGAGGAAGCAGCTCTTTAGGAGGGGATTCCTCCATTTAGGGATAGACAGGTGGTCCGTGACTTACAACAGTTCATGGAGCGACCGTTTCAAGGTATAATAGCACTGAGAAAAATGGCATGATCGTTTTTCACACTTACGACCGCTGCAGCATCCCCAGTAGCATGATCAAACTCAGACACTGACTCATAATTATGACGGTTGTAGTATCCCAGGGTCTTGTGATCACCTTTTGCGACCTTCTGACAAGAAAAATCAATGTGGAAGCAATGATTCAATTAACAACTGTGGCAAGGAAGGTCATAAGATGGGACAAAAGTCAATTAACAAATGTCTCTTAACAAAAAAAAATTTGGGCTCAATGATGGTCGTAGGTTGAGGACTACCAGTACAGGAAACTCATCTGCATGTTTGCAGATTCAAGGCTGCACAGAGGGAGGGCTCAGAGGCTAGGCTGTTCCTGAGCCACTAAGCGCCCCTCCTCCTGCACCTCCCGCGTCTATCCTGACCCCCCAGAGGTTCTTCTGCTTCCATTTGGCCCTTCAGGGAGCCTTTAAGATGGTTCAGTGGCACTTTTGACATACCTGGATTTTCCTAATTGGCCTCGGTGAGAAGATCTTTCATGGCCAGGACACTTAGCCAGCTCTGTGAAGCGGAAAAAGCTTTTTAATAAGGGGAATCGGGTCACAAGGGGAAGAACGCTGCAAAGATGAGCCTGGTTGTGGAGGGTTTTCTTCATCTGGGGGAGACCTAAAACTTGGCCGAGCACCTGCCTCTCCATTCCCAGATCTCCCCAGGAACGACACGACACAAAAGGAGAAGAAGATTCTCTTCAAGAAAACGGACATCAGAAAAGAAGAGAATATACCACGCCAGGCTTCTTGCTGCAGAAGAGACCGATGGAGGAGCCAGAAGATATGGGAAGAGGTCCAGGAGAGGATCCAGAAGACAGACCAACCAGTAGGTACCCCTGGGAATCAGAGGGTCCCATAGCTCAGCCTTTCTCCCAGGTGGGAATCCCAGCCTCAATGGGACTCAAAATTTTCCTCGGCATGGAGAGAGACTCAGAAGGGTTTCAACCTTCTCTTCTGAAAGGGAGAACACGGGAGACCCTGGGGGCAAGTTGCCCAACAGCCTCCCCAACTTACAGCCTGACTCTTCTCTCTTGCAGCAGGAGTGCAGTATCGTTCAGGGCCTCTCTTCCATTGCAACTCTGTTTCAGCTGAAACGGAGTGGGCAAATGGCAGTCCCAGAGCCAAGAAACAAGGACCTCTACAGCCTCGCTGTCTTGGTAGGTCAGAGGGAGGCAGGGGGCAATTGGAGGCAAGCAAAGCAGGACAGAGAGACAGGAGCAGTAGACAAGCTTCCCCTGGATGGTCAAAATGTATCCTGTGCAAAGGGTCCTTAACCTGGGCCTAACCCTCCTTTGTACTGAGAGGGAAGCTGTAGCAGAAGAACAGGTCAAAAGGGCTGGGAGAAATAGGAAGGGCTGGGCTGGAGCATCATGGCTGACTTTCACTTCGCTGCTTCTCCCCATTCTTGATTCCTGCCAGGCTCTGATGGAGGACAACCATTTAAGCAGCTTCACGGCAGGACTAGCTGCAATGCTTGCAGTTTATGACATCAGGTCAGCCTTTTCTTTCTTTTGCCTGCTATTCTCTTGGGGAAAATGAACCCCAGGGCTGTTCACTAAGACAGGCACTGATGTCTCTTCTTTCCTTTGATCTCCCAGCAAGGTTCCTCCAGCCATGGACCCAAAAGTTGAGTCTCGCCTCCTGAAGATCTTTGGGTCCATGTGGTTGTCCTCCATGAAAAACAGAGAGGAGAAGATTTCAGAGGTACCACCTTCAGCAACATTTCTGGGAGTTCCTTTCTGGTATTGGAACAGCTGGGAAAACGTTTCACACATCATCATCTCTGTCTTTCATTTCAGGAAGAGAAGAAGCTGCTGGAAGACGCCTTTGGTCTCCTGCTCCGAGGTCTTCTGCAACAATCGGCAAAGACGGATCATTTCATTTTTATTTTAAAGGTAAGGGCATCCATGTCCCAGGGCAGCTTGAAGGAAAATTGGGCCCTTGGAAACATTCACCAAATCAGGTGTTAGAACTCCAGTGAAATCTTCCACTGGGAACAGTCTAAGTAGGGGATAGTTCTTGAGGCATCAAGTAGCATGGGAATCTGGCTTGCCACATGCGTTGTTTTCCAACGTTCAGGGACCTCTTCACAAAGAAGCCTCTTTACCTCTAATGCTCCATGGCCAGAATTGCAGATGAGATACAAAACGTGTTTATGGGGTCCTTTGCTTGAAATGCCATCCCAACCTTCCACCTTCCAAAGAGGCTGGAATTTAAGAAGCTGGGAGTAGCCATAGAGGGAGTGGGTGGCTTTAAAGGCCTGAAGAACGTACCCTAAATTACACATGTTTGTGTTTGACAATGAGATTCCCGAGAATAGTAACAAAGGTAATGTTTTTGCTCCAATTCCACAGCACTTTGAGAAACACGGCCGGCAATGCTTCTCGTCTGCCTGGAATCAGCTACTCTATTGTGGAATCCACCAAAGTAGGATCAACGTATGTAGAAAAATGAAAATAAGATTGCAAATTTTGGGTCCTCCACTGTTTTTGGGACCCCAACCTCATATAACCCCTCTCTCTTGGGAGAAAAGGGCAGGGGTTCTTTTTCCTTTGCTTCCACTTGATGGTGGACTAGGGAATCCCTGGACAAGGAGTTTCACTGCTAATGTTTGTATTGATGGGCCAAGTGAACATGGGGAATGACTCAGCAAGACACTTTGGCAACAGTACGATGGACTTCTTTCTTTCTCTTCCAGCTCACTGAAGCCCAGAGGGCATTTCCACACTTTCCCGTGGAAATTGTGCAGGCTGGATATGAGGACAGATTCATCAATGAAGGTAACTTTCTTTTGGAACATTAAGGCCCCCCGCCTTGTATCCCAAATGGAGTTTAAGTACTCCGCAACTTTCAACTGGTCACATAACAACTGTTCAAACTTAAGACACAGCGGAAAAAAGGCACTTGTGAGTCATTGTCAAAGCTACAACTGCCACACCAACCTTGCAGTCCTGTGATCGCATTTTGGGCGCTTGGCAATCGTTCCACACTTAAGAGCAGTTGCAGCGTATTGTGGTTATGTGATCATGTTTTGCAATGTTTTTTGTTGTTGTTGCTTTCTGGGCAAAAAAAAATGACAAAACTGATCTTTGAATAATCTGCAGGTGACCTAACAATAGAGGAGCTATGACGTCTTCATCCCCTGCCACCGTTGGACACTGAAGAATGGATTAAAAGGAATTTCCACTCTATCTCAAGGAAAGTCCCTTCGTTTCTCCCATCTAGTATCAATTAGTACACCTCATTCTTATATTTGCTCTGTTCTACTCTTCTGTACTTAAAATACAGTAAATTCTGATATTTGTGCTTTTAGATTCTTGGACCGCCTCATCCCTTCAAGAACGGATCTTTCAGCTACTGAAGGCCACCACTGATTTTGGAAGATCGCGACGAGGCTACTCGTGTTGTGGAGCAGATACAAACTCTCGTCAGTTTTCGTGTGCTGCAGCAGGTTGGTGATGTGGAGGGTTGGACTAACAAACGATTCACTTTCTGCAAATGTGGGCTTTTCCTCTCTCGAGTATATGATTCATGTTGTTTTTTGCAATGTGGTTTTTCTGTCTTCTTAGGACGTTTGGACAGCAATCAACGTGGCGCCTGGAACTCACCTACTTTCTTTGACTGTTGCCAACTGGGCCATCCTCTCTCCAGGCTGGAGGAAAAAGGGAAAAAGAAAAGAGAAGAAAAGAAAAGCATTGAACAGCATCTTGCAAGTCTTAAACTACAAACTTCCTACTGCAACTTTCTATTTCTGGATCCATTACAGCAGCAGCTTCCTACGTTTCTTTCTCCGACCTTCAACTTACTGGGGGGCTCCTCCTGACAGATTCCATTACCCTAATTTAGGTTACAATAGTATGTCCATTTCCAGCACAATTCTTCATTTGAGACTGATATTCTTCGAATGCACCTCTGTGCAGTATGAGGAATGTGATGAGTCAAGTACTTTTATTATTTTATCAAAATCTAATATGGTGAACTACAAGGAAAATGAAAATAATGGGAAAAGAAAGGAAGTAAAGAGAAAGAGGAAAAAGTGTAGGAAAAAGGGAAAAAGAAAAGAGAAGAGAAGAAAAGCATTGAGTTACAACGTCTTTTGGAGCAGTAGAATAAGCAATAACTTACAACCTCAACTTTTTATTTCACAAAATAATATATATAAGGTGCCAATGGGTCAAAGCAATTCATACGTCAGAGCAAGCAAAGATTATTATTGATGGAGACTTAACTAAGCCATGTCAAATCCCAAAGGGTACGAGGAAAGGAAGCCCCTTATCTCGCCTGCTGTTTACCTCGGTGTTGGAAGTTTTCAATAAAGATATTAGTCATGATGATAAAATCACAAGTATAAATCTTAAAAAGGAAGTGACAGCCTTTAATGATGAGTTAGTTATCCAGAAAATACATCGGTGTTGGAAGTTTTCAATAAAGATACTTGGCAAGATGAGAAAATCACAAGTATAAATCTTAAAAAGGAAGTTTATAAACTCATTTGCTGATGAGTTAGTTATCCAGAAAAAACACTATAGAATATTTGATAAAGAAACTAAATGACTTTGGAGCTTTAATGGGCTATAAAATAAATAAATAGAAAACAACAATGTTTGTTAAGAATATGGCTTCTCAGGAGTATGAAATACTAAATAAAAAGTCAGGATTTAAGCTGGAGAAAAAGTTGGAATATCTGGGTTTACATGGACAACAAAATTCTGAACTGTTTCAAAATAACTTTGAGCCTTTTTGTCACAAAATCTAATATGGAGAACCAGAAGGAAAATGAAAATAATGGAAAAAGAAGGGAAGAAAAGAGAAAGAGGAAAAAGTGTAGGGAAAAGAAAAGAGAAGGGAGAGAAGAGAAGAGAAGAGAAGAGAAGAGAAGAGAAGAGAGGAGAGGAGAGGAGAGAAGAGAAGAGAACTGAGTTACAACTTCTTTTGGAGCAGTAGAATAAGCAATAACTTACAACCACAACTTTTTAATTCACAAATATTATACACAAGGTGCCAAAACAGTTTATAAAACTGGTGAAAGCAATTCATACGTCAGAGCAAGCAAAGTTTTTTATTGATGGAGACTTAACTACGCCATGTCAAATCCGAAAGGGTACGAGGAAAGGAAGCCCCTTATCTCCCCTGCTGTTTACCTCGGTGTTGGAAGTTTTCAATAAAGATATTAGGCAGGATGAGAAAACCACAAGTATAAATCTTAAAAAGGAAGTGACAGCCTTTACTGAGGAGTTAGTTATCCAGAAAATACACTAAAGAATATTTGATAAAGAAACTAAATGACTTTGGAACTTTAGTGGGCTATAAAAAAAATAAACAGAAAACAACAATATTTGTTAAGAATATGGCTTCTCAGGACTATGAAATACTAAATAAAAAGTCAGGATTTAAGTTGGAGAAAAAGTTGGAGTATCTGGGTTTACATGGACAACTTTGAGCCTTTTTGTCACAAAATCTAATATGGAGAACCAGAAGGAAAATGAAAATAATGGGAAAAGCAGGGAAGAGAAGAGAAAGAGGAAAACGTGAAGGAAAAATGGGAGAAGAGAAGAGAAGAGAAGAGAAGAGAAGAGAAGAGAAGAGAAGAGAAGAGAAGAGAAGAGAAGCACTGAGTTACAACTTCTTTTGGAGCAGTAGAATAAGCAATAATATACAATCTCAACTTTTTAATTCACAAAATATTATACATAAGTTGATGGAGACTTCACTAAACCATGTCAAATCCCAAGCGGTAGAAGGAAAGGAAGCCCCTTATCTCCCCTGCTGTTTACCTTGGTGTTGGAAGTTTTCAATAAAGATATTAGGCAAGATGAGAAAATCACAAATCTAAAAAAGGAAGTTTATAAACTCATTTGCTGATGAGTTAGTTATCTAGAAAAAACACTATAGAATATTTGATAAAGAAACTAAATAAAAAGTCAGGATTTAAGTTGAAGAAAAAGTTGGAATATCTGGGTTTACATGGACAACAAAATTCTGAACTGTTTCGAAATAACTTTGAGCCTTTTTGTCACACAAGTAAAAAAGACTTATTAGGCTGAGATAAATTGCAAATAACTTATTGGGTAGAATCTCTGTAATTAAGATGAATGTCCTACCAAAGATGCTTTTTGTGTTTCAGACTCTTTTTCTGTACCTGATGCTCCATTTAAACAATGTCAGACAAACATCTCGAAGGTTTATATGGCAAGGGGGGAAAAAACCAAGAATTAGATATAAATTATTGCAAAATGATAACTAAAGAGGAGGTTTGGGATTACCAGGTTTGAAACTGTACGTTGATGCCTGTTATTTGGTCTGGCTAAAAGAGCGGGTGACTCTCTAAAATCAGAGGAGAGTTGAGCTGCAGTGCCATGAATTAAGATTTGGATGGCACGCCAATTTATGCTATGAAAAAGTTGAAGGAAATGATGATTTCAACAGCCGTTTTGTTAGACGTGCCATCCTAAGAGTTTGAAATAAATATAAAATAAGGTTCTCTGCAAAAATAACCCCTTGGGTGTCGTTCCAGGAAGCTTTGTGTTGTTTTTTGGAAAAGAATTGGTGGTGAGGCTAGACTAGTGGCCTTAGGGTCAAATAATATTTTTCTATTATGGTGATCCTCTACTCAAATCTAAAGAAGAGTCGGAATTAGAAGGAAGTGTTGGCCATTGATTTATAATTTTAAAGGTGAAGGAAATAACTAGATTATTAAAAATCTATGGCTTTGATTTTGTAAAAAATTATATGCAAATTCTGTTGTGTGGTAGTGATTAACTTATTATTGTGAAGGTTTATAAATTGCTATTGAACATGGAGAATGAATTTGTAAAGCATTGTATGATTCAGTGGACAAAGAATCTTGGATATAATTAAATGCTTCAACAATGGGAACATGTATGGACAAAAGTTTTAAAATTTAAATTATAGCTTAAAAGAAAATTTTTAGAAGATGATATACTATTGGTAACTAACACGGAACAAATTGTCAACAATGTATAAAGGCGTTCAAATGAATTTTGGAAATGTAAATGTAAAGGAACATTTTACCATTTATGGTGGACATGTCACAAAGAAAAGAAGTGTTGAAGGATTCATTTCTTAATACAGAAGATTCTTAAAGTGAGTATCAACATAAATTCAGAGACTTCTCTCTTAGGCTGAATGGAGAAAGAACTTGAAAGAAATGGAACTTTGATATTATATATGCTGACAGAGGAAGAATAATTCCACAAAAATGGAAGGATACTTTGATTCCCACAGTGGACAAATGGCTGCAAAAAGTTGATGGGAGTTAAGAAAGACACTAAATGGACTGCTTTAATTAAAGAAAAGAACACAATTTTGTTTCTATTGGCAGCCTCTTTTGGACTTGTGCTTTGTGCTTTGATGGACTTTGTAATAGCTGAAATATAGTTTTTGTTGTACTCTTGCACCGGCTAACAACATGGGATTTTTTTGTATTTTAAATTTGCTTTTCAAAGTATGAGTAATAAGTTCCCATAAGCCTTCACTTTCAGAAAAATGCCTCCCTTTCAGAGACCGGGAGTGGCAGGAGAGCGTTGGATACACTGCAGATAACAGTCTCACTTTCAGCTGTTCTGAAGCCTCCGTGATCAAAGATAAGATTCAAGCTCAATCTTGGGAAGCGCTGAGAATGTTTCTTACCCAGACACATTTAGAGGTTTTCCCTTTGCAAATGTTTCTTTTACTGAGCATGCAATGCTCTTTTCTATGGCTGTGCTCACATATTATTGGATGCTTTAATTTCTGTGATGTAACTGGACACATGACTGTTTCTGAACCAATCAAGGTTTGCTTTGAAGTTCTTTGTTTTGCTAATATAAAAGTCAATGTAAACCATTTTAGCTCCCTTTTCATATGGAGCCCTGCTTTATCAAAGTACTTTATAAAATGCTTTTAAATCATTTTCTGACTTGTTTGTTTATTGGAAAAGCATGTAGAACGAGGCAGAACTTCTGGAGCCAGATTTGGCCAACAGCTTGAGGTGGGGAAAAAATGTATCTTTGATTTTGGATTTTGCTGTTAGATAGTTTGTTGTTGTTTTAGAAATGGCTAGTAGATATTATTATATAAAAGTACAAGTACGGCCAGAGCCTGTGTATGTCTAGAACCTAGAATAACAGGCTTGGAAGGGCCTTTGGAGGTCTTCTATCCAGCCCTCTGCTTGAGCAGAAGGCTTGCAAAAATGATCCAGCTGAGCTCTCGTAGATTTCCTCCTGGGGTATGGCCTTGGAAAGAGGCAAAAGAGATGCTCTTAGACACCCCAACCTGCAACCGGATCATCCGGAAGCAGTGAAGAATGAAGAGTGATGGCCCAACAGAGGTTCTTCTCTCCTGCACCGGATTGTCACCAGATGCCTTCAGACAGAGGGAAGCCAAGAGAAGCGACTGCCTCCTTCATCCAGACGAGCTCAACAGGGAGGTTTTCTCCAGATTCTTCCTTCCTTGCAATAGGAAGACCCCCATCCTCCAGCATCCTCCAGCTCTCCACCCTCAGGGCTCTTTAATGTACAACAGTTCGTTTAGGGACCGTTTGAAGTTACAAGGTCACTGAAAAGAGTGGCTTGTGACCGTTTTTCACACTTACGACCATTGCGGCATCTCCATGGTCATGTGATCAAAATTCAGACACTGGACAACTGGCTCATATTTATGACAGTTGCTCTGTCCCAGAGTCATGTGATCATCTTTTGCAACTGTCCCAGCTGGCTTCTGACGAGCAAAATCAAGGGAGGAAGCCAGAGTTGCTCAACAAGCACACGATTCACTTAACAGCTTCTGACTCACTGAACAACCACAGCAAGCGGGTCATGAAATGGGGCATGACACATTTAACCACTGCCTTGTGCTCTATTGTCATAAATTGACAACTACGTTTAAAGCAATTTTTTTATAGAAAAGTGTGCACCTAGCTATCTGGAAGAAGCCGTCCGTGTGTCATAAACACAATATGAATTCTTTGCAGATAGTTCTCAACTTATGATTGGTCACTTAGCAACCATTCAAAGGTACAAAGGAGCCCAGAGCCACCCATGACCCAGATTCAAAGTTCTTTGCAGCTTCCCATGGTCACATTACAGAGATTAAGAACATTTATGCTGGCTGGAAAAGGGAAGGGAAGGGAAGGGAAGGGAAGGAAAGGAAAGGAAAGGAAAGGAAAGGAAAGGAAAGGAAAGGAAAGGAAAGGAAAGGAAAGGAAAGGAAAGGAAAGGAAAGGAAAGGAAAGGAAAGGAGTAAAGCCTATTTTTCTAGAGTCACTTTGATTCAATTGAACACATGTTCAATTACACAACAACATCCTGTGATGAAAATAACTGAGTGGAAAACTAGTACTTCTAGCTTGAACTCATCACTTTTAACCTTGGTTTGGTTTTACATTACTGTACATGTTCCACAGGAACCTAAGTTTATCAAATTTCAAAAGTTCTTTCTAATTCAGAGGTTAAGGATGCTAAGCGATCCCCATCAATTACAAAGTAATCAACCTAGTCTTTTAGCAGGCATGAAAAGGAAAATTACCTTTCCTAAGAGGACCACAAATGGCTGCTCAAACATGGCAGCCATCTTCACTCAGATCACTGAGAGCTGACAGTAACTGACAGTTGAGCTGGATGGATGACATCATCAAACCAGTAGAATCCCCAAGGAGATGATTATGACAAGCCTCCTTTGGGATCCTATCAAAGCTCACCTTCTCCACCATTTCTACACACACCAATGCCAGACCAAGGTCTCTAGGAACGTACCAACAAATCACCAAAGAAGGCATGGCTCTTTAATTGAAGACTGCCTTTTCGTATGAAAGCTCCACTCAGCTAGCTGACTGAGCAAGAGTCACTTATACAGTTGGTCAGCTTCCACTCCTATTCCCTTTGTATAGCCATGCTGTGTGTTTTTTTATTTGTCCCAATATATATGAGCCAGAAGTGTGCGGAAATGGAACTTTGATATTATATATGCTGACAGAGGAAGAATAATTCCACAAAAATGGAAGGATACTTTGATTCCCACAGTGGAGAAATGGCTGCAAAAAGTTGATGGAGTTAAGAAAGACACTAATTAAAGAAAAGAACACAATTTTGTTTCTATTGGCAGCATCTTTTGGACTTGTGCTTTGTGCTTTGATGGACTTTATAATAGCTAAAATATAGTTTTTGTTGTACTCTTGCACCGACTAACAACATGGGATTTTTTTGTATTTTAAATTTGCTTTTTCAAAGTATGAGTAATAAGTTCCCATAAGCCTTCACTTTCAGAAAAATGCCTCCCTTTCAGAGACCGGGAGTGGCAGGAGAGCGTTTGATACACTGCAGATCACAGTCTCACTTTCAGCTGTTTTGAAGCCTCCGTGATCAAAGATAAATTCAAGCTCAACCTTTGGAAGCGCTGAGAATGTTTCTTACCCAGACACATTTAGATGTTTTCCCTTTGCAAATGTTTCTTTTACTGAGCATGCAATGCTCTTTTCTATGGCTGTGCTCACATATTATTGGATGCTTTAATTTCTGTGATGTAACTGGACATATGACTGTTTCTAAACCAATCAAGGTTTGCTTTGAAGTTCTTTGTTTTGCTAACATAAAAGTCAATGTAAACCATTTTAGCGAGGTTCCCCCTTTTCATATGGAGCCCCGCTTTATCAAAGTACTTTATAAAATGCTTTTAAATCATTTTCTGACTTGTTTGTTTATTGGAAAAGCGTGTAGAACGAGGCAGAACCTCTAGAGCCAGATTTGGCCAAGGGCTTGAGGTGGGGAAAAAATGTATCTTTGATTTTGGATTTTGCTGTTAGATAGTTTGCTGTTGTTTTAGAAATGGCTAGTAGATATTATTATATAAAAGTGAAAGTACGTCCAGAGCCTGTGTATGTCTAGAACCTAGAATAACAGGCTTGGAAGGGTCCTTGGAGGTCTTCTAGTCCAGCCCTCTGCCTGAGCAGAAGGATTGCAAAAATGATCCAGCTGAGCTCTCGTAGATTTCCTCCTGGGGAACGACCTTGGAAAGAGGCGAAAGAGATGCTTCTAGACACCCCAACCTGCAACTGGATCACCGGAAAAGGGAAAAGGGAAGGGAAGGGAAGGGAAGGGAAGGGAAGGGAAGGGAAGGAAAGGAAAGGAAAGGAAAGGAGTAAAGCCTATTTTTCTAGAGTCACTTTGATTCAATTGAACACATGTTCAATTACACAACATCCTGTGATGAAAATAACTGAGTGGAAAACTAGTACTTCTAGCTTGAACTCATCACTTTTAACCTTGGTTTGGTTTTATATTACTGTACATGTTCCACAGGAACCTGAGTTTATCAAATTTCAAAAGTTCTTTCTAATTCAGAGGTTAAGGATGCTAAGCGATCCCCATCAATTACAAAGTAATCAACCTAGTCTTTTAGCAGGCATGAAAGGGAAAATTACCTTTCCTAAGAGGACCACAAATGGCTGCTCAAACTTGGCAGCCATCTTCATTCAGATCACTGAGAGCTGACAGTAACTGACAATTGTGCTGGATGGATGACATCATCAAACCAGTAGAATCCCCAAGGAGATGATTATGACAAGCCTCCTTTGGCATCCTATCAAAGCTCACTTTTTCCACCATTTCTACACACACCAATGCCAGACCAAGGTCTCTAGGAACGTACCAACAAATCACCAAAGAAGGCATGGCTCTTTAATTGAAGACTGCCTTTTCGTATGGAAGCTCCACTCAGCTAGCTGACTGAGCAAGAGTCACTTATACAGTTGTTGGTCAGCTTCCACTCCTATTCCCTTTGTATAGCCATGCTGTGTGTTTTTTTATTTGTCCCAATATATATGAGCCAGAAGTGTGCAGCTGCAGCCGCAAATGCCAACTCAATCCGAGGTTGCCTTAAGAGAGGGGTAGAATCAAGATCATATGAAGTATTAGTACCACTTTATGAAGCCTCAGTAATATCACACTTAAAATACTGCATCCAGTTTTGGTCACCATATTATAGAAAAGATGCAGAGAATCTGGAAAGAGTGCAGAAAATAGCAATAAAGATGATTAGGGGATTGGATACTAAAAGACACGAAGAACGGTTCTACTTGTGAAGGTCTCAGGATGTGTACTTGGGATTTTAAATTCCCACCGGATTTAACAAACGAGAGAGGCAAATGCAACAAACCCATGCTGTGTGACTCAGGAGAAAACATGTCAGCTGCATCTGGTTGGAAGTACCTGTGCTCCAGCATTCGCTACTTCACTGTGCTCTACCAGATAGATGGTTTTAATCAGCATAATAATATAATAATCAATGTAGTCACCACAAAACTCTAGGCCCGAGACTGACAAGGAGTCCTGCAAATCTGGCCTCCTCAGTTAACACAGCAGTGAGAGCATTGAAGCAAGAAAGTTTCAACGATTTTTGTGACAGATATTAATGAAGACGTGGCAAAATATGTAAGCATACAAAAAGACAGCGAATTAAATATTATACATTTAAATTCATTCACTTTCACACTTTGGCAGTAGAGGAAAGTGCTAATATTTTTCTGACCGATACTTGATAATTTACATTAAATATAGGCATAGCGTTGATTTGGATTACGAAATGTCCTTTGGTAGGAATCTTTAATTAGATATAGGGTCTCCTGCTTGAACACAGGGTTGGACTAGAAGACCTCCAAGGTCCCTTCCAACTCTGTTATTCTGTTACTCTTTCCAGACTATAGACCCTGTGGGAAAACTGATGACGCTTGAACTGGAGCTGGCATCAGAGACTATTATAAAAGAAACAAGCTCAGTTTAAGAAAATGATTATAGTCACCTCTGATGGGTTCTTTTGATGTTAGGGAGAAGTCTCAAGTGAGACAGGAAATCCTGTATGAAATCTTAGGGATTTAACAGAATAACAACAAAATAACAGAATTTATTAATTTATAACAGAAGGATTCCTGACACATGGAAAGAAGTGAAATTCATAAGGGACATTGAAATCAAATATATTCCATTATAGTAGGTTTAGGGTGAGGACTGAAATGATGGCTTCAAAATTCTCAAAGTTTCCATAGCACCAAACCCCAGATGCCACTTCAGCCTTCAGTGAGCATGTGGGACATCAGTGGGGATCATAATATTCAGCTCAACAGAGTTGCTCAAGAATGGATGAAAAGGACTGCAGCTCTGTCTCAGAGATAGGCCCTTTAGTTGTTCCATGTATAACTTTCCACTCTTACAAAGAATTGCTGAACTTGGAAACACCCAAGCCCCGTTCTGCCCACCCAGTGAAGGATTTTGCATTCCTGAAGGAAGTCTGAGATTTTAAAATCTTTTGTAGGTGATGGAAACTTATGTGGGTCATCAGATTATCCCTGCATTAATGTTTACCTTATACTTATCGAAAATCATGGCTTGACATTCCATTCCTTGCGCCAACAAAACTTTGCAGTCTGCTTCTTGAGGCATCGTGTTCTCCAAGGAAGTATATCTGGAAGCAGTGAAAGAAAATGGGACAGAAAATGATTTAGTTACTTTTGAAAGGGGTTGACAAAGCCATTGAAATAATTACTCAGAAGAAAGAACAAATCTATTTGCAAATAGCTTCATTCTACGTTTAAAAGGAATGAAAATTGTTGTTGGATTAATAGTTAGTACCAATTTATAATACCTTGGCAAGACCACATTTGGAATATTGCATCCAGTTTTGGTTGCCATAATATAAAAAAATGTTGAGACTGTGGAAAGAGACTGAAGAACGGTTGCAGGAATTGGGTCTCTTGCTCGGGGGGGGGGTTGGACTGGAGGACCTCAAGGGTCTCCTCCAAATCTAATTTTCTGTTTTGTTATTCTGTTATTCTTCTATGATCCCATCAAGCCAAGAGAAAGTCCAGAATAGTATAGGATCTCCTGCAATGGGCAGGGGGTGGGACTAAAAGACCTCCATGTTCCTTCCAACCTTACTATTCTATATTCTATGATATGGGTCTGATTTGTAAAATACACTACCTTTTCAAACATAGTATTTTAGTCATAGTGAATTTTCGGGTCAACTGTTTAATGAGGGTCAAAGGAGCAATTCCTATGCCTATTAAGAGCTGGGGTGCCACAGTGGTTAGAATGTAGTATTGTAGGCTAATTCTCAACGGCTCAAGGTTGACTCAGCTTTCCATCCTTCCGTGGTCGGTAAATTGAGGACCCAGATTGTTGAGGGGAATATGCTGATTCTGTAAACTACTTAGAGAAGGCTGTAAAACACTGTGAAGCTGTATAATTCTTAGTGCTATTACTATTCCATGAATATACAAGCAATTGTGACAGACTAGCACGTAGGAAAAACAAACCTTCAGCGGCCTCTGACTGCAAGTAATTTCAAAAGATTTTTAGATTAGAACAGCAATTTACTCAAGAGCAAGTAGATAACAAAGAAAGGAACATACATCAAAATCTAACGAGTCTGTGAAAATACAAGCTTGCCTTAGTAGTTTCAGAAGAGAAGCCAAAATTCAAACTGAGGTTTGGAACACCAAATCAAGTTTGTCGGCCAGTCCAATGGTCAGAGTTTCAGGGTTTACGAGTAGAAATCACAACACAGAACAAGAGAACAGAGAGTAGTTTCCAACGTCGGCAACGGCACACAAATCTCCAATAATTCAGCGTTTATTCCCGACAAATGCCCCTCCCCACAGCGGCTCCTTAGGTCTCAGTCCCCAGGTGTGCCTTGTGGAGAGGGGCAGGGCGCTCTCCTCCCGGGTAGTGAGGCCTGCCTGCGTTGTTCCCTCCTTCTCTCCACTCTCCGTGCTGGAGGATCAGGAGGGGGTGGCCCTTGCTCATCGCCTGAGCTCTTGTCTCTCGTGTTCATCCTGCCCCTGTTCCTCCCTGCCTTCAAGCCCTCCCAATCCTGAAAGGCCCTGGCCTGCCTCGGCCTGCTCCTCCCCATATTCCTCCAAAGCCAAGGACGCCTCCCCCTCCATCGGCTCCAGTTCCAGCTCATCTTCCTCAGCAGATTCAGGCTCCGATGGGGGCATGACACAAACATGCTCTACTCCTCTGACCTAATTTCCTGGGTTTGTTTCTTTATATCCCACCTTGATTACTTTTACAAATAACTCAAGACAGCAAACAAAGCCAACAAATCTTCCTCCTCCTGTTTTCCCCACAACAACAATCCTGTCAGGTGGGCTGGGCTGAGAGTGACTGGCCCAAAGTCTCCCAGCCGGCTTTCATGGCTAAGGTGGGACTTAAACTCACATTCTCCCACTTTCTAGACTGGTGATTTTACCACGAGCCCAAACTTGGGTTTGTACAACACATGATGTCATGAGACAAATGAGTTTGGCTTCCTTTAACAAAAAGAAAACAGAGTGCTGCACCATTTGTGGGTTTAAAGCCAATGTCCTCTCCGGGTCCTTCTCTGGCCTGCCAAGCCCTTTGCTGTCCTCTTGGCCCAGCTGTTGGGCTGAGCCCTGCCCTTTTCCTTGAAGTAATATGTAGCCACCTGGCAAGGCTAGCAAGAGAAACAAGGCCTAAAAAGGGGCCTTCTTTAAAATGGCGGAGGAATTCAGGCCGAGAGGGAAGAGTCCAGGACCCCAGCAGCGAAGAAGAAATGCCTCATCAGGGGGCACAAAAGCTGACTGAGGCCAGGAAAAAGAGCCTCAAGATCGACTTGGTTAAAAAAATGAGGGAGCTTAAAGCAGAGTTAAAGGAGGAAGGAGATCCTCCTTGCGTTATATATTCAAGATGGACAGTATTTAATATTTATTTGCTATGTATATGTAGGGATGTGGGTCTATATATATGTTGTACATAGTATGTTTAGGTGTGTGTCATGTATATGTTTCACTTTGAGAGCGGGCAACTAAATTTCATTTTTTTATGTGTGCCATTGTGCCCACAATATAAAAAATGACAATAAAGGTTATTTATCTTATTTATTTATAAATCAGCCCCTTGGACTCGGAAGGGCTTGGCAGGGATGTCCAAATAAAAGAATCAGCGGAGGAAAGGCTTCTCCTCCGGGCTCAGGGCCTGCCCAGACCGCTAGCCGAGGGGCCGATGCTCTGTGGAAAAACCAGCTCGATCTGGCAAAAGTTCAGAAAGGTGCAACTGACATTTGATTGGATCTGGCCGAGATGCAGGATCAGGTAAAAGAAATAAGTGGAGAATTAGAGGAATCAGGGAAAAAGCAGAAAATCTACTTTAATGAGTATCTTATCTCAAGGCTGAACAATTGCCAGAATTAAAGCTTTCAGGTCAAGGGTGTCCATAGGTTTTTCTCTCCTTAGGCCAATCAAATGCACAAGCCAAGAAATACACTAATAAGATTTGTGAGCAGGCAGGTGAAAGAAGCTGCTGGACTAAAAGAGAAAAATTGAGGTGGGGATTAAGTCCAGGATAGTAATAGAGCCAGTTTGCTCTAGTGGTTAAGGCACCCGGCTGGAAACAAGGAGGCGCTGAGTTCAAGTGCTGACTGAGGCAAGAAAGCCGCTGGGTGACTTTGTGCCGGTCACTCTCTCTCAGCCTGACCCACCTCACAGGGTTGTTGTTATGGGGAAAACAAGAGGAAGGAGGATTAGGTATGTTCACTTCCTTGAATTACGAGGGCAATTCGGAAATAAACCTCCGTTTAGATATCAATGACAGACACTCGCAGATACAGAACTTTTATTATACACAGTAGAAAACTACATTACATTACTTTTCGACATAATCGCCATTCAAATCGAGGCACTTGTCATAAGGTCTTCCAAGGTTTGAACTTCCTTAGTGTAGTCGCTCAGTACCAAATCTGGGCTATGGGGGGGGGTCTCAATTCTGCCAAATTCAAGATGGCGCAGAGACAGAGCCCAGGCCAACCCACTGAGAGCCCCTTCCTCTCTTCTGAAGCTCCTCCAACCGCCCTGCCTTCCCTTCAGGTTTTGCCTTCCAAGGGACCTTCTGGGAAACCTCCCCATTACATGCCGGAGATCTTAAATTCACAAGGGCAAATTTAGACTACGATTCCCTAAAGATCTGAGAAGCATGATTTTATTGGAGAAGCAAAATTAACTTCAAAGCTTCATTTTGCCAGATCAAGGATAGGTCAGTGGCAAAGATAAGCAAGTTGAACTGTTAAGAGACCCAAACCTTTGGGGGGAGGGTGTTCTGTTCGCAACGCAGACATGAAGACTAGGCAGTTGGTGCAAAAGATGTTCTTTATTAAAGTCATTTGCTGAACAGAAGCGAAGCAAATAATGGCAACATGCCCTTTTTATACTCCCCCTGCAAGGGGAGACTCAACCAATGAATGCAGGCTATTCTCCCGCCTCGCGCATGCGCACGAGGCTGGAGACAGCCTGTCTGGGTCCCGGGCAGACACGTGGTCTGCCCGGGCCTCTGCAGTTGTTCTGCAGATTCCCTGAGCCTTGCTGATTGACTCAGCCAGGTCCAGGACACAACAGAGGGGGACTGTATTAAACCAGAAAAAGCTCTCTAAAGCAGAAGTTCTCATATTCTGAATCGCACTTCCTAGGGAGAAATGAACGAATTTAAGAGGAGATGCAAACTGGGTAAGCTTTGCCCTTAAAATAACACACTCAATGTGAGAATCGACTCCATTTCTCTCAGAACAACTGGGTGTTGATCACATGAATTCCTTCTTCATTGGGAACATTTCTTCTGGAACTAGGTTTCAGATTTCGCGTCTTAGAGAAGCCACCTTGGTGTTGAAAGTCAGCTGAACTTAAGAGGAAGAGGTGGAAAATGAAAGCTGTCATGATAAGTCTCAGTCAAGTGTGTGGCTTAATAGAGCTTCAGTAGCAAGGGGCAGTCTACCTTGGAAGATCTAGGCCTCTTGGATAAAAAGGAAAAGACTGATCCTTTGGCTTTCTGAAAAGAGCAGCATCCCTCAATACTGGAACTTGTCTAAAAGAGAATCCTGTGATTTGATGTTCAGCTCCATTAACCTATAAAATATTTTCTTTGGGTAGAATCTATTCTACAATTATTTTTCTGGTCTAGACAGCTTATGAGAAATGATATCTAAATTTAAAAACCCAGGAAGAGAATTTTTCTTTCTCTCTCTCTGTCTCAATCTCTCTCTCTTTCTCTCTCTGTCCTTAAACACAGCATCATCTAACAATACTTTTCTGAATACTGGCATTCAGAAAAAAAGTTTCTGCACCTAAGCAGAAATAACAAACCCTAGACAGAGAGATGTTGAGACCAAAAGAAACCCAACATCTAATCACAAAGGGAATCGAACTGGAAGCTGACCAGGAGTTGCATCAGGGAGTCTTGCTTAGTCAGCTAGCTCAGTGGAGCTTCCATATGAAGAGGCAGTCTACAACCAAAGAGCCTTCGGTGGCAAAAGATAAGAAATAGGCAGCTTTGGTGGTTTGTTAGTAGGTTCCTAGAGATTTGGGCTGGCATTGGTGTGTGTAGAAAAGGTGGGGAAGGTGAGCTTTGATTGGATCCCAAGGGAGGCCTGTCATCTCCTGGGGATTCTACTGGGTTGATGATGTCATCCATCCAGCTCAACTGTCACTTCCGCTGGGCGATCTGAGTGAAGATGGCTTTCAAGAGGTAAGTAGGTCTTCAGAAGGGCTGCTGGCCTCTTCCCCATTGTGTAGCCAACTTCTCAGAGGATTGGGAGATTCCAGGGGTGGGAACAGCCCTTTGTTGTCCTCTTAGGAAAGGGGGACTGGGGCAAATGTGTTCCAGAGCAGTTTTATCTTTAATTCCTTATTGGCGCTAAGAGACAGCGCTGGTTACTCCCCAATTAATCAGGATCACATGGCGTACTTAAGCTCCGAATTAAGGACAATTTTAATATTTGAAAACTCACGTGGTTGTGGAACACATTCAGTCCTGTAAAACCAAACCAAGGTTAAAAGTGATAAGCTCAACCCAGAAGCATTATTTTTCCACTCTGCTTTTTAAATCCAAGGGATTCTGGAAAACAGGCTTCAGTTGTTCCCTTTCCTTCCATTCTTTTTCTCTCTTCTAGGGCCTTCTTCAAGTTCTTTTCCTGCTTCCGGAGGAAAACAAGGAAGGCGAGCGATCCAGGGGCCGATGCTCCCAGTTCCCCAACCTGCCGACTGGAGGGCAGCCCCAAGGCTCCTGAGCAACGACGAGTCACTTTCGTTGTGGATGTGGAGCTCCAGAAAGTGGAGCGATGTGGTGAGTAGATGCTCAGGGATGGGATGGGACCTTGAGAAGGAGAGGAAGCAGCTCTTTAGGAGGGGATTCCTCCATGTAGGGATAGACAGGTGGTCCGCGACTTACAACAGTTCATGGAGCGACCGTTTCAAGGTATAATAGCACTGAGAAAAATGGCATGATCGTTTTTCACACTTACGACCGCTGCAGCATCCCCAGTAGCATGATCAAACTCAGACACTGACTCATCATTATGACGGTTGTAGTATCCCAGGGTCTTGTGATCACCTTTTGCAACCTTCTGACAAGAAAAATCAATGTGGAAGCAATGATTCAATTAACAACTGTGGCAAGGAAGGTCATAAGATGGGACAAAAGTCAATTAAAAAACGTCTCACTTAAGAAAAAAAAATTGGGGCTCAATTATGGTCTTAAGTTGAGGACTACCAGTGCAAGAAACACATCTGCATGTTTGCAGACTCAAGGCTGCACAGAGGGAGGGCTCAGAGGCCAGGCTGTTCCTGACCCACTAAGCGCCCCTCCTCCTGCAGCTCCCGCGTCTATCCTGACCCCCCACAAGTTCTCCTGCTTCCATTTGGCCCTTCAGGGAGCCTTTAAGATGGTTCAGTGGCACTTTTGCCTAATTGGCCTCGGTGAGAAGATCTTTCATGGCCAGGACACTTAGCCAGCTCTGAGAGGCAGAAAAAGCTTTTTAATAAGGGGAATCGGGTCACAAGGGGAAGAAGGCTGCAAAGATGAGCCTGGTTTTGGAGGGTTTTCTTCACCTGGGGGAGACCTAAAACTTGGCCGAGCACCTGCCTCTCCATTCCCAGATCTCCCCAGACACGATACAACACAAAAGGAGAAGAAGATTCTCTTCAAGAAAACGGACATCAGAAAAGAAGAGAATATACCACGCCAGGCTTCTTGCTGCAGAAGAGACCGATGGAGGAGCCAGAAGATATGGGAAGAGGTCCATGAGAGGATCCAGAAGACAGACCAACCAGTAGGTACCCCTGGGAATCAGAGGGTCCCATAGCTCAGCCTTTCTCCCAGGTGGGAATCCCAGTCTCAATGGGACTCAAAAGTTTCCTCGGCATGGAGAGAAACTCAGAAGGGTTTCAACCTTCCCTTCTGAAAGGGAGAACACGGGGGACCCTTGGACCAAGTTGCCCAACAGCCCCCCAACTTACAGCCTGACTCTTCTCTCTTGCAGCAGGAGCGCAGTATCGTTCAGGGCCTCTCTTCCATTGCCACTCTGTTTCAGCTGAAGCGGAGTGGGCAAATGGCAGTCCCAGAGCCAAGAAACAAGGACCTCTACAGCCTCGCTGTCTTGGTAAGTCAGAGGGAGGCAGGTGGCCATTGGAGGCAAGCAATGCAGGATAGAGAGACAGGAGCAGTAGACAAGCTTCCCCTGGATGGTCAAAAGGGTCCTTAACCTGGGGCTAAGCCTCCTTTGTACTGAGAGGGAAGCTGTAGCAGAAGAACAGGTCAAAAGGGCTGGGAGAAATAGGAAGGGCTGGGCTGGAGCATCATGGCTGACTTTCACTTCTCTGCTTCTCTCGATTCCTGCCAGGCTCTGATGGAGGACAACCATTTAAGCAGCTTCACGGCAGGACTAGCTGCAATGCTTGCAGTTTATGACATCAGGTCAGCCTTTTCTTTCTTTTGCCTGCTATTCTCTTGGGAAAAATGAACCCCAGGGCTGTTCACTAAGATAGGCACTGATGTCTCTTCTTTCCTTTGATCTCGCAGCAAGGTTCCTCCAGCCATGGACCCAAAAGTTGAGTCTCGCCTCCTGAAGATCTTTGGGTCCATGTGGTTGTCCTCCATGAAAAACGGAGAGGAGAAGATTTCAGAGGTACCACCTTCAGCAACATTTCTGGGAGTTCCTTTCTGGTATTGGAACAGCTGGGAAAACGTTTCACACATCATCTCTGTCTTTCATTTCAGGAAGAGAAGAAGCTGCTGGAAGACGCCTTTGGTCTCCTGCTCCGAGGTCTTCTGCAACAATCGGCAAAGACGGATCATTTCATTTTTATTTTAAAGGTAAGGGCATCCATGTCCCAGGGAAGCTTGAAGGAAAATTGGGCCCTTGGAAACATTCACCAAATCAGGTGTTAGAACTCCAGTGAAACCTTCCACTGGGAACAGTCTAAGTAGGGGATAGTTCTTGAGGACAGGCATCAAGTAGCATGGGAATCTGGCTTGCCACATGCGCTGTTTTCCAACATTCAGGGACCTCTTCACAAAGAAGCCTCTTTACCTCTAATGCTGCATGGCCAGAATTGCAGATGAGAGACAAAACGTGTTTATGGGGTCCTTTGCTTGAAATGCCATCCCAACCTTCCACCTTCCAAAGAGGCTGGAATTGAAGAAGCTGGGAGTAGCCATAGAGGGAGTGGGTGGCTTTAAAGGCCTGAAGAACGTACCCTAAATTACACATGTGTGTTTGACAATGAGATTCCCGAGAATAGTAACAAAGGTAATGTTTTTGCTCCAATTCCACAGCACTTTGAGAAACACGGCCGGCAATGCTTCTCGTCTGCCTGGAATCAGCTACTCTATTGTGGAATCCACCAAAGTAGGATCAACGTATGTAGAAAAATGAAAATAAGATTGCAAATTTTGGGTCCTCCACTGTTTTGGGGACCCCATCCTCATATAACCCCTCTCTCTTGGGAGAAAAGGGCAGGGGTTCTTTTTCCTTTGCTTCCACTTGATGGTGGACTAGGGAATCCCTGGACAAGGAGTTTTACTGCTAATGTTTGTATTGATGGCCCAAGTGAACATGGGGAATGACTCAGCAAGACACTTTGGCAATAGTACGATGGACTTCTTTCTTTCTCTTCCAGCTCACTGAAGCCCAGAGGGCTTTTCCACACTTTCCAGTGGAAATGGCGATGGCTGGATATGAGGACGGATTCATCAATGAAGGTAACTTTCTTTTGGAACATTAAGGTGTGTGTGTGTGAAGGTATCAGCACATGAAAGGACGGACAACAGCCCCCCCCCCCCACCTGTATCCAAAATGGGGTTTAAGTGCTCCTCAACTTTCAACTGGTCACATAACAACTGTTCAAACTTAAGACACAGCAGGGGAAAAGGCACTTGTGACTCATTGTCAAAGCTACAACTGCCGCCCCAACCCTGCAGTCCTGTGATTGCATTTTGGGCGCTTGGCAATCGGTCCACACTTAAGAGCATTTGCAGTGTATTGTGGTTATGTGATCATGTTTTGCAATGTTTTTTGTAGTTGTTTCTTTCTGGGCAAAAAAAGATGACAAAACTGATCTTTGAATAATCTGCAGGTGACCTAACAATAGAGGAGCTATGACACTGGACACTGGACACTGAAGAATGGATTAAAAGGATTTACACTCTATCTCAAGGAAAGTCCCTTCCTTTCTCCCATCTAGTATCAATTAGTACACCTGATTCTTATATTTACTCTGTTCTACTCTTCTGAACTTAAAATACAGTAAATTCTGATATTTGTGCTTTTAGATTCTTCGACCGCCTCATCCCTTCAAGAACGGATCTTTCAGCTACTGAAGGCCACCACTGATTTTGGAAGATCGCGACAAGGCTACTCGTGTTGTGGAGCAGATACAAACTCTCGTCAGTTTTTGTGTGCTGCAGCAGGTTGGTGATGTGGAGGGTTGGACTAACAAACGATTCACTTTCTGCAAATGTGGGCTTTTCTTCTCTCGAGTATATGATTCATGTTGTTTTTTGCAATGTGGTTTTTCTGTCTTCTTAGGATGTTGGGACAGCAATCAACGTGGTCCCTGGAACTCACCTACTTTCTTCGACTGTTGCCAACTGGGCCATCCTCTCTCCGGGCTGGAGGAACCATTAAAGACCCTGCGATTCCACAGGCCCCACTGATGGATGGACTAAGAGATTTCATAGGGAAGCGTCAGCCCTTCCAGCTAATGTTTGTTGCATCTATCTGACATTTATATGTCCCCAATTATATGCTATTCATTTAAGAGAAACACGAGATAAAGAAAATAGAAATTCAGCAAAAACGGCTACATGAACAGCATCTTGCAAGTCTTTTACTAGAAACTTCCTACTGCAACTTTTTATTTCTGGATCCATTAGAGCAGCAGCTTCCTACGTTTCTTTCTCTGACCTTTAACTTACTGGGGGCTCCTCCTGACAGATTCCATTACCCAAATTTAGGTTACAATAGTATGTCCATTTCCAGAACAATTCTTCATTTGAGACTGATATTCTTCGAATGCACCTCTGTGCAGTATGAGGAATGTGATGAGTCAAGTACTTTTATTATTTTATCAAAATCTAATATGTTGAACTACAAGGAAAATGAAAATAATGGGAAAAGAAAGGAAGAAAAGAGAAAGAGGAAAAAGTGCAGGAAAAAGGGAAAAAGAAAAGAAAAGAGAAGAAATGAAAAGCATTGAGTTACAACGTCTTTTGGAGCAGTAGAATAAGCATTAACTTACAACCTCAACTTTTTATTTCATAAAATAATATATATAAGGTGCCAATGGGTCAAAGCAATTCATACGTCAGAGCAAGCAAAGATTATTATTGATGGAGACTTAACCAAGCCGTGTCAAATCCCGAAGGGTACAAGGAAAGGAAGCCCCTTATCTCCCCTGCTGTTTACCTCGGTGTTGTAGGTTTTCAATAAAGATATTAGGCAAGATGAGAAAATCACAAGTAAAATTCTTAAAAAGGAAGTGACACCATGTACTGATGAGTTAGTTATCCAGAAAATACACTAAAGAATATTTAATAAAGAAACTAAATGACTTTGGAGCTTTAGTGGGCTATAAAATAAATAATCAGAAAACAACACTGTTTGTTAAGAATATGGTTCTCAGGACTATGAAATACTAAATAAAAAGTCAGGATTTAAGTTGGAGAAAAAGTTGGTATATCTGGGTTTACATGGACAACAAAATTCTGAACTGTTTCGAACTAACTTTGAGCCTTTTCGTCACAAAATCTAATATGGAAAACAAGAAGGAAAATGAAAATGATGGGAAAAGAAGAGAAGAGAAGAGGAGAAGAGAAGAGAAGAGAAGCACTGAGTTACAACTTCTTTTGGAGCAGTAGAATAAGCAATAACATACAATCTCAACTTTTTAATTCACAAAAAATTATACATAAGGTGCCAAAACAGTTTATAAAACTGGTGAAAACAATCCATACGTCAGAGCAAGCAAAGTTTATTATTGATGGAGACTTCACTAAACCATGTCAAATCCCAAACGGTAGAAGTAAAGGAAGCTCCTTATCTCCCCTCCTGTTTACATCGGGGTTGGAAGTTTTCAATAAAGATACTAGGCAAGATGAGAAAATCACAAGGATAAATCTTAAAAAGGAAGTTTATAAACTCATTTGCTGATGAGTTAGTTATCCAGAAAAAAGACTATAGAATATTTGATAAAGAAACTAAATGACTTTGGAGCTTTAGTGGGCTATAAAATAAATAAACAGAAATTTTGTTAAGAATATGGCTTCTCAGGACTATGAAATACTAAATAAAAAGTCAGGATTTAAGTTGGAGAAAAAGTTGGAATACCTGGGTTTACATGGACAACAAAATTCTGAACTGTTTCGAAATAACTTTGAGCCTTTTTGTCACACAAGTAAAAAAGACTTATTAGGCTGAGATAAATTGCAAATAACTTATTGGGTAGAATCTCTGTAATTAAGATGAATGTCCTACCAAAGATGCTTTTTGTGTTTCAGACTCTTTTTCTGTACCTGATGCTTCATTTAAACAATGTCAGACAAACATCTCGAAGGTTTATATGGCAAGGGGAAAAAACCAAGAATTAGATATAAATTATTGCAAAATGCTAACTAAAGAGGAGGTTTGGGATTACCAGGTTTGAAACTGTACGTTGATGCCTGTTATTTGGTCTGGCTAAAAGAGCGGGTGACTCTCTAAAATAAGAGGAGAGTTGAGCTGCAGTGCCATGAATTAAGATTTGGATGGCACGCCAATTTATGCTATGAAAAAGTTGAAGGAAATGATGATTTCAACAGCCGTTTTGTTAGACGTGCCATCCTAAAAGTTTGAAATAAATATAAAATAAGGTTCTCTGCAAAAATAACCCCTTGGGTGTCGTTCCAGGAAGCTTTGTGTTGTTTTTTGGAAAAGAATTGGTGGTGAGGCTAGACTAGTGGACTTATGGTCAAATAATATTTTTCTGTTATGGTGACCCTCTACTCAAATCTAAAGAAGAGGTGGAATTAGAAGGAAATGTTGGCTATTGATTTATATATTTACAGTTGAAGGAAATAATTAGATTGTTAAAAATCTATGGATTTCATTTTGTAAAAAATTATATGCAAATTCTGTTGTGTGGTAGTGATTAACTTCATTATTGTAAAGGTTTATAAATTGCTATTGAACATGGAGAATGAATTTGTAAAGCATTGTATGATTCAGTGGGCAAAGAATCTTTGATATAATCAAATTCTTCAACAATGGGAACACATATGGACAAAAGTTTTAAAATTTAAATTATAGCTTAAAAGAAAATTGTTACAAGATGATATACTATTGGTAACTACCACGGGACAAATTGTCAAGAATGTATAAAGGTGTTCAAATTAATTTTGGAAATGTAAATGTAAAGAAGGAACGTTTTACCATTTATGGTGGACATGTCACAAAGAAAAGAAGTGTTGTAGGATTCATTTCTTAATACAGAAGATTCTTAAAGTGAATATCAACATAAATTCAGAGGCTTTTCTCTTAGGCTGAATGGATAAAGAACTTGAAAGAAATGGAACTTTGATGTTATATATGCTGACAGAGGAAGAATAATTCTATAAAAATGGAAGGATACTTTGATTCCCACAGTGGACAAATGTCTGCAAAAAGTTGGTGGAGTTAAGAAAGACACTAATTAAAGAAAAGAACACAATTTTGTTTCTATTGGCAGCCTCTTTTGGACTTGTGCTTTGTGCTTTGATGGACTTTGTAATAGCTGAAATATAGTTTTTGTTCTACTCTTGCACCAGCTAACAACATGGGATTTTTTTGTATTTTAAATTTGCTTTTCAAAGTATGAGTAATAAGTTCCCATAAGCCTTCACTTTCAGAAAAATGCCTCCCTTTCAGAGACCGGGACTGGCAGGAGAGCGTTGGATACACTGCAGATCACAGTCTCACTTTCAGCTGTTCTGAAGCCTCCGTGATCAAAGCAAAGATTCAAGTTCAACCTTGGGAAGCGCTGAGAATGTTTCTTACCCAGACACATTTAGAGGTTTTCCCTTTGCAAATGTTTCTTTTACTGAGCATGCAATGCTCTTTTCTATGGCTGCGCTCACATATTATTGGATGCTTTAATTTCTGTGATGTAACTGGACACATGACTGTTTCTAAACCAATCAAGGTTTGCTTTGAAGTTCTTTGTTTTGCTAATATAAAAATCAATGTAAACCATTTTAGCGAGGTTCCCCCTTTTCATATGGAGCCCCGCTTTATCAAAGTACTTTATAAAATGCTTTTAAATCATTTTCTGACTTGTTTGTTTATTGGAAAAGCATGTAGAACGAGGCAGAACCTCTAGAGCCAGATTTGGCCAACAGCTTGAGGTGGGGAAAAAATGTATCTTTGATTTTGGATTTTGCTGTTAGTTTGTTGTTGTTTTAGAAATGGCTAGTAGATATTATTATATAAAAGTACAAGTACGGCCAGAGCCTGTGTATGTCTAGAACCTAGAATAACAGGCTTGGAAGGGCCTTTGGAGGTCTTCTAGTCCAGCCCTCTGCTTGAGCAGAAGGCTTGCAAACATGATCCAGCTGAGCTCTCGTAGATTTCCTCCTGGGGAATGACCTTGGAAAGAGGCGAAAGAGATGCTTCTAGACATCCCAACCTGCAACCGGATCACCCGGAAGCAGTGAAGAATGAAGAGTGATGGCCCAACAGAGGTTCTTCTCTCCTGCACCGGATTGTCACCAGATGCCTTCAGACAGAGGGAAGCCAAGAGAACCGACTGCCTCCTTCATCCAGACGAGCTCAACAGGAAGTTTTCTCCAGATTCTTCCTTCCTTGCAATAGGAAGACCCCCATCCTCCAGCATCCTCCAGCTCTCCACCCTCAGGGCTCTTCAACGTACAACAGTTCATTTAGGGACCGTTTGAAGTTACAAGGTCACTGAAAAGAGTGGCTTGTGACCGTTTTTCACACTTACGACCATTGCAGCATCTCCATGGACATGTGATCAAAATTCAGACACTGGACAACTGGCTCATATTTATGACAGTTGCTCTGTCCCAGAGTCATGTGATCATCTTTTGCAACTGTCCCAGCTGGCTTCTGACGAGCAAAATCAAGGGAGGAAGCCAGAGTTGCTCAACAAGCACACAATTCACTTAACAGCTTCTGACTCACTGAACAACCACAGCAAGCGGGTCATGAAATGGGGCATGACACATTTAACAACTGCCTTGTGCTCTATTGTCATAAATTGACAACTACGTTTAAAGCAATTTTTTTATAGAAAAGTGTGCACCTAGCTATCTGGAAGAAGCCGTCCGTGTGTCATAAACACAATATGAATTCTTTGCAGATAGTTCTCAACTTATGATTGGTCACTTAGCAACCATTCAAAGGTACAACGGAGCCCAGAGCCACCCATGACCAAGATTCAAAGTTCTTTGCAGCTTCCCATGGTCACATTACAGTGATTAAGAACATTTATGCTGGCTGGAAAAGGGAAGGAAAGGAAAGGAAAGGAAAGGAAAGGAAAGGAAAGGAAAGGAAAGGAAAGGAAAGGAAAGGAAAGGAAAGAAAGGAAAGGAAAGGAAAGGAAAGGAAAGGAAAGGAAAGGAAAGGAAAGGAAAGGAAAGGAAAGGAAAGGAAAGGAAAGGAGTAAAGCCTATTTTTCTAGAGTCACTTTGATTCAATTGAACACATGTTCAATTACACAACAACATCCTGTGATGAAAATAACTGAGTGGAAAACTAGTACTTCTAGCTTGAACTCATCACTTTTAACCTTGGTTTGGTTTTACATTACTGTACATGTTCCACAGGAACCTGAGTTTATCAAATTTCAAAAGTTCTTTCTAATTCAGAGGTTAAGGATGCTAAGCGATCCCCATCAATTACAAAGTAATCAACCTAGTCTTTTAGCAGGCATGAAAGGGAAAATTACCTTTCCTAAGAGGACCACAAATGGCTGCTCAAACTTGGCAGCCATCTTCATTCAGATCACTGAGAGCTGACAGTAACTGACAATTGTGCTGGATGGATGACATCATCAAACCAGTAGAATCCCCAAGGAGATGATTATGACAAGCCTCCTTTGGGATCCTATCAAAGCTCACCTTCTCCACCATTTCTACACACACCAATGCCAGACCAAGGTCTCTAGGAACGTACCAACAAATCACCAAAGAAGGCATGGCTCTTTAATTGAAGACTGCCTTTTCGTATGGAAGCTCCACTCAGCTAGCTGACTGAGCAAGAGTCACTTAATCCGAGGTTGCCTTAAGAGAGGGGTAGAATCAAGATCATATGAAGTATTAGTACCACTTTATGAAGCCTCAGTAATATCACACTTAAAATACTGCATCCAGTTTTGGTCACCATATTATAGAAAAGATGCAGAGACTCTGGAAAGAGTGCAGAAAAGAGCAATAAAGATGATTAGGGGACTGGATACTAAAAGACATGAAGAACGGTTCTACTTGTGAAGGACTCAGGATGTGTACTTGGGATTTAAAATTCCCACCGGATTTAACAAACGAGAGAGGCAAATGCAACAAACCCATGCTGTGTGACTCAGGAGAAAACATGTCAGCTGCATCTGGTTGAAAGTACCTGTGCTCCAGCATTCGCTACTTCACTGTGCTCTACCAGATAGATGGTTTTAATCAGCATAATAATATAATAATCAATGTAGTCACCACAAAACTCTAGGCCCGAGACTGACAAGGAGTCCTGCAAATCTGGCCTCCTCAGTTAACACAGCACTGAGAGCATTGAAGCAAGAAAGCTTCAACGATTTTTGTGACAGATATTAATGAAGACGTGGCAAAATATGTAAGCATACAAAAAGACAGAGAACTAAATATTATCCATTTAAATTCATTCACTTTCACACTTTGGCAGTAGAGGAAAGTGCTAATATTTTTCTGACCGATACTTGATAATTTACATTAAATATAGGCATAGCGTTGATTTAGATTACGAAATGTCATTTGGTAGGACTCTTTAATTAGATATAGGGTCTCCTGCTTGAACACAGGGCTGGACTAGAAGACCTCCAAGGTCCTTTCCAACTCTGTTATTCTTTTATTCTTTCCAGACTATAAACCCTGTGGGGAAACTGATGACGTTTGAACTGGAACTGGCATCAGAGATTATTATAAAAGAAACACGCTCAATTTAAGAAAATGATTATAGTCACCTCTGATGGGTTCTTTCTGATGTTAGGGAGAAGTCGCAAATCAGACAGGAAATCCTGTATGAAATCTTAGGGATTTAACAGAATAACAACAAAATAACAGAATTTATTAATTTATAACAGAAGGATTTCTGACATATGGAAAGAAGTTAAATTCATAAGGGACATTGAAATCAAATATATTTCATTATAGTAGGTTTAGGGTGAGGACTGAAATGATGGCTTCAAAATTCTCAAAGTTTCCATAGCACCAAACCCGAGATGCCACTTCAGCCTTCAGTGAGCATGTGGGACATCAGTGGGGATCATAATATTCAGCTCAACAGAGTTGCTCATGAATGGATGAAAAGGACTGCAGCTCTATCTCAGCGAAAGGCCCTTCATTTGTTCCATGTATAACTTTCAACTGTTACAAAGAATTGCTGAACTTGGAAACACTCAAGCCCTGTTCTGGTTTAAAGCCAATGTCCTCTCTGGGTCCTTCTCTGGCCTGCTGAGCCCTTTCCTGCCCTCCCAGCCCAGCTTTTGGGCTGAGCCCTGCCCTTTTCCTTGAAGTAATATGTAGCCACCTGGCAAGGCTAGCAAGAGAAACAAGGCCTAAAAATGGGCCATCTTTGAAATGGCGGAGGAATTCAGGCCGAGAGAGAAGACTCCAGGACCCCAGCAGCGAAAAAGAAACACCTCATCAGGGGGCGCAAAAGCTGACTGCGGCCAGGAGAAAGAGTCTCAGGGTTGACTCAGTTAAAAAAAATGAGGCGAAGGAACTTAAAGCAGCGTTAAAGGAGCCCCTTGGATTCGGAAGGGCTTGGCAGGGACTTCCAAATAAAAGAATCAGCCGAGGAAAGGCTTGACTCCTCCGGGCTCAGAGCCTGCCCAGACCGCTATCCGAGGGGCCGATGCTCTGTGGAAAACCCAGCTCGATCTGTCAAAAGCTCAGAAAAGTGCAACTGACATTTGATTGGATCTGGCCGAGATGCAGGATCAGGGTAAAAGAAATAAGTGGAGAATTAGAGGAATCAGGAAAAAAGCAGAAAAAGCTACTTTAATGAGTATCTTACCTCAAGGCTGAACAATTGCCAGAATTAAAGCTTTCAGATCAAGGGTGTCCATAGATTCTTCTCTCCTTAGGACAATCAAATGCAAAAGCCAAGAAATACACTAATAAGATTTGTGAGCAGGCAGGTGAAAGAAGCTGCTGGACTAAAAGAGAAAAATTGGAGTGGGGATAAAGTCCAGGATAGTATTAGAGCCAGTTTGCTCTATAGACTATGTCTTTTTTTGTCTTACATTTTCTATCCTATTTTATTAAATAAACAAAAGAGGGGGAGATGCCAGTGATATGTACAGTACTGAGAATGCAAGCTTCGACTAGGATGGGTGAACAAAGGTATTTCCTATAGCTCTGTATTCTACTGGAACATTGGCCTGGAGTCACCACTTTCAGACCGAAACTTGCCCAAATTTCAATTTAAATTCCTGCAGCAAGTTATTCCACTTTGCTTAGAGCTGGACTGATTTTTAAAGCAAGGCAGTGAATGTTAAAGCTGCAAGATTAAATTGGCAAATAAACGCAAATAAACTCTGCATGCTCAGAGGTTGTGGTGGCTTGCTTTCCACAAAGCCTGGCTGGGAGTGGTCATCCCATGCCAAACGTGATGTATGAGTGGCAACCATCATCCAGGCTGTTGTAAGGAGTCCACAGGGAAGGCATCCAGAGGGTGATTACATCCATGAGATCAACGTTCTGCCTTTTTGATGTGCTGACACATGTGGATGGGGCTTTGATTGCCTAACTGTGGCTATCTTGTTTTTCTGATGCCCCTGCCAATCCCCCTTAGGCTGTTATGACAAACCAACAATACATAACACTTAAAAAATGTTGAGGTGACATGTTTAGCCATAGTGTGTGATCTCACCAACAGAAGAAGTAGTTTCCATAGGCAAGTTTCATGTTGCTGCAGCACCAATGGGTCAAGCATCAATCAGATTCAGCATAGTCTGTAATATGTCCAAGGATCCCCCCTTATTCCTGGCCCTGCATCTCTTGGTTAACTTCATCTTCTTCCATTTCACAGGACCCCTAAATCTAGCTATGAACCATCTTACAATAAATAAGCCAGTGAACACCTCCAAAGTGCCATATCACCTCCTGCTCATATAAAAGCCTCTGTGCACATCAGCTTGAGTACAGACACAGACTCAGTTTCCCTTTTTTTTATTTCACAAATCTCTATTAACATGATCTACTAAGACAACAATGGGAAAATGGAATTATAGCTGCAATTAATGATGGTTGAACTTTAATTGTACTCATTGTTTTTTTTTAAAAAAAAAAACTATCCCTAGTTTTTTTTATCACAATTATCCTTCCAGATGCGGTAATTGAGCAGAGAAGCAAACGCTAACCAAGCTATGTATGGATACATCAAACATGCTGCAGTTTTGTTCACACGATACCAAGCCACTGTTGTAGCCGTTGCTGCTCCTGTAATGAGTAATAGAACGACTAGCCCCTGAAACAGAAAAATAAAGATGTATTTACTCTTGAACTAAAAGTAAGAAAGAACAGCATTACGTTTGTTTTGTCACCATCCTCTCCTAGCAGGTAGCATTAACCTGGTCATTACTGGCTCCCCCAACGGATGGACACAGCTGGGACAAGGGAAGCAGAGACAGCAGCCAATTTAAGTAAAGACCAGTAGGAGGTGACAGTGAGAAATTTGGGCTGGTCCCAGAGAGGCTGTTTGGGGGCTTTGGTCACTCACTTATTCTCTCTCAACTCAATCCCAGAATGGTTGTGGGAAAGAATGGAAGAGGCAGTGCTGCTTCGAGCTCCTGGATATCCACCCCAAAAAAATCTGTCAATGAGGCAAGAGGGTGTAAAATTGAAAGCCAGCTGGAAGCAACCAAAGAATTGAATAGGGGCTGCCTTTTGCACTGGATGGAAAGTCTCAAGGGGCATAGAGTTGGCGAATGCAGACCACGGCTTGTACCAAAACAATTCATCATTTGCTGGATTACAAACAGGTGGCCCCTCATTCCCACTCCTCCAGAAATGACTTGTACAACCTCACAAGCCTTAGTAAATTTCAGGTGTACATTTCCCTGCTTCTCTTAAATCAATCTGTATATAGAAAAGGTGCTTTGGGAGATACATTAAAACTGCCATGTCCTTTAGAACATAGAACATGGAATAACAGAGTTGGAAGGGACCTTGGAGGTCTTCTAGTCCAACCCCCTGCTCAAGCAGGAGATCCTATGCCATTTCAGACAACTGGCTGTCTAGTCTCTTCTTAAAAGCCTCCACAACGGGGTACCCATGACTTCTGAAGGCAAGCCATTTCACTGGTTAATTGTTCTCACTGTCAGGAAATTTCTCCTTGGTTCTAGGTTGCTTCTCTCCCTGGTTAATTTCCATCCATTATTTCTTGTCGTGCCTTCTGGTGCTTTGGAAAATAGGTTGATCCCCTCATCTTTGTGGTTGCCCCTCAAATATTGGATCACTGCTATCATGTCTCCCCTGATCCTTCTGTCACTAAACCAGACATACCCAATTCTGGCAACCATTCTTCATAAGGTGCTTTTTCAAGAGGCAAATGGACTTTCTTGTTTTTCTTTGAAGATGTTTCACTTCTCATCCAAGAAGCTTCTTCAGCTCTGACTGGATGGTGAGGAATGGAAGGATTTATATTCCTTGCAGACAGGTGGTCATTTGCATCCTTTTAGAGGGTCGTTGAAGCCATTTGGAGGTTTACCTGTGTCCGCAGGGTCACCTGAGTAGTGCAAATGTGTGTGGAGCCTTCTTGGCTGCAGGGTGTTTTCTGCCCTGTGTCCCTTCACTGTTGAAGGCAGGTGCAGACACAGACTCATCCCCAACAGCCTGGGCCTCCACAAGTTCAGGAAAGGGAGCAGTGGCATCTCCAAGAATGTTGGACAATTAAAGCAGTTGTACAAAACTGAGGACAATGCATCACAGTTTGGATTTTACAGTAATAACTGAGAGTTGTGTTTGTCTGCAAAGCATTAATGGGAATCTAATTAAGCCCATCAACTGCTTCAGACCAGCTTTCCCCTGCCTGCAGAAGCAATAAGCAGAAACATCTTAGAAACTGGGGCTTCCACGAAGGAGCTTTCAATGAACGAAAACCTTACCCTCTCCTTTAATCTCAAGCCAAAGATTTCATCATGCCTGGGAGGGCAGGGACATTCAGGGCAAGGGGAAAGGGAGCCAAATGCAAACTCAGTGAGGGCAAAGAATAGTTTAATATGTAAATATTCATGCATTTATATCTTTTATTTAATTGTACCTCACATGATTCTTAGTGGTCAACAACCATTATTAATATACATCAAACAAATGCCTAATTATGGAATAATGTGGTTGTAAGTGTCATCCAGAAGGTTGTTACCAATGCAACCATTGTCACTTCTATCAGAAGGCTGATATCCAGAGAGCTGTGGTCATCCTGAAGAAGGAAAGAACACCTTCAACCCTCCTCCCTTCCCCCAAACAGGGTGGTAAACATTGTATTTCTACCAATCAAATGGCTGATATTTCTAATCAGAAGACCTTGTTACTTTATGTAAATAGTAACTCTCTGAATATGGAGATTCCTTTAAGTACCTGACTAATAACATTCTACCACATTTGTCCCTATCTTCAGACTTCCCCTTATGAGGGGTCCTTGGTGCTCTCTGAGCTTGGTTGTTTTCTTGTGGACGTTTCATTACCCAGATAATATTATTAGGATTAACACTAATGATGTTACCTAGTTTGGGTAATGAAACATCTGCAACCAAGCTCAGAGAGCATCAAGGACCCCTCATTTCAACCCTGAGCTACAAATATTTTCCTTTAGTAGTTCCCCTTATGATCCTAAATCCTAAAAGCAATACTACAGCTAGCAATCTTCCATCATTGTCCCTTGGGTTAATTTATCAAAGCAGCCCATTACCATTTATTGCACACTTTTCAAGCAAATACCCTAGTTTAAGTGTTCTATTTTTTCCCTAAGAAAAACAGTATAAGACAATTTTTAAAAATCCTACCTGTATATTAAATGAATGTTGAATCTTCCTGGTTGGCAGATTGTAACTTGTAGGAAGCCTAATGATTGTTTAGGCATTACTATGGTAGACAAGCCATCGTATTTTTAAAGTCAGGTTTGCCACAACCATTCCTCTATATACAGAACATACTTCGCATTATTAGTAGCATTTGAAATGTGTAATTTGAAGGTTTATTTATTTAAAAAAGGAAACTCAGTTGGCCCAAGCTCTGCAATAAATAGCAATTATTGTGGCACATAAATTGTTGTATGTTGTATTATCCTGACCCCCCCCCCCTGGCACAACTCAAGGCTCCTGAGCCAATGACATGTACAGTGTGCATATATTTACAGAACTTACCAATCCTATTCTGCGTTGTCCAAAAAACGTAGGTGTCCATGACCAGTTTAAGGCTAACTGTCCCACATACAGCCCAAGCGGAGCAAAGGACTTTTCATTGAAACCTCCCAAGTCCCTCCATACCAGGTAAGATCCATATCTATAAGGATGGAAGATATAGTCAGAAAATAAACTAGATATGGGGATTTTTAAGACTAACAACAAACTTGCAGTTTAAATTGGTGTATTTACAGTACTGAAATCATTTGGAATATATGTCAAAGAGATATTTTCATTTTTTAAAGAAAAATACTGGTATCATATTTTTCTCTCCACAATCCTAATCTCCAAGCTCAGTTCTGTTCCTGCACATAAAGTACTCCTGCAATTTGCATAATAACCAAGTTAATCATGACCATGGCATTTTCCTGGGGCTCACTTTTTAATCTATGGAGTCTAAGTTCTGGGATTTCCTTGATTTTCCAATTAAGCACTAATTAAGCCCAACACTATTTTTTCAAGATCAGCCAAGATCAAAGGCACCCTCAAATCAAGCTCAACTGGTGCTTGCATAAACCTGTGCAGGCAGTGGTATAGAACTCATTTTCCACAACCTCCCAGTCTAGCTTAGTAGTTTTCCATCCAATATTAAATAGGACCAACACAGTTTAAGATTTTAGAGATCAGCCTAAATCAGCTAGATGCTATCAGCTGAGCCAGGATTTTACTTGGGTAGGGTGAGAAGCGCATTATCTAGGATTTCAGCTAAATATAGAAGCTGAAAAATGGAGCATTTTGAACTGGGATCTCCCCTAAAATGTGGCCTTGATGCATATAGTTAATCCTTATTCAGATGTTAACATGAAATTATTATTCTACAAGTACTGTAAGAGGAGATATCCTACCTAAAAAACAATGAAATTAATTCTCTTTTAGATGACACTGTTTCATTTTTTTCCCCTTCAGATGGTGCTGAAAGATGCATTCTAAGACAGGAGCAACCACTTTGAGAAATGAAGAATTTTTCCTCCGTTTCACTTTCCAACCCAAGATAATCTCCCATTGAAGTATTAACCACCAACCCCTGAATGATAGGAGTTTCAAGAATGGTTTTCTTCTTGAAACTCCTAGCATTCAGGGATTGTTGGTTAATACTTTAATGGGAGACTACTATTCCAGGAAATCCCAGGACTCTAGAATAGACTGCCACAAAACACCCAAGCAAGCAACTTGGATATATTCACTAAATCAACAACATTTGAGTTTATCTCAAAGGGGACTTGACTTTTTACACAGTAAGAAAATAACTTGCATCTGGGTTAAAGGAAGGACCTGTAACAGATGCTTACCCAAAAATGAAGTGAAAAAAGGTGAAAGAAAACATAGTAACCACCCTTAAAATTTCAGAATTAAAATCAGAATAAAGAGGCAACAGAAGGCAATAATTATGCAAAGAACTTAAGGAGAACTAAAACCAAAATGCCTGGCACTGAAAAGGAGTTCAAAATGAGTCCTGCTTGAGATGAGGCATCCTGTGGCTCAAGTAACTTGTCATTTGGGTCTCTTCATCTGAACATCTGGGCAAGAAAACATGGAAGGAAAAGTAATTGGCAATGATCTGACTCCAAACTATTCAGGATGCTGCAATTTCCCAATGTGTCAATTTAGTATTGTCACTTGTAATTACTTGTTTTTGCCTTGACTGCTACTTTACCCCTTGGTGAGTCTCCTAGGGCGACTACGTTGACCTACTAATTTGTTTGATTGAGTAATTAAATGAATAGCAGCATCCTGAACTGACCTCAATATCAATTAAAAGCCAAGAAGGCTGACTACTGTTATTGCCGGGCCTGATATCAATTAACCACGTGGCACAGAAATTTTAGAAATTGCCCTGTAATTAACCAAACAAAAAATTGCTTACCCCATTGATGTATATAAAATTCCCCACACAGGTCCAAACAACCAGTTTGGTGGACGCCAGGGTGGCAGTTTCAGGGATCTATACCAGTTCATTTCCCTCTTGACTATTGGGGCTGTCAAAAAACCCCCTATATTAGGCAAGAGTGTGAAGCCAACAGCTGGGATCCAGGATGAAACGATTTCCATTATGGCTCCTGAAATGAAGGCACCTAGAAAACTGAATGAAAATAGATTTTGGCAGTGCTTTTTTTGCAAAAAAAAAAAAAAAAAGTGCCGCAACTCACACACGTCATGCAACCCGCCTTGCCTACCGTACAAGGTTTACCTTTGTAGTTGAAAAAAAAAACCTTCAATTTTTAGTGTATCTAAAAGACTAGGATTTTGTTCAAGATAAGTTAATACTATTAATGTTACCATGCATTGTGTGGCTTTAAATTACAAGAAGGCATTTTATTAATCTTTTGGGACATTTACCGCTGGCATACCCATTTAGTTTAATGAGCAGAAATGTCAGCTTTCTATGTAGAATGAAATTGGCCCAATAAAACAAAATTTGGTTGCTTGTAAAAGATTGAATTATTTTTAAGAAGTTGTCAAACAAGGTGGGAAAAATTTACATTTGGAGTTTAATGTGGATATTGACTGGAAAGAAATTAAAGTTGAAACTTTGTCAGTGAACAGATTACTTTTAATTTACCTTTAAGTTAAACCCAATTTAATAAATAGATCTGATTAAACCTCATACAGCAGGTCTACCTTTACATCTGACCAATACATAATTAATATATATTATTATTAATAATAAAACCTCCAAATCACAAGACATTGACTTTATTCTTATTCTTCCCCTCTGCAGTTTGACTATAAAGCAGGAGTCTTCAAAGTTGGCCCTTTTATGACTTGTGGACTTCAACTCCCAGAATTCCTCAGCCAGGCATGCTGGCTGAAGAATTCTGGGAGTTGAAGTCCACAAGTCATAAAAGGGCCAAGTTTGAAGACCCCTGATAATAAAGTATAAAAGACTAAAAAGAGATTTTCGTAGACATCCCAGCCTTTGAACTACCCAAGGAACTGAAACAGCAAAGTTTCGCTGTTGGGCAAGCTTCCACGCCAGCCACCTTTCTTTCCTCTCGCTTTGCCTCTTTTTAACCTCACATCCCACCTTCTGTAAGGGAAGGCAAAAGGCTCACTCACCCTCTCGTGAAAGAGGGCCTCCATGTTTATGTGTCTCCACTGCCACCATCGGCTTCCACCACACCACGTGGTCTGACCCAGCCAATCAAGCCACGCTCTGGCTGTGGTGCTCTGGCGCCTCATGGCTCCTCCTAGAGGAGGCAGACAGCGCTGGGGGGGGGACCCCGCTCGCACCATACTGCCAGTGGGGCATTTTCAAAAGCAAACGAGGATAGGAAGGGCAACAATAGGAAAAGAACGCAACTCTGGAAAATCCGTCGAAAAAAGGTGCCGGAACTCTGTTCCGGTGCATTCTATGACAAAAAAAGCCCTGGATTTTGCAAAATACAATTTCCAGGAAAATCCAGGAAAACAGTACATTAAAGAAAGACTTAGAATCTATTTCATTGCCTAAGCCCTGGGCCAGCAGGATATGTCTAGAGCAGGGGTTTTCAAACTTGGCCCTTTTATGACTTGTGGACTTCAACTCCCAGAATTCCTCAGCCAGGCATGCTGGCTGAGGAATTCTGGGAGTTGAAGTCCACAAGTCATAAAAGGGCCAAGTTTGAAGGCACCTGGTCTAGAGGCACTCCAATACACAATCTTTGTGCTGCTTCTGAATAGTAGGATCCCATGTCAGCATCACTGTTCATCACTGGAATCAATTTGTTCCTGACTCAGCTGGAGTGTATCTTACACTGCCTCTTTTGGGAGATCCTGAAGCTCTGCAAGACTCATGGGCAGCCTGTTTTCCTAGCTTCCTTGCTCTTGAACTTTCTCAGCAAGATTTGGCCATTGCAGCATCTTAGCAAGAGAACGTCTTGGCAGTTTTCCCCTCATAGCCATTGTTCAGATTCCTTGGGGAATTAAAAAAAATGGATAGGAATGGGGCACTGAGTACTGATTTACTTTCCAGTTTATCAGCTAAAGGGAGTACTAACTGATTTATCACTGGTCGCAATGGAATTGCGCAAAGCCCTGGAAACTAAAACATATGAAGAACGGTTGCAGGAACTGTATATGACTAGTCTAGAGAAAAGAAGGCCTAGGGTGACATGATAGCAGCATTCTAGTATTTGAGGGGCTGCCACAAAGAAGACAAGGCCAACTTATTTTCCAAAGCACCAGAAAGCAAGACAAGAAGCAACGGATGGAAACTAATCAAGGAGAGAAGCAAACTGGAATTAAGGAGAAACTTCCTATCAGTGAGAACAATTAACCAGTGGAACAGCTTGCCTTCAGAAGTTGTGGGTACTTCATCACTGGAGGTTTTTAAGAAGAGACTGGACAGCCACTTGTCTGAAATGGTGTAGGGTCTCTTGCTTGAGCAGGATTGCTCGCCTTATTGAGAGCAAAAAAAACTGCATGAGAAGTGATAAATGAAGGATTATTGGACTTACAAAATATTTTTTTTTAAATTCTGAAAGATTTTTGTTTTGAAACAGATGAACAGCAAGCTAGTTTTTTGTTTGTTTTTTTGAAGCAATTAATCACTATCTTTAAAAATTCAGGGAAGACTTATAAATGTGGCTTATTTTATCAGAGCTAAATGATATATTAGAGACAGACAGACAGACAGACAGACAGAGAAAATATATGTGGCTGTCCTTACTGGACTTTTAGTAAAGAACGTTTAATAAAATATTTTGATGTTTTTTTTTTAATTAAGAGATTAGGTATGGGGATAATTATGCTGTATTTAAAGATGGTAGATAAGCTACTAAAATTGTTTTTACCTGTTGGGATGAAGGAGAAAGGAGGGAAAAGCAGGGGCAGGGCGCTCCACAGCAGCAGCAGCGGTGGAGTGGTGGAATGCTGGGGTGGAGGGGCAGCAGGGTTTTGTGGCTCCCGGTGGTTTTTTTTTCTGTGGGAAACGGGTCCAAATGGCTCTTTTGAGTGTTTAAGGTTGCCGACCCCTGCACTAGTGAGAAGACACTTGGAATACTGTGTCTAGTTCTAATTGCCATGATACAAAAAAGATGCTGAGACCTTAGAAAGAGTGCAAACAAGAGCAACAAAGATGATAAGGCTAAACTGTATAATAAACAATTAAGCCTTAACTAATTGAGTATGTTTAGTCTAACAAAGAGAATACAGGTAAGAGTACCCTTTCTGAGTCAGGAGACCATGCTAGAGTACTGTACAAGGAGTATCTGCAGATGACTGTGAGCGCTTCCTAAAATACACAGCAAATGTGGGTACACAGCCCCTAGGAAACAATTGTATGAGCAACTGCAGGACTCCAGGATGCTTGAGATCTGCGGCAGACTGAAAGCTGACTTCTCCCCATTTCCTTTAGTTGCCCAAACTTTTGAAGTATTTTTTGATTGAGAGATTTAAAAGACATGCAGACAGGCACACCACGATCTTAACGTTCACAGCTTTCACTGTGAGAGTCAGAGCTAGGATCCTGAGGAGAAAAACAGCTTACCTGCTATCGTTGCCACAGTCCTCCAAGTCTGGGCTGAAGGAGAAAGAATGCCTCTCTTACAGGCACTTCAGAAAAATTGAGGTGTGGCTTAGGACGCCCCACGTATATACAGGGGCCAATCGCTAGAAGCTACGCCCTTGCACACTGGGGCGGTGCTACCATTATTACATCCTTTTTAATCAAACATAATGAAGTCCAATATATTCTAAATATTACTATGTAAGTCATAAGTCACTAAATGTTTGCTGTGTAAGTCATACATTAAGATCAACTGATGCTCTAGGTATAGAAGTTAAGACACCCTCCCATTGTCTAGGCAATTCAGTATAGAAACCTCTAATTCTTTATTCCACTTATCTCTTAACACTTGCATATCAAATTGCTTTATATCTATAGAAACCTATGTGTTTTTTTAAAGATAGGTTTTAAAAGATTTAACCAGTCCTAGTATACCAGGTATCTATCTGCTCTGAAAATGTTGCTGGTCCAAATAGTATTTTTAACAAATATTGTAGCTATAAATATTGCCACTAAGTTACATCTGATAGATATTTGTCGCTTAGCACACCTTATGTTAAAAATTCATCCTTGTTGTGTATCAATTGATCAAATGTCAATATACCCATTTTCATCTCATTTTTCAGTATCAGCATCTTTTTCCCCAATTTTTAATGTTGGGATTTTCCCACAAACTCTTTTTTATCAGTGATTTGAACTACTTACAAAATGAACATTTTACCAAATATGGGAAAAATAAAGCAACTGAGAACACCATGTGAATGACTTTAGATCTTCTGCTTTGCTGCCAGGAAGAATATACAGACGTGTTTTCAAAGTTGATCCAAACAATGGGAGTCTTTTGCAAAGCTATGCCCATGAAATCTGGCTAGAACGTGATGAGATTACCAGGAACTCCCAGAGCTGTAGGCGAGATTACTAAATTGAACCACATCCTTACAAACAGCTGTCATAAAAACAACATGGTTGTATACATGAAGAATCAAGTTTCACTTGATAGATTTTTTTTTAGTTCAATTCCATCAACTCGCACCCAATCTTGATAATTAAATGGACGAATGGTTACTATCTTGGCTTGTTCTTTTCCAGTCTGCAGCTCTTCCAAGAGCATTTGATTTCTCTGGTTCAACAAATCCAGATTTCCACTTTCCTCAACTTCCCAATCGTAGGCATTTTTCTACTCTATCAGTTGCTTGCACATGTGTCCAAAGTATAAGTTTCTACTTGCTGATTGTTGCTTCAAGAGAGCAATCTCTCTTAGTCATGAAAGTCAGGTGGGTGGCTTACAGCCAGCCCCCCCCCCCCATCAGCTCAATCTACCTCACAGGTTGCTTTTGTGGGGGGAAAGAGGAAGCAGAAGTTTAGTATGTTCACCACCTTGAGATGAAATATGATAAAACAATAGTAACAATAATGTTAACCTGGAGCCCCCCACCAATGCCGCTACCATCACTTTGCTCCTATCCGTCTTAGTTTACTTCAATAGCTGGTCATACACATTCCATCTTTTATGTTATCAAGGCCAATGGAAGAAGTTTGAAGCACAAGAGACGACAGAAGAAGGAACAGATAATTAATACTCCTGAAAGGCAGAATTATCTCATCACTCAAACTCCAGCAAGTCAAATTTGCCCGGTCTTGAGTTGGCTTTGTGACACGCCAAGGTCCAAGAGAAAGAACTCCAAGGGCAAAGGGCGAAAAGTCAACAGAGGATGCCCCATCCCTACGAATAATCTCTCAAGTCCTTCAGCGCCTCAGAGCAACCTATTCCCCCCACATCCTCCTGGGGGGGGTCTATAACAACTCGCCATGGTCGACTTGCCACAGCCAACTTGCTGAAGGACAACTCGCCATGGCCAACTCACCACGGGCTAAGAGTTACACTAATATCGGAGAAATAATCCCATAGAATCATGAAAGAAAGGGTGCCAAAGCAGGGACAAAATAAAATCTGAATGGCAAAAATTAAAATATTTTCTAAATTATTTTAAATAATTAAATTGAACTGTTGAATTGTCCCGCAGTGAATTGTCCTGTGGCAACTTGGCTGTGGTGAATTGACCGTAGCAAATTGGCTATGGAGAGCTGTCCCATTCTGTCCTCCTGGTGCCCCCACAAGGCCTTCCCAGGCAGAATGGGACAATTTGCCACAGCCAACTCACTGTGGCCAACCCGCCATGGCCAACTCACCTTGGGGCAAGTTAACAATTCTATTTAATTATTTAAACCAAATAAAAAAATTAATTTTCGCCATTCACATTTCATGCTGTCCCTCCTTTTGCATCCTTTCTTTAATGATTCTATTCCACTCTTTCTTCAATATTAGTGTAACCCTTGTCCTGCAGCAAGTTGGCCGCGGCGAATCGTCACAGACCCCCGCCCCATCCCAGGGGCTTGTTCCAGGACGCGCCGACACCGCGCTTGCGCCCGGAGCGACGTCACGCTTTTGGGAGCCGCGGAACCTCCGTTGCCGGCAAGCCTTTTCTTGCTTTTTTGCGGAAGTTTTTAAACGAGGAAGCAGAGCTGCCGCAGAGCAAAAGCGCCGGGGCTCTTCCGATGCGCTTGCGCGGGGCCGGCATGGCCGTGCGGGTGGCTGCTCGGCGCTGGCTCAGCCGGGAGCCGTTCACTGGGCCGCCCGGAGGCGAGGGGGGAGCCGGCGTGCAGCAGCTGTTGCAAAACGCGACCGTCGAGGTGGAGGAGGAGAAGAAGCGGAAGGTGCAGCGCGCCCCCGAGGAAACCTCCGTGTTGCTCTTTCCCGGCCAGGGCAGCCAGTTTGTGGGAATGGGCCGCGGGCTGCTGCGCTACCCCAACGTCCGCGAGCTTTTCCGCGTGGCCGAGGCCGTGCTCGGCTATGATCTGTGGCGCCTCTGCCAGGCCGGCCCCAGCGCCCAGCTGCACCGGACCGTGCACAGCCAGCCCGCCGTCTTTGTCTGCTCTTTGGCTGCCGTGGAGAAGCTGCACCACCAGCGGCCCTGGGTGAGGAGGGTCCCTTGCGAGGGCGGCCGCGTGGGAGACTCCCAGCCCCCGAAGGCGAGGAACGAAAAGAAGCCGAAGTCTTGGGGAGGAGGGGGAGAGAGAGAGACCATCCCGGAGCCTTTCGAGCAGCTCCATTGCCTGGGATGGTGTCAGGATCCCTGCACAGGGCAAGGGGGCTGGACTAGAAGACCTCTAAGGTCCCTTCCAGTTCTAGGATTTTGAGCTGTTGCTGCGGCAGAATCCACCCAAGCTGTTTGATGGGGTTTTTAATGACGTGGGTTTAAGGGAGTGTTCCCCCAAAATCCACCCCTACAGCGGTTAAAGTGAGGCAAGCAAAATAATATTTTCTGTGGGAGGAGGAGAAGATACCATTAAGCCTTTGGCACCTTATTATCTCAGCCAAAAATCAGGATCCTCCCTGCAAAAGTGTGAAACTGCTTAAGGGTTAATTTCTGTCTTAGGGAACTTGCTGGTAAACTCTGAAGAAGCAGATGAGACAAACTTGGATCCAAGCTGCTTGGGGAATATCAATCAAAATGGTTAAAAAGGCTAAGATCAATACTGTTGCCATCCAGAGAGAAGCTGTAGTATCTGGAAAATAAGCCAGATGAAGTGGTTGAGAAACCTAAGCAAATGTTCTCTCTGGAAACAGACAATAGCAGCTAACATATTACAGAAGGTCAGCCTGAGAAACTTAACTCATGCTGCTGGAATAGATAAATAGAATAAATAAAGAATATTTATTCTTTAACCATCTTTAACAGGTGCAAAAAAATTGGAATTTTAAAAAACTTTCAAAACTCTATGGCAACCCCCCATTTCTTAAAATTGCAACATAAAAGCTGAATGACTTACAGGTAGTTCTTGCACCACTTGTTCAGCGACCATTCAGTTTCCACAGCTTTGAATGAGGGATACTTATGATACCGTGTAGGTCCTTGTAGTTGGACTGTCACAAAGTCCCCTGGATCATGTGATTGTAATTCAGCCACTTGAAAACCAGTTTGTAATTACAATGCAGTATCCATAGTCACGTGATTGCTGTTTGTGGGGAAATGTAAATGAGGAAGCTGGCAGAGATTGGTAATCACATGGCTGTGGGAGGGCTCAGATCCTGGGAGATTCACACTTTACAACAGTGTTGATCAGTGAAAGTTGCAACTCCCAATTATAATTGTTAAGTGATGACTACCTGTATATGATAAACAGATTTACACCCACTTACGAAAAAGCTCTGGTTATTTGGGTTTATCTGGGTTTATTTATTTACCTGCTGTTTTGTAAAATGTATAAATCTGTATTTTTAGAAAAGAAAATACTAGCCCCAAACACATATTTTACTAGACTGTGCTTAATTGAGACATTAATCAATCTGAGAATCTTTGAGTTCAGAGCTGAAAATAGAAATTGGAAAACTACTGGACAGTAACAGAAGATATTTTATCATCATTTTCACCTATCTGAGACTAATGGGAAGATACTTCTGGGCAAGATTTAAGTGCTATCCCATAGATGCTAAAGCATAAAGAAATAACTGGACATTCTCCTTGTAAGAGTAAAGCATTCATTCCTTAGTGTCTTAAGATTAGACAAAAAGCTTGTTTGCTTTCAGTTTAGAACGTTTCTAGAAATTATACAGTTTAGCTTTCTGAATACGTGAGATCCTAAGTACTCTCTGAGCTTGGTAGTTTTCTTGCAGATATTTCCTTACTAAACTATGACATCATCGGTGCACTTCTGAACATGTTTTCAAAAGTGAAATTTTTAATTTTTACAGGTACTTGAGAGCTGTGTTGCAGCTGCTGGATTCAGCATTGGAGAATATGCTGCCCTTGTTTTCGCAGGAGCCATGGATTATGCAGAAGGTATAAAGCAAGTATCAGTATACAGAAATATTTTATTTTTCCTTATTGTAACATTGGGATGCACAATTTTTGTTCAGCTTAGAGTTACACCATCCTGAACAACATTTTGACACTGAATTAAATATGTGCATTAAAGGAATGCACGTGAGGAATAAAAATTCTCCATATTATGAGGAATAAAACATTTGATTATAATTCTCATAAAATACAAAATATGTGAGTAAAAAAATTCTCGATTAGCAAAAATAAGAGGTGGCAGAATGAGGGAGGTGGTAACAGTATCAAGAGGATACTGGAACCACTATATGTCCTACCAGGTTACACACCTATGGTTTAATAAATCTGTGATATATTTATTGATTCACATTTACAAATCGATCATATACAATAATCCTGATTGTACTTTTTCCAAGTACTCCAAAATGGAATTTCATATTTACTAAAGTTAAATAAGAAAAGTTGCTTATCATTACTTTTGTTGAAATGTGAAACTTATTGCAGAGTTCACTTGATGAAAAAAGCTGATGTAAAAGTGAAGCACAGGAATCATATTATAGTTCATAGACCTTACACAGAACATCTATGAAACCTTGCATCCATTTGGTACACTTGAAAATGTTATATAAGCATTTATTTTCAGTACAATTGTGCAGTTTTGCAAAAAATACTGAATATATATTATGTTAATATATTTAAAACACTGATCTTGAAAATCGGTTCTTGTAAAATTTTAAATTTAAAGTATCAAGTGAAATATTTAGTGCAGGTTTCTTGTAAAAAGTAATTCATGTTGGACATTCTATTAAATTACGGTCTATGGTAATCCATGGTTTAAGCTTTTAAATGTAAAGCTGTTCATCTTTTTTTGCTTCATGTCTTCTCATCACTTAGTTTCATTTGTTTCCAAAATAGAGCTGTATTTTGAAGTAAAGATAACATTTGTTTCCATGTCTGTTTTGCCTAGTCAGAAGTTATGTCTGCAAAGCTTCTTTTTAATTCCTGTTTTTATTTGTCAAATTCTAAATAAATAAGTAAAAAGCTATAACTTATGCAAGCAGACATTATTCCAAATCATAGTTTCAACTTCCTTTACCATGGTTTGATTTTCTCAAATTCTCTGCGCATGCATATGGGTATCCAGGTAACATTTATGTTGGGGCTGCCAGTGAAACAGGCCAGGTATCCTTGCATAACCATGTATAGATAGCCCGGGAAAGCCTCAGAACAACTTCCTTAGTGCTTTGAAGAGAGATGTTTTGGTTGTGCCAGCATTTTTTACAAAATATCCTTGAAATGCTTTGCAAGCTTCAGCAATTGATAACCAAAGTGAAAGTGTGGGGAAATATGGTACTGAAAGAAACCTAAACAAAACATACTTTCTGTGTTAGGGAATTGGTTTAGATGGTCTTTAAGATTATTTTTATTCTTTCCTTACTTACTATGATTTGCGGAAGGGAGACCCTTTACTTATATTGATATATTTAATTTCCTTGGATCTTTCTTTCCAAACATTCATTGTGGTCCTATTTTCCAACCAGCATGACTTGGAGCCCTCCAACTAATGAAGCTGGGCATGCATATCCCAAGAATACTTTTTTCCAAAAAGCAACTACATTTTGGGTTTTTTTCTTGAAAACGTTTTGCTTTTCCTCCAAGAAACCTCGTCTGTTCTGAACTGAAGAAACTTCTTGGATGAGAAGTAAAATATTAAAAAAATAAAACAAAACCCCAAAACCTAAAAATGTCCAGTTGCCTTTTGGAAACAAGCACTTTTGGGACAACCCTGACCTGGATGATAGAGAATCTCCATAGACACTGACTTGCATGCCTTGTCATTTTGAAGCAATTTTCCAAAGGATGTCTTTGAATCAGCAATACACCAAAAGTTGTGTCTGTTTCAAATACATCTTTGGCTCATGTGGGACTATGTAAAGTATACTGATCCTTAACAGAGCTACACAGATATGAGTAAAGGCAACTGTAATCCCATATCTTCGGCATATGAATTCTGTGCTTGCCAAATGTGAAATGAAAAGGATTCCCCAGAGATTTTAAAGTTGGTAGTTTCCAGCCCTTTTCTTTATAAGAACTACTACATTGTTATTAATATGTTTTTAACTATCATATAAAGATGCAATTTAAAAAATATATAATAATTTCAATTTTGAAAACTACCCGTTTTTAAATACTCCATTTGTCAAATATATAAAGAGAGCGTTGTTTCATACTGATGCTGTAAAAAGCATCATTGTTTAAATTCACAATATATTGCATACATTTTTGTGAAACCATTACATAACTATGAATACAATATAGAAGAAACATGTAAGATTATATCATCTCTTTTTTTCTCTCCCAATAACCACAGTAATTTGCAGAACAAATTGGGAACAATTTACATCAAATACTTCCAAGATTTCAGAATAACTGATCTGTGAATTCTGTGTAAATGAGTTTTACATTTCCTGCTGCTACCGCCATTTTGGCTCTGTAGCAACAATTAATCTCAAGCTTGGATAAGCCTCTTTATACAGATTTTCTTTTCTTTTCTGCAGCCCTGTATGCTGTCAAGACCCGTGCTGAAGCTATGCAAGAGGCCTCCGAAGTCATAGCAAGTGGGATGCTCTCTGTTATTGGCCGAAGAGATTCAGATTATAAAGCTGCTTGTTTGGAAGCTTGTGAATACTGCAAGTCAGTGGGCATAGAAGATCCTGTATGTGAAGTTTCAAACTACTTGTTTCCAGACAGCAGAGTCATTGCAGGACATTTACAGGTATTACTAAAAACAATTGTAGCTGACAGTGGAAAGATACTCAGGGAACAAGTCAACTTCCCCAACCTGAGATGCTCTAATTGCATTATTTAATTACTAATTGCAATAATAATTACTGTAATATAAACACTAATATTATAATATATACATATAAATACTAATTACAATAATTACAATAAGTAATTAGTAATTACAATAATTAATTGCATTAATTAAAAGCTCTAATTGCATGCCAAAACAACTACAGTAGTGGCCAAAATTGTGGAAACCTTTTGGGAAAAGTGTATTTTTGAGGTTTGATGGCTAATAATACCACTTTTTTTTTTTTTGAGTAGTACCATAAAATTATATATCAATGGAGAGACAATTTAATCAAGAATGTAATGCAACAAAATTTGTTCAATTATCTGTACTGTATTCTATGAAAGGTTATAGCCAAATAACCAGAAAAAGGAAGCACAACTTTCCTTCATCTGACTGTAGCCAATGAGCATGAGAGCCAATCAGATGTCATCTTGTTTTGGCAATGAGCCAATGAGATCACAGTAGGATTCAGTTATTGATGTCATGTATTAAAGCTGAGAAGAGGACATTTGTCAGTGTGTTATTTGATCGCTTTCAAGTTGGTTGGGGTTTTTTGTGTTCTTTCATTTAGTGAGCTTGTAAAACGTAATAAAATTAAAGTAATGGTGCAAAGAGTTGACTGGTTGCCCAGAAAGCGATGTAAAATAGTATTATTAAGTGAACAAGGCTACAGTTATAAAGAAATTAGAAGAAAAATTGGTGGAAACTTAACCAAAGGTGGCATTTCTATTGTACACTTTTCCCAAAAGGTTTCCACAATTTTGGCCACTACTGTAGATACAAAACGTTTTTTCCCCTCATGCCATCACTCTGCTGAACGCCTAATTCCCACAGCACTGTCTTATGTCTAAGGATATTTACGCATGTAGTAGGCCTCTATTACTGTTATCCTTCTCATCTTTCCTATTACCTTCTACTCATACTACTTTGTTGTCTGTATGCACACTGAGAGCTTATGCATCGGAGACAAATTCCTTGTGTGTCCAATCACACTTGGCCAGTAAAGAATATTGTATTGTAAATGAGTTGAACTGTAATATACTCTCCTGCTGGCAGGCTGGATGGATTTGTAAATTGGGGAGACCTAGCTGGGCTGACTCTTGATTCCTACTTTCTCATTTTGGCAGAATTAATTGTCTTTACATTCGAAATATTCCCCCTCCCCAATATATTTAGCATGCCAATGATTTAAAAAGAAACATAATGACAGTAGTTCTCATATTGTGTGGGATGTTTATAGGGAAACCATCTTTATTTTCTGTAAAATATAATCTTAAATTAAATCAGGAATATTTATTTTAAAGGGTTTATTTTCGCCACAGACATCATTCCATGGTGCCTGGTACTCGGAAAGAGTGATGGTCCCTTTTATAAAGATGAAGAACTACGGGCAGTTCTTGGATTACAACCACTCATTCAACAACGGTTCAAAGTTACTGTGGCACTGTGCGAGAGGGACTTGGGACCAGTCCACAAAGTTACGGGTGTTGCAGCGTCCCCACAGTCACATGATCCTTATTTGGGACTTGGCAACTGGCTCACAATTACAGTGTTCCAGCGTGCTGCAGTCATGTGATGGTTATTTGTGACCTTCCCTGCCAATTTCCCACAAGCAAAGTCAATGGGGAAATCAGTAGGAAGTTGCAAGTCGTTCCTACCTCTTTTTCATCTGTGGCATCCATGCACCCACCTATGCACCATTTCCCTGCAGCACCAGCCAACCAACCTACCAGTGGTACCTACTCATCTGCCTGCAGCGCTGGCTTGTTTGCCTGCTGTCTCTTCCCATGACATGGTTATGTGAGGTGCTCAGTTAACAACCTGTGCGATCCTAAAGTTTCATTCACAATCAGGACTGTTAGGTTTGCCAGCAATAGGAGATGCAGTCTCGTGATATCATGCATCACAAAGTATCCAAACTACATTTAAAGGCAGCCCACAACATGGTTTTTCTGTTCTGATGGTGAATGTATGTTAAGACTTCTTATTTCTGGCCTAATTTTTAGTGCTTATACTAATATTGACCAGTTGCATGCTTCTGAAACATCTTTTTTGTTGTTGTTTTTCTTGGATCACATTTCATCAGTGTGCAGCTGTTTATTCAGAATTCTTTAAAAAGTGAAGTATGTTAAGGCAATTCTAGACTAGTGAAATAACTTCTTTTTTTTTTAATCTTAGGCTTTGGAATTTTTACAGAAAAATTCAAGAAAATTTTCATTTGCACGTGTAAAAATGCTGCCCGTGAGTGGTGCTTTTCATACCCGCCTAATGAAATCAGCAATGCAACCTTTATCTGAAGCTCTTGAATCAATCAGCATCCAACAGCCTCTCATCCCTGTCTATTCAAATGTGGATAGCAAGAAATACATGAAACCAGAACAGATTCAGCATTATTTAGTGGAACAATTGGTTTCACCAGTGAAATGGGAGCAAATAATGCACAGAATCTATGAAAGGAATCAAGGAAAAAAGTTTCCTTATACATATGAAGTGGGACCTGGAAAACAGCTAGGTGCAATTCTAAGAAGTTGCAATTTGAAGGCCTCAAAATACTATGGTAGTATTGATGTTTCTGAAGATGAAACAAACGAAGAAACGTAGAGATCCTTGCAAGAAATGGAAGGTCATTTACTCCCTGCATAATTTCTTTGCATGGGTTTATTGCCGTGTCCAGAGCGAACAATATTGTCCATTGACTTTCTGAGCCTTTCATCAAATTTGCCTGTGAGTGCCTTACATGCAGTGGTGGGATTCAGCCGGTTCGCACCACTTTGGCAGAACCGATAGCTAATTTGTTGTTGCCCAGGCCCAGAATGGACTTCCGGAAGCGGCATCCACACAGAGAACCGGTTGTTCACATATTTGAATCCCACCACTGCTTACATGTATTTGGTACGTGCCTATTTAACAGGCCTAATTCCCCTCGCCTAGTTGTCCTGGTGACACAAGTGAAGAGTAAAAACTACATTTGCAGTCTGCCTGACCTAATGGAGCCTTTTCTTCCTCCTGAGTACAGTGTAAGCTTATATGGCAACACTAGTATATAGAACTAGTCTCCATTGCATGCAGTCACACTGTAAGCCTGGAGACTTCTTTTCATTTCTGTCACTAGCACCTACAATTAGGAAAAGGGAGAAAGTGGTCTCAATTCTCACGTTAAACATACAAAAGAATGGCTGAAAAGACTTACAGTTACTTATTGAGAGCAATTTTATTAAAAACGAATGTTTTTACAATGTTTTGTTCGCTTTTCATATGTGTTGAGGTGTTTGGAAGAAAATTATTGTTTTGGTGATGGCAGCACGAATCTTGGATCAATCTGACTGGCTATGGCAATAGCTTTCTGAAATTGAATGTTTGAAAGGCAGATAATTTGCTACAGTAGTCTAATAATTTGAATTCATCAGAATTCAGACCTTTAGATAGTCATTGCTTCAACAGTGTTCATGGGACTGTGTTCATTCCTTCTGAACTAGAATTTTTTTTATTTAAGTAGTTACTCTGAACACTGAACTCGGAAATTCTAATTTTTTACATACAGATTTCCTTAAGGAACTGCTGAAGCTGAGCAAACAGAATTACATGAGATTTGCCCAACTGGCCTACCATGTTGAAAAAAGTCACATTTCATTTTCTAAGTTCTCTGTAGGTGCAACAAGGTATAAGTATATAATGGATAATCAAAGTAAATATGTTTCCCAGTGTAACACAAAACAAACTATTTCCAAGACAAAAGCAACTTGATTCCCAGTGACCATATGGATATAGTCATGTCCTTTTGGGGGGCAACAGTGGAAATGGAATTGCTTTTTTCGCAGTCAAGCCCTAGGATGGGTCCCCAACCTGTGGTCCGTGGCCTATTACTGGGCTGTGGCCTTCTGGCCACCGGGCCGCGAAACAAGCTGGCCAGTGCACACACCCCCACTTGTGCTAGTGCCACCGCCACTATGCAAATGGGGTGCCTCATGGCAAAAATAGGCCGGTGCTACTGAGTTTCATATGGGCACTAGCACCGCCCCGTTTGCATTGTGTATGCTCACGGCCCTGTTTGTGTGTGTGTGTGCACGCATGTAAAATGCTTCCCCCTGCATCACCAACCGAGAAAGGTTGGAGACCTCTGCCCTAGGATATCCTGGTAGCTTCACATCAAAATGCTAAGCAGGCTTGATCTTCTTTTGCTTTTTTTTTTTCCAAATCAGTCAGTCACAATAAGGTGCTACTGCTTAATTCTGAATTAAAATAAATCTCACTGTGAAAACCTGAATGCAGAATACCCCACTTTTACCTCTTTCTCATTATTAAATGAATAAAATGAATATTGAATAATCTCATTCAGGATATGTTATTTTTTGAGCTAAGTGTGTGAGATGTCTGGTACTGATTTAATCTGATACCTGAATCCAGTTACAGCTTAGTGTTAGGCACAAACCATGCTATTATATGTATGTTATGTATGTGTACACTTTTGAGAGCAGGCAACAGAATTTCATTTTTAATGTGTGCCAGTGTGCCCACAGTAAAAAAATGATATTATCATAGGGATTATTTTCCATTTTTCTTATTTCTTATTGAGACATCTCTCAATAATATGCTGTCCACAGCACTCTTTGACCACAAAAAGTACAAAGATAAGTCCTTACTAAACCCTCCTAAGCAGGGATCAAAGCTTCCTAAAACATTGTCTGTCTTTAATTTAGGAAATAATATATCAATTATATGTCATTAAGCCTTTTTCAACTCCCTAGTAACCATAAATAGATTTTCTCCAAGTTCCTAACTTGGTCCTAACCAATAGTGCAGCTATTGCCACTGTAACTGAATCCATCACTTGCCTCTTGGTTATCTATCTTTCCACCTTTTCAGCATTAGGGCCTTCTTCACAAAGTAGGTCTTTGCATAATGTGTCTGAAGTAGGATAATTTGAGCCCAGTTGTTTGTGCCTCAAGGGATAACTAGGTTGATTTGTTCAATAATGCATTTGTTTTTAGCTGTGCTTGATAGTCGCAGGAATCTTCTCTTAACAGCAAAATTCAAAATAGTCAATTCTTTTCTTCTTTTCTTCTTCAAGGTCCAGTTTTCACTTCTAAGATGTCACAGAAAATACCAGGGCTTACATGTTTCTGAACTTTGTAGATACAGTCAAATCACATTGAATATTTTTTCTAAGGACTTGGTAGCTGCTGTAGCATATTTCTCAATTGCTTGTTCTTTTACTGTTGTTGGTTGAGCATAAAAATGGAAGCTATCTATCACTTCAATATCTTCATTGCCGATTCTAAGACTGGTTCAACCTAGAACTAAGGAGAGATTTTCTGACAGAACAGTTTGCCTCCAGAAATTGTGGGTGCTCTATCATTGGAGGTTTTAAAGAAGACATTGGACAGCCATTTGTCTGGAATGGCATAGGGCAGGGGTAGGCAACCTTGGCTCTTTTATGACTCGTGGACTTCAACTCCCAGAATTCCTGAGCCAGTCATGCTGAGGGGAAAGGGAGAGGTTTCCAAGCTGAGCCATGCTGGCTCAGGAATTCTGGGAGTTGAAGTCCACGAGTCATAAAAGAGCCAAGGTTGCCTATCCCTGGCATAGTGTCTCCTGTTTGATCAGGGGATTGGACTAGATAGAAGACCTACAAGGTCCCTTCAAACTCTGTTATTCCGTTACTACAAATGTTCAAATCTTAACTATCCTGCTAAGTGTATGTATCATTCTGGGAAAAACTGGTCTACTTTGTCAAAGCCCCACAGATTGCTAAACTCTTTGTATTTCTGCCATTTATCAAATGCATATTTTGATTTCAAATTGGAGTTTAATTGGATTTCCTCACAATATTCTTGATCGCAGCCTGAATTTATTAGAATTATAGATTGTGTGTATTGCCCATGTTACATTTTGTTCACATGCCAAACCATGAATTACAATTAGGACTGAATGTTTCCTCACTTCCTACTTTCCTTGTTAAAAGAAGTCTCATCTGAGTCTTATTTGACTTCTAGTGACAACGGGCACAAGCATGCAGTTACCCTGGCAACGGTATGAAAGTGGCTTCTTACTGCCTTCTGCCAGGACCTTTTTAGCTTTTGTCAAGTCTACAACTCCAATGCACTACCCGGTTTCTTGCAATAGTAATTTGTCACTAATTTGTTGTTATAGCAAAGCTAACAGACTACAGACTACTTGTCCTGCAGATCAATCTTTTAAACATGGCACAAGCAATTTTTCATGGCATGGTTATTTCAGGGAGTTGGAAGTGATAATGAAGCTATCACCATTGTTCACTGGCTGGATATTTTCCCTGCTGCTAGTATGCTTATATTTTTATGATGATTTCAATAACATGGAAACCTATTTGATCAGAAGCCTTATTGGAACAGAATAAATGCTCATGTGTGCATATCAGGGCCATTGTCTTTAATGAAGCCAGGCAATAGATAATCTATTTTAGGGTTTTAGTAATCCAGATTACATTACTGAAGTACTTTATGTCAGGCTGAGGATAATGCAGCCAGGAGAAAGCAACTTAAAAAGTGGAAGCTTTCGATTATATCAAAAGGGCAGATCTATAAATAATTGTGTTATTCTTCACACAATGAAGTAAACATTTGATCAGTGTTTACATATATGGTATACCAACCACTTGTACTTTCTGAATGAAGCACAGTTAAACATGGTTTTATGTACTGTGCCTTGTTCTGGGATAATAATTTTGAGCTATTTGTGGAATTTATATCCAAGTGTCATGGAAGCAAACATTCCTTCTTGAAGTGACACAGCATTGATCTCTCTGTCCACAGCAAAAATAATCATGTTTCTGGTTGAAAACACAGCTCAAGGATGAAAGTTCCCTTTCTGCAATATTGCCTAGATAGACCACCAAGACACAGAAAATAAGGACTATAAATGGAACAATAGTTTTATTTTTAAGTTGTTAAGATTACAAATTGTCTCAGATATTTTATACTGCAAATATAATTTAAAAGGATGCCCAGCATTCCTTCCATCATCTTTCTAATACAGAAAGTCTCTCCATGAAGTAGACATCTTATAAATGTATAAAAGACAGATATGAATTAACCCTGCAGGCATATTTTAAAACAAGCAATTCAGGTAGTTTCCCAGCAACAAACCCATATTAATATTTCTGTTTTTAAAAGTATGAAAAATAGCAGTGACCCAGCACTACCTTACACTTTAAATAGAAAAAAGAGCTTTTCATAGGAAACTTTAAAAATGCAAAGTCAGTGTCACCTCCAGGGTGAGATGCAGGTTGGTCAAAGTCCAGCAATGACCATTAATAGAAATTCAGTGTCACTTCTGCAGTTCATGCAGCCACCAGGTAAAAGCTGCCATCAGGAGGGCCGGCCCCCATTTCTGGAATGCCCAGTTCAGAGGAATCCAAAGAAGCTGTTTGTAGGGAGAATAAAGAATTTGATTAAGAATTATTAAAAGTTATAAATGAAAGGGGAATGATAATCAGTAAAGCATATTCTGTTTGTGAGTTTTAGTGGAAGAGCATATGGGAAGAAAAATTTAAATTTTTATGAGTATACAAAAGAAGGAAGATTCTTGCCTCAGGTCACAAAGCCTTCTAAATCAGTCTAGCTTTTTAAACAATGATGGTGTATAAAACTTTAATTTTGCTTTTAGGAATTTATACTGCCAACTATTATTACTAGACAACGCATGACACCTTGGGTCACCATTTCAAAGATATTTTCTTACTAGATTTCTCAACGTACTCAACAATGGCAGAGTTTCTAATGTATTTCAAAAGTTCTTTAAAATTCAGGGCTATATTCAGGGTATCTGTCTTGAAAGTCAAACATCAGGAGTTGACCACAGAAAATGTTTCATGATATATTATGCCATAAATGCTTTATGATAATTTTATGTCATAAATATTTTATAGGATTTGCCAAATTTCATTTCCACGGGACTCATGGGTCCCGGATTTTGGGTGCATTGTGTAAATTAGCCCATTTGAAGTACCTTGGTCCAAAACATTTTGCCCTAGGACGCACCGTTTCAGCCAGTTAAAAGTTACAAACATTTTAGTAATGTATTGATTATCCAACTTATTATCTTATCTGCCTCTTATCTACCACCAACTGGAAGGCAGCGTGTTATCACCCAGAATATGGAAGGTTTTTGTACCTTCACCAACATCTATCCATGTCTTTCCACACCAACCAATGAGATCTGCTATTACCCTAAACTTCTCAGAAAAGCCCATTAAGAAAGACAGGCCAATTATAATAGCAACATAAATCCAAAACTTCGGGCAAAACTTGGCTCAAAAACAGTAATTCTGAGAGGGATCTTGGGAGTGCTAGTGGACAATCACTTAAATATGAGCCAGCAGTATGTGGAAATGTCTAAAAAAGCTAATGCAATCCTTGGTTGGATAAACAGGCATAGAATCAAAATCATGTGAAGTGTTAGCATCGTTTTATAAAACCTTAATAAGACCACACCTGGAATACTGCATCCAGTTTTAGTCACCACATTATAAAAAAGATATTTAGACTTTGGAAAAAGTGCGGAGAAGAGACATTAAGATGATTAAGATGGGCCTAGAAACTAAAACATATGAAGAACAGTTGCAGGAATTGGGTATGGCTAGTCTAAAGAAAAGAACTAGGGGTGACATAATAGCAGTATTCCAGTATCTTAGGGGCTGCCACAAAGAAGAGGGGATCAATTTATTTTTCAAAGCTCCAGAAGGCATGACAAGAAACAATAGATAGAAACTAATCAAGGAGAACAATTAACCAGTGGAACAGCTTGCCTTCAGAAGTTGTGTGTGCTTCATCACTAGAGGTTTTTAAGAAGAGACTGGACAGCCACTTGTCTGAAATGGTATATAGGATCTCCTGCTTGAGCAGGCAGTTGGACTAGACTAGAATATCTCCAAGGTCCCTTCCAGCTCTGTTGTGATTCTAACATTTTGAGTGGAATTAACAAACATACCATTGTGTGGGGTACTCTAGTCTAGACTAATTCAATCAGTAATCTGGTCAACTGCTTTGTTTTGCAAAATGTTGAAGAATATGGGATTGGCTCCTCTAACCAACTGATTCTAACCAAAAATGAAGAACTGGACAAAGATGTAAAAGCAATGGGGACCTGAGGAGAAACCACAGCACAATCAGATATATTCAGTTGATTTCAGGACATCCAGGGTAATAGGCTTAGAGAACTACTGGATAGGATTCCAAGAAAGTCAAAAGGAATGCCAGAGAACTGGGAATATAGCACACATATGAAGTTTTTTTAAAACTTCACTAATAACATATTAAGGAAATCAATTAGTATTATATGCAGAACAAATAAACCCCCAAATCTTTTTCTCAGTCATTTTCAAACCATGCACAGCCTTAATAGGAACAGAACTGCGTTATAAGAAATAAAAACTCTTTTGCTAATTTATTTGTCTCACTGTTTAACAGTAAAATTATGTCTGTAAAAAAAATGAAATTTACCCAGACATAGTCAATAATCTTCTTTCTCCAGCTATCGTCCAAGGAACTCCCAACAGATTTCACGACGTTTTTGCCCCAAAACCGAGTCTGGAAAACACAGACTCGGTTTTTCCAGACTACTATTCTATTTAAAAGGAAACAAAACATTAATTTTAAAATGTAATGGTTCTTATAAGCAGTAAGCAAGCAATAAACAGGTTTTACTGAAACAAATATCTGGCATGGTAGCAAGGTCCTTTACAACAGAATTTGCATGTATTGCACCCATGTAAAATGGAGCGGATCCTTGATCCTTCCAATTGCGCCTACTAGGTTGATGCAGTTGACCTCCCCCATCTCCTCCACAAACACCTTTGGACAGTAATAAAAAGGGGACAGGTTTCTACTCTCCAATCTTGTCTTTTTATTAAGATTAAAGTTTCAAAACCCTTTATTAACAAACTTATTGTTATCAACTCATAGAAAATTTAACACGGCATCTTATCTATCCCAAATCATCCCAAGAGTTAAGAGTAATTTGTCCTTGATCAAATATCCACATTTTTTTCTTAATGCCATCTCTTTATCAATTGGTATCTAATTAAATATAATAAATCCAGTCTCCATAGTCAGTCTATCTTCCCAACAAAGTCCAAACAGAAGTGGTTTCCAAATAAGGCTAACAAATCTATTCTCCAATCTTCCTCAGTGCTCTTAGTCCTCTTTGTTACTTCTCCATTCAGACAGGCTTCTAGTATTGTAAAAGAATGCAGGCTCAAACTTCAAAGAACATATGCGATCAGCTCAGTTGTTCTTCCTGTTAACTATTTTGTCATTAATATAGCATTTAGAAGACAGTACAATAATTTGCAAATAGATTTACCAGTTTAAATTTTTTTTTGGGGGGGGGGGCTGTTTTGCAAGGGATGGGAACCAATATTTAATGTATTTGATCACTATTCAACTAGAGGGGACAATATGTGTATAAGTGTTGGTTTTCTGTTCTTTTCAATGCACTTTTTTAATATCTTGATTGTTTTGTGGGGTTTTTTTGTAATTTTTTTGGAGTTTTATATTTTGACTTTCTTTTGAATAAAAAAAATAGAAAATTTAAAAAAAGCGACTAAACACAGGCCCCATTTTTCAATCTTGTAGTTTTTTTATTTGTGCCAAATATTTCACATTTTTGATACTGAGATATATTACAGCCCAAAACGCATGATTAAAAACAAAATACCAAATTTTAAATCTTCAGAGGAATGCTACATGAGGCAAAAATTCGCTCTCTTAGTTTATTGTGATGCTGTTAATTATGATTTATCCCAGTTGCTCTATCATTTATTAAAATTTTACTGTGTGTCAGCACATTACATATGTGTCATAGGATGTAAGTAGTCTCTCAATTAGATATCCTAGAATAGTACGAACATGCACTTGTGGCATCCTGGTCAAAACGTGTCAAAATTCAGCCACAACTTTAAGAGAGAATGCTATGTGGAGCTCTAGGGCATCTAAGGTGAGTAAACTATTCTTCCTTTATCTTACCAAAAACATGACTTTCATGTGAAATAGGCAACTATGTATATATGATAAATATGTTTTTAAGTGTCAAGGTCTCTGTTGTTTGTAGTTGCAAGATAGTTTTTTTTAAAAAAGTTAGAGATAATTCAGAAACCATCTCCTGTTCATATTCTAGTTGTAATCCTAAACACATAATAATTTGAATATTGAAAATTACCCTTTAGCAAGTTGAAATAATGGATCCTCCAATTTTCCACTGTATCTCCTGTTACATTCATCTCCAATTACTGCAAGCTGGTGACCAACTTGGACTATAGATCTAAAAAAATGAATACATATAAAGGTCAAATGCCCAAGAACCAATTTGAGCAAATGTATGACAGCGGTAGGATAGTTCCTGCTAAGAAGATCCAAGGGTCAGTCTGCAGAGCTGTCAAGTTGCAGTGATGTATTTAATTTTAAATTTTATTACAACCATCAACCAAAGATCTAATATAACAAACTTATATGATTTAATAACACTCAACCATCTTTACGTAGTACAGTATATAAGCAAAATTCCAGTGGCCATAGAATTCCTCATTGTGACTAGGGAAATTATTTAAACATGATTGAAGTAGACATCATCTATAATCAGATCCTAAAAATAAATCCCATACTCGATAAATTCACTAACACTTTATCCACAAGGTTATTGCTTCCACAATACTGGAATTTTTAAGACATCATCCTCCAAGATGGCAGAAGGGAGAGTATGGGTGAGACTTAATATAGATTTACTGAGAAGTGGAGAAAATAAGAAAATAAGTATATTTTGCAGGTTCAAGCCTCAGAGGTCAGTGAAATTTGGTAATATGGGTTGGCTCCTATTGAAACTGTGTCTTCAATGTGTCATTTAATTCCTTATCCAAACCCAAATTATTGAAAACTGGGGAGTGTACTTTATTACTACTATTATGTGCACTTTATTTATCATGGGTTCCATCATCTAGATTACCATTTATCCCTCCTAATTAGGGAAATAAACAGTGTTCTTCCATATAAATTGAATTAATTTTCAAATCCAGGGGCCTTCCTTGTGGCTTCCTGCTAAATTCCGTCCTGTTTCAGGATGTAAGGAGTAAGAAGAAAGTAAAAAAAAACACCGCTAGGTCCACTAATGGGAGCAGATGGCAAGAAGGAGATGAGAACCAGGGAGAAAACAGAACTGTTTAATTTCTTCTTTGCATCTTTTTTACGCAAAAGGAAGAAAAAGCTCAACCTATCAGAAACAGCACTGAGGGAGATAGAACAGGTGTACAAGTCAATATATGCAAGGAATTAGTAAGAGAATATCTACCCACCCTGGACGAGTACAAATCACTGGACCAAGTGATCCCAGGGTTCTGAAAGAGCTGGTAGACCTCATATTGGAGCAACTGCAGTGGTGGGATTCAGCCAGTTCGCATCACTTCGGCAGAACCGGTAGCTAATTTTTTGTTGCCCAGGCCCAGAATGGACTTCTGGAAGCGGCATCCACACAGAGAACCGGTTGTTCACATATTTGAATCCCACCACTAACTGAATGTAATCTTTCAAAGCTCTTATAGCACAAGGAATTACCAGAGGTCTAGAAAAGAGCTGCTATGGTTTCAATCTGAAAAAAGAGGGGGGGGGGAATGGATCCAGGAAATTATACACCAATCAATTTGGCATCAACACCTGGGAAAATCCTTGAAAAGGATTTGAGAATATGGAGGATTCGTGAGCACCTAAAAATGAACAAGTTGATTACTAGAAGCCAGAATGGGCTTGTTAAAAACAGATCATGCCAGACATACCTTATTACCATAAGTGACTAAATTAATGGATCAGGGAAAAGCTGTGTATATAGTTTACTTTGACTTCAGTAAGGCATTTGACAAAGTAGACCACAACCTATTTCTCGGTAAGATAGAACAATGTGAGACAGACAGTACCACCACCAGTTGGATTCGCAACTGCATGACCAATCCTACCCAGGGTGTAGTCCTCAATGGAACTACACCTTCATGGAGGGAAGCATGCATGGGGTACCACAAGGTTTTGTCTTGGGCCCGGCATTTTTCAATATTTTCATAAATGATCTAGATGAGGGGATAGAAGGGGAACTCATCAAATTTGCAGATGACACCAAGCTGGGTAGAAGATAGAATCAAGATTCAGAAGAGTCTTGAAAAATTGGAAGAGTGGGCCCTATCCAACAAGGTGCAGGGCAGTGATGAATAAAGTATTTTTGCATTTTGCATTTACCTAGGAAAAACCATATGCATAGGTACAAAATAGGTGGATCCTGGCTCAACCGTAATGATCTACTGTAGGTCCTAGTGACCCGCCACTTAAGTATGAGCCAGAAAAGTGCTGCAGCTGCCAAAAAGCCAATGCATTCCTAGGCTGCATCAACGGAAGGATATCGTCAAGATCGTAAGAAGTAATAATGCCACTATTTATACTGCCCTAGTGAGGCCACTGCATCCAGTTCTTTTCATCGTGGTACAAAAAAGACGTTGAGACCCTGAAAAGTGTGCAGACAAAAACAACAAAGAGGACCCCCTGAGTCACCTTGTCCACCTAGAATCATCTTGTAGAGGAGATGGACAGCATAAAAATGTAATGAATAAAATTAAGGACCTGGAGGCTAAATCATATGATAAATGGTTGAGGGAGCTAGGTATGTCTTGCCTATCGAAGATGATTAGGGAGGACATGATAACGGTCTTCCAGTACTTGGGAGGCTTGTCACAAAGAAAAGGGGATTGACCTATTCTCCAGAGCACCAGAGGACAAGACAAGAAATAATGTGGGGAAGCTTGTTAAAGAGGGAGCCAACCTAGAAGTAAAGAGATATTTTCTGAGAGTGAGAACAATTAATCAATAGAATAGCTTGCCTCATGGAGTTGTGGATGCTCCATCAGTGGAGATTTTCAAATAAGCAACTATTTTACTGGGATGGTGTTAAGCTCCTGCCTTAAGCAGGGGGTTGGACTAGAAGACCTCCGAGGTCCCTTCTAGCCCTATGATTCCATGTTCTATGTTCACACAGGAATAATGAGCAGCAAACAGCTGTTTCTGGGCTGTGGCTGCCCAAGACAATTAACTTCCTGCTACTCACCCTGCTGCTACCAGCCAGCTGACATAGGCACCTATAAACTAGGATGTTTCTGCTTTGAACTGCTTTTGTCCAGTGTCTAGGATGCCTCGCCAAAATCCAGGTCTAACCTTACAAAACTGTGATGCCAATCACCAAAAATATGCAATACCTGATATTCATTTCCACTTGATCTGCAAAGTCTGTTATGAATACAGATCTTTTGGGCGGCTCCTCTTCCAGAACTGCGTTAATGTCTTCAAAGGTGGAGAGAAAAAAGTGTCTGGAGATCTGTCCTGTCTGAGCCATAGTTAACGTCTGCCTGAAGAAAATGCAAGAAAATCAAAGCAAGCATGTTCATTTTGGTTAAGATTTTCTATGTGTAGCTGAAGGACCTGGTCTCCCAGAAATCAGGGTTAACCCTCTGTGGTAGGATTGGTTTATTTTCAAGGGCTGGTTTATTTTCATTGCTTAGCTACAGAACTGAATTATACAAAAGAGATATAAGTTGTTGTCAGTGGGTAAATATTTACTGGGTAGGTATTCTACAGATCTATGGTAAAACGTTCTTTCCTCTTTGCTTTAGCCTCTTTCTGTTTGATGCAGCCCCTCCTTAATCCATTTTCCTTTTGGTTACTAGTGTATTTTGTTAACAGAATGGCTAACCTTGAACAACAGGTTGTAGTACAAATAATTATTTGAGATGCATTTCATATTGTTGGCAAAACTAATGGATTACCTATCTAGTTGGATGGGAATCTGCTTTTAGAAATACAACAATATCCAAATGCTCTGCATATTCTAGAAGCCCCTTATACTGAGCAACTGATTTTTGATTGAAGAGGATCCCCTAAGCCTGACTTAGACAATGATCTTGTTGGAGTGTTATATCAGTAACACTAGAATATGTTCTTCATTCATTTGTTTCTCTCTTTCAATTATCACAAATAGCATTTGCCACGGCTGAGCCCTGAATACCAAGCAAAATAAAGGCTATTGGGGGGGACAGAAGGTGGCACTCCTAAACTGATCTGGGCTGCTGGGCTGCTCTTTAAAAAATAAAGCAAGGCTTGACTTAATTAATTTTTGGATAGGAAACTACTAAAAATCCTATGGTGTTGCTGAGAAGTTGAAAAATATTAAGGTTCCTGCAAGGAGAACTTTACCTTTTTAAGATGGAGAATGAATAATGGGAGAAATTTTACATATCACAAGAACTTTAGTTTTGGGGGGGGGGAGGAGTAAAATAATTCTGCAAAACACTCAAAACATTTTTCTTCTGCTTAATGAATTTGATCTACACTACACAACCCCTGCTTATACAGAAAAATAAATATAGATAATATTTAAGCATGTTCAAGCCTCTTTCTATTGGATTAACTTTTCTTTCTAATTATGCATATGTAATCCAAGGAAAATTTCAGTATTTTCAGTTACAGTATTTAAAAGTAAAGCAAAATTTTGCCCAAACCAACTACTGTTTTGTCATAACCATAGTTTAATAACAAATGGTAGGTATATGTTTACATCACCAATATAAACTATGACTTTAGGTCTTTTCCCTCTTGCATAATATACATAATGTATTGAGAAATATGCAATGAAATATTTAGACATACTGTAAATATTAATTTATACTTATTAATAATAGTATTTGAATGAGTGACCACCAGGGCTTTGACTAGATTGAGGAGCATCACTGAAGATGACAAACAGGCAATTATTTACATAAGGTTTGCAGTGTGTGTGTGTTTGTTGTGTGTGTATGTGTGTTGTGTGTCTGTGTCTATGTATAACACACACAAAAATACATAGGATACTTTAAAAAACATAGGCAGTATTCATATTCAATTTTTTGGGATTAAAAAAATAAAGATACTACTCTCATAAAAAAAAACTCTGCCTTGCATGATAATTCCAGAGGAAGAAGAATCTGGCATGAAACCATTTTACATAAATGTATTTAACTATGTCAAAAGCATAATAAACTTATAATAGTAAAAGGACATACATTAACTATAGAACTGTAGAACAGTTCTATAATCAGTAAAGAATAATACATGCACACTGTTCAGGAATGAAGCAAGTAAACATGTAATAACAGAACAAAATACCAAAGGAAATTACATCCCATCTTTCACGTTATAAGTACCAACCCATAATTTCATATATTGATATAAGTATATTAATATAAATATATTAATATACTTATATTAATATAAATATATTGATATAAAATATTATATAAACATAAATATAAATATATTAATATAATAAAAAACCAGCATAGTGCTAGGCTGCATTAACAGAGGGATAGAATCAAGATCACGTGAAGTATTAATACCACTCTACAATGCCTTGGTAAGGCCACACTTGGAATACTGCATCCAGTTTTGGTCACCACGATGTAAAAAAGATGTCGAGACTCTAGAAAGAGTGCAGAGAAGAGCAACAAAGATGATTAGGGGACTGGAGGCTAAAACATATAAAGAACGGTTGCTGGAATTGGGTATGTCTAGTTTAATGAAGAGAAGGACGAGGGGGGACATGATAGCAGTGTTCCAGTATCTCAGGGGTTGCCCCAAAGAAGAGGGGGTCAAGCTATTCTCCAAAGCACCTGAAGGCAGGACAAGAAGCAACGGATGGAAACTAATCAAGAAGAGAAGCAACCTAGAACTAAGGAGAAACTTCCTGACAGTTAGAACAATTAACCAGTGGAACAACCTGCCTCCAGAAGCGGTGAATGCTCCAACACTGGAAGTTTTTAAGAAGAGACTGGACAGCCATTTGTCTGAAATTGTATAGGGTTTCCTGCCTGAGCAGGGGGTTGGACTAGATGACCTCCAAGGTCCCTTCCAACATTATCATTATCATTATCATTATCATTATTATTATTATTATTATTATTATTGTTGTTATTATTATTATTGTTATTATATACCATCATTTCGGACATTAAGGCAGAATTTGTGCTGTTGAAGGATATTGTTTTACATGCCACCCCTTGAGAACCATTTTATTTTCTTTACTGAAGAAATGGAACTGAAATGAAACAAAAATGTTATGACAGGCCAATCATTGTTTTTTTTCTATTGAATAATAATATAATAAAATAAATACTGAGTATAACAACTTGGACCCTGATATTATTTGTGTTAGTTTCTTTTCCTAAGTTGGTGATCTAGTTTGTGGTTTATTTGTCGATTCAAAGTTTTTCTGTTTGGCAAATTGTATTTTCTTCTGTAACTCTTCTGTTTCTAATAGATTTAATTGCTGTTCAGTTTCTTAGATCTTTGTTTGCAGAATCCAAAACTCAACAAAGAGAGACTATACCTTTTTTCCCCCAGCAAGATATGTGTCATATTCCAGAATACGTATATCCTGAGTCTCTATCAAAGAAGTACAAATTCTCCCAATGACTAATGAAGATCAAAACTCAATTATAATAAAACAGAGCTTTGGTGAAAAAATATCGATCAAATGAATGATATGCTGTGACTCCATGACCCAGTTTTATAAAAATGTAAAGAGGAACTGAATTTCATCTTTAATACAAATAGGACACCAAGAATCTCCCATACTACCATATGGGAAATGAATGAAGCATATGAGGGCTTCTTAATTAAATTAGCTGGAAAACAAAAATATTAATTGAGAAAGCATTTTAACTCCAATATTCTTGCAAATTAACCATTCATTCTTTGGGTCAAATTCAGCTTTCTCCCAAAAATGACTCTACCTGGTTTTCCAGGCAAGAGTGTGGAAGTGGCTGACAATTATTATTTACTCCTCTGTCTAGCCTACAAACCCTGAGATTGCCTGGTGGTGTTTCATCCAACAACTAAGCAGGGCTGATCCTGCATAGGTTTTTGGAGGTTAGTCAAAGTCAACTGGCTGCCACCATCTACTATGGAGGCAATATAAAAGAAGATACAGATTATCCAACTGCAACATAATAATAATAGTTCCCCTCCTCTGTATACATATACTCTCATCAGGACTGAAACTTGCTTTCGGAAATTGGAATCATATTTTTTTCGAAGAAATCCAATTTCACAATTTCATGTTCTGTTTCTTGCACATATACATGCAATTGAATTATACAGTCCTGCAAAAGTTCTGAAAGACAAAGAATAATGTTTTGCTTAAATGTCTGTTTAGCTTAGCTCCAATAACAACCTCATGAAGATAACCCACCTAGGAGAATGCTCACCTGACTCTCCTTTGCTGTTTTGATAATTATTTTGTGGTCCACTATTAATATTGAATAAAGAGTGGAGTGGAGTGGAGTGGAGTGGAGTGGAGTGGAGTGGAGTGGAGTGGAATGGAATGGAATGGAATAGAATAGAATAGAATAGAATAGAATAGAATAGAATAGAATAGAATAGAAAAAATAGAATAGAATAGAATAGCTTTATTGGCCAAGGGTGATTGGACACACAAGGAATTTGTCTCCGGTGCATAAGGTCTCAGTGTACATACAAAGTAATCTAATCATAAGATACCAAAAGGAGAAGGCAGTAGAAAAGATGAGAAGGTTAATAGTAATACAGCCACACTACATGGATAAATATCCTTAGACCTATGACAGTTCTATGGTAACTAGGTGTTCAGCAGAGTGATGGCACAATGCCCTATAGCAGCATCCTGAGGGAAGGAGTTGAAACAGTTTATGTCCAGTATGTGAGGGGTCTGTAGATATTTTCTCAGCCCTTTTTCTGACCTGTGCAGTATACAGGTCCTCAATGGAAGGGAGGGTGGTTGCAACTGGCTTCAGTTGGTTTTTTTTTTTTTTTGCAGTCCTAACTATCTGTTGAAGTCTGTACCAGTCCTGTTTGGTTGCTGTACCAAACCAGACAGTTATAGAAATACAAATGACACACTCAATAATTCCTCTGTAGTACTGTATCAACAACTCCTGGGGCAGTCTGAACTTTCTGAGTTGATGCAGGAATATATAATATTTAATGCTAAATATATAATATTTAATGTTGAATATATATAATATTATAAATTAGCATAACTGATTAAAAGGAAATAATTGGTTTCATAAAAAGAGTGAAGAGAGAGCCAGATTGGTCTAGTGATGAAGGCATGAGGCTAGAAACCAGGAGATGGTGAGTTCTGGTCCCCTTTTAAGCATGAACCCAATCCACCTCACAAAGTTGTTGTTGTGGGGAAAATAGGAAGAGGAAGGAGTATTAATATATCTTTGTTACCTTATGTTAATAATAAAGGTATTATTAATAATTAATAAAGGTAGGATTACAAAAATCTAAACAGATTCTTTGCTTTCCATTTCCTAAATCCTTTCAAAACTCTTAAGTTTTGATAATGGCTCTATATTTCTCATGCTGAAAAAGATCTGATGGTTGCTGTGTCCACTTTTCTTTGATCTACAGTCCACAATCAAAAATAAACCTCCCATCAAAATATTAAATTAGATATCTGCATTTCATACTGAGAAGTGAACATAAGCAACCCAAGAAAATCCAAATGGGAATAAAAAAACAATGACAGGACACACACACACACCAAAAAAACCATGGAAATTTGTGTCCTTTAATCTTTCTACAGGATATTCTCTGAGGTGGTTGGTTTGACTGGGACTTTAGAACATCTAACTTACTTTAAGCTCTTTTGTTTATGAGAACAAAAATGCAGAGAGGATGCAAACTGAACAGGTATGATTGTATTGATTTCTAAATTTCCAAACTTCTTTATAAAAAGAACACAAAAGCATACAAAATTTGCTTTTGAAAACTGTGCAATGCCTTTGCAATCCTGTTTTCAGTGGGAAAAAAATACATTTAAGCTAACTCTATATTTAAAAAGGCATATTGCCAATCTCAATAACATAACAATAACAATCAATAACAAAAAAAGAGAGATAGCAGTAAAAGAGAGGACATGATTTACCCCAGTTGACTGGAAAACATATTGCAAAGTGATGTGAAATTAGATGAGCCTTAGTGCTGGAGTTGTAATTCATAGGTGATTTTCACATGACGACAGCTATTTTTCTTCCTGTTTTCCATCAACAGATGCAATATAAATAGGGTAGCCCTCCTCAATGACTCTCAGGGCAGGTTACACGTTTTGGCACCTGATGAGCCAAATGATCTCAAAATGGAGTCTCTGCCTTTCCCCTTTCACTGGCAGGAACCTCAGCAGAAGAACTGTCTCTGTATTAATCTATTTAACTGTACGAAAATCTCTATTGGGGGGAAAAGTTATTTCCTCTGCTTTTAGGTGATGCAAGCACACACCTGTGGCAGCAGAGACCATCCTTTAAAAAGCGTTTCCTTCTTTGCTGGAGGAAAAGAGCAATTGCCCTTTTTAAGATGGCACCTGTCAACAGCCCCCCCCCTCCCCGAGGCATTTTGGTTTGCCAAGCGATAGCATTAAAACAGGTCTTTAAGTTTTAAAAAGGATCAACTTTCCTTAACCAAAAGTTTTTCCCCCTCAAAGGAATGGGTCAAAGTCGATGCTGCAAATCCCTTGCAACATTTATATTCTTGCACTTGGGCATCTTATACATGCGATGTTTTCAGATCACGGAGAGAGTCCTCCCCCATCGCCAGGGTGGAGGCTCTTCCGCAATCTGCACGAACTTCCACGGGTTGCAATTGTTTAGGTGTGACAAGGAAGGAAGGAAGTAAAGCAATCTTTGAGCAGAATCCTCAAGAGTTGGGCAACTACTCCAATACTCCGGTTTCAGCCCCGCCGACCCCCTCTGCGCCCCGCCGGGACTGCCCCCTGCCCCATCCAACCGGCAGCCCGCGTCTCACCTCGGCCTCCTCGCCTCGCCTCCTCGCGATGGCCGTCCTGCAGCCGCACAGGAGAAAACGAGGACTGGGAGAGGCCAACGGAAGCAGGCGACAACACCGTTAAATCACATTTCGGTGACTGGAAGAGGGAGGGCCGAGCGAAGCCGGCTTCGCGGGACTTAACCGCGACGTCGCTTAGACAGCCCCCGCCTCGCTCCGGTTGGCCCTGCCTTCTTACCCCGTCCGGGCTCCGCTCCGGAAAGCGACGACCCAAAAGCAAAGCCAGGCTAGGTATCCCCGCCTGAGCCCAGACTCTTCTCCACTTTCTGGATATATTAAACTCCATGTTTCCTTGGCACATCGTCTACAATTGGACAAAAGAAAATGCCTCCTAGAGCAATAACTTCATGGTTCTCTTACTACCAGCAAGACAAAGGGTCTAATTTCTTCCTATTATAGAATTTGCATATAAAACCCCAGTTCGTTTTTCTATTTGCATGACACCTTACCAAAAGAATGAAAATATGCTGTACATAGCATTCCAGCTTCACATACACACACACAAAAGCAAACTCGTCTTCCTCCAAAAGCACAGGGAAGCTGACAGGTTTGGCCACAATAGTTTATTGTAAACAAATCCATTATTAACTTGTCACATAATAAGGTAATAATATATAAAATAGACTTAAGACCTGGGTAAGATGTTAGCAAGTTATAACAAACGGTGTGGCCATTTTGCTGGGAAGAGCTAGCTTTGTCATGGGTAAATGAGCATGTCACAAAACTTGTGTGAAAGAAAGATTTAAGACATAGGCATTCTGGTCTAGTGCAAGTGCTGCCTTTGTAGCCATTGTGGTTAGCTAGGGGTGAGAGGGGAGGGTAACGGCACTAAGGTATGCTCATAAAACAAACAGGTGAGGGGAGTAGTGGGTGCAATTGGCCAATGTCTCACATTATCATGGTTAACGATTGGCTCAAATGTTTGAATTAGAAATCTATAAGAGAGATGGCGAGGCATGGTCCAAAGTGGTCATCATCATGTCAGCCTGCTGATTTGGGTTCTACTGCAATAAACAGGTTCCTGATCCTTCCACAAATGTCACTGCTATCTATTGTAGCCTACTTTGGGAATGAACTTCCAACAGTATATTTTTTTTTCATTTGAGATCATTCACTGGAGTTCTTGTACTGTAACCTTAACCTTCTTTCTAATAAATGCTATTAATCAGAACTCTAAGAAACTTGTCCCTGGGATCGATTATTTCCTGTTCAGATTACAAGGGAAAGTGTGACACACTAACCATAAAGAAACACCCTAAATGATTCTAAGCCTGATCAACAAGTTGTTCACCATACAATAATTCATAATTTACAAGCAATCATGGCTTGTAGCTTTTTCTTTGATTGCTTTCCTTTTTCTTCTTTATTTTGTATCAGCTTCTATTAGTTTTTATCTTCCTTTTTAAAAAAAAATTAAAATAAAATTATACATTAAAAAGCTTGATTAAGCAAAGATTCTACCAGTTCTTTATCTTTAATTGGGTTAAGAAGCAAGGTCATTTTAGAGTATCTCCAAGATTTTGGAAATAAACTCCCTGTTAAGAGCTGAAAAAGAGCCACTAATTTGGAATTCTTGTAAAACAAGGCGTGAAACCATCAGCTATAGTGATTTAAGTTTAACTTTTTTTGGTTGAAGTAATAAGATGTCACAGTTACACAAATAATTACATTTCATTATTCATGCAGTCTGCAGTAAATAGAATAAAAAATAACCGAATTACAGATTTCTAGTGCTGCTAGCATCTCTAATTCTGTTTTGCTTTTTATTTGCCATTAATTTTGAGTTTTCTTCCCATGATCTGAAAATTTATGTTTAGTGTAGACTAGATTAGCAACTGTTTTTTGACAATCCACTGCTTCAAATTCTTTCCTTTAATGGAATTTTTATTTTTATGTACAGGTAGTCCTCGACTTATGACCACAATTGACCCCCAACAGTTCTGTTGTTAAGTGAGACATTTGTTGTGGGTTTTGTCCCATTTTGTGACTTTTCTTTCCACAGTTGTTAAGTGAATTACTGCAATTGATAAGTTAGCAACCTGGTTGTTAAGTGAATCTGGCTTCCCCATTGACTTTGCTTGTTAGAAGGTCGCAAAAGGGGATCACACGACCTTGGGACCCTGCAACAGTCATAAATATGAACCAGTTGCCAAGCATTTGAATTTTAATCACCTGATCATGGGGATGCTGCAAAGATCATAACTATGAAAAAAGGTCATAAGTCACATTTTTCAGTGCTGTTGTAACTTTGAACGGTCACTAAAAGAACTGCTGTAAGTCAAGGACTGTCTGTATAGCCTTTGAGCCTGGTTCTTTGTGAGTTGCTTCTACTCTTGAATTTGACAAGAAAATTCAGCAATATATTCTGCATGGCTGGCTGAGGAATTCTGGGAGTTGAAGTCCACAAGTCTTAAAAAGTTGCCAAGTTTGGAGACCCCTGGTTAAATACCATCCTTTAAAGCTGTTTTGGAGAATCGTCGCTAATGTCTTGCCAAATCTTTCCTGCTGAAGGAGATCCAGTCCCCAGTCAACAGCTGTGTGGCTTTCTTGGCTTTCTGACTGAGGAATTCTGGGAGTTGAAGTCCACAAGTCTTAAAAGTTACCAAGTTTGGAGAGAGAGACCCCTGTATTTAACCACCTCCATCAAACGAGAAACGGGCGACTCCCAGAGCCTCCAATACGGGGCCGCTTCCTGCCTCTTCTCGCTCGGCCCGGCAGGGGGCGCTCCCAAAGCCGGAAGGCGCGCGCGGTGTCCCGGTTGTCCGGTAACGTTCCGGAAGCGCTGCCGGACCCAGGAGGAGCCTAAACCGCGAGGAGACGGAGGGCGGCGCGGCTTCTCCGTTGGGGACGGTGAGCACGAGCCCATTTCCCGAGGTCGTCTTAGGGGAGGAGCGCAGATGGGAGGATTTCCCTATTTTGCCTCAACGCGACGAAAGTCATAATGTAACCGGGCTTCGTTTATACAATAAAAGCAAATCCTTTTGTAAAAATACAATTATTTTTTTTACATTTTTGTTTCTTTTGCCCTTGCTCTCTTGCCTTTCGTCCACGAGGCAGTGTTTCTCAAGCTCAGCGGCTGTAAAATGAAGCGGACCAACTTCCAGAATTCCCCAGCCAGCCTAGCTTGAGAAACGCTGCTCCGAGGCTAGTCGTGATTGGGATCCCACTGAGGAAGGGCCGCTCTGCTGTCTGTCGAAAGCCCTGGGGTGATTTAGAAGAGGTCCCAGCAGTTAATTCTCCTCTGTCTTGCCCATAGAATAACAATATAGAATAATGACAGAGTTGGAAGGGACCTTGGAGGTCTTCTAGTCTAACACCCTGCTCAGGCAGGAAGCCCTATACCAAGGGTCCCCAACCCCGGGTCTGCAATCTGGCACCGGTCCCCGGCATGCCAGAAACCGATCCACACAAACAAGTGAATCCCCATCCATGGGATGCAGGCAGCATATGAAATCATGCCCCCTCCAGTCCATGGAAAAATCTCTCCACAGAACTGGTCCCTGGTGGCCAAAAGGTTGGAGGCCACTGCCCTATATCATTTCAAACAATTGGTTGTCCAATCTCTTCTTAAAAACTTCCAGTGTTGGAGCATTCACCGCTTCTGGAGGCAGGTTGTTCCACTGGTTAATTGTTCTAACTGTCAGGAAATTTCTCTTTAGTTCTAGGTTGCTTCTCTCCTTGATTGGTTTCCATCCATTGCTTCTTGTCCTGCCTTCAGGTGCTTTGGAGAATAGCTTGACTCCCTCTTCTTTGAGATATTGGAACTCTGCCCTCATGTCACCCCTAGTCCTTTTCACTAGACTACACATACCCAATTCCAGCAACTGTTCTTTATATGTTTTAGGCTCCAGTCCCCTGATCATCTTTGTTGCTCTTCTCTGCACAAGGTGGGAAGGGAAGGGACTTCGCAGGTCTCCTAGTACAATCCTTGCTCAAACAGGAGCTCCTATTCCATTCCAGACAAATGGCTGTCCAGTCTCTTCTTAAAAACATCTAGTGTTTGAGTATCACAACTTCTGGTGGACAGCAGTTCCATCGATTAATTGTTCTCACTGACAGGAAATTTCTCCTTAATTCTAGGTTGGATCTGTCTTTAGCAATCTTCCACCTGTTACTTCTTGTCCTGCTCTTAGGTGCTTTGGAGGATAAGTCGACCTCCTGTTCCATCTGGGAGCCCCTCAAGTACCGGAAGACAGCCGTCATGTCTTAGTTCCTTCAACTGTTTATTGTACGATTTAGCCTCCAAACCCCTTATCATCTTTGTTGCTCTTCTCTGCACTCTTTGTAGGGTCTCAGCATCTTTTTTGTATCATAGTGACCAGAACGTGATACAGTATTCCAATTGTGGTCTCACTAATGCATTACAGGTAGTCCTCAACTTATAACATTTTGCTTAGTGACCGTTTGAAGTTACAGCGGCACTGAAAAAAGTAACTTATGAACATTTTTCACGCTTAATGACTGTTGCAGCATCCTCATGGTCATGTGATTTACTTTCGGATGCTTGACAACACGACTCACATTTATGACAGTTGCAGTGTCCCGGGGTCATGTGATCACCTTTTGCAACCTTCTGAAAAGCAAAGTCAAGGGGGAAACCAGATTCACTTAACAACCAGGTTACTAATTTAATACCTGTAGTGATTCGCTTAACAAATGTGGGAAGAAAAGTAGTAAAATGGGGCAAAACTTACTTAATGAATTTCTCACTTAGCAACATAAGTTTTGGGCTCAATTGTGGTCCTAAGTTGAGGACTACCTGTATAAAGGGGCACTATCATTTCTTATGATCTTGCTGCTATCCTTCTGTTGATGCAGCCTAGGATTACATTGACTTTTTGGCACCTTCAGCACATGGCTGGCTCATACTTAAGTGGTGATCTACTAGGACACCTAGATCACTCTCACAATTACTACTATTAAGCCAGGTACCACTTATTCTATATCTGTATTTGGTTTTTCTGCCTAACTGCAGGACGTTACTTTCCCCACCATTGAATTGAATTTTGTTGGATAGGGCCCAGTGTTCAAATCTGTCAAGATCCTTCTGAATCTTGAGTCTCTCTTCCAAAGTGTTAGCAATCCCCCCAGCTCGGTGTCATCTGCAAATCTGATGAGTTCCCCTTTTATCTCCTCATCTAGATCATTTGTGAAAATGTTGAAGAATACTGGGCCCAAGACAACCTTGAGGTACCTCACTGCATACTTCCCCCCATATAGATGTAGTTCCATTGAAGACTACACAGTAAGTATGGCTGGTCAGCCAACTGCAGATCCATCAGTGTCTACCCCACATTGTTCTGTCTTACCAAGACCTATGCTGTGGTCTATTTTGTCAAATGCCTTACTGAAGTCTAAGTAAACTGTGTCCACAGTGTTTCCCTGATTCACTAATTTAGTCACTTTGTCAAAGAAGGCTACAAGGTTTGTCTGGCATGATCTGTTTTTCATAAACTCATGTTGGCTTCTAGTAGTAGCTTTACTTGTTTCTAAGTGTTTGCAGATCTGTTGCTTGATTATTTTTTCCAGGATTTTCCCAGGTATTGATGTTAGCCTGATTGGTATATAGTTTCCTTGATCCATTTTTTTCCTTTTTGAAGAGTGGAACCACATCAACTCTTTTCCAGTCCTGTGTAATTCCCCCATACACCAGGAACTCTGCAACACTTTGAAAGTCTTTTTGCCCCATTCATTTTTTCCAAGTGGGGTTTATCCAGGTGAGCATTGTAGTCAATCGGGGGGGGGGGGGAGTGAGAGGGCTCATAGACAACAATGATTTCCAACCTTCTAGTTGCCTCTGTTTTTATTCTTTCGCTAAATGCTTCTTGTGGAAATCGGATGTCTCTGAATCTTTATGATTTTCAAAAAGTTTATAATACTGTAATTATAGTAATAATATCAAAGACCCTTCAAAAACATGTGTCTCTTAATTGTTTTAAAGCTTTCTACATACTTTGGACAAGGTTTATATATTTGCTTATATAGAACTACATTTACATATACACTGGATATAGAAAATCTCACATCCCTATTAAAATGCCAGGTTTTGAGAGGTAAAAAAATCAGACCAAGATAAATCACTTCAGAATTTTTGCTACCTTTAATATAAGATATGAGCTGTGTAATTCAACTGAAAAACAAACAAATCTTTTAGGGGGGAAAATAACAACAACATGGTTGCATAAGTGTGCACATGCTCTTATAAGTAGGGATGTGGCTTTGTTCAGAATTAAGAAATCACATTCAAACTGATGTTTAATAGTAGACACTACACACCTGGCATCAATTACAGTGACTGATCGAGCCCATATAAAGTTCTAGTAAGATCTTCCTGACCTCAATTGAGACCGGCAACTCCATCACTAAGCGATGTGACGGTAAACATCATGTGATTGCACCCGACTTACAATATCAGTTCATCAGTTCCCGCACGGTTATTAAGTTCTCCCACCGTTGTTAAACATGATGTCATGTGACTGCAACTTTTTGCTGGCTTCCCCATTGACTTTGCTCATTGGAAGTTGGCTGTGAAGGTTGTAAATGATGATCATGAGACTGCAGGATACTGTTACTGTCATAAATGTGTGGAGATTGCCACATGCCTGAATCATGATGAAAGAACTGCAGGGATGCTGCATCACTTGCAACTTTAAGAATCAATTGTAAATGTCCTTTTTCAGCAGCAGCGTAAATTTGAACATCATTGAATGAGTGATTGGTAAGCAAGGGCTGTTTATATACAGTATATACTATAAGTCATACTTAAATTACTGAAATTGATATAAATGTGTGTGTGTTTATTGTGTGTATAAAATTTATAATTGCATAATTATATGTATACAATATTAATACAGTTGCAAAATATAGATATAAATACATATAACTAATTTTATATGATCTTATGCAAGATCATATAATCATATGCCATAATCAAATGTCTATTTGCTTCACAGTCTTTTCAGTTGTGTCAAGTAAAAAATTCAAATGAATAAATATTACAAATTATGCGTTTAAAAAATGAGTTTTTTTAAAAAAAATGCTTTTTTTTTTAGGATAATGGCAGGAAAAGTAAAGTGGGTGACTGACATAGAGAAATCTGTATTAATAAACAATTTTGAAAAGCGAGGATGGATCCCAGTGTCTGAAAATGAAGACTGGAACTTCTACTGGTAAGCAACATTTTTTACATATTATGGAGTATTACGTACACAATTCTTAAAGGTGATTGATTAATGCAGATAATCCTTGACTTATGACTAGTCGCTTAGCAACTGTTTGAAGTCATGATGGACCTCTTCTCCAGGACTACTTAGGAGTTTGATTCAAAGTTCTAATGGCCGGGGCTCCTGTGTGGTCATGTAGTCACTTTATGGGTGCTCAGCAACTGTTTGTAGTGTGATTTATAATTTTTTTTGCCAGAAACCGATGTTTACTTCTGGTTTCCGGCAAAAAACGCCGGTTGTGGACAATGGATTTACGTAACTATCATGGCATTACCTTTGCGACTATGTGTTCGCTTAATAGCCGCTGCAAAAAAGATGGTAAAATCAGGTGTGGTCAATGACCAGCAGGACTTAAGACTGTAATTATTGCGGGCTCAATTACAGTCATAAATTGAAGTCCACCTGTAATGGAAAGGAAATTATCCAAATAATAATCATTTGGAAAACATTGAACAAATAAATCTGATATGGTTTACTTGTTTAATTATTTCCATACCCATCTTTGAAAAACATTTTCATTTAACAATTTATTATTTACTTGTTAGCAGCAAATAACATTTTATGAGCATTTTTTTTCACCTATTCTTTTTTATTTTGCATAGGCACATTTCTACCATTAAATCTGTGTTTTGGGAAGAAACTGGCAGTGAGGGGTGCAGTCAGGAGGGTTCTCAGTTATGTCTCAGACATAAGCAATCAACACTGCATGCTGCACAAATACGGCACTTGGCATAATGTGACAAAAATTGTGGAAATGGCTACAAGGCAAATCAAAATAGATGGCTATGCCAACAATCAGAATAATGTATCCTGGCACTCATTCCATTTTTAAGTTGCTGAAGGCTTGGGGCACCACTAAATGCATCACATCACTGAATCTTTGCCAAGAATTATTATCTGTAAAGTGCTTCTATTTAAGTTCAGAAATCAACATTTCCATGTAGGCATTGGGAGGAAGTTTTAAGCAGGCATGAGCACCTGACCTACCTTGCATGGTCATAGAAGCTGAGCTGAATTGGACCAGGTTAGTCACTGGAAGGGAGACCAGAGCTTTAAAGTAAGAGAGACAATTAAAAACCAGCTCAGAAAAAGATGGTTGCAGACTACTCTCATACTGTTATCAAACAAACTACATGAATATGACCATTTAAGTCAGCAAGAATGGAGTTTGAGTCAGAGATTTCATTTTCTCATGGACATGATTCCTGTTTGAAGCCCTTAGTTTGATTGCCACATAATAGATATACCCTCTTTCCCATACTCTGGAACACCATCACCAAGGAAATCCAATTAGTCTCCCTTATCCCAGTATTTAGGAAAATTGTTCAAAAGCATATGTTTTGCTAACACTTTACCTGTTAATTAATCTTAATGATAGTAATCCTTTCTTTTATTGTATTGGTTTCATTGTTATATTTTGTCTTTTTAATTATTGTAAGCATCCTAGAATATTGATGCAAACAGAAAGACAAGGTATAAATTATGTAATAATTTTCTTCATTTTTAAAACTTCTGTAAATACTCTTGTCTGTTCTTGTTGAACATCTAGATGAAATTGCTGGATAACCTTTGGCCTTGGAGTAGGATGGTGATTGAATTCCATATGGGGATGTTTTTGAGGGGAGGGCGTGATAAGGGATTAGTCTTTCAGTTGATGGATTTTTTTAAAAAAAACCCAAATATATTGTTTTAATTGTAAATCACCCAGGGTCATCAAGCAGTCAAATGATTTCAAAATTAAGTTAATTAATCTAACAATAAAAAAAAACTTTTGGAGGCTTATATTACTGTAGTATTGAAGGCAGATAATTTGCTATAATATCTGATTTTTTAAATTTTTTAAAAAAATTACTATTAGGAAATTTCTCCTTAGTTCTAACTTGCTTTTCTGCATTCTTTTCAGAATCTCTATCTTTTTTATATTGTAGTGACAAGAACTAGATGCAGTATTTCAAGGCTTTGTGAAATGGTACTAAAACTTCATGTGGTCTTGATTCTATCCCTCTGTTAATGCAGCCTAGGATTGATTGCCTTTTTTGGCTGCTGCTGCATACTGTTGGCTCATATTTACGTGATTGTCCTCTAGGTGGACTCCAAGATCCCTCTCACCGTTACTGCTTTTGAGCCAGGTTTCACTAATCTATACTTGTACATTTGGTTTTTCCTGCCGATGTGTAAAACCTTACTTTTCTCTATGAAAACAATTGCTCAGTTCCAGAGGGGCTTCATTGGAATGGGCTAGGGGGAGACAGTAGGGACTTTGCTCTTGATTGTTTTCTTCTAAAAATGACTTTTCCATCGGTCTTCCTCTAGGTTTGTATATAGGGTCATTGTTTATGGAAGCTATTCATTCCCTATGGTTTCAATTTGGGTGTATCAACTTTCATCTTTAGGCTCATATATGGGATTTTTTTTAGAAGCTGTTTGTTCCCTATTGTGCTTAATTTTGGTGTGGTCTTCTTGCTTAGGTTGGGGTCTCTCTCACTTTGTTGGTTGAGTTTCAGAGTGGCTAAAGTTGCCTCCAGACCCTTTACTTTTTTTTCTAGTAATTCATATAATTTATATTTGGCACCTACGTAGTTTGGGTTTTCTGTGTGCATAAGCTCAAACATATATGACATTTTGAAAGTCATTAAAATGTCAGTCTCTTTTTCTATGACTTTGGGTTTTTTTTGTATTAGTTCACTACGAATTTTTTAAAGATCTAAAAATTAAACAGCTGTTTGTTTTTGTTTTGTTTCTTTTTGAAAAAAAGAAAATTAAAAATTTAATGATGATGATGATGATGATGATGATGATGATGATGATGATGATAATAATAATAATAATAATAATAATAATAATAATAATAATAATAATAATAATAATAATAATAATAATAATAAAGTTGGAAGGGACCTTGGAGGTCATCTAGTCCAACCCCCTGCTCAGGCAGGAAACCCTATACCATTTCATACAAATGGCTGTCCAATCTCTTCTTAAAAACTTCCAGTGTTGGAGCATTCATCGCTTCTGGAGGCAGGTTGTTCCACTGGTTAATTGTTCTAACTGTCAGGAAGTTTCTCCTTAGTTCTAGGTTGCTTCTCTCCTTGATTAGTTTCCATCCGTTGCTTCTTGTCCTGCCTTCAGGCGCTCTGGAGAATAGCTTCACTCCCTCTTCTTTGTGGCAGCCCCTGAGATATTGGAACACTGCTATCATGTCCCCCCTCGTCCTTCTCTTCATTAAACTAGACATACTAGACAGTGTACTAGACAGTGTAAGATTTAAAAAGTGTATAATTTTTAAAATTTACATTTACAAAAGTTCTTTGCCCTCTATTTTCTGCCTTGAAAATTCATCACTATCTTCCCAGTTTCGAAGTGTCAGTCTCTTTTTCCGTGGCTTCCCCCCCCTCTTAGATCGTTAAGAATTAAAAAATTTCTAAAAATTAAAATAATTTTTTAAATTTTTTTTACTTTTTTTTTAAACTGAAAAAAGAAAATTAAATTTAAATTTATTAGATTGCTGTATACTTATAGCTCAGTAGATTTAGTGCATCAAGAGTTTATACTCCATGTATATAACAGAATAACAGAGTTGGAAGGCACCTTGGAGATCTTCTAGTGCAGGGGTGTCAAACTGCCGGCCCACGGGCCGGATGTGTCATGCCAAAACCGCGCCCACCCCATTGCCGGCAATGGAGAAAAAGTCGTGACACGTCACGTGACGTTGCGAGTTTGACACCCCTGTTCTAGTGCAACTCCTTGCACAAGCAGGATATCCTATACATTCTGGACAAATGGCTGTTCAGTCTCTTCTTAAAAACCTCCAGGGATGGAGCACCCACAGTTTCTGAAGTCATACCGTTCCACTGGTTAATTGTTCTCACTGTCAGGAAATTTCTCCTTAGTTCTAAGTTGGTTCTCTGCTTGATTAGTTTCCATCCATTGCTTCTTGTTCTGGTACTTTGATAAATAGGTTGACCCTTATTTTATTTATTTCATATAATCACTCATTTTATTGATGAACACTATTTTTCCCAGAATTGATCATACTTGCAAAATCAGGTTAAATTTCTAAAACTCCCTCTCTGTGCTTCAAAGATAACATTGTGCCAAGTGCTTGGTGCCCCTGATTTCTCAGAGGTAGAATTACATCCAGATAGCTAGTAATGCCTGTATTTGTGCTATAATCAAAATAAATGTTAAAGATTATCGGAGATGTGGTTGCAGGGAAGGGTTGGAACAGTTTTCTTTTATGCATTTTTAGTTTTTCAGTTTCTTTTGCTAAACATATTGAACCCATGAGCAAAAAGACTTTTATTACAACTGCAGATTTAGTCGTGTCATAATGATCAAAGATGTTTCTTGACTTATGGTACTTGCATATGAGTCAAGAGATATTGTACAGCAGTTTAATTTTTCACTGTGGCTAGATTTCTTTTATTGTTGTAATTTTTTTTAAGGATGAAATAAGTGGTAATAAAACACAGAATGTGTTACTAATCTGAATCAGTGTTTGGAAGCACCCTGAGTAATGCTTGTCTTTACAGGATGAGCGTACAAACTATTCGGAATGTTTTCAGTGTAGAAACTGGATATCGCCTCTCTGATGACCAGATTGTCAATCATTTCCCTAACCATTATGAGCTGACCCGGAAGGACTTAATGGTGAAAAATATTAAAAGGTACAGAAAAGAACTGGAAAAAGAAGGTAGCCCTCTTGCGGAGAAGGATGAAAATGGAAAATATCTTTATTTAGGTGAGTTGGTTTAGGTCAGGGGTCAGCAACCTTAAACACTCAAAGAGCCCATTTGGACCTGTTTCCCAGAGAAAAGAAAACACTGGGAGCCGCAAAACGTGCGCGCGGGAGGGAGGGAGCTTGATTAAAGAGATTAAAGAAATAAAGGCTGCTGTGCATGAGTTCTCTCTCTCTCTCTCTCTCTCTCTCTCTCTCTCTCTCTCCCTCCCTCTCTCTCTCCCTCTTTGTCTCCCTCCCTCTCTCTCTCTCTTCCCCCCCCTCTCTCCCTCTCTCCGATCTTCTGCTCACCTGGCAAGCTGGCTTCACGCTGTTCTCCGACAAGCTGACACACATTCTTATTGGGCTGGCTCTCTCCTGCCCTTGGTCTGCCAGTCCTCTTCCCCCACTCAGTATGAGTGTGTGTGTGTGTGTGTGAGTGAGAAAGAGAGAGAGAGAGAGAAGGGAAGCGCAAGTGCCTCTCTCTGTCTCTGTCTCTCTCTCTCTCTGCAAATGGCGGAGAAGGCTCTCTCTACAAATGGCGGAGGAGGCTGGGAGCCGCAGTAGAAGGCTGAAAGAGCCGCATGCGGCTCCAGAGCCGCGGATTGCCAACCTGTGGTTTAGGTAATTAGATTTATTTGTGTATAACTTTGAATACCAGGTATGCTAAGGCTGCATCCCTACACCTGCTTAAACGTTTTCTTCAGGTTTTACTAAACTTCATGGATACACTTTTATGGAGCAACCTTTTGGCAACAGAGGAGAAATGGTTTTCCATTGCTGCCTTTATAGTCCAGCCTAAGACTTTGGTTCCTGATGATGCCCCTTCTGGGCACGATATAGTTTTTCTTTTCCTGGAAATCAGGATGCAAGTCATGATCAAAGCCCGATTTGTAATCCTATTTTCAGGGCAAAAGTTAGCCATAATTTGCTGGTGCGGATGTAAAAGTTTGACTTGTAATGACTTCATGAACGCATCCATGTTGTTTTCCTGGCTGTTTCAGCCTGCTTTTATTGTAACTTGCACATCAGTTGTCTCATTCTTGGAAATCACAGTATCTGCCATCAGACTCTAACCTCCCTGCATTTGGGAGAGAGAATAAACATACTAATATTCATATTAATATTATTTGGGCAGAGTTTTTTTTTTTAAAGTCTGGCAGCAGCCACTCCTGTCTTTGGAATGCCTTTCTTAATTGCAATTGCACCCACTCCCTAATTACAAAATGGCCTTGAGTCACAAGTACTGCGGCAATTAGTGGGAAGCAACAGGAGCGCATAGCGTGACAGTGAAACCTTATAAACAACTGAGGAGGAGCAAGGGAGAAGTAGAAAACCAAGGAGGCAATGTGTGAAAAATACTAGCACAGGTTTAGTGGGAGAAAGGACAGGGATGGCATTGCATCTGCTGAATTCCATTGGTGGCAGGGATATAGGGTGCTGGGAATTGGCAGAAACTGATGGGCAGCTTAAGGCCACAGAAAAAGTGGGGAGGGTGACATGGGTGTATAAGGTCATAGAGCAGGAAGGTCAGTATCATTTGGAAGGCACCCTCAAAATCAGTTTTCACTGCTTGATGTGGTTTATAGTACTCATTTCCCTCTGCTCAAGACTAATGACTATCTAAATCAGGGGTCCCCAACCCCCGATCCGTGGACCGGCACCGATCCGCAGCATGCCAGCAAGCGGGCCACACAAACAAGGAAAGCTCCAGACTCGGGATGCAGGCAGTATTCAAAACATCTCATCTATCTGCATCTTTGCAATCTCTTTTCCAAGACCCCCTCCTAGCAGCTTTTTCCTTTCTCCCTTAGCAGATTTCTCATAATGTTCCCAAGGTCTATTTGGGATTTTAAAATTCTTTACATTTCATTAAGATTGCCCCAATAAATCTCCCCTGAATTGAGTGGAATTTAAAGTTCCATATGTGATGGATGGATGGGAAGGAGGGAGGGAGGGAGGAAGGAAAGGAAGGAAGGAAAGGAAGGAAGGAAGGAAGGAAGGAAGGAAGGAAGGAAGGAAGGAAGGAAGGAAGGAAGGAAGGATAGAATAAAAAATTATTGGAATGTCCTTGCAATATCTGAGAGGGTAAGCACTTGGTTTTGCCATCAGGTTATGGGACTTCATGGAAGCGCGGATCTCATTAAATGGTCGGTAGAAGCTGGCTGCTCTCTTCCCTGTTTTTTTTGTTATCATAGTTTTTAAATTGTTTTGACAAGATAAATTATGATGATTCTTTAGCTTTTATTTTAACTCTGTTTGCTGCCAAGAGTCACATGCAAACGAGATGGGTGGCTATATGAATTCATTCAATCACACCCAACTCAGTGGCAACCAACTAATTTGGTACCACCTATTCCTAAGATTGTTCCCTTTTTAGCACGGAATCATAGAATCTGACTGAATAATATTTTCATACTTTGAATTCTTTAAAGAAAGGTAATAAGTGTTCATTAGAATTCCTCATCATAGCTATATCAGTGAAGGACAAAACATGGAAAAATTTATGCATATTCTTAGATTCATAGATTTTTGTGAGGCCTTTTAAGATTAAAAAAAGAATGATTCTCATACATTTTATCTGTTAATGGAATTAAACTGAGTTATCTCCACTTCTGTTTATTTTTATTTTAAAATGGAAAGTTAAGAGAGAGCTCTAATGCTCACTGTCATCCTATCTTAAATTAAAAAGAATGAAATGGGTAATAATTGAAGAGAGGGCTTATCCTCTATCATTTGTTATTTGATTTAATATGCTAATTTAAATTCTCTTGTATCCCTTTTAGACTTTGTTCCTGTCACCTTTATGCTTCCAGCTGATTATAATTTATTTGTTGAAGAATTCCGAAAAAACCCTTCCAGTACATGGATTATGAAACCTTGTGGAAAAGCTCAAGGGAAAGGAATTTTTCTCATCAATAAGCTTTCCCAAATTAAAAAATGGTCTCGGGACAGCAAAACATCTACGTAAGTTTCTTAGGAAAAAAATTCTTTTTCTTTGATATTGTGTCTCAGTGTGCCATATTTGGTTAAATATGTGCTATTCCAGATTTAGTCTTCATCAGAAACTAATTTATAACTTCTTTAAAAAGCTGATTTAAGTTTTATGGTAAAATTTTGCAGACACTTTTATACATTAAGCTTAAAATAAATTTACACTTTGCACTATTAGATAAGCTAGATAAGATAACCTTTATTGTCACTTTTTAAATATACCCATAGCCATACCCGTACACCCAAAAAAGTCTTGAGAATTAACAAGGTTGATACTATATGGTACAAAGCTATTACAGATTCTAGTTGTTCTGCTTTGGAAACTGCGAAGCCTCCTCCCAGAAGGTAACAAAGAAAAGCGGTCATGGAGAGGATGTGTAGCGTCCCTGACAATACTACAGACCCTGATCAAGCATCGCTTATATGCTATGTCCTGGATAGAAGGAAGTGAACTAATTTTTCTGTCTTTACCTCTCTCTGCATAGCCTTCCTGTCTGAAACAGTAGTAACTTCCAAACCCCACAGTAACACAATATGGCAGGATGCTTTCAATCGTCCCTCTATAGCAGGGGTAGGCAACCTTGGCTCTTTTATGACTCGTGGACTTCAACTCCCAGAATTCCTGAGCCAGCCATGCTGAGGGGAAAGGGAGAGATTTCCAAGCTGAGCCATGCTGGCTCAGGAATTCTGGGAGTTGAAGTCCACGAGTCATAAAAGAGCCAAGGTTGCCTACCCCTGCTCTATAGAAAGTGGTAAGAAGGAAGATTTGCTCTTCTCATACGACGCAGAAAATGCAGGCTCTGTTGTGATTGCTTCACCAGTGTCTCGCTATTAAGCGACCAAGTTAACCTGCTCGTCAGCTGCATACTCAGAAACTTGATACTACTAACCACATCCACCGCTCAATTGTTAAACACAGAGGTGTATGGTTGTGACTGCCTTTTCTGAAATCGGTCTCTTCCCCCCCCCCCCCTACATTTAAAACCAGGCTGTTTTTATTACATCAGTTCATCAAACCCTCTATCTCTTCCTGGTTATCGCCCTCATTATCATCCTGAATAAGGCCTACCCACTGTTCTGTCATCCGCATATTTCACAATATGGTTGGTAACAAACCTTGCACAACAGTCATGGGTCAGCAGGATGAACAACAGTGGACTTAGGACACGGCCATGAGGAGAACCTGTGCTCAAGAACATGGTGTTAGAAATATTAGTCTCAACTTGCACATATAAATCAAGAACCCAATTGCACAAAGGAGTATTGAAGCCTAAAAGGCCCAGTTTTTCTACTAAAGGCATGATCATATTAAATGCCAAACTAAAGTCAGCAAACATTATTCGCACATGAGTGTTTCTTTCCTCTAAGTGCGCCAAGCTCAGATGGAGAACGGAGGAAATAGCATCCTCTGGAACGATTTGAATGATAAGCAAACTGAAGTGAGTCAAACGCAGGAGGGAGGCTGGATACAATAAAGTCCTTTATCAGCCTTTCAAAACATTTCATAATGATGGACGTAAGTGAACCAGATGATAATCATTAAGACCTGTGATTGAAGACTTTTTTGGCACTGGCAAAATAATAGCAATCTTAAAACAATGGGACCACTGCCTGCTGCAACGGTTAAATTAAATTCTAAATTAAATATATGCTATTCCAGATTTAGAAAGTAGTTTATAACTTCTTTAAAAACCCAATTTAAGTTTTGTGTTAAAATATTGCAGACACTTTTATACGTTAAGCCTAAGTTACACTTTACACTAAAGTTGTGGCACTAAGTTTGTCTTAATTGAATTAGTTTGTAGTAAGGACTTGATTTTAAAAAAGAAAGACTTTCTGCAAAGGAAATAGGAAATTTGCATAGGAAACATCAAATTAAAACAAATGGGAAAAATTATTTCCTGAATCTCTTTTTGCCAGATGCAGATAAGTACTCTCATGCTTGAAGGGCAGTTACCTATATTCATGGCACTTGAAAATGCTTGCTATTTAGGACACATTTATGAAGTTTTGTGGCCACAACAAATACACTGATTGAGAAATGTGTTTGAAATGTGTACTGCACAACCAGAGCAGAAAGGCTTAGTGTCTCAAATTTAGTTTCCCAAAGCCCTCTGGGTTTTTACACCATGGCCCTGCCTCCTGTTTTGGGATAGGAGCCTGTTAGTCCCAGGGACACCTTATCTGGCTTTCTACCCCATATCCCAGTACACGAAAGAAATAGTGCATGCATGTCTTGCCTTTCTGTTAATTAAAAGGTGAAAATGAAGAGAGGGAAGTCATACTTTCTGTAACGCAATCTCCTGGCAATATAGTTTAGAGACAGATGGCTAGAGAATTTCAGTCTTTCCATGGGAGACAGTCCAAACTCACAACAGATTAAACAAATCTAAATTTGATGATAAGAAAGAGAGAAAACATAACAAAACTACCTTTAAATATCCAAAATGTAAAGATTCAGTAATGAAAGAAATCAGTTGCTTTGGCATCCTTTTCTTTCCCAAAAGGAAGAGGCTCCCATTTCTTTTCTTTTTTAGTGAGATTAGAAGGGAGATGGTGATGGATGAACAGATAATCCATTCCCCACGTTGCCTGTGTGCTGCATTTCCATTCTCTCTTGAGAAAGAAGGAAGCATTTTACAATGCAGTAAGTCAGCAAGCTAGCAGCTAAGATTTACATATGGATGCTTACATACGATTTTGCCTTGAGTTTGAAAAATATCATGGCTCTGAAGAAGAAGAAAACTTTTCATATTGATGTACATGGCTTTGTCTTTATTACTTTTAAAAGAAGAAAACTAATTTAATACATTTAAATAATGAAATATAAATGTCTTTAGGTTTGTATCTCAGTCCACTAAAGAAGCGTATGTGATTTCCCTGTATATCAGTAACCCACTTCTGATTGGTGGGAAGAAATTTGATCTACGCTTATATGTATTAGTATCTACTTACCGTCCTTTGAGGTGCTATATGTAAGTTCAGTTTTTGTTCTATTTTGTTCTATTTTCTGCCTGGAGGTGGGGGTGGGTGGGAATTGTAGAATTGTAGAGTTGAAAACAGACATGTAGACCAGCAAGACTAGTATTAGAAGAATCCAGCCATTCAGGATAGATATCTGTTTAGATTATAGATTATGCTTAAACATGCTAATAAAGAGATCCATCACCTTTCAGGTTACACTGATCATCTGCTGCTTCAGTTTAGAAGATTTAGAAGAACATTGAATCTTCCTATATTGTTATTAATGTCTGATACTCCATATTCAGCACTCTGGAGCAATGGAGAATAATCTTGACTTTCGGGGCAGTATTGTTTCTGCTATTTGAAGAGTGCTCTCTTACCCCCTTTAACCCTTTCCTTTAAAACCTACTTCGATTTCTTTTTATAGTTTCCTAATCTAATCATTTCCAGCAATGTAGTATCTCAAAGATACTGATGACAGGGTTTGACCAATGCACAATAAAGTAAAATTATTACTTCTCTTATTTTGAAACTATAATTTAAAATTACATTTAAAAAAAAATGCAGTCACAGGACACTGCTGGTTCAGGATTCTTTCACATGGCAGTACTCCAATACCATTATTCAGTTTGGGAATCACACTTCCAATGCCTGATCTGCCCTGGCAATGAAGTAGAAGTTTTATTTGCGCAGGAATCATGGGGAAGAGAGAGGCAGGGTGGAGAACAATTCCTTCATTTCAGGATCTGGTCTCCTGGGAAAAATGATTCCAAAGGAATCATTTTCTGCTGCTTCTCTCCACTGTTGCTTCTGCCTCTGATAAGAAAGAAGAAAGATTTGTCTTTTCTCATTATGACTTTTCTTGCCAAGGAGCAAGGAGAGAAGTTCTGTCAGTTCTCTTATCCCATGGAATGACCACTATAGGACCCATTCTTTCCTGTATCTCCTCGGGTCCAATACCATCCTCTGTTGCATTTCATACCTCTTTGAAAGATCAAGTGCGTTCACCCATCTCTTCTCCCTGGCTGATATAATACTAGATAGAAATAGCAGTGTTGGTTTACTTGTTCCTCCAGTTATTTTAAACTAGATCCTGTCTACCAGATCAACATCTGAATTTTGGGGCAGCAATGGGTGCATAAAACAGTACAATTCCTCTCTTTTCTATTGTTTCCTTGTTGAATGTGTTAGAAGAATTTTTGTGGTCCGTTTCCTGAGCTGGGTTACGAATAAGCACCAGTGGCAGCTGTTAGGAGTAGTTTATTCATCCAACCACATACAATGGTTGAAGGTAGCCTACAATGTTAGGGATGTACTACCGGTACTAGAGGTATATATTATGACAAGTGGGCTTTGATATTTGGCTATGCAGATTGAGGTTTCCCTAGGCTTTGATTGTGAGGTGTATGTTTAGATGTATATAAGCTATAGACCCGAGGATGTGTGAAATTCAGGAAGGAAGATCCTTCATAGGTGTGGATTATTATGAGGGGGATCTGGCGTCTTTCCTTACCTTGAAGATTTTTGATGGAGCCAGTGAAGTGCTAAGTGAAGTGTTAAGATTGTATGTTTATTCAGGGAATGGTGGTTGCTGAAAGGGGAGTGATGGTGGTGGGGAAAATCAAAGGCTTTTAATTTCCAATGTTCATTTCTATGTTCTTTTTCTATTTAAATTCTAACAAATCCCACCAGAGTTCCATTTTACGTATTGAACCATATTTGGTTCGCTACTTATTGATTGAATTGGAATTGGACTTTTAAATAATAATAAATAATGTTTCAGGCAATTTATAAATTAAAAACACAACACAATAGGAAACAATAGAATAAGGATTAAAATAGTAACAAGGTATTCAGAAAGAGATCAAAGTAGAAAAGTTGATTGGACAGGACAAAAGTAACCAAACCTTTGCATAGAAAATCAGTTACATGAAATAAAACATGTTACAAAATTGTAATAAATAAAAAAAAGAGAGATCAAAGTAACTACTGTCAAAGAAGCTGTCTCTCAGAACATTTAAATTATAAGATAATATCTTTTCTTTATATTTAAGGTACAAACTTGGGTTTTGCCGATTTTGCACAGTAAAATATACTCCAAGTACAAGTGAATTGGATAACATGTTTGTCCATCTTACAAATGTTGCCATTCAGAAACATGGGGTAAGTTCCTTTTATAATGTAGATCTAAATTATTTGGAATTAATTAAAATGTGTAACAAAAATAAAGTTGCTCAGTTATACTTCTAAATATGTTTATTTATTCAGAGTCTCATCTCTTGTGTATGTAATTCGCAGTGAGTCACAGAAAATATTAAGAGACATCAAAACTACTAGAGATCATTTCATCGAGGCTGCTATTGGCAGCAAAATTTTGAGGCCATGGAAATAAATTCCTTGTGTGTCCAATCATATTTGGCCAATAAAGAATACTATTCTATTCTATACTTATTTATTTGTAATAATTTATATGCAGCTGTCTCCTGGGACTTTAGGCCACTCACAAGAATACAAAAACCATAAAACAATATTCTAGATTCTAGAACATAAAGGATTAAATATATCACTTGAAACAAATAGCCAATGAACAGTTGACATAGCCCTTTGCTCTCCTAGAACATAAACATTTTAACACACCTAGAGTGAAATCTTCTGTTAATTATTCTGTTTATTAGGTTTGGAATTTATCTTGTCCTTAAATTAATATTAAAAGGCTATAGGATGTGTCCTGGCAGGATAAAAATGTATTAAAGCCTATTTAAAGTCTATACTTTTTTTGTTGATTGTTTGTGTGCATAATCCAAATTATCAGATTTAAAGAAGACGTCTGGTTCTGAAAAGTCTTTTGAAAGTAAAAATGCTAATTTGATGTACCTTTGTAGGATGATTACAACCACATTCATGGTGGCAAATGGACGGTCAATAATTTGCGTTTGTATCTGGAAAGCACTCGAGGGAAAGATGTGACCAACAAGCTGTTTGATGAAATACATTGGATAATTGTACAATCATTGAAAGCAGTTGCAGTGAGTAGAAAAACAAGTTTACGAGAAAGGAACGTTAAGAAATACAAAAGACCATTCAGATTCTTTTCAATGGTTACTTATACAACGTATATTTGTTACTGAAATGTGAACAAGTATCATAGTAAATGTTTGACATATTTTTTATTCCTTATATTTTGTGATCCATTATTTTACATATTCTGCTATTCTGGAATGTGGAATGTCAAACATAAGGGAAGCTGTGTAATATAAAAGCACAATAAATACTTAAAACCAGTAAAGATTGAACAAAAGGTATTTCCTCCTCCTCCTCCCTTACATGTACTCGTCACTGCCTTTATAAAAAGAATGGAAAATTCATAGACTAGGTGGTGGAGATATTGTGTACATTTATACATGCACAAATATATTCAGATAAATACATATAGGACAATATTTTTATGGTATGCATTCCACTGATCTTTAAACAAAAGTAAAATCAAGATAAATATGAAATTTAGCAACCTTACAAAAGGATGTACAGCTACAAATACAAATTCTAAGAAAAATAGCTCAGTGAATGATTTATTGAATCTAAGCCATCTTATTATTAGATTATGGGAGAAAGCTACCAATATACTTAACTCTATTAAGAGTGACAAGTGTATTGGCCTTCAAAATAAAAATGTTACATTAAAAACTCGATAGCCTTCCTGAGAATTTTTAAATAAGGAAAAGATAAGACATTCTCTCCAGAGTCTAGTAAGAGCAAAAAAAAAAGGAGGTATTTTATGACTGTAAAAATATTAAGCAATAGAACAGTTTGCCTTCTGGAATTGTAGGCCTTCTTTTTATTTACAGTTTCAGACAAATAAATTGTGAATCTTTTGTTTGACTTCATATTCTTCCTCTTTATATTTGAGGATTTATATTCTTATCTATAGTGTTATTGGTAAGTTTGCACAACTTCTTTGTAAATATTCAGGTTATATTTGAAATGTCTTGTGCACATTATTTAAATAGTCTTCTTCAATACACTACGAAGATGATCTGATTACACATCCCTCTTCTCATGTTTACTTTCATCTCTTATAGCCTGTGATGAACAATGATAAACATTGCTTTGAATGCTATGGATATGACATCATTATCGATGACAAGCTTAAGCCATGGCTTATTGAGGTAATTAAACTTATCTTGTCTTTGCAGTGCTGTTTTTCAGAACTGTAGAAAAAGGATTTTTTTTAATTGTTGATAGTTTAGAAAGGCATAGAAAGCAAAATCAATCAAACAAATAAACCCCAAAACAAAATCTGTAAAGGAAATTCCAACACTTCCGTACTTATTTGAGAAACACTCCTAAAACATAAACATAACTTCCCAAGCAATTTCTACTCTTGCTTTTTAATGTTTTCTTAATTAACTCAGAATCTTTCCTAAGTGCATGATGTAATTGCCTTTATTAATTCAGTAAGGAAGATGTTAAATCACTGAATTACTACTGATAGAACTCTGCACACTTAGAGGCTATTTATTCCAAATACCAAGCTCAGTGTAGAAATCTAAATTAATAGGTAACAGAGTTCTTTCTTCAAGTGCTCTTACTATAATTGCTTTCCTTTAAATAGGAGAACAGATAACGTGTTGTGGCATTCTTGTGATTTCAGGCACTTGAAAAGAATTATCATATACTAAGTCTCAATTTACATTCCTGCATCAGAAGTTGGAACATACAGATAGTCCTCAAATTACAAATGTAATTGAGCCCAGAATTATAGTCTTGAGTCATGCCAGTCATTAGGTGGGTCACCATGTGACCATGCCTGTCAGGTGGTCAAGTAGGCTTGGCCAGTCTTTCTCCTATAATGCCCAACTTTGACCTTTTGGGGTCACTCATTAAGCAAACAATTGTGCCAGTTGTAAAGCAAATGCGGCAGTCATTAAGTGAATCCACTGTCTGCAGTGGGCATTTTTTATTGGAAACCAGAAGTAAACACCACATAACTGGGGGACACTGCAATTGGCCATAAATGCAGGCCATATGGCAAGCACCCAAAATGCCATCATGTGATTATGGGGGGGGGGGAGAAACAACCATCAGAATCTCGAATCTGGATCACAAGTAGTCTTGGGTGATTTGTCATAATTTCAAGCAATCGTTAAGCAATCAGTCGTAAATCGAGGATTACCTGTAAATACATTATGATGAAGTTTGTGACATGAGTTATCACACATATCATTTAATCCTGGTTTGCTGCACTGGCCCATGTTACATTGAACATTGAACAGAAAGTTTAAAAAAGGTATTGTAAATTGTGCAACTGAGACCCTTTCCGTAGAACGAAGCTTTGTCTTACATTTTTAATATATAACAATGTATGAAATTTTTCACTATATAAAATATATAAATAACTTAATTTCCTTTCTTGTTGCAACAATTTCTCTTTAAATGTAATGGTCTAAAGAAATATAATAGATAATATCCTTAAGGAACAAAACTTTAGAACTGTATACTTAGTAGGAAGAGAGGCATATTAGTGCAGAAGACGCCTGGTAGGACTTTTTCCAACAAATAGGTTTTATTAGAAGGTAGTAGATTAGGTAAGCTGCAGGTCTATTAATCAGAAAAAAAGTGCTACCAGATTACTCGTTATTTTATCTGATGTAGAAATTATTTTATCTGATGTAGAAATTTGCAATAAAAAAGCAGAGACATCACCCTGCCAACAAAAGTACGTATAGTCAAGGCCATGGTTTTCCCAGTTGCAATGTATGGCTGTGAAAGTTGGACCATAAGAAAGGCTGAGCGCAAAAGAATTGAGGCCTTTGAACTATGGTGCTGGAGAAGACTCCTGCGAGTGCCTTGGAGTGCAAGGCGATCAAACCGGTCAGTCCTAGAGGAGATCGACCCTGACTGCTCCTTAGAAGGCCAGATCCTGAAGTTGAAACTCAAGTACTTTGGCCACCTAATGAGAAGGAAGGACTCACTGGAGAAGAGCCTAATGCTGGGAAAGATTGAGGGCAATAGAAGAAGGGGACGACAGAGAATGAGGTGGCTGGATGGAGTCACTGAAGCAGTAGGCGTGAGCTTGAATGGACTCCAGAAGATGGTAGAGGACAGGAAGGCCTGGCGGAACGTTGTCCATGGGGTCGTGATGGGTCGGACACAACTTCACAACTAACAACAACAAAGTGACAATAAAGTTCTCTTCTCTACTCTATTCTAAATTTCATAAGCTGTTATTTATTGAGCAAATGATGACCACGAATTACCTGGTTTCTCTTTCCTGCATTCTCCATAGGTTAATGCTTCTCCATCTCTTACTTCCAGTACTGCAAATGACCGTATACTCAAGTACAATCTGATAAATGACACTCTGAATATTGCTGTGCCCAATGGAGAAATTCCTGATTGTAAATGGAATAAACCGCCCCCCAAAGAAGCTCTTGGGAATTATGAAATTTTGTAAGTGTTTAAGAATAGATATATAGAAATGGATTTGCTAGAGTTCTATTTGGCCAAGATCTTACTCTATGAAGGTTTCACAATGAATCCACGTTAACGGTTAAGTCAAGACATCAGGTCATGATGTATTAACCAGTACTGCCTTGCTATTAGAATGCATACTGAATCCATTTTATTGGAGGAAAAATAGTTATGGGAAATACCATTAAATTCTTCATTTTTACTGATGGAAGTGATATCACAAGTACATAGATTCAGAGAACAGTATTTTGTTCACCAGGGCCAAGGCACTATTTTAAGAAAGGAAATAATTTTGCTTGTGTGTGTTTGTGTGTACAGATAGTCCTCGACTTATGACACCAAATTTTTTGTTGCTAAGCAAGGTGGTTGTTAAGCGAGTTGTGTCTCATTTTACAACCTTTTCCCACAGTTATTAAGGAATCAGTTCAGTTGTTAAGTGAATTTGGCTTCCATCATTGCTTGTTGGAAGCTGGCTGGTGATCACCTGATCCCAGGAGAGTGCAACTGTCATAAATATAGGCCAGTTCCAACCACCCAAATTTTGACCACATGACCATGGGGGGATGCTGCAATGATTGTAAGCATGAAAAATGGTCATAAGACACTTTTTTCAGTGCTGTTTTAACTTGGAATGGTCACTAATCAAGTAGTTGTAAGTCAAGGTCTAGCTGTATACTAAGAGTTACAGGCATGCATATAGATTTATCACTTAACTTTGTGAACAGGAGCCAGTGTTTTCCCCAAAGTTAAGAGTTTATTGATTATATCATATGGATTAATTATGGACGGGAAAGAGCAGTAATTTGTATTTTTTTTTAAATATCCTCAAGTGGATACACTTTAAACTTTACATACTTTACATGCAAAGAAAATAAAAGAACTAGCTGTTTCCTTCATCTGGGGTTCTGTATTGAGTTTTCTCCTCCCTTTTAAATGGTGGAGCATCCATGTCTACAGTTTCTTCACCCCGGCAACTGTTGCAATTCAACTCAAGAAAAATTTCACCCTTTTGATCCAAATCATCCATTGATATTTATCTCCATATCTCCATATCCCTTAGATATGACGAAGAGGTGGCCCAAAGTGAAATGCCAGATCGAGATTTGCGAAGTCGCTCTGGACAGCCTGTTGGATGTAAGGGAAACCGAGCCAGAGATCCTGGAAAAGCAGGGTTCCTTACCTGGAAGTAGTAGAATAAACTGAGGTGTGGTGTTTGTTTGTTTTTTAAATTCTGTGTGGATGTCATTTATTGTATTTTATTTGCTTAATACTAGTTCAGAGAAAAGAATATTGATCAAAGATGAGAGCATAGAGGCATGTGCATATATTTCAAGTTGATCATTAGATCTATTGCAGTTTTAACTGCATACTTATTATCATGCAAGGTTATTATGCTGCATGTTATAGTAGAAAAATGTAATGAGTTCATGCAAACAAAGTAGCATTTTAAGAACTCATTTCCAAGTCACACCACTTTCTTTGAAGTAATAACTGCTATCTCAAGCACTGCAACAGAAATATGCATTCCAAGATTACTATATTTATTCCCCCCCCCCGAATTGTTCTAGAATTCTAAGGCAAACGGTTCAAAGCGTATTTCCCTATTGCAAACTAATGTTAATATATTAGAAATTCTATTTCTTTATAATGCATACTGTTGTTCTCTTCAAAATTAAATATTAAAAAAATAAAAAAATAACAAATATGTTTGGGTGAAAAGATACCTTAAATTTTCAATTGGGAATGCTATGAGAGGTTAATTGTGACAGTATGTCACAAAGATTGATCTGCATATAGGCCTCAAACAGAAACCTCTTTCCCCACAATTTGTTGCATTACCTCTACTGGCTAAAGACTAGAGTTGAATTCTTCAATGGCTAATCTGGCAGGTTACACTAAAACGCTGAAATGTTGCAGTAGATATGACAAATAAATATTGTACCTCTTAAAACATGGATTTTAGTCACACTATTATTTTTATTTAGAAGTATTGTATTTGTCTCTTAGGAACTGTCCTCTCACTGGAGTTCAGTCGGAGGAAATAGAGATGAGCTGTGTGCAGGAAATACACCACTGTAGTAATGGGGGACTTCAAATACTCTTGACATTAACTCTGCAGGTTATGCGAGATCAAACAAGTTCCTGAAGGAAATATACATATCCCAGGATAATGTTGCAGGATCCAGTCTGGGTCAGTCACCAGGACCAGAGGTTTAGTCATCCAAGCTTTTGGATTCGTGCTGGAGCCCATCCTCAGGGAACCTGAATTCCCAGAGGATGGGCTCCAGCACAAGTCTAGAAGCTTGGAAGAATAAACCTCTGGTCCAGGTAACTGACCCAGACTGGGTCCTGCAAGTTCCTGACATGTCTAGCTGACAACTTTGTCATACAAAAGGTAGACAAGGGAGCAAGAGGGACAGCTATACTGGACTTAATCTTACTAATAGGGATGATATAGTTGAGGAAGAAGTTATAAGAACTTTGGGGAAGAGTGACCATATCATTTTTTATAATTTTACATTCTACTATTGTAAGCAGCCCAGAGTAGCCCCATGGTGAAATGGGCGACCAAATAAATAAACAAATAAATAGGTATTATCACGTCTCGTGATCTTGATGCTATCCCTCTTATTAATGTAGCCTAGAACTGCATTGGCTTTTTAGCTGCAACACACCGCTGGCTCATATTCAAGTGGTAGTCCACCAGGACACCTAGATCTCTCTCATAGTTACTACTGTTGAGCCAAGTTCCACGTATTCTGTACCTTTACATTTCATTTTTTCAGCCTAAGTGAAGGATTTTAACTTTTTTCACTACTGAACTGCATCTTGTTGGATAGGGTCCAATGCTCAAGTCTGTCAACATCCTTCTGAATCTTGAATCTATCTTCCAAAGTGTTAGCATTTCCCCCCACCTTGGTGTCATCTGCAAATTCCCCTCCTATTCCTTCATTTAGAAGTTATGAAAATGTTGAAGAGCACTGGGCACAAGACAGAAGTTAAGGTACCCCACTTCATGCTTCCCTCTCTGTGGATGTAATTTCACTGAGGACTACACAATGGGTGCGGTTGGTCAACCAACTGTGAATCCATCTGGTGATGGTGCTATCATATATATATCATACATATAGCATATATCAAATCATTTATATATCCAAATTTTCCTAAAATCAGAGTTCTGCCACTATAACTATGGCAACCAGAGAGATTGCCATTTCAAGGAGAAACAATCTTGTGATACAGTATTCCCCGTCATTACTGCCCCCTCAATACATAAGAGAGCACCACAGTATAGTTCAGCCAAGCTTCACATCCCTTTGGGAAACTTAGAAGCAATGTATTTTGAGAACAGCAAGGAAAATGATGACACATAATTATAACCTATCTACATAATTTCCTACATAGGATGCTGACAGACTTAGAGACCCCAACTGGATAAGAGCTTAAGATGCTTCTGGACTAACTGCAGGTTCTGGATGTCCTTTAAGGGTTCCCATATGAAGTGTATTCCAGTAATCCACTCAGGAGGTAACCAAATCTTGTGTGACTGTGTTCGTTAATAAAATTCCGGAAAGTGTGCAATTGGTTAGGTATTATCTGTACCATACCAACTTCTTTTGCTTGCTTTCTGGGTAGGGATGCCTCCTGAAATGTAAGCCTGAGTAGAATGTTTCATTTTGTCCTGAAATGGGCTCAATTTGGCTTCTCTGTAGCTTTCTGGAACGGCTTGATTGAGCCTCTCATCTAAATCAGGAGTGGCCCATGCTTAGCTCCCGAGCCCCGCTCAAGTCTGGTGCTCCCAACGGCCGAGCTTCGAATCTATGTATTGTCTCCATACCATCCCGAATGAAGAGGAGGGATTGTTTTTCGCCACTCTTCCTACCTGAATGAAAGGAAGGGTGGATTAAATATATATATATATTTATATATTTTTAAAAATCGTGGATCTCATTGGCTAAACAGAGGAGGCGGGATCGTTACAAGCTTGGAAAAGGGATCCAATAGAAGAAAATCGCTCTAGCTCAGGGTGGAGCCCTTGGTGATGTCTAGTTTGGAAGTTTGCTTGCAGGCGTGTCGCTACCCGTTACCTTTGGTTTCGTTACCTAGCCGGCTCACAAAACATGTACAAGCCAAGTTCAGAGCACGCCAGGATCCCCATCTGAAGGATCCATCCCACCAAGTTGAACGCGGCGCGCCAGCCTAGAAAGCTGACCCACCCGGTTTCCAAGTTCGCTGCACGCATGCGTCCTCTCTCTCTCTCTCTCCTCCGTAAAAAGAGGAAGTCGAAGCCGATTGGCGAGCGGCGAGGGAAAGCAACGGGATGGGTCCCTTCGTTTAAAAAAAAAAAATAGAAGCCAAGGAAGCAGCTAAACGAGGCGGATGCGGATATCCTGCAGGTTTTGCGTCTATCCAATCGGGAGGGGGCGCTTCTGAGGCGGCCAATGAGAGGCCGGAAGAGAACGGCGGAGGCCGTGAAGGGAGTTCTTTGCGTCCGAACTGAGCGGGCGACAGGGGTCAGATTGGAGTTGCCTGGCCATTCGAGCTGCCCCGGGGGAGCCGCCGGTGAGGGGCTGAGGCGGACCTGCTCTTTGCCGCTTGGAGCCGGGGCTGAGGAAGAGACCCTGGAAGACACCGAGGTAAGCGAGAAGAGATCGGTTTCCTGCTGAGAGAGTTTTCCATTCAACCCTTGGGGGAAGATGGGTGGCAGCTGGTGGGCTGGGTCCCGGGGGATCTGGGGTGGGTGGGTGGGTGGAGGCTGCTCAGCTGGTCCCCCGAAAGGTATGGAAGTGGACTCTTCCCATTCTCGATCCTCCTGTGATCACCTTTTGGTCTCATTTTCTCCGGTAAACGAATGACTGCCCCAGTCACTCTGGGTAGGTCGAAGAAGACGTCGATTGGTTCAAGGTCATCGGCCAATCAGCCTCGCCCAAGGCTGGTGAGGGAGGATCCAGGATCCAACTTTTACCTCGTGGGTGGGATTTCGAAGCCCACCGCTCCCGTCTGGAGGAGTGGGAGTGGCAGCTGACCCCTCCCTCCGTTTGTGGGAATGGGTTAAGATGTGTGTGTATGTGTGTGTATGGAGGGCTGCACCTTCAAGCCATGCAAATTGCCTGGATGACTTTTGAGTCAAAACTCATTTCTCACAGAGTTGTTTAAAATTGAAGGGCGAGTCCTTCGGTTTTCAGGCGAAGATCGGTAGTAATAAAGGATGAAAATGATAAAGCTATAAACACCAGGAGTCTTCCTGGCATCTAAGAGACAAATGCTATCCTGCATGTTAACTTTGGACAAGTCTCCTTTTAAAAATGGTTATTAGTAAAAACTAATGAGAGCATCATAATAAACAATAGCAGTAGTCTGGCTTGATTAGAAAGGATTACAAGTTATTATTCATCAATTTCATAACATTTTCCTTCCTACTTGGAATACATTGGACAAATGCCCTACCCTGTTGTGTGGTGGTTGCGCTGTAATTTAAGCACTATTCACTGCTCATTCTTTACTCACATCTCTGGTTACCTTAACCATGGTTCATTGAATTATAAAATCTGGGTTCGCATGACAGAACAAATTTAAACAAACCAGAGGCTGCATGCAAAGAGGCTGCACGCATACAGCTAGTAGGTTAGAATGTAATTCACTAGTTTGAACATTAGAGTAATGTGCTAAAACTGAAGCTATCAACGTGGATTGGCATTCAGTTAACGAAAAGTTCTTTAGTTGACATATCTTTCACCTATTCCTTGTAAACATTGCTTTGTGTTGGATTTGGCTTTTAATTATGAAAGCATCATGCTAGAACAGGAGACTATAAGTTCTAGTCTTGGCTTAGGCACAAAGCCACCTGGGTGTTCTTGAGCCAGTCACCTTGTCTCAACCCTAGGAAGGAGGCAATGGCAAACCACTTCTGAAGAACCTTGCTAAGAAAACTGCAGAAACTTGCCCAGGCAGTCTGAGAATTGGGCATGATTGAACAGAAAAAAAAGTTTGCCAGTCAAAGTTATAGATGTGGAGATAAATACTGTAGTAATTGTATATCTGGGATGAGGCACATTGGCAATCTTAGAAGAAACACCACCTAGATCCAAAATAAATCCTACAGGTCCAGGATACCAAGTAATGTTGAGATATTTGATGGAAAAACATGCTTGTTTTGATGAGAGCCAAATGATGGGGAAAAAATGTATGATATTATTCAAGATATGGCAAGTAGGGTAAAGGTTAAAAAAAACCAGACATATGAAGAAACAGTAAGCTATCTTGATTTTGCTGACCATAAGTGTTCATTTTATATTAACACAGGTACTGTCTGTCTTCACATTCTTGTTAGGGTTACTAAGAAAGGTAAAGGGAATGAGTTCCTATTGAATGCTCTATATTTCATGCCATTAACCATGGGCTCCATCTGGGAGATTTGACTAATGTGGAATGTGGAGACAACTTCTTGCGCTGCTACCTATAGATAGTGATATTGAAGGTTTTTTTCAAACTCGTATTCAATAGCTATTTGAAATCCTAAAAGTTGTGTTGTCTTTCATGCTTTTTATATCTAGACATATACTATGAAGTGTTAAATGAACTCAGTGAAGGTCTAAATATGTATGAATAAACTGAGGCTTCATCCTGATAAGCTGAAGATCCTGCTGAACAGCAAATGGATCAAATTGGAAATAGAAATACAAATTCCATGAAATAACCAGTTATGCTGTTTTCAGGTTCTCTTAAATTCAGTGTCTCTCCCCCCTCCCTTCCCCCAGATAATGAGATGATGCTTCTAGCAGCAGACATTTCTGAAGGTGAAATTGAGCACAACGATCTGATTTAAGGCATTATTTGTTTAACTACTGTTTATTAAAAACATCACAGTCGACTCTCTTCTCACATTCTGCTAAAACAAAATCGATTAAATCACATTATATTTAAATGTAACATGTGAATCTTACGCTTCCTCGTAGTGTTTGGAAGAATGGGTATTGTTGCCAAATTACTATCTCTCATACATAGAATCTTGCATGGGCTTCTGTGCTGTTTTGACTACAGTTCGGTGTACTAGCTTTTTCCTAAATTACTTTTGGTCAGAATATCCAATATATTGCTCCTTTTCAATGTGTGAGGCTCTACTATGGAATCCCCTCAGCTAGAGAAATCAATTTTGACTTTTGCATAAAAGCTGTCTAATCAGAAGCAAGGTAACAAACCATACAGGAATAAGTACTGTAATATAATAGCATCACAGCAAGGAATACAGAAATTGAAAACAACGTATTCATATTACAAATCATCATAGCCCTGGGCCTCTTGGAATAACCAGGCTTCTACAGTTTTCTTGAAGGTCAGCAGGGTCAGAGAGAAACAGACCAGAGGGAATACCAGAGAGCAGGTATAGCAATAGATAAGGCATGTCCCTGAGCTCTCATAAAAATGACACTATATTGTTTATAGAACACAGAGCACATTAATCCTATTTGATCTTATAAGGTGCACAGAAACAATTGGAGATAAGCAATCCCTAAATATCCAGGCCTGGGTCTTGAATGGCTATATAGATGACCTGTAGCATCTTGAATTGCTCCCAGAAACCAGCTGGTAACTAGTTAATAAAATAAAGCTATCTAATGCAGGGATCCCCAACCCCCAGTCTGTGGATCAGTCGCGGCATGCCACCTATTGGGCCACACAAACAAGCGGCATGCCACCTACTGGGCCACACAAACAAGCAAAGCCCCATCCGTGAGATGCAGGCAACACACAAAACCGTGGAGTTTTTTCTCATATTGATTGATTTTGTATATGCCATTAAGTCATTTTCGACTCCTGACAACTGCATAGATAGATCTTCTCCACGTTGATGCATCCCTAAACTGTTCTTTCAGGCCTCCCAATGGTACACTCATTGCCATTGTAACTGAATCCATCCACCTTGCTGCTGGTTATCCTCTTCTTCCCTTTGATCTTTTATAGAGAATTGGGGCTTTGCATGATGTGTCCAAAGTAGGATAATTTGACCCTGGTGATTTGTGCCTCGAGTGAAAACTCTGGCTTGATTTGTTCGATAATCCATCGGTTTGTTTCCTTGGCTGGCCAAAGTCCAACTTTCACTTCCATAATATTACCGAGAATTCTGCAGCTTGCATGATTCTGGTATAGACATGACCATAGAATTTGAATAACTTTTTCAAGGGCTTTATGGCTATTCTATCCAGTGCTGGCTTGTGCATATTTCTTGATTGCCTTTTCGCTTATTGTTGATGGTTCAGCCTAAAAGGCAGAAGCTATTCATCACTTTGATATCTTCATTGTCAAATCACAATTAATTGTCAAATGAATAAAGAGAATGAATGAGGATTAAATGAGTGAATAGGTTGAGAAATAAAAAAATAGCAATTAGATGGAATTGATGAGGAGTTTAACAGAAAAAAGTTGATATATGAAGCAACTTGGGGGAAACAGTTTACAATATATAAAGAGGTGTAATTGTTAGCATCTTTAGTGGCCATTGTGACCAGGAGGCCATTACCCTTCTTTTTAGATGACCAGTTCAGAAACATCTAAGAAAGTCACAAAAAATGTATCACTAACTATAGCTCTTAGAAGTAATCTGCTTCCTCCCTTATGCTATTAATTATTAATTGTATCAGGATTTTCTTGCCGTTTTTAAATTATATTTATTGTATTATTGATTTTTTTTCTTGTGTTTGTTTTTGCATGCAAACTTTGTATGGAAGGTTTAGATTTAGTGGTATTTCCTTTACTATTTCTTATCTCAGTGGTGGCGAACCTATGGCACGCGTGCCAGAGGCGGCACTCAGAGCCCTCTCTGTGGGCACGTGCGCCGCCGCTGCCAGCAGTTTGCGCAGGTCCATTAGGTCGCCGTCGCCACCCGGAGCGGCAGCCCCACCCAGCACAAAGGAGGCAAAGTGGCCAGCTAGCAAGCTCGAGTAGAGGTGGTAGAGCACGCCCACGTCCAGCAAGCCAAAGGCCATCCTGAGCAGGGAAAGCCAGATGCCCATCAACGCCATGGCCCCCCAGTCCCAGCTAGGATTGTGTACCTCCCCCCATCTATGCTGGGCCTCCTGCCCACTGCCCCACCCACCAGAGACCCCCTGGATCTCCCTCAACCCTGCCCGGCCCCCACAGATGTCCCCCCCATGAGCAACATCGAGGTGGCCATGCCCACCCCAGCCATGCCCATCCAGTCTGCCGTGAGAACCGCAGCCATGCCCCCCCTGAGGGCACCACAATGCTGATGCGGCCCTGGCACTTTGCGATAAATAAGTGGGTTTTGGGTTGTGGTTTGGGCACTCGGTCTCTAAAAGGTTCGCCATCACTGTCTTATCTCATGTCTTTACTTTCTTTAGCTTATTATTTTTACTCCTTTTCTGCGCTTTTCACAATATTGTTTAGCCCAAAAAAGGAAATTGTATGACCTATGAATGAATGAATGTACAGTAAAAGTTAAAGGACAACAATAATGTCTAAGAACAATGCTGATTATTATAAGCTCTTGGTTGAGTCTTAAAATTTACAAAAAAAACAACCCCAGTCTAAACAATCTCTGGGAAAGGCATTTCATGAACAAGGTGACACTAGCAAAATTTCACAAGCGTTGGATAATTTTCATTTTGGGGAGAAAGTAGGTTGGTAGATTGATTAAATGAAGAGCATCAGTGAGTAAATTACATATAGATTAAGCAGTATGCTTAAAGATGGTTGAAGATATAAAAATATGTGATCGATTTGATGAGAGGGAGAGATGGTAGTTTTATTGGTATATAGATATGATTAAAGCTACACTGTTTGCAGGGACAGAAAGATATGGAGAGGTATAGTGAATGACATTGCATACTCTAAATTTAGTGATACTGCCTTTACATTTTCATTTTGCACTGGCAGTATATGATATTATCCTATTGTGTAATCGGAACACTGAAATTTTCTACAGGAAATCTCAGTCATGAATGTATTGGGAAACTATGCTCAGGAGGAAGGCCAGACATGTTATCTATTATTATTGCACATAACATTTTCTTTCTAAAGGCGTTGCACAAAATGGTAGGATTTCAAACAGTGCATTCATAAGGAACTGGAAATATAGCTTAGTATTAGAAGAAAATTCTGAGTTCGAATCTAGACCTAGTATCCATAGATTATCTGGAGTAGAGTTTATTTCAACAGCATAATGTGCAGTATAGGGATCGAAAGCTAGGCTACCGGAGTTACCTTTCTCAAGAGTTTATCTTTATATCTTTGCTTTGTTCCTCCAAGCTTGCCAATTAGGAATGATTGGAAACTGTAATTAACTGGATGGCCAAAAACAGGTGTTCAGTGGTCGAGCCCCTTGCTGAGCTTCTGCGTTTTACCATATCAACTGGCTTCCTGTTTAATTAAAATTGAGGCTGGAGATGGCTATCAGAGGAAGGGATCTTTCATTTATTAATTGTAATCTCTAATATTCTGAAAGAAATGTTTACCTGAATGGCAGTCACATTTGTCCAGTTTCATCATCTTTGTGTGCCTTTGTGTTGACTTTGGGTGATGGGTCCATGTTTGGGGCATTTTAGTGTGTGTGTGTGTGTAGTGTGTGTGTAATTTCCGATGGTTCTTATTGAGTTATTGATATCTGCCAACTTCCTATCAGTTTCATCCAAAGTGCCAAACTTGGACAAGGTTAGTGTGTGGTCCGACTAGAAAATGTCATGGAGGATTTTACCTTCTAACCCAGGGGTAGGCAACCTTGGCTCTTTTATGACTCGTGGACTTCAACTCCCAGAATTCCTGAGCCAGCCATGCTGAGGGGAAAGGGAGAGGTTTCCAAGCTGAGCCATGCTGGCTCAGGAATTCTGGGAGTTGAAGTCCACGAGTCATAAACAAGCCAAGGTTGCCTACCCCTGTTCTAACCGAATTCTGTACATCCTAATATTAGAATATTTAGAAATGACGTACAGAGCTTTTGGTAACATCCCTAAAAATACTATAGTTGTCATGGCCCCATCGGAGCCCGGTTCAGAGTAGGAAGTGTTGGAACCGGGACTGACACATCTCTCTGGGAACGTTTGGAGAGGCCAGGGGCTGAGGATGATGTTGTCCCAGGGCCCTCAGTCATTGGGGAAGGTGGTTGACCGGACAGAGAGTTGCCTGCTCTCACGGACACAGGGGAGGATCGGCTGCAGCCAGGCAGCGGTGCTGATAGGCAGCAGATGCCCTCTGAGGAAGAACAGCTGCCTCCTCCCCCACTCGATCCAAAGGCATGGAGAGTAGAGTGGAGACAAGCTCAAAGGAAGCCTGCGAGGCTACTTGGGAGAAGGTCGCCCTGTCCCTCCTAACAAGGAACACCTGGTGTGGGTTGACTTAAGAAGTGGGAGGGGGCTCTTTGTCAGGAACAATTGTTTGATTTGGCTTAAATTCCCCTGGTTTTGACTCATACCTCTGCCTTGCCTTTGACCTTGTGGCCTTGCCTTTGGCCTCGTGGACTCTGCCTTGCCCTTTGTACCTTGACTCTGAACCTTGCCCCGTGAGCTTGTACCTTTTCTTTGGGCTTCCTTTATTGTTTACTGGCTTTTGTTTGGGGGACCGGAGGTGGCTGCCTTCAGGGTAGTGTGGGGTGGAGCCTTTCCGGCCATGGTAGGACCCGATGTTGTGGCCTTTAATCAGAGCAACACGGGTAGTCCTCGACTTAACAACAGTTCATTTAGTGACCGTTCAAAGTTACAACGGCACTGTAAAAATTAACGTGACCGTTTTTCAAATTACGCCCTTTGCAGCATCCCCAGGATCATGTGATCAGAATTTAGATGCTTGGCAACTGGTTCCTGTTTATGACCGTTGCTATGTCCCAGGATCATGTGACCTCCTTTTGCAACCTTCTGACCGGTGAAGTCAATGGAGAAACCAGATTCACTTAACAACATGTTACTAACTTAACAACTGCCGTGATTCGCTTAACAAATGGGGCAAAAAGTCGCAAGATGGGGCAAAACTCACTTAACAAATTTCTCACTTAGCAACATAAATTCTAGGCTCAATTGTGGTCGTAAGTCGAGGATTATCTGTATAAAGGACTTTGTTGATGCTTGCCTCTGGCTAGGCGACCTGAGTCATAACAGTAGTATATTAATGTGTGATGAAACTCTATTTCATAATTAGGTTGAAAGTCCAGGGATACATTACAGTTTAATGGTTTGACAGACTGTAGAATTTTTAAGCAGTTGTAACTAATTTACCAAGTGGTTTGCATGATATTGTGCGTTACTCTGAATATAAGCAATTACTTTTGGCACTGATAAAATCTTGTTTTAAGATCAAGGTATTATTAAAAAAAAAAGGTTTGTACCATTCTCAGAAGAGAATCAAGCAGATTTATTATGTCCCTCAGAAAGACTGTAATTAATACCAATCTATGAACTAGAGAATGTCTAGGAAAATACCTCAATCTTGTGTAAGAACAGTTTGCAGTCCAACTGGAAATGCAGGTTAGCATTTCCTGTGTCTTTGAGATTTAGAGCCTATGACCTTAATGGTGAATTGAGTTAAAACTTATTTCCAACTATTCTTGTAGATCCTGCAATAATTCTGCCATAGTCTATGTGAAAACACTAATAGTTAAAGTGTTATATGGAAATAATGCATAGCGTGTTTTTTTTAATCTGAAAAATTATGCAACCTAACAATGTATCAGTAATATGAAATTGAAATAGTGAAATAAAAATATGTGTCATCTAAATATTAAGAGTGGCTTAACTAATAATTCATGGCCTTAAATTACATTAACATAACGAATAGCATTGAAATTAACTTACTTGGACCTCTTAGAAATAAAATGAGCTGGTCGTCAATATGGATTTACAAATCACTCAACCTAAGCCAACTTCCAGACATAGAATATGAATAAAATGAAGGCAGAAGGGGAAAAGATTGTTTGTACGACTGTTGTAAATCAAGATCGCACATATACATATATATAGGAAAAAGTAAGTGGAGCTTGCAACAAAATATAACAAGGTGGAATGGCTCTGTTTACATTTTCTAACTTAGTTTTGACTAATCCCCTGTGGATTTCAGTACGTTTTTTCTAAGCATCACTTGAGTTTATATCTCTGAGATGGTAGTCAGGCTGTGTGTTCCAAATCTAGCGCTGACATACTTTGATATTTGCATCTCCACACTGAGGGATCTAACCACTGACAAGAGTGTTTGCTGATTGGTTGCTTAATGGGATGTTGGACTAGTAAAAACTGCTGATTTTTAAGTGCTCAGACTTCGGAGAATATAACTAATCAGTAAATTACTATTATCAGTTGGGAAACAAACTCTGCAAGGAGTGGGAAATCAAACAGGTTCCTCACATGCTTAGCTGACAACTTTGTCATACAAAAGGTAGAGGAGGGAACAAGAAGGACTGCTACACTGAGCTGAATCCTACTAATAGGGAAGAAATGGTTGAGGGAGAAGAAGTTATAGGAACTCTGAGGGAGAGTGACTTGTCATACTTGGATTCATCATAATGCAACCACAGGTAACTAAACCAAGTCAGAGAAGTGCTTTAGACTTTAAGAGAGTTGACTTCAACAAGCTAAGAGAGAGACTAGGAAGGATTCCATGGATATCTATCTATCTATCTATCTATCTATCTATCTATCTATCTATCTATCTATCTATCTATCTATCTATCTATCTATCTATCTATCTATCTATCTATCTATCTATCTAATCTATCATCTATCTATCTATCTATCTCTATCTATCTATCTATCTATCTCTATCTATCTATCTATCTATCTATCTATCTATCTATCTATCTATCTATCTATCTATCTATCTATCTATCTATCTATCTATCTATCTATCTATCTAATCTATCTAATCTATCTATCTATCTATCTATCTATCTCGATCGACCGACCGACCGACCTACTACCTTCCAATATAATATGATTTATATATAAAAGCAAAGAGGGGCACATAATTAAAACAGAATACCAACAAATAGTCCAAATTCACAAGGAGGGAGTCATGCCCAGAATGAGCTAAAAGTAGTGCCAAAAATAATAAAAGCTTATTTCAATAAGTCAAGGGAATGATCAGTCCATTAATGGGAGCAGATGGCAAGAAGGTGACAGGCAGCAGGGAGGAAGCAGAACTGCTTAATTCGTCCTTTGCATCTGTTTTTATTGAAAAAGAAAAAACAGCCCAATCTATCAAAGGCAGCACCGAGGGAGATAGAAAAGGTATACAAATAGTAAGAGAATACCTATCCATTGTTGGATGTTAGCTGGGAAGGTCTCAAATGATGACCACATGACCCTGGGACGCTACATTCATCATGTATATATGCCACTTACAGTGTGTCCAAATTTCTATCATGTGTGACTGTGGGTGGTCATAAGTGGTCATAAGTGCCAGTTGTAAGTCACTTTTTTCAGTACTGTTATAAGTTTGAATGGTTGCTAAATGAATGATTGTAAGTTGAGGATTACTTATATATATTTCTGTTGTGTCAGTTATGCATGTGCTTATTTATGTGTAAATTTATGATCGGTCCTCACATTTACAATTGAAGAATTCCTGTGGTCGTGACTGAGACTCAGGCTCTTCCAATCATTGGGCGTTTATGACTGTTGCCGCAAACTGTGGTCACATGATCTCCATTTGCACTTTTCACAACTGGCTTCTGACAAGCAGTGGAGATGCTTGTAACCACACAGTCATGAATATTTCATACCTGAGGAGGAAAAATGTTCTTGGCATATTTAAGATATATTTGATTGGTGAGTCATTCCTCTTAATTCTGATGGATTTGAGCCAGTGGAGCTACAAAGTTACCTTTGTAATGTTTGCATAACCTTGAGATAGTGCTTACTTTGTTTTCTCAAGGCATTGCTGTAGGATATTTTAGTGAAATACTTTTTTTTAATTACCTAATTACTTACACTCCAGTTGCTCACATAATTTTTAAATCTCATCAGTTGTTAATGAATGGAAATAATCTGCTCTAATTTCTTTGAGTTCTGAATAGACTATAAGCCAGATGAATGTCATTTTTATGTTCAGTAAAAAAAAATCAAGTCTCTATGAAAAATAGTGGTTAGGGATTTGAGCCATCTTTCCAAAGTGGGTGTATTTTATTTTTCGGAGAAAGAGGTAACAAGCAGCAAATGCAATAATCTTTGATCAAAGACTAAGAATACTATTTCTAGAAATATTTCACTAAAATATTTAGAAAAGGAAGGTTAAGATCTATAATCCCAAAGGTGCTTTTTCACGAGGCAACTGGACTTTCTTGTTTTTTCTTTTCATCCAAGCAGCTTCTTCAGTGCTGACTGGATGGTGGGGAATGGAAGGATTTATACTTCTTATAGATAGCTGGTCATTTGCATTCTTTGCAGTCTTCAAAGAAAAAACAAGAAAGTCCAGTTGCCTGGTGAAAAAACACCTTTGGGATAACTATGACCTGGATGACTGAGACTCTTCATAGACATTAAGATATATAAGTACATAAGCATTAAAAAATAGTTAAGAGGAGAAAAAAAATGATTGTATGCTGCAGAAACCACGACTTCATCTTGAGCCACAGGGATTTTAAGCAGTCAGCAAGAAATGGCCAAATGTGCAAAGAGAATTCAGTTATGAATCATTTGCAGACGTGAAATACTACAGGTAGCCCATGATTTACAACCATTTGTTTAGTGACCATTCAGATTTACAACGGCGCCGAAAAAACTGACAGAACCAGTTTTCTCACTTAACGACTGTTGCAGCGTGCCCGCTGTCACGTGATCAGAACTTGGCACCCGAGGTCATGTGATCACCACTTGTAACCTTCCCAGCCAGTTTCTGGCCACCCAAGTCAATGAGGGAAGCCATTTTCTTAATAACTGCATGATTTTGCTGTGGCAAAAGGAGACGCAAATGGGGCAAAACTCACTTAAACAACTACCTCACTTAGCAACAGAAACGCTGGGCTCAATTGTGTTTGTAAGTCAAGGACAACCTCTAATGCCTCCAATTAAAAAAGGATGCGGATGCTTGCTTTTCAATGGGAGTATTAATCATTTGTTATGCATTTAAAATGGTTTCTTTATGGCAGTGGTGGTGAACCTATTCCTCAGAGCCCTCTCTGTGGGCACGCGCACCGTTGCCCCAGCCCCGCCTTCCCCCGCGGTCCCCTCCTCACCAGCAGCCCCCCCCGGAGGAGAGTAGCCCTGGGCGTGGCCCGCACGGAGCAGCGCAGCCAAGGACATGGCAGACGGGCAGCAGGGACAAGACTCCGCCCTCGCACCCTGTCACGTGCAGATGATGCTGCGGGGCGCGGGCAGAGGGCTTGGCCGCCATGGTGCTGCAGGGCTGCCTGGGCGATCTGCGGCGGGCCGTGGAGGCAGTAGGTGGCCCTGCGGGTGGGGCGGGGCAGAGCAAGCGGGGGTGGGGCGCTTTTTGGGCACTTGGTGTCTAAAAGGTTCGCCATCACTGCTTTATGGTGTCTGCCATTTATAGAACGCACTCCTTGAGCCACCCCACCTCACAGAGTTGTTATTGTGGGGAAAATTAGGAGGAGGGGGCATTATGTGCAAATTAAACGCAGGACACAAATGAAGTAAGTTGCTAGCCGTAGGAGTCAGCAGGCAAACAGACCTCTGAGGCTCATAGGGCCACTAATCAGCTTAAAATACTTTCGATCATTCGAGGAACCAAAATATTTGTAGTTCTTTTAAAAGCTCAGGTTTTATACATCTATGGAATGGGGGGAAATGGCCTTGTCTCCTTTGACCCTCAACTGGATGAGAGTTGGGGGAGAATGTGAGTTGGCTTCACCACTGTTGGAACATTGAGGAATGGATAGGACTCATTAGAAACATCACGGTGATGTATCTGGCATTGGTAGAAATGACAGAATAACCGTTGGAAAAGGGACCTTGGAGGTCTTCAAAGTCCAATCCCCTGCTCAAGCAGGAGGCTCTATGCCAGGGGTCCTCAACCTTGGCAACTTTAAGACTGGTGGACTTCAACTCCCAGAATTCCTCATCCAGCAGCTGTCTGAGGAATTCTGGGAATTGAAGTCCACCAGTCTTAAAGTTGTCAAGGTTGAGGACACTTGCTCTATACCAGACATGTCAAACACAAGGCCCGGGGGCCGGATGCGGCCCGCGAAGTGGTTTCATGTGGCCCGCGAAGCCATCCTGGAAACAGTGAGGGAACGGCCCCCACTGCCTTGGCCCTGGCCCAGGCCGGCCGGGAGCCAATGTACAATTTTGTGGTGGCCATCTATGCTGAAACGCATTCAGTTTTAGCTCCACAAGGCCGTCTGGAAACAGCGAGGAACCAGCCCCTGCCGCATCGGCCCCGCCCCCTGGGTGCATGCTGGGGAGGCTCCTCCAGTGGACCATGCCTTGGCACTTGCCCTGGTCCCACCCCCTTCTGCCAGAGACCCTCAGATCTGTCCCACTCCTGCCCAGGCCCCCTTGACACGAACGATGTAGAGCTGGTCATGCCCACCCAGTAGGCCACACCCATCCGGCCCCCCGAGGGCAACCGTAATGCTGATGCGGCCCTCAATGAAATTGAGTTTGACACCCCTGCTCTATACTATTCCAGACAAGTGGCTGTCCAGTCTCTTCTTAAAAGCCTCCAGTGATGGAGCCACCCACAACTTCTCAAGGCCAACAGAGTTCAGTTTCCTTCTGTTTATGGAAAGATGTGTATGGCAGGAAGGTGCTCCAGCAGGCTGCAGGAATGGAGCTTGGATCTTTGGGATCTGAATTCTGCTTCTGCATCCCAATGGAAGAGTTCAGCTCCGTTGTGTTGTGGACAGGAATTCTTCCAATGGGGTGCAGGAATGGAGAACTTTGGGAATCTGAGTTCCATTTCTGCATCCCCTCCATGCATGGAAAGGAGCTATTTGGTAGACTGTGGTAAATGGAGCTTGGATCTTTGGAATCTGAGCTGTGTTTCCTCCAGATCAGGAGGTCTTCTGTGATCAGAAAATCCCAGCTGCATAAGATGAATTGGGAAGTTTGCAAACACTTTTCAGGAACTATAGCAAACTATTTCTACATAGTTCCCAAAACTACATGAACGGAACCATCTATTCTAATTTTTACTTGATCCATTTCCTTAGAACTATTCTTTAGTATTCAGAGCAGTTACTAAATGTATAATTCTCAAAAGTAATCTGATTTGTATTTGTAATGATGCACATTTTTAATTAAATAGTTTTGCTAAAAGCCGAGTCTCAGTTTTGCCCATCTTATTTTGTAGAAGTGGTACTTTTAAAATCTTGACATTGTTTGTGCTCTTTAATATTACCTTTATATTGAATCACAAGTGCAATACATTGTATTTTGCTGGGGGGAAATATGAAGTGAACTCCTGAAATTAACTCCTGGTTAAAATACAGTTTTTCTTTTAATCAGTCACCATGTTTGAAGAAACTAAAATGACTCATTACTCATTAATGTTGATGCTTCAGTATCTGCTTGTTAAAGTCTGCTTTATAAAGCAGAGATTCTTGTGGAACAGTGTTGCCATGACTTCATAATATTTTCCTAAATATGCTTATTTTTATTTTGTCATTGCATAGCATTAGTCCTGGGAACAGGTTTTGGCATTAATTTTATCTTAGTTCATGAGAAAGTGCTTTATTAATAGAAATGCTTTGACTTCTCTGTTTGAAGTGTGTACCTTTTTACCATTAATGTGCAAGTAAACCGAAAAGCTTTAAATGATTTGTACAAATATAATTTACATAAGATACTGTATGGTGGGTTTTAGTATATGCTTAAATACATATAGAATTAAAACTCTCACAGTCTTTTGGATTCTTCAATTTATTTTGGTTTTCAACCATTTTGTTTGCGATTTTCAATCTTATCTTTGCCACTTCCAGCTTATTTAAATAATGGATTGAAAATCCTGCTGGGATTTATTCTTGGCCTTAATATCATACTAGTGATTTCATTTGTCTTATATCACCTTCAGCCTGGATTTTGATCCTGATGCGGGGCTCAAGGTTGACTCAGCCTTCCATATTTCTGAGGTTGGTAAAATGAGGACCCAGATTGTTGGGGGCAATATGCAAATAATGCTGACGCCCAGAGAAGCTGTAAAGCACTATGGGGTAGTATATAAGTATAAATGCTATTGCTATTGCTATGATAATCTGTGGGTTTAATTATTTTAGTAAGGTTCTCAGTTACCTCATTAATCTTTGCTCATGAGAGGCAGCAAACCTCACTAGTTACATTGCCTGGTCTACAAATTGCTGATTCACTTCCTCTTGAGTAGGGAGTCTCCTATCACCAATACTGCAATACATACCTTTCTTTTCCCCTTTAAGTTGACTACAATTGGCATACTTGATGATGTCCCTTCTCTAGGTGACTGCTTACTTCTTCCAAGGAGAGGTTATGAAATTGATTGTTTTTCATGTATTTTTAAGACTGCAATTAAAAATTCTAAAATATTTTTTTCATATTCCTCTTTTCAAAAAAAATTAAAAATGTATAAAAAAATTATATAAAATTTAAACATTGGGAAATTATAAAAATCATATAAAAATTTAAAAATCACAATAAGATCGCTGTTCAGCTGGCTCCTTTTTGCTAATTTTGGCAAGAGGCCAGTTATGTCCATGCCTATTTTGGAAAATAGAATGGGGTCCAAAGAAATTATTTCCATGGGAGACGGTTCCTGTTTTCCTTTGAGTTTCGCATATTGACTTTCTGGGCAGGATTCACCCAGAGGACTGTACATATCTTTAGTTATTCCTGCCCCCCCCCCTCCCCCCCCAAAAATATCTGTCTTTCAGCCTCATTAGAATTGTGTCCTTCTCTCTCTGACCTAAAAAGTGGTTTTAGTGGGCAAAGTTTGGTAAATTTATTCTGAAACTTTGCAAATCCATGCACGATATGCTTTTTTTCCCTTCCCAAGCTGAAATTTCTTCTAACTCTGTATAGGAATCTTTTTTTCACAGAATCCACATGTGTACCCACACTATGCTCGTGCAGTTTGTTAAAGAAGACCCTTTGTCTTGGAAAGATCCAATATATATCTCCCATTTTTGCTGACCTCAGCTCTTATCAGATTGTTGAACTGTCTCCCCCCCCACACCCCGCTCCTTTCCCAGACTAATGAATCAGGATGGAAAGGTAAAATTTCAGAAAATGTTTCCCTTCTTTCCTTACTCCTACCCTGCCTTTTCCTGCTTTTCTAACTTTTGTTTTCTGCCACAGTAGAGACCATGATTGCTTTCCTTTCTGTTGGTGTTGCAGAATAGGATATACCAGCTGTATAGACTTTTTGTGAGTTCTTAGAATTTCAGTACAACCTCTTCCAAGTATATATTTTCTGTTTTATCAAGTGTGTGTATACACATGAGCGCCTTCGGGTCAGTGTTGACTTCTGGTGACTGCTTGAACAAGTCCCTGAAGCTTTCTTGGCAACCCCAAACTCCATTCCCATGGGTCATCATTTCAGTGAGATTTCCTTACCAGTATCTTGGCTGAAAAAGTTTTAACTTGTGATATATTGTTTTGCTCAGTTAGAGGTTAAAGATAGAAGAGTTTTAGTGATAGATAGATAGATAGATAGATAGATAGATAGATAGATAGATAGATAGATAGATAGATAGATAGATAGATAGATAGATAGATAGATAGATAGATAGATAGATAGATAGATAGATAGATAGATGATACATCATCTATAGATTATATCTATGTGTGTGTAAAAGTCAGCAATTAGGAGGCATGGTGACGGGTGTGTGAGTGGGTGTGGCCCAGGTCAGGGAGAGAGTGAGGGGCATGGATCAAGGAAAATGAGCAGCAGTGAAATGTGAATCTATGAGGATGCAGGAGCACAGAAGGCCTGGAGGAGGGTATGCATGGGGGGGGATCTTAACCCACTGATGTGCAGTCTTTCCTGCTGGCTTCCCCATTGACTTTCTGGGGAAACCATCAGGGAAGGTTGCAAACGGTGATGATCACGTAATCTTAAGGGATTGCAATCACTAGTAAATGCAAACTGATTGTCAAGTGCCCAGATTGTGATTATGTGACACTGGGTCTGTATCCGGAACTGCGAGGAGCAGTCATAACCATAACCTTTCATCACCATCATAACTTTAAATGGTCTCTGGACAAGTTTGTTGTAGGTTGAGGACTACCTGTATTTAGCTGCATTTAGAGTAACTGAGTCATGCCTGTGTGAAAGTAAAAATTGTAAGTAAAATTGATTGTCTGGGAAATTTGTTTAAATGTGGGATTATCAAATCTGATTGTACTACCATAAAACAGGCAGCATAATAAAGTACATTTAATAATTTTGATAGCTCCTTTGCCACATAGGTGGGAAGGAATTGAATCATAGCTTGATAATGTACCGGAAAGGGAACTTTTTCTTATATTGAAATTATATAATGCAAAAGTTGATTTAACGTGTACAGACACTGCTTTGTTTCTGAAGAGACTAACTATAAACCTGAATAGGGTTAAGAAAAAGGGCTAAAAATACTAACAAGTATTTTCTCTTTCAGGCCGATCCCTGGCAGGCTGAACTTGGTATCTCCTGTCTCAGTCTTCTGATTCCCCCAGAACCCTCTACCAGGTAGATTTTGTTCCACACTTGGCCTCATCTTTCTTCAGAACAATGCTCTGGATTGCCTGCCTCTAGACAAAGCTTTCTGTAAGAAGAGAAAAATATTTAATGAACATCTTACTGAATGCTGCTTCCTCAAGAGCCTTCCAAGCTGCTCTCAAAGCAACAATCCCAATATTCATTTCATCCCAGGAAGCAAAATTGCCAGTCCCTTAAACTAGTTTAGGGGTCTTCAAACGGCTGGCTGAGGAATTCTGGGAGTTGAAGTCCACAAGTCTTAAAGTTGCCGAGTTTGAAGACCCCTGAACTAGGGGTTTCCAACCCAGAGGCCCTGGCCTGTTCGAAAGCAGGCCGTGGGAGAGATGGCAAGTGCGCATGCGTGAAGCTGCAGTCCCGTGAGCAGCAGGCAAGCGCGTGCTCATGAAGCTCCGCTCACATGAGCAGAGGGCGCTTGCGCTAGCACGTGAGGCTCCACTTGCACGAGCAGAGGGTGCTTGAGTGGAGGGTGCTTGTGCTTGAGCGTGAAGCTTGCAGTGAGAGGAGGGCGCTTGCGCTTGTGCGCAATGCTCCATTGGAGGAAATGGAGCTTTGCGTGTGAGCTCCCTCTGCTCGTGCAAATGGAGCTTCGTGCATGAGCGCAAGCGCCCTCCGCTCAAGTGGAGCTTCGAGCGCAAATGTCAGCCTCTCCCAATGGAGTTGTGTGCGCGTGCCTGCCACTCACTCACACACACCCATGCTGGGGCAGGCTGCCAAACTGGAAAGGTTGGGGACCGCTGTCTTAAACTACAGATTTTCAGCCACTAGTGTTGCCTAAATCCATCTTAGGTTTGCCAGCCAGCACACCTCCCCTATTAGCTTTAGACTCCATCTCTGCCAACTCAGCAGCCCCACTTTCTTTCCCCTGTTCTTCATTTCTACCTAGTTCACTAGAACAAAGTGAGGGTATTTGGTTTGCCTTTGTGCCTCCAGGATAGATTCAGGAGAGCCATGGCCTCTTGACTGTCACAGTATACAAAATCAATAGATCTTTTGAGGCAAGTGAAAGGTGGGTCAAGAAAAGGAATGTAGGATAGGCACTATTGTAGAAGAACTATAGTGCTGGAAAAGGATAATATGCAGTAATCTTGAAGCCCAAATAAATCCCGGTTATTTTAGCCACGTATTCCCCAAATATGCTTAGGGAATCAAGATAAAAAAATGCAATTCATGCCTATAGGGACTACTATATAGCCTAAAACAAGATTACCAAGGACTATATTCATTATTGGACATAAATTTAATAGTATGCTGGTTGGAATGGGCAAGATTCATTTCTGATGAATCTTAGCTATTGGATTTTTATATTTGATCAACAAAAGCTGTATTTCAAGGCAGAAATAAGTACTAAGAGTCAAAAAAGTGACTCAGAAGTGCTCAGATTGTTTATTTTGCAAGTTAAACTTCAAGATTAAGCTTTTTTTTTTTTTTTAAATATCCTGCTGATGCTGTGGACTGATTAGTCAGCTTTATGGTAATTTGGAAGCTAAGTAGACGTTTGTATGTATCAGCAGGTCTCAGAGTGCAATTTTATGTAGTGGAAGAAACACGTACACATTGCAGCTTTGATTCCTCTGCAGTTTGCGAGACATAATTGTTGTTTCAATTAGTCTCTCATCATTTCTCAAGAATGAAACTGTTGGAATGGATTCTTGAAGAATATTCAGGAAAGGGCCAGTTGTGCACAGGCTTTGCCATAGCTACTGCCATTAAGAGAAATCAGAGGGGCTCTATCTGAAAAAAAAAAAATCACTTCTAGTTTTCTGACTAGCCAAATTTAGCTGCTGTACTGTAAGATCTCATCAAGAGCTCTGCTATTCCAACTTGTGACATACGTTTTTCGGTTTTAACATTTAAATGTATAGTTGCCTTTAATATTTTACTGGTGTTAGCAATCACCAGGATTTGATGCCATGTTTAAGCAGGATAAAGGAGATAGCAAATCGTATTTTCTTTTATTTTTGTTTTTAAAAAGAGAAAATTTGCTTCCTATTAAACCATGTTTTGTTTTTAATTTGCAGAATTTGAAGAAGCAGGATTTACGGACACTGGATTGCAGCAAGGTGGCTTGAGATGTCTGGCTCTTATGAGGATTCTGTTGAGGTTTTTAGTGGTAGCTTTTGGGAGGTAATTATAATTTTGCTTCAGTGTGTCTGAAACGGAATGTTGATTGGCGGGTTGTGTAAAATATGATGAGCTCAAAATGATTTCACTGTTCTGAACTTGAAACGGGAGCACAGTTGTATAATATAAGACAGATTCCATGACCGGGGGGCGGGGGGGGGGGGGTGTCTTACCAGAAATGTGATAGAAAATTAACTGCTACTATAGATGGTCCCTGGCTTATGACCAGTCATTGAGTGATCTATTTAAGTTACAACCACCTCAAAAAGAGTGTTTCACAGCTCATAAAGCAGTTCCGGCCATTTTAAATGTCACACCGTGTGCTCTCCTCTCCGTGGTCAGGACCATATTTTGGAGGCTTGACAACTTCTTTGCACCTATGAGACTTGTGGGGAAGCTGGCAGGGAAGGTTGCAAGCTGATGCCATCTGCCAAGAAGACTCCCTCTCGTCTCTGGGGTCTGGCTGAAAGAGCTGCCTGCCAAATGGAGCGAGCTCAGCCCCTCCACCAGGTTGCAGAAACAGGATTTGAAGCTCCATTTCTGCAGCCCGCCAGAAATGTATCAGTGGGGGGGTGTAGAGATGGAGGGAAACTTAGCACCTCTGCCGAGCTGCAAAAACAGGGTTTGCATCCTGAAGATCCGAGCCCTGTTTCCGAAGCCTGCCTGAAGCGTTCTCTTCTACGCATGGAGCAGTATTGGAAAGCTAGTGTACGCCATTGTTTTGAAGGCTAAAAAAAAAAAAAAATCTACCCTACAGAGCAATGGTGTTCACTAGTTTTCCAGTCCTAGGAAGTCTGTAAAGCTGGTGAGTGCCATTGTTTTGACGGTTAGAAAGATTTCTGGTGAGATGGTCCACCCCGGTGTCCTTAAGACTCCGCCATGGTTGAGAACTTAATGGCTGCCCTCTCTTGCCAGCCCTCACATCCATTTGGTGATTGCTATCCTGCAGTCTCCTCATGAGGAGCAGCTGTTCAGAGTGCAGGTGGGCAATCTCTCATCCTTTCCTTATCTGGATGAGTTCCACTGGACCAAGCTTAGTGCCAGACTGTCGGTCGTCATTGTCTTATCATCTCTGCTCTTTTGGATACATCTGGTTTCCTGCTTTTCCTTGCCTAGAAGTCTGCTGAGGGATGATTTCCATACATTGAAGAAGCTCTGCTGGATCCTCGATATTATGGGCTAAAAGAGATGGGGGGACACTAGGTTGGTCAGATCCAGGACAAGGAGGTTCAATCCCCTCTTCGGTGGCCCTCAATTCGGTATTCTGATGTCCAACTTACTGGTGATCTTGGCCTCTGGCTATTTCATTACCTACTGTAATCAATCGACTTTGAGTACAATGAAATTATAATATATATAAAAAACATGAGCATAAATAACAACAAAAAAGAATAAAATAATAAAATGAAACAATAAACCAAGTCAGCAAAGTCATGAAAATGCACACTGGAATCATTTGATATTTAATAGCAGTAGCAATTAGACCTATATGCTTATATACATATATACTTATATACTTACTTACCTATTTACATACAGTACTTACACATTTATACTTATGCTTAATAGGTTCCAGAAGGCCACCAGGGAGAGGGGAAGTCTGATTTCTAATGAGAGACTATTCCAAAGGGATAGTACCATTATATAGAAGAAATGCTCCCTTAGCTTTAGCTACTCTCAGCTTCTGGAAGTATGGAACCATTAGTCGTTGTTCCCTATAAGATCTAAATCAAGCTATTGTAGTTGGGAGAAGATCGTTCTTGTAGAAAATTAAACACCAAGACATTATAAGACAGCACTAACACCTTAAATTGTAGATGGGAACTTACCAGTAGTTAGTGCAGAGTCCAGAGAATTGATGTTATATGCTCTCATTATTGGGAGTTGGTAAATACATGCCATGGCATTCTGGACTAGTAGTCCAGATTTTGTTTAGGGGCATCCCTGGGTAAAGCACACTGCAATAATCTAATCAGGTGGTGATTAGGGCATGTGTCACTAAAGCTAGGTCCTTCTGAAAGAATAACAGTTGGAAGGGACCTTGAAGGTCTTCTAGTCCAACCACCTGCTCAAGCAGGAGATTCTGTACCATTCCAGACAAGTGGTTATCCAGTCTCAAAAGCCTTCCACTGATGGAGCACCCACAGCTTCCGAAGGCAAGCAGTTCCACTGGTTAATTGTTCTCGCTGTCAGGATATTTTTTTCTTAGTTCTAGATTGCTTCTCTCCTTGATTAGTTTCCATTCATTGTTTCTTGTCCTGCCTTCTGGTGCTTTGGAAAATAGGTTGATCCCCTCTTCTTTATGGCAGCTCCTCAAATATTGGAACACTGCTGTCATGTCCCCCTTAGTCCTTCTTTTCATTAGACATACCTAATTCCTGCACCCGTTCTTCATGTTTTAGCCTGCAACACCCTAATCATCTTTGTTGCCCTTTTCTGTACTGTTTCCAGAGTCTCAACATTTTTTTTTATAATATGGTGACCAAAGCTGGATGGAATATTCTAAGTGTGGTCTTACTTAAGGATTTATAAAGCAGTACTAATACTTCATGTGATCTTGATTCTATCCGTCTGTTACTGCAATCTAGGATTGCGTTTGGCTTTTTTGGCTGTTGCCACATACTGCTAGCTCATATTTGAGAGATTGTCCAGTAGGACTCCAAGATCCCTCTCAAAGTTACTGCTCTTGAGCGAGGTTTCATCTAATCTGTAATATTTTTTTTGCCTAAGTGTAAAACCTCACTTCTCTCTACATCGAATTTCATTTTGTTAGATAGGGCCCAGTGTTCAAGTCCGTTGAGATCCATCTGGATTTTGAGCCTTTCTTTTGGAGTGTTGGCTATTCCTGTCAGTTTAGTGTTCTTTGCAAATTTGATGAGTTCCCCTTCTATCTCCTTATTTAAATCATTTATGAAAATATTGAAGAGTACTGATCCTAAAATGAAACCTTGGGGTACCCCACTGCCCACCTCCCGTCATGTGGATTTAGTTCCATTAAGGACTATATGTTGAATACGGTTTGTCAACCAGTTACAAATCCATCTGATTGTGGTGCTGTCTATCCCACATTTTGATAGCTTTCCAAGAAGTAGGTTGTGTCTCCATCATTTAACCATAACAGGCTTGAACAAATCAAAGGTTCATTCTTCTTCACTTTAGACTATCATGGGTGATAGTCTGTCCTTCAGAGCTCACACCCACAATATGTTGGAAGATATGTGAGAACCATCTTGGGTTTTTTCCCATGCATCTCAGTAAGTAGATGGATTGAGGAGAAGCTCCAGAATAAGAATGAAAACTGTAATGATTCAGGAATTCTTATGTAATGTAAAGAGATGCACAAAAGAGCTCTTTTGGAAAGGCTATTGAAGAATTCTGTTGAAGAATATTGAGCCTAAAACGGAACCTTGGGGTACCCTACTGCTTATTGCACTGGTTTGTGACCAGTGCTATCCATTGGTACAATAAGGGCAAAGAAACACTGCCATGAAATAGGCCTCTGTGATGATTCTAGCTTGTGCCCAGTTGGATTCACTCCTCGTTGCTCTCCAGCAGTGCTTTTGGTATCTCTTCACTCATTTCATTTCCATTCTTTGGGGATCCATAAGAGGCAAAAGGACACCAGGGTGCAATTTGATCCAAATCCCTACTGTCTTTTTATTTGAGGCAGCAGCCAAGGCTTCAGCCAGATATGCTCCAGACCAGGGGTCCTCAACCGTGGCAACTTTAAGACTTGTGGACTTCAACTCCCAGAATTCTGGGAGTTGAAGTCCACAAGTCTTAAAAGTTCTTCAAGTTGCTCCAGACCTTGAGGAACAACCCCAAGCTTTCTCTAGAACCTAGTGAAGGTTCCAGCAAAATCCATCAGTTGAATGAAGCCGAGTGATCTGATAGGTCCAGCCTCTCATCCACCCCCTACCTCTCAAGAAATCCCATGAAAATAATTTTGAAATGAGTCAGATTATTACCATAGTGCAGAATATAAGGGAGACTGTACCTAATACTTCTCTCTCCTCCTGTTTTCCCCACAACTACTACTTTGTAAGATGAGTTGGGCTGAGAGTGATTGGCCCAAAGTCACCCAGCCAGTTTTTACCCAGCCTAAGGCAGGATTTGAACTCACAAGCCTCCTGGTTTCTAGCCTGATGCCTTAATCACTAGACCAAACTGACTTAACATTGGATAACGTTTTTGATCAGAAATGGGCTTTATTTGACTGCAGTCAAAGCAGGTATTCAGGTAACAAGAAATTGGTATTCAAGCTTACACGTTTAGTTGTATTACTGGAAGTTCAATAATGAATCTGAAAGGAAATGCAGACAATTTGATTCCAGCTTAAGTGCGTTCAGTCAGTTTTCACAAAATTGGAAACTAGTTTTGACATGGCAAGGTGTATTTGTAAATGTTTTCTTCTCTGATAGGTTGGAAATTACAAGCGGACAGTGAGGCGCATCGATGATGGATATAGACTTTGTGCTGATCTTATGAACTGTATTCACGAGCGTGCAAGAATAGAGAAGGGTTATGCGCAACAGTTAACCGAGTGGGCAAAACGATGGAAACAACTTGTAGAAAAAGGTAAACACGATCATACTTGCGCATATAGTTTGGTACCTATTTTGACTACAGAAATAGGTGTTCCAACCCTGTTTTAATCAAACTGGGAGTATTTTAAATTTTAAAAAAGTTAGTTTCTACTTTGGAACTACCAAAGTACCACACGCGAACACTTCCTTCTTAGATCGTAATGGCTAGTTTCGAATTCAAACATTTTGCATAGTTCTTGTGACAGTATGTAACCAACCTTGTTTGGGCTTGGAAACTGACCAGTGCGGGGTTCGTACTTGAGTGGAGATTTCCATGGAACACAGGACTGTAAGATGTGTTGTTGGTATTTTATCAGGTGTGGACAAACAGACCCAAATGGGAAGAGTTCAAGTAGCTACTTTATTTCTCATTCGTATTTCACAGGAATCTTCTCAGACTTGCGGTTTACACCTGGGCCAGACTAGATAAGGTTCAACAGCATTCAAGTGGGAGGATCGGATATATAAAAATAAATATCAGGACTTAGACAGGCAAACCACTTTCATTTCCATTTCCAAAAAAATCTTCCATCAGTAACATTTGCAAGAATCAAGCTTCAGGACATATTTTTATTAAGTGACCTGGAAGCTGATTTGTATGAAGGCTTTAAAAAATTCAATGAAAATGTAAAATTTTGCAAATGGCTGCTTAATCATTTCAATCCTTAATCCGACATGGATCCTTTTAGATCCTTCTACTGCATTTGTGGAGGTAATAAATGACAAAAGAAATACAAACAACGTCTTGTTAATACTTTGGAGAAACCATCATTGGAATACATATTTATGCCCAATAGCTGTCTTGTAAATTATGTTAAGAAATATAGTTTCATAACAGACTTTACATATTGGAGAGCATCTACAGGTAGTCCTTGACTTACAGCAGTTCATTTAGTGACCGTTCGAAGTTACCATGGCATTAAAAAAGTGACTTATGACCATTTTTCACACTTACGACCTTTGCAGCATCCCCATAGTCATGTGATCAAAATTCAGATGCCTGGCAACTGACTCATATTTATGACCGTTGCTGTGTCCCAAGATCATGTGATCATCTTTTGCGACTTTCTGACAAAGTCAATGGGAAAGCCAGATTCACTTAACAACCAGGCTACTAACTTATCAACTGCATTGATTCACTTAACAACTGTGGCAAGAAAGCTTGTAAAATGGGGCAAAATTCACTTAACAAATGTCTCACTTAACAGAAATCTTGGGCTCAATTGTGGTTGTAAGTTGAGGACTACCTGTATTTTGTAATGATGTCATTTGGCTGTATTGAGCCAGGTGTGTTCCTGGACAGTTATCATATTTGGGATTGCACAGAAGATACCTTGATTCAGTTCTTGTGGGCGAATATTTAGCACCTCCTCTATTTAGATTTTTGCTACTGTACCTCCTAACAAGATCTCTTACTTTTTTCAACTAGTCCACTTTCGCTCTAATTTGCTAACAATACAGTAGTTCGTTTCCTGCCAATCTTCTCCCAAGATTTCCCTTGCCATTCATCACCGGTTTTCCAAATAGCCTAGTTCTGCACTCTTTATTATTTCCATTTGTATCACTTAGATACACTAATTGAATCGTAGGGCTGGGAGGGATCTCGGAAGGGACCTTAGAGGTCTTTTAGTCCAACCCTTTGTCCAAGACAGGGGACCTGGAACAAATGGTTGTCCAGTTTTTTCTTGAAAACCTCCAGCTATGCAGCACCCAGAGCTGTGGGAACCAAAATGTTCCACTGCTTAATAGCTTTCACACACACACTTACATACATATGGTTGAGGGAGTAGAAGTTACAGGACATTGGGGAAGAGCAATCATGTCATAGTTTAGTGATGGCGAACCTTTTAGAGACCGAGCGCCCAAAAACTGCCCCTTGCCCCGCTCCGTCTCCCGCCCTGCCTGCTCCGCCCCCGCCCGCACCGCCTCCATGGCCCGCCGCAGCAGATCGACCAGGCAGCCCTGCAGTGGCATGGCAGCCACGCCCTCCGCCCAGACCCCGCATCATCATCTGCATGCTATGGGGCACGAGGGCAGAGTCTTGTCCCTGCTGCCCGGCTATGTCCTTGGCTGCGCTGCTCTGTGCGGGCCGCGTCCGGGGGCGACTCTCCTCCAAGGGGGCTGCGGGGGGAGACGGGGCTGGGGCTACGGCGCATGTGCCCACAGAGAGGGCTCCGAGTGCCACCTCTGGCACGCGTGCCATAGGTTCGCCACCACTGTCATAGTTGAATTCATCATAATGCAGCTACAGGTAACTGAACCAATCGGATTAGTGTTTTAAACTTTAAGAGTGCTGATTTGAACAAGTTAAGAGCAAGACTAGGAAGGATTTCATGGATGGAAATCCTAAAAGGAAAAACAGTTCCAGATGCTTGGGAAACCCTGAAAAAATGGGATAATGAGGGACCAAGCCAAAAAAAAAAAAAAAACTACAGAGAAAGAAAAACAAAAGACACCAGAGAGACAGCATGGTTGCACAAAACACTCTCTGACAAATTTTGGGACAAAAAGGTCAAGTATAAAAAAATGGAAAAGAAGCACTTAACTAAAACAGAATACCAGCAAATACCTTGAATCTGCAAGGAGAGAGTCAGGAAGAGTAAGGCCCAGAATGAACTAAGACTGGCAATGAATGCCAAAAATAATAATAATAAAAAAGGTTCATTTAATATGCAAGGAACAAGAAGAAAGTCAAGGAAGCTATAGGTCCACTAATGGGAGAAGATGGCAAGAAGGTGGTGGGTAGCAGGGAAAAAGAAGAACTGCTTAATTCCTTCTTTCCATCTGTTTTTACACAAAAGGAAGAAATAGCCCAACCTATTAAAAGCAGCGCCAAGGGAGATACATCAGGTATGCAAGTCAAAATAGGCAGGGAATTAGTAAGAGAGTACCAATCCACCCTGGACAAGTACAGATCACTTAGACCAGATGGTTTTCATCCCAGGGTTCTGTAGTTGTCAGATGTAATCTCAGAGCCATTGAATGTAATTTTTCAAAACTCTTTCAGGGGAACTACCAGAGGACTGGAAAACAGCTGATGTGGTTCCAATCTGCAAAAAAGGGGGGGAAATGGATCCAGCAAATTATAGGCTAATCAGCTTGACACGAATCCTTGGGAAAATCCTGGAAAAGATAAACAAGCAAAGGATTTGTGAGCACCTAGAAACGAACAAGGTGATTACTAGAGGTCAGCGTGGGTTTGTCAAAAACAGATCATGCCAGACAAACCTTGTTGTCATTTTTGATAAAGTGACTAAATTAGTGGACCAGTGAAATGCTGTGGACTTCAGTAATGCATTTGAGAAAGTAGACTACAACCTACAGTACCTCTTGGTAAAATAGAACAATGAGGGATAGGTAATACAAGCACCAGATGTGTTTGCAATTGGCTGATCAAGTGCATCCAACGTGTAGTTCTCAATAGAACTTACATCAACATGGAAGGAAGTTTGAAGTGAGGTGCCTCAAGGTTCTGTCTTGGGCCCAGTACTCTTCAACATATTCATAAATGATCAAGGAGGGAATAGAAGAGGAACTCATCAAAATTGCAGATTTAAAATTAGGGTAGGCTAGGATAGAATTAGAATTAGAATTAGAATTAGAATTAGAATAGAATAGAATAGAATAGAATAGAATAGAATAGCAGAGTTGCAAGGGATGTTGGAGGTCTTCTAGTCCAACTTCCTGCTCAGGCAATGTCATCAAGCTGAGGGGAATTGCTAACACTTTGGAAGATAGACTCAAAATTCAGAAAGATTTTGACAGACTTGAACACTGGACCTATTCAACAAGATGCAGTTCGGTGGTGAAAAAAGTAAGGTCTTGCACTTAGGCAGGAGAAATGCACAGATACAGAATAAGCAGTACCCCATTCAACAGTAGTAACTGAGAGAGCTCTAGGGTCCTAGTCGACCACCACTTAAGCCAGTGCAGCCAATGCAGTCCTGCGCTGCATCAACAGAGGGATACCATGAAGATCACAAGAAGTGATAATACCACTTTATATCCCCCTAGTGAGTCCACACTTGGAGTACTGTGTACAATTCTGGTCACCACAGTACAAAAAAGATGCTGAGATGTAGAAAGTGTGCAGAGAAGAGCAACAAAGATGATAAAGGATCTGGAGGCTAAATTATATGATGAACAGTTGAAGGAGCTAGGTATGTCTAGCCTATTAAAAGAGAAGGATTGTGAGGATAGGATAGTTGTCTTCCATTACTTGAGGGGCTGTCATAGAGAAGAGGGATTGACTTATTCTCCAAAGCACCAGAGTGCAGGACAAGTAGTAATAAGTAGAAGCTTGTTAAAGAGAGTTCCAACCTGGAAGTAAAAAGATTTTTTCAGACAGTGAGAACAATTAATTAATGGAATAGCTTGCCTCCCAGAATTGTGGGTGCTCCATCACTGGAGGTTTTTAAAATAGACTGGACAATCATTTGACCAGGATGGTATAAGGACTCCTGCCTTGGGTAGGGATTTAGACTAGAAGACCCCCACCTTCTAGCCCTATGATTCTATGTTCTAGAATGTTCTGTGTAGTGCTGTTTTGTCTGGGTTTTTATTATCTTATTTTTCAGAGTTTTCTAAGCATCCTAAATTGTTTTTCTCTCTTAAGTTTTCCATCCAAAGAATCCTTCCTTTTCTTTCTATTAATTTGTTGAAATTGGCTCTCTTAAAATCTAGAATAGTAATCTGACTTTGTTCAGTTACCCATACCTGCATTATGGTGAATCCTAATATGATATGGTCACTATCTCTCAAAGTTTCTACAACTTCTATTTCCTCAACTACTTCATCCTTATTAGGAAGTATCAATTCCAATATAGTTGACCCTGTAGTATAGCTGACTCTCTAGTGCTTTGCTTCTAATTTATCTGCGGCTTGTTCAACAAATCATAGTTAGCGTGTTCTGTGAACTGAACTACTGTTTGGTGTTTGGCCACCTTCTGTCCAGTAAGTTCTCTATGAGATAAGAGTCATCTTGAGCAAATTGAGACTTCCATATTTTGCTGACTGATCTAGCTCAGAATTTTATGATAAGCATAGTACTGTTGCAATATGCCATCAACTCAGCACATTAAGAAGATTGTAATCTTCTGAATCCTACTTATGATCATACTGGTTTTGGGTTCACCGCTCAATGCAAACAAAGCAAGTTACATATGGAAGCCAGAAGGAAATGGATTCAGATACAGTTTCATCTAAGATATCTAAAATTGCACAGCAATACCTCACTTTGAGGGCAGGATAATTACAATTGTATATAATCCTTCACTTTCAAGGGAATTTTGTACATTGTGCCACTACTTCCCCACCCTCTCTCAGTCAAAAGAACAAAACACTTAATCATTTCTGGATCAGCCTGGCCATTCCCCTTCCTGTTTAACTTAAAGTAATTTGGGGAAAGTAAGAAAAGTAACATGTTTTTCTAATGTGTACATGTGTGTGCATTTTGCAGATATATCATTTTTTTTTCCCATTGCATTCAGGGCCACAGTATGGGACCGTTGAAAGGGCTTGGCACGCCTTTATGTCTGAAGCGGAAAAAGTCAGCGAATTACACCTAGAAGTAAAAAGTGCTCTCATGAATGAAGATTTTGAAAAGATAAAGAACTGGCAGAAGGACTCCTTTCACAAGCAAATGATTGGTGGATTTAAGGAAACCAAGGAAGCGGAAGATGGGTTTCGGAAAGCTCAGAAACCATGGGCTAAAAAACTAAAAGAGGCAAGTAATGTAAAACTGTATTTCCCAATCAGCTTAATCAACGGTGTCCTTGTTTTTCTGGTTTTCGTCTGCCTGGGTTGCCTCCAAGTATGGTTTTGTTTGCTTTCTACTCAAACCAGCAGGGCTGAACTGATTCCAATGTAGAAGCCGCTGGTCTGTTTCTGGACAGAACCTATTTATTAAAGAAATAGCAAAACTTCATTTTCTTCCTCAGAAAAATAGTCCAGTTGCCTTTTGAAGGAAAATAAAAAAAGCACCTTTGAAACCTGGATGACTGAGAATCTCCATAAACAAGATATGGCATCTCACAATATACTACCATGTTTCCCTGGAAATAAGACCGGGTCTTATGTTAATTTTTGCTCCAAAAGATGGGCTTATTTTCTGGTTAGAGCTTATATTCAGGGAAATACGGTACTAAATGCGTCCGTCTGGCTGATGATCTTAACTGGGGCTTATTTTGGGGATAGGGCTTATGAGCATCCTGAAAAATCATGCTAGGGCTTATTTTCTGGTTGGGTAATAAAATCAGGATTAATAAGCCAAGGAAAGTCTGAATTTTTATGTTAATATAGAGTCAGTGACACTAATCAGTTATGCTATAGAAATTATTCCTCTACACTACAGAGTCTTAAAATACCCAGTGTAGCAAAGTAGGGCAGGTTGCATGAAAAGCATTGTTTCTGAGTGAGAAGAAGTGATCTGAGTCGGACAGAAGTTCCGTTAATTCTAAATTTCCTCATAAACGTCATTTTCTCAAGGCTATAATTTTACGATCGACAAGTTCTGAAACACTGTAATCGTTTTCCAAATACATTTCCTCTAATTGTAACAGTATTCCTCTTGAAACTTGCTATGTATGGGAGGTGGGGGTTATTGTGATTTTTACATTTGTGAAAACACATCTCCTAGGTGGAAGCTTCTAAGAAAGCACATCATACAGCATGCAAGGAAGAAAAAACTGCCATATCCAGAGAGGCTAATAGCAAAGCTGACCCAGCATTGAATCCAGAACAACTGAAGAAATTGCAAGACAAAATCGATAAAAGTAAACAGGATGTGCTTAAGGTAAACTCTATGCATTCTCCTAAACATCACAATCGTTGCTTCTAATGAAAACTGTCTATTACTTCTCTCACGCTGAATTTGTAAGCCTTTTAGAGTAAATGTGCCTAACCTTTGATTCATAAATAAAGATGAATGGATCTTAGAGAAAGAAAAAGGACGGTATTTCATCTGCCTTAATGCTGTTGCATGTTCAGTTACTGTATTCTTGATGGTTGTGTGCACATAGACATGTGAGGAGAGAGAGAACAGTAGATGACTTAACCTGAACATTATGAAACAGTTAATTGTTACAAACAGATTGCAAACTTGTTACAACTTCAAGATGCGGGCGAAGTGTTATATACAGGTAGTCCTCGACTTACGACCACAATTGAGCACAAAATTTTTGTTGCTAAGTGAAACATTTGTTAAGTGAGTTTTGCCCCATTTTATGACCTTTCTTGTCACAGTTGTTAAGCGAATCACTGCTGCTGTTAAACTAGTAACACAGTTAAGTGAATCTGGTTTTCCCATTGACTTGGCTTGTCAGAAAGGTGATCACATGAGTCCGGGACACGGCAACAACGGTCATAAATGTGAGTCAGTTCCCAAGCGTCTGAATTTTGATCATGTGACCACGGGGGGGTGCTACAACTGTTGTAAGTGTGAAAAACGGTCGTAAGTCACTTTTTTTCAGTGCTGTTGTAACTTCAGACGATCACTAAGTGACCTGTTCTCAGTTGAGGACTGCCTGTAATTGAGTTTAACCTCCACTTTTGTCATCTCATTTTCGAAGAGCCAAAAGCCGTTCTTTATTTCCAAGCGAGTTGACATGGTCCTGCTTAAAGGAAAGTTTCATAACAGAGAGCAACATGATTTGAATGGTGAAAATACAAGTGCCCTGACCATTGTCAGGTGATATATACTCATATTGATAACTTGATACTCTTACTTTTAAAGACAAAAGAAAAGTATGAAAAGTCTCTTAAAGACCTGGACGGTGCTACACCTCAGTATATGGAAAACATGGAACAGGTTTTTGAACAGTGTCAGCAGTTTGAGGAAAAGCGTCTGCGTTTCTTCCGAGAAGTGTTGCTGGAAGTCCAGAAACATCTTGACTTGTCTACTGTTTCAAGGTAAGAATTAAGGGGGAGGGTGCTGCACGATAGAAGTAGCACACCTTTTAAAAATGGTTTTGAAGCACCAGGCTTTGCCCCCCAAAATGCAGCTGCACCTTTGCTTGTCAAGAATACATTGTATATTTTGTACCTGATGTGTTTCTCGGCAGCACTTTCTTTTTAAAGCCCTAAACCAGGGGTAGGCAACCTTGGCTCTTTTATGACTGGTGGACTTCAACTCCCAGAATTCCTGAGCCAGCATGGCTCAGCTTGGAAACCTCTCCCTTTCCCCTCAGCATGGCTGGCTCAGGAATTCTGGGAGTTGAAGTCCACGAGTCATAAAAGAGCCAAGGTTGCCTACCCCTGCCCTAAACTGTAGTTTTGCTGGATCACTTACACTGCGCTATAAAACGGCCTGGCTTCTAAAATAAGATCCAAGGGCCTTTGCTCATGCACCCATTGAAAAAAATCCATGTGATGGTCACCTACCCAGAATGTCTGCTGATTTTATTTTGATGGGCCTTAAAAACTTAAAAGGGAATTTTAAACAAGTGCCTAGTTCTAGAGCTGCTGTATATTAGTAATAGAATATTTGTATAGTAACTGGCTTACCATTTTACTTTGTAAACATATTAAAGTCAGTATAAATGTATTTTAAAAACTACATTGCTGTAATTAACTTGGTAAGAAAATAAATACTTATAAGACTAAGTGACTTAGCAGTCAGTTCTAATCTTTAACAAACCCTGCTGTTTTTGTTTTTTATTTTTATTTTTAAAATACTGCAATTAAAAGTGATTTATAAAATTACCAATGCATAACAATTAGAACTGTCATCTATTCTAAAGAAATAAAGGCCTAAGTCTGCATAAATTTGCTGACTTATAGTCATTCTCCTGAAGAGAGGTAAAAGGTTAAAAAATGTGTGAAACAAAAACTGAAAAGGGCTTGCTTTTCCTTGGTCTCAGTAACAAGAATCTGGAAATGGCCCATTACTCTAACTTTCACTTAGGAGAAAACAAAACTCAAATCATGTAAAACATGGATTAGTCCAGAATGTCATAAAATGGAAGCCTTTACGGTCATACATTGTAAGCGATATCTGATATCCTTTAGCAAAACATAGACAATTGAGATTTGAGAGTCTGGGGTAGTGTATTCTATATATCTACTTTCCTTGAATGTCATTGTGAGGTCTACTTTAAAGAAGTTCTGTTTAGCTTTCTATATTGAATATGAAAGTGAACAAGATCAATTGAGGTTACAAAGTAACTGAAGGACAGGAACTGAAAAAGGGCTACTGAAGCAGATTCACTTGGACACCCCTCTTGTCAGTGGCTGTATAAATTTTCATAATCATATTGTCAATACCTAGGAATGATCTGTGTACTTTAGTCACTATTTGCTACATAAAATTGAACCAATAATGTATTTTTTTCTGATGCTTCCAACTGTTGAGGGAAAAGTCTTCATCATGGTTCAGTCCAAGCCGGGAGTAAACAACATGGCGACTGCTTTATAAAGAAGGTTGCAATTTATTGAAAAAGAGAGCCAGACAGAAAGATGGCTCTGGAAGAAAAGAGAGAGAGCACATGTAGGGAATGGGTTTTTATACCCTCTGGGGCTCTTGAGGTTGTTTCCTGTTCCTGTTTGAGGCTTTGTATTTCCTGTGTCATGTATTTTGACCTGAGTCTGAGTGTGCCCCTTTGGCATCTGTGGGTTAATCCTATTATGTCCTGTCTTGGAGTTTTGGGTGAAGTATGTAGATTTTAGGTGTCTTTGTCTTAATCTTCTAGCTTCAACCTTCCTGAATGGTTTACATCTGCATTTCTACAGAGCTGGTTTCTGCTTAGGGAAGGGAGACTTGGGCCTATTAAGAAAAACTGGGCATGCTTTTCTGCCTCTTTAAGATCCTTTGAGGAAATATATTTTTCTGCCCTTTTAATATTTCCTTCTCTAGGGGGCGGACTTCCCACACAACATTTTAATTAGATGTATTTTATTTTTGGCTTGGCATGTGTTCAAATTTTTTTTCGTATAAATTGTATTTATGTGGTATTAGAAAAAGTAGCGAGATTTCCTTATTCATACGTATGAGTACGTATGAATAAGGAAATCTCGCTACTTTTTCTAATACCAAATAAATACAATTTTATTTGTATTTGCATGTACATATTCATATGAATATTCTAAAATGATCCTTAAGTGAACTAATGATTGCCCTATTCTTCTAATTGGATCAGTAATGATTTGTAAAAATATTCTCCTTGCAGCTATGACAATATTTATCGTGACATGGAGCAGAGCATTAAAGCAGCGGATGCTGTTGAAGATCTAAGGTGGTTCAGAGCTAATCATGGACCTGGCATGTCTATGAATTGGCCCCAGTTTGAGGTAAAGGCTTCACTTGGCTCATGGTCCTTCCTGCAGTTGCTTGAAGCTTCTCTTGTAAAGCTTATAAGAGAAGAAATGTCTTCTTTTGGTTCTTGAAAGAATAGCATAGATGTGCCTAACTGAAGGAAGAATACATATTCTTCCCCTATAAATTCTTCCTACTATAAATCCAGGAAGCAAAATAGGGAGACTGCTTTTAATTAAAGCTTTGGTAAATGTAATTTGCATAGCTTAGCTGATTTGATTGATCTTGAAAATATAAGCAGGATTGGTCCTGGTCAATTCTAGGAAGGGAGACTTTTATGAAACTTCATGGTATAGGCCATGGGTCGGCCATCCGAAACGTCGGATGAGCCGCACGGACCCATTTAGCTTAAAAAAAAAAAACGCTGGGAGCCGCGCGTTCGCGCATGCGCGCGACCCCGTTCGCGCATGCGCGCGACCCCGTTCGCGCATGCGCGCGACCCCGTTCGCGCATGCGCGCGCGCCCCGCGCACCCGCGCATGCGCACCCGCGCGCCGTTCGCGCATGCGCGCGCCGTTCATGCGCACCTGCGCTCGCGCGCACCCGCCCGCACCCGCCCGCGCATGCGCGCATGCGCTCGCGCACCCCCCGCACCCGCCCGCGCATGCGCGCATGCGCTCGCCAAAATGGCGGAGGAGGCTCCGGAGCCGCAGGTAAGGCCTCAAAGAGCCGCATGCGGCTCCGGAGCCGCGGGTTGCCGACCCGTGGTATAGGCCAGGAGTATACAACCTTGGCTCTTTTATGACTCGTGGACTTCAACTCCCAGAATTCCTGAGCCAGCATGGCTCAGCTTGGAAACCTCTCTCTTTTCCCTCAGCATGGCTGGCTCAGGAATTCTGGGAGTTGAAGTCCACGAGTCATAAAAGAGCCAAGGTTGCCTACCCCTGGATAGGCTTTTGAAATAAAAAAATATCACAGCAGGTGGCAGTGGAGGCAGAATCATAGAATTGGAAAAGACCATCACTATGAGCAATGCAGTCACGTGTTGTTGCACTTTATGACAGTGTTGCTTAGTGACAGCAATTCCTGTTCCTTTTGCTGTCATAAGCAAAGGACTACATACCTGTACTAGATACAATGCACAGTAAGCTGCCCAGATTCTTTTTGGAATTGAGTGGCCTCAACAAATCTAAAATACATAAAACAAAACACAGCCTTGAAGTTTCCAGGATTCAAAGTTGATATGAATGATACTTCACACTACTATTTTATATACTATAAGCACATGTTTATTTTGGGGGGCAGAAAGAATCACCCAGGGTATACAAAAGCTGGACAGTATACAAGATATTTATGTATATTTAAAGGTTTTGTTTGTCTGATGCTGCTTTTGGAGGTAAGAAGATTGTCTTAAATTCTGAAGCATTTTGACAGATAAATAGAGTGTTTTTTCTAGTGCTGTCTGCTTGGTGATAATCAGCAAAATTAGGCCACAGTCTTAAATTTGCTGTGAAATTATCTAGAATTTGATTGAGGAGATACACTTGAGCAGAGGATATTAGTAAAATGATATGCAAAATAAATTGGGTATAATATCAATTTTTGATTAATGATAAAATTCATACAGCACTAATTTTTAATTCTAATTAGTAGGCATATGATACATTGTAAATAAATAAATGTATTTGGTGTTTCATCTAATTATGAAGTATTAATGTACTATTGCATTTGCTACAACTGTGATAACATAACTTTTAATCTCATGTGCTGTACTTTTTAATGTTTGCATTTTGCCATTTATTTCAAATGTCATAAACAGCAAGCTTTTGTAAAAACAGATAAAAGTTTTAAAATGAGTTACAATAAAATATCATTTTTCCTAACAATCATTTTATTTGCTTTTCATGCAACAAGGATGAAGTAAGTGTTAACTTTACGTAGAACAATATTTTAATTTTCTTATTTAAACTTCATAAAACACCATAAAACCTCTTTGAATCATACTCCATTTTAGGTATACTTTTTCAATTTCCTTCTGTTATTGTTTATTTCATATACGCTTACTTAAGTTTAGATGCAGGCTTTCCAAATCATACGACTGGATTATGATTAAGACATTAAGGACCAAAATCAGCCATCTGCCCCTAAAAAAACCAGACAGGAACTAACTCTTCTGCCACTATCCTTTGAAAAAGCTCTTTGAAGAAACTGATACAGGCATGTCAGGTCAAAGGGTATACAAATAAACATTTTATATGCCTAATCTTAAATTATACTAAATGCCAGAGATCATTTTGAACCTTGAGTCCTTGGTTTTGCTTATATAGTTCAGTGCATACCAATTATGTTAAGGGAATACTATTACTTTCATGTTCCGTATGTATGTTTTATACGAGAAAATTTGAAGTACAGGATGGGGCTTAAGATAATATGAAAGAAATGTAGAAAAGCATTGGGGCACGATCAAACTAGTGCTTTCATTTGTTATTCCAAACCATAGACATGGATCCTTAGTATAATGCATCTCAATTGACGAACCATGAATTTCAGTAGGCTAGAAATTTGGAAACAAAGATTGCATTGTACTAGGCACAATTAGGATGAGTACTTAAATTGAACTTCTGCTAAAAGAGGCAAAATATGTTACCTCTTTTGTCTATGATAATCTTAACAAAGAGGATCTTTCCTACTGGGTGGATGTGATTTTGAGCCAAGCGAAATATTTCAAACTCGTTTTGTTGCATTGTAATGTTAGTAAGTTACTTCTCTTTAGGAGCTTTCCCAATAGAGGACATTCATCTTTAGTAAAAAACAGGACTGGAATTATGAAGGGATTTTGTCCTAGCTTTGTAGATCTTATCATGTTGTGTTTAGATATAATGGAGATCTCCAAACCAATGTGGGCTGATGTTCTCTGATAACAAATTTCTTCAAACATTTTTGTGGTTCTTTGTAAATAGGACTGGTCAGCTGATCTGAACCGTACTCTAAGTAGAAGGGAGAAAAAAAAGGCAACAGATGGTGTGACTTTGACCAGTATTAACCAAACAGGAGATCAGCAGTCGCCGCATAACAAAAATAGCAGGTAGATTATTTTTGTAATTTTATTTACTCAAGTTTCAAATCGGGGTGTGCAAATATTTGGAATATTTTAGAAATAGATCAATTGGAAGAATTTGGATTTTAAGTCCCACTATCTCAAGGAAAAATGGGAAATAATCTTAAGACATGTATTAAACTTTGTGGCAATATTACAAGTATGATTTGTAGCCAAGAATGCACAAAAGAGACAACAGCTGTAATAGGAGTCTAACTGTAGACAAAGGAAAATTGTTTCTATACTCTGTCAGATTAGTGGTGGATGAACAGTAGTGCACTATATCTTGCCAAACATAGCTTTTACCCAGGCTTTATAGCCCCAGATTCAGTTTGTTGGGAATGCTTGAGTTTTCTACATTAATTAATTAATTATTATATCTTCTAATGGTATGTCCATCTGTGCAAAATGATAGATTTGTGTAGGGGAAATTCAGGGGCCATCATTCTCATGTACCACTCTATGCCCAAGCCCCCCCCCCCCAAAAAAAAAAAGCTGAAGAGCCTGTAAGTCTCTTTACTGTAAAGTCAGTTTGGGACTTTTGGTAATTCCCAATTTAATTCCCAATTTAAATATTTTTTAAATCACAATTGTGGTTAGGAGGGGGTAGCAGCAAAGTTACCAGAGTAACATAACTCTGATGACCCTGGTAGAATAAGGGATTTTAAAAGGTGAAATGAATGCCCCAAATGTTGCAGACATTATAACATCTTAAAATTTCATCTTCCCCCAAAATCATAACACACACACACACACACACCGTTTTCTGATGCTCTATCATTAACCTGCCCGTGGCCCCTGGGCAATGCACATGCAAACTGTAAGCCTCTAGGCCAAAAATATTGCTCAGCACTGTAGTTTGGGGGGGGGGATTCTTTTTCAAGGTGTTTTTGTTTTCCTTTTATTAACATAAACAAGGTATGGACCTATTTTCATTTTCAATTATCTATTTCATGAATTAGAAAGGACTATTGGTCAATGCCTATGGATATAATAAATAGAATTGAGGATTTAATACAGGTAGTCCTCGACTTACAACAGTTTGTTTAGTGACTGTTCAAAAGTTACAACAGCACTGAAAAAAGTGACTTATGACTGTTTTTCACACTTATGACTATTGCAGCTGACTCATATTTATGACAGTTGCAGTGTCCCGGGGTCATGTGATCCCCTTCTGGGACCTTCTGACAAGCAAAGTCAATCGGGTAGCCAGATTCACTTAACCATGTCACTAACTTAACAACTGTAGTGATTTTACGTAATAACTATGGCAAGAAATGTCGTAAAATGGGGCAGAGCTCATTTAACAAATGTCTCACTTAACCACAGAAATTTTGGGCTCAGTTGTGGCCATTAGTCGAGGACTGCCTGTACTGGGTTAACATTAAGGAACAATTGCCATCTCTTGTACTTAGGAATGGGACCATGTGTCTTAAATCACTTACCTATGAGGGGCTGCCCTGCAGTCATAGGGGCAACCACCGAAATTTCTGTAACTCCTGACATTAATTCCAGACGTTGCCAATATAGAGAATTTTTCCCAGGGTTTAGGGGGCTAGCAAAACGTAATTTACCTATACCTCTGATGAATAAGTTGTTTCCAATTAATGTGTGGCCCATTAAAGTTTAGGTGCTTGCTTAGCTTTCATAACAGTGTGAGTGTTTCTGATATAAATGCCTTATAGAATACAGGACCTCAAAGCTTTGTTTATGCCAGTGATGGCGAACCTTTTAGAGACCGAGTGCCCCAAAACTGGCCCCGCCACCGCTCCACCCCCTGCCCTGCCCCTGCTCCGCCCCCACACCATCCCCTGCCCCGCCTGCCTGCAGGGCCACTCACCGCCTCCAGGGCCCACCACAGATCACCCAGGCAGCCCAGCAGCACCATGGCGGCCACGCCCTGCAGCATCAACTGTGCGCGATGGGGCGTGAGGGCAGAATCTTGTCTACACTGCCTGGCTGCCATGTCCTTGGCTGCGCTGCTCCGCATGGGCCACGCTCAGGGGTGACTCCTCCAGGGGGGCTGTTGGTAAGGAGTGGGTCGTGGGGGGAGGCAAGGCTGGGGCAATGGCACGTGTGCCCACAGAGAGGGCCCCGAGTGCCGCCTCTGGCACGCGTGCCACAGGTTTGCCACCACTGGTTTATGCTCTTAAATGACTTGGGATTTTGTGCTGTCTTTAGTACATCAGCATATGTTGAAAAATCTCCTAATTAACACATGAACAATATATTTAACAAGCAGTGCTTCTTCAATATAAAAGTCTCATTTAAATCTGGTTTCTTCAGTTTCATTTTATTCTCTTATGACAAGAAGCAACGGTTGGAAGCTCGTTAAAGAGAGATCCTACCTGTAACTAAGGTGAAATTTCCTGACAGTGAGAGAACCAATGGAATAGCAATGCAGGAGCAGACTAGAAGACCTCCAAGGTCCTTTCCAGCCCTGTGATTCTAATTGTATTATGATAGATGTTGACCTACCAAGTGCTTTTCTCTCTTCCTTGGAGATACACTGTTTTCCTAGGGGAGTTGTTGTTAGTTGCGAAGTCGTGTCCGACCCATCGCGACCCCATGGACAACTTTCCTCCAGGCCTTCCTGTCCTCTACCATCTTCTGGAGTCCATTTAAGCTCATGCCTACTGCTTCAGTGACTCATTCAGGCCAACTCATTCTCTGTCGTCCCCCTTCCTATTGCCCTCCATCTTTCCCAGCTTAGGCTCTTCTCCAGTGCAGAACTTTCCTTCTCAATTAGGTGCCAAAGTAATTGAGGTTTCAACTTCAGTATCTGGACTTCTAAGGCGCAGTCAGGGTTGATCTCCTCTAGGACTGACCAGTTTGATCGCCTTGCAGTCCAAGGGACTCGCAGGAGTCTTCTCCAGCACCATAGTTCAAAGGCCTCAATTCTTTTGCGTTCAGCCTTTCTTATGGTCCAACTTTCACAGCCATACATTGCAACTGGGAAAACCATGGCCTTGACTATACGTACTTTTGTTGGCAGGGTGATGTCTCTGCTTTTTAGTATGTTAAGACCTGTTAAATCAATAGGAACTTTGCAAAATGAGTACCGCATTAAGATGCTACTTTGAAATGTTTTCAAATACTTGTTTTCAAAAGATCTAAAAGGTATTATTATAATAATGCTAAATTTAGTAACTGTCCTTCTTGGCATGAAATTAGCCAAGTTTGCTTCATTTACATTATAAATGATAAGGCCTGGGGAATTGGCCTTTTCTGGTTGCTGGTAATTGTACTTATACCCACAAACTCTGAAGCACAACTCTGAAGCAGCTCTCCATTTTTATTGCTTACCAGATTTACTTTTATATTAGTTATTACAGTTAGAAACATTCATTGTTCACTGTCTACCAATGTCTAAATTGGATTGGATTTACTTTTTAATAAACTATTGTAACTGAACAAAACTGTTTCTGAAATGAATTAAAAACATCCATCTTAGAAGGAAGATTGAGGAAGAGACCTGCTAACTTGGAAGTATTAGCTTTTATCTTTAAATACAGATTTTTTTAAAATAATAAAATAGAAGAAATAAATGAACTTACATTTCTGCTACTACCTGTTTATATATGTTGGCTCCCTGAAATGATAGGGTCACCTTAATCCTTTTTTTCTCCCAAATAGCAACGTTAGTGTCCCGAGTAACACAGTGCAGTCAGTACAGCCAAGTTACAATCCCTTTGAAGATGAAGAAGATTCTGGAAGTACTGTCAGTGAAAAGGAGGACAATAAAATCAAAAAGTTGGTGAAAGACTGCTCTCAACTTGTTTTTCTTGCTTACACTTCTCTATCCAGGGTTTCCAACTCTGGGTTTCTTCAAAACCATTGTGTGCATGAAGTCCTCGCTCAGACTTTTGCAGACTTGACTAACCTACCGGTGCTCTCCTACTGTTTTATTTTCGGATTGGTTTTTCTTCACTTGATTCCACAGACGTGATCTCTGGTAATGTGCTTTGAAACCATTGCTGGAATTTTTCCACTGGCTGTATTCATTTGGATGTGTTCCCTTAGGAATCTCTCTTACCACATAACATTTTTCTTTAAATGGATTATCTTTCTGGTGTTGATGTTGAACTGTTGGTTAATAGCTTATGCACACACTCTTTATGCTTCTCAGTGTGCTGTTAATAGTGACCTTGCTCTGGTTGTTTGACATAACAAAACATATCATGATTAAATAGGAGCCCTTGTTGGCTGCAGTAGTGGCATATTTACAGCTCTTGCCCAAGAGTTCAGCTAAATCAAGCTAAACTAATTTACTCTTTTGTGTTTAGTGTTAGCAGCTATGAGAAAAACCAGAGTTTGGCATCTGAATGGTCTGATGAAGAAACAAATAATCCGTTTTCATCCAGTGATGCCCAGGGAGAATCTAATCCATTTGATGAAGATGTTTCCCCTACAGTGGAAGTGAGAGTACGAGCCCTTTATGATTATGAAGGCCAAGACCATGATGAATTGAGCTTTAAGACTGGTACGTCCTACTCCTTCCTATTATTTTTCTCCCCTAGGAAATGGCAAGAAACTACAGATCTATGATGTGTCGGCATTTTGGAACGTTTGTGGTGCTTTTAGAAATCAACTAGTAAAGAGAAAGTAGCCTTCCCACTCAAATTTGTAGGACGTTTGTGTGCACAAAGTGCTAATGTATACACACACGTCATATGAGAATTCCTGTATCTGTAAAAATAAATATGACAGTGTCGCTACGATGGTTGGTTGCACAGTAAGCCAAATATTTTGACTGAATTTGGCATTTTTATTCACTTATAGAGTCCTTCCCAACAACCTGGAGTAGGCAGTGTTGTTTGATGGTGTTAAAGGTATCGTTGCAGGGTGTAAATTGCTCCAAGTAAAGCTGACTTTTGTAAGCGACTGATGGGGATTTTGTCAAATGTTGATGACGTTCAAATGGATCTCCAGATGTTTTAAAATCGCACCCAAGGTGTCACTTGGTACTGTCTTTGCTTTCTTTTGCCACAGTAAATCTACTTCTATTTCCAGGTCATTGTACTTTGCTATCTTTTTCCAGTTCCTTCTCTCATATTCTGCTGTCTTCAGGTACTACAAGATCCACTATCCAGACTTTTTTTTTTTTTGTCTTTCTTATCGACAGTTGTTAAGTCTGGGGTGTGTTATGTGGCAAATGCTTGTCTGTTTGCATTTTAGAATTTTTGAGGTTCTTTTAGAAATTGAGAAATTAACCCCTCTTCCCATTAAAATTTCTGCATTTGTAAGAAGTAGCAGTGTATACATTTGTCATATGATAATTGTTGTGGTTGTAAAAATGAATATGGCAATACCATTTGTAAAAATGAATATGAATAATTACTTTTACTACTACTCCTACTATTGGCTTTGAGCCAGCCTTGACTCCTGGGGGCTGCCTGAACTACTCCCTGACATTTTCTTGGCAAGATTTTCAGGAGTAATTTACTCTTGTCTTTTTTTAAAGCTTTTGGTTGTCTTAGTAAAATAAAATAATAAGTCATTACTTTAAAATTAAGACTACCTACTGATTGATTCTCTTTGGAATCAGGCATTTGTTTATTACATGGGAAGGTAAAATAATTACTGTTTGCTTTGTCAGGCACCTGTCCATTTTTTCTTCATTGAATTTTTCTCTTTCTAACTGAAGTGGAAAAGGAATCCCAATTTCTTTTTTGGGAAAAGAAGGGATATTTCAAAAATCTTAAGAGCCTATTTATTCTTTCTCTTTAATAATTAAAATGAGTTGCCACCATAGGAATGATTGTTAACAGACAGATTCTGCACATTCTGGAAATGTGCCATAAGACATAAAATGGCGATAGCTCGCTATTTTCATAGTTTTGTTTTGGAATAAGATGGCACTCAACCAGCTTTTTTTTCAGGTGGAACAAAGTAGAATAATAAAGATGTTATTATCTCTCTTATGACCCAATATGCTATTAACAGCTTCCCCTTGAACCAAACTTGGTCTAAATCACATAAACATCTCAGTCTCGATTTGCAAATGCCACAGCATTTGCCTCCAAGGGCACTTCAGCCTAATCTCACTTTGTAGTATAAAAAGAATCAGTTACTGTTTTTAAATAATAGCATTAGAGGGAAAATATAGTTCTGTTTAGAAGCAATAAAAAAGATTTCCTGCTTTATTTCATTTGATGAGCATAAAGCACTCGCAATGCATATTCGATAATAAGAGAATATTATAAAAATAGTCTTAATGTTGAAAGGAGAGCCAGTTTGGTATAATAGTTTAAGACACCAGACTAGAAACCAGGAGATTGTGAGTTCTAGTCCTGTCTTAGGCATGAAGCCAGCTGGGTGACTTTGGGCTAGTCCTTCTTGTCCTGTAAAAAAGACCGGGGCAAACCATTTCTGAAAATGTTATCAAGAAAACTGTAGAGATTTATCCAGACAATTGCCAGGGGTCAATAATGGTTCAAAGGCACAACCCCCTATCCCTACCCAAAAACAATCTTGAATACTTCTAATAAGGAAGAATTATATTTAAAAAGCATGTAAAAAAGTAGACTATTGGGTTTTAAATGCTAGCTGATGAATGACTCTGTTGTAAAATCATTGTAGATGTTTTATCCCAGTTGCTATTAGATTAATATCCAATTATATTTTGTATTTGGTTTTTTTCCTTCAAGTTGTTAATCTGCTTCTTGAATAGAGCTTGGGGAAAGTAAGGGATCAATGTAATTTTCTTATAATTTACTAGTAGAAATAGTGAATACTGTAACTGCTACAGAAAGACAACATTTATTCACATTCTGGTATATATGACTTGTCAGTTTACTTTTTTCTCTCCCATAGGAGAAGAGCTAACTAAAATAGAAGATGAAGATGAACAAGGATGGTGCAAAGGTCGTCTGGACAGTGGACAAGTTGGGCTGTATCCTGCAAATTATGTAGAACCAATCCAGTGACAAATAATTCTGAACATGATATAATAACAACCAGTCAACATGATGCCTGTGGTTCATTATAAGAGGAACTGAAATATATCTATTGATCTATCTATATATCTTTTAATGCAATGAAATGATTGATTCCTATGTTCCTTCAGCAATCTCCAATGCTTCAGGCTGAAACCTTAGGAAAAGATTGGCATCTTGATAGCACAAAGTCAGCAAGGAAGTGACAGCATTCATTTTTATCATATTTTATGATGACTTTTTTATTTTGTTCCAAAATTTGCTAAATCAGTGCCTCATTTCCTATATTTTGGATGTTAAGCTTATGTCCACTTTTGTTCAATCAGTAATGACTTGATCTTCGTAATTTGAAATTTAATCTTTTTAACTGCAACACTGCATTTGTTAGCAATCTGTGAAAAATGCATTTTTAAAACTTAAGTTATGTAGCATTTCATTTTTCATGCATGGTCTACTTCATTAGCTGTTACATAAATAATGACTCAGAAGTATTGTCCTCTCAATCTTGTACTCTATCTTTTTCATGCTGTCAGCATGGCTTAATAGTGTAAAATGCCATATATACTACAGTGTCTATTGCAAAGATTCCAACAGAATTATCTGCAAATATTAAGAATTAGTTTTTCTTGGTGAATATTATTTTGACACTTGAAATCTCTATTTCCTAAAGGACAACATCATGTACATTTTAAAGATTTCCCCATATTTCAAGAATGTCATTATAAAAACAGTATAAAATTATAAGATTTACATTCTGCAAGTTAATGATTTTATGTGATTTGGAAAGTTAAACGTGAAGTTGATATTTTTTCATGCCAGAGACTAAAATGTACTGCCTTTTTACTGATATGCTCTTTAAGTTATCTATATGTATATATAATTTGATATTAAAATTAAGGAGCATGTGTTAATTAGAAAATCTATTGTATATGCCTTAGATTTCAGATTGAATCTGACACCAGAATATCAATGTTGAGTTTTATTAACTTCAATGGAAGGTTCACAGCAGCTTTTCAAGTAAGCAAAGCAACTTAAAATGCAGGCCTATTTAAATTTGCTGTTTCATACATACACATTTAGGTATAAGCTATCTTAGCTGTGCCCCAACTATCTACTGTGAATAGCCTTCCTGTTAAGGGATAACAACTCAGTTTCCCCTTCCACATTATATATTATAATCAACTATAGTTATCATTCCATTTGTCCTCACACCCAAGTATCTGCATGAACTCTCTCACATCCACTCTTGCAAGAATGTGAGTTTGTTACAGCAGGACTCCTCTTTGTAATTAGCACTGGGACCAGAGGGATTAGAGTTCATTGTGTACCTTTGGAATCTTTTGACAGAAAATTTATCCAAAGCACACTAAAGTAAAATAAAAGTATGCTGTGATCTAAGTCCTTAAATGATAATATTGGGGTTTTATTCTCGAGATCTATAATTGTTAATTAAAATGTGATTCCAAATGCAAAGTTAACATTAACTCAATGTAGATTATTGTAGCAAAACACTGTAAAATCTTGATTTGCGGATCAGCTGTAGAAATGTCAAGACTCTATAGATTTGCAGGCAATTTAAGCAGCAAAATTGTGAACTTGTTTAAAATGTTGCTTTATAGAAAATTTAGAAATTATCAGATAAGTAGAAATGATGTTTTAGGGAATCACACTGTAATTGAAATGACAGTTGAAACTGAAAATACTGTAAGTGCTTCCTGACTATTCCATTTGTCTGTGGAAATTTACATATTTATTAATATTGAAGGTTAATTATATTAAGTGGGTATTCAATCTCTGTCATGTTGGTATTCCAGCATAATTGTTCAGAAATGGAAAGTTTGAATAAATGGTCAAGAATTAGTCCAGAATATTTTTGACAGTACACTATTTTAAAAATAAAAAAAAATTGAACAAAATTTTAGTACCACATAAGGTCTATATTTTTTTTAATCATAAGCACTGTATTTTTATTTTCTCTGGATTATATCCGGAGAGAAATTAAATCTATTTCTTCAAGCTACTAGATGCAGAATGACTAGTCTGAGTAAAGCATGTGGTAAAAGAATGTGGTAATGTGGTAAAAGAAAAGGTGTCTTCACTTAAATACAAATCCCCTTAGAACATATATGGGGTACTGCTATTGTGGCATGTTAAAATATAAATATCCTGAAATGAGACTTTTGCATTTTTATGCCAATTTGTTGATTTTTGTAAACAGCTGATTACAATATAACCAGTAAAATAATGAACCAACGCATCATATGAAATCTACCAACGGTCCACTTTTCCTGACAATCTCAGGCAATTTTCCAATTAAAATCGCAGGCTAAAAGCTCTGTGAAACAGGCCTATCTTTTCCACCGTTCCAAGTGCCACCATTTGGGGTGATTCACACTCTAATGGAAAAGCATTGACTTCTGTTCACATATGGTGCGCCCATCACATATGGTGATGGAACGCTATCCTTAGTATTTCTACTTGGTAAGAATTAACTAGATACTTTTATTCTAAATGAAGAAGACAATTCTTTCATCCATGGGATCCTTCTGAAGCTCTGAGTTTATTAAAATCAGCTTTTTTAAAGTTTAAAAAACACTGGTTGGATTATGTTCTGTTGCTTGTGTTTGCATTATATTGAATTCTAATATGACACGATTCTGGCAATTTCAACCCCCTCTATCACTTCTCCATTAGTAAGAATTAGGTCCAGCATAGCTTTTTCTTTAGTTCCTTTGTCTACCTTTTGGATAACAAAGTTGTCAGCTAGGTCGGTTAGGAATCCTACTTGCTGCAGTTTGTCTCTCAGTTGATATCAGGGAAGTTAAAGTCTCCCATTACTACTGTGATGTGTTTCCTACATACATTTGTTAATTGCTTAGCAAAATGTTCATCTATTTCTTCTGCTTGGTTGGGTGGCCTAGTATAGGCCTATGGCAATGCTGTTGTTTTTTTCCTTTTATGTTGACCCATAAGCATTCTAGCAGGCTTTCATCCATAGTTTTATGCAACTCTGTGGTGATCTCTAACATATAATGAAACTCCCTCTCCTCTTTTGTTAGGTCTGTTTCTTTTGTACAATTTGTATCCTTCTATCAGTACATTCCAATCATGAGTTTTGTCCCATCAAGTTTCTATAATGTCAACTACATTATACCTATCCTCATGTACTAGTACTTCAAGTTCACTGTTTGTTCCCTAAACTTTGAGCATTAGTGTATAGGTATTTAAGTTCTTTGTGGCTAACCCTGGGTGTGCTTCCAGGTAAATGAGGGCAGATATGATATTGTTGCCATTACGGAAACTTGGTGGGACAAAACCCACAAATGGAACACACAGCTTGAGGAATTTAAATTATTTAAAAGAAACAGACCAAATAAAAGAGGAGGTGGAGTTGCTCTCTATATAAGAAATAACTACATCTCTACAGAAATAGAGCACAACAATGATGAAAATTGTCTCAAATGCATTAGGGTCAATATAAAAGTGAGGGGGGGAAATGACATTGCCTTAGGTGTATACTATAGGCCACCTAACCAAACAGAGGAAATAGATGAACATTTTGCTAGCCAGCTAACTAAGGTATGTAGGAAGCACATCATAATAGTAACGGGGGACATTAATTACCCTGACATCAATTGGGAGACAAACTCTGCACCAAGTGGAAGATCAAACAGATTCCTGACAAACCTAGCAGACAACTTTGTCTGCCAAAAAGTAGAGAAGGGAACTAGGGTATCAGCCATATTGGACCTAATTCTCAGAGATGAATTGATAGAAGGTGTTGAAGCCACAGGAATCTTGGTGAGGAGTGATCATGCAATATTGAAATTCAACATTGTGCAAGCACAAGCAATAGAACACAGTCAAACTAGGATCTTGGACTTTAAGAGAGCTAATTTCAATAAACTTAAAGAGAGAGCTTGGGAAGGATTCCATGGATGAGAATCCTCAAGGGGAAAACAACTGAAGAAGCTTGGGAAATTTTGAAAAGTGAGATTATAAAAGCCCAGTCTACACAATACCAACGAAGAAGAAAAACAACAGTTCTTAAAAGAAACCAGCATGGCTGCATAAAGAACTCTGATAAATTAAAAGACAAAAAGGGCAAGTATAAAAAGTGGAAAGAGGGGCACATAACTAAGGCAGAATATCAGCAAATAGCCCGAGCCTGCAAAGATGAAGTGAAGAAAGCTAAGGCTCAAAATGAACTAAGGCTTGCGACAAAAGTCAAAAATAACAAAAAAGCTTTCAACATATAAAAAACAAGAAAAAGTTAAGGAAATGATTGGTCCATTAGTGGGAGAAAATGGCAAGAAGATGACAAGCAACAGAGAGAAAACAGAACTATTTAACTTGTTTTTTGCATCCTTCTTTACCCAAAGGGAAAAAACAGTAGTTCCCATCTTCAAAAAAGGGAAAAAAATGGATCCAGGAAATTACAGACCTATCAGCCTGACCTCAATACCTGGGAAGATCTTGGAAAAGATAATCAAGCAACAAATCAGCAAACACCTAGAGGCAAACAAAGTCATTACCAAAAACCAACATGGGTTTGTCAAAAACAGGTCATGCCAGACAAATCGTATTGCATTCTTTGACCAGCTGACAAAATTAGTGGACTAGAGGAATGCTGTGGATATAATTTACTTGGACTTCAGTAAGGCATTTGATAAAGTAGACCACAACCTATTACTTGATAAGATAGAAAAATGTGGGTTAGGCAGCATCACCACCAGATGGATTCGTAGCTGGCATGTGGTCCTCAATGGAACTGCATCTACATGGAGGGAAGTGTGTAGTGGGTGCCCCAGGGCTCTGTTCTGGGTCCAGTTTTCTTCAACATCTTCATCAATGATTTGGATGAGGGAATAGATGGGGAACTCATCAAATTTACAGATGACACCAACCTGGCAGGAATAGCCAACACTCCAGAAGATAGGCTTTAGATACAGAAGGATCTTGACAAACTTGAACATTGGGCGCTATCTAACAAAATGAAATTAAATGGTGAAAAAAGTAAGGTTCTACATTTAGGCAAGAAAAACCAAATGCACAGATATAGTAGGTGGTACCTTGCTCAATAGTAGTAACTGTGAGAGGGATCTCGGAATCCTAGTGGACAATCACTTAAATATGAGCCAGCAGTGTGCTGCAGCTGCCAAAAAAACCAACATAGTGCTAGGCTGCATTAACAGAGGGATAGAATCAAGATCACGTGAAGTGTTAATACCACTTTACAATGCCTTGGTAAGGCCACACTTGGAATACTGCGTCCAGTTTTGGTCACCACAATGTAAAAAAGATTTTGAGACTCTAGAAAGAGTACAGAGAAAGAGCAACAAAGATGATTAGGGGACTGGAGGCTAAAACATATAAGGAACGATTGCTGGAATTGGGTATGTCTTGTTTAATGAAGAGAAGGACGAGGGGGACATGATAGCAGTGTTCCAATATCTCAGGGGCTGCCACAAAGAAGAGGGAGTCAAGCTATTCTCCAAAGCACCTGGAGGCAGGACAGGAAACAATGGATGGAAACTAACCAAAGGGAGAAGCAACCTAGAACTAAAGAGAAATTTCCTGACAGTTAGAACAATTAATCAGTGGAACAACCTGCCTCCAGAAGCTGTGAATGCTCCAACCCTGGAAGTTTTTAAGAGGAGACTGGACAGCCATTTGTCTGAAATGGTATAGGGTTTCCTGCCTGAGTAGGGGGTTGGACTAGATGACCTCCAAGGTCCCTTCCAACATCACCGTTGTTATTATTATTACCTCTTACTTTGCACCTGAGTTTTTCTTCTTTCCCTTCACCACCTACCTCATTTGTTTGTTTGTTTGTCTAGTGGTTTTTGCTTGGAATTAGGTCCTAAAGGTTATAAAGATTGATCACCCTCCCTCAATTTTAGTCTAAAGCCCTTCTGATGAGTCAATTGCTTTCCAAATACATTCTTGATAGTACTTGTGAGGTGCAGTCCATCCCTTGCCAGGAGCCCTTCATGCAGGTAAAGGAGACCATGGTCTAGGAATCCGAAGTTCTGTTGATGACACCCATTCTTAAGCCAACGGTTCGTTTCTAAAATCCTTTGCTCCCTCATTGGATTTGGCCTTTTGTTGGAAATATAGACAAAAGCACTACTTGTGCTCCTAACTCCTTAACTTTCTTCCCTAGCTGCTCATAATCTCTTGTTATTGTTTTCAGGTTCATTGTTGTGTCGTCCGTCCCTACATGTAGAAGAAAGGGGTAGTAATCTATGAGGTTTACTATTTTACTGAGGCTCAGTCACATCTTTGATTTTTGCTCCAGAGAGACTACAATCCTCCATAGATTAAATATCCGGTCTACAGATGGCTGGTTCTGTTTCCCTGAGAATTGAGTCTCCTATCACCAACTCTGACTTTTTTTTTTCCAGGAAAGTCTGAGCTACTTTTCTATCTTTCACTGGAGCACTTGATAATGCTTCTCTTCTAGGTGTCTCATGCTTTCTTCTAGGGGGAGGCTATGAAATTGATTGTTCAGCTCTAAAGGGCTAGTCTAGACAATAGGGTCATTGCTGTTGGTACTGCAGTTGCAGCCCCACAATTTTCCCAATGACCCCTCTTCCTTCCTAGCCTCCAAACTAGCTAATAAGCCTGAATCTAGTAACAGCTTGCCCTCCCATGATCTTTCCTGTCCATTTTTCCACCCAGATTTCTTTTACTTTTTTTCCTCCTGTTCTTAGCCACCCAATTCCAGTTACCATTTCTAATCATCTATGTAGACCAGGGGCCTGCAACCTTGACAACTTTAAGACTTGTGGACTTCAGCTCCCAGAATTCCTCAGCCAGCATAGTTGTCAAGATTGCAGACCCCTGGTCTAGACCAAATAATGCTTCAGGCTCAGTCTTCCATCAGCAGAATCCCACTTTCATGATCTTACCAATTTTGATCAGGCTTAATTCAACAACGGAAGAGTTTCTAGTGTACTTGAAAAGTTTTTTAAAATTGAGAGTAATATTCAGAGATGTATCTGCCTTGAAAGTGGCTGTTGAATTGTATAGCATAGTAAAGCAGGATTTGACCACAGAAAATGTTTTATAACATTTTATATTATGTCATAAAATGCTTTATGATTTTTGTCGTTCTATATAATTTGCCAGATTTCAACTGCACAGAAATCATGGATCCTAGATTTTGGGCACATTCTGTAAATTAGCCCATTTCAGGTACCTTGGTTGAAAATGTTTAGCACTATGATACACCATTTCATTCAGACATGTTTTCCTAGTATACTAGATAACCATGACCTGTTGGGTCATTTCAGAGATATTTCCTTATCTAAACAGAATGACCCAGGGCAAAAAAGCAGAGGGAATGGAAGCATCTTCCTGTTGGCCTGACCCTGAGTGGCTGCACTTCAGCAGCTGATGGTAAGGTTGGTCTACCTGGTCTCCAGAAGACTAGGATGGAATCGGTCTACTGAACCTCTGGGTGGTAGCATAGCAACACTAAAGTGACCAGAAATTTGGCAAGTTAATCTCACAGGAGTCATAGGTTTGGATTTTGGACACAATTCTGTTAGTCCATTTGAGACATCTTGGTTCAAAAATTGTTGTCCTACAATGCACTGTTTTGCCCAGTTAAAGATTACAGACATGAGAGGTTTAGTAGTATATAGACAGGTCACAGGTTGTTCTGGGCAGCTCTGGAAGGAAATATCAAAGTACAGAAATATTTGTCTCTACACTTATCTGATAATGAGGGTTTTTTTAAAAGAAAAATTCCTTGTTACAAAACTTCTAGGGCAGACATGTCAAACTCGTGACCGTCACGTGATGTCGCGCAACGTATTGGGACAGTTTTGCCATTGCCGGCAATAGGGTGGGCGTGGCTTCTGTGTGACGCGTCCGGCCCGCAGGCCGGCAGTTTGACACCCCTGCTCTAGGGAAAGCTTTATTGTATATTGCTTGTTTGTGAGTTACAGTATTTCATTAAACAAGCAAAGTTGGTTATCTTCTAAAGAATAACTGAAACTTGTAGCTGTTTACTTACTTTAAAGTAAAAAAGTATATTCATTCCTCTACAACTCACTGGCAGGAGTAAAGCCTTGAGCTATGCATAAAAATAATAAAGGTGGGATATAAAGTCGTTCTATGAGGGAGAGTGGCAGTCTCTAAATATAAATAAATAATGGATGTTTGTTGGCAACCAAAGATGATCATTGTTTATTTTATCATTCCATGATTTGATTTCTATTCTGTTCAGAAGAGCAGTAATTAAAACATCGTTTAGAAAGTTTCTTCATTTTAGTTAGTAATACAAGTAGTCCTTAACTTCAATTGAGCCCAAATTTTCTGTTAAGTGAGACATTTGTTAAGTGAACTTTGCCCCATTTTATGAGCTTTCTTGCCACAGTTGTTAAGTCAATCAATGCAACTGATAAGTTAGTAACCTGGTTGTTAAGTGAATATGGCTTCCCCATTGACTTTGCTTGTCAGAAAGTCGCAAAAGATGATCACATGATCTTGGGACACAGCAACGGTCAAAAATATGAACCAGTTGCCAAGCATCTGAATTTTGATCACATGATCATGGGGATACTGCAAAGGTCATAACTCACATTTTTCAGTGCTGTTGTAACGCTCAATGGTCATTAAACCAATTGTTGTAAGTTGTGGACTACCTGTACTTAGTTTAAGTCCCAGTGATTTCAGGAACATTCTCTTGACAACAATCCAGAAGTCGTTTGCTACTGTCGTCTTCCAGCCTATGATAATATTACAAACAATACTGACTTATCTTACGTTCCAATCCTGCAAAGGTTCAGCTCCGAATTCCCTTCAGGGCAGAAGATTTTCAAGGTTAGCCAAGAGGCCCTCAGGCCTACCCACCCGGCTTTTTAGTCAGCTGGCATTCTTGTCAGAGGGGGGGAAAGTACGCAAAGTGCACACTGAAGCCCTCTCCCAAGGGTCTGTGACAATTCGCCACAGCCAACTTGCCATGGGACAAGTTACAGTAATATCAAAGAAATATAGGTAGTCCTCGACTTACAATGACAGTGAAAAAAGTGACATGACCATTTTTCACACTTACGACTGTTGCAGCCTCCCCATCGTCAGGTGATTTTACATTCAGATGCTTGACAACTGACTCCCATTTATGACGGTTGTAGCATCCTGGGGTCATGTGATCACCTTTGCAACCTTTTGACAAGCAAAGTCAATCAGGAAGCCAGATTCACTTAACAACCGTGTTACTAATTTATCAACTGCAGCGATTCACTTGACAACTGTGGCAAGAAAAGTCGTAAAATGGGGGAAAACTCAGTTTTAACAAATGTCTCACTTAACAACAGAAATGTTGGGCTCAATTGTGGTCATAAGTCGAGGACTACCTGTAGTGGAATAGTATCATGAAAGAAAGGATGCCAAAGGAATGACAAAACGAAATGTGAATGACAAAAATTTAACTATTTTAAATAATTTCATTTAATTATTGAATTGTCCCGCAGCGAGTTGTCCCATTTCGTTCTCCCAAGCTGAGCTCCACCGCTGGAGACGTCACGGACGCATCCTTCTGCCTGAGAACGACCGGCTATTGCCCCCTTTCCGGAATTTGTCGAGGTCAGCTACCGCCCGGGGTTTTTCTGCTGCTCTTCCCCAACATCAATCGATCTAACCACGGTGCCAACACTCAAGATAAGCCAACAAACCGACACCCCCCCCCCTTGCCGTCTGTCTTCCCCTCGCCCCTTCGCCCCCCCCCAACCACCCATCCATGCTCTCAAGCCAGCGCAGCGCAGCTGACGTGACCTGCGACGCCTCCAGCTTTCCTCCTGCGTCTTCCAAGGTCTCCTAGCAACGGGACGGCTCTTGTATCACGCGCGGGGAGGGTGGGTGAGTCCGAGGGACGCCTTCCAATCCGCAGCGGACAAATCAGCTGCAGGGGCCTGCGCGCGCGCCTGGCTCGCTCGTTATCTCCGCGACGTGGGGCCGCGCGCCAGGGCTCCGCCCCCGGGGGGGCGAAATCTTGTCTTGTTCCTGGTGCTAAGAGCGCCTGCGTGGCCGTCTCTGTTTCCGCCGGTCTGGCAGTGGTGGCGGCGGCGGCGGCGGGGAAAGCAACAGCAGCAGCAGCAGCAGCAGTAGCAGCAGCGGGAGGAGGAGTGGTATTGTTTGGAAGGGCAGCGAGCCCCGCGAAGACCCCAAATAGGGGCGTGGAGGGATGTGCGACCCCAGCAAGCAAGATTTGGTGACTGTTTTCAAGCGGCTCCGCGCCATTCCCACGAACAAGGTACGTAGGAAGCGAGCGCAAGGCTTCCGAGTGACACGTTGCAAGACGGCGAGAGGCGGAGCTCGTGCGAGTGAGGTTTTGTGTGGGGCCGGGAAGCCAAGCGTGTTTACCCTGAGAAGGGAGGGAGGGAGGATGGGAGACCTCCAGGAAACCTGCAGATTGGAGATTGCTGAGAGAGACATCCCTGAAGAAGGCAGGTTGTTCCCGGAGGATTGATTGCCTGGATGGATTCATCAATTTACAGGATTCCTGCTTTACTGGGGGGAAAAGTTTATAAATAAGAGTTGTTAATATTTGGATGGGGCTGTAGGGAATTCTGGACTTGGAAATCGGAAAAAAAAACATTGGGAAGACAGTGGCTAACCACTTCTCCAGCACTATAATGAGAACGATAGGGATGTATCCACAAAGCCATCAGTATCATTAGATTACTTTTCTGCAAATAACGATACAGGTTTGGATGTTGACTTTGGGAGAGGCAAGTCCCCGTTCCTTCCAGAAGACTTTAAGCCAGCCCCACTCATGTTCTCCAAGAGAAAAGTGTGTTGTATAATAATACTGAGATTCTGATCATGCCTGTTATTTCAGCTGCATCTAAAGGGAATTTTCTCTCAGCTATATGAAAAAAATATTTCAATAAAATCACAGTAGCAAACTGGCCCAAGTCAGCCAGCTTCTGCACGAGAGTGGATTTGAACCCAGATCTCTACTTCTAGAAGAAGACTTGACTATTGTGTCACAGTGGTTTCCCCATAATTACTAAATCTTCCAGACCAGATTTACACACCACCAGTATTTAATTTAAAAAAAAAACCAGAAAATTCCTGGCGTAGATGTCTTTATTTTCTCACTCAGGACTGTTGCACTTAAACTCCAATCCTGTTAATTCCTGGCCCCAGTGTATATTGTGGGATGCTTCCATCATTTAACCATCTCACAGTCTGTTGCGTATTCATTTGCAAGGAATCACTTAATATAATAATATACTCATGAGAACATGCTGCTTTTCTGATCTTTCTCTGGCTTGAAGATATAATATTAATTCAAGGCAAAAACATTTTAATGATTTTTGTTGGTGGTGGTACTATGGGAGAATGCTTTACAGCATATTTAAATCTTTACTAGCCATATCATTTTTGAGTAATGTTAAATGTCACTTGCTCCATGCTGGAATCCAAGTTCAAAGTTCCTTTCTTTGTCAATTCTAGTAGCATATGTTTAAATCACTGTGTGGAATGTACTCTTTAATTTTAAGCTGGAATTTGATGAGTTGACTGAAAATGGCTTTTCAGTGTATGTATGTCAAAAGAAATAATTGTTTTTGCAATGCAAGCTTCAGTGCCAGTTTATCTTAAGGTACTTCTGTTTGCTTCTGAATATTTAGATATAAATTATTTTTATTAGGTTATTAAAGTATCAAGTATTCCATCCCCTTGTATTCTGTGAAAATAACTTTGAAACAGCATGCTCATTTTGAGCGTGTTTCAGAATTTTTTCCACTAATTAAGCAAGGAACGTAATGCTGTATATACAGTAAATCAAGTTTACAAAAATATAAAGTTGTCTTTAAGACAACTTAATTTTAAGCATTGAAGAGAATTGTAATGCCATTTTTGTGTCCATAATGTGGATATATTAATAGGGTACAATAATAGGGAATATTTGGGATTCACATGTTCATTGTTGCTCTCAAAGAACTGCCAGCAAGTTATCTTGAAGACTGGTGAAGTGTGCAGGATCAGACCAAAAGTCTCTGAGATTCTTTGTCTTCTAAGTTCACAGTGATCAATCAGCTGCCTATGGAGAGCTGAGAAATTGGAAAACATGATTGTTATGGGAGATACTTTGATTAGATTCTTTAAATAGTATCTTATATAAAAGTAGTGTCTTCTTAAAATGCAGTTCCTAGTGATTCTATAACGTGGTTATCTGGGTCAAGTACAAAAATGATCTGGCACTGTTTCAAAAATTATTTTAACTTCCCACTAGTTTATAGCCTTGAGAGATCTGTGATGGTCTTGCATCCAGGGCTAATCAGGCTTACCCTGCTTTGCTTTTTGAAATAATCCAAGACTGTAAAATCTTCCTATTCTGTGCCATTTTAATGTTGGTTGAAACATATGTTCATATGCAATTGTTGGAAAGTAAACATAGCTTAGCATGATGCAGCAGTGTATCTTGAGGGACGTCTACTTGAGGGACGTCTAATCCCACTGGGATTGGCCTGTACCACTTGTGCCGGCAGAGGAGGCATGCTGCGAGTCCCTTCACCCCAATTATTCCAGCTGGTGGGGTCCAGGAGGAGGGCCTTCTCTGCTGTTGCTGTTCCTGCCCTCTGCAACATCTCCCCCCCCCCCCACAATGTAAGTTTGGCCCCAACCTTTCTATCTTTTTGTAAGAGTCTAAAGACGTGGCTGTGCCAGTTAGCTTGGGGCCTCAGTGGGTGATCAGTGCAATGGAAATGAGTACTAACAAATTCCCCCCTTCCTTCACCCTCCCATGTGTCCTTGGTTGTAATGCTTGATTTTAACATTTTATGTTTTAACTAAGATGTAAGCTGCCCAGAGTTAACCTATAATAAGGTGGGCAGCCAATAAATTTTATAAATAAATAAAATAAAATAAAAATAAAATAAAATAAAATAAAATAAACAAATCTAAGTCAATATGTTTTACCAAATCATAATCCTATTTTGTGTATGTTTGTTAGAAAAGTACCACTATAGTCATTATATCCATTACAGGTTAGCGGGAATTGAATGCTGCTCAAATCATTTTGGGCATAGTTTTCATTTTTCTGACCTGCAGCCTAATTATAGAGAAATACATAATTTATTGGAGAAATCTTGCAGTTAATCAGGGTGGTTAATTAACTTCTTGCCATCCTTGCAATTTCAAATCATTGTTTGAATAGTTTAGAATTATTTCTCTTGCAGACAATATACTGATATGTTAGGTTTTGCAAACATTTATGTCTGAGTCTGTATCCATCCATGCATTCATCTATCTGTGCACCTCTTAGGAATTTCCAAGAGGTGCAACAACAGAAATACAGGCCACTTGAATTTTATAAATAACCCTTGTTTCATTAAGTGAAACCGTGACTATGCTTAACATCTGATTTCAGCTTTCCTTTGCTTTGCAGACCTTTACAGATAGTTGTAAATTTAAAGATTGGTCTTAATGTTACTTTTTCATCACTATCATAGCTGCAAATGGTCACTAAACAAGGCAATCACTAAACAAGGGCTACCCGTATAGGTTAAAAATATTGTCAATATTGTAAATGTCAGATTTTATTATTTGTTACTTCCCTTACCTCGTTGTACACAGAAGCAACCTTATAGTAGGTTAATTAGTTGGTTCACTTAATACAGTAAGTGTTTAATGTTGTTTAAAAAATCTTGGTGCACCAAGAGTCTTGTAGCATCTTTCCCAACACTCAAAAGCTTCTAGTATTTTAAAATAACTTGTTAGTTGGAAAAAGTGCCACCAGACTCCTGATTTTATGTCACCATAAACAAATATGGCTTTCCCACAATGGTCTACATCCAGTTTGTTAAACTTTCTTATCCTTGATTTTAGTTGGATTTAACTAGAGCTTAGTTACTATTACCATTATAGAAATTGAATGAATGAATAAATAAATAACTTTCAGTTGGACCTAAATTCCATTTATTTGATTTGAATTCTTAAAAGTAACATTTCATGAATGTTGTACCTAAGTAGCAGCTAAATTGATGAGTGATATTTGTATTCTATGTGCATTTTGCAGATCATACTTATTTAGGAGACAAAAGTATGCTGGATAATAACAGTTAAATTGTGGCTGTTTTCTAGTTATGTTTTGACTGTGGAGCAAAAAATCCAAGCTGGGCAAGCATAACATATGGCGTTTTCCTCTGTATTGACTGCTCTGGAACCCATCGCTCACTTGGAGTTCACTTGAGTTTCATTCGGTAAGCAATTCGTTTAGTAATGCATGCGGTTCATTGTTTGGGGATATTTTCCCGAGTTTTTGTATCTATATGTACATATATGTTTCTTCATCTTGTAGAAAAGTTTATTGGTTTGAAACTGTCTCTTGTTCCTGTTAGCTACCTTTATTGAGCACCGATACTAAATAAATAGAAATAATCTGGCACATCTTTCATGAATGTACACCTTACGTGAATTTCAAAATATAGAATATCATATGACAATTTCATTTTCAAGCTAAAGTTTAGTTAATATTTAAACTGATTTTGGTCACTCTGACATATCTGTTCCCATAGTTTTTGTTTGCTCTTAACATGTTTGCATGATTTGTTAGCTCTACTGGTATCTAATATCTATTGCAGCTCTTCAATTTTATCTTAGGGCTTTATGCCTTAGCTCCTTTGAATAGTTACGTTGCAGCTCTCTTCATAAATTACAATATCTTCAACTTTAGTGTTGTTCTGCAGATCTGATAAAGCACAATCCTCTACTCATTGTTTCCAAGTACAATGGGTGAAGTTTATGTATCAAATATAGCAGTAGCTTTCCCAAGATTTGGCTATTTTTGTTTGACAATCCAATTCCTGTAAAGTCAAATGTTCACTTACTCATTGGGCGATAATTCTGCAATTGTCTATTTAGCTTTTAACACATTTTCAGTAATTTATTGGCTCTGCATCAGGATGAATATTACTTCATTTCTTTCATTTCTTTCCAGAAAACATGCCAATAATGCTTTTTTGCATATCTTATCTCTTTCCTGTCTCTTCTTGTCCTGGGACAAGAAGTATTTTCAAAAATCATGCAGCCAGCATTCAGAAGGAGATGCTTGATTCCTTATAAACCTTTTCAGTATTAAGTATTAAAGGTATAACCAACCTGTTCTCCTGCTCAGTTCCGTTTAATGAACTAAATTGTGATGAAAAGATCCGCTTCTTGTCTTGCATCTGGGGTAGTAAAAAAGACCTCGACTTACAACCATTCAAAGTTACAACAGCACTGAAAAAAGTGACTTGTGACAGTTTTTCACACTTATGACCGTTGCTACATCCCCATGGTCATGGGATCAAAATTCGGACGCTTGGTGACTGAGTCATATTTATGACGGTCGTAGTATCATGTGATCACCTTTCATGGCCTTCTGATCAGCAAAGTCAATGGGGAAGCCAGATTCACTTAACGACAGCGTTACTAATTTAACTGCAGTGATTCACTTAACAACTGTGGCAAGGTTTGTTAAATGGGACAAAATTCACTTAACAAATGTCTCACTTAGCAACAGAAATTTTGGGCTCAACTGTGGTCATAAGTCAAAGTCTACCAGTATTATAGCTTCCTTCCCAAATCCTTAACCATTCTATACAGAGCTTGATTTCCAGGCTGTTCACCATATGGGCAATCCACTTCTGAACTTGTTCTAATCTGTAACTGTCCTTTTTCAACTATGATGTTCAGTACTGGACACCGTATTCCAAATAAAATCTGGCCAAAGCAAAATGGAATGGAACCATTTTTTTCCCCTATGATATGGAGTTATATTTCTGTTAATACATGCCAAGAGAGCAATTGTTTTTAGCAAAAGCAACACACTTCTGATTTAATGTTAAATTTGTGTTGATAAGATACCCAGAGCCTTACATTTTTCCTATCAAAGATACAGGACTTTAAATTCTCTATGTCAAATTCCATTCTACTCATTTCACTCCATACCTCAAGCCACTCTAGATCTTTTTGGATCTTGTTTCATGGCTTTTATTTATTTAACAAAATGGAATGAGATAAAAGATGATAGAAAAAAGAAAAAAGAACAAAATAACCATGATATAAATTTATTTTATGTATATCATTATATAATGTTCGTTTGCTTTATTTATTTATTTATTATACCTCCCATCTCACTTAAGTGTCTCTGGGCTCTTTTCAAACATCTATATTGCATCTCTACAATATTTTCAATAAAGAAAAACCATATTTCATTATAATCATTTATATAATTTCCCTTCCTAATTTTGTATCATCCATCCTCCTTAACCTTCTCACAATCATTGCTAAAAATGTTGACCTAAAACACTCAACACTGAGTTCCTTTTAGATTGAAGAGTATTCTTACTGTAGGTGTGATCATTCACTCAGTTGTGAGTACGTTTAATACCAAGTAGTGCACTTGGCCCAGGCATGTCAAACTCCTGGCCCACGGGCCGGATGCGTCATGCCGAAACCGCGCCCACCCCATTGCTGGCAATGGGGAAAAAGTTGCGATACGTCGCACGACGTCACGTGACATCGCGAGTTTGACACGCCTGACTTGGCCCATGCTTTACCATTTTATGAAGAAAAATATCATGAGGCATTATCTTGAAAACTTTGTTATACTCCATATGTATTGTCTTTGATATTCTCCTAATCTACTGAATTACCGTAGTAATTCTACCAAAGAAAGAGAAGTTGGTCCGGCATGAATTGTTGACTTCGGTTAATTGTACCATGCCTATCCAAGTACTCGCTATTATTTGATCATCTGTTTGAGGAACCTGTCCTGTATAGATCTCAAGCTGAGAGTTTCCTAGGTCCTTCTCCTTCTCCCTATTAGCTAGCCCTCCATTTTCTTTCTGTGCGAGGACAGTTGAAAAATTGAAAAGTTAAAAAGTTCTGTCTTCTCACCATGGCTCATTACAATTAACTACCTTCTTTTTTCAATGGGTATACATCCTCTTTGGCTTTTGTTTTATTTCTAACATACCCCCCCCCCCAAGTCCCCTTGTTGTTTTTGGTGCATTTCAAAAGATATGCTGCTTTGTTGTTTTTAAAAAAGGAGCCGTGATGGTGCAGTGGTTAGAGTGCAGTATTGCAGGCTCATTCTACTGACTGCTGACTGTCAGCAGTTGGGCAGTTTGAGTCTCACTCTGGCTCAAGGTTGACTCAGCCTTCCATCCTTCCAAGGTTGGTAAAATGAGGACCCAGATTGTTGGGGGCAATATGCTGACTCTGTAAACCGCTTAGAGAGAGGTCTGTAAAGCACTCTGAAGTGGTATATAAATCTAAGTATTATTGCTATTAAAAGGTACTTCAGAAACTATTTCTATTTTTTGGTTTTAGATCTACAGAATTAGACTCAAACTGGTCATGGTTTCAACTGAGGTGCATGCAAGTTGGAGGCAATGCAAATGCTGTAAGTACATAAAACTTGCTTGTTTTTTTCCCCCTGGTTTCTAGGAATCAGTAATTATTAATTGATTTATCAGGGTTCTATGCATATTATGAGTTACATTTCATGTATTTGCTATCCTTTAATATAATTACCACATATGCCTTCGCAATCTTGAAAACCAAGAAATAAATGAATAAAATAGTTCTGGCTTCTTATTCATTTGTTTCTTTGACTTTCAAGATTGCTACACAGTTCCCTGTTACTAGCTGCTCTAAGCATCTGTTGCATATATGAAAGGATAGAAAATAAACAAAATGTAACTCATAAAAATCTTAGTATGCATAGAATGCGGATACATGAATAGACATTTTAGAAAACAATGGGAGTTAAGTTGATCATGATTAAATCTCACTGGGTTAGAAATCTAGCTTTAAGCCAAGTGAAACCTGAGATATTTTCAATTACTGAAAAAGTTTTTTCCAATATTATTGAAACATAGTGTTTACTGGCAAACAATGGATGAAGAATTAATAAGGGTTTGAACCAAATTATGCGAGAAAATGTGGAGAAAAACACAATGGCCCAAACATTGGAAAAAGTCAGTCTGCATACCAGTATTCAAAAAAGAATCTTAACAGGGTGTGTAAACTATTGTACAATATTCCCAATTTCACCTGCTAGCCAAACAAATGCATAGGATTGTCCACTGTAGATTAAGACCATATGTGGAAAGGGAGATGCCAGATATTAATGCTGGTTTTAGCAAAAAAACTGAGGAAAAATAGACATTATTGCTGAAGCACACTGAATAATTGAGAAACTATAAAATACTGAAAACAAATACGTACTTCATTGATTATGGAAAGACCTTTAATTGTGTTGATAATATCCAGCTGTGGAACGTACTTAATAAAATGGAGATCTCATTCTCCTCATGTGGAACCTATACACTGGGCAGGAAGCCACAGTATTGAAAATAAAGGAGCACAGTAAAAAAATGGAACTAAAATGAAATATGAAGAAGATCAAATTAAAGACAACAGATTAGCAACAGAATGGATAGTGAAGATGCTGAAACAATGGAGAACTCCTGCCATTTGGATCAGCTATCAACATTAAAGGAAGTAATTACCAGCATGTTTCGGCAGGCCATCATTTAGAATGGTAGCAATGAATGCCCTGGAAAAGAGACTCAGATGCTGAGTTGCATCTATACCTACAAAGTTCACAATCATCCAGGCAGTAGTTTTCCCTGTGACATTCTATGGAAGCAAAAGTTGAATTCTGAAGAAAAAGTAAAAAGAGTATTGATTCTTTGAAATGGTCTTGATGGTCTTGAGCTACCAAGGATAGCCAAGAAAATAAAGAATTGGATTATAGAATAAATCAACCCAGAATTCTTACTTGAGACACCAATGACCAGGCTCGAAATTACAGGTAGTCCTCGACCTACAACAGTTTGTTTAGTGATCGTTCGAAGTTACAACGGCAGTGGAAAAAAGTGACTTATGACCATTTTTCACACTTAAGGCCATTGTTGCATTTCCACGGTCATGTGATCAAAATTCAGATGCTGGGCAACTGACTCATATTTATGAAGATTGCAGTGTCCTGGGGTCATATGATCACCTTTTGTGACCTTCTGACAAGCCAAAACAATGGGAAAGCCAGATTTACTTAACATCTGTATTACTAACTTAACTGCAGTGATCCACTTAACAGCTGTGCCAAGAAAGGTTGTGAAATGGGGCAAAACTCACTTAATAAATGTCTCACTTAGTAACATAAATTTGGGGCTCAGTTGTAGTCCTATGTCGAGGACTCCCTGTATCATACTTTGGCTACATTATGCAAACACCCAGCTTTATTGAGAAGTTTATCATGTTGGGAAATATGGAATAAAAAAGAGAACAACTCATGTCAGGAGCAAGAAACTTGGAACTGGGGCAGAGTTCAAAAAGAGGACAAGTTTATTTTAATGCTACCTATATACAAGAATCTGATCTACTAATGGAAAAGGCAAACTGGTGCTGGATAAGAGTCAACATAATTCATGGGGGGGTGGACGGACTTAGGTCTCTTGTGGGAGCATAGTGACTCCAAACTTATGATGCCTTTGACCCTGCCCTCAGGCTCAGCCTTGTTCTTTCCTACATCTAGCAGGAAAATGAATGAACTCAATTTCAGCAGGAATCTGTGCATTATTGGAACAGCTAAAGAGACCAGCTGAGGACAGATCGTCCTAGAAAAGTCCATTTATTTGGTCATTAAGAATCGATATCAACTTCATGGCACATAATCAATTCTCTTGATGTACACAGTTCTATTAAGGAATAAGCTTTGATGACAAGTAGTCCTTGGTGAACAACCATTTAGCAACTGAAATTACGGTGGTGGTGAATGAAGAGACTCTGTAGCTGCAGCCATCACAGCACCCCTGTGGTCACATTATTGCAATTTGGGCACTTGGCAATCAGGCTTTCAATTACAGTCCTCTTCCTTTGGTGACCTAATCGCCATTTGCAACCTTCACTGCTGGCTTTCCATAAGCAAAGTCAATAGGGAAACTGGCAGATCACAAATGGCAATCATATGATGTTGTGTCTAACAAGCATGCAGCCATTTACCTAACAACTGCAATTAGAACTACTGTTGTAAGTCAGTTAAGAAAAGCAAGTGTTGTAAGAAAAGCAAGATTTTACATTCAGGCAGGAAAAACCAAAGGTCCAAGTACAGATTACATGAAAAAACAATAACTGTGAGATGGACCTTGGAGTCACGCTTAAATATGAGTCAGCAGTGTGACGCAGCAGCCAAAAAGGCTAATGCAATCCTTGGTGGTATAAACAGGATTTATACAAATAGAATCAAAATCACGCGAAGCATTAGTACGCTTTATAAATCCTTAGTAAGACCACACCTGGAATATTGCATCCACTTTTACTCACTATATTATAAAAAACATGTTCAGACTTTAGAAAAAGTGCAGAGAAGAGCAACTAGGATGATTAAAGACGTGGAGACTAAAACGTGAAGAACAGTTGCAGAATTTGGGTATGACTAGTCTAGAGAAAAGACGGACTAGGGGTGACATGATAACATTCCAGTATTTGAAGGGCTGCCACAAAGAAGAGGTGGTCAACGTATTTTCCAAAGCACCAGAATGCAAGTCAAGAAACGATGGAAACTAATCAAGGAGAGAAGCAACCTGGAATTAAGGAGAAATTTCCTAATAGTGAAAACAATCAGTGGAACAGCTTGCCTTCAGAAGTTGTGGGTGCTTCATCACTGGAGGTTTTTAAAGAGACACTGGACAGCTGCTTCTCTCAAATTGTATAGGGTCTCCTGCGTGAGCAGGGGGTTGGACTAGAAGACCTCCAAGGTCCCTTCCAGTTTTATTCTGATTGAGATGCTGAATTTAAGAACTTTCCTTGTGGGTGGGTGCTCCAACACTAGAGGTTTTTAAGAAGAGATTGGAAAATCATTTGTCTGAAATGGTATAGGGTCTCCTGCTTGAGCAGGGGGTTAGACTAGAAGACCTCTGAGGACCCTTCCAACTCTGTTATTCTGTTACTCAGGTGTGATCAAGTACTATTGCACTTTACAAAGATTGGTTAGCGATGGAGTTCTTGGTCCCAATTACCATTGTTAACAGAGGACTATTAGTATTATTGTTACTGGACTTGATGTATTTATTGTATTTTTCTCCTGTTTTCCCTATGGTTGTGTTGAAAGTAAGTCACATTTGTTAAAAAAAGAGAGAGTTCCTCTGAACTCCTATTCTCAGATTTGCAATGTAAAAAGATATGGTACATAATGGATAATAAGAGGAAAATGGTTAGCTTTTTCAAAGGCAGGAAAATAGTGGCGAGCAATTTATTGGCATGTGCTTACAGGTCAGCTTGGATTCAGCTTACCATTCTAGAGTTCTTGCGTGGATAGGGGATTGGACTAGATGACCTCCAAAGTCCCTTCCATCTCTATTCTGATTGAGATGCTGAATTTAAGAACTTTCCTTGTGGGTGGGTGCACCAACCCTGGGCTTTCAGGCTTATATGGCTTTCATTCCTTCAGCCAAATAATGGGGATATTACCTGCATTTCTGTTACCAGTAAATAAGCCCATAGTCAAAGTTCCGTGGAAGGGACATGGCAAGTTTTTCTGGTTGATAGAAATAAACAGCTATCCTATCATAATAATAAAAAATGGATAGGAAGACTAGAAAAATAAAGACAGTGAATCTTGCCCTTCATCTTCAGAGCAACATTGACAAACTCTTACCAAAGGAAATGGGTAGGCATGGAATGTTACAAGTACATCAGATGGTTGAAAAAAGCGCATTGGAAGAATACCTGAAGGACAGTGAAGAAGATGCACTAGTACAGTGATGGCGAACCTTTTAGAGACTGAGTGCCCAAACTGCAACCCAAAACCCACTTATGCATCGTCGAGTGCCGGGTGGGTGTGGCCCATTGGCTGGGTGTGGCCCATTGGGTGGGCGTGGCTGCGGTGGTAACGGCAGACAGGGTGGGACTAAAAAGTTCAATCAATCAATTCCAACTTTGCAAGATCTTTTTTTTTCCTGCAAGAAGTTGAAATTGACTGATTCAACCTTTTTTTTTTTTTTTGCACACGGCGGCAGAGGCCTAAAGCGAAAAGGTTTTATAAAACCCAGCTGAAGGCCTAGGACTGGGGCGAAGGCACGCGTGCCCACAGAGAGGGCTCTGAGTGCCGCCTCTGGCACCCATGCCATAGGTTCGCCACCACTGCACTAGTACACCAGGAAGGTTTGGCGAATACTGGAGAGACCAAAAGGACCAAATAAAGAACAGAAAAGGATGTGGAAAGATAAAAGTATTACATGGCTAGTGCATTAAATACAGATAAATAACAGGTAAAGCAGATAATAACAAGACCTGGCAGTGGCCAAGAGCAGGAAAGTTGAAGAACGAAACAGAGAGCCTAATTCTGGCTGCACAAGACCAAGCCTTAAGAACAAATCCCTACAAAGCCAGAATGGAGAAAACAGCAACAACAGCAAGTGCTGCCTCTGCAGAAAAGCCGAAGAAACAGTGGACCACCTGCTTAGCTGTTGCAAGAAGATTGCACAGACTGACTGCAAACAATGGTATGATAAAATAGCAACAACGATGCATTGGAAGATCTGCCAGAAATAGCAATTGCCTGCAAGCAAAAACTGGTGGGACCATCAAATACAGAAAATAATAGAAAATGAAGACGCTCAAGTGCTCTGGGACTTTACACTTCAAACAGGCAGACACCAACCAAAGAACACGCCAGACTTTATCACTGTCTGTAAGAAAAACAAAGAAGTCTGGATAGTGGACATGGCAGCACCTGGAGGCAGCAGAAAAGAAGAGAGGGAACTGGAAAAGATAACAAAAATCTTAAAATGTTAAAAGGAACTAGCAGACATGATTTCGGAACCATTTAACCATATATTTCAAAAATCCTAGATCACCGGGGAATTATCAGAAGCCTGGAAAAGAGCTGATGTGGTTCCAATCTTCAAAAAGGGGAAAATGGACCCAGGAAACTAGAAACCAATCAGCCTGATATCAATATCTGGGAAGATCCTGGAAAAGATAACAGCTGATTTGTGAGCACCTAGAAATGAAAAAGCTGATTAATAGAAGTCAGCATAGGTTGTTAAAAGCAGGTCATGCCAAACAAACCTTATTGCTTTCTTTAATCAAGTGACTAAATTAACAAACCAAGGAAATGTGTTGGATATAGTATACTTTGGACTTCAGTAAAGCATTTGACCACAGGCTACTTCTTGGTGAGATAGAAAAACGTGGTATAGATAGCATCACCACCAGCTGGATTTGTAACTAGCTGACCAATCCCATTCAACATGTAGTCCTCAATGGAACTAGATCGACATAGAGGGAAGGATGCAGTGGGGTTCTGTCTTAGGCCCATTTTCATCAACAGTTGAGATGAAGGGATAAAATGGGAACTCATCAAGCTGAGGGGAATAGCCAACACTTTAGAACAGGGGTCTTCAAACTTGGCCCTTTTATGACTTGTGGACTTCAACTCCCAGAATTCCTCAGCCAGGCAGGCTGGCTGAGGAATTCTGGGAGTTGAAGTCCACAAGTCACAAAAGGGCCAAGTTTGAAGACCCCTGCTTTAGAAGATAGGCTCAAGATCCAAAAGGATCTTGACAGACTTGAACACTGGGCTCTATCCAACAAACTGCAGTTCAGTGCTGGGAAAAGTAAGACTTTGCACTTAGGGAAGAAAAGCCAAATGCACAGGTACAGAATAGGTGGTACCTGGTTTAACAGCAGTAACTGTGAGAGGGAGCAGGGGGTTGGACTAGAAGACCTCCACGGTCCCTCCCAATTCTGCTATTCTGTATTCTTCAACCTTCTGAAAATGAAGTAATCAGCAATGACATTGAGGATTTTTAATTTTTTTTTAAAAAAGCACATCTTCTCGGTATTTTCTTTTTAGTCTGCATTCTTTCATCAGCATGGTTGTGCCACAAATGATACCAACGCCAAGTATAACAGTCGTACTGCACAGCTCTACCGAGACAAGATTAGATCTCTTGCAGCTCAGGCAACACGGAAATATGGCACAGATGTGAGTAATGTACATATTTTACAGTGCTTGCTGATTTTGTGTTGTTCAGTCGTCTTAATGTTTATAAAGCTAAAATGATATGGTACTGGCATCATGGCATTCATATATGTTAAAATATTGCAGGTAATTTGAAAAGAGAAAGCATGTTGCATTTTTAGTATCAGTACTATTCTCTTTAAGCTTTGCTTTTCTGCCTATATAACCAGTTCATATGTAGATAAAATATACCATGCTGTTTTTGTTGCATGTCCGTGTTCATACACCTGGTTGGATCCCTACAATTAATTTGCAAAAATGGTTGCACTTGACTGAAATGATTGAGCCTAATTGCTGGGGTTGAGATCCTGGGAAGAAGTCCAGCTGCTTTAAAGAACTGATAGTCCTTGATGTGCAACCACAATTAAGCCCAAAATTTCTGTGGCCAAGCAAGACAGTTAAATGAGTTTTGCCCCATTCTACAGCCTTTCTTGCCACGGTTGTTAAAGTGAAACACTGCAGTTGTTAAGTTAGTAAAACGGTTGTTAAGTGCATCTGGCTAGCCCACTGACTGTGCTTGTCTTGTCAGAAAGCCACAAAAGGTGATCACATAAAGCAGGACACTGCAGCCATCATAAATACATGTCAGTTGCAAAGTCCAAATTTTGATCATGTGACCCTGGGGATGCTGCAATAGTCGTAAGTGTGAAAAATAGCCATAAGTCTTTTTTTTTTTTTTTTTTTTTTTACTGCTGTTGTAACTTTGAACAATCACTACTAAATGAATGGGGGTAAGCCAAGGATTACCTGTAACGGGTGCTCTCCAGAACACCTTTTCTGAATTTGATCCAGAAAGCTTAAAGCTTTATAATTACAAGCATGACCAATTTCATCCTGTTCACAGCCAATTTGTCCAGTATTGTGTAATGGTCTCAGAAAACCGGTGGTGCAGTTTTTTTCCCTACATTTAGGAAACAGATGGAAAATGTAGCGTAAGCATTTTAAGCAAACAAAAAGCAAAGAATCTTGGCAAACTTCTCACTTGTGCTTATATTATGGTGTATTTTAGTTATGGATAGATGGCTGCGGAGCCCCTCCTTTATCACCTCAAGAGAAAGAAGAAGACTTCTTTGCATCTCATGGCTCTACTCGGGTATAAAATGAATAAAACGTGTTTTTTTTAATTTCATGGGATTTTACCTATATGTGAATGATAGGAGGTAAGCTAGCATGGAGTTATTTTCTATTGTCTGATTTTCTAATGCAAGACTAGAACTAGTGAGTTAAGACTCCAAAGTAGAAGGTTCAAACTAGATGTCAGGGGCAACTTTCTGGCTGTATAAAAATTCAAGCTGCCAAATAAAGCAGTGAGAAATCTTCAGATAGAAGCTGAGTGGTCACTTGTCAGAGATGGTTTAGTGCAGGAGTCCCTGACCCCTATGCCGCGCTCCACTATCGGGCCATGGCCTGTTTGAAACCGGGCCGTGTGAGCGATAGGCAAGCGCCTGCGTGCACGAAGCTCCACTCACGTGAGTGGTGGGCAAGCATGTGCGTGCGAAGCTCTACTTGCGCGAGTGGTGGGCAAGTGGAGCTGTGCGCTCACGTGTGCGCCTGCCACTCAGTGGATCCTGCACTGAGCAGAGTGTCAGATCTGCCATCACACTACTTCAGCTCTGCTTTAACGGCAGCCTGCCATAAAGCATGGGGAAGGGGAAGGGGGGGATATAGAGAGGGGGGATGACAGGAACCAGAAGTGTCATCCAGAGACAACGGTTGAAATATCCAAGGACATAGGCATCAGAACGGAATGTGAATGCCCACCAAAGAGGCGCCAACCCTTAGGACTGTTACCAAAACACCTAATTTGAACCTTATTGGATACTAACAGAATGACCATGGGGGGGGAAGGCCTGGGAGAAGGGAATATTACGGGGTTTACGTGGGAATCTTCAGATCTGACTTTGCTTATGCTGTAACCACTTGGCTTTTAGTAAAAGAATACCTTTCACTACAAATGGAGTCGAGGGTCTGTCTTTCCTAAATGCCCAAGCTGGGACAGGCCTGACACGCAGGTTTGGACTAGATGACTTTTGTGATCCTTTCAAACCCTAATAATCTAATTTGATAATTTCTTTCCTGAATTTATGTGTTTATTATTCTGTTTGTCCACCACCTGGATCCTTTCTCAATCCCAGTGCTTGATGTACCACTTTCTGGGCTTCCTCTCCTCCCTTCCACATTGGATTCAGTACAAAGCACCTTCCAAGCACCACTCTTTTCAGGTCTTGTAAAGTACAATCCATTTCTTACCAGTAGTCTCTCATTTGGAAAACATCCTGTTATTCAAAAATCCAAAGTATTTTCATTGACCACATCTGTAGAGCCAGTTGTCCACCTTCAGTGTTTATTCTCTTCTTAGGCCATGTGTTCACACAAGAAGGAGCAAAGAAACCTCACTTGCTCCTAGATCTTCAACCTCTTATTGCATCTTAGTCCCCTGTAGTATGTTTATGGTGCTACCTTGGCTGTACTATTTGTTCCTTCGTGTCTCAATAGATTGAAGATAGAGATACTTCCCAATGGACACTTTTTGTCTCTTCCTGAATTAGTGCCCCAGGAAGACAGCACCCTATATATCAGAGGTGGCGAACCTATGGCACGGGTGCCAGAGGCGGCACTCAGAGCCCTCTCTGTGGGCACACGCGCCGTCGCCCCAGTCCTAGGCCTTCAGCTGGGTTTTATAAAACCTTTTCGCTTTAGGCCTCCGCTGCCATATGCAAAAAAAAAGAGAAAAGGTTCAATCAGTCAATTTCAACTTCTCGCGGGGAAAAAAAGATCTTGCACAGTTGGAATTGATTGATTGAACTTTTTAGTCCCACCCAGTCTGCCGTTACCACCGCAGCCACGCCCACCCAATTGGCCACACCCAGCCAATGGGCCACACCCACCCGGCACTCAACGATGCATAAGTGGGTTTTGGGTTACAGTTTGGGCACTCAGTCTCTTAAAGGTTCGCCATCACTGCTATATATCAATCACATTCTTCCTCCTCTCCACTCTTTTCATCTGACTACCTGCTGTTGTCCTGGAAAGCTCCTTAATGCCATTTTCCCTCTTCAAGGGCTTCCTGTATCTGATCCAAGAGTTCATCATTTTCCCTGATAAAATGGAAGACGAAGAGCTTTGCCTCAGAATCATTGCCTCATCCGTCCTCTTCCACAAGAGCAATCAGCCTTCACTTATAGCATGTATGAATTCTGTCTGTGGAAGGCAAGCAAACATTCTCTGCAGGTCATAAAAGAAATTCTGCTTGTCCTCATGTTCTTTAGATGAACTGCAAAAAAGATCCTTTTGTTCACTTTGTGAGCTTGCTTACTGAAGGTTGGTGGCTTTATTTGTCTCCTGAACCTATCCTAAAATTAGTTCAGCAACAAGAAATATCTGTCACACAATGAGCAGTGAGCATGACTCCAGGAACAGTCAGCAGCCCTTCCACCTTCCTAGCTCTTCTGCTGTCTCCTCTCTCCTTGTCCTCTTCTCAGTTGAATTCCTGTCAAGCCCTGCTTGATCTCTCTCTTCACGCGTCGCTAAAGCCAAAATAATTCTGATCAAATGCAAATCTATTTAATTTGGATTAGAAGTAATCTTGCAGACTAGAAGATGTATTTTTGTACAAGCAAACGGGTAGTAAAATATTTCACTACTATCACTACCTGGGACTTGAAACTAAAGCGTCCTCATTATTCATATCCAATACGATTTTTCAGCTGTATTTCTGAATGAGATGTCAGAAAAACTTCTTAACACATAATACCATAATATTTTATATACGTGAAAATTAGTCTTACCTAAATGAATTCTGATGAGCTTAATTCTAATTCTTTGGAATACTGCTAATAACTTGTTTTTTTTCCCTTCTTTACAGGCTGACTGGGAATCATCACAACAGGAAACAATTAATCCACAGGAGAATTCTTCAGAAAATAATTCAGAAAGCAAAGATGGTATAGTTTATCAACTTCGTTTCTAAAATGTGTGACAAAATGTAGCAAATATGTGAAAATTCCTAACGCCTGTTGACTGTCCTTTGCTTTTATAAGATTGTTTATCTGATAAATAGCTTTTATCAATTGTAGTGCTTTTAAAAACATATACAAAACTACTTACACGAAACTTGCTACTTCATAACCCATGCCGGTTATTGTCACAAACTACAAATATGACTGAATCTGATAAAAATATACTTTAAATTTGCCTATTGTAATCAATTTAGATCCAGATAAATTTTCAGCATACTGTGACTGTCTTTAATTCAAATAGGTAAGAACATAAGTTGACTGACTGGGAAAACAGGAAGTCAAGTTCCTGTTTCTGAATGTGGATCAAGGATCTAGAAATGTACTAATCCTTAACATTTATATGTTTGTTGTTTTTTTATATTTCTAGAAGATCCAGAAGATGGACCAAACATTGACTACCTTAGTGTATCACCTCAAGCTTCTTTAGGTAAACAATACAGAAGAAAAGATCTCTGAATGTCTAAAGATGTAGTACAGGGGTGTCATATCGTGACTTTTTTGCCATTGCTGGCAATGGGGTGGGCATGGTTTCACTATGATGCATCCGGCCCGCGGGCCGGCAGTTTGACACCCCTGATGTAGTAGGATGAACAAAACAGTACAAATCTTACATTGTGTTTGCTGACTTGTCAGCGATTTCATAATAAACATTATCCTAGCCCTCAACAGCTAACTATTACTAGAATTTGGAAGACATCATGAGTCAGATTTGCACATTATTACTACACATACGTTACTGAGACATGTTTTAGAACACAAGTTTCTTCCAATAGCATCTGGCTTGCTTGTAGCTGTTTTTATTTGAGGATGTAATGATTAGCACCATATAATAGAGCCACAATTCTGGATATACTCTTAGCATTTTTGCAAGTTCAGCCAGAAATATCTTTCCATTTAGAGTATTCTGGGTCTTCATTCCTGATGTTTGTTTTTCAGTTGACATGCTGCATCCATGTTTAAGCTATATAAAATTTAAAGGAACAAACAGAATAAAACCTCCTTTTGGAGATCAGAAATATGCTAACTTGTTATAGGCATGTTTCGACAAATGGAGAAATTTAATTTTTTTCTTCCTTCATTTTGAAATGGTACAACTCCCAAACATTTGGAACCACATGCTATTTCTTGGGGTGTGGGTGAGGGGGTTGGTAAATTGGCTCTTAGAATCAATGCAGCTGCATTCTTGTATAAATGCATATGTTTGTTTAGTTAGTGATACATATTTTTTATCTCTTATTTTAGCCAACATGGAGAAGGTTAATACTTCAGGCACGGCACCTAACAAAGGTGACTGGATGTTTTAGTTATCCTGTTTTGCTGCTTCAATTTCCACGTACTTCTGTGGAATAGAGCATTATATTAATTTCCTTAGTTTGTATCATCAGTTCCAGCAAATATATCTACATGCTTCTAGCTTCTGTTTTTTATTTTCTCTTACTTCTGAACCTACATTTTTCCTGTTTTTCTTGATGTAACTAAAAAGCAATGAGATTTATTTGGTAGCCCCGTGTTTAACGTGTTACATCTTTGAGGTGGCTTTCATATGGAGATCCAAAACCAGTTTGCCTGCAGGTGATTAGACAGAGAACTGGCAACAGATGATGAATGCTCTATTATCTGTTTTATTGTGTTAATATCTATTTGTTACATTTTCTGAACAATTTATTGCTTGTAGGCCATTCAGTTTACTGGCCTTTGACCTTAAGGAAGAATTCTAATCTATTCTGTTATAGGTCTCCTGGCCCTGAAGGAAGTTATTACGAGCTAGAAGTGACACCATAATTTTTGTCTCACTCTGTTTACATAGAACAAAGCACTACATGTTCAGTGCTTTTTGATTTTTTGGCTTTCAGCAGCTTAGAGTGGCATACAAAATCTAATTCTTAATCTGATCCATTTACTGGGTCAGCAATAGTAGTTGTGGATAACATTAATAGTTAAATCCTGTAGCAAAAGCGGGTTTATTTGATGAGAAATGGCATAATTTCATTTAAGTTTATTTTGGCAATAAATGTATACAATATTAAAGCTTTTGGCGGCTACCTCAAAATATTCAAGGTTCCCATATTGAGATTCCCATAGTTCTCTTTTGTGAGATGTTTTCCTGATAGAGTTGCATACAGTCTTAGATAAATTCATTTATTTAGAGGACTGTTCATAAACAGTTAAAACTGTATTATACTAAGTTGATCCTGTTTAGAGGTACAACACTTCATGATTATTTACAGAATCACGACCTGGTTTTGTACAAGGGTTTTATCTTTTCTATGTATTAATTATCTCCTCTTCTTTTCCTTCCCACTCCTTTTACTTTTATCAATTGCCTTCACTCCCTTGGTTCTCTTAGCTCCCCTCCCCCAGTTTCTCATATGAAATTAACTGGTTACTCTAGAGTTGCATTCTACTAGTTCAGCAATCCATTCTTTTTATCACACCCCCAACTGTTCTATTATCATTTCTACTTATCATCCTCAATAAAATGATGATCAGCCACAAATGCTGATCTGGTAGTACTACTTCATTCTCGTATTTGCTAAATACATATTTTGCTTGCTGTGATATCAATATATTATGTACCCTTTAGTCTTAATGCCATTGTTAATAAAATTTCCTTTGAAAAACAAGCGGTATCTATTTTAGCCTGCATAGTTACATAAAAGATAATAACCCTGCCCTCACTGCTGTGTGGTACAGGAATTACTTATAAAGGCTGACATTTCCTAATCAAGCTCAGTGCCTGGGAACTGCATCTATTTAATTTTCTTGGCAAGGCTACCAACTCAGCTTGCCTCCTTCCAGATTTTTTGGTTCATTTGAAATGGGGGATTCTGAGTCTCATCCATATTCCTGGGGTTTCTTGGTGTCAGGCCACTCCTTCTTGGCTTCTGAGATCACTAAGGACTGGCTAGGCATTGCAATCTTTTGAAGCACCATTATAACAAGGCTCACCTCCAAGGTTTATGATATTAATCCATGTTGGCCTTATGAAGATAAGTTGTTGGTGAGATTTACCATCCTGGAAGAAAGGCTGTTGAGACAGATTTCTAATGCTGAAAAACTGCATTTTTATTTAATGTGTCAGTTGGTAAACTGTTGAGGAACTTAATTGATTTACTTGTATACAAATATTCAGTTATTTTATTCAACTTAAAATGTCATCTTATTTTCCCCTAAGAAAAACGGTTATGTAGACATTCTTGAGAAACATATATCCCTTTTTATGCTAAATTCTTTTCTTGAAAAATGGAGAACTTTAGAAATGCATTGATTTATAAGCAGGTGCCTAGGATTCCCTTTCTCCAGTTGACTGTATTTTATTTCTAAACGTTGAAAACAAATTCCATACTATATTGTATTGCTTTTCCTAATTCTTTAAGTTAAATGGGCAATTCTGATTTTTTATACTTTTGCAGATATTACAGTTAATGCTAATTTCATCATGTTACAATGTATATAATTCATGGGCTGTGTATTGTTCTTACAGAAGCCAGTTGTGTGATGAAGAAGAAACCAAATCAAGTAAAAAAGGGAGTAAGTGTTTAGACTGATATTTTCAAGTCTCTCTTTTAATGGGCTGCTGAGGAGATTCATGCTCTTTTTTATGTAATTGTGAAAGTTACTGTATAAAGCAGGGGTCTTCAAACTTGGCCCTTTTATGACTTGTGGACTTCAACTCCCAGAATTCCTCAGCCAAAGTGCCTGGCTGAGGAATTCTGGGAGTTGAAGTCCACAAGTCATAAAAGGGCCAAGTTTGAAGACCCCTGATATAAAGAGTTGTATAGCTCTGAATTAATCAAATTAGTCTTCAGTAGCCAGCTCTATATGCAGATCACCCTCTCCTAAAAAGTGACATCCTGTTATTAATTGGTTGAAGGAATTGGGGTGGGGGTGGGGGGGAAGAGAATTGAATCTTCCTTGAATCTTAAAATTGAATCTTAAAATTGGCCCATAGAGCTTCCATTACAATAGTATGGAGACAAATTATGAAAAGTGAGTGATGATGACATAATGCAAATGCAACAACTTACATCAGTCAGGTATCAGGAAACAGCTGTTAAACTTAAGTAATGAGGGAGGGCACCATGCACCATGCTGTTGCATTGGATTCATTGTGGCTTGCTGCAGATGCCACTGGACTGGGTTATGCATCCATTTAGAAATATATTTGCCAATCTTATTTCCATGCTATAGTAGTAATTTGATGAGCTATTTTCTTTATTCCACGCATGCCTAGTCTGCTTTTCTATATGATAACTTAGAAGTAAGCTATATTTCACATGATGTATATCTAGTCATACAAGAAGGTGCAGTTAGAACGCATTTTTGTATTCATCATACAAAATTGCTTTACCAAATTTGACATCTGAATTGTTCATTAACTGCTTTCAAAGGAGAATCAGGACCTTTTTTTATGCTGTGGTAACTACTAATTGTAAATTTGCCTCATCCAGCAATCAAAATATAATAGTGGCAAATTGCTCACAAATTACAGCTCACAAATCAGGAGCTGTAAGGCTGCCCTAGGAACTGCAAAGCATCATGAATGCAGAAGCTAGGGCCTTGCTTGTATGGCTTCCCTTGCCTTTACTAGAGCTGTTTCCTTTCCATTTTGTTCTTAACGAAAGAAAACCTAAAATAACTTGCATTCTTATATTGTGATAGCTTTTTCATTTTTTTCTTTCATGTCCAAATTAAAGATTGGAGCTAAGAAATGTGGTTTGGGGGCCCAGAAACTGAGCAGCAAGAGTTTTAACGAGATAGAAAAACAAGCACTGGCAGTAGATAAACTGAAGGAAGCTGGCAAAACAACAGAGAAGGAAGAACCGTTGTAAGTAGAGTTTGTTTGGCACCTGTTAGATTCTCTCTTTACAGACTTACATGGGTATTTGAAGTGGCAAATGTTTGAATGCCCTCTGATACAAGGAACTTTAGGGATGATACCTATTTTACTTTGGTATAGGCCAGGGGTAGGCAACCTTGGCTCTTTTATGACTCGTTGGACTTCAACTCCCAAACTTCCTGAGCCAGCCATGCTGAGGGAAAAGGGAGAGGTTTCCAAGCTGAGCCATGCTGGCTCAGGAATTCTGGGAGTTGAAGTCCACGAGTCAAAAAAGAGCCAAGGTTGCCTACCCCTGGTATAGGCCCTGGAACTAAGGCAGCACGATGGCTCAGCGGTTAAGATGATGGACTTTAGGCTGGAAAGCCAACAGCCTGGGTTCAAGACCCGAGTGTCGTGCATGTGTGTATGTGAACACCCGTTTTCGCCTAGCTCCTGCCCGCCTAGCAGTTCGAAAGCATACAAATGTGAGTAGGTAAATAGATACCACTTTGGTGGGGAGGAAATGGTGCTCCATGACATCATGCTGGCCACAGGGCCACGGAAATGTCTTTGGACAGTGCTGGCTCGTGGCCTCAAAGCAGAGATGAATGTCGCCCCCTATAGTCAGCAACGACTAGCGGAATAAAATCCACAGGGGTTCCTTTCCTTCCTGGAACTAAATAATAGTATGTCATTATTTTCAAAAACTGATCCAACACCTTAGAACTTAATAGGCTGTTTTTACCACATACCACATATGTGTGTATTTCTGAATAAATCTGAATTCACTTCATAATCAATTGAGACTTAAGAGAATTATAATAAAATCCCATTAAAAACATGAATATGCTTTAACTATTTTAGATTTCAAGGAGAAAATGTTTACATTGTGTATTGCTTGTTTCAATAAATTCAACATTATGCTATTATCTTCCTAGATATACTTTCCCACTACTTTCATGGATAGAATAGGCATTGTATTTAAATAAATAGAGCTGCCATTTGGAAATATTCCTCTAAATATTCCACACACTTTTCTTGATCAATTATGGAAATGTTTATCTAGGTTTAATGGCTACAAAAATTTACCAAGCTGTCAAAATGGGATGCCAAACTATTCTTAATGACTTCACTTTTCTTCTTTATTACATTGATTAAATGCTTGTGTTGCAGTTCACTGAAATTCTTCTAAAAGTAGGTTAAAAAAATTATTGCATCTTTCTTTGAAGAACTATGTTCTGATATTTTTGATTTTGTTAATGCTGTCAGACAGAAATAACAGTAAGTGTGATTTTTGTCTTGTAAATGAAAACTCAAAGAATATTTATTGAAAGCTTTTGCAGCATATTTGCATGGCTTTCAAGATAGGAATTAATACCACAGAACTTCATAATTGATTTCTTCAGATAGCTGTTCATTTGTCTAACTGTAATCCATTAGTTTCCATTTACTTGTTATCTCTTTAATATCTGTTTAATAAAGTATCTGGTAAACTAAGATACTTTCTTATTAGATCATTTTTGTACATCTTCATTTCTATTCCACACCATTACAAAGGATCCATTAAATATACCAGGAGTAAATGCAAAACTAGTAATTTGTTATGAAAATCAAATAGAATAATTGCTTCATATTAATTTCCTAATATGTGTGTTCATACACTGCACTATCCAACTATTATGGTTTGTGTAGAGTTCTACTTGTGTAGAGTTTATAACTTGCAGCAGCTAACCTCAGTTTGAAGATGCTCCAATACTAAGAAACATTCAGGATTTTTTTTACCCAGGGTGTCTTCTAAATTGACAGTTTATTTTACTTATTGAGAGGGGCAATAATATGGGGGGAGGGTTGTTAGTAGGGATTAATCTAAATAACCCTTAAGTCCACTTCTACCTGAACAGTTAAGAAAAAGAAGTTCATCTCCATTTTAGACTATCCAAGTTTAGAGCATATCTAAATTAGGATAAACTATTACTCTTAACTATGATTAGTAGAAGCAAGCAAGTGTAAAACTACAGTTTATAAAAAGTTAGCTTGTTTCAACTAACCATAGTTAGATGCAGGCACAGTAAACTGTAACGACTGACATCTGAAACAATTGTTTCCAGTTTTTTCTTCACAATCCTCCTGGAAAAGGTAGGACTTACATCATGAACAGTGCATGGGGGTGGCAAGTCATGCCCATCTTTCCCTACTATAGCGTCATGCATTTTGATCATCAGCAGATGGGTGCCCTGTCACTGGGTCCTGCAGTGTGCTTTGCAGGAGGGTGAAAAGCCAGATAAACATTATTCTCTTAAGAGGAATGTTGCTTGCAGTTAATACCTATATCCATATTCGTAGGTCTGTGAGTAAATCATTTCTCTCCATTTGTTTTTACAGTAGCTGTCCAATTTGTAAATGATCTGGTAGGGTCAGTCTTTCTCAAATGCATTTTTCATTATTCCTGACCAGCATTGCCAAAAAGAAGAGAGATTTGTGGGTAACGATGCTCTCTGAGCTTGGTTGTTTGCTTGCATATGCCTCATTACCCAACTAGATAACATCATCAGTGCTAGTGAGGGTGGGGTTTGCTCCCTGTTCATATACAGAAGCTTGCCCTGCCAGTGTTGAAGGAAGTATGGTTCACTCCTTGGTACTTCCTTAATTAAATTGTTGTTTACTGCTTTATTGTTTGTCTAGTATCTCTATATCTCTGTATTTCTCTGTCTGTCTGTCTGTCCACACACACACACACACACACACACACACACACACACACACACACACACACACATACATACAAACATTTATCTCTTATGTAAGAGACAGTTTGGTCAGATGGTTAAGGCACTGGACTAGAAAGAGGGAGAAAAGTGAGTTCAAGTCCGGCCTTAACCATGAAAGCCAGCTGGATGACTGTGCAAGTCACTCTCTCTCGGTCCAACCCACCTTACAGGGTTGTTGTGGGGGAAATAGGAGGAGGAAGGTGTCTTGGATATGTTTATTGCCTTGGGTTGTTTGTAAATATAGTAAAGACAGCATACAAATAAATAAAAATACCTCTCTCTATATATTTAAATGTGTAGATGTGATTTATCTTTTTTAGGTTTATAGAGATAAAAATGTGGTTTATCTTCTAGGTTTATTGAGATAAAATGTACACACCATTCAAAAGAGACAGTAAAAATCAAGAAGGCAACAAAAAGACCAGAATACATCCTTCTCAGCAACCAGCACCCAGATAAGCAAGGGTTAACGCCAAGTTTAGAGAGCACCAAGGATTCCACAGTTCTTCCTACATACCTTCTCTTCTATTTGAGAAAAGAGAATTGGCAGCCATAACATGAATGCCACTTCAAGAAAAACTGCTTTTGTTGTGCAATATTACAACAATAGCCACAACTTTTCCTGATTGACTTTTGTACTCTAGATGTGTCCTATTTCCTGCAGTTTGAGTTCAGAAACTCTTTTTCTTATTGCAGCTTTAAATCTCAAATTCTGCTTTTCACCATAACTCTTGTTTTTTCTTGATCCTGCGGCACTTTTCAATTATGTTTTTCCATTGTTGTGCTCCTTATTATTCCTTTACCACTAATCCTTTAGAAGCAAAATAATATACAATGTCCATTACAAAATCTGTATAAATTTGAATCCTCCTATAAAGGTAGAACTCTTTGATTTTAGCAGTATAAGAAAAAGGATTTTACTCAGTTAAGTCATATACTTCTGGTTTATCCACTGAAAAATATTACTTCATTTATACTACTATGAGGAAATTTTTCTGGCATTCACTCAAGATATATCAGTTATATGTGGGCTTTTCTTTTTAGGGTATCATCTTTACGACTGGCCTACAAAGATCTTGAAATTCAGATGAGGGATGAAAAATTAAATGTGGCTGGTAAAAAGAAAACAGAGATAGAAAGACTTGGCATGGGATTCAGTAATAGTAGAAGGTATGTATTTGATTCAGAGCATCCACTTTTCATTGGTCATCTCTTAATACAGGGAGTCCTCAACTTAACACAATTGAGCCCACAATTTTTGTTGCTAAGTGAGACATTTGTTAAGTGAATTTTGCCCCATTTTACGACCTTTCTGGCCACAATTGTTAAGTGAATCACTGCAGTTGATAAGTTAGTAAATTGGTTGTTAAGTGAATCTGGCTTCACCATTGACTTTGCTTGTCAGAAGGTTGCAAAAGGTGATCACATGACCCTGGGACAGCAGGACACTGCAACGATCATAAATGTGAGTCAGTTTCCAAGTGTCTTAATTTTGATCACGTCACCATGGGGATGCTGCAATGGTCGTAAGTTTGAAAAACAGTCATAAGTCACTTCTTTTCAGTGCCGTTGTAACTTCAAACAGTCACTAAATGAACTGTTGTAAGTCAACGACTACCTGTATTGGTTCTGTCCTGACCAAAGCTGCTTGATATCAGTCATTCAAATATTTTATTATGCATTATTCAGAATTGCTGCATAACAAGTTTTGAATCCAGAGACAGCTAGCCAAATGGTTCAATTGTTCAAATATGTTTTATTTTAGTTTAACTTAATAGATGTATATCTTGCCTTTCACTCTAGATTCTTTTTCCCAAAGCAATCCTTGGAGGCACATTGGGCAGAGAAAGTGATTAGCCTAGGAATCTAGATCCTATGTCTCATTCCTCCCAACCTCTTCAGGACTTCTCTAGAGAGGCATGGTGGCTCAGTGGCTTAATGACACTGGAGATGGTCTTTGCTCCAGCAGTGAGCTCCCATCACTTGTCTCAGTTTCTGCCCACCTAATAGTTCAAAAGAGAGTAGATAAATAGGTACCACTTCACTGGGAAGACTTTGGGGTTGTTTCAAGAATTCTGCTAGGGCTAGACCAGGGGTCTTCAGACTCGGCCCTTTAATGACACATGGACTTCAACTCCCAGAATTCCTCAGCCAGTGTGCCTGGCTGAGGAATTCTGGGAGTTGAAGTCCATGAGTCATAAAAGGGCCGAGTTTGAAGACCCCTGGGCTAGACCTTCCTGGTTGTGACGCCTGTTTTCAAGGCTCTTTTGGCAGAGGGAGAAGTGCTCAGATGCTGCTGCAGGAAAGCTACTCCTTTTTCTTTCTGGTGTGGAGTTAGCTCATGAGTATGGACCAAACAGGCTAGGAGTCTTAGGCAGCCAAACTACTACTCTGTATTAACATTGTAGTCTCCTGGCTAATGTGGCATTGCCATATGTTAAATAAACAAACAAACAAACACATAAATTAGTATTACTGGGCCAAAGTCCCCCAGGGAGCTTTCATTGCTGAAGAAGGTTTAGAACGGGTGTCAAACTGCCATCCCATTGCCGGCAATGGCAAAAAAAGTCACGATACGTCGCGACACGTCACGTGACGTTGCGAGTTTGACACCCCTGGTCTCGAATCTGTGTCTCCTCACTCCTGGTCTAGCACCTTTACCCCTGGACCACACTGGCTCTTGGGCTAAGAAGAAAGGAGCTGGCCTAGAGTCCCCCAGGAAGCTTTCATGGCTGAGGGGGGCACTGGAACCTGGGTCTCCGTACTCCCAAGTCCAGCACCTTCACCTCTAAAGGCAGCCCCTTCAGGGTGAGTTGAGGGCTCCCTCCTCTGTCTAAACTTCTTGTCAGGCATCAGAGTTTAAAACAGGGCCCCAAAAAAGAGGTCCTTGGGAAAAGCTTTTAAAAGTACTTTTAAGGATGCTTTAAGATTGGTGTCACAGAGTAAGATAGGACTTTGTGGCAGCCTTTTTGTGATTAAAGGACACAATATACAATAAGGCCAAAGAAATAGGAGGGGCATATCATACATGAGGGCAATAAATTGAATATTTTTTCATTGTTTTTTAACCTTGATTGTTAGGTTTACACTATTTTTCATACTTCAGCAATCACAGTGGGAGTTCTTCAGATCACCAAAAAAATATGTCACACTGCAGATTGCCCACCCTTAGAAGGTTTGAAATAGGATTGTGCTACAAAATTCCTTTGTTATTCTGGACTGTGTTGGCTGCAGTTACAGTGCATTAAGCATCTTTGACTTCAACATGATTTTGTTTTTTCCCCTCTTTTTAAAGATAACATTTTAAACTTCAATTTCCCTCCCCAGTGGTATTTCCCATTCGATAAGTTCAGATATGCAGATCATACAACAAGAAACACCAACAAGCGCAAAACCAAGAAAAAAGTATAATGATGAAGATGATTTGTATTTTTCTTGCCCCAATTCAAGGTAATCATTTACTTTTAAAATCTTGAAAATAATTGTTAACATACATGTGCGTCCATGACCTCATTTTAAGGTAGATAAATAAAGCTTTTCTAATGACACAGAGTTTCAGCAAGTAACAGCAATACTGCCTGGACTCTAATATTAAAAAAAATCAAACCTGTTTAAGAGCTGGGATGGAAGACCACCAGGAAACCTTCAGATTTTAGCCTAGATTGGGAAAATGAACACTTCTAGAAAAAAAAAAAAACAGCAGGATAGCACTAAGATTCAAGCTTGACTCAAAGTTGTGTTTCCTTTTTCCTGTGTGTTCTGGAAATGCTTAGTGCATTTGACACTTTGCTGATCTGTTACTTAGCAGTTGGGTATAAAAATCACTGAAATGGTTCTGGCTCTTTTTGCTATCCGTCTTCATTAGAGTAGATTTGTTTTCCCTTAACGTTGTATTGGAGAATTTAGGGGAATTCTGGGCATCAATATCATTGAAGTAAGCAATGGCAATTTTTTCTCATGCCACCGGGTGAATGCTAAAGAGCAAAAGGGATGTTTTAAGTTCTGCAACTTTTAAGATGTCCACTTAAATATGCCCAAGCAGGAAAATTAGCTTTTTGTTTTGTTTTCTTTTAAAGCATGAAGAAACTTAAGACGCATCCGTTTTGTCTCTTAAATTTTCTCCAAAAAATACCTGCAGAAAGGATAACGTTTTGAATACGTCTACTTGTGGCCGCAGTAGGTAGCAAAAAGACTGCTAGGTATGGGCTGTGGGTTGCCCATTTATGCCAAGTAGCACTATGAAGTCCAAAATGTGCAGAATTTATTTTGTCTTTTTTTTGTTATGTTTATTTTTTTTTATTAAACTGTGAACAAAGTATAAATTAGATCAAATTTTAAGCGTACATTGCATCAAATAGGTAAGTATTGTCAGCTGAAGTGGCTGCAGTCGAGTACTGGATGATAAAAGCCAGAATAAAAGTAATTAAAAAAAATATTGAATAATTTTGGATCCTTACATAGCAGATTTCCCTTCTTTACCTGCTGCAGTGGGTATGGAGAGCAGTAAGAAGGACTTACTAACATGGCAAATCACCCACAGAGGACTGCTGTTGTTAGCCAAGTTTTATAGCCCTTCAACCTCTCTCCCTTCTGGGGTGCTTAGATTGCTTTGGGAATCTAAGATCAGGAAATAGTTGCACAGGGAATGTTTTCATTCATTCATTCATCCCATTTCTATAGCCGCCATCTCAACCAGTGACTCTGAGCGGCTTACAGTAAGGTTACATATGAAATGAGGATTAGCTACATTGTTAAATATCTACCAGGCATTAGGCAAGTATTTAAGGCAAAAACAGGAAATAATTAGCTAATTGGGGTAAGCAAATAGGAGAAAACTAGCTTGTCCAAGCTAATTAAGAGCGCAGTGCTTTCTAGTAAAACAACAGTCCTTGCCATTGCAGAGAAATGGATCCAAAGTTAACATATTTTACTCTCTTAGGCTTCAAATATCAATGAAATGTTTCCCCAATTGTTCAGATATTTTGATTCGTCCGACTTGAGAAGTAGTGCTTTTTCTAAATGGGATGACAATTCTGATTCATTCTGGAAGAAAGAAAGCAGCAGCAACAGCAGAGATATTGATATGATTTTGTCTTCCAAGCCTACGAGCTATTCAGAGAGGTAACTTTCTTTACAAAATAATCAACACTTATAGGACATAAACACGAAGTCAGTTACTTTGCTTGCTGACCTGCCACTATTAAATCATCTTTGCAAAATAGGGTAAACTTGAATATTCAGATTTCAGTATTGGAATGAAAATTTACGTAACAAAAAAAATCTACGTATTTGAAATCTGCATGTTATATTAACAACATCTCTGCAAACGGGAGTGTGTGTGTGTGAAGGATTTAGAGTTAAGACTCTAAAAACACTATTTTGCTTTTTGGTTGATTCGGCATATTGCATGAGTATATGAGAAAATACTTTGACAAAACAGTTAGGACTCTGAAAGCTCTGGAAAACATTCTAATGAGGAAGTGGCCAGTGGGATGTCTGCACAATCCAGAGTGTAAATTTTATACGTAGAATTGAACTGTATAGACAGGATGCCTTACTTTCCAGTTTTACCATATTATACACATGGCTGTGAAAAAAAGGAGGTACATCAAGGGAATATAAAGCTCCAAATTCCTTTGGATTAAAGTCATAAATAATAAATACTGCACAGTTATTCTTTTAAAAACAATACATTTTCTGTGCTTGTAGTCTATTTTTATGCTTTTTTAAAGATTTCCGGGTAGTTTTCAGTATTGGTCACAAATGATTCCATAATAAGGAGGACAAACTGAAAATAGACTTTTTACAATTGTAACTGTTGTGTATAATCATTAGTAACATAAAAAGCACATAATAAGTGGTTGTCTTTATAAATCTGTCATACTAAGCTAGTATTCACAATGCAAGTAATCCTCAACTTAACAACCATAATAAAGCCTGCCCATTAACTCCTAAGTCAGTGGTGGCGAACCTATGGCACGCGTGCCAGAGGCGGCACTCAGAGCCCTCTCTGTGGGCATGTGCGCCATTGCCCCAGCCCCCCTCCCCCACAGCCCCCTCCTCACCAGCAGCCCCCCCGGAGGAGAGTTGCCCCCAGGCGCGGCCGGCGCGGAGCAGCGCAGCCAAGGACATGGCAGCAGGGACAAGACTCCGCCCTTGTGCTCCGTCGCGTGCAGATACTGCGGAGTGTGGGCGGAGGGCATGGCTGCCATGGCACTGCAGGGCCACCTGGGCAATCTGTGGCGGGCCATGGAGGCAGTGGGTGGCCCTGCGGGTGGGCAGGACATGGAGCGGAGGCGGTCAGGGCGGTTTTGGGGCACTTGGTCTCTAAAAGGTTCGCCATCACTGTCCTAAGTCATGACGGTTGTAAAACAGGTCGCCCACATGACTCATCTAACTTTATAACCTTTTTTTTTGCCATACTCATTAAGCGACTCCATTGTTTGCTGTGGGGAGTTTTTGCCAAAGACCAGAAGTTTTCAGCCAAAATATAAATTACAGTCATGTGATTATGGAACACTGCAGACAGCCATAAATTCAGGCCAGTTGCTAAGCGCCCAAAATGCAGTCCTGTGACTGCAAGGGCGGCCTTCAGAATTTCAGAAGCAGATCATAGTCCCGTTTAGGGAGTCCATCATAGTTGCTAAATGACTCATTGTAAGTTGAAGACTACCTGTATTAAGGATATTTGTAAAATGCAAATTTCATTGTTGAACTGGGACCTCTTGAGATATAACCGTGTTAAAACATTTCTTAGGTCATCGTCTCGTAGGAAACCAGAGCATGAAAACTCTGCAAACACAGATGAAGCACAAAAGAAATTTGGCAATGCAAAAGCTATTTCATCAGATATGTATTTTGGAAAGCAAGACCATGCTGAAGTAAGTGTAGTCAAACATTTTGAAATTATTCACTGGTTATGGTTTCAGAATGTTATCCCATCACAATACAAAAAGATGTCAAATACCACGGAATTACCGAAACATTTATATGTTTTATATTTTCTTCAATTACTATCTAAATGTTTCAAGGGGAAAATCAATAAGAAAAATCAGGAGGAAGGATCCAGGGGGGGAAATGGTTTCAGTGTCAACTTGTCAGAATATGGAATATAAACTGTATCTGGAAGGATTCATTTATTCAGGGAAAAAGTTCACTGCTATAAATATTTCAATACAGTCCATGTAAATATTGTTTCATTAGATATAGAACAAAAAAAGTCTGCTCAGAGGAGTAGGATTCTATTTTTACATCTGTTTTGAGGTTTGCAATGTATAGATTAATTTTATAGGTCATTATAATGGACTGCATTTTTCTAGTTTTGTATGAACTTTGGAGAATGAGCCATGTCTGCATGCTTTCTTTGATTGACATTTTGAAAATCATTCTCTAGATGGGAAAGATGGACACATTCTTTATTACTGAAATTTCCTTCACTCTCTATAGTATGAAGCCAGAGTTCGATTAGAAAGGCTTTCCGGAAATGCTGCCATAAGTTCAGCTGATTTGTTTGAAGAGCAAAAGAAACAGCCATCAGGTAGGGAAGGAAAAAGCTGAGTTTCAGATACTGCCAGTTTTATAAAACAACCTGCTATGCTTATTAACTATAATATACTAATTAAGACTTTGGAAAATAAACAAGGTACAGTGCATCTCCGGATAAATTTCTTCAAGAGTCTTAATTCTTTTGAAGACTTTTGTGCCTACACACAAGTAGAGCACAGGGCAACTGGCCCTATCATTCCACCAATTGCCACCGCTAGTTATTTCATTTTCTTAAAAGAAATATAAATTAGTAGTGTCATATACATGAGAGCCAACGTGAGGTTGCAATTAAGGTATTGAACTGGCAGTGAGAAGATTCAGGTTCATGTCCAACCTCAGCCACAAAGCTCACTTTCTCAACCAGACCCATCCCAACCCACCTCACAAGGTTCTAGATGTGGGGAAAATGGGAAGAGGGACTCCAGTGTTTACCATTTGACTAAACAAAATGCCAGATAAAAGCTCTTTAGGCTGCCAGCTTGGAAAGAAGGGGTGGGACGGCAAAGTAACGTGTAAAACGGAGAGTTTTTCTTTGTTTTGCTCATGTTACCTTGCTGTCCCTTTATTTGCAAGCTCTTTGGGCTGCCACCCCACTCATTCTTTCTTGCCTATGATCAGGTTTCACTCTATTTCTTTCTCTCCCGAACCACCATATCAGGTGTTGCAGTGGCCGTAACTTTGAAACTGGGTTGTAAGTAGCTTTTGGGGGGGAGCCTGTCATAAATTGGCCACCTGTCGTAAGCCATGCACTACCTTTACATCTAATGAATGTCAAAACCTTACGGTAGCCCTTTACAATGTAAATAAATGGGAGATGATAAGTATGTGAAGAAATGACAATTCTCAGTTTCTTAGACCATTTTATTAATATGTTGAAGTCCTAATTTGTTTTACCTTGATAGGCTACTAAATTTAGAAAGCTCTCTCATCAATGTTGCATTATAACTTGCTTGCTGAAAGCTGTTATGCGAAAAAGGAATCAGTATATTGCTTCACCTGCTCAGAAAGTAGGATTCTGAACATAGTGGATATGAGCTATTCTTTCACATCAAGACTTATTTTATATATTGTATGTGTGCATATCCATATAGTTAACTGTTTTTTGTTTGAATGTTTATGCCACAATATATAATTAACTTTTTACCATAAGGGTGTACCTTATGAGCTGTGGTGGCATAGTGGTTAAAATGCAGTATTGCAGGCTAACTCTGTCCACAGTCTCAAGGTTGACTCAGCCTTCCATCTTTCCCAGGTTGGTAAAATGAGGACCCAGATTGTTGGGGGCAATATGCTGATATTTGTAAACTGCTCAGAGAGTGCTGTGAAGCACTATGGAGTGGTATATAAGTCTAAGCGCTATTGCTATTATTAATAGTAATAATTCACTTTTAATAATTTATTACTTGTAACAATTTTAATAATTTAATATTATTTATATCCTGCTTTTCTGCAAAACAGAAGTGGCTTGTTCCTCCTTTTCTGATTAGTACTTGAATGGGGAAACCATCTGGACATTTCAGGGCTGTACAGATAGTCCCTGGGTTACAACAGCAATTGGGACTGGAATTACCATCACTAAGCGATGTGGTCCTTAAAGAGTGATATCATGTGACTGCACTGCTCAGCAAAGGCAATCCTGGCAGTCTTGGTGGCTGTAGTAACCCCAGGACCTCACAGATCATGAAACAGAAAGATAGGGAGGTCCCAGGCAAGCAGGTAAATGTGTGAGTACTATGGGCAGGTGCTACAGAGCAGGGTTAGATGCCGTAGGCAGGCACAAGAAAGCAGGGATGAGTGTGCAAGTAGGGAATGCAGGAATGCTGCATGTGGAAGAGATTGCTGTAGGCAGGCACTAGAGAACACAGGTGAGTGTGTGGAGGTCAGTTAGTGCTATGGAGCATAGGCAGGCAAAAAAGTGGCTGGGCTGATTTCTAACATCGTACTGGCTTCCCTGTTGGCTTTGCTTGTGGAGGCCAGCAGGAAATGTTGTAAATTGTAATCACATGACCATGGTTCATTACATCATAATCACAAGCACCCTGGATCGCAGTCATGTGATTGTGGGGAAACTGCAATAGCCAGAACTGGAGTGGTCTTAAATCCCCTTTGTTTAGCACGATCGCAGTTTCGAACGGTTGCTGACTGAGTTGGCATAACACAAGGGCCACTGTAAGTTGCACTGAGAAGTCAAAAACATTACGGTATCTTTGAAGAAAGCAGTGTCATACCAGTTCCCCATTTTTGCAACTAAAACCACCTGGCTCGCTCCACGTAACCTTTCCATTTAATAAGGATGTTCAAGGTGGCTTTCAATTTAAAGCACAGATAAGCAAGATTTTAAAAAAGAAAAAGCAATAACAAATTAATTGGAACACAAATAATGAAAGCTTTAACCATTAAAAGCCCAGCAAATAAGGTGTAGTTTTATAGGTTTCCTAAAGGTAGAGAAAGTGAACACTTTGAAGGAATCTGTCCTGTAGCCTGGAAATGATGTAGGCGAAGGGTCTCTCCTGCTCCCCATGTTTCATTCTTCATTTTTAATTTGTGAGAGTTATTACAAGCTTTATTCCCCTGGTTTAATCTTGTCTTCGGTCGTTTAAAAGGAAGGACTTTATTGTGTATAAGGAGTACTGAACAAAAATCTACGTAGAAGCTGGCTATTTGTTCAAGGATCGAACGATCTTTTCGATACAAATCAACTTTATTTATTATGTTGAGTTTATTCCCTTCAAATGGTTTTATGGAGCTACGTGCTAAAATCTTGCTTTTTTCTCTCTTTCTCTCTTTAGGCAATTACAATATTTCAAATGTCTTGCCTGCTGCTCCGGATATGACTCAGTTTAAACAAGGAGTGAAGTCTGTTGCTGGAAGGCTTTCTGTCCTGGCAAATGGAGTCATGACTTCTATTCAGGTTAATAAACTTACAAATTTGGAATCTTTCCAAAATGAAATGGCCCCATATGCAATCTTCCTCACAGTTTAGTCCTGTCATTTGGTACGAAAGGTGGAAGAACTGTGAACCTGCCAATGAGAATATATGCATAGCCACAGAGGGATTGTTTTATAGCTAAAAAAAGGAAAGCCCCTTTTTGTTAGGGCAGTCAATATCGCTTGTGAAATAAATGAAGAAAAGAACGCAAAAAGTTCTTACACGTTTTTCAGGTTTCTTCATTAAGTTGCCTATGAACGCAGCTAGTTAACCAGTAGTTATGCCTGCAGAGTTTTCAGAAACAAATATACCTTAATTTTTCCAAGGATGGAGGAATTGTTTTGTAAATTCCAAATTATTATGAACCTATGGATACAAAATAACACCAGTGTAGGTTTCATTTTGTGGCAAAGTTAAAACGAAAACGCTGTATATAAATAAGGGCAATTTTGCTTATGAGAAATGTAACCTGTTCGTTTCTTTTTATCTTTCCCTAGGACCGCTATGGTTCTTAACCATTATGTTTCAGGTGACTGGATATCTAGAAGATTTTTAAAAAAAGCATTTCTGTGTCTACCAATAATTATATTCCAGACTAACATGAAGGTTCCCTTTAGTCTGTAAAATATGTAGCCCTAATTTCTGGCACTTGTATATTTTTAATGGGAGTCTTTTTTGGCCCCTCACAATATTCATTTATTATTTCTGTTCTTATTCTGGGTGGGGTTTTTTGCTGTTTTTTTTTTTTTTTTTTTTGCTGCCTTATTGTGCTAAAAGTTAATTGGTTACATTGAATCTGCTTCTAAAACAGAGCATGAAGCAATATGGGATCCCATTCTCTTTCCCAGAATAGTACTAGGCTAAGAATTAATTCAATTTTATAACTCTTGAGGGATAAGTGATTATTTTAAATTATGATTGTGACCTGCTCATAAATTACTTTCCATTGTCTCTCTGAAAAGGAGAGTGGCAATTAATTCCTTGCCTTTTCTGTTTTGAAAAGTGTCTGTTTTGGGGGGGGGGACATTAACCCTTCCAAGACTTTTCACTCTATGGGGATTCAGGTAATTGTTCAAAGATAAAAATACATAAGAATAGGAAGGTTAAAGAAATGCAAAAGCCTATAAAATGTTCAAATTCTTATGTGAGAGATAATGGTGGGGTCTGTTCAGCAAAAAATTAAGGTATATAATTTTGTGTCAGATTGTGTTCAGTAAATAGTAAACAGTAATAGATGTGCACATAACATAACTGAAAATTAGTAGGTGCAATGGAAAATTGTAATAAGTTTTTGTTGCATTAGTTTCCCATTTAAGTTTGTTTCGTGAAGGTGAGACACATGTGTTCTTTATTTAAAATAGCATAAGTGTGACCTATTTATTCATCACATTTAATTTGATTCCTTAAATGCTTACCAGCAATCAATATGGTGTCTGAAATAAAGAATAAATTGTAGGTATATATAAAGTAATAAGGAGAGATGCTCTCTGAATCTAACCACATAAGACTGATAGAATGTTTAAGTAACAAACAGTTCTTTCCTTGCATCTGTGCATAAAAAAGCTTGCTGGCTGTGGCTGTGTTTTAGACAACCAGGAACCTCAGTTATTTAAAACAATGAACTTAAAATGTTTAATATGAAGTCAGAAATTTTATTTTTTTCTTTGAACAGCAGGCATTTCAATATAATAATCAGAATAAATTTTGATTTTTCAACTTGTGTCTTGGATTTTAATCAATTCGTAAATTTGATATAATATGGATTTTCATGAATTTGACACATCTTCATCATAAGTACAAACAATTTTAATAACTTATCACTTTTTAAAAAAATGATCTCTACCCATAGCTCATCTTTTATCTATAAACAATTCTTTAAAACATTGTTTCAATCCTGATCAGCAAAAGTCCATTACATTACTAGCAATCACATATTTCAATTTATATTCCTCAACCAACTTTATATTCTTTCCTTTTATTTTAATAATCTTGATCTTTAGTCCATTCAACTAATATCCTAGAACTTTATTCATTTTTTATTCACCCTTTCTCTACAAAATTCTTCAAAACTTTCACAAGCCTTCCAGCTACTGATAGTTCTCATATGTATGCTTAAAAATAGAAATTATGGCAATCTGCACCCTCTTCAACATTGAACTGAACTTCTCTATGAAAGTAATAATGTTTTAGCCCTCTTTGCCCAATGCACTCATTTGCCATTAGGGAAAAAATGCTGCCACAGTCATCATGTGATACAATCTGACATATTTTGAAAATTATAGTTTCCAGATATGTCTCTCTGACCTTATTGAATAAATCTTCAGAGACTATATGAATTTTCATTCTTCTCTCATTTTCGATTTAAAATATAATTTTATAAATTATAATTAATTAAAATATAAATTAAAACAGGAATTTCAAGGTCAAAGTTGTTGCATATGAAGCTCCGTTTAATCATTAATTACTTGAACTGCAACAGGCTTGCTAAAAAAAAAAATGCTGTTCATATACTGTATATTCTGTGTTAGGGATGTACAAAAAGCTCCATGCAAAGAAAGAGCAATCTGTGGATGGAGAGAAACCTGTGGGCATCTTACAATTTGCAGTGTCTGGAATCTGGAGCAATCTGCTTAAAATGCTTTAGATGAAAATATGTATACATATATGTTTGGGTCTGCCATTCCTTTTAAGTTCCTCTGATTGAATACCCAATTTTCTTTTGCTGTTGGAATCATCTTGATCTTTACAATTTCCTGGTCAGGACAAATACAGGAGGGGGAATATGTAGGCATATAACGAATACATAGCACATTCTGGATCTACTGTATGACTAGAAAGTAAATAACAGAGAATGCAATCCAAAAGCAATAACGGAGTAGCTCAATATGTGAAATAAAAATCAGAACCAGTAATAATAATGGCAATAAATAAAGCATAAAATGACACTCAACCAGCAACAAAACAGTACCATCCTAAACCATAATGGATCTTAATATGCCTGGGGAAAAAATTATTGATTTTATAAGACTATAATGTAATCAGGCATCTTTGGGGAGGGGTTTCTATTGAGGGACACCACTTCCAAATTTTTTGAAAGCCATTTGTTTTGTTTTCTAAAACTTAATAAAGTATAAATTTGATGTGGTTCATCAAACAAAATGCATACTGAACTGATTTGGTGTATCCCACTAGTGCTGCAATTTTACTTACTGATACTTCATAATCTTATTCATTGTAAAACAGGAATCCAGGACTTTGACTACAATTCCCAATGAGATTGTGTATTCATACCAGTGCACGCATGCACTCACTCACTCACTAACTCACTCCAGTTAAGGGAAGAGGTCTTTAAAACATAGAATAACAGGATTGGAAGGGACCTTGGAGGTCCTCTAGTCCAGGGCTTTTCAACCTGTGGTACGCGTACTTGTGGTACATTAACGAGTGGCAGGTGGTACGCAGCCCTGCCTAGCCAAGTGTAGTGGGGGAGGGAAAGAGCCAGCACAGGCAAGGACTTACAGTGAGAGAGTCCTCTGGAGCTGCAGAGGCACAGAGGAGAGAAGGAGGGAGGGAGGGAGATGGAGAGTGGAAGGATTCTTATGTGCTTTTGTGACTTTGAAGTTCTGGGATTTGTGCAATGTGGGCTTTGTGTTCTTAAGGAGTGTTTGGCAATTTCTATTTGGCTGATGGCTGATGTCTCCTGTTAGCTTCTATTGCTCTGCTATTGTTAGCTGTAAGTTTTGCTGCAAGGGATTTTGAAGTATTTTTCTCCTGAATGGATTTTGTCTGTAGATTCCTTTACTTATGAATGGAGCCATTTGGGGAGGCTGCCTTAGCTGGCAGCCAATACTTACTACATTTTTTTTCTTCCTTACTTTCCTTTCTAGCCAGTAGCTAATTCTTAAAGGGGAATGTGCCTTTTTAAGCTAGTTCACTCCGCAGTTTGTCTTTTCTGTTTCTGGAGGCTTTTCCTTGTTTGATGAATATATGGAAGAGAAAAAATATGGTGGTTTTTTTTTCAAATTCTTCAGAAGGAGGTGGGCATGAGAAAGAGGGAGGCAGGGAAGTCCTGCCTTAGCACTTGGCCACCAGCAGCCCTGCCATTGACTTTACTTGTCAAAAGGTTGCAAAAGGGGATCACGTGACCCTGGGACACTGTGACCATCATAAATATGAATCAGTTGCCAAGTATCCAAATATAAATCACATGACCCTAGGCATGCTGCAATGGTCATAAGTGTGAAAATGGTCATAAGTCATTTCAGTGCAATTGCAACTTTGAACAGGGTTTTTTTTTTGGTCATCAAGTTTTTGACACCTTGCTAGGTGGTACTCGAATATTGCCATATCCTAAAAGTGGTACAATCGGTGAAAAGGTTGAAAAGCCCTGCTCTAGTCCAATCCCTTGCTCGAGTAGAAGACCTTATATTATTTTGGATAAATAGCTGTCCAATCTCTTCTTGAAAACCTGTGATACAGCACCATACGTTCTATAGGCAAGCTATTCCACTGATTGTTAATAACATTACTTCTTTTGAGCACCTTTAAAATTTATCTTACTAGTTTCTACCACTTGAGTGAGAAGGACTGAGGCACTGGCAATTTATTATAATGCCTCATTTTTAAAAAGCAGATAATGTGATTTCAAACCAGTTTGCAAATTTAAGCTGCTTCCAGATACAACTGAATTTATACTTCCTTTCTCAATGCAGAGATTGTGCCAAGCATTTCATAGGTTCTCTCAAAGCTTTTAATTTCTATTTGTAGAATATTGCTGATGTAGGTGTGTTACTGCTTTTCTTGCAAAGGGCAAGGGGCTTTTTGCTTTTTCTCAGAAACAGCTAAATGTAGCTGCAGGAGATCCACACCTGGACTTGTTTGTTTACAGTTATGAACTTGGGAGTTGTAATTCCAAAATATCTGGAGAACACCAAATTCAGCAAGATTGATGTAAGCTATTACATGATACATTCTCATGAATGCTACTTGTGAAATCTGTTTATATAGGTTACAGGGAGGCTGTGGTAGATAGATTCTCTAGTTCAAATTGCCAGAATATTTAAAATCACTTTGTCAGGAGGATCCTCTGGCATACCTTCAATTTGAGGAAATCTTTGAGAACAGATACGGAATTATTACAGTGGAAAGAACAGAAGAGGATCAAAATAACAAAGGAGTCAAACAATATCTGTGCTGTTCGTTAGTTACAAAACAACATTTTTATAGCATGTAAATTAGTCATACTAACCATTAACATTCAGTGACTCAATGTAATCCTTTTAGACCTGAACACCACAAAACCGTTATTGGCTGAAAGAGATTTAAAATCTGTAGCAAATTAGCCAAGTCAGATTAATGAAATTGCTTTTGTGTCCTGTTGGGAGACAAAATCACAGTCATACTGGTAGATAACTTCAATAAAGGGAGGCAGAGTGAGTGTGACACAATTGATCCTCGACATTTCAATGTGTTTTGATACTATCATCCATCATATTCTCCTGGACCAGGGGTAGGCAACCTTGGCTCTTTTATGACTCGTGGACGTCAACTCCCAGAATTCCTGAGCCAGCATGGCTCAGCATGGAAACCTCTCCCTTTCCACTCAGCGTGGCTGGCTCAGGAATTCTGGGAGTTGAAGTCCACGAATCATAAAAGCCAAGGTTGCCTACCCCTGTCCTGGACCATCTCCATTAATTGAAAGTAGCCGCTTAGAGTGGTTCTTGTAGGAATGACCTAATGGAGGACTACTAGGTCTCATGAAATAAACAGACTTCCAACTAAATATGCGTAATTTTAAAGCAATTTAATCAAGTCTCCCGATTTCAAGTGCATTTGGCCCGAATTATCTTTTCTTGAATTGTGGTTCCCTGTCTTTGCAGATCCAAGCATTTAAATGAATAGCTGACCACCGAAACTGCTCAGAAACAAAAGATGTTTTTGTATCTGAAAAGAGACAGTGAATGAAGTTGATTGGTAGAACATTAAAAATTAAAACTTGGCTCAAAAGTATTAACTGTGGGAGAGATCTAAGTATCCTAATGGACCACTACATAAATAGTGATAACATCAATAACACGAGAAGTGCCAAATACCAAAAAGACTGAGACCCTAGAAAGTGTGCAGAGAAGAGCAACAAAGATGATAAAAGGTCTGAAAGCTAAATCGTATGATGAACAGTTGAGGGAGCTAAGTATGTCTACCTTACCAAAGAGAAGGATTAGGGGGGAAATGATAACTGTCTTCCAGTACTTGTGGTGCTGTCACAGAGACGAGAGGGTTGACGTATTCTCCAAAGCACCAGAGGGCAGGAAAAGAAGTAATGGGTGGAAGCTTGTTAAAGAGAGTTCCAACCTAGAACTAAGGAAAATTTTTCTGACAGTGAAAACAATTAACGGAATAGCTGGCCTCCTGGAGTTGTGGGTCCTCCATCACTGGAGGTTTTCAAAAATAGACTGGACAACCATTTGAATAGAATAGAATATCTTTATTGTCATTGTGTATCCCGCAACGAAATTTAAGTGCTGTCCACAGTGCACCCTACACACAAGTAAAAAGCACAAGTAAAAACATACATTATATGCACACATCCTTCACGTTGACTGAATGGAATACGGTCTCCTGCCTTGAGTAGGGAATTGGACCTCTGAGGTACCTTCCAGCCCTTTGATTCTATGTTCTAAATACTAATATAAGTGTGAAGAGGTTTGAAGGTAATTTTTTTCTGGCTGCATTCCTCAAATTTACTGATTTGGAAATCATAGTAGATACCAAGAATTTCACAGTGGTTACAAACTCAGAAACAATTTGTATTATCCAATGTTTTATTTGCATTTTGTAGGCTTCTATTTAAATTATCTTAGAACTTAATGTATGTTTATCCAAAAAAATGAATCTGCATCATTAATATTCAGGTAATCAAATCTCGATGCCACATAACCATAGAAATGTCTTTGGACAACACTGGCTAAGAAACAAAGATGAGTAGACATAACTGGACAGGGAAACCTTTACCTTTAGTTTCTTTGATGGTATTTCCACCACGGAGTTTGGACTTTTATCATCTTCACTCTTGTGATGTATTCCCTTCTAATCTTCTTCTTGACTTCACTGTGTTTGATGTTGTCAGCGTGAAGGATACCCAGATATTTGTAGTGATCTTCTTCATCCAGACTCTTGATGTTATTTCCATAGAGCATCTTGATTCCTTCAGTTTTCACTATTTTTCCCTATTGATGGTGAGGATGACACACGAGTTTGAAGATTAGTTTTACTATATTTGGGGTTGGCATCTCTTTTAAGTTTTATTCTTACACTATTTTTTTTATGCTTGCATAAAAAATTCTAATATGTGGTTCATTTTTTTTTGTAAACCATAAATTCCTTATGATAGCACTATAAAATTAAGTAAATAGATGTTATTTTCAAAGTGAAAGTACATTTCTTTAAAATGAAGTCTAATCTTCATTTTGTCCTTTAATTTTAATTACCTATGAACAGTTATATTCTTAAAAGTGTCTTATCTTATTCTCATAATCCCTGCCCTTGGAAACAGGCATCCTTCTGCCAAGATACGGCTGGCTTACAGTTTTAATGTTATTTTTTGACCATTTGTTCTAATATTCATGCTTTTAAGCTTGGTGAGTGGGTGGCCTTAGAAACTAAAAAAATAAACACATTTTCTATATCACTTATTTTCTATATCTACACATTTGGTTTTTCCTGCCTAAATGCAGGAACTTATTTTTGCATCTCTGAATTGCATTTTGTTGGATAGAGCCCAGCGTTCAAGTCCGTCAAGGTCCTTCTGGATCTTGAGCTTATCTTCTAAATGTTGACTATTACCCCCAGCTTGATATCTACAAATTTGATGAGTTCCCTTTCTATCCTCACATTTAAATCGTTTATGAAGATGTTGAAGAATAAAAAAAATGTTGAGAATAAAATTGATCAGATAGAAAAATATGGAAATTTTAGATCCTCTGGTACATTATGATAGATCCTTGATCTTTTGGGAGAAACATTTTTGGATACTTATTAGGAGACATACACTAAATCTAACAGGATTTGCTTTTGAATATACCAGTACTATTGCTAATTAAACTGTTGAATATCATGAACCTTGCACATATTATATCATAGTATATTTATTATACATTAAATTTCTCCAGACTTCTTGGGAGTTTTGTTTAAAAAATTGATAAAAAGAAATTGCTCAGAATCACTATATACTAAATACAAGTCTAATTATGTTTAATTGTTCTTTATATTGGAACTCTTCAGCATCCACTTGCTTCAGATATTTATATAAAAATTCAGTCTGTGTATGTAAAAGAGAGAGAGACAGACAGACAGAACACATTTTAGTTTTTGGGCTCAATTATGGTCACAAGTTGAGGACTCTATAATCAAAAAGACAGGTAATATTTGATTTTAAGGATGTGCCTGCTGTACAGAGAAGTAAAAGGACATGTTCTCCTTTTGTTGGACATCTGCAACCCTATTCATGATGAACCCATGCAGCTTTCTTAGCAGCATTAGTGAAATCACTTGTTCCTTTTCTTCCAGGATATTGTTGACTTCCTGTGATTTTCCTGTGGCCTGTCCTTTTACTCTTAGACAGCTCTGGCCCGGTTTAGTTTTTTTCCTAGACAAGCCAATGACAGGTAGCTGCTGCCACCTGTTGCAACAACTACTATTACAGTAGTATATAGACCCCAGGACAATAAAGTTGTCTCCAATGGGAAAAAAAAGAGAGGGGAGGGGAAAGGACTAAAAATCAACACAGGTAGTCCTCAACTTATAACAGTTCATTTAGTGACCGTTCAGTTACATCACTGAAAAAAGTGACTTATGACCATTTTTCGCATTTATGACCATTACAGCATCCTCGTGGTCATGTGACCAAAATTTGGATGCTTGGCAATTTGTTCTTATTTACGACAGTTGCAGTATCCCTAGATCTTCTGATCTTCTGACAAGCAAAGTCAATGGGGAAGCCAGATTCACTTAACAACCGGGTTAACAACTGGGCTATTAACAACTGCACTGATTCCTTAACAACTGTGGCAAGAGACGTCGTAAAACGGGGTCAAAATCCACTTAAACAAATGTCTCACTGAGCAACATAAATTTTGGGCTCAATTATGGTCGTTAAGTCGAGGACTACCTGTAGCAACCTCTTCTCCACAAAGAGAAGGCCGCAGTGAGGATCGCACTCGCCCCCCCCCCCCAAATAAATAAATAGCAGAGCCGCTCCAGCTGAACCTGCGAGCTCGGCGACACCGCCCGCGGCGCCGGCGCGGAAAGGCAAGCGCGTGACTCCGCCCAGCCAGGAGCGGCGGCGTCGACGGCGATGGCCGAGTTCGCCGGGGCGCCGCAAAACGAGCAGACCGAGGCCACGGCAAGAGGAGGGGCTTCGTTTCGCACTGCGGCTGGAGAGAAGCTGAAGCCGCCGCCGCCCCCTCTGCTGTGCGAGAGCCGCCGACCTCTTGCAGTTGGCTGGTGGTGCGGCTGCCGCGGGAGCGCATCGGCGGCGGCAGCAGCAGCTTGCAGAAATCCCGGGGCGGCAGACGACGCCCGGCCCCTCGGCTAGTCCGAGCGCTCGAGCTCCGGAGTGGGCGGAGTACGAAGCTCGCCGCCGCGGCTGCCGCTACCTATTCATTCAGGCAGTCACCTAAAATGGCTGGAGAGAGCCGAAGGTGGTGGCACTGGAGGAGGTGGTGAAGCGAACCCGCCGCCACCGTCCCTGCATTAGCAGCACCAACCCCTCTTAAAAACGCTTCTCTTCGCCGGGCGAAGGGCGGTCTTGGGGGGACGTTACGAGACCCTCCCCCGCCCCCCGTTTGCAATCCCGTTTGGATTGACGGGTCTTCCCCCCCCCCCCGAAAAAAAAAACCTGCCTGCCTGAATGCTCTCCGCTCGCCTCCGGGGGTTCAGCCTTGCTTCAGCCTTTTGAACCATGTCGACCGGCCCAGACGAGAGCTCCGTCCGAGTCGCCCTCAGGTGAGGCGCGCGCGCGCAGGGAGGAAGGGACTCAAGGGCTCTCTGCTCCTCTCGGGCTTACCTGCCCGGGGTCTTTAGCAACGGGAGGGTTGTTGTTGTTTTTTTACAAAAAATTAAAGGGCGGCGGGTGTGTGTGTGTGTGTGTGTTGTGTGTGGAGATAGAACGCCGACCTGGGCGAAGAGAGGGAGCCTCGGGTCGAGCTTTCTGGGGAGGCAGGCCTGCCAGGGAGGCGGAGAAGTCTCCGGCGGGTTTAGGTGTTGAATTTTCCTCAGCTGATGATTCCCGTGGCGTTTACCTTTGTCCGGCGCGACGCTCCTTGGCTTCTTACCTAACGGCCAGGCAGAATTGGTAGAGGAGAAGAGACCGGCTTGCAAGAAGGAAGAATCCTCCGGCGACCCAGGAGAGTTGAAAAACATTTTAGCTCAAAAGGCGCTGAAGTCGCGCCCTTGGTAAAAACCGAGGACTAGGATGCTGCAAGCCAGCGCTTCTATACCGATTAAAGCTGCCCCCGTTTTTCTCCAAATTCTGGCTTTCCTTGTAGGTGGTATCAGGACCGTTTGGATAGGATAGGATAGGATAGGATAGGATAGGATAGATAGATAGATAGATAGATAGATAGATAGATAGATAGATAGATAGATAGATAGATAGATAGATAGATAAGATAGATAGATAGATAGATAGATAAGATAGATAAGATAGATAGATAGATAGATAAGATACTTTTGAGAGGAGGGTAGAAAATTTGAGGGTTTTTTTGTTTTGTTTTTTTTGCTGACTTCTTAGTGGTTGTCTGGATATTTGTAATCCAGATCTGTAACATTATTAAGGAATTTAATTTCCTGTATATATTGTGCATTTAGGGTTAGAAGGTGTATTGGTCTATTGGCCGTGCCTGAGGAATTTTGGGAGGGGTACTTTAGGTTTGCTCCAGAGGGAGGTTTGTATTGCTGGGGGGGGGGGAAAGGGAGGAACTGAATTTGGGGCCTTCTCTGCAGAAATGCAAACAAAGAAGGTAGTATATCCCTATTTTGCACTCACTGTTCTGTTCCATGTTACTCTATCATGTACATTGTACATTGCATTCAAGGGACTTTGAAGGTCTATTGATGTGACTGTTCTTACAGGCCTGTGCTAGTAAATTGGCTTTAACCGGATTGGTAGTTGAAATTGCAAAAATACCAGGGAGGAGCATGTGAGTATTTTTATTCATGATGGAAAATTGCAACATCATTCATCTGCACTAGAAATTAACGACGTGTTTATAGTAGACCTTGCCCATCAAGTAGACTTGTGCCAACAATTTCCTCCTTTACCTACACTCCAAAACTAAAAAGATTTTTTTTTTGCTAATATTTCATTGTTGATTTTTAACAAATGAAAAGGTGGAATATTTAATTGCAGATTCTTCAGTTACGTCTGGATATAATAGTGCATTGGCTGGTACCTGTTAGGAAATTCAATATGACACAAGGTTCAGACTCACCCCCTTCCTTGATGGTTGTCAGACCCATTCAATTTGGGTGGTTTATTTCTGAATAGGGGTATTACACCATTTTTGATTTCACATTTGCAAGATTTGAGGTGGGATGGATAGCTAGCCCAAACATATCATTCTGCTTCACTCTATATATGAAAATTTTAGTTGAGAAGGACAAGTGAATGAACTGAGAAGCAGAATAAATGGATTGCTTGCTAAAAGTTTTCAGGGCATTGCAGCAAATGTTTTTTATCAAGACCTTTGTAGCGCCATGTCAGCTTTATAGCCACAGTGTTGTTCCCAAATGCTTGCATAGCATTGCCTGGCCTGATTCATTCTTTTTTGCACTACAGTATATATATATATATATATATCTTAAGCACTTGTAGTTTTTGTGTAATCTGAGTAGAAGTAATAACTTGTTTACAAGACACAACCCTTTTATCTATATTTTTATCATGTGAAATAATCAAACATGAATTAAAATGAGTTGTTGGGGTGGATTTGTTACCACAATAGAGTCATCCTGCTGCAAGTCACAGATTTAATTTTCATTGTGGTATCATACCCAAACATCTACGGGGTTGCCTAAAAGTTGGATATGGTGAATGTTGAAAAATTATCATGATATCACTACTGACTTTTGATAATGCTTTTATTACAAAGGAGTTTGGCAACATTTCTTCTGCATGAAAGGGCAACGCCCAGTGAACTGTGAAATGAAACTCCGAGAATGCAGTAAGCATTTATTTTTTCCCAAAGTGATGTGACGGTGTCACATTTATCTTGGCACTGAATTCACGTGCATTTATCTAAGGACCCAGAAAAGATGTTACTCATTCTGTAACTAGGTAGGATGCTAAAGGAAATACATGATCTTGATAGATTTTTATCCTTAGAGTGATTGCATTTGAAATGTTCCAAAGAGGATTACATCGTCACTGAGAAGCTCAAGATTTTTATACCAGTGTGGAGGCTGTAAGAAACAGTACATACAGTGTTTGTGTATACAAATTATTGCAGATATGTATCTCTTTTCCATTTGATTTGACTAGCATTCATTGAAGCGTGTAACCAATTTGTTCATCCCAGAAGAATTTTTGCTTTTTTTGTCTAATCAGATATGTGTACCATTGATTCCCAGCAACTTTGATGGTTCACAAAATAAAAACCCAGAAAAAAATGACAAAACAATATAAAGATAAAGGAGCAAAAGGCAAAAATAGGCAAAACCTACATACAATACTCAGAAGGATCTTTAATCGACCACATTCTGGCCTTCCAAAACACTGGGATGTCAATGGGAACCTCATGTAGACAGATATTTTTTTTAAAGAAAGAATTATAATATGGCTGATGTGACAACCACTACCTTTTGGTTTAAAAGGGGTTGGATTCTACGGTTTACTTATATTTTTTTCACTTCTAATTTTGATGCACATAACTATTGTAAGAAATAAGACCAAAATAATAATCCAGTATTCTTAAAATATGAAAACTTTTATTGCAGTTATTAACCAGCACAATCCAACATTCTTAATATAAACCAAAATGTGGCTATAACAGGGTAACTGTGCTAGGTCCATGACATGGTACTTTTAATGAACTTTTGTTTCTTGCTGCTAGAATTGGAGCAAGAATTTGGCTATGATCCAAATAAGTTCATTAGATGGGACTGACTTTTTGCATGTGGAAGTAAATTAATTTTTAAAAACAGCTTCTGGTCTATACTGCAATAGGTTTTGAAACTTTGAAACTTCATTTTTAATGGTATTTAGGATGATGATGAACAAGTGAGGGAGTACAATGTGTTGCCTAAAATGTTTCAACATTGATTTACATATCAGACATATATGATGACTGTGTTAGCTTGAAATCTTGCTTTGTATGTACATAAAGGGGAAGGGGCCATAACTTTCATATTTTTTAAAATGGACTCTGCAACCTACTTCTTTATAATTATTTTTATTTTCACTTTTGTATATAACCTCAAACTAACAGTTATTATACCAGAATAACTTCTTTATTAACGGTAACTAAAAAAAGCACCTGAAACTAATATTTGATTAAACAGGGAGGAAATGGTAAATCTTTAAACTGAAACAAGTAATTTTAAATTTCTCTCTTAATTATGGAAAGACAAAGTCAATTTCTGTTAGTTGGACATTGGGTGCTCAGATTATTTGCCAAAGGCTACTGGAGTTTTCACAATTTATTCAACAGGAATATCTGGTACATTATCCCATCATTATGTACAATATTCTGGAATAATTAGGTGTACAAGATGATAGTTTTAGGATTGTAATAATTGGAAAAACTGGAACATTTCTTTTGATGCTTCATTATGTCAAGGTAGCATAACAAGTGTGACAGCCAATGTTTTGGGAAAATATTTACTGACATTTAAATACTTGTAAATACAGAGAAACAAATAGAACTACAATCATACTCAAAGGTACTGTTGGTATTTCTTCCAGATAGTTCTTTATGAATACAGTTAATGAACAAAATTTGATGAATTTTATGATTGGCCAGTCTTACCAGTGAACCAATGAAATGCTTTATTAATGGCTTCCTCTCTTGTCCAATGAAGAAAGATCTTGGGGAAGGGGAAAATAAGTAGAAGTGCATTTGCATGTTGAATAAACTCTAAGATGAAATATCTAGTTTTAGAGTGCCACACTCCTACATATCAAAACATTTTATTCTTCTCACTTAAAAAAATTATAGACAAGGTCTCATTGTGAGTTTGGTGGCAAAAAAGCTACATCTGGTATCATGTGTCCATTACAAAACAAAAGAGCCTTTTGTTAATATTGTAATTGTTTTCAGTTTTCTTCAGCTTAAATATTTAATTTGTATTGTATAATACTTATACTGCCCATCTTTCTGACTGTTTATCACATTAATCACATTTTCATCCATTTGTGTACAAAATGATTCTGTTTATTTGTCTTAGCATTCACACAATTTCCATTTATTATTTTACCTACTTCCTATTCTAATCCGCTAGTTTGTATTACATTTCTTTGTTACATTTTAAATCCATTTCCTAATTGATAATTATCTCCCTCAACTTCATAGTTTTATAAATTATTTTTGCTTTTTACACATTGCAATTATAAGCAGGCTGCAGATAATTCAGTAATTTTTCAATCACCTTTTGTAAAGGTGCAGATGTTAGCATCCAGACAAGTTTTTTCTAAGTTCCACTTTGTATTATGACAAGTTTCTAGCAGATATAATATATATCTCTTATCTGTATCTATCTGCCTTTTGGTAACTTTGTGTAGGATTTCAGCTTCAGTCACTTTATATGTTGTAAATTCCACAACAAAGGGTTAGATATTTAGTAGTAATGAGGATTGCTTGAATGTCAGAAACATAGGTGAAAGGTTGCTAGTTTAATTTTGGCATCAAACATTTAAGAAGAGGAAATACATGTTATTTGATAATTCTCCATATTTCTAATACTACTTGAATTTTAACTTACACAGGAAGGCACTTTATTGCATTTATTAATAGTTTTTTGGCTTTAGGACACAAATTTTAATTTTAATTATCCCACTCTAGTTTTTAATATTATGCAAGCAAACATGAGTGTTTAATTAAAACCAATTTTTCTACCACGTCAGTCTTTATCTTTGTTATCTTGTACCTATAAACACTTCGAGGGGTATATTCATGCGACACATTTTTAACTGATTAGTTTATTGAAGTATATAGAATAATAAGTTATTGTTACTATTACGTTCATAAAAGTAGAGAACTTGGTTGCTTCCACCCTTATTTAGACTCTTGTCACAACAAACCAAGCTATTATAGAATGAAAACATCAATGTAATTTATTTAAAGACGGACTACATTTTTTCAGTAGAAATTGAATGACTCAGTAATTTAATATTAAAAGAGCACTGTAATTATGATCTAGGAAACTCTTTGCTGCAATTTCAGTTCTTTTCCTCTTTACATTTGTTTCAAGAATTTCTGAAGTTTAATTGTCTTTTCCTTTCCTTTTTTTAACTAGATTAATAAATGGGAATGTTTCATCACCAAAAACAGTTGTTAAGTGTGAACCATCAAGGTGCAAACCAGTCCTGATGTAAATAATATCATGAAAAAGGTATACAAGTAGTCCTTGATCAATGACCACAATGGAGACTAGCAACTTGATTGCAAAATGACACTGTTGCTGAGCAGAAAATCACATGACTGCGATGGGCTTACAATCTTACTTGCCCTTTGAGCATTAAGGGAAACAATGTAGTCAGTAAGCAAAAATATCACTTGATTGCAATTTAGGATTTTATTCCTGCCTTCTTCATTAACACTGCTTGTTGCAAGTTGGTTGCAAGTGCGCAAATGTGAGTGTGGGTTGCTGTGACAACTGTAAATTCAAGGATTGGTTGCAGTTTTTTTAAACTGTTGTAACATCAATAAAGGAGAATATTTGTAGTTCAAGATTAAAGTGAGAAGTCCTTGATGCTCTCTGAGCTTGGTTGTGGTCTTGCAGACATTTCATGACCCAAACTAGGTAACAAATGTCTGCAAGAAAACAGCCAAGCTCAGAGAGCACCAAGGACCCTTCACATTGTAACATCAAATGATTACTGCACAGTGAGTCAATCAGTAAGTAAGGACTATCTATAACTGCAGAGATAGGAAGAACTCTGGTAACCTAGAGGGCAAAGGGCTGGCCTACCATTCATGGGTAAAAGCATCCTATTAAATCGGAGTTGGCTGAACAGAATAATTAGAAAAAGAACATTTTAGGAATGTCTCCATAAAGGAAAATGCAGAATTGTAGACAAACCTGCCTACAAATCATACATGTAAAGAAATGGAAAACATAGCAACTGGCTCAACTTCACATAGGAAGTGAAACAAGGAAATGTGATTCCTCCTATATGTAGAATATATTTAGATAAATATATAGAGTGATATTAAAAGTGTATTGGTTGTTGATGTATATCTGTGTGTTCCTTTGGGTAACTGATATTGGTTGACTGAAAAGATGAATAGTTGACATGGATGGTAGCTTATACAGTGCAACACACAATAGGGAAATTTGTTAAAGACTATGGTAGTTATGTTTGATGGTAAGCGGGAATGAACAATTACAAGGTAAAGATAAATGGTGAAAAACTAAAGCAAGTTGAATAATGTTTGTTTCTTGGTACAATGCTTATGAAGAAAAGAAAATGGATGAACAGATTTAAAGACTGCTTATTGAAAAGTAGAGGTATTATGCTGTCTGTTGTGAATGTTGAAAGAAGTGAAAATGAGCATTTATTAGAGCATTTGTTTTTTCTGCCCATTTGTTACATAGATTAAGAATTGATCATGTCTCCCAAAATATAAAAATAGGTTAATGCTATTGCAGTGGGGTATTAGTATGTGTGATAAAAAGATAGTCAAGAACGTATGGATGCTGTAAATGTTTAAATTTAGTTAGATTATATATTCTTTAATTTGCTATTTTGCACATTCACGGTCTTTCTATATTTTGCATAATGTTGCTTGCCTAAAAAGGAAGAGGTTAAATATTTCATAGCTTGTGCATGATCCCAGAAAAAGATACTTTTGTATAATGCATTATCACCCCACATCCTCTGAAAGACTTTGCTTTCTATTTCAAAGCACTGCAGAGTGTAAGATGATACCTTGTTGATTCCATTCCTGGTTGGGATTAGCATCTTTACATGTTGTGGCTAATCTGTCAAGATATGTCTATGATGCATTCATTTGTTTTTGGGTTGAAGAGCATGCTAAACAATTTCTGTTACCAGAACACAAATTCTTATGTATCTCTATGAAGAATCAGCTGACTAGTGGAAAAGTCTGTCTGCATTAGAAATTTTGTCACTTTCCCAGAAACATGCATAAAAATAAAGGTAAAATAATTGGAAAATTTTTTGCTCTAGCTGTTTCATACAATACTTCCTAGTATTACTTTGGTTCAGATATTTCCTAGACCTACTTTTGTTCTTTGCCCTTATACTTCACTACTTTTATTATGAATCTCACTGTTTAATACTGAAGTTTGGGTTCATAGTCTTATACATACCTAAATTATAAGATTATATAAATAGTCCAATATATTCATAATTAAAAAGTCTTCTCTTGCCCTCCATGTCTTCAGTTTTGACCTCCCTCCTTTAATATATCTATTAAAACATGCCCTTTTAAAATCAGGTACTTAAAACAACTGTGATTGATCCTTGGTCTTTAGACTTCTTCCAGACATCGATACAGATCTGTTGAATGAAACCAAGTTACTCTTTCGTGAATGACTGCATAATTAGATTTCAAGAATGACACCATGGCAATGACATTAAACAAGCAAAGCATGAACATATAGATTTTGCAAGCAGGACTCTACTTTATAGATGTTGCTAAATAACAGAACTTCTCAAGTACTTCTTAGTTCTATAGGGATGACAGGGCTTTAATTTTGAATTATTTTTTTTTGGCAAATGCTTCTGATGTCTTTGTTTCATGTTTTTTTTTTAGCTAGAAACTAAATCCAGCTGATTCATGTTTTACATGGAATGTGTCAGTCCCTTTTGTCCTAAGTACAAAATACTGTATTTTGTGCGTATAGTATGAATTTAGTATGAGCATTCGGAATAGGGTTTGATTTCTACAACAAATATGACTACTGATGTTCAGTAATGATTACAAGTGTGTGTTTCAGTGATTGGCAAATTAAATTGAATTCACATTAAATATTTACAATAAAAAACTTTAAAGTCTTATCATATCTTTGGTATGGTAACATTGGAGGCTAAAACACATGAAGAATGCTTTCAGGAACTGGGTATTTTAGTCTAACAAAGAGAAGGACTAGGGGTGACATGAGAGCAGTCTTCTAAGAGGCTGCTACAAAGAAGAGGGGGTCAACCTATTCTCCAAAGCACCTGAAGGCAGGACAAGAAGCAGTAGATGGAAGCTAATCAAGGAGAGATCCAACCTGGAACGAAGGAGAAATTTCCCTTCAGTGAGGACAATTAACCAGTGGAATGACTTGCCTCCAGAACTTGCGGGTGCTCCATCATCGCAGATTTTTAAGAAGAAATGGACAAGCATTTGTCTGAAATGGTATAGGGTTTCCTGCCTGAGCAAGGGATTGGACTAGAAGACTTCCAAGGTCCTTTCCATTATTCTGTCAAATAATAATGTATTAAGTTTATATGCTGTTGGATTTCTTGTGACTCTTGGTAGGTAAATAAATAAATACATTTAAATTTAATTATGAATTTTATCTATGAATGTTGAAGATTTTCACACAGTGCCCTGTAAATTACTTATTCACATTAATATTGTGTATATGCAGTTGAATTAGGTTTTGGGTGAAGAAATGAAGATATAATTATTTTTATTGCTTATTATACTAATCTTTATAAGTAATTAAAAGAAAAGAATGATCAATATTTTGACAGACACAAAATGAAATGTGAATGACAAAAATTAAAATATTTTAAAAATTATTTTAAATAAATCATTGAATTGTCCTGCAACAAGTTGTCCCATGGCGAATCGGCCATGTCAAGTTTTTCTGCAGCTAGCTGGACGTGAATTGGCCGTGGCGAGTTGGCTTCGGCGAATTGTCCCATTCCGAGAAGGAATGAATTCTGTTAAAGGTATATGTTGGTTACTTTTCTCTGCACAGTGTGCTAAGACCAAATTAGAGCTGAATTAATTTCTTAATCCTGAAATGCTTATTTTAAACCCTTGCTCGATAGCATATTATTCTAATGAAAACAAAACACTTGGACAGAAAAGATCAAAATCTAAAGACTGCTGTTTTCCTGGTTAGTGCCCTTGACTCTCCAGATTCTATTAAACATTTTTAAACATCTTGTGACTTTTATCTGTGTGATATTAACAGCTGATGATGAACCTAAGTGTGGTAGTACTAGATGCTTAGGTAAAAATGATTCATTTTATTGTTTTGCATGCTATTCCCACGCTTTGCAATATGACTGCAGGTAAACTTGTAATTCTACTTTGTTACAGAACAAGTTTAAAGCAGTACAGATTAAAGATAATACACAGTCTAATTTCCTAATGGGAAATAGAATTAAGAGGCATGTATTTTCCTGGCCCTATATTGCTGCCATTTGTATGTGCTGTTAACTGTACCTAACACAAAATGACAGACATGAAAATGAAGTCCTTTTTCTTATTTTCTGTTTACTGCTGTCTTTCATGGAAGAATGTGTCATGGAGAGAATTTAAACATGGATAATCTCCTAATTATGAACTTCTACTGCCAGTTCTATAACTAAGAGGGGAAGATAGAAGGAGAATATAAGGCTTATGTGCTCATGTTTGAAATCATTTATAAATAGGTGATATTTGAGAATTAAATTAATCATACAATGTTAATACAGTAAATAAATGAGTTAACCATGACAGAATTAAAACATATGTCTTTGTCAAAAGGTCAACTATATTTTTAAACTTGGCATTTCTAGAATATTTCAAACCTGGACTAAAGAACTGGAATCTCCAATAAAGTCCCGTTAATGGATTCCTGTCCTTAAAAAGGTTTAAATGATTTTTGCAGAACTGCAATTACGGTTGATTCATCAAAAATTGTATTTAGAGTATATTGGATTCACCAATTAATGTGTTTGAAAGAAGGGACATCAGATTTTCTATGCTGGAATGGCTCACTGACCCATATGATATGCTGTCAGGCCCCAAGAATGATATATGGAGTTACTTCTGAGTAGTTTTTTTTATTGTTGTTCATCCATAGACTGAATCTTCCCAAGCTAAAGCAATTATCTGCTGCATAACTATATAAATACACTCTGTGAACTGCTTGGGAGGGCCCTTCTTACCTTCTTCCTGCCTACTAGACTTTCCAAACTTTGCTGCCTCTTTGCCCTCTGGGAAACAGCCTCTTCTTCCTGGGTCTTTAGATCATATGGTCATATGATCATTTAGTATCCTTTTGGGATAGTTTATTAATGTATATATGCAGTTTTATGGGAACATCTTTAAATGTTAAACATATTACAATAAAATTTGTATTCATATTATAGCAGGGAATTCATTAGTGAACCAGTGACTGTGGTTAAGTGTCAACACTGCTAACATCAGATGTTTGCTTTGACAACAATTGGAGCTGCAACCATTTTCTTCTTATGTTTTAGAGTTAGAGTTAGATAATGCTGGGTGGAGGAATGTGCATGAGAGTTTAGCTAGACATAACAATACTGGACCTAGTGTGTGAACCAAGGTTATTGAAATAAGAGATGATAAGAATTGGCCGGTTGGAGAACTGGAGGGAAAGCCTGCATTTCAAACTAATTGGAGAATGTGATTTATGACTGTTAATTGGAGGAGGGAATTGTGCTTTGATACTATGTGCTCAGGGGAGGGGAATTCAATTTTTGGCTTCGACTGTGTTAGTGCCGATGCTATGCTTCTCAAATAAAGATTCTTTAAGGTAAGCAATGCCTCGAAGTTATTTGAAGAGTTTCATCTGTCGGAACCATGACATTATTAATGTATATATGCAGTTTTATGGGAACATCTTTAAATGTTAAACATCTGACAATAAAATTTGTATTCATATTATAGCAGGGAATTCATTAGTGAACCAGTGACTGTGGTTAAGTTTAAAATATAAGATACCATTTTTTTCTTAGATTATATTTTTAATTTGTATTTTTATTTTTTAAAAAAATATTTTTCTCTAAGATCAACATTTTAAAAATGACAATCTTTCAGAACATTCCAGTTTTGCTAATGATTGCAGTAATATAATTACTGCTGTGTTACATTACTCTGTGATGAGCCACAAGAAAACAAAATACATCACTACAACATATGGTTAAAATAAAAAATAAAAAATATATAAATTTGAATGCAGCTACCGGTAGCACTTATTGAATTACCATTCACAAACTGCCATTGTAGAGCCTGGCTCCCCGCCAATAGGCCAATCACACAAGCCTTCTTTGCCCTTCTTCACATTTAATCTGATAAGCACATTACATACAGTAACAGAGTGGAGAATATAGGCACATATAACAGATTGTTTTAGTTTCACCTGTTTCATGCCCTTGGGAGCTGCCACACCTAGTAGTGTTTCAGTATACCCCCTCAAGTAGTGCTGATAATATGGTAATTAATGAGCCAGAGTAAAGTTTTTTCTGCAATTTGATAATTGCATGTAAGGGGAAAGGAAAGATCACTCCCTAGTATGAACAGAAATTGCATTGTGATCTTCTTAGAACTCATAATAATCAGGTTCTCAGAAAGACAAATTAGTCTTCTCTGGTATCCAGAAAGTATGGTTAGTAAACTTGCAGTAATGCAGCTCATGTGTACTTGAAGTTTTGTTGGAAGAGGAACTGTCTTCTGACGTTAGATATGGTAAATATCCAGAGGAAAAAGTTAGCTTAAGCTCATAGTTGAAGAACTAGAGCTGGTCTACTCCAAATTTACAGAGACATTTGATAGGAGGCATAGGACTAAAAAAATGGCAGTAAGAAATTTGAATGAAGTCTAAAGTTCTTATTTGGGTAGACCTTACCCTTTCCTACATGAGTGTGAGAATAAGACCATTGCTTGGTCCAGATAGATGCTAAGAGAAAAAAAGATTTGATCAATAAAAGTTTATGAGTTTGGTTACAAAAACTCTTCAATATACCATGATGATACAATTTCCTTTCTTGACACAAGAGAAGCCAGGTTTCATAGCATGGAACTATGAAATGACCCGTCTATGTTATATTCATTCTGTAATTCAAACACATGTTTCTATCTCTGCAGTTTTTAAACAAAAGGTGGAAAAAAAATTAAACAATTTATATTGATTGTGACTCATAGTGAATGTATGCTTTCCTCTGAAAATTCTATCATTTTTCCATGCCACATTTAGTTTCTCCACAGGCTTAGAACATATAGAACAATGGAAGCTGACTTTCAATAGAGCAAAGTGCCAATCCCTGGTATTAACTGAATTTCCAAGAATGACTCTTTAGAAAGCCTACAGATATAATTGGGAGTACACTATCCCATCTGTCAACAAAAAGAATAAAGATAAGCAGGAATAATAGGAAATATCATAAAGGAGGATGGATTTGAGATTGTACATGTTTACCAGAATACTTTGTTTTAATTATATTCTGATGACAGTTATTTGGTAAATTGACACATACCGAAGAGGGCCCAAACCACTTTCTCAAAAATTAAACTGTATCCACAGGTTTAATACTGGCTTGCTTTTTTTGTTTTGCTTGTTTTTCACATTTGTAAAGCCACCAATAGAATCAGTTTGGTTTAGTTGTTAAGGTATTAGTCTAGAAACTGGAGACTATTCTATCCTGCCTTAGGCACAAAGCCAGCTGACTTTGGACTAGTCAGTTTCTTTCAGTCCTACGGGGAAGACAATGGCAAACCATTCCTGAAAAACTTTGCCAAGAAAACTGCAGGGTCTTGTTTAGACTTTGAGAATTGGTTACAATGAAAGGGAAGGGAGGGGGGGAAAAAGCTGCCCACCTTGTTAACAATTCTGGTTGGTGTACAACATTAAAAACACAAGTGACGAATAACAAGCACAAAGAGAAAAGGGGAAAAAATGGTCATTCTGGTGGAACAAACATTCATTAAAAATTTATCAAACCTCTCACAGAGAGGTCACGCTCCGTTCTAGACTAGACATTGTGGAAAAAGCCAGGTATTCAAAACCTGCCTGAGAGAATGCTGTTCAGAGGCAGGTGTTTTGAGGGAGAATCGGCTTATGGAGTGTAAAAGATGAGGAACAAAACATATTTTTAGTGTGGAAGGAATTGGAAAGGAAACTTATTTCCTAATTCACTTCTTATGCCTTGCCCTGGCTTCATCAATATTCTCAAATGCCTGTGGCACTTTGTCTCAATGACATGCTGTTAGTGTTGATTTAATGGAACTACATGTGTCTAACATTCTTGGCCAAGTTTCACTGCATTGTAGATGATTCCAAGATAACTGTATTATAATATCTTATTGATAAATGCAGCAATTTAGTGTGTAAACCATATCATTACAATAGTGTCTAAATGATAAATAGTATTGTTGAAGCTTATTAAGCAGTTTCTGAGGTGTTGATATGGAGGCTGTTAATGACTTTGTAGAACATAAATCTTAAAAATATCAACCTGTATGTTATATAATTCAATACAGAAATTCCATGTATACACAGATAGTCTAACTCTGTAATGTAAGACATTGTGCTAGAGTTTGGAATAGTGAAAGTTCCTTGTTGTATATTAAATACGTTATAACTGTAAAGGAAACCCATTTCATGGACCTTTTAATCATCTTCAACCTGTATGCCATATGTCAATTTCTCGGTAAATATAGTTGCCATATTCTAACTATTACTCTCTGAACAGGGAGCACATTGTTTGATTTTGAACGTTTCAAGAGTTTTTGTCCCGCATGCAAGCAAATGAAGATTAAATAAGTCTCCATTGAGTTCAGTTTAACTCCACTGTCATGTCCTTGAGATTATATTATCAAAAGAGTGAAAGCCTGGCTGTATCTCTTTCTGGGATACTATAGGTCAGTGGTGGCGAACATATGGCACGGGTGCTAGAGGCGGCACTCAGAGCCCTCTCTGTGGGCACGCGCACCGTCGCCCCAGTCCTAGGCCTTCAGCTGGGTTTTATAAAACCTTTTCGCTTTAGGCCTCCGCCGCCGTGTGCAAAAAAAAAAAGGTTCAATCAGTCAATTTCAACTTCTCACGGGGAAAAAAAAAGATCTTGCAAAGTTGGAATTGATTGATTGAACTTTTTAGTCCCACCCAGTCTGCCGTTACCACCACAGCCACGCCCAGCCAATGGGCCACGCCCAGCCAATGGGCCACACCCAGCCAATGGGCCATACCCACCCGGCACTCGATGATGCATAAGTGGGTTTTGGGTTGCAGTTTGGGCACTCAGTCTCTAAAAGGTTCGCCATCACTTCTATAGGTCTTGTAATTTCTGGTGGCTGCCCAAGGATGACTCTGCTTAGCATTATCTCTTTCTTTAAGACTGCAGGTTCCTTAATTTACATATGTTACAGTCTCTTACTAAAAATATCATTGACCTGTAGAAAGACAAAATGATGTCCTATGTTTAACTTGTAATATTTGAGGTGTATGGTTTTATATTTGTTAAATGCTAATATTCCAGTATATATCCTTGGAAAACATATTTAATACATTAAGAGCAATGGAGAGAATAATCTTTGTCAAAACACACTTTAGAATTCATTGGGTATGGTGCAGCTCTTCCTAAAGATTATTTCCTGGCTTATATTTGAGATTTACATAGAAGGTGGGGAAATATATAGTATAAAGCTGAGTGTTGCATGTAATTATGCCACATAAAAATATTTGTTTGGAACTAAAGGTAGAAACTTCAACTGCTTTATGACCCCTCTGATATCTTTTGATGCAGAGCAAATTGAGCAAAGAAGGTTGTTTTAAAAAATAGGGTTATTATGTGGAGAAACAATAAACTATCAGTTAATCCATGCTGGGTGGGATACCATTTGCAGGTATGTCAGCCTCAGTTAGGGAACTGGTCAATCATTTACAATTTTTTCTTTTGGGTATATCTAATTCAAGTGAATTGAACTCTTGAAATTTGCATTTAAAATATAAGAGAAAGTATTGAGTAAGTTTTCATCATTAAGCTAGCATTTAGGCATTAAGAGTAATGTTTAGCTGGAAATTAGGGTGTTTTTATGAGTTCTCAGTTCTGAAGTGTAAATGAGTTCTGAGCTTTTGGCTATTCTTTAAAAATCTACTGGTTAAACTTTCCTTTTGAGTTAATGCGTATATACATTTTTAGCTTATATGTTGTCAGTAGTTTTTCTACTATTTATCAGTTTTTATAAATAATTGAAAAAGTGCTTCTTATCTGATATTTATGGAAGTCTGCAATATGTGGAACTAATACCAGTGTAATAGTTTATATTCATAGCTCTGGAGAACTAATTTCAATGACATAAACACAATAAAAATTATATTAAATGGTCAGAAGATTCAGTGCATCTACGTATAGAATCTTTGTTAGATCTGTAGAGGTGTTTTATGTAAGCTCCGTATAATGCCATTACCTTCATGTCTAAACTGCCATTCTTGCACAACTGTAAATTTCATATTCAGTATGAATCTTTAGGTTCTTAACTTAAATTGTTTTCTGAATGAAGTGAAAACCAGCTCTTCCTAGTGCATGGGTCGGCCAGCCGAAACATCCAACGAGCCGCACGGACCCGTTTCCCTAAAAAAAAAAACCCCTGGGAGCCGCACCCGCCCGCGCATGCGCGCCCGTTCACGCACCCGCGCCCTCCCGCGCACCCGCGCATGCCCGTTCGCGCATGCGCACCCGCGCATGCCCGTTCGCGCATGCGCGCCCGCGCATGCGCGCCCGCATGCGCATGCGCTCCCCAAAATGGCGGCGGAGGCTCCGGAGCCGCAGGTGATGCCTCAAAGAGCCGCATGCGGCTCCGGAGCCGCGGGTTGCCGACCCGTGTCCTAGTGATATAAATGAGAAAATGCAACAAGTTTCTTTTCTTGTTTTTCACATTCTGCAACAATTTGCAGATGTTTAATGTGGTCATATTCAATGCAAGTATTTTTGCCTTGTCTTTGAAATTTCATGATAATAATGATAGAAAAATAGGTGATGGTTTGAAGGAAAAGGTCTTCCCCTCCACACATGGACACAACCCAACTTAGTGTAAAGGCTTATAAGAGTTTGCACATCTATTCAAATGGACTTGCCAAATTCTGAAAAATGATCAAGCTTGAATTTGTGTAAGCTTAGACACAGGGTAGCAATAGCACTTAGACTTATATACTGTTTCATAGCGCTCTACAGCCCTCTTTAAGCAGTTTACAGAGTCAGCCTATTGCCCCCAACAATCTGGGTCCTCATTTTACCAACCTCGGAAGGATAGAAGGCTGAGTCAACCTTGAGCCAGTCAGGATTGAACTCCTGGTAGTGGGCAGAATTAGCTGCAATACTGCGTTCTAACCACTGCACCACCACGGCTCGTTTGGTACACACTGCAGCTCCTTTGGTACACATATCCTGTGTGCCCAAAAGGCACAGCATTATGCTTTCTAGCTGCTGTTCTTCAGCTGGAACTGGGGCATAGTCAAAGTGAAGAGAATTATGAAGTTTCAAATATTAAGCAGCAGTTTTGACACAAAACCTTCTCTGCTAATATGCCAAAGGTGAAGACGAATGTCTTTCAACATGATAAGACCAAAGCATACCTCCAAATCAACAAACGAATGGATTCACCAAAAGAAGATCAAAGTTTTGGAATGGGCCGGCCAATTTTCAATTGAATCCAATTGAAAATCTGTGGGGTGACTTGAAGAGGACTGTGCCTAGGAGATGCCTTCTCAGTGTGACAAATTTGGAGCACTTTTGCAATGAAGGGTGGGCAATTCCCAAGGCAAGATATAATTGGCAATTAAAATATAGTTCTCTATGTCTGGGTAATATGTGACTGTAGTTGATACTAAAATGCAACTCTTATGATGGCTAAGAGCAGTTATTGAGAGCTTCTAAAGATCCATAGGTCATATTTGACATTGAGTCTTGTTATCTTTTCAACAGAAAATCCGTTTACTTGACTTTTAGTTGATTTTTTTCCTGCAGTGTAAGTACATTGTTTCATCATTTATCATTATATATGGCTTTTTTGTTTGTGACCCAATTTGGGTTGAGTTTTGATGAAGAACATTCTAAATATTTTATAAAGTTAGTGCTAATCAGAGAAGATCATATAGTTTAAATCAGTAGTATAAAGCAGCTTTGTAAGAGTCCAGTTCTAAAACGTTCCTTGTATTTCAAAATGCCATCATATACAGGTAGTTCTCAACTTACAACAGTTCATTTAGTGACCATTCAAAGTTACAATGGCACTGAAAATGTGACTTATGACCGTATTTCAGTTACGAACTTTGCAGCATCCCCATAATCATGAGTTCAAAATTTAGATGTTTGGCAACTGGTTCATATTTATGACCATTGCTGTGTCCCAAGGTCATGTGATCACCTTTTGTGACCTTCTGACAAGCAAAGTCAATGAGGAAATCAGAGTCACTTAACAATCGGGCTACTAACTTATCTACTGCAGTGATTCACAACTGTAACAAGAAAGGTCATAAGATGGGGCAAAACTCACTTAACAACAGAAATTTTGGGCTCCATTGTGGTTGTAAGTCGAGGACTACCTGTATTGGAGAATCTTACCATTACTTTTTTTTTTTTACTTTTGCAAAACATTTTAGCCAGTTTCGTCTAGTGCAGATGTCCCCAAGCTTTTGGGCACCAGGGACTGGTTCTGTGGAGAGAGGTTTTTCCGCGGACCGGAGGGGGCGTGGTTTTGTGTGCTGCCTGTATCCTGTGGATGGGGCTTTGTTTGTGTGGACCGGTTGCTGGCATGCTGCGGCTCGGTACTGGTCCACGGACCGGGGGTTGGGGACCCCTGTTTTAGTGGTTAAGGCACCAGGTACAAAGTGAGAGACCAGGAATTCTAGTCCTTAGCCATGAAAGCCAACTGGGTGACCTTGGGCCAGTCACACGTTTTCAGCCTAGCCCACCTCACAAGATTGTTGTAGTGGGGAAAATAAGAGAAGGTGTATTGAATGTGTTCGCTTTGAAAAATTTGTAAAAATAGTAAAGGTGGATACAAATACATTAATAAAATACACATTCTAATGACTTCAATGGCTCATTGTTAAAAATGTGTTTAATTAAGTGGATATTTCAGGGTCTTGCAACTTTTCCTTCACTTTTTGTTCTTTTTTTCCTTCTCTGTTTTCCTGGAAGCTTATTCATACATGCATCATACAAGTATGTGAGTAAATTAAAGATCATTGAGTTGAAAGTATTAATCAATTTGTAGGTGGAACGAGTGATGGAGCACCCACAACTTCTGAAGGCAAGCCATTTCACTGATTAATTGTTCTAACTGTTAGGACATTTCTCCTTAATGCCAGGTTGCTTCTCTCCTTGATTAGTTTCCATCCATTATTTCTTGTCTTGCCTTCTGGTGCTTTGGAAAATAGGTTAATCCCCTCTTCTTGAAGGCAGCCCCTTAGATATTGTAAGACTGTTATCATGTTACCCTAATCCTTTTTTTTCAAGCATGTTTATTTTTTATTGCCAAAGATAACATACAAAATATACAAAAGGAAAAAATCCAGACTAATAAACATCCAATACTAATAACAAAAAAAAACATGCACAAAAGAAGAAAAAATCCAAATACCAAATACATCTAACATTAAACATAAAAAAAAATCCACCCTAGCTGAATTTTGAAATACAGAAAAAATCTAATATATTCCCCTCCCTTTACATAATGGGTCTACAAATAGTTATAAACTTTCCCATCTTATTTAACAAAAATGCAATATGATCAAATATTTCCATTTTTAAAGTATTTTGTCTTAAAAAATAACTTGCATGGGCCAAAGTGTATCAAATACACTCCATGGTGTCATAAAAGTTTGCTGCTTATTTTTATAACAGAATTATCATTTTTGTAGGTGTGAGCTAGCCAGAATGGTTATGTAGTGGAAAAACTTAGATTTCTGGTCCTCAATTACTTTTCTTTTTTTTTTTCCCCTTGGTGTTCAGATTCCTGATGTACTTTCAAATTTGAAACAAACAAAACAAAGAAAAGCACAGAAGTTTATCAAGTCATTCACTATTAGGTCTTATGTAACTTAATTTGGTTTCCAAAGAGCCAAACTGATGGCTTATGGGAAAATAGATAGCATGGTACAGTATAGCATGGTTAAAAAAAAGAGATGAAAGGTCGACTGAGAATTTTTGGAAAGACTTTAAGCTACAATAACTACAATAATATAAAGAGTAGATTACTCCACATCTCTAAATAAATAAATCCACATTTCTTTTTGTGTTTCCATTGTACCTTGAACCCATGTTTTAAAAGGGTGGTAATGCTTATATTATATTATGATTCATCACATTTTTTCAATGTTTATGCAGTGATTGCTTTTTAAAAAACATTGTATTTGAAAATAAACAGATAAACTAAAAGGCAGTTTGTCTTTTAGATGGAGTTTTTTCTTTCCCACTTCTTTATTTCTGTGAAAATTAATATGTAACTGACCAAAAGTAATTTGTATTTAATAATTTTCGGCTGGCAACTGCGAAAGATTTTCATTGGGAACCATTCTCTCTCTTTTCTAAAAGTTATAAACCAACTTAATTTTGACCAAATAAAATTCTTTTTGCCTTTTATAGTATTAGGAGCAGCAGTAAAACACTAGGTAGACAAGACCAGTATCACCACTTTGAATAATGAACTGGAATAGGGTCAGGCTGGCAGAGCACTGAATGTGTGTGTGTGTTTGTGTGCGTATAAGCAAAGAATTGTTCCAGAAATTATGCAAAAGTAATTCCTCAGTAGCATGAAATAGAATAACTGATAACATTTACAGTATCTTTATCTGCTGGATAGACAGCCTAATTTGAACATACATGTGTAGGCCTTTGCAGACCACAATAGCCCAAAAGGATTATTTCTGATATTTTTATCACAGAAACATCCCAGAATGCTAATCTATGCATTCAAGTAGCATTTTTGGATCTACTACTTGCTAAGTAAATTGGGACTGCAATAAAAAATGAAGCATTAACCAGCCAGTGTGCTTCCAAGGATCTCTAAAAATTGTACAGGTAGTCCTCATTTACAGACCATAATTGTAATCAACAACTCTGTCACTAAGGGACACAGTCGTAAAGTAAAACATATGACTGTGCCTGACTTACAGTATCAGTTCTGCTGCAGTCATTAAGCAAACCATGTGGGTTTTTAATACTTTAATATTGCATGACTATGAGCTGTGACTTCCTGTTAGCTTCCCCATTGACTTTGCTTGTTGGAAGCTGGCTATGAAAGTCACAAATGGTGACCACGTGAGCAATCGTAAGTGGATACTGGTTGCCAAACACCTGAATTGCAATCACATGACTGTGTGGATGCTGTGACAACTGCAAGTTTGAGGATCAGCCATAAACTAGTTTGCAGCACCATAACTTCAGACTGTCACTGAACAAGGCAAGTCAATAAGTGAGGATGACTTATTGTCCCAATTAACCTGAAGGCACAGAGTTGGAAAGACTGTATGTTGGATGCTTTTAAAATTGTTCTGGGTGGAAGGTGCATTTCCTGCAACTTTTTGAGGAAATCTACTAGTATTGAGTTGCTTTTCGCTAACCCATGCTTTTCAGAACTAATCTCTTCGGTAATTTTATTGTCATATATTAGAAATTCAAAAGCTTTGCAATCTAGAGTGAATGAAAGTGCCCAAACAGGAGGGTTTTTGCAAGACAACTTCAGACAACACAATAATTGCTGATAGAAATACGATTATAATTTTTTAAAAAAAAACACCCTGAGTCAGCTGAGGAATGTTTTCCTGCAGTCCTTGCCCGAGTAAATTTGGATCATTGATCCATCACAAAAGGTTAATGTAAGAAATAAGACATCATAAGGAAAGGAGGAATGTGACCACCTTGGTTTTGGCTTGTTTTGTGAACATTTGGAAGGGCTGCAGGCTGAGGCGACTCTAGCTAGGATAGAGAAACAGTGTAAAAACAAGAGGAGTAAGTGATCAAGGACAAGGTAATCAGCTCTGTTAGAAGAATGTTTATTTTTGTTTGTTACCAACTGTATCTTCCCCCTCCCCTTTCCCCCTCCCCCTAAACCAGGGGTAGACAACCTTGGCTCTTTTATGACTCGTGGACTTCAACTCCCAGAATTCCTGAGCCAGCATGGCTCAGCATGGAAACCTCTCCCTTTCCCCTCAGCGTAGCTGGCTCAGAAATTCTGGGAGTTGAAGTCCACGAGTCATAAAAGAGCCAAGGTTGCCTACCCCTTCCCTATACTGTATAAAGGTTGCTTGGCTTTAAAAGATTGAATGCAAACATTTAAAAGATGTTTTTGGCTGATGTGTGTGTTTTGGCAACAGTGTTAAATAAACTAAAATGTAGCTTTTATGCTAATATGTGTTAAGTTTTTTTTTTAAAAAAATTGAAATTTATAAGGCTGTCCATATGATGAAACTGGGCAGCATAGTGTGTCAACAGTAATACTTTAAAAAAAAAAAACCCCTCAAATGCTCAAAGAACAGCTACTAAAAGACAATCGAGCCCTCAGGATCTACCACTCTAACTCAAAAATTGAATCTCAAAATTCAGATAAAAGTTTTCAGAATGTTTACGGTAAGATTTCCTTTAAAACAACAATAATGTGGGTTTATCTTATTTTGCATGGTTTGTTTGAAACTAATATCTGGCCTATCAGTTTTTGTAAGCAATTGTAAAAAGCAAGAAGGGGCGGACAGGATAAATAATGGTCCTTTGTTCTTCATCTGGCATTCCAATGGAACAGAGATGGTTGGCTTCTGTTCTAACTTAAAAGAACTTGGGGCATCTTCCAAGGCCAAGCTCCTAGAAGTTAAAAGGATCTTTGCACCAGTCTCCTGGATAGTTAGAGGCAGTATAAGAGCCTGATAAAGAGGCTGGTAGATCAGTGATGTGTTTTTTTTTAAGGCAAAACTCGAGATACATAGATTTCTAAATTATCTTATAAGCTTTATTGATTGATGCACCGACTTGATTATTAACTGATGTGTTCTAACTGATGTGTTCTAATGTTCCTATTAATGCTGAAGTATTAATACAGGTTTTTCAAGTGACTCAGACTCATCTAGTTATGAAACGGAAGCCCTGCAGCAAAGGTGGAGAATTTCTTTTGGTAGGATAAATTAGGAGAAGGGTCAAAAGACCATCTTATTTTGCACTATAACTCCCACCTGTATGATTAATGGTGAAGGATGCTGGAGAATTGGGTGACTGGAGTTTCCCATTCCTGATCTAAGACTGTGTGTTAAATATCACTTTCTAAGTTTTAAAAAGTACTGGTAGCAAACTGAAATAATGAGGTGTTGTAGAAGTGAAACATCCCATTTTAATGCCATATGCTAAATACATAACACCCCATTTAATGTCTAATGAAATCTAGATGCAACGTTGAGTGACATGAGTTGATTTGGCCAGACTTGTTTTCACCATAGCACATGCAGATAAACAAGCTCTACTGGCAAAAACACACAAAACTAGTCATTATATTAATATTATTATAAAATATATTCATGTAAGCAAAAATAATAGAATTAGATAATAGATTGAGATATGTTCACCTTGGCATTACAAGACAAGAAAGAACTGCACATGGATTAGAGAACAAATGAAAGTATAAGATATCAAGAGAGTAAAAGAATTGAAATGGAGATGGGCTGGTCACATAGCAAGAAGAACTGAGGGCAGATGGACCAAGGCCAGTCATAGAATGGATCCCACTTGATAAAAAGGGTCCACGAAAGAGACCTAAAACAAGATGGATCGACAACATCAACAAATATTGCGGGCCCAATTGGCAAAGGAAAGCTCAGGACCGTATTGGTTGGAAACATGCAGAAGAGGCCTTCATCCTGCAGTGGAGACAATGGCTAAAATGATGATGATATTCACCTGGAAATATTAAAGAAGCTTGGCATGTAATGTATTTTGTGGTTTCAAAGAAAATGTTCGGTGGCTTTTTGAAACAAAGAGATCCATTTAGTTGAAAGCCAAGCCATATAATTTCCCATTTCTTTTTCTTTTTTTCCTGGCAAGCAAACAAAAGACCTTGTCAGACTTTTAAGTGGATGCCATCTGTATTAAGCTGGTGGACTGGGATAAAATGGCCAAGAAACCATGTGGGAAACAATAATAGAAAATCACAGTTTCGTTATTTTTCAAGTAATGTTAGCAACTGTCTAGTAATGAAGATCCAAGAAAATGAACTCAAAAAATAGTACAATCACCCAGCGAACTGTGGTGCAGTAGAATAAACATGAATCTTATGAATTCAATTAATGGATAGAAAAGCCATTAGAAATCCAAAAAAAAGAGGAGAAAATAAATCTTGTTAAGCCAAAGCCATCAGAGTATGTGGACTCTTGCCAGACAAATCCAATTATTTCACAGCCATATTTTCTCTTAATTAAATTACATTGCCATCATTATTTATCTCTCTCTTATTTGCCAGTTAGAAGGATTAGGTTATAAGTTTTTGTTTTTTTAACTGTTTAGACCCCCTTCCTTGCCTTTGTTTAAATTATAGTTGTATAATAGACAGCCTACCTGTTAAATTATTGAAATTAATGATTTTGCTCTGCATTAGACCATTTATCATTTTCTATATAATCAGCCCAAATAAATCCACTGAAGGGGGAAGTTTCTTTACTAAAAATCAGACTATAATCTACCACAGTGGTCCAGTGCAGATTGCTAGATACCGGTAGTCCTTGACTTACAACCATAATTGGGACCAGATCCTCCATCACTAAGTGATGTAGTTAAATCGTGACTGATTTTATGACCTTTTTTGCTGCAATTCTTAGCAAATCACTGTGTTGTTGAGGTTAAAAACCCCTGTTATTTTTAATGTTCTTAATGTTTTGTATTCTATATTCCAGAGTCATTTGGATTATGAAATGGGTGGCATATAGTTTAAACAAACAAACAAACAAATAAATAAATATCTGCTTATTGGCTAGGACTTGGTTGAATGTTTCTAGAAAATTGTGTTTCACCTCCCTCAAAAATCTATTTTTGAGGTCTCCTCTACACCAGAGGTCCCCAACCTTTCTGGCTTGGTGGCCTGGCGGAGGGGGAGAGGGGATGGTGCTGTGCAAGTGGCAGGTGGGTGCGTGAGACCGCACAGCTCTATTTGCACAAGTGGAGGGTGTGCTTGCCCGCCATTTGCACAAATTGTGCTTCGTGCATGAGCGCGAGCACCCACTGGTTGTGCAAGTGGGGCACAGCTCACAGGTTGGGGACCCCTGCTTTGCACCACAAAATTATGTTGCTGCCATTGGCAATTATTTATTATATTATCTAACATTTCAACAAGACAAATAACACTGGTAGATATAACAGTTCGAAACTTAGCTTTGTGTTTTTTATATGATAGCTAGGTGCTCCTTCTCTCCCTTGGATCATTTAAACATTTTCATGAATGACAGATTAGGATATAGTAGAATGGAAAGTTTTAAACTTGTAGTGTATGTTCATACAGCAAATAAGGTAATCTGTCACATTTTAAATAGCACCTAAGTGACAACTGGGTTAACTTTCATAAATGTGAAGGTAGCTATTCATAGCCAGAATGTTATTCTAAGTAAAGGAGGGATGTCAGAAGTCGGCTTATATTTTTACTTTGGGCATGGTAGGAGTGTAATAAAGACAGCTTCTGCTTCCTGAAGCACCACTTTGTTGTGGACATGACAAGTGTCTACCACACCAAGTATGTAGCTATGTAACAGGATATGGGATTTTTCTTAGAACAGTTTTTTAAGAAAACACTCCCAACTTACTGGTAGTATAAACCATGACCATGTTTTATGGAAGAGATATGTAGAATAGAGACATCACTTGCAGTTTAAGATTACAGTCATGTTTATATTGGCTTCCATAATTTAAATTTGTTTCTTTAATGGGCAGGTTGTCAGTATGTTTTATGATTTGAAATAATTGTTCATCAAGACTTGACATAAATGATTTTTCCAGTTTCCTCGTGTATGTTTGGGACAAGTGCAAACTCTTGCTTTGCTTGAGTCACCTAAAAGGGATTAATTGGCAATAAGATTATACATTACTTAAAACTATTGTTTGTTTTGTCATGTAGGGTAGTGTAAGATTTTTTTTGCCATTGAGAAGTTTGTAGCTTTCAATCAGTTGGCTTTGTTCAAGTTACATTAGGGTAGACTAATGTATTTATAGTTTTTTTTACTATTAAACATAAAAAATACTTGCTTGACGTTTCAAATATCTAATTCCTGATTCATAAATAATTCATAAATCTCAAAGGCTAGTATTTTGATCATTTTCTACCAGACACAAAAGAGCCATAGTAACAGAATAACAGAGTTGGAAGGGACCTTGGAGGTCTTCTAGTCCAGAGGCCCCCAACCTTTTGGGCACTAGGGATCGGTTCCGTGGAGAGAGGTTTTTCTGGGGACCGGAGGGTGCGTGGTTTTGTGTGCTGCCTGCATCCCATGGATGGGGCTTTGCTTGTTTGTGCGGACCGGTTGCTGGCATGCTGCGGCCCGGTACTGGTCCACGGACAGGGGTTGGGGACCCCTGTTCTAGTCCAACCCTCTGCACAAGCAGGAGACCCTATACTATTCTGGACAAATGGCTGTCCAATCTCTTCTTAAAAACATTCAGTGATGGAGCACCCACAACTTCCGAAGGCAAGCTTTTCCACTGGTTAATTGTTCTCATTGTCAGGAAATTTCTCCTTAGTTTTAGTTGGTTCTCTCCTTGATTAATTTCTATCCATCTATCTATCTTGTCTTGCCTTCTGGTGCTCTCTTCTTTTGGCAGCTGCTCAAATATTGGTACACTGCTATCATATCCTCCCTGGTCCTTCTTTTCGCTAGCCTACAACCATTCTTCGTATGTTTTGACTTCCAGCCCCCTAATTATCTTTGTTGCTCTTCTCTGCACTCTTTCCAGAATCTTTTTTATGTTGTGGTGACCAAAAATAGATGCAATATTCCAAGTGTGGTCTTATCAAGGCATTATAAAGCAGTACTAACACTTCACATGATCTTGATTCTATCCCTCTGTTAATGCAGCCTAGGATTGCATTGGCTTTTTTGGCACACATAATAGTAAATAGTAAATAATAATTGACTCTCTTAGAGTTGTACCATCTGCATGCATGGTACCAGAAGATTGCATGTGGAATTTTAATGCGAGTGAATGGAGTTGCAGTGTTCCTTAACAAGAAGGTATCTTAAGACTCCTTCATAAATGTTTTTTGGGGTTTTAAACAAGATTTACATAAAGACCAGAATGATTGCCCTTGTGTATATATAGTGTGTTTTACATTGCATAACATAGCATTGTTTTGCTTCCATCTGCCCTGTGAAATGAAATTACCAGTTTGGAATGTCCCAGGTTTCCTTTTACTAAGGAAGCAGTGAATATTCATGTGTTTCCTGCCAAGTTTGACATTTTAATAAGCTATTATAAAAGGTGTTTTTTTTTAATGTGTTTTAATGCAGATGCATTTTTTGTTTTTATCTTTCCTCTCAAAAAACAGAATCAGGCCTCAGTTAGCCAAGGAGAAGATAGAAGGATGCCATATCTGCACATTGGTCACACCTGGTGAACCTCAGGTGTTTCTAGGAAAAGATAAGGCCTTTACTTTTGATTATGTGTTTGATATTGAATCCCAGCAAGAGGAAATCTACTTACAATGCATAGAAAAATTGATTGAAGGCTGCTTTGAAGGATATAATGCTACTGTATTTGCTTATGGTCAGGTAAGATTGAGTAATTTTCTGATAAAATATTTTCTGCATAAAAAAAGGGAAATTTGGATACATTTAAACACAGACTCAGATTTTGCCAGAGGTGAGAATTATAGATTTTAACATAAGAAATTAACAATATACAGAAAATGTAAATGGATAAATAAATAGCAATGCACCAATGTGCAGTATTGGGCAAGTTACAACCAATTCTTCGCAGCATTCATGTGGTTCATGTGACTGTGATTTGGGCACTTGACAACCAGCATGTATTTATGATGGTTGTAGCACCCCAGGGTCATTTGATCATTATTTGTGACCCCCCAGCCAGCTTTCGACAATTGAAGTCAGTGAGGGAAACCAGATTCACTTGATGACCATGGCAAAAAGGGTCATAAGATCAGGTGCGGTCCCATGGTAACTCACTTAATGACAGCTGAACAATGGAAGTTTTTGTCCTAGTCAAGGTTACCTGGTAGTCATAGGTAAAGATGTTTTGTGGTTATCAACGAATGATTTTTGCTTTATCTAATAGTGTTAGAACTTAGCCAGCTTTTTGTAATCATTTATATACTCACATATGTTTCTTATTATTTCTGTTGTCCTTAAATTTTGAATGCTGGTAATGATGGAGTTACAATCTAAGCTCATCTGGGAAAACAAAATTGGGAAAAACTGAACTCTTGTCATTTTTTGCTCCTTGGAAATCCATAGCTATTTAGATTGTATTTCTGGCATCTTGAAAAAAAAGTTTCTCAAAGTTCACACATGTAGAAAATATATCAATTATATTACTTACAGAATAACTTTTTTTAAAAAAACCATTTTTTATAGCATTTATGTTTTTGATATTGAAATTCTGGTCTTAGTTGTGCTTCCATAATTATAATGTTTAGTCTTTTTAATTTTAGACAGGAGCTGGTAAGACTTATACAATGGGGACAGGATTTGATGTCAATTTAATGGAAGAGGAACAGGGTATTATACCGCGAGCTGTAAAACACCTGTACAAGTGCATTGAAGAGAAAAGGCATGCAGCTATTCAACAAGGGCTTCCACCTCCGGATTTTAAAGTCAATGCTCAGTTCTTAGAGGTAAGTCTTTGTAATAGAATAGATATTTAAGTATTTGTTTGTAATCATTATCACAGAGCTCCCTGTTGCCTTCTGTGGTAAGGAAATAAATTAGACTAATACTTCTATTTTAGTTGGGAAAATACAAAGGGGATTGAAATTTGGTTCATATTGGGAGCCTCTGCATCATGGAACATTCTAAAATTATACTGTTGTAAACACAAACTACATAGTGTCCAAACTAAAACATATAAGAAACAGTTGCTGGAATTGGGTATGTCTAGTTTAATGAAGAGAAGGACGAGGGGGGACATGATAGCAGTGTTCCAATATCTCAGGGGCTGCCACAAAGAAGAGGGAGTCAAGCTATTCTCCAAAGCGCCTGAGGGCAGGACAAGAAGCAACGGATGGAAACTAATCAAGGAGAGAAGCAACCTAGAACTAAGGAGAAACTTCCTGACAGTTAGAACAATTAATCAGGGGAACAACCTGCCTCCAGAAGCGGTGAATGCTCCAACACTGGAAGTCTTTAAGAAGAGACTGGACAGCCATTTGTCCGAAATGGTATAGGGTTACCTGCCTGAGCAGGGGGTTGGACTAGATGACCTCCAAGGTCCCTTCCATTATCATCATCATCATCATCATCATCATCATCATCATTATTATTATTATTATTATTATTATTATTATTATTATTATTATTATTATTATTATTATTATTTATTATCAGTGCTTTTTTTGTATAAAAAAAAAAAAAAAGGTGCCGGAACTCACACATGTCATACAACCCACTTTGCCTACCCTACAAGGTTCCATCCAAAAAAGGTGCCGGAACTCCGTTCTGAGCGTTCTATGAGAAAAAAAGCCCTGATTATTATTATTATTTCCATTCCAATAAATCACAGAAGATTAGTAAAACATAATTGAAAGTCAAGAAAAACCTTTGTGATATTGATCAATATTCTTTATATGCCAAAAAAATAGAACAAGATTTGTCTTGTCTTGAACATGAGCAATTTTAAAGGGTGTTTCCTTTTTAAATACTTCTAAATATAGGGTGCAGAATTGATATGCAGAATGTTCAAATTACAGTTGCCTAAGACAGGATTCTCACTTTTTTCGTCAAAGTAGCAATTGGATTGTGTGTGTGTGTGTACTGTATGTGTATATATATGTGTGCATGTATATATATGTTGTATGTATAGGTATACATGCAACACACACAAACACACATAGCATGCATTCATTTGTAAAAAAAATAATGCAATTCCAGAAGTTAAGATTGAAAATTACATGTCAACCTAATTGAATATTAGTTGCATATACAGGTAGTCCTCAACTTACAATAGTTTGTTTATTGACCATTCAAAGTTACAACGGCACTGAAAAATGTGACTTATGACCATTTTTCACAGTTATGACCTTTGTAGCACCCCCATGATCATGAGATCAAAATTCAGAGGCTTGGCAGCTGGTTCATACTTATGACCATTGCTGTGTCTCAGGGTCATGTGATCATCTTTTGCAACCTTCTCACAAGCAAAGTCAATGGGGAAGCCAGATTAACTTAACAAACGGGCTACTAACTTATCAGTTGCAGTGATTCGCTTAACAACAGTGGCAAGAAAGGTCAAAAAATGGGGCAAAACTCACTTAACAAATGTTTCACTTAACAACAGAAATTTTGGGCTCAATTGTGGTCGTAAGTTGAAGACCACCTACCTGATATTCTTAATTGAAAGCATTGGGTTGAAGCTTTCTGGCTAACTACCTAAGGAAATGTAAAGCTATGTAAATGCACAGATTAATGGCCTTTTGATTCTTTGGTTTTGGTTTATAAATGCTTTTGAGATTTAAATTGTTGCTACATATTTTGTAGAAAAAGTGGCAGGCTATAAGCAAAATAAAAACATTTTACTGCATTCCTTTTGGTTTTTGAAATAGATTTGCAGTTGATAATTAAAAATGTTTATAATTATTATTAGAATAATGTCTGGAATCCAGAAATAAGATTTGAAAATATTTAAAATAGAAAAAATAATAGAAAAAGTATTAAGTAAATATAAAAAATATTTTTAGAAAAATAAAATCCCATTCATTTTCAGCTTCATGAAATTAACAGAAAGACTAAAAATAAGTGAATTTTTTAAATAAAAAGATTCACACCACTAAATAAACAGATTGGCAAATAAGTGTTTTATATGACATCATGGATGATACAATTCTTTATTAACCATAGAGTAAGAGGTAAATTTATAATTGTACTTATAAATACTGTAAGGAAAATCAGAATCTACTTCTTTGTGTTTTCTTTCTTTGCTTTTACACTTTTAGCTTATTTTATCTCTTTTTCCTTTTTTCATACTTAGATTGTTTTCTTTAGTGGCTAAATGAATAATGTCAAATCTGCCAACCAAAGCAGATTTTTATTTTGGTTTTTCTTAGTGTTTTTTTATTTTATTTTATTACTTCCTCTAAGTAGCAGCAACCATTTTTAAACAGGCAGTAAAAAGGTTGATTGTATATTACAATAGTGAACCTAAAACTTAAAAGGTAAAAATGAACAGATCCAAAATAAAAATTATATTTCCATTCTCTAAAAGGCTGGAACAAAACTACATTAAATTGTACTTTTGAGAATACTTGACTGGGTATAAATATGCCACGTGCGAGGGATAATAATGGAAATTATTCCCGCCTCACTTTGTACAGAAAAGAATTCTATATGTTGAACAGAATTAGTAACCTTGGACCGATATCTGGAAAAATGTATATAGGTGAGGGAGCTGACTAATTTAATTAAAATCATCTGCCTTCTTACACTCATTAATATTTCTGTGTCTACCATGAGAGCAGTTTGATGTAGTGGTTAAGGATCCAGGCTAGAAACCAATAGACCTTGAGTTCTAGTCCCGCATTAGGCACAAAGCCAGCTGGGTGACCTTGGGCCAATCACACTCTCTCTGCCTTTAAAACAGGCAATGACAAACAACTTCCAAAATTTTGCCAAGAAAACTGCAGGGACTTTTCCAGGCAGTATCCCGGAAATCAACAGACTTGAAGGCATCCCCCAAGGGCTTAGTAATATACTCTTCCTCTAGTGACATTCTTTTGAAATTTAAGTTATACTTCGAAGGATTTATTTTTTTGTTGTCATCTTGTTTCTTTTCATAAAATAAAAACTAAATAAAGAAATGAATTGTGAAGAGTTTAACTTTAGATTACATAGCTTGATACCAAGACCCCAGTCATTGAATTTCAAAGCTTTTCTCTAAATCCTTCTTAGTCTTCTTTAACATAAAGGGGATTTTTTTTTTTTTTTGCATAATAAGGCTTTGCTGCCATTTTGAATTAATTCAAATTAAATATAATTATATAATTAAATATAAAAAGCAATAGCTTTCTTAGGCTAATGTATAGTTTACAGAGTAAACTTCTAAGGAGGCATGTTATGAATTATACATTTTGTTAGTTAAATGTTGAATTCTGTTAAACAGCTTTTTACTCTTAGTAACGTCATTTTCCCCTATTCATTTAGCTTTACAATGAAGAAGTACTTGACCTGTTTGATTCAACACGTGATATTGATTCAAAGAACAAAAAGTCAAACATCAAAATCCATGAAGATTCAGCAGGAGGAATATATACAGTGGGAGTCACAACACGGACTGTGAATGCAGAATCAGAGGTGCCTGTGTACAAAATAACATTTATTTCTTGAAAACAACCAAAATATTTAATTATTTATATTACACTTTTCCTTCCAGGAAATTAAGTCAGCACACAAGATTGCTTTTATTTTTAACCATGTGTACTAACTTTAGAGCGAGGAGTTATAATTGGCTTAAGTCACCAAGGGAGTTCCATTACTTTTAGCCCTAGTCCAGAACTTAATTATATTGGCCTGCACCCAAAGCAGCCTTAGTAATATTGTGCTTCCAGGTATCTACTCTCTTCTGTTTTGGGTACTTTAATTAGCTTTTTCCTACTTTGCAGAAGTACCCAACTCAAGTTCTGTCATTTCTGCTGCTATGGAGAAATGCAGAACAAAGTAAGATACGGTAATTCCGGTAGCTTGCTGTGACAATCTTCTGAACATATGAGAACTGTAACAGTTATTTGCTTTAGCTCTTTTCTCGTTCCCTGTTTCCCAGGCTATTAGTGAAGTTGCATTAAATATTCAAAGCCAGTTACAGGGAACAGAGAGAGCGAGAGAGAGAGAGGCACTACAAGGGGACATTGTTAGCATACTTGGAGTTACTATAACAACATAAGGTAGTCTTCTATTCACTGGAAACTGGTCTATTTTTGCACTCCAGAGATTTAACTGAATGCAGTATGTTCTGTGATACATCTGGGGGGAGGGGAGAAACCCCTCTTTTATATATCCCTAATAATTAATTATACGGTTCTGTAGATATCCACTGAGAACATAGGAAAGGTTGCACTACTTTTCACTCTGCTGGCACATACCTCCTGTAAGTTTGGGCATGGGATGGAAGCAGAGGTGATTTGGTTACGACAGTTTCTATTACATCATTTCAAGGGGTTTTCTAAGGTGTGCTCAGCAGATTATGGAGGATAGCAATGGTTTGGAAGAATGCGCAATTAAAATATTGTTCCTAAGAAAAAATCAATATCAAAATAGTAGGTTTTTAACAATACGACTTTGCTAAACGTAATTGGTTCTAATGGGTGCGTATACCTTTAAAAATGTTAATCAGTCACTCTTTTCCTGCCCATTTGTACAGATGATGCAATGCTTGAAGCTGGGTGCTTTATCTCGAACTACTGCCAGCACACAGATGAATGTCCAGAGCTCACGTTCACATGCCATCTTCACTATCCACCTATGCCAGACTAGAGTTTGTCCGCCACTTGATGCTGTAAGTGTCTAAGGAAGTGGTGGAGTTTTTATTCTAGGAATATCTTTGTATCCAGGTTTAATAAAAAGGAGAGTTATGTGGTGTTTGTAATGTCTTTGGCTCTCAGAGGTCATTACATGAACTTAGTATACTGGGAATACCTTTCAGCTGTATAAATCCTATAGCACAGAGGTCCCCAACCCCCGATCCATGGACCGGCACCAGTCCGCGGCATGCCAGCAACCGGTCCGCGCAAACAAGCAAAGCCCCATCCACGAAATACAAGCAGTACATGAAACCACGCCCCCTCCGATCCGCAGAAAAACCTCTCTTCACGGAACTGGTCCCTGGTGCTCAAAAGGTTGGGGACCACTGTTCTAGCATATTCAACAAGGCCATGCTTGGAATTTATTTATTTATTAAACTTCCCGTGTCTAGGAAGCTTACAATAATTAAAAAAAACAAGATGAAACATTTTATTTCTTTTCTTCCAATCAAGAGCAGTTCACCTGCAGCAAATCACTGCATCCAGTTCGGGTCACCACAATACAAAAAGGATGCTGAGACTCTAGAAAAGAGCAAAAAGGGAAGTCTCTGGGGGAGATGGGAGGTTTAGGACTAGGAAATATAAATAAAATAAATGAAGTATAACAAAGTTAACAAGGGGTCTAGAAGGGTGATGAATGGTTAAGGGAATTAGGTATGTCTAGCCTAGTTCATGATAGCTGTCTTCCAGTACTTGAGGGGTAGTCATAGAGAAGAGCTGGTTGACCTGTTCTCCAAAGCACCTGAGGGCAGGACGAGAAGTCATGAATGGAAGCTTGTTAAAGAGAGATTCAACCTGGAATTAAAGAGAAATTTCCCGACAGAATAATTAATTAATGGAACAGCTTGCCTCCCGGAGTTCTGGCTGCTCCGTCATTGGAGGTTTTAGACTGAACAACCATTGTCCAGAATGGTATAAGATCTCCTGCCTTGATCAGGGGGTTGGACTAGAAGACCTCCAAGGTCTCTTTCAGCCCTATGATTCTATGATCTTATCTCTGACAAAGCTCATGCATGGGTAATTTGAAGTATTCCAAAAGCGGTTTTTCAGCTGCTTTTTGTCTCTCCTTGTCTTGAAGATCATCACAAAGGAGGTTGAACGCAGAAATGTAATGATCTGTGATAAAAAAATAATGCTTATTTATGTGGTCTCTGTTGGTATTTTGTGCAGTGTGGTTTTACTATAATTGGATATAATTCTTTCCACGGTATAAACGTTTTTGTTTCTGTTGCTTATTGTAGGACAACGTGACAGACAACAGAATGATAATTGAATCCTCTGAGCTAAATGAGTTTGAAACTCTTACCGCCAAGTTTCATTTTGTGGATCTGGCAGGATCAGAACGATTAAAACGTACAGGGGCAACTGGAGAGCGAGCCAAAGAAGGCATATCTATCAATTGTGGACTTGTAAGTTTAAATTCCTATCCCACCTTGTCAGTAATCACACTCACTTAAAAGTGATACAGAAGTCTATAATATAGAGGATGAGCTTTTTTTTTTTTTTTTTTTTAATAATGTCACCCAGCTGGCTTTCACCCTAAGGCAGGTCTAGAACTCACAATCTCCTGGTTTCTGAGCCAGTAGCTTGACCACTGCACACAACTGATTCTTATATCCCTATTACATTTTTTAGTTTTGAGGTAGACTGTAAAAAATCAGTGAAATTGCAAATCTGCATAGGACTCTTCATATAATTGTTATATGTATTTCATAGCCACATTCTGTTTTTGATTTTATGAGTTGTCCAGCATGAGAGAAAAGATCCTGGCATAAATTTATTCTTAAGGAAGTTTTTTTGGTTGCATGCTTGAAATTGGCCAGGGTTCAAAGAAACGTTTTTGTACAAGAAAACAGCCTGCAATTGAAGTTTTATTTACATGACTTCTTGTGATTTAGGGGCACTTCTGCATAGCTCTTATTCTCTAACAAACCAGTTTGAAGCTAACTGATCATTATGTCTTCTGCAGACTTGAGTGGTCAGAAGTGGCAAGGAACGCCGTCAGTTATTGCTCACTCTCTAGTAGACCAAGGGAGGGAAATAATTATTATTCCTTAGTGCCCCATTTCAAAAAAGGCTCCAGAAATCCCCTTACACTCAACTCCATACTCAACAAACACAAGCTGAATTGCTAGCATGATACGTCTTTTCTAATCATTAAAAAAAAAATCTGTGAAGGAGAAATTGTAAAGAAGACAAGCTATTATTCCTCTGAAAAAAAATTGTTGAAAAGTACACTCACAGTTTTTATAACCACGAACCCTTCTTAATAATTCTAATCATAGTTTCAGTGAAGGAGTGGAAGAGTCTGATTCTAAAGAAAATCTGCAGGCAGCGATCTGGAATAGGATGCTGAACGTTGCTTTAGAAGTGGGAAGATGCTATAGAAGCAAAAAAAAACAACCAAAACTTTAGTGCCTTCCTCTTCCATACAAAAAGGGAAAAATTAATTGCCACTTTCCCTTTTACAAGACAGTAGCTGGAAAAAACTCCAGTCTCTTCCAGAAATAAGGTGTAAACGAACAAAACTGTTATACAGGTAGTCCTTGGCTTATGAATAGTCTCTTAACAACTGTGTGAAATTACAACAAGCCTTGAATGAGCACTTTACGGCCATTATAAAATGTGAGACAGATAGACACACACCTACACATGAGATCATGTGACTCATATTTCGTGCTCTTGGCAACCAGCTCATGTTTACAAGACTGCAATTTGTGACTTTTTTATCGGTTTTGGAACAACGTGTTTGCATTTACAATGGGTGGTGCTTGCTTAACTACTGTGGTGACTCACTTAAGATCTGCTGAAAAAAGTTCATAAAATTGAGTCATGTGGGTGCCTTGACTTACAACCATAATGACAACTAAAACTCCAGCCCCAGTTGTGGTCATAAGTCAAGGACTGTAATTCAAGTCTGTCCCCTTTGCCTAGGTGGCTCTGCATGTAAATAATTGCAGACAGCCCAGATCCGCCTTAAAGTGGCTTTGGAGGATAATAGGCATTTATTTAAGAGCCATGGTGGCTCAGTGGTTAGAATGCAGTACTGCAGGCTAAGTCACTGCTCACTGCCAGCAGTTCGATTCTGACCGGCTCAAGATTGACTCAGCCTTCCATCCTTCCGAGGTTGGTAAAATGAGGACCCAGATTGTTGGGGGCAATTATGCTGACTCTGTAAACCACTTAGAGAGGGCTGTAAAGCACTGTGAAACGGTATATAAGTCTAAGTGCTATTGGTATTTCCTACTCCCAAAAAACTGAAGCATTTCATTGAAGCATCTTGTCAATTTGTCATGCTGCCTTTCTCCTTTAAAGGTCTGTAAACAGAATGCAGTGTCAGCTGAAACTAAGGTATTCAACTCGCAGAAAGCTTCCTGCCCATGAAAAAATAGACTGCCTTGAAATTTGCAGAGCTGTTGTGTATGGAAAGAGATTTTTTTCTTGCAGATTGTGCTACACAGCTCTTGAGCTTTTTGGCAGTGATGTTTTGATTTATGCTTACATATGTTTGTGAAGGATTTTTTTTTTTTTTAACCAATGAGATTTTTATATTTTCAGCTGGCATTGGGCAATGTAATAAGTGCACTGGGAGATAAGAGTAAGAAGGTGACTCATGTACCATACAGAGATTCAAAATTAACACGACTATTGCAAGATTCTCTTGGAGGGAATAGGTATGAGCAAGTATTTAATCAAATCAATCTTGTTTGAAAGGAAGGATGAAAAACTTTGATTGACTTGCTGTTGTTGTGACTAATAAGCACGAATGGATAGATGTTGTATATCTGCATTTAAATATTTCTTCTACTTTACAGAAGTGCAAAGTGTTAAATGGCAGAATTCTTTTTTATGACCTTGTAAATATTTTTAGGAATAAGCAGAAATAAAACTGGTTTTTATAGAATGCAAATAAATTATTTCCTTTTTAAAAAATTACATCTCCCAATGAACATAGAACATAGAATAATAGAGTTGGAAGGGACCTTGGATGTCTTCGAGTCCAACTCCCTGCTCAAGCAGGAGACCCTATACCAGGGGTAGGCAACCTTGGCTCTTTTGTGACTCGTGGACTTCAACTCCCAGAATTCCTGAACCAGCATGCCTGGCTTAGGAATTCTGGGAGTTGAAGTCCACGAGTCATAAAAGAGCCAAGGTTGCCTACCCCTGCCCTATACCTATTCTAATTCAGACAAATGGTTGTCCAGTCACTTTTTGAAAGCCTCCAGTGATGGAGCATAACTTCTGAAGGCAAGCTAATCCATTTATTTAAGATGGATAAAAGTAGATAATGCACATATACCTAATGTTTAATTCCATTACATTTGTAAACTAAAGTAGAACCAGAAAGATACTTTTATTTGTCTGTCTCAGACTCTTACAACAACTTGTTTTCTATTCCTGTTTTCAGGGTTCAACCATCCCACTTTTTTTTTTTTTACAGCCCATGGAAAAAAAATCCCTTCGGACCATTCCCCAATTGTATTTTTTAGTATTCTAATAGCTAGAGGAAATGTAATAAAAATAAAAAATAAAAAGCTTGAGTAGTATTGTGGTGATTAAAGACACACAATGTTAATTTTTACGTGTAATTATCGATGTGAATTTTCAGTAATTAGTAATCTGCATTTAAGTTCACATAATTTAATAATTATGGGTTATTATGTGCAAAATCATCTCACATTTGGTTGTTTCATTTTAGGATGATAATGTTTCCTCTGCTGCTCAATAGCAATCAACATGTAGTCCTCAATGGAATTACATCTACATGGAGGCAAATGTGCAGTGGGGTACCTGAAGGTTCTGCCTTGGGCCCAGTACTCTTCAACATCTTCATAAATGAGCTAGATGAAGGGATAGAAGGAGAACGTATCAAATTTGCAGCTGGCACCAAGCTGCAGGGAATAGCCAATAGTTTAGAAGTTACACTCAAGATTCAGAAGGATCTTGACAGACCTGAACACTGGGCCCCATCTAACAAAATGCGATTCAGTGGGGAGAAACGTAAGGCCTTAAACATAGACAGGAAAAACTAAATGTACAGGTATAGAATATGTGGTACTTGGCTCAACAGTAGTAACAGTCAGAGAGATCTAGGCGCCCTAGTGAATCACCAATTAAGTATGAGCCGGCAGTGTGCTGCTGCTATGAAAAGAAGCTAATGCAGTCCAAGGTTTCATCAATAGTTTCAAGGTCATGTGAAGTGATAGTACCGCTTTATGCTGCACTGGTGAGACCACACTTGGAATGTTGCAGTTCTGATCACCATGATACGAAAAGGATGTTAAGACCCTAGAAAGAGTGCAGAGAAGAGGAACAAGTGTGATAAGGGGTCTGGAGGTTAAATTGTATGATGAACCATTGAGGGAACTAGTATCTAGTCTAGTCTACCAAAGAGAAAGACTGGGGGGACATGATAACTGTCTTCCAGTACTTGAGTGGCTGACTCAGAGAAGAGGGGGTTAACCTATTCTCTAAAGAAGGGGTCTCCAACCCCTGGTCCGTGCACCAGTACCAGTCCATGGCCCGTTGGGAACCAGGCCGCGCAAGGAGTGGGTAGGCACGTGAAGCTTTATTTGCATATGTGTGGGATTAGATTGCATACATGAAACCATCCCCTCCCCCTGTCAGTCCATGGAGCCAAAAAGGTTGGAGACTGCTGCTCTAAAGCACCAGAGGTAAGGATAAGAAAAAATGGATGGAAAAACATTGAAGAGAGATGCAACTTAGACTAAGGAGAAATTTCCTGACAGTGAGAACAATTAGACAGGGGAAAGGCTTATCTCCTGGAGTTGTAGTGCACTATCAGTGGAAGTCTTAAAGAAGAGACTGGACTGCTATTGTCTGGAATGGTACAGGGACTCCTGCTTGAGCAGGGGGTTGGACTAAAAGACCTCCAAGGCCCCTTCCAATTCTATTATTCTATGTTCTGTGTTCTAAGGTTCTTGGGGAAAAAACAACCTTTGAAATACTTGAGTGAATGTAGTATTGAAGGTTCTAGCTGTGAGGCTATCTAGTTGATAATTGTGTTTTATGAGTATCTCTGCACGTGCATCTTTGTTGATTATTCTGTCATTTCAACATGCTATTTAAAATGCCAACAAATAAAAAAAATCTGGAGAGGGGAATTCTCCAGAAATTCTAAACTTTTCGGCCAAAATGGCTTTTGGGCACTCAAATATTTTTTACATTTGTTGAGCAAAGTATTTTGTTTATATATGAAACCTAAATTTAATGGGCCAATTGCAGAGAAATTGTGAATGTGTAATTCCTGATTTTCCATCAAATCTGAGAATATGTAATTGTAATTATATCACTTTGTATGATAGCCTAGTTACAAAATGACACAGCTTTCTGTCAATATTTGGTCTCTTCTATCAAGGTGTTGTAATTAAGCTTTCATTTATTAATGCTTGGCCAGCAGTGTGTTTTTGATTATTTTCACAGTTGTTTCCAAATAATGAATAGCAGTTCTTTTTTACCTCCAGCCAAACAATCATGATAGCTTGTGTAAGCCCTTCAGACAGAGACTTTATGGAAACGCTGAACACCCTAAAGTATGCAAACCGAGCAAGAAATATCAAGAATAAGGTGATGGTTAATCAGGATAGGGCTAGTCAGCAGATCAATGCTCTGCGAAGTGAGATAACTCGATTGCAGTTGGAACTCATGGAATATAAAACGGTAAAATTTATTGGGATCTGTTCTTTTTTTTTTTAAAGCAAATTTATTATGATTGTCTTTGCTGTAATGTAATGTGAATAATTACACTTTGAAACTCCCCACTTGTCCCCCTCCCTTTGCCTCGAGTGGCAGATTGAGTTGCCTTAGGACTGGCAGACAGGTACTACATGTTTACCCAGTGCATTCCATCGCACCTTTTACCTTTGAATCCAAGGCCATCTTCTTCATAAAGTCTAATTCTTGCATGCTCCTACCTGTTGAAAGGTCCAAGGGCAACGAAGGAAAGAAAGCTTACAGTTCACAGCTAGCAGAAATAAAAGTACAGATAGTCCATGTTTAGCAGCTTCTTTGTTTAGAGCAGGGGTCTTCAAACTTGGCAACTTTAAGACTTGTGGAATTCAACTCTCAGAATTCCTGGGAGTTGAAGTCCACAAGTCTTAAAGTTGCCAAGTTTGAAGACCCCTGGTTTAGAGACCATTTGCTTGCAGCTCTGTAAATTGAAGCCACACATCTTAAAATTGCCAAGGCTGAAAAACACTAGGCCAGGGGTAGGCAACCTTGGCTCTTTTATGACTCGTGGACTTCAACTCCCAGAATTCCTGAGCCAGCATGACTCAGCTTGGAAACTCTCCCTTTCCCCTCAGCATGGCTGGCTCAGGAATTCTGGGAGTTGAAGTCCACGAGTCATAAAAGAGCCAAGGTTGCCTACCCCTGCACTAGGCTATAGTGATAAATCTTGAAAGCTAGACAGCGCTTTCAAGATTAAGACACTCAGTTGTAATTTTATTTTTGAATATACCCAGTCAAATATAGTATCATCTGTGGAGTCCTTGATGTGCTTGAGCTTGGTTGGTTGGTTGCAGACTTTGCAAACAAGCAATCAAGTTCAAAGAACACCAAGGACTCCACATTTTAATCCTGAACTATGCATGTTCTTTTCTGTTTAGAACAGTAGCATCTATAAGATGACAAGAACCCTCAATAAATGCATTCATGGATTTAGATTTGATATTTTGGGGATATTGAATAACCTGGATTGGTCCATTACAGTCAAGTGCTTAATTGAGAAAGCTTTGAACTTGCATGATGATTCTCATAATACTATATTATAGGGTTAATGACCACTTTTTCTTCAGTTAACGGCCATTTTTTCAGTGACGGTTTGTCATTGTGATGGCACTGGATAATTGGTAGTTATGACCGGTTCTGGCTGCTGCAGCATCCACAAAGTCACTTGAATGCAATACAAGAGTTTGGAAGCCAGCTCACTCTTAACAACATTTGCAGTGACCAACAGTAATATGATCTCCATTTGCGATCTTCCCACAAGTAAAGTCAATAAGGAAGGCAGCAGGGAAGATTGAAACTTGCTACCACTTTTTCTGAAGCAGCCCTGCTACAGAGTGCAAAACCTCAAATATTCATGCCACAGCACCCTTTTCCCCCACCCAGCTACCCTTGCACAGCAGTATCTTCTAAGCCTGCATCCCAGTGGTGGGATTCAAATATGTGAACAACCAGTTCTCTGTGTGGATGCCGCTTCCGGAAGTCCATTCTGGGCCTGGGCAACAAAAAATTAGCTACCGGTTCTGCCAAAGTGGTACGAACCGGCTGAATCCCACCACTGCTGCATCCACTTGCCACAGCACCCTGCTGCCTCTCTCCATAGTACTCACTCGCCTGCTGGCCTGTTTGTGAGCCACCTGGGACATGCAACCTCCTGCTGGCTTCTTCATTGACTTTGCTAGTCAGAGGTTGGCAGGAAATTTCAAGTGAGGTCCTCATTTAACGACCCACATTTCTCACTTAAGGATGGAAATGGGACTGCCAAAATTGCCACTGCTAAGCAACGCAGTCATATGATGTTGCGCTTTAGGACTGCATAGCTTAGCGATGGAAATTCTGGTACCAATTGCCATTGTTAAGTGAGGTCTTTATCATGTAGGGGAGTACTTCAGCATATTTGAAGCATATGTGAAACATTTTAATATAATTTCATTCCAAAGAAACTACAATTCAGTGTTCAGAACTAGATAAGATGTTACATTGACAGTTTTCCTATTTTTCAGAAGAGATCTGGTTAAGATTAGCCCTCGGCAAAGACATTGTTTTCTTTTCTTTTTTTTTAAAGGGTAAAAAGATTATTGATGAGGAAGGTGTGGAAAGTATTAATGACATGTTTCATGAAAACGCCATGCTGCAGACGGAAAACAACAATCTGCGAGTTAGGATAAAGGCGATGCAAGAGACTATAGATGCTTTGAGAGCTCGAACCACACAGCTCGCAAGTGATCAGGCCAACCAGGTCCTTGCTAGAGCAGGTGATGTGTACTTTTATCACTTAACTTGCTGTATGAATTAAGGTCTGTAAGGAGTACTAGTTGTTTGCTAGAAAAAGAAAAAAAATTAAAGGCAAGCCTTCCATGCAATTAGCAATTATGTGAATGTTGTTTTTAAAGCTAACATGGGAGGGAGCACTGAAGCTGGGATTGTTGGGACCACGGATGGTATCCCTTACTCCATATGGTCTGTTAACATTAGAAAGAAAGCTCCTATTTGGACCAGTGGAACTTTCTTTCCAGTGCAAATAGCAAGTGTGATAATCTAGATCACCTTGGCCACTTTAAGATAGGTAGACTTCAACTCCCAGAATTCCCCAGCGGCCAAGATCGAGAAACACAAGTTTGATTTGAGTGATGCCTTTCACTTATCCCAAATTGTGTTGTAGGGAAGAGAGCATATTCATTTATTGTTAATTGCTTGTGTGTGTCAATATATTGCTGATCAAATTTCATAAAATTCATAAAATTTTATCGATGATGATCATTTTATGAATTTTTGTTCATGAACTAGTTGGTGCTCTTATGAAAATAGAACATAGAACATTTACACATCTCTCTAACAAGCTTCCCCCCATTGCTCTTGTCCTGCCTCAGGTTTCATAATAATACCAGATGAAATAGCTGAGGTGTATATGAGGCTGCATTTTCTCTACAAGCCCATGCACACATGTATTGTAAAGGCAACTGAACAGATTAACCATTTATTCTAAGAATTACTGGATAATCATCAGTTATGGTTATCAATTATGAGTCATGGTGGTGCAGTGATTAGAATGCAGTATTGCATGCTAACTCTGCTCACTGCCAGGAGTTTGATCCTCACCAGCTCAAGCTTAATTCAGCCTTCTATCCTTCCGAGGTTGGTAAAATGAGGACCCAGATTGTTGGGGACAATATGCTGACTCTGTAGACTGCTTAGAGAGGGTTGTAAAAGCACTATGAAGTGGTATGTAAGTCTAAGTGCTATTGCTATGGAACAATTAAGTTTTAAATCTCTCAAATTAAGAAATGCGACTAAATATGAAATATGCTTAACCAAAGTTCCACTGTTCAAAAGCCATTCTATATTGACTCTTTCTCAGTACTTTCACAGAATCTCTGAACATCCTTGGCATTTATTTGTCTTTCAGCCATTATTCTCTACTCAGTTTGGTGTATGATCCAAGCTTTTTGATTATGTTTATTTTGGAGCTCAAAATAGAAAAAAAATTAGGTCATTTAGATCATAGGATACAGCTCTTAATTCAAAAATCTTTTGCTGATAGGATTTACAACATATTCTGATGCACAGTGTTTAGTTAGCTCTTTAGGCTGCTGTAGCTTAGATCTTGCTAGGTCAAACTAAGCAGACAAGTTTTAAAGGTGGCCATGATGGTAGCTCTGCTTTAATACCTTACTCATTTTATATAGTTGTCTGATTAATAAACACTATTTATTGTCAGATTCTGCTATGAATAGTTGATGCATTACATAATTACATATTACATGTAATTAAATAATGCAAGTATGAAACTTAGCAGGACAAGCAATATGGACCAAAAAAGATTTATTTCATGTTTAAGCTTAATATATTAATCTGTTTAAAATGTCAAAAGGCAAATTAAATGCTAAAAAAGGATTGAATAATAAAGAGTTACTGAATATGTATAAGAAAGAATGAATTTGTTGAATATTTGAGAAAAATACTAGCTTTATCCTAATGCTTTGAAAAGTCTTAAGTAAATCTTGTAAATACAGGAATATCTGAAACAGGTGCAAGTGATTTAAAGACTACCTTATACAAATCATAATATGAACTCTATTAACACAAGAAAGGAATCCACAATCTTCAACATTTTCATAAATTATTTACATGAGGGGATAGAAGGGGAACTCATCAAATTTGCAAGCTTGGGGGATTTCTAATGCTTTGGAAGACTCAATATTCTGAAGGACCTTAACAGACTTGAACTTGAACATTGGGCCTTATCCAACAAGATGCAGTTCATTGGTGAGAAGAATAAGATTATAGACTTGGGCAGGAAAAAATAAATGCACAGGTACAAAATAGGTGGTACCTGACTCAAGAGCTAGTAACTGTGAGAGGGATCTAGGTGTCCTAGTGGACCCCCACTTAAGTATGAGTCAGCAGTGTGCTGCAGCTACCAAAAAAGTCTATGCAGTCCTGGGCTGCATCAAAAGAAATATAGTATCAAGATCATGTGAAGTGATAATGCTGCTTTACACTGCACTACTGAGGCCACACTTGGAATACTGCATCCAATTCTGGTTATCGTGGTGCAAAAAAGATGTTGAGACCCTAGAAAGTGTACAGAGAAGAGCAACAAAGATGATAAGGAGCCCGGTGGCTAAATTGTATGATGGACAGTTGAGGGAGTTACTTACATCTAGTCTATCAAGCAGAAGGATTAAGGGGTACAAGTAAGTCCAGTACTTAAGGAGCTGTCACAGAGAAGAGGAGATTGACTTATTTTCCAAAGCACCAGAAGGCAGGACAAGAAATAATGGGTGGAAGCTTATTAAAGAGACATCCAACCTAGAAATAAGAAGAATTTCCTTTCTGTGAGAATAATTAATCAATGGAATAATTTGCTTCCCAGAGTTGTGGGTGTTCAGTCACTGGAGGTTTTCAAAAATAGATTGGATAACCATTTAACTGGGATGGTATAAGGCTGCTGCCTTGAGCTGGGATTGAACTGGGAGACCTCCAAGGTCCCTTCAAACCAAATGAATTCTGTGAAACTTCAGACTGGTTTATTTAAATGTTTTGATATCTTTGTGCACGTACAATACATTTAAAAACCATGTACTTTGTGTCCATCTAATATTCAACTTAGAATCTTCTTCTTCTTCCTACAGGAGAGGGTAATGAAGAAATCAGTAATATGATTCATAACTATATCAAGGAAATTGAGGATCTCAGGTAGTATTCTGATATTGTCATAATTTTGGCTTGGTTGTGTATGATTAGAATATAAAAGATTGTAGCTATTTTTTTTTTTTTTTTGAGACAATATCTTCAATGACTTCAGGTCCTGGATGACAAGTTCCAGAGTTCACAACCAGCATGGCTTCTTTTTCATTAGGAGGGCATAATATTTGAATGCAGGCAAATTGTGGCAGTCTCAACTCTGGTTTATGAAGTAAACCAGATTTATTTGGTTTATTTACTTAAATAAACTGATTTATTTCATAATCTGTGGTTAGTAAGATGTAAGATGTTAATAAGATATATATTGTAGTATATATTGTAACACTAAATGGTGGCTGATTGAATTTTTCCATCTCTTCCATATAACTTCTATATATAAAAAATAAATTATTGGAGTTCTCATATCTCAACAAGCCGTTGCCTGTTTGAACTATCTTTTATAAGTTCAGTACATTAATCATGTTGAATTATTTCTGATTTGTTTCTCTTTCTCAGAGTATAAAATCAAATTGGGAATAAACAGGGAAGTGTATCGTGCAAAGCTTGCAGTCAGTAATCCGGGGAAAACTGTAGATTTGCATTGTGTTTTACTGATCTAAAAAACTTTATCCACTAACCTTATTTTCTCATCCTGATGAACAAAAAACTTACAGACACTGGCCATATACCTATTGGCTTGTCAATATTCTTTTAACAGTGTATAAGAATTTGGTATGAAAAAGAAAACTCTGCTTTGTTAAAAACGTCATATAAGGATGAAAATATTATTGTCACTATTGTTTGTCTATCTTCATGCAATTCCACGAGCCACCTTTTGCATTTATGTGAATGAATTGCTTTGAATTTTGAATAAGCTATTGTATTCATATTAGTTAATTTTATATTTGACTTTTTCTTCTGCTTTCTTTTCAATATATTTTTTTTCTTTTTCAAGAGCTAAGCTATTTGAAAGTGAAGCAGTGAATGAAAACCTTCGGCGCAACTTGTCAAGAGCTTCAACAAGGCCAACATACTTTGGTGGAACCTCAGCATTTTCTGCTTCAATGCTTCCCTCTGATAAGGAGACAATTGAAGTCCTGGATCTAGCTAAAAAAGATTTAGAAAAACTGAAAAAAAAGGAAAAGAAGAAGAAAAAGAGGTAGAAGTTAAACTGAACATTTGCATAGAGTGCTTCTTAACTAGCTGAAATCCTTAATTGGATTATTGAATATATGAATCCTGCCATCTATCTTGCAAACAAGCAAGGGCTTTACTTTATGATCAGTAATACAATAATCACTTCTTATTTGTAAGACAATAGTGAATAACATTCTTGGAAGTTACCTTTAAATCAGGACAAATTCTTTGAATTTAAATTTAAATTTGAAGATAAAATATATAACACTGCACAGGCGAAATTTGCATAGGATGCTAACTATGATTGCCTAGTTTGTGGTGAAGTGTATCATGGGGACCCATCCAGTATAGTTAGTTTATGGTTGCGTCTTGTGAACCCAGGCAGTTGGGCTAATTCAGTTAATAGTAGTTAAGTACACCATGGAGTACTGTAGTGTGTCGTGGAATCACAACCATAATTTACATGCTAGATCTACAAGCTGATTTTGGTAGCTATCAGGGTTTCCTTTAATGTTAAGAGTTTGGCATAGTTTGATTTTTTGTTCATATTCAGCTTATTGCTGTGTCACTTCATTTCATATTATTTTATGTTTATATTTTTTGACATTCTATAACATCTTAAAAACAAATAATCTTATATCAATTTATTACATAATCAAGGATCCAAGAAGGATTATACATAAATACCTGTACATCAAGAGTATATCATTTTTCTTTATCAACTGAGAGCCACTTTTAGCTTTTGAATTATGCTTCAAAGGGCTTCTTTTCCAAAAGTGGGCCTAGGACAAACACTAAACTCGATTACATTTTATTTACACTCATAGTTAATTAAAGGTGATTAGGACTTTCTCTGGGCCCTCAGGATTTGGTAGAAGCTCAACGCAGAACACTATTTCAGATTTATTCCCTTTTATTCAAGCAACGAGACAGTAAAAACAAATATTTGTTTCGCATTTAGTTTTGATTTCCCAGCTATATTCTCCCCATTTTGAGTCAAACAGAACAATGGAGTGGGGTTTTTTTTTTTTTGCTCATTAATAGTTTATAGCCTGTTTTTTTTTACCCAGATATTTATGCCTTCTATATGTTAACTTAATGCATCTGTCCATTGTTCTATATCTTGATCCTATCTACTTCCTAATTTAGAATTTAAAAAGTCCTTGCATATATTGATGGCAATTTTCCCTCTTGTCAGTCAGGCTTATTTCTAAGTGGATAAAACCTTCAATCCTCTTCATTCCTTGGGGGATCATCTGTACAGTAAAGACTACATCCTATGACGCTCTTTGAATTTTCAGAACACTTCTCTGGACCATGCCCCAAAACTCTTCAGCAATCTCCTCCAGATTTGCCTTCAAACTAATGAATATTCAGAAGATAAACAGTGCCCAATCCAACTCAACTCACACCATTATTTATTAAAACCATAAAACTTCAGTAACTAGAGCTGTCTCGAGTAATATTTGTCCCAACCATTACACCTCTGTCCCATCTTTTCCCAGTTCTCATTCCCATAGTTCTTCTGATAATTTAAGACTATACCTCCACTGCCATCTCAGCATCTGCAGTTATCTCTTCTTCCCTCCTATGGGAACACTTCCAATGTGAAACTAAACTACGCTCTTATTTCCACCTTCTCCTTATCAACAAAATTAGGCCAAAGCATTTGTTTGAGATTCTGCATGGTTATGCAAGTAGCCAGAAGGAAACCATAGCTAAATGCAGCTGTAATAATAAATTAATAGGATTATCATCCAACACTGTTGTCTAAAACCAACTGTTCCCCAAATGGAATATTCTGTTCCTCTGAAACTTCCTGTAATGTTTAGGTTTTTTTTTATCCCTACTGTCCAATTTTATATTAAGTACTTCCAATTTTGATAGCAAGTTTTGGAAAACTCTTGGGTACACCCAAGGCTTTCAAGGGCATATGGTGCCTTAGGATCTCAGTTACTTTTTCTCTGCTCTTATGTGTAGATGTTCATCCTTTCATTTATAGTAAATGTAATTGACTCTGATTCTCTTCCATTCAGTTGTGTCTGGTTTTGTTTGATTCTCAAGACCTTGCAGTTTTCTCAGCAAGGTTTTTCAGAGGTGGTTTACCATTGTCTCCTTCCTAGGGCTGTAAGAAAGTGATTAGACAAGGGTCATCCAGCTGGCTTTATGCCTAAGGTGGGACTAGAACTCGTGGTCTCCCATTTCAGCCAAACTGAAGTAGGTAATGTTATTTACTAAAGGCTAATTTTAAGCAATCTTTAGCTTCAAATAAAACAAGGGTTTTATCTTTCTTCAATAACATAATTATCTTACATATCAAAATGTGTAAGATTTATGGATTTGGTAAATTAGTTCAAAAATAGCCACATGTCTTTATTCAACTAAGTTAAATTGTAACACAATTTGGCAGTTGCCTTTATTTACTATGTCTTTCATTAACATCTTCATCTCAGTTCATAGTTTCAGTGCCATATTTCAGCATAAACCATATTCTGCAATCATTTCTAAGCTTTCCTCATTAAATGTATACACTTTCTTCCTCTCTCTTTTTTTTTTTTGCTTCTGAAGTTTTTCTTTCTAATAAGGAATAATTGACATACCAAATTCTGAAGCATTATTTTACTGTTGCAAAATATAGACAGTTGAATTTCTCATTTTCAACATGGAATAGATATTTTAAATATGTTGTCTTTCATTTAGAGATTCAAACTTTTATGAAGATTTTGTCTTAGAGACACTTTTGTTTCTTTTATATTGATAAGATGAAATTATGTTAAGTAAGCATTTCTGCAAGGAGTAAAAGGAAACATTGCATTCAGAACACAAATTTCAAAAAATTTACAACTTTTTTCTTCCAGCCTTTCTTCTATGCATACATAATAGGATGGTACTTGTACTGCTAAAATGATAACTCATGGTTTTATTAGTATGTCCAAACAGCCTGATAATAAGATTTTAAAAAGGTCCCAACTCAAGAACATGTTAAAATTATTTGCTGACCTGTGGAAAACAAATGCTTAGAGTAGGAACAGGAAAGAAATGAATTCATCTGTTTTGCATTTCCAATCCAGTTCAGGAATTGTAATCTACTTGGATTTTTTTTTTAAAAAGCTTGCAAAAATATAGAGAAAGTACATACCAGAATATTGAAGTTACATTCAAAAAGCATAATCAGGATAAAACTACTTGCAAAAATAGGATCTTAGAATATGAGTGCATTTGGACTTTTTATTTTGAAAAAAAAAATCTGCAAATTTATATGGAAGTAAGCTGGAATTTATTTAAGCTTGAATAAATTAAAAATGATTGAACTGAATATGACAAGTTAGCAAGCTTATCTGCTCCCTTACATTGCAGTGTTAAAGGTGTGGGCAATCTTCCCAGGATGAATGTCGAAGTGCAAATGTGTTTGAAGTGCAATTCTCATTACTCCCAGCATGGCTATTGTTATTTTGTAATGAATGAATTGTCTTTTTTAAAAAACTATTTATGTTTTTTTATCATCTTTTTTTTTTAAAAAAAAACACTACTTTGAAATCCATGAGCTCATATGTCATTTTTTTTGTTTACCTTCTTGTTGCTCTCGCTTTCACTGTCTGGTTTGTCCTTCATTGGCTTGGTCTTCCTGTACCTGGTGCTTTTGAAGGCTGCAGAAACTTGAGGAAAGCAGTCAAGGAGAACGAAGGTTGGAATGTTTCCCAGGTTTTTGATTGTCATTTGAAAACTAATTTCGGATCACATGTAAAATCATATTATTCTACATAGATCTAGCAAAGGAGTTTCATCATATGATATTTTTTTCTGGACTAATCCTTTTCCTTGTTATTAAATTTAACACCCCCCCCCCCAAATAAATAAATAAATAAGAGTGTAGATCTGGGATTGACGTTAACCAGAGCAGTTTAAAGGAGGCTGGGTGTAAACTAAAACCCATTTCAATAGGTACAGCAGATTACAAACATAATACTATCACAGCAACGTGGCTGTCTTTAACAGATTTTTTTCTTGAGCTCTTACCACAAATGAATCCTGAAGTTAAAATTTAAAAATGAAGTACTCATTCATAAATATTTAACTTCTTTAGCAAATAACCATTTTCAGTAAGCTGGAATCGTATGTTTTTATCTACATGAGAACTTAACTTTCTATATTACAAATAGAATTGGCTTGGTTTCAGAATATAACAAGTTGAACTGTAGTCACACAACAGGATGCAACTTCTTACTCATTGCAGCCCCCTTTTTCCTTATCAATCTGTTCTTGGGGGCAAGAGACTCCCAAAATGATCATGGGGTTTGAATTGTAGGGTGGAATCACGTTGAGATCACAAATCATAATTATTTTGCCCCCATCCATTGGTTTTGCTTATTTTCTGTTATTTCAGTAATCAACTGGTAATCCAGGGTGAAATCTTACAAAGAGCAGTGTTGTATCAACTTTCTTCTATTCTACCATTCTAAAACAGCAAGGATCAATTGATACTTCCTACTTTTTGAAGCATGAAACTTGTGACAAGTGGTAATGAATTTCTTTAAGTTACCTAGGTATAAAAGCATAAAAACCTGGAAGACAATGGTGGTGGGAAGAGACAGCAAGAAGCATGGATTACATATTTTCTTGGTTAAGAAGATTTTATCTTCCAAATTAGCATATTTGCATAGAGATCTGGATAGAATTTAGGGTACCATGACCTGTGTTATCAATAGTAACAGTGGTATTAACAAATACTGTATTATTTAGGTTACAAAAATTTATTTATTATTCATTACTGCTTACAATAAAATCAAGATTTATACAGAGAAATAGGGAGGAAGGTTATCTGTCCAAGGATATCTATTCACTAAAATGATGAGTGGATTTTATACATCCATATTTTATGCTTTTTGCACGTTTATGCATCTGTAAAATGATGAATGGATTTTATGCTGAAGTATGAAATATTGCATCTAAAATCTGCAAAAATTCAAATTCAAATTTGAACTCCTTTAAAATTGAGTTCTTCAATTCTTAATATAAATTTTAAAACCTAAAAATCAAATTGTAGTCAGTTTGATTTTGAGCCTATGAGTACTGGTACAAAGCATCTAATTTTTTTAATGTACTTTTGAATATAAACAATTACGTGAAACATATAATTCATAATTACAGATTTTTTAAAAAATCTTCAAAAAGTTTACAAATTGAAAAATATTTTGCATAGCATTTTCTTTGATATTCCTAAATTCTCAAAAGTAATTCTTTTTCAGAAACAAACTTGCTAATTTTAGTTTTCGTTATATAAAGCAGGTAAGGAGTAAGAAATACTTTAAAAAATTAAGACGTGTGGTGAGGAAAAGGAAATACACCAATACCATTTTTTACACCAATACCATTCTCTATAGCTTTCTGACATTTTTTTAATTGTAAACCATCTTTCCCCCATACTATATTCATACATTACTTCATATTTTGCCTATTCTTTTAACTTTTTCACTTCTATTTTTTGGACCTCATCAACTCTTGTATTTGGTCTTATTTTTTAAAATTTGATTTGATCTCTATACATACATAACCTCTTCTTCCTCTTGATCCATTCAATGTTTCTTCACCTATTTTGCAATTGTGTCCTCATTTATTCTCTGTATTCAGTAGAAGAAAATTCTGATAAAAGCACTTCAGCATAGCTCTTTCATACGGCTCATGCACATTCCTATTGTACATTTTTCTTCTTTTGACAAACATTCCTTGCAACAGTCCACATACTACTCACTCTTGTTCTAGCAATATTTGTATATCTTCAATTTTGCTTATCCTTTTCCCCATCTTTAGTAAACATTCTACAAAGTTTTACAACTCATCCATTTGGTCTAATTCTTCATTTATGTAAAGCATCATAAAACATTCTTACTTGTAAAGCAAAACCATCTTGGTTTTTGGTATATGAATGGTCAGATCAAACTCATTCATCATATTATCTTTCTCCTGTTGGCTGCAGTAATTCAGGTTTTCAACCAACAAGATAACATCACATCCCCAACCAACACTGATTTAATAATACAGGACTCATACTAACTTCCTGCAATCATTCTAGGTTTGCTGTAGTTTCTTTCACAAATATTCTTTTCTCATGTCCATTTTTCTCAGGATTACTGCTGACATTATCAAATAATGGTTTGTCCCTATTCAAAGTCTCTTAATCCCTCTTGTAGCTATTACCAATTCTCTTAATCTTTCATCATAAGCAATTAAATCAAGTTGTGGTCTTTCATTCAGGAGCTGTGGCAGTGGTTAGAATGCAGTAGTAAGACCACACTTGGAATACTGCATCCAGTTCTGGTTGCCACAATGTAAAAAAGATGTTAAGACTCTGGAAAGAGTGCAGAGAAGAGCAACAAAAATGATTAGAGGGCTGGAGGCTAGGGGTGACATGATAGCAGTGTTCCAGTATTTGAGGGGCTATCACAAAGATAAGGGGGCAAACTATTTTCCAAAGCACCAAAAGGCAAGACAAGAAACAATGGATGTAAACTAACCAAGGAGAAAAGCAACCTAGAACTAAGGAGAAATTTCCTAATGGTGAGAGTAATCAACCAATGGATTAGTTTGCCTTCAGAAGTTGTGGGTGCTCCACCACTGGAGGCTTTCAAAAAGAGACTGGACAACCATTTGTCTGAAATGGAGTGGGGTCTCCTGCTCTAGCAGGGGGTCCAACTAGAAGACCTCCAAGGTCCCTTCCAACTCTATTATTCTATGTTCTATGTTTTTTCTACATATCCATTCATGACACCCAACAGAATAGGTTTTTCTTTGGATTCCGTTTGTTCAAAATAGCACAATTTCCCCCCAAACCCAATTTATTTCATTGTCACCATTCATTGCATTGAAACATGCAGCTTTCATGAGCAAGTGGATTCCTATTTCAGACAGACAACAACCAGCATGTCACAAATTATATTTTTTTGCATCCCCTTTTTACAGGTAAGGAGAGTCCATGGCAACATTAAAGGGCTTCTGTGGAAATTATTCTAAATATCTGCTGAAGAAAGTTGCTTGGAATTAGATTCTATTTGTATAGATCCTATGGAGTTGCCTGAGGGATTGGCGTGCCTGGTTATCTGGAAAGAAATTGAATTTGTTGGTCCAGATGATCAAGGGTCTTTGAAGCTATGCCCTTTATGATTTGTTAAAGCCTCCTAGGAGGTGACATATGGTTGGTCTGTGCAGTGGTTAATGCATATTGTGGGAAGTGATGTTGTTGCCTACTTTGAATAATATGTTCATCAACGTGTTCTTTAAAAAGCCATCACTTAACACAATGGAGTTGGACAACTTTCATCCGGTCTCTAATCTTTTATTTGGGAAACAGCTTTTTGGTTGTTGAAAAGATAATTGGCCTACAGCTCTAGAAGTGGGTTATCTGGCCTTTTTCAGCTGAGAGTAAGACCTGCTTGTAGTACTGAAACAGCTTGTGGTTGTTGGTCATATTTAACAGTTTCAGTTTGGTGGTGGTGCATCCATCATGACCCTCCTTGATGTCTTAGCAGCTTTTAATGTCATTGATCATGTATCTTGCTGGACCATGCTAGTTAGTTTTGTTGTTATCTTGTCCAGTATCACAACTGCTGCTAACTCTTAGATTTACCCCAATCCACAATTGGAATTTCCAATATAGACAATATTTGGCAAACCAACTTACTGTTGTGCATTTCATATTAACAATGTCTTTCAAAATCAGTTTGATTGAATCGCCAATCAGACTTTCCATATGAAATCCAACTTGAGTTGATCATAAGACATATTTGGGATATTCTACCCTTCAGAAAAGATTAGGTGAGAAAGCTTGGAGTTTAGCAGTAATTTAACTTTAAAATTGAATTGATTGTGGTCAAGCAATAGTACACATTCACTTTAATTTTCCTTATTCTGCTGATTTAAATTTTATAGCAATACTTACTTTTTCAATGTATCCATCTTTCTATAAGGATTTAACAAAGTATGCTTTGGTGGCCAGAAAAAAAGAAAGAGTAGGGAAGGATAAAAGTTATCCATCCCAAAATCTTGAATGCAGATGAATTATGTTCATTTGAAATGGTTGATAAAAATAATACATTTCAGAATAACTGCCGGAGGTATTAATTAAAAATAGGACAAAGGTTGAAATAAAAGAGATTTAATCATACTTTTAGATTAGTAACCTATTTTGCAATAAACATAGGATAAGCATTTCATATCCAGATGTATACTACGTTAGGCAGTTGATATTTTGCAGAATTGATTTGGTCTATCTGTTCAGTTCAATTTGGACCAATCTAAAATTTGGATTGATTGATTTTTGAGACTGATTTTAAAAGGGATTTTGCACAGCACAAAAAAATTTACTGAATGATCGAATCAAATTGGAGGCATATGATTTCATATGGAAAGTCTTATTTGAATGTAGATTCAACCAAATATATTTTGAAACAAATTGATAAAGTGAAATTATGCACACCCATATAATATATATATATATATATATATAATAAAATTTAAATACATGGCTAATCTTTTATTATACTCATTCAAATTTCAAGGAGTACTACTTCAGGTTCAAAGAAGTAGAAGGAAAATCTTAACAGTGAATGTATTTCAGGCAGCTTATCTAAAATATAGTTGTGTTTTTTTAAAAAAGAAAATCTAGATCCATTATTGAAGGATATTAAAGGTGCAATTCCATTTCTAGGAGTTGAACTCCATTTAACACAGTGGAATTTATTGAGATGTTATTTCATGCATTACAGTAATTACAATGCCTATATCCTTTTACTTTTTTTTATTTTCACTTATTTCAACATTGCAATTTCTTTCAAGATTAGGGTTGGTCTTGGAAGCGGTTTCAGATTTTTGTGCATTTCTTCTTCTGCTTTTTAAAGTGTTAACTGTATGATTGTACATAATTATTATATGTACATAAATATACCTTTGGGTTTTTTTCTGTGGTTCTAGCTTTACATCCAGCTTAACCGTACACTGCTCTGGCATGAAATAGGCAGACTCACTCTGCAGACTTTCTAATGGATCTTATCTATATTTCTATAAAACTTTGGCTATGCAGTGCCATCTCTTGTTTCTGGGTTACTGTGCTAACTTTCTTTCTGAATCCTCAAAATGCTGTATTGTGCATGGAATGCAGAGTTGAGTCCAGCATTGAATTTTTATGATTTTTGCACTTGCAAAAAGTTTCTGTAACATTTAAATTGTTATTCTTTAGAAAGTTGTTCGACTTAACGGGGGAACATATGCTTCCAATTGTTAAATGCCCCCTCCCCTTTGAATTTTTTCTCATAGTGCTATTAAAGAAGAAAACACAGATAATGAGCAGGAGAAAAAAGATGAAAAGGGCATTTCTGAAAGAGAGAATAATGAGCTAGAAACAGTAAGTATTGTGATAATACATCTTGTCATGTATAAATAATGAGACTTGTTTTCTCTGAGAATCTGTACTAAAGCAGACAGAAAATATAATTTCTGTCTTGTAATCATGTTGTTAACAGAAATGAGTAAGAGAAAGGACATAATAGAAATAAAGGAGTGCAAAATATTATTTTCTTCATAATTTAGTTTAATATTGAGAGGCTGTGCATATAACTTGTTTTGGGATCAAATTAAAATGATACTTAAAAATAAGGAAACAATGAGGGAGTTCCTGTTTTTGGTTCTTTTTTATTTTTGTAGGAAGATGGGCATGAGCATAGCGATAATGAGGATGACGAGGAAGAAGATGATGATGATGAAGATTTGGAGGTGGTTGAAAGTTCAGATGAAACAGATTCTGATTCTGATGAAAAAGGTAAGCTAGACAGAGAGACAGATGTACTTAATGTGTCATCATTTTCTCCTTTGACCTAAATAGGTATTTTAAAATTAAGAGAAGCAGTCTGGAGACTACATTTAATATGTATTTCAGGAAGCGTTCAGGATTGGATGACATATGATCAGTAAATCTCTATGGTTATAAAGATTTCAGTAAGACATTAGAGGGTTTTTTTAGTAGGTTTTCTGCTTTTAAGTTAACCATCAGTTTACTTTTGGCTTTCAGATTTATAAAATAAATATAAAAATTAAATTACTTTGGAAAGAATGAACATTCAACTTTGAAATGATATTTTAAATGCTTATTTTTAGGCAGCCGGTCATTCATAAATCATGCATCCCGGCTGAAGATTTCTTAGTTGTAAGCCTGAACTTTAATTGCAACTTTATCATTAAAAATGTATACAATTTTTTTTACTGATGAATAAGTAACAAGGACTTTTAAGAGAAATCAAGCTTTAATGCTGGAGCCATCAGTTCCTCCTAGTAAAGGACTATAATATAGATAATCTTATCTAGAAAAAAGATGGTAATGTAAATATATTGGAAATGTTTAATGTAGATATACAAACAATTTGGGGCACCAAACAAATCTGAATTTCTAATCAAGGTTCTATCATAAAGCTAGTTTTTGAGTGCCGCAATGCATTACATTCCTTTTAATGCTTTTAATTTCCTTAATTATAGTGAATTATCAGGCAGATTTAGCAAACATTACATGTGAAATTGCCATAAAACAGAAGCTCATTGATGAACTAGAGAATAGCCAACGAAGGCTTCAGACTTTGAAAAGACAATATGAAGAAAAGCTAATGATGTTGCAGCATAAAATTCGAGATACACAGCTTGAAAGAGATCAGGTGCTTCAGAATCTGGGTAAGACAATTTTCACTCACCAAATAATTGGATTAAATCAATACTCTTTGATTTTTTTAAAAATCTATTCTGGATGAAAATAGCAATAGGTCTACATAAAAATATCCAATGTGGTCATCAGATATTTGTGGAGAGCAGCTCATGTAATAGACATTCTAAGAACTACTATAACTGACTTTGTTGTTAATAACAATGTCTTGGAAACCTCATATAAATTCTGTCTCTGCCCACTCTATAATACCAGATAGAATTGAGGTGGTGTAATCTTGGGTTTCTTTCTCACTCTCTCTTCCTTTCTCATGATTAGTTGGTGCTTACGCAGTAGATAAATTAAGGCCATTTCTGCACTTCTCTACAGAAGGGGATAAGTATCCATGATGAGCTGCAATCATTGGGAGGGATTACCACTCTTTTTGCAGATCTGAGCAATGAGACATTCTACGTTAGGGAGGAAAAACTGTAGCAAAAGCTGGAAGTTTGCTTATTACTTCAACAATTGATATGACCACTCATCTTGTTATTGTAGGTGGGCAACATTAAATTAAATAAAAACCCCAGGACCTAAATAATTAGGAATAATTACAGTCGTAATCATTATATAGTATGCCAGAGATCTAGTAACCACTTTTGGTCTTACAAGTCTGTAACAAACAGACAAACAACAAGCAACATTTGGGTTTTTGCCCCCAAATGATCCATCATTTCCTCCCCAAGTCCTCATGGGCAGATAGAAATTTGGAATAGTTTAAAAAGGGACCCAATATTGAAAACCAACTCCTTCCTCCTAACTTGCATGATTTCCCCTAATCAGTTGTTTGCACAATCACTATTGCTGTGCATCTCAAATATTTTACCAAGATCTTGCCGAAAGATATTCTTTCTTTTTTTAGTGGCAACATCAACTCTTAAATCACATTTACCTTTGTCAATAGCAACAATAGCAACAGTGTTTGTGGCATAAGTGGTATGTGATATTCCTTTAAATTTGTTAAATGTGTATTATCTATTATTCTCTCCTGGATCAAGACTTGCTTTTTAGAATTGATGAATTATGTGCTTTCTCTTATGTTGCATTGGTCTCATATTAGTTGGCTAGCTGAATAATTATGAATAATGTAAAAGATTCTTCACATGAGGTCCAGCTGAAAGTTATTTCAGATCAGCCAAAGCCTTGTTGCAATGATAAATATAATACTAGGGACACATGAGGAGAAAATTCTCATGGTGTTCTCCTGCTATGTCTATGACAGCCATCTGGCATATCAAAATGGAGGCCCATGACACAAGAGGTACAAAGGTCTTTTGCTTTGCTTTTCCTCCCCTTCTTTAAAAAAAAAAAAATCTAGTAAAAAGGAAAACTAGCAAAAATTGAAAAGTGATCCAACTTAGCATTGTGCCTTATTTTAAGGCTAGAATGTGTGTGATCATAACTCATGTGCTGAGAAATCCATTAACGTTGTTAGGTTCAGTGGAGTCCTGCTCAGAAGAAAAAGCAAAAAAGATTAAAAGTGAATATGAAAAGAAGCTCCAGTCCATGAATAAAGAAGTGCAGAGGCTTCAGGCAGCCCAGAAAGAACATGCACGATTACTTAAAAATCAGTCACAGTATGAAAAGCAACTGAAAAAATTGCAACAGGATGTTGCAGAAATGAAGAAAACAAAGGTATTTCACCTCACCTTACAAATTCTAATATTGTGTGCATCCACCTGAATGATCAGCTGTATTACCAGATAGCCTGTCTTTCATTTTGCTGCTTGAAACCATCTGAATGACTTGATCAAGGCTTGCAATGTTACCCATTGCTCATAAATGAAAATGGTCACTTACCAGTATAATGTTTGTAACCTGCATTTCTATTCACATGTTATGGGAGTTTTCACAACTGTCCCCTTCTTGTATATTTCTTCTTGTATGCAAATGTTATGATGCTGATGCTATAGAGATCTTTGCCTTGTGACACAGTGATTCGCCCACTTCAGTAAGTTACAATGTGATAAGCAGTGATTGAGTTGATTTCTGCTCAGTAATTGTTTGTCCTGCCTACTGTAATAATCAAAAACTGCCAGGAGGTTATTATAAGCAATCTAGCACCATGAATGATAGTTGTTCAAAAAGTTTTAATGCAAAGGAGTTTCGCTGTGTTCTATGAAGAGAAAAAGCTATATTTTAAAGATAGTGAAATAACTTTTATACAGGTTCGTTTGATGAAACAAATGAAAGAAGAACAAGAGAAAGCCAGGATGAATGAATCTAGAAGAAACAAAGAGATTGCCCAGCTTAAAAAAGAACAGAGAAAACGAGAGGTGATTAATAAATTGGCAAAATGTATTGCATTCTCGTGAGATAAAAGTAAATATATTTAAAGTTTGAACTGAAATGGAGCCATATTATTTGGATTTAGTATTTGGTTAACAGTGAAGCACATCTTGAGAATAATGAAAAAGCTGCTTTGATTCTCTAAATAGGAATTTTGTGGAGTTGGGCAAAAAACATGCCATGGCTTGGTTTCCCAAGATAGTTTGTAAGTGATCTGGAATTGAAGGTGAGGGGGATCAAACTTACGTTTAGTGCAGGTGAAAAAGAAAAGAGAAAAAGGGGGAAATGAAAAAAGTTGAGAGGTACAAAAGGAAAAAGCAGAAAAAACTGAAAAGAAAGAAAAAAAGATATAAAGTGGCTTCCAATCTTTACAGCAGGTATAATTATAGCACAATTATAAATTGTACGAAAGTTACATTGTGACTCTCTTCTTTCTATAGTCTAGCCCAGGGGTAGGCAACCTTGGCTCTTTTATGACTCGTGGACTTCAACTCCCAGAATTCCTGAGCCAGCATGGCTGGCTCAGGAATTCTGGGAGTTGAAGTCCACGAGTCATAAAAGAGCCAAGGTTGCCTACCCCTGGTCTAGCCTATCTAACCATCGAAACCATAAATCATAAGTTCATTTTTTTTCTTTTTTATGCAAAAAGTCAATACCAGTAAATGTAGATACAGGCAGTCTTTGACTTATGGCCACAATTGAGTCCAAAATTAATGTTGCTAAATGAAACATTTGTTAAGTGAATTTTGCCCCATTTTATGACTTTTCTTGCCATAGTTAAGTGAATCCCTGCAATTGTCAACTTAGTAACATGGTTGTTAAATGAATCTGGATTCCCCATTGACTTTTGTCAGAAGGTCACAAAAGGTGATCACCTGACCACTGCAACTGTCATAAAGATGAGTCAGTTGCCAAGTGTGTGAATTTTGATCACGGGACTACGGGGATGCTGCAGTGGTTTTAAGTATAAAAAGTGGTCATAAGTCCCTTTTTTCAGTGCCGTTGTAACTTTGAACGGTCATTAAATAAACTGTTGTAAGTCAAGGGCGTAAGTTGTAGGTATTGCCAGATCTTTTCGTCTTTGTGCATATAATAATCTTGCTACACTTATTATATATAAAAACAGTGATCCATGACTTGGAACAACAGAAGCTTGGTCCTGTTCCAGAGGGCATCAACCAGTGGTGGGATTCAAATATGTGAACAACCGGCTCTCTGTGTGGATGCTGCTTCCGGAAGTCCATTCTGGGCCTGGGCAACAAAAAACTAGTTACCGGTTCTGCCAAAGTGGTGCGAACTGGCTGAATCCCACCACTGGCATCAACCTGAGGCCATTATGTAGCCTCATGCACCTCATTTGTGGTCCTCCAGGATGGGGAGATTATGCCATTGAAATTTGATATCAAACTTTGGGGGGCATTTTATTTAATTAGGGGAAGTTTTAAAAATGGATGCAATAACAGTTTCCCTTCTATAGAGGCCTCATGCCACTGTTTCCATCAGCTGCGAATCTTGGAAATAGGCTGCTCACCATCCACAAATAGCACAGAATGTTTGGATTCTTTCCTTCTAATGATGCCGTAGTATTTCTCTGATCCCAAAAGGCAGTCGGCTGAGTTATGAACCTTAGCTCCTCAGAAATTGCCTATCATATCCCATATTGAAATGTTTTCCATTGTGGCTTTCACATTGAAAGAATCGCATTTTTGGCTTACTATGATTGTTCTTCTTTACAGCATCAGCTAAGACTTCTGGAAGCTCAGAAGAAGAACCAGGAAGTTATTCTACGCCGCAGAACTGAAGAGGTACCAGATTATTTCAGTTCTGCCATCTGTATGTAAATTATGATACATAATCTAATTTTGTAAGTTTTTTTAGTTATTAAAATAGTTGTCTGTTTTAGGTTACAGCTCTTCGTAGACAAGCCAGACCTGTGTCTGATAAAATGTCGGGGAGAGTGAATCGGAAGCTGAGTCTGCCTGAGCACTCAAATCAAGAAGCTGCATCCTCGGTAGACAGTGATGGATCAAAAGTGGTCTCCCAACAGAAGATGAGAATACCCATAGCAAGAGTCCAAGCATTACCAGCCACAAATGGAACCAAGTAATGCTGTGCAAATACTATTTTGTGTATATTAAAACGAATAATTCTTTGGTCCTTTTGCCTGTCAGATGATCACAATTTCCTAAGAACATTACCTTACTCTTACGATGGGTTGGACAATGTTTTAGGGACTATAAGATTACTCAGACCCCTTTCTGAAGTTAAATCCTCCAGATTTAGAAGTCTATTGATCCCAACATCAGATTACTCAGACCCTCTTTCTCAAATTAAATCCTCCAGATTTTTCTCTCTCCTGGGCTAGGGCCTCAGAAGCTTATTGATCCCAACATCAGAATCTGATATTGAGAAATCGTGAAGGGAATTTTTTGGAAGGACAATCTGGAAGGACCTGAAAATCCAAAGGACTCTCATTCCTTATCTTTCTCAGATACTCAAACCACGGGGATAAATTATAACGGAGTAGATCTGTTATATGATTTCATTTTCTTCCTAGTGTAGGCAATTCAAGGGATTATAGTGGAGGAGGCAGGAAACTGCAAACATAAATTGTTGTTTCTCCAGCTTCATATTGTATGGCCATCAGTTCACCAGGATAACAGATAACAGTTTCTGCTGGGAGAAACCTAAGATTGGACCTTGAATCTTCTGCCTGGAAGGCATGTGTCCTTTATATTATAACAGCCTTCCATCTGTTAGAAATCCTCTGCAGATTCTTTATTTTTTGCCCTTGCTAGATGATGCTGTTTGTAAATAGCAGATGAATTAATAATAGAGGAGCAACTGAAAACTAGCAATGATTGTTTGAGGAGACTTTTTATTCCAAGCTTAGGCATTAGAAGTCCCAACATTTATTGAGGTTTCATAATTTATTTTTACATAGCAGTATAATTTACTGTACATGTAGATATAGATATATATACATATTATTTTGCACAAATGTACTGTATCACATATCAGTTCTGACCATCTTTTACACACACTAAACTTGGCATGTTTATTGCTTGTATATAAATGCAAATAGGAAAACTAATATCTATTTTTTTTAATTATTGAACATCTCCAGGTTTCATATCTGATGATAACACATTTCTAATAGGGATATGATATCAGAGATAGGATATGATTCTGGAATGTTGGGAACTATTTGATTTAAACGTTTGTAAAACAAAATAGCTGTTGCAGTAGTACTGAGCACATATCTGGAACCAATGTTTATATTTATATTTCTGAAAATTAGTACTACTTCTCTCCATGCCAAAGGTTTTAAATATTAAAGCTGGTGTTTTCTCGTACTGCTGCTGGCACAAAACATAACTCAAATGTTACGTTGTTATACATTTCTGAATTGTTAAATGTTATACATTTCTGAATTGTTTACAGGAGTAAATATCAAAGGAAAGCAATGACTTCAAGAGTTTATATTTCCAAGAGTGCAAGAATGAAATGGCAGTTACTTGAACGGCGATTAACAGAGATTATTATGCAGAAGATGACCATATCTAATATGGAAAGCGATATGAATAGATTATTGAAGGTACAGCATTTTTCAGATACTCTGTTATACATTTTGGCTTTTAAAATTGTCTTTTTTGCATTACCCCCCTAGTAATATACATGTAAATGTGATACAAATTCTAAAGATTTTAAAGACAAACTGCTTTTGCATTATAGATGTTGAACATTTGTTTCTTTCCCACAAAAATACAGTGAACGTAATAGATTTAATGTTCTTTCTTTTCCACCATAAAATATTGAAATGGCTACATTTCCCAGCTGATATGTTCTGTACACTTTTGAATTTTAGCAACGTGAAGAACTTACCAAAAGGAAAGAAAAGCTTGCCAGAAGAAGGGAAAGAATAATCAAAGAGGGTATCCCAGATATAGATAAAAACATCCATCATATCAACGAAGAGATGGAGTCACTAATGGCCAATATAGATTACATCAATGATAGTATTTCTGACTGCCAAGCAAATATCATGCAAATGGAAGAAGCAAAGGTAGGCCAGCCCCACATATTTTTTAAAAAGTATTAAGTTTCAATAGACAATGTAATTATCTTTTTGAGGCTTTTACTTCCTATGAAATTAACTTTACGTAGGGCTGACTTTGAAAATATTGTGTTTGAGCTGCTAACCCATGTAAGATATAGGGATTGTGTGATAAATGAACAGAACAATCTGGATTGGTGAAAACCATTTAAGGTGTTAGTGTTGATCTTAAAGCTTAATAGAAATTCTGATCCCAGTTTTGGGTTGTAAATTGAGGACTACCTGCATTTTATTAAAACAGGTATAATTTTTCCTGATTGTAATTTATGTTGGTCTACGACTAAAATTAAAAAATGGACTTTATTTATATTTTGCATACAGATAGAACTATCAAGTTTAGTTGTGTTGGTAACATTTTTTTATATCTTTTCTTGCGAACATTTCTTACTTGAAAGAGCAATGAGGCAGTAGTTGGAATTTTGCTTCATTTAATATTAAACTTCAATATACATATTTATAATATATTCAGTTCTGAATATTCTGATACCTTGTGCAAAAGTATACATAATTGCTTGCATTGGAATTACAACTAACTCATTTGATTACTATATGTTCAATTTTATAGAAAGTTTTTGTCTGACAATTTTTATTAATAAAATTTCCAATTTCAAAAGTTCTTAATTTAGGTCTAATATAGCATCCTCTATATTGCATGCAGATCAATTTCTGACTGTTTTCTGTTGTTGGTACAGGAAGAAGGAGACACTTTAGATGTTACAGCTGTTATTAACGCCTGCACTCTCACTGAAGCTCGTTATTTGCTTGATCATTTCCTTACTATGGGCATTAATAAGGTAATCAACAGAGTGAAGGGGTTTTTCTGGAATTAATAATATTAAAACCATTGTTTGACTAGGAGGCAGAGGATATATTTCTTTCAAGTTCAATATTCAGTGATTATTCCACTGACTTTTAGGTGGGCTCCCATATCTAACAAAATGTATTCATTTGTGTATATAAAGTAGCTAGCCACATTGAGGCTTTTCAGAAGAAGTACAATAAGGCAGTTTTTTAATCTTCAACAGGGTCTCCATGCAGCTCAAAAAGAGGCTCAAATCAAAGTTCTTGAAGGACGCCTTAAGCAAACTGAAATCACCACTGCTACCCAAAACCAACTCTTATTTCACATGTTGAAAGAGAAAGCAGAATTAAATCCTGAACTAGATGCTTTACTGGGCCATGCATTACAAGGTAACCTGAATGTTCTACAAAATGGAATTATATTGCCTGCTGGATTTGCTTATGAAGCATGGTGTATGGAATGTCTTTCCATTAGTGTTTTACGAATAGATGCTGTACTTAAATTATATGATAAAATATGATTCAAAGTTAGTGCATGTAAAGGTGTTTCATTCTTGTTGCAAATGATCTGTTCTTTACCAATGAAATGCACGGGAAAAAATGTAGTTAATTGGTTTTAGAGCATGATTCAATTACTAAGTAATTTTATCTACAGAATTAAATGGTCTACAAATTGAAGTACTTAAAATAAAATTCTCAGTATTTAAATTTAGTTTCTCCGTACAGTTCTAAAAAAGCTAGTTTTGTGTCATCTATGGCATCTATTCTGATAGTTCTGATAATTCTTAATCGGAAGGGCTCTTTGATTTGCCATTCTGCTAATTTATTGGTTTTGATTGGCGTGTTGATTTTTGTTTCCTCCTTACTGTTGTTTTACACAGACCTAGATAGCATACCATTGGGTAAGTATGTATAGCTTTTTGTGTCCTGCATAGCTGCATGAGATACTAATAATTATATGTGTACACTAACTGGCACATCATTGAGTGTGAATGTCCATAAAGTTTGCATGTACTATCTGGGAAGTGTACATTGGTGCCATGATGTCATCACACAGCAAATGACAATTTATTTGTTCCCCCTTGCTTCCCTCTTGCAGATGCCCATGCAGATATGCTTATTGTTATACGCTTACAGAGTTGTTTTATTTAGAAGTTTCTTTTGTTACCAAAAATTACTAGTTGGATGATAACTGAAGCAGGCATGAATGCAACCATTGTGAATGTACTTAAAAGCTTATCTTTTTGTTCATTTGGATGCTGTAGCTACTAGGCTGTTCCTGATACAGTTGTGTTCTTATTATAACACGTGTAACCATTTCTTTTTGTTAAAAACATAATTTTAACGCATTTTAGCAGCTCCCTTTTCTACCCTATGGGGAATTGAATGTTTAACTTGAAAAGTTTTGTTATAAATATGATGGATATTTAAGTGTGCATTGCAGAGATGGGCATATTCAGCGGTAGTACATACCATTTTGTTAAAGGGCCAAGAATGGAAGTTGAGTTGAAATGAGAGACTTTATTATATTTGTAGTGTCAGTCCATATAACTATGTCCCTTTTTTCAATCTGCATTAAGCAAGAATAATAGAAAGCTATTGCCCAGTTGCTAGTTGCTATAACTGAATTGTACTTGCTATTGTATTAAATATACAGGTAGTCCTTGACTTACAACAGTTCATTTAGTGACTGTTCAAAGTTACGACGGCACTGAAAAAGGTGACTTACGACCATTTTTCACGGTTCTGACTTTTGCAGCATCCCCATGGACACGTGATTAAAATTCAGATGCTTGGCAACTGGTTTATATTTATAACAGTTGCAGTGTCCTAGGGTCATGTGCTCACCTTTGTCAAATAGCCCATGGCAAAAGGTTCAAAACTTATAAAAGCCGCCAATTTGCCTACCTTGACTTAAAGTTTCAAATATGAAACCTTTCGTATAAATGCCATTTTTGTGGACTTTCAAGCTATTTTCATAATCGCTGATATTTAGCACTGTTTCATGTGAATAAATGGACACAACAGTGGCATCTTCTTCCAGGTTCATCATTTTCATTTAAAAGGGTATTCTTTAGCAGACTTCAGGTGCAGAGACCAGATCTGTTTATACTCTGTGCCTCCGTGTGTTCCGTAAAATTCCATTTGCCATTTTATACATGCATAAAATATGAAAGTAAAGTTATGCTTAAAATCCTACAAGCTAGACCCCAGCAGTATGTGGATCGAGAACTTCCAGAAGTACAGGCAGGATTTCGAAGAGGCAGAGGAACTAGAGATCAAATTGCCAACATACGCTGGATTATGGAGAAAGCTAGGGAGTTCCAGAAAAACATCTACCTCTGCTTCATTGACTATGCTAAAGCCTTTGATTGTGTGGATCACAACAAATTGTGGCAAGTTCTTAAAGAGATGGGAGTACCAGACCATCTTATTTCTCTCTTGAGAAACCTATATGCGGGTCAAGAAGCAACAGTGAGAACTGGACAAGGAACCACTGATTGGTTCAAAATTGGGAAAGGAGTCCGGCAAGGCTGTATTCTGTCGCCCTGCCTATTTAATTTATATGCAGAGCACATCATGAGAAAGGCAGGGCTAGATGAATCAAAAGTTGGAATTAAGATTGCCGGGAGAAATATCAACAACCTAAGATATGCAGATGATACCACTCTAATGGCAGAAAGTGAAGAGGAACTAAAGAGCTTCTTGATGCGGGTGAAGAAGGAGAGTGCAAAAGTTGGCTTGAAACTCAACATTAAGAAAACCAAAATCATGGCATCCGGCCCTCTCAATTCCTGGCAAATAGATGGGGAAGAAATGGAGGTAGTGACAGATTTTATCTTCCTGGGCTCTAAGATCACCACAGATGGGGACTGCAGCCAAGAAATTAAAAGACGCTTGCTCCTGGGGAGGAAAGCTATGGCAAATTTAGACAGCATACTAAAAAGCAGAGACATCACCCTGCCAACAAAAGTACGTATAGTCAAGGCCGTGGTTTTCCCAGTTGCAATGTATGGCTGTGAAAGTTGGACCATAAGAAAGGCTGAACGCAAAAGAATTGAGGCCTTTGAACTGGTGCTGAGAAGACTCCTGCGAGTCCCTTGGACTGCAAGGCGATCAAACCGGTCAGTCTAGAGGAGATCAAACTGACTGCTCCTTAGAAGGCCAGATCCTGAAGTTGAAACTCAAGTACTTTGGCCACCTAATGAGAAGGAAAGACTCACTGGAGAAGAGCCTAATGCTGGGAAAGATTGAGGGCAATAGAAGAAGGGACGACAGAGAATGAGGTGGCTGGATGGAGTCACTGAAGCAGTAGGCGTGAGCTTAAATGGACTCCAGAAGATGGTAGAGGACAGGAAGGCCTGGAGGAACATTGTCCATGGGGTTGCGATGGGTCGGACATGACTTCGCAACTAACAACAACAACAAAAATATGAAAAATATATAGTTAGATTCCATTCCCATTTTATACATGTGTACAATGTACATATGTAAAACTTTATACAGATTTAACATTCTGTTTTAGGGAATAGCCCTTCCTCTCATTAGTCTGTTAAAGATTTACTGTATATTTTTTGATCCCTAAAATTATGCACAGGATCAAATTGGATTTCAAAGTCCTCTCCCTAGCCTTCATTTGTTTCCCTTACTTCAGAGAGAATGGAACTAAAGCAGACAATTTACATGCGACTAGCATTCCCTTTAGATATATACTGTAGAAGCCAGCTTACAGCTCTTTTGCTGATTTTCTTTCCTTCATTACAAAATTATACTCTTATTTTTCTTACACAACAAATTGCAACATCTTTAATCTAGTCTGTGTGGTCTTACTTGAGAGTGAGGCATTCTAGCAAATTATATTTCACCGCAAATTATGTATTTGTTCTTTCAGTTAAATTAGAGTCTGTTTGCTAATTCTCAAGGAGAATTGAAGGTGGCACAATTTCACTTGGTCCATTGGAACTTTAATTTTGATTTTGGAATAGGCTATTTCTAAACTACAGAAAGTAGTCCTCCTTCAGCTATTTCAGCTGTGAAACAGAGCTTTCTGAATGCCTATAACGGGCATTTTGGGGTTCTTGACCTCCATTTTGGCATTTTGACAAATGTTGGGGTTCTTGACCTCCATTTTGGCATTTTGACAAATGTTTTTTAACCTCTATTGAAATCTACTTAGAAATGTGAACAACTACTACTATTAATGTTTTTTAAAAAAATTCTTTCGGTCCTTGATGCATATAGTGATCTTGAGAAGGTTTTATCCAGCTTCAGCTGGCACCGGATCAAAATAAATATTGGATGACAGAAATGAGTATTTCAGTATCTTGAAATGGTTTTCTTCTAGCAACTAGTATTCTTGTGAATATTAATGTTAAATTTATATCCAGCAATCTGGAGCCCTATTTGGTATTAGTTATATGGAACTCTCTCAAGCAGGTGTTTCTCTTAAGCAAATTGTTATAGTAACAATTTCATGAATTTGTATTTTATTAATGCAAATCAGAATAATTATTCTAAGCAGCAAATACTTGGTGGAGTAAGTGCTGGGATGCTATGCCATTTTATGTGTGGTCTCTACTTTCTTGACATCTTTACAATTTTCTTTTCTATATGGATGATAGACAATGAGAAAATATAAACTATTTCTATTGATTCAGAAAACTTTAAAAAGTGAGTTCAATAAAAGGATTCCATTTATGAATATTATGGGAAACTAGGTCAGTTCAATTGAATGTTATTTTAAGTAAAAGGTGTTATTAGAATAGTATACAATACTAATTAATCTCCCTCTGATCTTTAGATAGTTTGAAAAGTCCTTACAATAGATATATATTTTATTGATTTGAAATTGTCTAACAAACATAATAATTTTGAAAATTTTCTAGAAAATGTGGAAGACAGTACTGATGAAGATGCTCCTTTGAATAGTCCAGGGGCTGAAGGAAGGTGAGATCAGTGCAAACTGTAGTCATTAAATTTTCAATATAACCTTTCTCAGTGTTTTCTTGAACAGATTCTATAGAAAATAAAGGTAAGCAAAGGGGATAAGCTGTTGTTGTAGATAGTTAACATATATATTTCCATGAACTTTTTCTTTAACTGTAAGAAAATAGCTTAGTTTGAGTTCTTGAAGATCTACTTTTGTATACACACTGTCTCTCACATACATATACACACACACACATGCATGTATGTATATTGATAAATATGAGGTCTGGATACATCTCAGTCACTCAGATATCTGGATAAAAACAATTATAAACCCACAGGCTCTTAGGGCCAATTCTCTCCTTGTTAGTCCTTTGGGGAAAATGTAGATAAATACAACATCTGGAATCATAACACATATTCAGTCATTACTTTGGGGAAGCCTTTCATGTGTTCAACATCTGTATATCCTGTCTATAAACAAGTGATGGAAAGAAAACTATATTAGCGTAAGAATATAATAATTAAAGGATGAACATATATGTCAGGTCTGAAATCCGGCCTTCCAGAAGATTTTAAAAGTGGGCTTTTCCACAAAACATTGGGATAGAATGAGGCTGGAGCCCGGTGATTATTATTGTTTATGTATTGGAGAGTGTTGTTTTAGGGCAATGTGAATTGTTTCTGGATGCTATTTTTTATTGTTCTTTCTATGTTGTTATTGCTATTATTGTGAACCATACCAAGATGGCACATAAGATGAATGGCCGTATAAGTCTTTTAAATTTTTTATATATATTCTCTCTCTCACTCACTCTCAGTGGAGGAGGGGTACCTTGTTTCCATGAGGTCTTACCACTAAATATATGGTTTTGTTTGCAGTTCTTTATCTTCAGACCTTATGAAACTTTGTAGTGAAGTCAAGCCTAAAAATAAGGTACGTTATGAGTAACACATGATAAAAATAAAGAAGTCATATTGAATTAAACTTGTAATGTGAAGACATCCTTGTTGGGTTTTGGCAACAACAGAGAAATGGTCTGATGCTATATTTATGTTTTCCAATCTAGGCTATGCTTAGGGATTTCCTGATTTTCTCACATCCAGGATCAACTTTGCTTAGGTTTTGAAAAGGTCCATCAAGATCAGTTAGCTGCTGGCATCTGCAGCGGTCAATAGTATGGTAGAATTTTAGATAGCAGTATCATCATTGTCCAAACAGGGTGTCTCCAGTTCATTTCCAGCCTTTGAAACTGCCCAAATTCAGAATGCTAGAAGGGGAGTGATCATCTCTTTTTGACACCCAAGTTTTCCTAGTTTTTTCTTACAAGTTTTTCTAGTCCTTTCATGATCTGATTGATTGACTAAAACCTGGAAGAAAATAAGAGAGCTTTCTCGTTCAAAGTGCTTTTTGTCTTTCGTGCTTTCTATTTTGACAAGGGGAATCAGAAGAATGTAAGAGTAAGCTTATCTTCACAGTGTTATGGCCCATTTACTACTAGCGACCAACAAACCATTAATGAAACTAGTTACCTTCAGACAGTAGCTGCCTTTTTCAGCATAGATAATGAGGAATAATTTAAATTTTAGTATCAAGTAAATAGTACTGGTCCATCTTCATTTCAGACTATTCTGCAAGTTCTGAAAAGGAATAGATTGTTACTGTGTTGTTCTTCCTTTTCCAATCTATTTCAGGCACGCCGTAGGACAACAACCCAGATGGAATTGCTTTATGCTGATAGCAGTGAATTAACATCAGATGTCAGTGCAGGAGAGTCGGTTGTGTCTAGTCCTCTTGCCTCGGTTGCAGAAGCTCAAGAAAGTGGAATGGATTCTGACGGGAAAGAACCGTCTGCCAGGGACAGAGAGGCCCTTCTGTTGCAGTCACCCATGCCTTCTAAGGCTGCCAGCATGTAAGATATGTCCAGTCCACTGACTTCCTCTTGACTCCTTAATACATGTTTGGCCACATTTCATTTGGCTTCAGGATACCCGGAGATCAACTTTCTGTTCAAAGGAACTCCAGTGTCTCCAGTGCAATTATCCTAGAATTTTAATATTAAATAGTTCTGCATAGATAACTTTAGGCAGTTGCTTGTACTGTAATCCTAAACTCAGTCTGAACATTGTACAAGAATAGAAATGAATAGTTTTATTTATTGTATTTAGATGTATAAAGTTCAACGGTGGTTGACAATATTGGTAAAGGATACCTGTTTTGTTCGCATAGAATTATCTTTAAAGGAGCCACCCTAACTTGAAGCCCTGATTAATATGTTGGAACTACAACTCCTATAAATCACAGCCAGTGTTGTGATGGCCCATGGTGACTAAGCATTCCAAATCCATCCACAGCAGGGGTTCCTAAACCTTTTGCCATCTTATCCCCCTTTAGTGTAATCTTAATGTACACGCCTCCCCTAAAAATCCAGACACTAAAATGAACACAAATGAACAATGAAAACAAATACAATAAAACTTGGGGGAAAGTTGGATTTATTATAACAAGGTACAATTAAAAGTTTCTTCATATCTCCCCCTGGGCTCTGTACCTCTTCAAATTTTGGAAATCCTGACCCAGATGATAACAAAGAATTAATCACAAAAGGCCTAGAAGGTTATGTGTTATTTTCTTCACCACCCCCACCACCCCTTACTATCAGCTCTTCTTCCAGTAATATCCTTCATATGATACCTTTAAGAATAATGTATGTTTCCATTGAAGTGCATTCACCCTTGGAAACTGTTTATCCTTATTTACTTACAGTTAGTTGAGTTATGCTGCCTATCCATTCTGAGTGGATTATAATAGTATATGAAAAAAACTTCAATTACAATATTTTTAAAAAATCTGGTGATGCTTTGTAAACTAACTTCAGCAAAAACTCTACTGATAATCGCAGTCATCAAATTATGATTGTCTACCCAAGTATTCTTTTTTTGTTATGACAGGTCCAAACAGTTATCATCTCCAACAGAAAAAAAAATACCAGAAGCTTCACCTGCATCAAAGAGAAAAAGCTATGATAAATCTGTAGATAAGCCAAAGTCAAAAGAACAAAAACAGTAAGATGCTTTACTTCAAATGTTGATTTTATTGATTGTGTTGCACAAAATTGAAAGTGATTTTGCTTTGTCGAAGAAGCTGCCTTTGTAACTCTACTTCTGCATCTCACTTAACGGTACACTGAAAAGCAGTGTGTAAACTTCATTAATATTGACTATTTATTATTGAGGGTTCTCAATCTTGAAACAATGTTTTCCATTGTAGAGCTCTCATATTTACATTTTTTTTTCTTTCCATAGCCTTTATAATTTATTTTAAGGTATTATACCGCCCTCTCATGGTGGTATCTTTTATAATCTTTTATGTTCTACCAGAGGAGCTTGCAGTAAACATTACTAAATTAAGCAAGCAGAACATCAGTGACCTAGTCCCTAGCGTACTTTCTTAATTTTAACCTCTTTATTTCATTTGCTTTTTGTTTTTTGTTTTTTTGTTTTTTATTTACAATTGGTTTTTAATGTTTAATTTTTTTCTTGTAGCTCAGATTCTGGAACCTCAGAGGCTAGTCTGTCACCTCCTCCTTCCCCACCAAGCCGGCCCCGTAATGAACTGAATGTTTTTAACCGTCTTACTGTTTCTCAGGGAAGCCCATCAGTTCAGAAGGATAAGTAAGTCACAAAGACCCAACTCCCCACAGCAGCCATGGTACCCAAAGCGCATGTGAGCCTGCTACAGAGCTTCAGAATGCTTTGGCTATGGCCATCTCATGCTAGAGCTAAAAAATAAAGTCCATTTGTTGCTTCCACACTCTTAAAATATGACATTCCTACTTACATAAACATTTCCTGCTGAAATATACATAAATTTATTACTTATGCCTGTGTAAAAATCATTTTTCTTGTGCCCTCCGAATAGCCAGTTTTTCATTTTAATGTTTTTCAAGCATGGGAATACCCTGTGAGTTTCTGTGCTATTGAATGATGCAGTGTCAGCATTCATATAATTATTGCATTGCAATATAAGTGGATTAACAGGCAACCTGCACTCTCATTTGCCTGAAACCACACTTTGAGGGTAAAGGAAGAACTGGAAATATCAACTAGAGGAAATTTCAGTAAATTTCCTTTGTGTAGTATTTATTTTTTCAGTGGTAGCAGTTTGAATTCATCCAGATTCTTTATTGCAAATGTGCTGCACTTTCAGAGTTAATATATTACGCTTAACTTTTATGTTTTTAGCAGTAGTGTTGTAGGCACTTTTTTCTTTATTTCTTGTCTGGTCTTTCTATACCTTTGTTTTTAATATCTTCCTCCCCTCCCAAATCTGTGATTGCTATACATGTTTCTAACAGTTCTTACAATCCACTGAGATCTTTTAGCCTATGCTTGGAGCTATTTTATACTAGCGAAAAGAATTAGCAATTCTCTATAGTGTTAATTATTGAAATTGGACATAAAGGTATATAAGAACTATTGGTCTGCTTTGAGCTTTCATAATTCAGACTACAACTGATTGATTGTATTGAGGAATGCAGTATCTTCTTCAATTGTTAAAAGTGTACTGATGTAGTATTCTTTAACACTGGGCTATTTTTAAAGGATTACAAGCATATGACTCCACCTTGATTTAGAAGAAGAAAACAAAGGGTTAATCTCTTATCGGCAATTACAATTTTGACTGTGATTACAAAACTGATCCCTCCCCCCCTCCCGATGCATATATAAATGAACAAAAAGGCAGAAAGCTACAGGCTAAATTCAGTCATTTTATCAAAGCTCTCTCCCACAGCTTTTTAAAAGAATTACTAAAGAAGCTGGAAATGTCTTGTAGAAAGTCAGTTTGATAGAAGCTCCATTTTTCCCTAGTGAAAAGGTTTTTCTGCATATTCTTCCAGCATTATCAAACCTGGTTAGGCCTGTTTGGGTATAGTTTACATACTGTTTTTTCTACCTTTTAGTAACAATGCTGTTCCCCCCCCCTTCTTTCTTTACTTTGATGATATCTATAATCTTTCTTCATAATCTTACTACTGTTTATTGTAGGTCTGATGAAAGTGATTCTTCTCTGTCGGAGGTACACAGGTACTATGTATTCCTCCTTTCCATCTTCTGGACTCTTAGTGTTATGCTTAATATTTTTACTTGCAGTTCCTAAATTAACTAACTAAACATTTTTGCATGATGTTTTTTAAAAATCCCATGCTCCTCAAAATGTTCATATGTCTCTTGGATCATTTTATTTTCTGAAGCATTCTTCTGCTTGATTTAAAAAAAAAAATATCTCCAGCATGTGCACTAATTTCTCTTTGGAAATCATGTCCGGGTGGTGTGCCTGTTTTTACTTATGTCTTTTTCTCTCTTAATCTTTTAATAAACTCATGGCAAACATTCTCAATTTGCTTTGTTGAAAGTGACAAGCTAATAATGAACTATGTAGGAAAGACATGTTTTCATTTTACATTCACTGCAGTTCTTGAATCTTAAAGATGCTAAAAGCAGCCGATCTGTAAGGGAAATCTGTGTCATCAGAGTAAAGGAAATAAAAATTATCACTAATCAAACAGAGCATTTGTCCTTCTTAAACCTTAAGCACAGGACAAAAATAACCCCTGCCACCAATTCTCAATACACACAGGATATAACTAAAAGTCGAAGAAATTGTGAATCAACATGTTGCAAATTAGAAATTTTTATAAGAATTTTCTTCAACTGCCTGTATTTAAGTTGTGCTTTCATTTATGTATGAACAGAATGAAGTAACAAGTAATATTTTTCATATAACAGAACATTTTGAATACTTAGAATTCTTCTGATTCTAATCGTTTCTTCATTGTTACTGAGAGCGTCTATCTCTTGGCATATAGACCTCTATTTCTGCTATGTATCTATAGCCCATATGGACAGATTCCTGGCATATTTAATTCCTTTTTTTAATGGAATGAATATCAGTTTAACTTGTTTTTATTTTATTGGAAATTTCTTATACAACATAACAATATTTTTTCTTGAATAGTTTCTATCATCCTTGCTTATATGATATTCCTGCAAGTTTTTATTTGCACACAAAGCACCTATATTTGAAAAGTACAAAGAGTCTAAATCATTTATTATTTAAACATCCAAATTTGTTAGAAATAGAAGAGCTTGAAGGCTCTATCAGTTTATTAAAACTAAGCTTTTCCTATGGTATTTATTGTCTTTTTCTTGGTACAATAATTATGGCTATAAGCAGGTATAAAACTATACATGCTTCAATTATATTCCACTCTTCTAATCTATAACTTATGCAGTAGAAAGATTTTTGATGTTTCCTAAGTCTTCATTTAATCTACATACTCTTTCTTTTATTATATATATTATACATTAGCTTCTTAATATATAAGATCTTTCAGATCAGTTATAGATCTATTCAGTTTGATTCTACAGAGTATAGGAGTATTGGCTTCTGTACTTCTTCTCTTTTTATAATTTAGTTTTCAGGTTTCACATCTTGAAAAAGTACTATTCAATTAGCTCTGCTTTAGTATAATCTCAAGGATAGTGATTTGCTGATGGATATGAGATTCAAAATATGTATCTGATACATCAATAAACTTACTCATTTTCCCGAATCCAACATTAAATGTTGTCTGCTTGTTTACAGAAGTTTATAAATCTCTCATCCCCTTGAGGCAAATTTGATTACCTGGAAAAGTCCATGATATTTTTTTAGTGTCTTTGGAGAAGTGGTTTGCCATTGCCTTCTGAAATGCTTTTTCAGCTTGCCACACTAAATTAGAGTATTGGGATTTCTTCAAAAAATTTAATCCAAGTACTAACCAAACCTAATGCTGCTTAATTTGTTATGGGGTCATGCAAGTATAGATGTGCTTCACATTTGCTGAAAAAGGTTGTTTGATCCAGGAGAATAGAGTAATTTCCTTCGAAACTCCCCTGCTGCACCTCAACTGCTATTTTCTGGATTTCTGGATCAGAGTTTAGTGCTTATAAGGCTATAGGAAGTTGAAGAATCTTTCAAGTCATCTCTCTTTCTGAGAGAGGCTTGCTCCAAGAACCTTCTGTCTATAGGCACAACACAATGGAGGAAATTGAAATCTTTCATAAATTGTTTGGGAAATCACCCCAAAACCATTGCGGATTATTTTGTTAATGTCATTTACCCAATAGTAGCGTATGTGTGTACAATCGTGAATGAAACTGGCAAAGTATATATGTATGAACGTGGGTCTACTCACACATAATATAGGCTATGATTAGGTAAAGGGCACCATGAGGAAATATACTTGCCATCTCCCCCTTCATTTTTTTAACTAATTAAAAAAATGCTAGTAAATATTTTTTGGAACAATTTGATTTTCCTTAGCATAGAATGTGGATTTGGATAAGTAAATAGACTGGATATAGGAAACATATTGCCCTGTTTTGGTACAATCCAAATTGTGATTTGGCCATAAACTTTTTTAAATCTCTTTCTCTCTCTTAGCAATTAGCTAAGTACAGTAATTAGACCCGCCCATTGTGCTGAAAGATAGTATCTGTAAATATGTGTGCAGCTCAGAACTCTTTGGTCCAAGCTAACCTTTTCCACTGCTGTTCTTTTGGCCAATAAATAAATACAGGTCGGGGAAAATTCACTTGATCAGAGAACAAATGTATGTCCTGTTACATAGCCACAGCAGAGTTATAAATTCATAGATGTTCCATTAACAGATTCTTAATCTATATCTTCATGAAAGATTTTCACTAATGTAGCGCTAGGTGGCTGGAATAGTAAAATCTGATTAAAATGACTACAGTGACTAATATATGCTTCTTTTTTCCCATTTAGAGGCATAATCAACCCTTTTTCTTCAAAATGTGCCCGACCTTCCCCAGTTCAATGTATCTATATTGCTGAAGGTCACACAAAGGCTGTGCTTTGTGTTGATTCTACTGATGATCTTCTCTTCACTGGATCAAAAGGTTTGATGGGTTTCCATTGTGTTTATGTAGCTTTCTGAAGTTTGCTTTCAGCATCGTTGGTGTTACCAACGGATAATGAAATGTCCTAAGAATAACGTGTTACATTTTAAGTCTGTGTGAATCCATTTATTTCATTTTAATTGAAGATTTTGAGAGTCAAATCAAGGAAGCATATTAGTTTGCAATTCAAGATTCAAGGGCAAACTGATTCAATTTGGAGCAATGTCAAGTTTGGATGAAAAATAATAGCTGCAGGGTATAATGGGAAAGCACCAAAATAACCAGCCTGATTTTCTTTTGGCAGGACAAGATAACAATAGCAGGGATAATAAAACTTTTAGAGAACTGTATCTATAAACTGTGTATCTTCAAGAGAGTCACAACAGGGATGGCAACAGGGATGAGGAATTAACAACACTGAAAGCTCCAAATTGCTTGCAAAAAGACTAGTTCAAATGATTAATACAAAAAATGTCTACTCTAATTGAATTTTTTTTACAAAGCTTGTGTAAAAAGCTATTTTTCATTTATTTTTTTTCCTAAGGTGCCAGGCCTAGCATAAGCACTTAATTATGGCCATTATCTTGCCGTGATAGGTGGGTTTTGCTGCCACTGATCATCAGCTTTTTTAGAATGTCAAGATACAGATAGTCCCGACTTAACAACAGTTCATTTAGTGACCGTTCAAAGTTACAACATCACTGAAAAAAGTGACTTATGACCATTTTTCACACTTAGGACCGTTGCAGCACCCCCATGGTCGTGTGATCAAAATTCAGACACTTGGCAACGGACTCATATTTATGACAGTTGCCGTGTCCTGGGATCATGTGATCGCCTTTCACGACCTTATGAGAAGGAAAGTCAGTGGGGAAGCCAGATTGACTTAACAACCATGTTACTAACTTAACTGCAGTGGTTCACTTAACAAATGGGGCAAGAAAAGTCATCAAATGGGGCAACGCTCACTTAACCAATGTTTCAGTTAGCAACATAAACGTGGGGCTCAATTGTGGTCATAAGTCGAGGACTACCTGTAGTTAATACAGCTGTTTTGTAAATTTGGCTGGCTGTTCTTAGAGAAGGCTCACTATACCAGGCCAAGGAAGGAACCTTGGAGAAACCTGGCTGTTCTGAAGGAATTACCATTGAGTTAGTCTTGTAGAGTCGTAGGGCTTTGCTGCTTCTGATCCTGGTTTTGGAGGGGAGCAGGAACATTGCAACAATATGTTGATAAGCTTGTCTTATCTTGGGAAGTACCCTTTCATCAGTAGCAGAACCTGGTTATATCTTTGACAAAATTAGCAGAGCCAACAGGAACAAGCTGGTACAGTGAGAAACATTGCCAGAGAGAGAGAGAGAGATAACCTACAGAGAAAAAAGCTGGCACTGAATAAATGCAGTTTGTAGCCTAGTTAATCACTATTCTTAAACACAGTAAATGTTGGGCCATTGCCTGGACATATTAGTGTAGCATTTGGTTGCTCAATATTGAGAGACTTCAGTTAGCTACTGTGGTGCAGAAATTAAAAGTATGATCCAAGAGTAAATACTGGAGTCTCTTAAGTTCATATCCAAAATGCAGAGGACGGAGTTGAATTCCCAGATTTGTTGGATAAAGGAGCACAAAAGCATAACATTCTATTAACATAAGAGAAATCAAGGTTTGTGGTTGGTTGTATTAAAGACTTTGAAATAGTAAATCGCATCCCAAATCAACGTTAGTCTTGACTCTCCAAAATAACTCAAGAGCAGAATTTGATGAGATGATTAAATTAATTGGCTGGCATCTTATGTGTTAGAAAGCCCATAATTCCAATTATATCTTCTTCTGCCTGTCCCATTCTGCATATTCTCTGGCTTACACATGTATGCTGTTAAAAAATCCTTGCATGTCATTTTTTTCCATACATCAGATTTTTGTCACACACATGCCACAATGGTGGTTACGCTTTTTGCACCCTTTGCCTTAGGTTGACTTGCCTGACCTAGAAATCTCCTGCATGCGGAAATAAAGCTGCCACAACATATATTACCAATAACAACTCCAGAACTATGGTTACAACAATGTCACTATGTAGTAAGTGTTGCATAACTAGAACAAAGCCATCAAATTAGCAAACCACTTTGAAAAACTGCAAAGCACTTCATAGTTACTTGGTTGAATTTGTTGCTCTGAATCATGGATTGTTATGATGGAGCAAATTAGTAGAAGCTTCATTGAATAGAAGCTTTGTATCACTGTTAACATTTATCATATAGAAAGCAGCTCTACCACAAAATCAGTGTCTGTCTTTCTTCATTTCTTTGCTATTTAACTTGCTACTTCATTCCTAATTTACTTGCTGTCCACATGCCCACCCTATACACTTACTCAGCTTCACAATTCATTTAAAAAAGATAACTACTAAAAAGAAGACAGACAATAGATGGGAAAATGCAATTAACGAAAAGCCTATCCCAAAATAATGAGCAAGCTTTCCGTGTTGTGTCTCTTTATTTATTTGGATGTTATGTTAAGCGAAGTGAAAAAAAGAAAAGGTCTTTTTTCAATTTCAGAATGACGAGTGTAAAGTTCTAGCAGACTTAATTAAATTTATTTCATCAGAGAATATTTGTAACATCTATAAGGCTGCCCAACTCAAACAACGTGACTCAAGGCATCAGACGGCATAAAAACAAGTAACAAATAAAATGTACCACCACTATATATTAATGTGAAACATGGTAGCAGGATGTTGAGTGTTGTAAACCACAAAATACACAATACAGAATATGGAATGACAGAATTGGAAGGGAGCTTGGAGATCTGCTAATCCAAACCCCTGCTTAAGCAGTGGCCCTATACAATTCCAGACAAATAATTCCTTCTACCTGGGCTAAAGCCCCAGTTCCAGCTGAAGAAAAGTAGGCCCAAAGCATAATGCTGCCACCACTATGCTTCACTGTAAGTATGGTGTACTTTTGGTGATACACAGTGCTGGTTTTGTGCCAAAAATACTTTTTGGAATTGTGGACAGAAAATTCAACTTCGGTCTCATCAGTCCATAGCACATTTTCCCCACATGTTTTTGTCAGAGTTGATGTAGGTTTTGTAACAGGCCTGGATGTTTTACTTTGTAAGAAAAGGCTTCTGTCTTTCCACCCTACCCCATAACCCAAACATGTTAAGAATATGGGATATCTTTTGTCATATGTAGTGAACAACCAGTATTTGCCAGAAATTCCTGCAGCTCCTTTATGCTGTAGGCCTCTTGGACCAGTTTTCTTTTTGTATTTCATCAGTTTTGGAGGGACATCCAGTATGTGGTAATATGACTGTTGTGCCATATATTTGCCACTTGTTGATGACTGTCTTCACAGTGTTCCATGATAGATCCAATGCCTTGGAATTTTTTTGTAACTGTCTCCTGACTGATAATTTCCAACAATGAGATCTCTTTGATACTTTGTCAGCTCTTTGCAGTCCATGGCTTTTGCTACAAGAGGCAATAGAGTAAATGTCAGAAAAATCCTTTAGAACAACTATTTATCATCAGTTTGAATGTGATTGGTTAATTCTGAACACAGCCACATCTCTGCTTATAGGAGTGCGTGAACATTTATGCAGCCACATTATTCTACCTTTTTGTTGTTACTTTCCCCCTAAAAGATTTCAGTTGTCTATTGAATTGTACAGCTTATATGTTATATGAAAGGTGAAAAGAATTCTGAAGTGATTAACTTGGTCTTATTTTTTTACATCTCAAAAATCTGACATTTTAACGGGCCTGTATAGATTTTTTATATCCACTGTAAAACCACTTCTGACAACAGGTAGATCATTCAGCTGGGCACTTTCCTAGTTACTATATACTTCCTGGAGAGCTTGAAAAGAATCGCCTGCATTTCAGATCCCCAGGCTTCTGATGTGCAGAACTAATTTGCCAATTTTAAGACATCACTCACTCTCCTTTTTAGTTCTATTAATATTAGAAGTATTTTGTCAGTGAATTAACCTGTGAATTGGCCATTTCATTTGACTGTATTTTATTAGCAAAGCAGTGCAACTGCTAAAGTTCTCCAGAGCTTCTTGAAAGCTAACCACAATAAATAGTTGCCTCTGGTAGAATAGTTTGGATGTGATCCCCAGGACACGTTTTGCTGGAAATGTTGCATTTCCCTATCAGTTATTTACAGGCATTTGTGGATTGATTTTTGTTTTTTGGTGCAATCCTCTTCTGTAGGGGTACTCCTTTTAGCATACAAAGCGAGTCTGTATTCCATGTCTGATAACTTATTGTTAGGTTATTGTAGTGTGATGCACGTGAAATTTCTTTTGAAATAACTTGAAAATTCAGTTGCTATAAAATATAATTATAGGATGTTGCAATTAAAATATCCTTTTGACATCTAGCCAAAGAATCCTACTTTCCATTTTTTTATTGAAAATATTATTGTCTGCTCTCAATTTTAATATTTCTTTACAAAGAATTTTTGCTGCCTGTGTGTTTGTTCCTTTGCTAGTGCTAGTTGATTTTTTTGAGCAACTTTTAAAGACAATTATTAGATATTGATTTGTATCTTTTACCTATATTTAGGTAATTTGTGAAAATAGCAATTCATTATGAAGCAACAAATAAATTGAAGGTATGAATGCCTGTATTGTGCAAAATAATCTAGCATGTTTCATTTGTTGTATTTTTTTTCCTTTTTAGATCGCACTTGTAAAGTATGGAATTTGGTTACTGGACAAGAAATCATGTCTCTGAGTGGTCATCCTAACAATGTTGTATCTGTAAAATACTGTAATTACACTAGTTTGGTGTTCACAGTCTCAACATCTTATATTAAGGTGTGGGACATCCGCGATTCTGCTAAATGTATCCGGACATTAACGTAAGTTGGGACTCTAAAAAGCAAAAATGTAAATTTACAACATTAATAGATTTTGCAGTAAGTGCCAAGACAATTGTAATTATGCAGAATATACAGGCTCAAAAGAGCTATTTTATTTTCTTTCACTTTTGGGTAAATCTCACTGAGCTGGCAAATTGAAAAATTACTTGTAAGGTATGCTGTCTAAGGAAAAATAAGGCCCTGATGCGATATGAGAAAAGAGAAAAAGAAATCCAAACTTCTGCTGGTGAGGAGCTCTAATTTAAACACTGTAAACAAAAGTGAAAAAATGATTAAAGTTTTAAAAAGAGAAGTATGTAATTTCTCTTCTGATTTTTCTTATACTGCATCAGCCTGTGAATCTAAGTACATTTTGAAAGTCTTATCAAAGTCAGGGCAGTTGGTCTTTATTTCGGCCAGAAGCATTTCTCATCTTTTTAACTAGAGAGTTCAGGGCATCACAGATCATGGAAGAAGCCACCAAATTAGGCCTCTTCTATCTCAAAGGGAAGAGAGAATCAATTCACTTTAGATTGAGCCTCAATGTCTACCTGATTAGAACATTGAATGTTAGCAAGATGTGTGATAAATATACATTATTTTTCATATTTTTTATCAAATGTATATAGCTGCCCTCTCATTGGTGGACTATGTGGCATACAATAAACAAAACAAATCTTAAATAACTCTTAAAACAATTCATATAAAATATAAATAAGATCATGGGAGAATGCACTCAAATCTCACATAGAATACAACCATCTTGTAGGCTAGTTGCATTATTGTTTTCGTTATTGCTTGAATGCTTTCCAGAGTCACTTTTAGTGAGAAGGGCAGTTTTATCAATGTGTTAATTGAACAAATAAATTTGAAGCTTTCCATTTAAAACAATGTCTTATCAATCCATCGTCTTATTATGTTCAGCAATGGACAGATAAAACTGCGTAATGGCGCAGTGGTTAGAATGCAGTACTGCAGGCTACTTCTGCTGACTGCCAGCTGCCAGCAGTTCGGCAGTTCAATTCTCACCGGCTCAAGGTTGACTTAGCCTTCCATTCTTCCGAAGTCAGTAAAATGAGGACCCAGATTGTTCAGGGCAATATGCTGACTCTGTAAACCGCTTAGAGAGGACTACAAAGCATTGTGAAGCAGTATATAAATCTAAATGCTATTGCTATTAGTACACATTCTTTTTAAAATCTAATCCAATCTTGTCTTGTTTTGTTCTTTTCCCTTATAAAATGTAGATCTTCAGGCCAGGCAATGCCAGGGGACGTTTGCTCTGGAAATACCAATAGAACAGTTACAATTCCAGCTGGTGAGAACCAGATAAATCAGATTGCCTTAAATCCAACAGGCACTTTTCTATATGCAGCTGCAGGAAATGTGGTCAGAATGTGGGACCTGAAGAGGTAATATTTCCAAATTATTTACTGACCACGCTAGAACATTGTGATATCTGGTGCCAAAATGAATTGGCAGTTATAATCTGCACTAGATTTCTTCAGTTTGGAAACTAGCAAGGACTAGTCACTAACAGGGTTGAGTCCCTTTTCATTAAATATTTTTGTAGTGAGTACCCGGATATATCATCATTTCTTCCCATGGCTCAAGTATTGAATTGCAAATGCAATTGCAAGGACCTTGGTCACTATGGTGACAATATACGAGTGTGGTGACTATATGTAAGAGTATGGTGACTATTTTCTTGGAAAAATAAAGGACAAACCTGAAAAAAAGGTTTGTCCTTTATTTTTCTTTGCAAAGAGAAAAGGTTATCCTTTTTGCTTTACAACGGGAAAAGTCAAAGAACAAAGCCAAGAAAGATGCAAATTCTAATAAAATTATGTAAAACATAGAATATTTAAATTTATTTTAGAAAGACGATTCAGTTTCCATATTTTTCACATGAATAAAGGGACAGAAGTGAGTTTTCGAAATATAAATCTAAGGGACAACCTTCTGATGTAAAGGACTGTCCTTTAAAATAAAGTTTGTGTAGTCACTGTATGTATGAGTAGAACTCTTGATTTGTCTCCCAAAGCCACCATTCCTCCATAGTGATACCCAAAAAACATCTGCTGAAGTGCAGCCTGACTCTTCCAGTCTGTACCTTTACCTCCAAGTAAACATATTAAATGCTTTACCAACTATTCTTGTGGAAATATCTTTGGTGCCTGCAGATACTCAAGAGGCCAGGAATTCCTCAAAGCAGGCAGAGAGAAGTGTACAGCTGTGCATGACTCATATCTTCAACAAATACTATAGACCCAGACAGATATTACACTTCTTCGATGATTTGCATTGGCCTAATATTAATATAGTTCTGAAAAAGAATTAGTTGAGGTGGTTTGTTTGGTTTTGAAATAATGAAGTTCTTTTACGTCTCAAAAGTTCCATCTTTTGCTATTCTTCTAGATTTCAGTCTACAGGAAAACTAACTGGTCACTTGGGCCCAGTTATGTGCCTCACAGTAGATCGTATTTCTAATGGACAAGATCTCATAATTACTGGCTCCAAGGACCATTATATAAAGGTATATAATGCATTTGTTAAACAATCATATGAAAGTAAACTTCTAGAATGAATTTTCTCTGTTTCTCTCTCTACACGATTTGGAGAGATACTTGTATGAAACTGTATGAAAGTATTTAAACATCAGTTTATGGAATTCAGTGGAGTGGAGTGCATTATCAACCTGTCTTTTACAGTTGAAAGGCTTGTCAGGCTGACATTTTCCAAGCACATTGATGTATGAAAAATAGGAATTCCCTATTTGCATTGAAAAATCTTCATTTTTTTCTTCAAATTTATATAGCAGCCCATTTCATATATATGGCTCTGTTGTATAAAAAGAACAGTACAACAATTAAAAACCAAAAAAATATAAAATAATAATTAAAAAACACAGTAAAATACCTAAAACTCACAGCATAAAGTCATCCGAATAATCAGTTAGTACTGCAACTGCACTGACTCCATCGTGGATCTACGTGCCATTGACAAATCTGTCTTCAGAGCCTTGCAAAAAGCCAATGAGATCGGGTCCAATCTGATCTCAGATGTGGCAAAAAAAACTTTCTTCCTGGGTCTCTCCAGAGAACATTCCCTGGTTGACAGGAATCTAAAAGTGTTCAACTTTTCATGGATTTTGTTTGGATGTTTGAGAGTAAAATATGTAGTTCGGTGTTACGTTTTTAACGAAAACAATATTTTCTGTCCACATTTTCATATATAAAGACCCTTAACTTCATAGTCTTATGCCTGGATAAATATATATAAGATCACAATCCCAATCAATCCCCAATAATTGCTGCTACTTAGAAATATTTTAAAATGTTGCCACTGACATATTGCATAATTAGTATGTGGACAAGTAATAGTTAAACCACGCTTTAATTTTTGAATAGAATACTGCTATTCAGTAGGTTAATTATTGTTACTCTGTTGCTCATTTGATTATTGATAGAAGCAGAAATGCTTGAAGTCCATTCCTTGAGATACAATGGTAGTGAAATAATTTTAGTAATGAGACTTTCAAAAATATAAATAAAATTAATCAGGCATTTGTGATTGCTGACTGCCCATGTTATTTGAACTCACAAAAATTTAAAATCAGATAGTAATTACTACTAATACATCATCCCAAATTTTCAAGAGATTGTTAAAAGACTATTGTATATTCATTAAGAATAATGGATGCATTTCCTCATACATGTTTGCTTAATTGCTAGCCAAAACAATTCTGCAGATATAAAAGTGTATTCTCCCATTCCAGATGTTCGATATAACTGAAGGAGCTCTTGGAACTGTAAGCCCTACACACAACTTTGAACCTCCTCATTATGATGGCATTGAAGCACTTACTATTATGGGTGACAATCTTTTTAGTGGATCCAGAGATAATGGAATTAAAAAATGGGACTTGGCTCAAAAAGACCTAATTCAGGTAATATTAAAGCATAAAACGCATTAGGATATAAGAGCTGTCGTCAAAGTTATTATTAGAAAAAATATAACTAAAAAAATTATAACTAAAAGCCAACATGGGTTTGTCAAAAACAGATCATGTCAGGCAAACTTTATTGCATTCTTTGACAAAGTAACCTCATTAGTGGTTCAGGTATGGACATAATTTGCTTAGATGTCAGTAAGGCATTTGATAAAATAGACCACAACCTATTTCTTGGTGAGATAAAACAATGTGGGATAGACAGTACTATCCACCAGACCATTATACGTTCAACATGTAGCCCTCAGTGAAACCACCTCTACATGGAGGAAGCGTGCAGTTGGGAAGCCCAAGGTTCATAAATGCTTTAGATAAGGAGATAGAAAGGGAATTCATCAGATTTGTAGACAACAGCAACCTGGGGGGAATAGCCAACACTTTAAAAGATAGGCCCTAAATTCTTGATAGACTTGAACACTGGGCCCTATCCAACAAAATGAGAAAATGAGGTCCTACACTTAGACAAGAAAAACCAAATCTACAGGTATAGAATAGGTGGTACCTAGCTCAACAGCAGTAATGGAAGAGGGGTCTAGGTGCCCTAGTAGTGGACAGCCAGTTAAGTATGAGCCAGCAGTGTGCTGAAGTTGTCAAAACTATGCAGTCGTAGGCTGCATCAGCAGAAGAAGAATAACAAGATCACATGAAGTGTTAGTACCACTTGCCAGTTAGCACTGGTAAGACCACATTTGGAATTTTGGGAGAATTGCTGTTTGAAAAAGTGAAAGCTGTTGAAGCAACTACAGAAGTCCTCGACTTGCAGCCATTCATTTCGCGACTATTCAGAGTTACAACAGCACTGAAAAAAGTGACTTTACAACCTGTCCTTGGCATTTACGACAGCCATAGCATCCCCCTAGTCACACGGTCAGAATCTGGGCACTTGGCAACCAACATTGTTTACGACAGTTGAAGCATCTGAGATCACCTGATCACCATTTGTGACCTTCCCAGTCGTATTCTGACAAGCAAAGTCAAGGGAGGGAAACCAGATTCACTTAACGACTGCATGATTCACTTTTAACTGTGGTGATTAGCACAACGATCATGGCAAAAAGGGGTCATAAAATTGTGCACAGCTTACTTAACAACCGCCTTGCTTAACCACAGAAGTTGTGGTCTCAGTTGTGGTCATACATTGAGGACTATCTGTAAGAGAATGCACATTATTTTGGTTTGTGCATCCAATTATCTTCCAGGTCGTATTTTCTAAAACAGCTTTGTCCCTAGTTATAGGTACTGCCATTTTTCTGCTTGAACTTGTGCTTTCTTTTCAGCAAGTTCCTAATGCGCATAAGGATTGGGTTTGCGCTCTGGGTGTCATTCCCGATTCCTCTGTGCTGTTGAGCGGCTGCCGAGGAGGCATTCTGAAGCTATGGAGTGGAGACACATTTGCCCCAATCAGTGAACTAAAAGGACATGATAGTCCTATTAATGCCATCTGCTCCAATTCCAGCCAGATTTTTACTGCATCTGAGTGAGTTGTTTTTATGTTCTATAGTTATACAGGTAGACCATAGCCGATTTCTTGGTAAGATAGAAAACTGTGGGACAGACAGAACCACCAACAGATGGATTCATAACTGGCCAACCAACCACATTGAACATGGAGTCTTCAGTGGAACTAAATCTATGTAGAGGAAAATACGCATTGGGATACCTCAAGGTTTTGTCTTGGGCCCAGTACTCTTCAACATCTTCATAAACAGTTTAGGTGAGAGGATAGAAGGGAAACTCATCAAATTTGCAGACAACACCAAGCCAACACTTTAGAACAGACCTGGGCTTTTTACGGCCCACGGGCTCTATCCGGCTGTTTGACTGGGTGGGCAGCAGCGGCAGCCCTCCACAACAGACTTAGTTTCTCATGTGGTCTCTTGGGAAAATAAATTGGCCATCCCTGCTTTAGAAGATAGACTGAAGATCCAGCAGTATCTTGACAGACTTAAGCAGACTGGGCCCTATATATCTAACAAAATGCAATTCAGTGGTGAGAAAAGTCTTCAAGAAAAACCAAATGCACAGGTGGTACGTGGCTCAACAGCAGTAACTAGCAGTGTCCTAGTGGACAACCACTTAAGTATGAATTAGCAGTGTGCTGCAGCTACCCAAAAACCAATGCAGTCCTAGGCTGTATGAACAGAAGGATAGTATCAAGGTCACGTGAAGTATTAGTACTGCTTCATACTGCACTAGTAAGACCACATTTCGAATACTGCATCCAGTTTTGATCACCTTGATACAAAAAAGATGTTGAGACTCTAGAGTGCAGAGGAGAGCAACAAAGATGATTAGGGGGCAGGAGGCTAAAGCATACAATGAATGGTTATGGGAATTGAGTATCTCTAGCCTATAATAATAACAACAACAACAAAATACAAAGACCTACAAATAGAAATAGAAAGACTGTGGCAAAGGCAAGCAAGGGTAGTACCAATAGTAATAGGCACCTTGGGTGCAATCCCAAAACAACTGGAGCACCACTTGAACACCATTGGCATTGACAAATTCGCCATTAGTCAATTGCAAAAGGCGGCCTTACTAGGAACTGCTTCCATCCTGCGACGATATCTGTAATACCATCAAACATCCACATCTGCCTATCCCAGGTCCTTTGTAAGGACTCGATAGGTAGACAAAAATGCCAAATCCAGTCTGAACATCTGGCTGACTGTGCGATGATCAATAATAATAATAGCAGCAGCTGTCTTCCAATATTTGAGAGGCTGTCACAACAAAGAGGAAATCTACCTATTCACCAAAGCACCAGAGGGCAGGACAAGAAATAATGAATGGGAGCTTATCAAAGAGACATCCAACCTAGAAATAAATAGAATTTTCCTGACGGAAAAATTAACCAATAGAACAACTTGCCTTCAGAAGTTGGGGGTGCTCCATCAATATCGTTTTTAAGACGATATTGGACAGTCATTTGCCTAGAATCTAGACAAATATAGGAAACTAGGAATCCAGAGCAGGAGTTGGACTAGACCACCTCCAGGGTCCCTTCCAGTTCTGTCATTTTGTATTTTGTAAGGTATTTTATTATACTTATTCTGTTTGTTTAGGTAGGCTGTGCTGCTAAATTTGATAGGAACGGAGATTGACTTGAGTTGAAAACTCCTTTGGGGTCAGCAGCCTTTTAGAATACTGCCCTCCCCTAAATATATTCCCTAAAATTTCACATAGCAGAGCTGATATGCCACTAACATTTTCTAAAATGTGTCAGCCTCAAAATTTTCTTAACATTTTAATTTATTGGGGATACTGAGTTGGAAGGGACTGTGGAAGTCTTCTAGTCCAACCCCCTGCTCAAGCAGGAGACCCCATACCATTTCAGAAAAGTGGGCTGTCCAGTCTCTTCTTAAAAGCCTCCAGTGATGAAGCACCCACAACTTCTAAAAGCCAGCCGTTCCACTGATTAATTGTTCTCACTGTTAGGAAGTTTCTCCTTAATAATAGGTTGCTTCTCTCCTTGATTAGTCTCCATTCATTGTTTCTTGTTTTGCCTTCCTTTTGCTTTGGAAGATAGGTTGACCTCTCTCTTCTTTGTGGCAGCACCTCAAATATTGGAGTTTGGGGGGCTGGTGAATTGCCAATTTTGGGATTATTTTTTTATGTTAAAAATATAACGGCCACACTGTCTGGAAATCCTTCCACGAGTTCCATTACACGTAGGAGGTTTACCTTTGGGGAGTGCTGGACTAAACTGGTAGTTTTAGAATTAGATTCTAAAGATTCACTTCCTTCGTAACATTACTTGGTGTGCTTCAAATTTTGCATATTTGTGGTGAAATTACCAATGAATAACATATATGGTTCCTTCTCTTTTAAAAAAAACATCACCATAAAGAAAAATATTCCAGTGGAGAAGACTTATTGCTGTACTGTATAAATATTTACTTTATAAAGAACAGTAATCTCTTTCAATTCGAGGTTAATTTAATTTGAACATTTAATTAATGTTTCTTTTTCATCCTCTTTAAATGTTAAAAATGTTTTGCAGTGATCGAACTGTGAAAATCTGGAAAGTTCCCAGCAGTCTGGATGGACAGATCTCTGATCCAGGTGATCCAAGTGAAGATATTGCCAGTAACTGAACTGAACTGAGTTGCATTGCTAGACATCTCAAGCTCTGGTGATAAGCTTTGCTCTCACTGAAGTTGCTCTGCATTTATAGGCAAATGGTAGTACCTGAAAGAATTCTTAATTGTTCTACTGTTAGGCATTTGTATTCTGCTAAAAACTGCTGCCCTTAAGAGCTGCCTTACGTACTGCGTTCATAATGTTGGTTTTATATATCTTCGTCTGGGTTTGTGTGAATGCTTGTTCTAACATATAATGGCATAATTTGAGTGTATAAATAAGACTTTGCAAAATTAAACTGGATATCTGTGATCTTGAATGGTGGTCTGAAAACTGTAGTCTGGAATGTGAAGTTGCCCTATGTACCTCACATTGACCCTTCTGTGGAATGAAACTTCACAATTATCCAAAATATACCTGTATATCTTATCTCATTTCCAAAGCTTTTAACAGAAGACAAAGGAGGGGTCCTAATAAGCTTACTTGAATTTTGCTGCTGTATGAAATATTAAAACTGGAGTGTCAGTAAACTGGGAGAAATTACTGCCCTTGACGGTTGCTGTTTCCAGACTGAGGGCTCCTGACATTATAAATCAAAAGAAATCATGCAACTAATAAATCTTAACGTTTTTTCCCATTAAAAGAAAAAGATGGCAGTCATCATGGGAAAATATGGGATGACTGGAAATTCAAAATCTAGGAATCCAGTGTCTGGATTTCAACTTGGTAAATTGTTGAGGCACGATAGTTGCATAATAAAAACCTGGAAGCATCCTATAATCTGCTAACAATGAATGTTACATAACCCTGTACTTTTATTGACCAAAGTAGTGCACCTAGGTCTACTCCATGCTCAGGACTAAAAACTAAAATGCTGTTGAATTAACATTTTATTAGGGCTTTGGCCTACCGCAGTATTCATGGACAAATACCTTGTGTTTTTTTTCCCCCATATGGAGTGCTTTTAATCTCATGTTTTAAAGGTTTGTTTTCTTTTAATCGTAATTTGATATGCTGCTAAATACATTTAAATCTGTGAACCTTGAGAGATACTTAACAGAATTGTACCAACGGTATCAAGAAAGATTGTAAATATGTGAGTTAGAGAGAGAGAGAGAGAGAGAGAGAGAGAGACACTGGGTTCCTGAGTGAATTTTAAAAATGCTGTAGTGTGTGCAGACTGGGAGATATGTATAATTTATCCAAATGTTCAGGATCTTAATTTGTAAATTCAGCTATTTTTAAAAGTTTAGAATAATTTTCAAGAACAATGTTTTACGGTTTTATTGGGTATAATGATGGAGAAGATGAGCTTATATATGTATAGCTTAAAGTAGTCCATTGCTTAAATTAAAAAACACCACATAACTGAATGCACACTATTTGTCATTGATTTTTGTTTACTCCTCTTCCCCCGCCCCATACTCACCAGGGAAGCATTTTCTAATAGCGTTCATAGTAACAACCACACTGAGCATTAGATTCTCTTAATATTGTTTGTTGAATCTTAAGAATTTTCCTAAGAAAGGATCAAAGCTTACACTCGCTGACTTGCTCATAATCCAGTAGTTGGATGGTATTACTCATCGTTCTCTTGCTTTGTTATTCTGAATGGATTTTTAAAGCATTGAGCTGTTACATTGAAAATGTGTGAAGAGATGCTTCATGAAATGTCCCTCGTTGAAGCAGCCATATCTAGAGGGCTTCTTTGGGGCCTTGTCAATCCATATGCATAGAAAGACAATACTTCTACGGGTGTGTGTGTGTCAAGAATACTTAAACGGCTGTGTGGGCATGCAGAGACGTGCAGAGCACTTTCAAGAAGAGATGTTTTTCTCATGTCGTTAAACTTTGCAAAGTACCTCCTGGAATTTTTTTGTATAGACAAAACTTCTGCATTGCAGAAAAAATACAGGCAGCAATAAGGCAGAGCACAGGCCATCTATTTTTAATCACTAATTTTAAGAGGAAAGGACAGATTTGCTGTCTTCCAATGATGCACTTAACTGGGACAGTTGGATGTTGGATTATTATATCATTCACCATATTTCATAGAGCTGATCAGTTTATCACCTGGACATGTTCCTAAACAAACCCAGTAATGCTTAGAATTATGTTAACACTCTTACATCAGCCACAATTGTAGCCTTAACAGACTCTTAAGCTTTCCAAAAATCAAGAGAGAGATTTCTCTCAAAGGCTCTTTTGGTTTTCACTTCCTTGTAGCACCCAGAATAGAGGAAAGACAAGAAGTCAATACAGCCTCCTTTATAGTAATGGGGAGTACTTTTAAAATGGCTGCCTCGACACAGGTAGTCCTTGACTTAACAACCATTCATTTAGTGACCATTTGAAGTTGCAACAGCACTGAAAAAAGTGACTTATGATTGTTTTTCACACAACCGTTGTAGCATTCCCACGGTCACATGATTAGACACTTGACAACTGACTTACAATTGTAACAGTTGCAGTGTCTTGGGGGTCACACGATCCCCTTTTGCAAAGTCACTGGAGAAGCCAGATTCACTTAACAAACGTGTTTTTAACTTAACAATTACAGTGATTCACTTAACAACTATGGCAAAAAAAGATCGTAAAATGGAGCAAAACTGACTTAGCAACTATCTTGCTTAGCAACAGAAATGTTGGGCTCAATTGCGGTCGTAAGTCGAGGACTACCTGTATAATGAAAGCCATCCCTGACTGCATGCTGCCCTGACACAACGGTGAATTAAGAGAGATTGAATTGTAGGGCCAGGGCCAATTATTACAATCTTTAGTAAATGAGGAATGCGAGATTTAAAAGCCAAAGGATTATATATGCAAATCATTGGACCCCGGATGGAACTGTTATCATTATTCTTTTCTTAAAGGCTTGGAAACTGCAGTACACTACAGGCAATCCTCGGCTTACAACCACAATTGAGCCCAAATTTTTTGTTACTAAGGGAGACAGACATTTGTTAAGTGAATTTTGCTTCATTTTACGACCCTTCTTGCCACATTTGTTAAGCAAATCATTGCAGTTGTTACGTTAGTAAAATGATTGTTAACTGAATCTGGCTTCTCCATTGACTTTGCCTGTCAGAAGGTCGCAAAAGGGGATCCCGTGACTCTGGGACACTACAATCGTCATAAATATGAGTCAGTTACCAATCATTTGAATTTTGATCACGTGATCGTGGGGATGCTGCAATGGTCATAAGTGTGAAAAATGGTCATAAGTCACTTTTTTTCAGTGCTGTTGTAACTGAACAGTCACTAAATGAACTGTTGTAAGTCAAGGACTGCCTGTATTGCATTCAGAAGCTGGGCTGTCTCTGCTTAGTTCCCTTTGCTTCCTTTTCTACCTATGTAATCCCAGCTTTTGATTGGACTACACTAAAGAATGGTAAGCAGTATTCCCAGGGCAAACAGATGCCCTGTTGTAGATGGTTATTTTAAAAGATTCTTTTAATAAAAAATAAATTGCTGGCGTGCTGCAGATTGCCAACCTCTAGCACCATATCTTCTTTTTTTTTTAAAAAAAAAAACTATTTTCCAAATCCCTATGGGCTGCACAATGTTCAAGTATACAGACAGGAACATTACAGGACTATTGTCAACGCTGTTAATATGGGATATTATTGCATTGACAAGATATGCAGAACTGTTTGGTATTTTTGGAGTTAAATCAGATGACATACAGAGGGAGGAGAATCGTGAAGAAAGCGGGAGATTGGGAAGGGAAGTGAATCTTTGGCCTCCAGCCTAATTGGAAGATGTAAATCATGACAGTAAAGTAAGGGAGGAGTTAGCAAGATAAGACAGACGCCAGCCAGAGAAATCCAGATTTTGGCATCCGCTTTGTAATGTACCGAAGGGTTGTAGCAAAACTCCTGGCAAGGAATGCAAAATAAAGAAACTAAAACAGAGAATAATGTCTCCGTTTTCAAGGATTGTTTCCTCCTTCGGACCACAACAACTATAACAACAGGGTTGGCCATAGGCAGAAAGAAATATTGGCAGGAATTATTGAATTGATTAATAATGTATGAAGCTCTGTTGCCTCGGGGCCAAAATATGATACACTGATTAAAACACTGGACTGGTGCTGAGGAGATACAGATTTCAGTCTACTTTCAAGAATGGAAAATTACTGGGTGACCCCGGGTCAGCCTGCCACTCTTTCAGTCCAGTTTACATATCAGGGTGGTTGTGGTGGAGAAAAATGGCTAGAGAAAACACTTTAGATGGCAGTCCCAAAGATGCTTTTTCACGAGGCAACTGGAATCTCTTTTTTCTCTTTGAAGACGTTTCGCTTCTCATCCAAGAAGCTTCTTCAGCTCTTCTGAAGAGCTGGATAACTGAGAATCTCCATAGACCTTAAATGGCACTTTGAACTGTTGAACACTTGGTAGGATATAAATATACAAAGTACCTAGTTTAGTGTTAGTATTATATAACTAGACATAGGAATTTGTCCCATCTACAGATGTAAGAAATAACTACACCTCTATATAAATAGAAAAAAAAAAGGATGAAAACCTCCTTGAATGCATTTGGGTTATTACAAAAGAAAAAGAAATCTTCAAAAAAAAAAAGGGGGGGGGAATGGATCCAGGAAACTACAAACAAAATCATTTTCACTTCAAAACCTAGGAAGGTCCTGGAAAAGATAATCAAGCAACAGATCTGCAGCCACCTAAAAACAAGCAAAGCTTATACTAGAAGCCAATATGGGTTTGTCAAAAACAGATCTTGCCAGACAAACCTTATTGCATTCTTTGAAAAAGTGATTAAATTAATGGATCAGGGAAATACTGTGGACATAGTTTACTTAGATTTCAGTAAGGCATTTGACAACGTAAACCACTATCTACTTCTGATCAGGTAGAAATCTGATCCATTAATGTGGAATACATAGCATCACAACTAGATGGATTCGTAACTGGCTGACCAATCATACTCAACGTGTAATCCTCAATGGAACTACATCTACATGGAGGGAAGCATGCATGGGGTACCTCAAGGTTCTGTCTTAGGCCTGGTACTTTTTAACACCTTCATGAATGATTTAGATGAGGGAATAGAAGGGGAATTCATTAAAGTTGCAGATGACTCCAAACGGGGGGGAATAGCCAACACTTAAAAAAATAGGCTCAACGTCCAGAACCTTGACAGACTTGAACACTGGGCCCTATCATGCAAAATGCATAGTAAGAAAAATAAGGTTTTACACTTCAGTAAGAAAAAAAAAATGCACAAGTATAGAATAGGTGGTACCTGGCTCAACATCAGCAACTGTGAGAGGGATCTCGGAGTCTGCTTAAATATGAGCCTGCTACTCGTACAACCACTTAAGAATGAGCCAGCCATATGTTGCAGCTGCCCAAAAAGCCAATGCAATCCTAGGCTGCATCAATCGAGGGATAGTATCAAGATCATGTAAAATGTTAGTACCGTTCATACTGTTCTGGTAAGACTACATTTGGAATACTGTGTCCAGTTCTGATCACCATGATACAAAAAAGATGTTGAAACTCTAGAAAGAGTGCAGAGGAGATCAACAAAGGTAACTGGGGGACTGGAGGCTAAAGCATATGATGAACGGTTATGAGAACTGTGTAGGTCTAGTCTAATGAAGAGAAGGAGTAATAGTGACCCTATAGCAGTCTTCCAATATTTGAGGGGTGTCACAGAGAACAAGGGGTTGGTCTATTCTCCAAAGCTCCTGAGCACAAGGGAAGTAATAAAGGATGGAAGCTTATTAAAGAGTTGTCCAACCTAGAACTAAAGAGAAAATTATTGCCAATGAGAAAATTAATCTGTGGAATGGCTTGCCTCTAGAAGTTGTGGGTGCTCCATCACTGCAGGTTTTTAGAAAAAGATTGGACAGCTAATTTGTCCATGATGATATAGGGTCTCCTGCTTAAGCACAGGTTTGGACTAGAACAGGGGGTCCCCAACCCCCGGTCTGTGGACCAGTACCGGGCTGTGGCATGCCAGCAACCGGTCCGCACAAGCAAGCAAAGCCCCATCCGCGGGATGCAGGCAGCACACAAAATCATGCACTCTCCGGTCTGCGGAAAAACCTCTCTCCACAAAACCGGTCCCTGGTGCCCCAAAGGTTGAGGACCTCTGGACTAGAAGACTTCCAAAGTCCCTTCCAACTCTGTTATTCCGTATTCTACCTTAGATAGCAAAGTATCACGGCCTGGATCTGAAAAGACTGGACTATTGGTGTGCTGAATTAAGATGAAAAATCTAAGGATCATAAAATTGGTGAACAATAGAAAATAAATATCCCAAGTATAAAGAGAGCAACTGATGCTAAACATTTGAGCATAATTGAGCTCATTGATGCAATACTTCTGGAAAAATGTAATGGCACTCAAAAAGAAGTTCTAATTAGCAAAAGCTTTTTTTGCAGGTTATTGCAGTATGAGTCATAGTACTGAGAATGTAATTCAGCAAAACTGCAGAACTCAAGCAGAGAAAAACACAAATAATATCTGGAATTAAGAGAAGGTGAAGTGTGAAAGGATCACCCACAAAGAATGTCTATGTTTTGAGTCAGGCAAACATAAAAGGGCACTGAGTTAGTTTTATCATAGAAATTAACAATATTCAGTCTGCTATCTGAGGGAGGGAGGGAGGAAGGAAGGAAGATCTTGGTCTCATAATTCCATATGCATGTTTGCAGTAACTTTAAACTATGATCATGCACCAAATGCAGGATTCTGCTTGACTGCAGGGAAGGTATTTGGCAAATAGTAAACCTAATCTGCCATTCTGACTGAGAATTCAGTTGTAGTGAGAACAAATTATACAGATAAGTTGGTAAATTGCATATACTGTATTAGGTGTAACATATTAAAATCATATATTTTGTAAAACAAACCTAGTTGTATAAGTATCAAAGGAAAAGCATCCAGGCTTCTGGTCTGTGATTTGTACCATAACTTAAATGTAACTTTGTCACAAGATACAAGAAAGTAATAAGAGAAGGAAAAAGCAGATAACCATCATTATGTTTGTGTCGGGCCTTGCCCATCTTCACGTGCAACTTTTATGAGAGCATGAGAATTAGGCCTAGGCCCATCTAACCAGTATTCTCTTTTAGACACTGTCCTTCGGTCCACAAATAAGAGATCAAGGTGGCCATTGTTGCACCCGTACACCTATTATGTAGAGGTGAACTGTTCCCATAGCTGGAGACTGCACCCAATCATCAAAGTCAATAGCCAGTGATAGACCTGACCATTAGGAATCTAACCCCCTTTGGAGTCATCTTAAGAAAATAGCCAGCATCACATGTGTGCCATATTCCCATAGGTTGCACATACTTTGTCAAGAAATATTTCCCCTTCACAATCATAAATTTCAAAGCATAAATTTCAAAGAATAAGTACTCTTTTGCACTAAAACAAGGGATGACTTTTCCCCCTTTGTTCCTTTTCCAACCTTTCCTCCAAAAATTTTGGCCTAGGATTGACCCGTGCCTCTCAGCCACATGGAAATCCTATATATAGTCCATAAAAAGTAAAGATTTTAAGCCATGAAAACATAATACAATATGTTCAATTATTTCTTTCACATAAGATAGCTTTTTAAAAATTGCACCACTTGTCAGCACACATATTTGTAAACCGTGTAAGAAGTCAGCACCCCACCCCAGAGAGTGAAATATTTGGGGGAATATTAAAGAGGCAGAATATTATATTTTCCCAAAGGAGAAATGGAGGAGAAAAAAATCTTAACAGAGGCAGAAGCCCTAGTCTCCCTACCCCAGGCAGAAACTGAGCAGGCCAGCTTTTAGAAATACAGATTTGGGGCACCCCATTCATAAGCAAAACACCTTCAGTCTCCACAGCTGATGGGATTAAGAATTTACATTCCCCCACCCAAAATCTAAAGAACACGACCTTTAAGACATAATAGGATTAATCCTACACCCTCTTCAGACTAGCAAAAGACACAAAAGACCACCTCATTGCACAACCCAGAAACATTTCCACTTCAAAGTCTCAGAGACCCATAAAGATGCATCCACACTCTCAACCAGTTGGTCAGCTGTCCCATGCTTCTTTCCAAACGGCCAGCCTCCCTTTTGTTTCCAGCATCTTAGCCTCCATTTTATTTACTCCCAGCTTGGAACTGGACCTGATGGTTTTTCTCTCAATAACCAAATATATAAAAAAAGGTCTATGTGTTTCTGAGCCAGTTTAGAATTAGAATTAAAATGCAGTAGAATTTTTTTCCACCTGGGGAGAAACAACATGGGATTCTATGGAGGCGGGGGAGGGGGTCGCTGGGGTGTGTGGAGATGCTGCTGGCACAGGTGATATGTTTTGCTCACATAGAATGTTCAGAAAAATCAGGGATTTTTCCAGCTGGCTTGGTTCTCCATGGGGCCTGGGAAATGTCATGCCACTAGATGCCCCACTCAGCCAGCTGGGAAAGAAGTCAAAGTTGGGGATTTTAAACCAAAGTCAGGTTAGTCAGGTTAGTAAGTTAATTAAAAGTAATCTTTTATACTTATCTCTTACCAAGTGTGAGTCCTCTTCAGACCTTCCATGCTGCCAGCCAGCAGCTCCCCATTTTCCCCTCTCTTTCCCAAGTCTGCCCCAGTCCTCCTCTACCCCAGTGAGACTCACCGCTATCGAGCAGCTATCTTTCAGAAAGTCCAACTTGCACTTTCACAGAATGTCACAAGGAATACCATTACCTGCACTATTCTGAGCCTTGCCCATGTGGATGCATCACCGCATTCTAAAAGTTATATATTATTTCAGTATCTTTATTCTTATTAGAAATTCTGTTTATATAGCCCTACAGAAAAAACAAAGTGCATAGTCACCACGTGCTTTACTGCTTAACTGCAATAGGAAACAGGAAACTTCACTTAGAACAAAAAGACATAGAGTATATATACCATAGATGCAAACTTCTAAACATTGCCATCTACTGGTTGACTGTAGTTGTTGCATAAAATACATGAATCAGTGGTGGGATTCAGCCAGTTCGCACCAGTTCGGCAGAACCGGTAGCTATTTTTTTGTTGCCCAGGCTCAGAATGGACTTCCAGAAGTGGCATCCACACAGAGAACCGTTTGTTCACATATTTGAATCCCACCACTGACATGAATATATATTCCAATAATTTTTTATTCTAAGGCTGATGCCATTGGTCCTTTATGCTGTATTTAATGCATTTTATACTCTTCAGTTTTTTGTTACCAGAGATTTCGTATCATTTGTATTTTTGGTTATAGCAGCAGAGTAATTTCATTAGCATAGAGCTGGTTACTAATGTTTCTCCTCATTTTCAAAAACAGACTTGTCCTCTTCCAATCTAACTTCCCTTAATATAGATATATATTCAAGATATAAATAGTTATTGTATAAATAAGGAAAAAGTTTACAACATTGTGGCAAAAGGAGTGCCAGAGCTGCAGAGGAACAATGTAACGAAGAAAAGATGGTGCCCTCCTGGCTCCTACCAGCTGAAATTCTTTGGCCGATCAGATCTACAATAGGCCCCTTCTGCCAATAAAAGTGAAGCAGGCAAATTCCATTGGGAAGATATGGTACCATAGATATCCCGGACCCATACTATAAATGGCTTTTAATAACTAACACCTTGAATTGCACCTGGAAGCAGATCGACAGCCAGTGGAGCTCACGCAATAGTTACTTAAGCATCTCCAAAACTCTCCACACTGCTGCATTCTGGATCAACTGTAGCTACCGAACATTCTTCAAGGGTAGCCCCATGTAGAGCATGTTGCAATAATCAAAGCAAGAGAGGACCTAGTGTGACTAACAGCATAGGGCCTTGTCATCCAGGAAAATGACAAAATTGATGCACTACACGAAGTTGTGCGAATATTTCTATTATTCATAATCATTGGAGGGAAATTAGTTCCATGACTTGGAACTTGCATATTTTGACTTGTGAATAATTTGCATATTGACCTGCCTGGACTAGACCATCTTTTTACACTTTTCCTGGAAAAGCAAAAGGATAGTAAAAAGCTGGAGGTTAAGAGAATTCATAATTCTCTTATACTTTTTTAATGCCTCTGGGATGGATGGGTTTCATGGATAATCGTTTGTGGTATTGTGTGAAAGGACACGTGCTGTTTGCAAATGGCCTCCATTTCATTTTTGAAGCACCCAGTCGAGCTTGCGGAGGTTGTCATATCACATGTCTGGAAGTTTTGCATTTATTCTTTCCAATAGACTGTAATTTGTAATTACAATAGACTGTAATTTGCTTAGGAGACTAGGATGTAACGTAACGTAACCTTGGAGTCCTAGTGGACGATCACTTGACTATGAGCCAGCAGTGTGCAGCAGCAGCCAAAAAAGCTAATACAGTCCTGGGTTGTATAAACAGAGGCATAGAATCAAGAACACACGAAGTATTAGTACCGCTTTATAAAATCCTAGTAAGACCATACCTGGAATATTGCAACCAGTTTTGGTTACCATACTACAAAAAAGATGTTGAGACCTTGAAAAAAGTTCAGAGAAGAGCAACTAAGATGATCCAAGGCCTGGAGACTAAAACATGAAGAACGGCTGCAGGACTTGCGTTTGGCTAGTCTAAAGAAAAGAAGAAATAGGGGTGACATGATAGCAGTATTCCAATATTTGAGGGGCTGCCACAAAGAAGAGTGGGTCAAATTATTCTCCAAAGCACTAGAGGGCAGGACAAGAAACAATGGTTGGAAACTGATCAAAGAGAGAAGCAACCTGGAATTAAAGGAAAACTTCCTAACAGTGAGGACAATTAACCAGTGGAACAGCTTGCCTTCAGAAATCGTGGGTGCTCCATCACTGGAGGTTTTTAAGAAGAGACTGGACAGTCACTAGTCTGAGATGGTATAGGTTCTCCTGCTTGAGCAGGGGGCTGGACTAGAAGACCCCTAAGGTCCCTTCCAGCTCTATTCTATTCTTCTATTCTTCTTTATGATATTATAATATTGACAAAAGTTGATAACTCAACTCCACACAAGGGAGCCTTTTTCTCCTTAGGCTTATATGTTGCATACCAGGAACCGTTCCACATAAAGTTTGTGCATCTCTCTGAACTAGTTCTAGATTGTTCAACTGTGTGGCATTGGCTTTGTCAATTTATTGCTAGTTCACTTGGACTGTCTCGGACACCCCCAAAATAGCCCCCTTTCCCTGGTCAGCTTGTCAACAATCTATTCTTCCACTAGGGGTAATTCTGATTTCACCTTACTCCTGGGTCCCTTCCTTCTGCCATAAACTGTTCAATCACTGTAGCATTGCTCCCAGTGCTTCTAGTTTTGACAGAAATAAAAATGCTAAAGATCAGTACAAACTGTTTTTAAAGCTTGGGGGGAGGTAGAATTATGGTTGTGTGGAGTGCCCCAATACTAATCCAATGATATTCTAAGCAAAACCGTGGAGATGTAATAGCTAGATTTCATAATACTAGAAAACTAAAGTAACTTTCAGATACAGATATAGCCAAATGACAACTTCCATTTTAATGGAGCATAGCTAGTAGTTTAAAACTATGAGACCAATCAGCACCCATGCCCACAACTCTCATGTTATTGCGAGTATACAGTATGTAAAGGTATCTGGTGTACCTAGTGAATAATTAAAAAACAAAAACGTAATTTTAAAAGCACATATAAACTACAGTAGTAGTATTACATTGGGTAAGAAAAAATCGCTGAGCAAATTCCTAGATATTCTGGCTTATATTTTGATTTCAGAAGATGAGATATATATTATTGAAATAAAAATATTACTTTTATTTATTTATGATAAATGTTGAATGAGAAAGATGGGGAAAGTCTCCCGAAATTTAGATCTTACAGAGATGCTGGGAGCCCATTGTGTATGCAGGCCATGTGATGTTGGAAACAAGGAATGTTGAGGCTTGATACATATGAAGAATCCTAGATTGTAGAAAGTTGTTTTATAGGGCTCATTTACCCAGGTTACCTGTAAATTAGCTGTCTTATTACTCAACATGTTTGGACATATGCAAGTCTGTCTTTGTTCAGCAGAATATATGTCCAGTTAAGTATGTATAGAATTAAACATGTCACAACTCATTCTAATGCTATTAATTTCAGCCACATCTAACTTTTGAGAAAAATACAATCTACATTTCTCAGATATGATTAAGCACCTAACAGCTTTCTAAAGCAGTGTAGGAAATCATTTCCAAAAACTCAATAGGCTCATTTTAATTTAACTATATTTTATAGTCAATTATGGCTGATGCCAGGGAATTCTTTCCTGAAATTAAAATTCCCCCATTTAGACAATGAGTTTTAATTTTAATAAGCAGGTTTAGACTGCTGAAGCTTGATAGACGATGGTAAAACTTTTTTTTGAAATGTGACAGCTGATAGTACAACTTTTTTCTTGCAATTATAAATTAAATATTTCTGCAATGGTTGGTTATCCAAAATAACTTGCTCTTCACTTAGATTAGAATGTCCATTCCTTGAAATTCTGATAAATTAAAAGTGATTATTTAATTATTAATTAGAACCTGTGTAATTTGGTAGTAAAAACTATACTATATAAAAGAAGTGGGCCAAGATGTATTTATGAATCTGATAAACTATATACACATTCAATTGATTAATTTTTTGCTTCCAACGATGGATAATGTGATGGTTGCAATTATTGTTCTCTTGATATAAGGAGTAAGTGAAATTTCATGTCTAGATTTCTAGATTAGTTAGTCACTGAGAGCCAGTTTGATGTTGTGGTTAAGGCACCAACCTAGATAGCGGGAGACCATGAGTTCAAATCCTGCCTTCGTCAAGGAAGCCAGCTGGGTAACTTTGGGCCAACCACTCTCTCTTAGCCAAATGAACCTCACAGGCTTGTTGTGGGGAAAATAGGAGGAGGAAGGTGTGTTGAATACATTCGCTGCATTGGGTTATTTGTAAAAGTATTAAAGGTCAGATACAAATAAAATTAATAAAATTAATAAAATTAATAAATATAATAAATATAATAAATATAATAAATATAATAAATATAATAAATATAATAAATATAATAAATATAATAACGTAACGTAACGTAACGTAACGTAACAAACAGGTTTCCTGTCTGAGCAGGGGGTTAGATTAAATGACCTCCAAGGTCCCTTGCAACATCATCATCATCATCATCATCATCATCATCATCATCATTATTATTATTATTATCATCATCATCATCATCATAACATAACATAACATAACATAACATAACATAACATAACATAACATAACATAACATAACATAACATAACATAACATAACACAAACCCAATAATCCCCCAACAATGGCTGAACAGCCAAACTGATAGGAACTGAAGTTAAACATCTGGAGAATACACACTATAGTCCATACCTGGAATATGGGGGTCCCTTTTAGCTCCTGAGTCAAGGAAATAGTAAGAGATCGATTTGTTTATTTCATTGGTATCCCACATTTTAGACAAGAACTCAAGATGGGATACCTGGCGCTCCTTCCTCCTGTTTTTCCTCACAGAAACAAACTTGTGAGGTAGGTTGGGCTGACTATCCGGAGGCACCCAGCGAACTACCACGCTAGATGAACTGCCATCACTTCTGTGCCGACACTTTAACCACTACACTATACTGCTCTTCTATTAGAAAAATCTCCAGCGTATTTTCACCATCACCTTCCAGAGCTATCGAACCCAGTACTGTTGTGACACCACGCGCAACATTTTGGGAGCTTATTGTACATTGTAGGAAATCATTTCTTCGCTATTGCCATTAGGTTTTAGAACTCTAATGAGCTCAAAGCTAATCTACCAGTCAGCATCCCAGTGTGGGTTGGTTTATGATTTCTCTATTCCAGAATGTGAGGTGTAAATCTGATCAGTGCAATACCAGTGACTAATTTGTTCAATTTTATGAACAAAGCTGTCTTCGGTGCTGCTTTCGAGACTTTGGAAAGCAAGCAGGGGAAGGAAGACTCGGATGATTTAGGAAGTAGAGTAGGAAAACTGCTCCTATGGCAGGGGTCTTCAACCTTGGCAACTTTAAGACTTGTGGACTTCAACTCCCAGAATTCCTCAGCCAGCAAAGCAAAGCTGGCTGAGGAATTCTGGGAGTTGAAGTCCACAAGTCTTAAAGTTGCCAAGGTTGAAGACCCCTGCCCTATGATACTTCAAAAACAACAAAAAGCTGAGGGCAAAGCAATCTGGTGTTTTGGCTTTGGGGGCGGGGGTGGGGGAGGAAATATTCCCAGCAACCAAGAGAAGGCTGTTTCTATCATGCGCACCAACCCCGTAACTTCAATTCAAGTACTGCAAAACTATTTTCACTGAATATCTTTAGAGCAGCAATTGAGCCAAAAGTACAGTAGTCTTGATCTTTGAAAGCCTCTAGAAACCTCAGTGATCATCAAGATATGTGGGCATATATTCAATGGTTGCTGGGCTGGAGTCTCAGCTGTGGACTTTATTGCTGTAACATCAGATTTAATTGTGGAATCTGATTTGTTTTCTGCTCCTGTACCATTCAGCCCATCTTGCTTCTGTTGTACTCTCTTTGGTGGCATCTTGATTCATTTTTGCATTTTTGTTATTGTTGTTTTATTGATTTTATCGCTTGGGGGAGTTTTGTTGCTTTTGTTCTTAATGTTATTGTACAATTGAGCTCATGGGCCAAACATCTCCCAAATGTCTATAAGTAATTCAAGCATTAGTGAAATCCCAACGGAAGTTGAGGGAAATTGTGGTTGCTTGTAGGAGAAATGTGTTAAAAATATTTTTGGAACAAGGTTAGTTGACTATAATCTCTTGAGAAAAAGATGTTTTAGCTCAGCGTTTCTCAAACAAAATACTGCTTTAGCTGATGTTTTCATACATGCAGAGAAATAGCATGTGACACCTGCATAAGGGATTATTTGTAGGAACCTGTGGCCCCATAGATGTTGCTGAACACTCAGTAACTTTTGCCTGCAGCATCAGTGATGATGCTGGGAACTTGTTTCAAACACAGATATCACAAGCTCTCCCTCTCTGTCTAAAGGGTGCATATGGTACATGTGAAGGTATAGAGAGTTTGGGTGTATACAGTTTAAATGGAGGTTATGAGTTTGTTAAACATTTTAATGTAAATTGTATTGCCTTGCCAGGCTGACAAGAAGAGGAGACTGAGTTACACAAGAAGGAAGCTAGAGGGCTCCCTTGCTTAATGTGTTCGGCTCTGTTAAGAAAAGACTTTCTGCAGTGTTCATAGTTTAGGAATCGGAAAGGATGGAAATCTGAAAACCATACAGATTATCGTAGCCAGTTCTGTAAATTCTTTCAGAATCTATTCTTTCCCCACCCCACGCCTCAGTGAAGAATAAATGTCTAACCTGCTGTTCCGACCAGCCGTGACTGAAAAAATAGGACATTAAACAACTATGCAGAATGAGCAAAAGGGTACGTATGAAAGGGATATAAGATTTGTTCCATATAGGATCAATCTTGTGAATGCTCAAGTTTCCTCTTTCTGCTATGTATTCAAAATGGACAGTGACTTTTATGTGTGTATGTGTGTGTGTATCATGTGCATATGTGTGTTATGCATGGGTATGGGTATACATAGCAATAGCACTTAGACTTATATACTACTTCATAACACTTTACAGTCCCCTCTAAGTGGTTTACAGAGTCAGCATATTGCCCCCAAACAATCTGGGTCCTCCATTTTACTGGCCTCGGAAAGGTGGAAGGCTGAGTCAACCTCGAGCCGGTGAGACTCGAACTGCAGAACTGCTGGCAGTCAGCAATCAGCAGAAGTAGCCTGCAATGCTGCATTCTAACCACTGCAGCACCACGGTATACTTTCTTTTGAGAGCAGGCAGTAGAGTTTCATTTTTAATTGGTGCCAATGTGCTCACAGTAAAAAAAAATGACAATAAAGGCTCTTATCTTGCCTTGCCTTGCCTTGCCTTGCCTTGCCTTGCCTTGCCTTGCCTTGCCTTATCTTATCTTATCTTATCTTATCTTATCTTATCTTATCTATCTTATCTCATCTCATCTCATCTCATCTCATCTCATCTCACCTCACCTCACCTCACCTCACCTCACCTCACCTCACCTCACCTCACCTCATGAAAGGGATATAAGATTTGCATCCTAAAGCACAGGTAGTAATAGCACTTACTTATATACTGCTTCACAGGGCTTTACAGCCCTCTCTAAGTGGTTTACAGAGTCAACATATTGCCCCCAGTAATCTGGGTCCTCATTTTACCGACCTCGGAAAGGTGGAAGGCTGAGTCAACCTCGAGCCGGTGAGACTTGAACTGCTGAACTGCCGGCAGTCGGCAGTCAGCACAATTAACCTGCAGTGCTGCATTCTAACCACTGCAGCACCACAGTATACTTTCTTTTGAGAGCAGGCAGTAGAATTTCATTTTTAATTGGTGCCAATGTGCTCACAGTAAAAAAAAATGACAATAAAGGCTCTTATCTTGCCTTGCCTTGCCTTGCCTTGCCTTGCCTTGCCTTGCCTTGCCTTGCCTTGCCTTGCCTTGCCTTGCCTTGCCTTGCCTTGCCTTGCCTTGCCTTGCCTTGCCTTGCCTTGCCTTATCTCATCTCATCTCATCTCATCTCACCTCACCTCACCTCACCTCACCTCATCTCATGAAAGGGATATAAGATTTGCATCCTAAAGCACAGGTAGCAATAGCACTTACTTATATACTGCTTCACAGGACTTTACAGCCCTCTCTAAGTGGTTTACAGAGTCAACATATTGCCCCCAGTAATCTGGGTCCTCATTTTACCGGCCTCGGAAAGGTGGAAGGCTGAGTCAACCTCGAGCCGGTGAGACTTGAACTGCTGAACTGCCGGCAGTCGGCAGTCAGCAGAATTAACCTGCAATACTGCATTCTAACCACTGCACCACCACGGCTAGTCAAGGTGACTTCCAGATCAAGGCTCAGCTGAGCATGGATAAGCTTCCCCCCCCCCGTGTTTCAGTGTTTTTGCATAAATTGAACCTGCCTACTGGTGAAATCCAAACTTTGTATTAGTACGCCAAGAGAAACCTTTGTACTAATTGATAGCATATCCTCAGTGGAGTCTGGAAAATATTAGTTATCCCAGTCTTACTATCGATGGAACAAGTACAGTATGCTTGAATGTCTAAGATGTGTGCTTTTCTTTTGTTTGGGTATTGGCATTTGATGAGCGCTGACGAATTTGAAGGAAACCTGCTCTAAATTTGTTTAGTATGGCCCAATTGTACATTTATTTGGGAATGGAACACCCTGGAAAAAGGTCTGTTTGTTCGTTCAACACAAATTTTGTACCGGCTTAGGTATGCTCCATTTCTCTTAGACTACATTTAAAAATGCACTTGCAAGCTCATTAGTATGCACACACACCCATTTAAAAGCTTGGTCTTTGAAAAGGTGGGAATGCTTTATGCTGTGATGCTTTGTAATCAATATGCGTAAATAAGTATATTTTAGGCCTTTGACTAAAGTCTTCCTCTGTTTCAAGATGAGAAGCAACTGCCTTGCCAGTTTACAGAAATAGTAGGGAGAGGAGGCTCTGAAGGCCACAAAAAGGGTATAGGCCAGGGGTAGGCAACCTTGGCTCTTTTATGACTCATGGACTTCAACTCCCAGAATTCCTGAGCCAGCCATGCTGAGGGAAAAGGGAGAGGTTTCCAAGCTGAGCCATGCTGGCTCAGGAATTCTGGGAGCTGAAGTCCATGAATCATAAAAGAGCCAAGGTTGCCTACCCCTTTCCTTCTCTTCTGCAACCCCACCTGGATAGGGGGCTTGGTTAATCTGCCAGTGGATCAGGATTCCCACTCTCTATTCATTTTTCGTAATAGACAGCCCAAGGCATAATGTAATTTTGCAAACATGTCATCACTGCTATGCATGAGGTGTTCTTCTTAGAGTGATCTCCCTCCAGTTTTGATGGTAGAAAGTTTGGATTAGCGAGCAGAGATGCCTTTAGTTTCCATTGAGAAGATCTGTCAATAAGCCATAATATGAAATCTTGTAGTGACCTACCAATTCCAGCTGTAATTTAGCACTACATGCAAATATAGACAAATGGTTTGTTTGTGGGTGTTTGCTTTTTCTGCCTCTCCAGCCTTTAGCTGGATCATAGACATGTATAGCTAAAACGGATGGAAACCAAGCCAAAAGTTGCTTAAGTAAGCCAGGATTATTTGGTTTATCTGTGAGACTGACACTGGCTTGCTTATTTTTTTCAACAGACCAGGAAAATAATTCAATAATTAAAAGTTGGCTCAAAAGTGGCCTTGTGCCAACATGTTTCTTCATTAGCTCCTTTTCTGCCCTCTTTTAAAATATTTTGTGTCCTTGGCAACCTCATTGAATATATTACGTACTTGCTATTTCAGAACCTGCTGCTTCCTGTATTTCTTGTAGGGCCTCAGGATGAAATGTGCTGCTCTTTTAGTCAGAGAGATTAGGGGTGGGTTTTTTTTCCCATGCCTCCTGCATTTTAAGTACTTTTTGCATTATTTCTGGTTGGGATAAACAGGGAAGCCTCTGATGGCACAGAAGCTCAGCAAGCTGCCTTCATTTATCCTAGAAAGGTAACCAGATGCCAAAACTGTACATTTTACACTTCTTAAGGGAGATGACTTAAAATTACAGAAGCACAGGAAACAAAATGTAAAACTGCAAGATATAAGAAGCATAGTTTTCATTGGTTTGATTTTTTTATTTTTATTTTTTGCCATCTCAAATATTTCCCGCAAAGACAAATGCTGTGTGATATTGCAGATTGATGTTAGATCACTTATTATGCCAGATGTTGTACTGGTTCATGAAAGACTTTTCTTGTAGCTGAATCCTGGATACAGATTTTTATTTTTATTTTTTAAAAAAGAGTTACTGACAGTTATTGGACTGATAGCTGGGAGTTTTGAGAATTACAATCTTCTCCAGGTAAGTGAAGACTACACTGCAACATTTTGGAAGAACTGGAAAAGGAAAATAAAGAACAACACACTCATCCATGCCCACACCTACACATGTGTTCATTCAGTCAGTATAGGGATGGGTGGAAGGATAGATCCAACTGGCTGAGCAAACCAGTAAGAGAGGAAGGAAGCCAGAACTGTATGCCCTTTGAATATCGAATATTACTGTAAGCTGCAAAAGAAGCTACCGGTTTTCCCAGCTGCATTTTAAATGTCAGAATAGATGATACATCCACAGAATAATACAGATTCTCCTCCTGTTATATAAATTGTAGGCTCCTGCAGAAGCTTGGTTGTTATTCAGTTATTCCTGATTTTCCCAGATCTTTTTTTTTTTTTTTTTACATAGTAAGTAACTTTTTGTTCCAAGAAGCAGCTGTTTTGTTTTGGAGAATTTTGCAGGAAAAAGAAAATAAAAAGCTAAAGGTTCGTGTTATTCTGTTGAGGTTTCTGTATGACACAATTAAAAAGCTATGTTGGTTTAGAGAGCTACTTAAGGTTCAGCATAACCAAACTCTAATGAGCCATATTACACAATGATACTGTGCATCTGCTACTGTCCTTGTCATGGACAAGCTTCAGTAATATGTTACAAACTGTGTAATTCCTGCCTAGCCTTGGAAAAGCAGCTTTTTACTATTTTCCTTACTTTTTAGATGGAATACACATTTATCCTGTGCTTCTAGAATTTTTCCTTCCATAACCTGTGACAATGTGTTTCTCAGCTCTTCTTTCATTCACTCTGTCTCTTTCATTTTGCCTGTCTCCCAAAATGCTTTAATACGGAGTTTTGTTTGATTGCAAAGTTGCCATTGCTTAATGGGACAAATGCTCATCAAAGAACTACAAACCCAGGGACTGTTCAAGTGTTTGGATTGGAAATGCCAGCTTATGTATTTATGTTCCACAAAGAATGGTGGTGGAGTGCTTGTTATTCCATAGAACATAGGAATACTGGTGAACTCAGAGATTGACAAATTTGAAAACAAAAGAGTAAAGCTATTTGGAGATTTGCATTATGTGCACCTTGAAAGCTCTGAGAGTTCACAGTTAGCTGAATCTGCAGTTGTTTGTTTTGCTTTAATAAACCTGTTAAAATTCCTCTTCCATGTGGCATCCTGAATTAAAGTCTTATTTCCTTCTAAGGTACTGGATGAGAATTGCTGTGCAGCTTCCTTTGGGTGATAAAAGGGGCTTCTCTGTGTATGCTGCATGTGCAAAGAGAGCTGTATCCTATAGAACAAAATGGATTTGGATGCTTCCAACTAATGCACTGAGTCAAAATACCCTCTCAAATATCACTATTGTTGAAATCCAAATGAGGCAATGCCTCAAGGTAGAGCAAGGCTGCTCTGCACACTTTAGCATATGTGTCAACAAGCTGACACTAAATGTGTCTTTGATTTGTAGGTAATGAAGATGAAGTGGGGGAAACAGATTTAAATCCAGAAGCTGGATTTAAAGTTTACTGGGAATTATTTGCAAATTGAATGGATGATTGTGAGTACAGTTTATGTTCCTTTTTTTTTCTTTCCTGATTTTTCCTTTCTGTAATTTCTGTCACATAAAGAAGATTCTGACACTTATCATTGAAATTCCGCAAAGCATGAATATCTCTGGAAACAACTTGGCACATTTCCATAGTTGGGTCAATAAGAGAGGAAGATGAAATAGACATGGTTTTTGCAAAGACCTTAGTTGCTTTCTTAAATGCTTTTTGACAGTGTTCTGTATCTGTGCTCTTAGCTGTAGTTTTACAGCTCAGTGATATCTCTTGATGGAAAGTATTTAAATGTTTCACTTCCAAGAAGAAGAAGATAAAGCCAGCACATTGGAAGTCAGCAAGATAGCATAGGGGGAATCATACATTTTTGCCTGTTGTTTATCTTATACACTGATATTTGCAACACTCAAAATATAAGGGTATCAGATGAAATTTTGGAGTTGGATAAACCATAATTCTGTCAATCCTGTGACCTGGGCAAGAGTATTAGTGTATAAGAGTTTGATCTCTTATAGAAATAAAACTTAAAGTAGTAAGGAAGATGTCAGATATACATGACATAAATTATTCCAATCTTTAAAAAAACCAGTCCTGGCTCAAAAAAAAGAGGTAAGGTATAGTCAATAAATGGACCCATATACTGTAATAAATCATATTTGTTTCATGGTTCACTAAATAAACTCAAGTGGCTGGATTTGCAATAATGTGAAACAATAAGGACTTACTTCACTTGTTGAAACCTACTATAATATGGTTTATGTGGTTTTGGCAAAACATGATGTATGAACTCAATCTTTTAATGTCATAATCATTACTTTACTACCAAAATACATTGTCAGATTGCCACACAAATCCATAGGTTAATGGGAAACAGCATTTTTCCTTGTAGTATTTAAGGGTTACAAATTATTGTAATGGAATTTGGGATATGAAAGAGCTCTCATATATACAGCTATTAGGCCTAAAAGATGCAAATAGATATTACAAACCTATGCCAGATAGTAATACTGGAATAATGGAATTACAGTAAGAGGAAAAAGATGATAGTTTATTATTCTTAACAGTCAGTTTCCTTCAGTTAGTCTTTCTGATTATGTCGTAACTCCCAAATTCTTAGGTAGCATATGAAGTATGAGAGATAGGTAAAAGGTTAGGGACTCTTCCTTAAAAGAATGATGAGAGGCATTATTCTTCAAAGAAAGAAGTAGAACTGAACAGACCTATTTTGGAAATGTGTCTATATGACTCTTTTCACATTGAACTGAATCATGGTCTTCATGGATGTTTAATGTCCTGTTTATTTGTGTATTGATGTTTCTCAAATTCCATACATGAACAACAGACATTAAAAAGGTGAACAAAATGTATAGTAGGCAAAACTGATTTATATAATGCAATAAATAACATACTTGCTTGCTTAAGCTGAAAGCCTAGGCCCTAGGCTGAAGTACTGAGATTTTCAAACAGGGATGGATGTGCAAAGTAAAAACTCTAGGAGCTCATATGGTCTAAATCTCAAGCTATTTCAGATGGTGTTCCACTTCTTTCTTTAGCAGCATGGACCACTATCAGTAGTGCAGTATTGTATTTGAATAAACTTTATGGAAACACTTTCCCCAATGCTCAGATTCTTTGCCATCATTAGAAAATCTGTTATACATCTGAAATGAATGAAACCATGATATAATATGATCACCCTGCCCTTAAAATGTTTATTTTACCATTGGAATGCTTCTCCTTTTTGGCTTCTGCTGAGTATTTGATTTCATCCATCTATGTATCATGATGTTTGCTACGGAGACTTGCCATCAAATATCCTGTTGTTAACATAGTTTCACAGGATTAACTGCCATGTGCACTAACTGAGTTTGCTCAGTTGTTACTTTCATAAGGATTGCAATGGCAATCTGTTGCCATGGCAGACAGAAATTTTCTGAGGCTCCTTGGTGCATTCATTAATAGTTTTAAAAACCAACCTTTCTTTATAATTTGGGAGAAATGCTTTGCAACCTGGCAAATACAGATAAATCTGGAGAATCCCTAGGCAGTCTCGGGTGGAGAAGAATAGCTCAGGAATATAGTACTCAGGTTATTAAGTAACAGGAATTAAAGAACAGCGCTAGAAAAGATGAGTGTCAAAGGAATAATTGGTTGAGAGAAAGAACATTGAAAAAGGAAGAGGATTTATCAGAGGATAGGTAAATATAAGAGTCCTCCTATGAAGTGACCTTGACTGCAAGATATATCAAGCTATGGTTTCTGTTACCTTATTAATGACCCAGATTGTAATGTTTAAGAAGTGGGAAATTATGTTGGAAAGTGAAGAAGAGAGGAAAGTTACTATGTTTATGATCTTGCTTTTGCCATGAAGAAATTTAATGCTAAATTTGATAGTTGACCCAACCTGAATAGTTTTGTCCAGTCTCCAACCTTCCGTTTTTTGGGAATGCTGTGAAGAAGGTGGTTGCACTGCAATTGCAAAGGACTTTGGATGAAATGGATTATCCTGGACCCCTTTCATTCAGAATTCAGGCCAGGCTATGGGACTGACTCAGTACTGATCACATTCTTAGATGACGTGGTGGGAGCGGGATGGGGATAGCCCATCCATCCTTGCTTTTCCTGGCTTCTCAGTGGCTTTCAATACCATTGATCATGGTACTGAACAGGTCCAGGGGTTGGGGATGGGCAGCACCATGTAGTGTTGCTTCTCCTCCTTCCTCTGAGACCAGTTCCAGTTAGTGTTGATAAAGGGGGAGTTCAACCTGCTTCTCCTATTTTGTGGAACATTACAGGGCACTGTTCTCTCTGCCCTCCTTTTTAAGATTTACAGAAGACCACTGGGTGAGGTCATCCCAGTTTGGGGTGAGGTATCACTAGTTTGCTGATGATATCCAGGTTTACACCTCTACCCCAGACAGCCTGAGTGCTTGGAAGTTACAGGGGCCTGGATGGGGGGCAACAAACTTCAACATAACCCAAGCAAGAATGAGTGACTTGAACCGAATGCCAGAAAATTTCCACCTTTTATTCTGGATGGGGGTGTCCCTGCCTCAAAGACCTGTTGCACAATCTGGGGGTCCTCATGGTTCCTTCTTGAAGAGAAGTGGCAGTTATGGCTAGGAGGACCTTTGCACACCACCTTTGAGTTGTACACCAGTTGACCCATCTCCTGGACCAGGAGGTCCTGCTCATTGTTACTCATACTCTCATGACATCTTGTCTGGACTACTGCAACATGCTCTATATGAGGCTGCCCTTGAAGAATCTTTGGAGGCTTCCACTAATGCAGAATGCAGCAGCCTGAATAGTGAATGGCAATACATATAACACCACTATTTTGTGAGGTGCACTGATTGCCAATTTGCTTCTGGATGCAATTCAAGGTGCTGGTTGCCACCTTTAAAACTTTTCATGCCTTGGGACTGGGTTACTTGAGGAACTGACACTCCCTGGCTGTTTTACACATCCAATCCAGTTCAGCAGGATGGGCTTGGTTCAAGCCCTGTCTGTCATGGAGGGCAGATTAATGGGGCCAAGGAGCCATACTTTTTCTGTTGTACTAACTGCCCTATGGAACATTCTTCCTCCAGAGATTGGGAGGGCTCTGATCCCGCCGGCCTTTTGTAAGGCACCAAAGACCAGATATTGTGACCATGTGTGACCCCATGTGTGCAAAAGCTCCATCTTCTGGCTGTATTAACTGCACGTTGTGGTGTTTTTCTCAGCTGCTAATTTTTGTATTTGATTTTTCTATCCATGATGTAATTCTTTTTACTCTGTTGTTTGCCACTATAGAGTCAATTGTTGGGTAGCTTTACAAATTGATTAAAGAAACAAATAAATAAATCTGTGGATTTACTCAGATTCTTAATTCCCTATCTCAGATCTCCATATTGTCCAGCTGGTAGCTTTTTAAAGTCTTTTGTGAAGGGTATCTGAAGGTGTATTTGCCTATTCATAGAGCATTGAAAGCTGGGGGGGGGGGCAGTCTGTTCAGTGATTGTCCAGCTTAAAATAGAACAAGCAAACACTGATTTCCTGGCATTTGTTGTTCTTAAATATTGGCCAACAGAGTGTGAAAAAAAGATTAAATAAGGAATTCTCTGCAAGCTGTGGATTGGCAAGCGTACAGACAACATCATCCTGAAAGCACTGTATCTGAGACTGCAGCTAGTGAGGACAATATGGAGAAATAGTGGGTTGTGACTGATTAGCAATTTTAAAAGCTGGTGGCATGGGAGACCTATTCCATGATTAGTTTAGATTTCTGACAACAGCAATCTGCCTGTCTCCCTCAGCTGGGTGGGTGGAGAAGAAGCAGTGAGAGAGAGAGAGGGAAGGAGGGAGAGAGGGAGAGGGAAAAGGAGAGGGAGAAGTAGAAAAAGAAGCAGTAGCTTGACAGATTATTCCAATGCCCTTCTTTTTATAGCAGTGGCTCCCAACCATTTGGGCACCAGGGACTGCTTCCGTGGAGCAAGGTTTTTCCCCACAGACCGGGTGTGGTTTCACGTGCTACCTGCATCCTGCGGATGGGCCTTTGCTTGTTTACACAGCCCGGTTACTGGCATGTTGCAGACTGGTGCTGGTCCACAAACTGGAGGTTGGGGACCCTTGTTTTATAGGGTCAAATGAAATCCCATACTGGAAACTGCTGGGCCAACCGGCTAGCTGCTCTATTAGCCAGGATCTGATGGCTTCCAAAGGCAGCAAACAATTGGCTAGTGATTAGGAAGTTCAAGTTCTCCAGTGGTTTGTACTCTGACAGAACAAGAAAACAATGTAAGTCTTCCTTTATTTTATGATTGTGAGAGACCCTCTTACAGATTTTTATTTTTGGAGGTGGGGGAAACAAGCTGCTTTCGAGAAAGAAACAGTTCCAAAATCAGAGGAATGGGAGAATAGAAAAAAGGACAACACATCTTAAGTAAATGGGGAAGCCAAAAGAAATGACAGCAGCATCGGTGACATGATTGCAGGATTAGTAGTGACAAATTAGATGGAGCATTGCTGAGATCCCATATATAAACACCCCTGAATGCTTTCCCACCTTCAGATCACTTTGTGCATTGTTTGTGAAATAAGCTGGCGTTTTGCTTCTCACCCAATCCATAACGCTATTATACTGTAACATGAAATGCTTTTTTAACTACACTACAGATGGTAAAGGCAAGAAACCAGCAATAAAGTCTGATTAAGTCTTTGCTTATTTTCAATCCAATGCTCCAGAATTCATTCATTATAAACAGATTTCTGTAGCGAAAGCAAGGGTGTTTTTTTTTTTAAAGTGAGGACAACTGTTGGCCCAGAGAAAATTATTCCAAAAGATGCCAATGTTTTAAGCAGCAGCTTTCTTTTGCTCTCAGTACAAAATTGCAAAGTAGCGTTTATAAGCACACACAAACACACACACACCCGATAGGACCATTCTTCTTCTTCGGCATGATTGAGTTTGCCTTGAGAGATTTGATCTCTTCTCATATGCTGCGGTGTTCAGAGGGGTAATTTAAAATTCTATTGCAGGGGAGGTGTCATTTAAAGGGACTCCCTTCCGGGCAGGTGTATATTAAGAATAGCACTTTTCACTCTTGAATGGGCAGCAGACTCTCTCAAGCGTGGATGTGGGATGGAGTGATCAGACTGATACGGCCACTCATCAACAAATACTTTCTTAAGGAGGCTTTCAGATCAAAATAAAAAAAGCTTCGTTTGAATGGAAAAAAAGGAGTCCTCAGCATGGACTGTTAAAGGAAGGCGCCCCTCTCAAATCAGTCAGAACCTGCTATGAGTTTTTGTCACATCCTACATGTTCTGTTTCAGCCGAAGAGACATCGAGGCAAGGCAGGAGTAACAAACACAAGTCTTTATTGAGATCACGAACAGAACAGAAGACAAAATGGCGCCATGGCCTTTTATAGCCCCTTGCAAGGGACAGCGTCAACCAATCAATGCAAGGCTAGTCTCCCGCCTTGCGCATGTGCGCAAGGCTGGAGACAGCCTGTCTGGTCCCGGGCAACCACGTGGATTGCCCGGGCCTTCTGCAGCCTCCTGAGCCTGCTGAGTCATTCAGCAGTCCTAGGACATAACACTATATATAGGAAAATTGCAGTACTTCCAAATGAGCTATTGCAGCTTTTCACAGACCAATCCTCTGAACGCAATGAAACAACCTCCCTGAATTTGCAGCCACTAGGATGGTTGAGAAATGGGGAAGTTGTATATCTAAAAGCTACCAGATTGGGGAAAGAAGAGCTTGGAAGATTATCTCACAGTGCTGTCTAAGTATATTTCCCCATGTTGTACGGCTGTAGTATTATTATCCTTCCCATCTGCTTTACTACCCCCTCATAATGGTATCATTACTAGGATTATTACTCTGTTGCTTTGCATGTACATTGGGTGCTACTGCATCAGAAACAAATTCTGTGTGTGTCTAATCACACTTGACCAATAAAGTTTTCTATTCTATTCTATTCTATTCTATTCTATTCTATTCTATTCTATTCTATTCTATTCTATTCTATTCTATTCTATTCTATTCTATTCTGTTCTGTTCTGTTCTGTTCTGTTCTGTTCTGTTCCCCCCACATCTGCCTAAAAAATAGCTTCAAAAACTAAAAAAACCCCATAAAATTTCTTTTAGGAAAATATAAGGCAACTGGCAGTTCAGCTTTGGCAAACATAGTTAAACACAAAAGCCTGAAGACTGTTGAAAAGGTCTAGGTGAGTTAACAAGTCTTTAGTGGCAAAGTCCACTGGGTTTTACACACTTTGAGTTTTGGATTTTTGCCTGAGGCAGAGAAATGTCTTGGGCCAACTGTAGTCTCCATGGTTAGCTAGGAACTCAAAAAAAGTTATAGAATACAAAATCAAGTTCTTAGCCTTCCCAGCTGGCAATGCATAGACTCATATTAGGGCTGTGATGACACGGAAATGGGCAGCACCAGATTCTTCAGTCTTTCCCTCTAATTTTAGGAGTTTGAGAAGTTCTTCATCACCTCCAGTCAAAGCAAAATGTTATATCTATCAACGGTAAAATGCAACCAATCTTAGATTTTATTTTTTTAATACATAAAACAAATTTATATGCCCCCACCCACCTCATGGAAGGTGACTCTGGACAGTAGACATCAACCCAATAAAATGTATGTACGTGTCTGTGTGTATAAAACAATCATTACAAAAAACCATTATATAATAATTATTTTTTTAAAAAAATTAAAAACAATAAAAGCAAAACTAAAATAGGAAAGGAAAATAATAGATAAAGGGATCACACATCTCCTGAGGTCTCCAGGTCTACTGCCATAATCAGAGATCTTGAGGGACCCTCAAAAGCTCAGTGATGTTGACCTCATCTCTGAGGGCATAAGATACCGTAATGTGGATACCACAGCAGAAAAGTATGTCACTTAGATGATGGAACCCATAACATGCCCTCTCTTCTAAATTTGGTGGGGTGGACAGATGAAATAGGGAAGAGGTGATCCCCCAAATAACCTGGTCCCATGCCATGTAGGGCTTAAAAGGTCAACACCAGCACCTTAAACTGGACCCAAAAACAAACTGGTAACCAGTGCAACTGACGAGATTAGGTGTAATGTCTGCTCTAACAGAAACACACATAAGAATGTGCCTTCTAAATATGGATAAGGACAAGGCATTTTCAGTAGTTTTCAATTCAGCTTGTAACATTCCTTCCCAGCAGGCTTGCACTATCCCCTCACAAAAAGCCTGCAGGCAACTGGAAAGTCTATTTGAACAGACTTTTGTTTTCCTTGAGACTCTTTTTTTTTCTTTTAACCCTGGTGTTTTAACTATGATATACATTGGGAACTACCGGAGGACTGGAAAAGAGCTGATGTAGTTCCCATCTTCAAAAAAGGGGAAAAAATGGACCCAGGAAATTACAGACCTATCAGCCTGACCTCAATACCTGGGAAGATTCTGGAAAAGATAAACAACAAATCACCTAGAGGCAAACAAAGTCATTACTAAAAGCCAACATGGGTTTGTCAAAAACAGATCATACCAGACAAATCTTATTGCATTCTTTGACCAAGTGACAAAATTAGTGGATCAGAGGAATGCTGTGGATATAATTTACTTGGACTTCAGTAAGGCATTTGATAAAGTAGATCACAACCTACTACTTGACAAGATAGAAAAATGTGGGGTAGACAGCATCACCACCAGATGGATCCGTAGCTGGCTGACCGGCCGTACTCATCGTGTGGTCCTCAATGGAACCGCATCTACATGGAGGGAAGTGTGTAGTGGGGTGCCCCAGGGCTCTGTTCTGGCCCAGTGCTCTTCAACATCTTCATCAACGATTTGGACGAGGGGATAGATGGGAACTCATCAAATTTGCAGATGACACCAAGCTGGCAGGAATAGCCAACACTCCAGAAGACAGGCTTAAGATACAGAAGGATCTGGACAGACTTGAACACTGGGCACTATCTAACAAAATGAAATTCAATGGTGAAAAAAGCAAGGTTCTACATTTAGGCAAGAAAAACCAAATGTACAGGTATAGTATAGGGAGTACCTTGCTCAATAGTAGCAACTGTGAGAGGGATCTTGGAGTCCTAGTAGATAATCACTTAAATATGAGCCAGCAGTATGCTGCAGCTGCGAAAAAGGCCAACACAGTGCTAGGCTGCATTAACAGAGGGATAGAATCAAGATCACAAGAAGTGTTAATGCCACTTTACAATGCCTTGGTAAGGCCACACTTGGAATACTGCATCCAGTTTTGGTCACCGCGATGTAAAAAAGATGTCGAGACTCTAGAAAGAGTACAGAGAAGAGCAACAAAGATGATTAGGGGACTGGAGGCTAAAGCATATAAGGAACGGCTGCTGGAATTGGGTATGTCTAGTTTAATGAAGAGAAGGACAAGGGGGGACATGATAGCAGTGTTCCAATATCTCAGGAACTGCCATAAAGAAGAGGGAGTCAAGCTATTTTCCAAGGCGCCTGAAGGCAGGACAAGAAGCAACGGATGGAAACTAATCAAGGAGAGAAGCAACCTAGAACTAAGGAGAAACTTCCTGACAGTTAAAACAATTAACCAGTGGAACAACCTGCCTCCGGAAGCGGTGAATTCTCCAACACTGGAAGTTTTTAAGAAGAGACTGGAGAGCCATTTGTCCGAAATGGTATAGGGTTTCCTGCCTGAGCAGGGGGTTGGACTAGATGACCTCCAAGGTCCCTTCCAACTTTATTATTATTATTATTATTATTATTATTATTATTATTATTATTATTATTATTATTATTATTATTATTATTATTATTATTATTATTATTATTATTATTATTATTATTATTATTAATAATTATTTATAGCTAGCACATGCTACTGTAGATAAACCAGGGAGAGTATAAATCAATTTATAAATACAAGCATAAATAAAGTAATAATGATGCCACACTATTCCTATCAGAATTATAAAGCTCACAAAGCACACTTTTGTTAATGAACCTCTTGCTTTTTGCACAAGTAGTCCTTCCTCAAAATGCCAATTGGGAATGGAAATTCTGACATTAGGGGGGTCCTTGGTGCTCTCTGAGTTTGGTTGTTTTTTTTTTGCAGACCTTTCATTACCCAAACTAGGTAACTTCATCAGTGCTAGTAAAGAGTGAGGTTTGCTCTCAGTTTATATTCTAGTGGCTTGCCCTGTCAGTGTTGGTGGGGGTTGGTCTTAGAAGTACCATATTTTGGTTGGGCTGTTTACCATTAGCTTGTTTGGCAGTTCCTTGATTGGGGTATTATTTACTTGATTGTTGTTCTGGAATTAATCTATGCTCATCTGGGTGCTGATTGCTGTGGGAGAGGTGCTTAGGTCTTTTTGTTCCCTTTTTGGCTTGTTGACTGTCTGTTTTGCATAGTTTATAGATACTGTTTATGTGTCTATTGATGGCTAATTTGTCAGAGTGCCAGGCTTCGGTCATTAACTCTGTCATTAAGCAACGTAGTAATAAGTGAAACAAAACTAAACAAAAAAATCATATGACCTTTCTGCTTAGCAATGCCACTTCAGGCAGTCCTGAGTGTTGCCATTAAATAAGACTGGATAAATCATTAAATGAGGACCTCAGGTAACTAAATTCCTAACAGGTTCACCATTGAATTTGTGGGATGCTGGCAGAGAAGATTGCAAATTGTGATCACATGATCCTGGGATGTAGTAATGTCAAGGTTCAGTCAAAAGTACCATTTGTTCAGCACAGTCACAAATTTAAACAGTCACTGAACACATGGTTGTTAAACAAGGACCATCTGTAATTTTTTTTTAATTCAGGCATTAATTAATTAATCTATCCCCACTTCTTGCTACTTTTGGCAGTTCACAATGATTATATGATGAACTGTCCATGGTATATTGAAGTTAAAATGAAATTAAACATGAAACTTGCAAACACAACCCTGGTGATGTACTAGGCTTTCTCCATCTCTATATTTCCTTAAATACATCTCCTTTTTGCTATACAGTAATTATAAAACCTGCTTCACGATTCATTGCTTAGGCCATATTTCTCTTCTCAGGAATACTTACACATACACAGAAATAGACTTACTCTATAATACACAAAGAATACTCCCAATTCCAAAATTTCCAAGCATATAAAATCTATAATGTGAGGCTCTTAAAAGTGTGAAATAAAAACAAATTAGTATAAATAGAAAAGGGATAAGAGAGCTATGGAAATGATCACTTGATCCAAATTTTAAAAACCTGATACTGTTTTAATGATAATAGCTGCAAAATAAGGTGTGAAACATTATAAAAATGGTCTTAGAAGAATAGTACCAATGGTGTATCCTTGAGACATTTGGTCGGTTCTTCCAATTTCAACTACTGCAACACCCGGAATAAATAATTTTGTTCATATAGATTGCTTAGAACAGGGGTCTGCAACCTTGACAACTTTAAGACTTGTGGACTTCAGCTCCCAGAATTCCTCAGCCAGCTATGCAGACCCCTGGCTTAGAAAGATGAAACTCCAGGGCATTTTTCAAGGGCTTCAGTGCAAAATTTCCCTCACTAATGCTGTTTCTAAGAACATCGACTGAAAATCTGGGACTCTCCATGAGTCTTCTCAGTGGGAAGCATAAGAGAAATAGTGGTGAGTAACATCAAGTGTGCCACAGGTTCTTCCATCCCTGATCTTTATAATTGACAGTTCCCAGCTGTTTGGACTAGCAAAAGTGGAAGAGATAAAGCCTGGAACAGTTATGGGAAGAAAAAGGCTGTTGCTTTCAGAAGAATATTAAACGGATCAAAGCTTTTGAACCATGTGAACATTTTGTGTCCATGGAATGAACCCTATTCCAGTGCACTTACTCCTACGTCTTTCAGTCATGCATGAAATGCAGCAACTAAATTAGTTATATTCTCCCTCTAAAAATAAACCAGCCTTTTGTTATTTTATAGGTATTATTTTTCCAAGCTGGCTCAGTGTACCATTCTGGTTTCTCCTTTCTCTGATTTTCTTCACCAAGTAGCTCTTCCTGCACAACTTCCTTGTGCTGTGAAGTCAGAAAGGCAAATATTCAGCTCGCTCTCCTCTTGGGCTCCTGCATCAGGCAAGATGAGAAGCTGATGATGAGAAGTTAAAAATAGCAATCTATCTGCTGAAGCTGGCTGGTCCGTGTTTGGAACGAGGCACCTGTTTTCAAAAGTGATATTTACAGGCAGCCACAGCAAAGTGCGGTAATTCTCCAAGTGAGTGAGCTGAGTCATACCCCTGATGGTGGTAAAACCCTCTGTGTTTTTCTGATTTCTCTTCTTAGTGCATGTATTTATAATGACTTGGGAAACCAGTGTTGGAGACTAACATCTGGTTGAACATCAAAGGAGCCCAGCAGAGAAGACAACAAAATATTGCATCTTACTGCTTTTGTAGCCACTGTTCGTCCTTCCAGGCTTCCTTGTGTCTTCCTCTAGATCTATCCTATCTGTTCTATAAACATCTGGAACACCACCACCTGGCAGCAAGGAGAGACAAAAAACCCCTCTTATTTCCTTCATCTAATGGTTGTTCAGAATTTCATTGCTGAGATCCGATTGCCTTGTTCCCCCTTTTCCTTCCCCCCCTCCTCCAACCTGAGTTATTTTTCTTTAGTTACATCTTATTCTACAACCCCCACACTTCACTTTTACTTTCAAAATTCTTTTCCTCTTCCCTTTCTAAGATAAGATAAGATAAGGTAAGGTAAGGTAAGGTAAGGTAAGGTAAGATAAGGCAAGATAAGACAAGGCAAGATAAGATAAGATAAGAGCCTTTATTGTCATTTTTTTTTACTGTGAGCACATTGGCACCAATTAAAATTGAAATTCTACTGCCTATTCCAGTGGTGGCGAACCTATGGCACGGGTGCCAGAGGCGGCACTCAGAGCCCTCTCTGTGGGCACGCGCGCCGTCGCCCCAGTCCTAGGCCTTCAGCTGGGTTTTATAAAACCTTTTCGCTTTAGGCCTCCGCCGCCGTGTGCAAAAAAAAAAAAAAAGGTTCAATCAGTCAATTTCAACTTCTTGCGGAAAAAAAAAGATCTTGCGAAGTTGGAATTGATTGATTGAACTTTTTAGTCCCACCCAGTCTGCCGTTACCACCGCAGCCACGCCCAGCCAATGGGCCACACCCACCCGGCACTCGATGATGCATAAGTGGGTTTTGGGTTGCAGTTTGGGCACTCAGTCTCTAAAAGGTTCGCCATCACTGGCCTATTCTCAAAAGAAAGTATACCGTAGTGGTGCAGTGGTTAGAATGCAGCATTGCAGGCTACTTCTGCTGATTGCTGACTGCCAGCAGTTCTGCAGTTCGAGTCTCACCGGCTCAAGGTTGACTCAGCCTTCCATCTTTCCAAGGTCTGTAAAATGAGGACCCATATTGTTGGGGGGCAATAAGCTGACTCTGTAAACTGCTTAGAGAGGGCTGTAAAGCCCTGTGAAGCAATATATAAGTCTAAGTGCTATTGCTATGTATACCCATACATAACACACATATGCACATGATACACACACACACACACATAAAAGTCATTGTCCATTTTGAATACATAGCGGAAAGAGGAAACTTGAGCGTTCACAAGGTTGATCCTATATGGAACAAAGCTGTGACTGAATCTAGATGTTTTGCTTCACGTACCACGAAGCCTCCTCCCAGAAGGTAACAAGGAAAACTGATCATGGAGAGGACTATATATGACTACATGACTATATAAATGCACACTTTCATTTATCAGGCAGTATTAGCTTGTATTATCCTACAGGTACCGTCTTTAATTTTATGGACTTCTACAAATCTTGGGATTTCCTTAAGAATGCAGATTAGCCTCTTGCTCACAAGTACAAACAATCTGGCTACAAGATAGTGACACAACCCATCAAGTAAAGGTACTGCATTGTTGAGTGCTGTGACAAATCCCTTCATTTCAAGATAGTGCCTACCGCTATCTTAAGATTTCCTGTCATTGTGATGGAGCCAGAATAAGAAAGATAATTAAAGGATTAAACTTATACCTTGCCAAAAGAGTCCTAATGTCTTTGGGTAAGGTTTAGTGTGTGATAGGGAAGACAGCAGCCTGGGGATTGACTCAGGGTGCAATAGAAATGCAAAAGATCTTAGTCCACAGCCACTGTGGGTTGTCTCAGATGAGAAGATGGTAAAACAGAGGAGTACAATGGAGATTTAGTTTAGCTGGTACAGATAGCTGCTCATGTTTGGCAATCATATTAAATAATAATGGAGAATATCAAGATAGCCGGTTCATGCAGAGCATTCTGCAATCTCTTTGGATCAGGTGCACACAATCTTGGCTAATTGCCAGAGGATTTAATGGTAATAGCAATAGTGCAATCTATGCCTAGCAGGATAGACAAGAGGATCAAAAATAATTGACAGGCATTTGGAGGCAGAGCAAGATATCCCAGATCTTCTTTCTGCCATCTTTGTTTCACAAACCACCGTGAGAAAGAACCAGAGAGCTATTTTATAATCTAAATATAGCTAACTTTTAGGGAAACGTACCTCAAAATGTTTGTTTTCCCCAGCTAGAGATAGAGATATTAGAATACTGAGGATACCTTCTGACCAGCAAGCATAGGCTGATCCACATACAACCTGCCTAACTTTCAGAGCCTTGTCCCAAAGGTGCTTTTTCAGGAGGCAACTGGACTTTCTTGTTTTTCCTTTGAAGACATTTTGCTTCTCATTCCAGAAGCTTCTTCAGCTCTGACTGGATGGTGGGGGAATGGAAGGATTTATACTCCTTGCAGACAGCTGGTCATTTGCATTCTTTTAGAGCAGGAGTGTCAAACTGCCGGCCCGCGGGCCGGTTTCATCATGCGGAGGCCGCGCCCACCCCAGCTCCAGCAATGCGAAAAAAGTCGCAATACATCGCAACACGTCACGTGACATGGTGAGTTTGACACCCATGTTTTAGAGAATCGTTGAAGCCATTTGGAGGTTTACCTGTGTCCTCAGGATCACCTGAGAAGTGCAAATGACCTATGTTCTCGGCTGCAGAGGCCTTCCGGACTGAGAAATGCAGGCCTGGCTGCAGAAGACACTGCAAAAGAAATGGGCCGGCAAGGAGAGGTCTGGCTGCAAGGTAAGTCGGCAGATCCACACCCCTACCCCCACCCTAGCTTGATTTTTAAGTTTGTGCTTTGCCCCCAAACTAGGGCTTATTTTCTGAGTAGGCCTTACTTTCGGGGAAACACAATAGTATTAATTTAAGACAAGAAAAAGTTATGGTCAGCTTAGCCACTTTAACTCTTTTCTAGCTCTGTCTCCAGTGTCCATTTGCAACCTTCATGAAGCCTCAGATCCCAGTATGGATTTTAGTTCCATTTCATTCATTTCCCACAAGTATATCACTTAATTATGTATTTGTATTTCAAATCTCAAAGCGAAAATGATCAATATTCCAAATCTCTCTGGTCTCCCAATTCATTTAAAACTTTCTTAAATCAAAACCCTTTTTATTTTTATTTTGCCAATTGTGTATTATTTTAAATTCCTACGTGTCTGTTTAAAATTTATTAAATTCAGAGAAGATAAAACTCACCAGATGTCAAATTAAACTCACCATTTGCAAGATTTCTAATATCCTTAAAGTAGTTAAATTGAACTTTTCTGAATGTGATTAGAAAGTGAAATTATCTGCCTTAGTGTCCTTATTAAAGGCTCTGCCGCTGCTGAGAGCAAAGATATTGTCCTCCCTTAGCTCCTGTCACTCAAACTCGGGGAGGGGGCGTTTTATGATTTTCTTGAGGAGCTGCTATTCAGCCTTCGTGGATGATCTTCTGGATTTTCCTCTCTGGAAAGATTCAAAGGACCAATCTACTTGCCAATCTTTTTTTCTTGACCGCAGTTGTCTCCACTTATTTGTGGAGAGTCTTTAGTCATTTGTGATTCACACTGGAAGCCCTGCATTTCTCCAACTTTGTGAGCAAGAATGGGAAGGCTTAACCTTTCCACTCCTGCATGAGATAGTTTACTCAGGGGAAAGCAATGAGAGTACACATTGCATTGCCTTTCCTATTTAAATTGAATTTCTGAATAACCAGGTTCATAATTTGACTGGGGAGTAAAATAATCTTAGTGTGCTCTCATATGAACAATGTTCTGGTTTTGTTTGTTTGTTTGTTTGTTTGTTTCCTGGACTAGGCTGATATAGCTATTCCATGGGTGGCTTCATTGTTTTCTGGAAGTAAATATTCCAAAATAAGTCATCATGAACTATTTCCTGCACCTGAAGATTTACTTTCAAGCAAATGCTAGTTTGGCACATTACAAAGGATGTTCTTAATACAGTATGTGTTCTGAATGTGGTTTTGCTCTTTCTCTATCCCCATTCATTTATACCTTATAAGTTGAAATTAAGAAGCTGCATCTCTCTTGTATTGGTTTTATTGTTTTTTACAGTAATGTTTTATAACTTTTATGATTGTTTTAGCTAAAATGATATTATTAGCTAAAATGGTTAAGCCCCGTTGTAAAGTGTCTTTTCACGAAAAATATGCTAAAATTGTACAGATAAATAAATAATTTAGAATGTTCAATAGGTGTTCCTTCATATTCTCATAAAAGACTTTTGTATTTATGCAAATATTTGTTTGGAACTGATTTTGGATATTTCAGAAATAAGAGAAAATTCACAGAGCATTGTTCTAGTCTCATTGCTCAGATAAGCTGGTCAATTCAGAGATTACGGTATCTTGTGAGCAGAAAAATCAATAAAAATGACCAGGTCAAGAGGTCTTCACTAGCTAATCCCCTCCCTCTTTTACACATTCCAAAAAATTCTCCTAAGCAAAATTCTTGCACTGTTCATCTCTAGCATTTTGCATTGGAGATTTTCAAGAAGAAACTGGACCCCCATTTATCCAGAACGGTATAGGGTCACTTGCTTGAGCAGGGGATTGGACTAGAAGGCCAACCCCCAAAGGCCCCTTCCAACCCAATTATTCTATGTTCTGCCTCCTTATTTTAGTGACTTCACACAAAGGTTTTTTGTCTCTGCCCCCACCTTGGGCTTCTTGTTTTTTTCCCTTGCTACTTGTATGCTTGCAGTTGCCTCCTAGAGCAGGGGTCCCCAACCTCTGGTCTGTGGACCAGTACCGGGCCGCAGCATGCCAGCAACTGGTCCGCACAAACAAGCAAAGCCCCATCTGCGGGATGCAGGCAGCACACAAATCCACACCCCCTCCAGTCCGCGGAAAAACCTTTCTCCACGTAACCGGTCCCTGGTGCCCAAACGGTTGGGGGCCTCTGTCCTAAAGAACCTGTGATGCCAACTCCCATGCAACTTTTAACTGTCTCCTCCAAACTAACTTCTCTACAAAGATTTTAGAGCAATTCTCTACACCTCATACAAAATTAATGTCACTGTAGAAGGCATACAGGGTTAAACTGAAGATGGCAGTAGATGGACATCATTCTCCATAGTATGTCAGAACATTTAAATAATTTCTTTTTTGGTTTGTACAGTCAGCATGCTTCTTCTCTGAGAACCGCACAATCCAGCTACACCTGGGAGAGCAAAGGAAACTGGATCATTGAAGACCATGAGTTTTGTTATTTGTGTTTAAAATTATTTTTTCTTGATGGCAAGATATAATAGATTTTCTTTGTACTTGACATTGGGCACATCACTGAAATCTCAATGCTGCCCACTCAAAGTACTATATTTGCCCCAAGTTAAATGATTTAAGTGCTAACAAACTGCATGAACCCCAGCTACAAAAGGAAGATGAACAATTTGTAATTAAGTAATTTGTACAGGAACAACCTCCGACTTCATTCATTCATTGGTTGAATTTTTTTTTATGGAAGTCTCTAATAGTAAATTATCCCTGTCAAGAGAAATAAATGCCAGTTCCATATGTTGTTTTATTTATGGTAAAATTCCCATTGTTAAATCTTCTCTTCTCATAAGAGCCATTTTAGCAAGTTATTTTGGCATGCAAAACTCCTGCGACTTTTCGCTATTTTCCTTGCCTGTAGCAAAGAAAACAGTTATTTTCAGTCAAAGAGAAACTAGGAACCATTCACAATACATTTCTGCTTTCTCTTCGTTTCCCACTGCTTCCTGAACAAACCACTTTCCTCCTATTTTTTTTTTATATCTCTCCTTAGAAATATTCCTGAAAGAAAATCTCTCTAAGTACTACCCCCCACCACCATGGCTCAGTTTTCTCTAAAACATCCACACTAAAAAAGTTAAAACTTTCATCTTCTACCTGAAATGCATTCTACCCAGCCTTTGGCCATTCCTTATTTGTGTGTGAGGTTATACAGACTTGGAAGGAGCACTTTTTTCGTCCATGCTCCAATAGAAACATCCCTTTTAAGTAGAGCCTTGAAGACGCATCCTTCTTCCATTGGCCAAGGTAGGGTAGCATTGTCATTTTGCTATGATCAATAATATTGGGGGTTCACATGCACAGAAGTCATTATCAGCAAAGTATCTAGAAAGATATGCTTTTTGAACTTTAAAAATGGCATTTCAGAGAATTAGACAAATTCTAATACAGGGCTTTTCAACCAGTGGTACGGGTACCACCTGTGGTACATTGGCACCTGGCAGGTGGTACGTGACCATCCTAGAAAAGTGGTAGTGGGAGAGGGGAATGAGCTGAACCAGTGGTAGCACCGCACAAGCCTGAGCGAGAGATGGCTGGAGCTGCAGGGCTCAGCGGAAGCGCCAGGATCAGTGCCAGGCTCCAGCTGGAGCTCGGCGCTGATCCTGGTGCTTCTGCTGAGCCCTGAAGAAGCACCAATCAGCTGGAAAGCAGCACTGATCCTGGCACTTCTGCTGAGCCCAGAGGAAGCGCCGATCAGCTGGAATGTTGCAGCATCTCCAGGGTCTTGTGATTTACATTCAGATGCTTGACAACTGATTCATATTTATGACGATCACAGTGTCCCAGGGTCATAGGAAGTGACTAAAACCTGCTGCAACCTCCCAGCAGACGGGGGGGAATAAAAACCAAACACCCACCCCACCCCACCCCTGCTGCCAATCCTCAACGGAAATGCTCACAACAATGAAAACCTCGGACAGAGGAAGAGCGCCGCCAGGCGGGCAGGCAGGTGTCTTCCTCGGCTGTGGCTTGGGGGGCACTTTTTTCAGTGCCATTGTAACTTCGAACAGTCACTAAGCGAACTGTTGTAAGTCGAGGACTACCTGTACTTTATCACTTTTTTCCTTTTTTTTTTTTTTTTTTTGGTCATCAAGTTTTTGACACCTTGCTGGGCGACTGGTGGTACTCCGATGTTGCCATATCCTAAAAGTGGTACAATTTGTTCTAATAGACAAATATATTGCACACAGTATTTTAACGCATTTTGTGAATGTAGACTTAAAATGATCAAACTTTGGAGGATAAGGGAAAGGTTGTTTCTGCACTAAGAATGTTAATGGGGTAACAGTAGCAATGTAATGCCATATTATACTATGGAAGTGGCAAGTTAATTTGAATTACAACTTCTAACTTCTGGTCAAGAAAAGCAATACATGTTGCAAACAAGGACACTGAAGAAAACTGAACTAGGACTTCAAGATTTGTATGCCAATTGAAGATCTTCAAATGGCAAGCTACACTACTAAGAGCAAACCTCACTCCCTTCTAGCACTGAAGATGTTACCTAGCCAGGTAATGAAATGTCTGCAACAAACAACCAAACTCAGAGAGCAGCAAGGACTCCACAAAATAGAAACCATCAGGAGTTTTGTATGATTGAAATTTAGATTAGCCCTGTATTTTGTTGACGGAGAATAACTTTCCTGTTGCCATGGTTACCTTACTTATTAATCTTCATCGGCAGTATTTGAAAAGGGGAATCTTTGCTTAAGTGATGAACTATATAATCAGGCAGAGGCTATGAAAGAAAAATACTTTCTAATCAGATCTTTAAGCATTGCTTAATTTTGATTCCGTGAATGAGGATTTCCCCATAATCTACCCCTTCAACATCCAAGCTTTGTTCATTTGTGTGCATGCAGGAAGGAAAAAATAAAATCCTACAGTTGGGCAATCCCTGGCTTTTCTGTTTTCCATGCTGTGTGCATGTTGAGATCAGTTTCAAGGAGTGTATGTTTCTATTTATAATAACATAAGTTCTTTTGAGTTTACTGGCTGGAATGTGGGTAGGGTTAAATTAAATGCCTGGATAATTCCTGCCTGTTCTGGTGGGGAAGAATAGAAACTGGGTCTGCCACTTCCTGTTCGATGCTATGTTTCAGTTTTTCTCTTTCAGAGGTCACTTTGATTCCAAAAGTATCTTTAACTGATATATATATACGCCCATCAATGATGCTGTTCCTTTTCTATGTAAGCAATGGGATGCAAAGTCCAGAAAAAGAACATTAAATGGCAAGCAAGAGACATTGGAAATCATTAGATAAGGGGAAAAGATGAAGAAATCTAACTAAATCTATTTTAGCTCTATGTATGATTCCTCTCTCTGCTTTTCTACCTTTGAAAATCTTCCTTGTTTTATGATCTGCCTTTTACACATTTTCTCTCTGTGATGAAACCACTCTAAAGTATTTTTATTGGCTGCTCACTTTTTATTTATTCAATTTCTGTGGCTGCCCATCTCAAACAGGTAATTTTGGGCGGCAAACAGTCATAATCTTTTTTTGTATTATAATTTGTATTATAATTATTTGCCAAATAATAATATTGCATTCAGTCTTCATTCGTTTAGTACCAATTCATTCTTCACCCCATCTTTTCAAACAGAAAGAACCTATTGAATTAACTTTTATATTCTTCTGACCTACCCAGCTCTCACTTCCATGCAAAAAGGAGGTTAGGAGGGCATACCAATACACAGATAGTTTTGCTTCCTTTCCCAACAGAATACTTGCTACCTATTCTCCTTCTACCAGCATTTGTTCATCCTAAAATTTCTTGGTCTATTTTCTTCTATTTAGTAAACATCCTGTCAAGATATGTAAATCCATCTACTTGCTGTAGTTTTTCATTATTTTTATACGTTGTAATTCTTCACTCCTTTTTATTTGCCAAATACAACTCTTTTAGACTTTGATAGATTCATTTTCAGGTCCGGCTTCTTGTTGCATCATAGACTCTGTCTTCTATTTGCTTTAAATCGTTCTCAGCCAACACAAAGCATCATCAAGTCACACATGGCCAATAAAGAATTCTGTCCTGTTCTGTTCTGTTCTCTTTTTCTATTCTATTCTATTCTATTCTATTCTATTCTATTCTATTCTATTCTATTCTATTCTATTCTATTCTATTCTATTCTATTCTATTCTATTCTATTCTATTGACAGCCTACAAAAAGAACCCTGTCTTCTTGGCTCAATCCATTGAAATTATAGTTGACAAACCTGTTTGATTACATAAAAAAACCTATGAAGAACCTTTGTTAGTTACCAGAAATTGCATCATAGCTTTGTTACGTTGTTACTTTATGACTATGAAAACCCAGCAGAGAGTCAACAAGATTCTTAAAATTATGCAATTTGCAGAAATGTCTATTAATTAAAGGAGCAATCCAATGCCTTAAATTGGACAGGGGGCAAAATTAATATTGGTCCTTCTTAAAATTCTAAGAATTTAATTCTTAGGGAAAGCTGATAGAAAAATGCAAAAGGAAGATGGAGAATGTGACTTCACTCAGAACATAAGACATTGTAAAGTGATTACATAAAACATGATTATTTTTATAAACATTAATGCATTAGTTTGTCATCTGGATAGATCCCCCAAAATAATACGTGGAATAAACAATAGATAGTGAGATAATTTATATTAACACTGATTCTGCAAAAGGTTTTGCCTCTGATGCTAAATTTGGATTTGTTTATTTCCTTCCTTCCACTCCCTCACTTCTCCCCAAGATATTGTATCTTCATCTAGTGCATAGCAACAACCATTTCTAGAAGCACAAAAAATTGCTTCTGTATTAATATAGCAACTTGTTAAAATTGGAGATCTGATTACAGACCTTTTAAAGCACCACCTGGGAATCCTTGGATTTCCAAGAAGAGAGCCAAATCTCCCAAGAACATGTTATTGTTACCATTATGCAACCTGAATCTTCCTTCTTTTATCTCACTATTGTGATTTTGAGCACTTGCTGCTGAGACAAGAATTGCTTGCAAAGAAATTGGAATAAATGTTCACAGCAGCCACCACAAATTCTCAGGCAAATATATCAGAATTATTACCTTAACACCTAAGCCAAGTTTCCTTCCTTCCTTCCTTCCTTCCTTCCTTCCTTCCTTCCTTCCTTCCTTCCTTCCTTCCTTCCTTCCTTCCTTCCTTCCTTCCTTCCTTTTCTTGTTCCATTAAATCTCTTCTTCAGTTCTAAAACGAGAACCTTTCAGCAAACCTTCACAATCAACAAAAATCCTTGTGACAGTTTTAAACAGTAACTTTGAACCCTAACACACAACCAGTTGATCACAAGTCATCCACAAACTGCCCTGCATGATAGCAAGCTGGCAGGGAGCAAAAGTTCTTCCAATAGGCAAAATTGGAAATAAAGAGAAGCATTGCGTCTGGTGGTGATGAAAAGTCCTGATTCTCTGGAAGAATTAATATCCCATAATTCTGTACTGCTGGTTCACTGCTGCCCCTATGAGAATAAAGGGAACCACCAATCTCAAACAGAGATTTCACCCTATGCAGCTGATAAGACACAGTCTACTTTGGTAAGTCTATTTTGTTGAGATTTATCTATGGGCAGAAGAATGGTGGGCTGGCTGAAGAAAGTTAGGCCAACAAAAGGCAGCAGTGCAGGAATCAAATATGTGCATTTCTGTGCCCAATAGGCGGTCCTTGACTTATGATCACAACTGAGCCCAACATTTCTGTTGCTAAGCAAAACATTTGTTAAGTGAATTTTGCCCCATTTTACAGCCTTTCTTGCCACTGTTGTTAAGTGAATCACTGCCGCTTAGTAGTGGGATTCAGCCGGTTCGCATCAGTTCGGTAGAACCGGTAGCTAAATTTTGTTGAGTTCGGAGAACCAGCTGAACCCACATTGCTTCTGGAAGTCCATTCTAGGCCTCGGAGGCCTGGAGGAGGTCTCCCAGGCCTAGAATGGCCCACCGGAAGTGCATGGATGTCACTTCTGGAAGTCCGTTCTAGGCCTGGTGGAGGCCTCCCAGGCTAGAACGGCCCGCCGGAAGTGCATGGATGTCACTTCCAGAAGTCGATTCTAGGCCTCAGAGGCCCAGGCCTGCATCCACACAGAGAACCGGATGTTCAGGTATTTGAATCCCACCACTGCTGCCGCTGTTATGTTAGTAACATGGTTGGTAAGTAAATCTGGCTTCCCCATTGACTTTGCTTGTAAGAAGTTCACAAAAGGGGATTACATGATGCCAGGATTCTGCAGCCGTCATAAACAGGAGTCAGTTGTCAAGTATTCGAATTTTGATCATGTGATCATGGGGATGCTGCAATGGCTGTAAAGGTGAAAAACTTTTTTGAGCAAGGAAAGTTGCTTTTTTCAATGCTGTTGCAACTTTGGTTACTAAATGAACTGTTGTAAGTCGAGGATTACCTGTATAAAATATTAAGTAAAAGTATTGAAAGTGGAGACATTTTAACTAATCTCATCTAATAAAAGTTGGCAAACCAAATAGTATGCGTGCTTTGCTATGATGAGGAAATTTGATGTGACTAGCCATTTGTAGTCTCTTGTAGTGTCTTAATACCAGGTCTTCAGAAATGAGTTGTTCTAATTAAGCAACTTTTCTTGCCCAAATCCGTTACCGATAGCTTAACATGGATCTGTATGTACTATATATCGTACTTTGCCTATTAGGATGTAAAGTCAAGGGATTTTTAATATTAAACGGATAACAAGATGGAAGGAAAACAAATATTTAATAAATTTACCTTGCTGAAACAGATATATTAAGTCAGGAATGATCAAAATAGATCAAGATGAACTACTAGAACTCCTGAGTATTTCTGACTCTCAGTTGTTTCCAGTAGCAACAACAAATTTCAACAAAACTAATCTCCTGAAATGAAGAAAACTGGAGCACAGGAATGAATTTTATATGAAAGATTGAATTTACTAATAATCATAGCTTTACTTACTTTCCCAGATGACAGCTTCTCTGGCAACACTATAGGGAAGCAAAGTATAGGGAAACTCAGAACAATATCTACGTCATTCACATGCATGCACACACACGCCTCTCTGTTCCTTTTCCATTTTCTATTAGCCATCAGCGGGGCCCTAATGCACATATATTAAACCATTTTTCCACCTCTTATCTGCAAAAGACAAATAGGCAAAAATCTGACATCAAAAATAGCATTATTTAAAAAAATCTGTTGGGGGATATTTTCATTCTCAGATATTTTCATGATCTCAGTTTATTAATTCTTAATACAAGCAACTGCCAAGACTGATTTAATCATAAAAATCCATTTCTTGCTCATTAAAGCCAGTACAGTTTAAAAAAAAACAAATTTACATGTGCTAATAGCCTCATTTATAAGCTGCAAATATCTATAAATGAGGCTCATGTCTCTTTTTTGTATTTTATCTATCAATAGTGTGTCTATGTCTGTGTATGTATTCATATATCTGATTATATCCACTGTTGTCCATACAAAATTGTGCTGTAACTTGCTAATCTTTAAGCTACAACAATATGCAGATGATACCACTCTAATGGCAGAAAGTGAAGAGGAACTAAAGAGCCTCTTGATGCGGGTGAAGAAGGAGAGTGCAAAAGTTGGCTTGAAACTCAACATTAAGAAAACCAAAATCATGGCATCGGCCCTCTCAATTCCTGGCAAATAGATGGGGAAGAAATGGAGGTAGTGACAGATTTTATCTTCCTGGGCTCTAAGATCACCACAGATGGGGACTGCAGCCAAGAAATTAAAAGACGCTTGCTCCTGGGGAGGAGAGCTATGGCAAATCTAGACAGCATACTAAAAAGCAGAGACATCACCCTGCCAACAAAAGTACGTATAGTCAAGGCCATGGTTTTCCCAGTTGCAATGTATGGCTGTGAAAGTTGGACCATAAGAAAGGCTGGACGCAAAAGAATTGAGGCCTTTGAACTATGGTGCTGGAGAAGACTCCTGCGAGTCCCTTGGACTGCAAGGCGATCAAACCGGTCAGTCCTAGAGGAGATCAACCCTGACTGCTCCTTAGAAGGCCAGATACTGAAGTTGAAACTCAAGTACTTTGGCCACCTAATGAAAGGAAGGACTCACTGGAGAAGAGCCTAATGCTGGGAAAGATGGAGGGCAATAGAAGAAGGGGACGACAGAGAATGAGGTGGCTGGATGGAGTCACTGAAGCAGGAGGCCTGAGCTTAAATGGACTCCAGAAGATGGTAGAGGACAGGAAGGCCTGGAGGAACGTTGTCCATGGGGTCGCGATGGGTCGGACACGACTTCGCAACTAACAACAACAACAAAGCTACAACAGCTAACAGGTCTGTTTGAAAAAAGGGGAAAAAATGACAAAGCTATTGCTGTCACAAAGAGATAACTTTCAATAAATGGTATGAGATAAATTGGACTAAAAGCACAGAACATAGAATAAGTTGGAAGGGCCTTTGGAGATCTTCTAGTCCAACCCCCTGCTCAAGCAGTAGTCTTCCACTCGGCTTTCAACTGCTGGCAGTTTGAATTCCACCCTTATATCTGTAAAAAGGAAATGTGGAGTTGATTAAAAAATGTTTGAGTATGATCTCATATTTTCTGAGTAAATATATAAAAGATTATTGGCCCACGTTCTCTGCTTCTGTTTAACTTTTGGCAAGACTCCTGTAGATGTGCACTGAGGACATTTCACAGTGAAATTATTTCTGAAGCCAACTTCTCAGAAATCATAATGAGTGATTTTATATATCAGAACATTATTAAATGTATGACTGTTGACGGGGATACAATGCCAAGAGAAGACTGTAGGGAATTACAGCCCTCAACTTACAACACTTCCTTTAGTGACCGTTTAAAGTTACAACAGCATTGAAAAAAAGTGACTTATGACCATTTTTCACACTTATGGCCATTGCAGCATCCCCGTGGTCATGTGATTTACATTCAGATGCTTGACAACTGACTCACATTTATGACAGTTGCAGTTTCCCAGGGCCACGTGATCCCTTCTGACAAATAAAGTCAATGGGGAAGCCAGATTCACTTAACAACCGCGTTACTAATTAAACAACTGCAGTGATACACTTAACAAATGTGGCAAGAAAAGTCGTAAAATGGGGCAAAGCTCACTCAACAAATTTCTCACTTAGCAGCATAAATTTTGAGCTTAATTGTGGTCGTAAGTTGAGGACTTCCCTGTAACGTATTTGGAATCAGATCTGGAATCATGACCCCATCAGGTTGATCACAGTTAGTTGCTTTCTGTTTTTATCCTCCATGCTTAGTTTCTGATTAGGAGGAATTAAGGGGTGATGTAGCTTGGGTTCCGTTAGGAATAAACCTTGACATAGAATAATTTGTTAAAATGAACTTGGGGTACAGTGTTGTCAATGGCAATAAGGTCTTGGAAATATAACAGGCTTAGAAAAAGAATGCTGGTGCACTTTTTATAGCCAAGCCCTCACATCAAGAGAGGACAATTCACCATCTATGAACACCATAAGAAATAAAGTTATTTTCATAGTGCCCCCATCATTACGATGAAATTCAGTGGCAAATTTTAAAATAATCCCAGTGCAATTTTTCATTAAAAAGGAAGTAATTCACTTCTGCTAAACCTCAAATAAAATATGTATATACCAGTAGTTTTTGATTTACAACTATTCATTCAGCAACCATTTGAAGTTACACTGGCATTGAAAAAAGTGACTTATGACTGGTCCTCACAGTTACAACCGTTTCAGCATCCCCACGATCACCTGATCAAAATTTGGGTGCTTGGAAAGCAGCATGTATTCACAACAGATGTTGCGTCCTGGGATCATGTGATCACCATTTGCAATATTCCCAGCCAGCTTCTGACAGACACAGTCAATGGGAGAAGTTGGATTTGCTTAACAACCATATGATTCACTTAACAAGTGCAGCGATTTGCTTAATAACCGCGGCGAAAAACGGTCATAAAACTGGATGTGACTCAGTTGCTTAGGAACAGAAATTCTGGACTGAATTGTGGTTCTAACTTAAGGACTACCCATATAAGAAGGAGAAAAACGCAGCAAAAACCTCCCCCACGCTAAATGCCTTAAAGCACCTGAAAAATATCATTTTTACCAAAAACAAAACCAAAAAAACCACTTCTGAGATACTTAGATACTGAGTACTTAGATGAAATATCATCATCATCATCAAAATCATCATCATAGTTGGAAGGGGACTTATTCTAGTCCAACTCCCTGCTCAAGCAGGAGACTCTACAGCAGGGGTGTCAAACTGCCGGGCCGCACATGGAAGCCGCGCCCACCCCATTGCCGGCAATGGCAAAACAGTCTCGATACGTCACGCGACATCACATGACGTCGCGAGTTTGACATGTCTGCTCTACAGCATGGGTGTCAAACTCGCTGCGTCACGTGACATGTCGCGACGTATTATGACTTTTTTTGCATTGCCGGAACGGGGGTGGGCGCAGCATCTGTATGATGCCACCGGCTTGCATGCCAGCAATTTGACACCCCTGCTCTACAGTATACCATTTCATACAAATGGATGTCTAGTCTCTTCTTAAAAGCCTCCAATGATGGAGCACCCATAACCTATGAAGGCAAGCTGTTTCACTGGTTAATTTCTCCTTAGATCTAGGTTTCTTCTCTCCTTGATTAGTTTCCATCCATTGTTTCTTGTTTTGCCTTCTGGTACTTTGGAAAGTAAGTTGGTCCCCTCTTTATGGCAGCCACTCAAATATTGGAACTCCTATCATGTCACCCCTTGTCCTTCTTTCCACTAAATTAGACATACCCAACCCCGAACCATTGTTCATGTGTTTAGCCTCCCTCCCCTAATCATCTTAGTTGTTCTTCTTTGCACTGTTTCCAGAGTCTCAGCATCTTTTTTATATTGTGGCGACCAAAACAGGATGCAGTATTCCAAGTGTGGTCTTACCATGGCCTTATAAAGTGGTACTAACACTTCAGGTGATCTTGATTCTATCCCTCTGTTGATACAGCCTAGGATGACATTGGCTTTTTTGTTGGCTGCAGCACACTACTGGTTCATATTTAAGTGATTGGCTACTGGAACTCAAGATCCCTCTCGTAGTTACTGCTATTGAGCCATTTTTCAACTAATCTGTGCCTGTACATTTGGTTTTTCTTCCCTAAGTCTTCCCTTATTTTTTTAGAGAATTTCATTTTGTTAGATGGGGCCCATTGTTCAAGTCTATCAAGATCCATCTGGATCTTGAACCTATCTTCTGGAGTATTGGCAATTCTTGCCAACTTGGTGTCATCTGCAAATCTGATGAGTTCCCCTTCTGTTCCCTCATCTAAATCATTTATGAAGATACTGAAGATTATTGGGCCTAAAACAGAACCTTGGGATAAGTTCTGCTTACTTCCCTCCATTAAGGACTACACATTGAGTGCGGTTTGTCAGCCAGTTACAAATCCATCTGGGGATGATGTCTATTCCACTTTTTTCTAGCTTACCAAGAAGTAGGTTGTGGTCTACTTTGTCAAATGCCTTATTGAAATCCAAGTACACTGTCTACAGCATTTTGCTGGTCCATTAATTTAGTCACTTTGTCAAAGAATGAAATAACATTTGTTTGGCATGATCTGTTTTTGACAAATCCATGATGGCTTTTGGTTATAACTTTGCTTGCTTCTAGGTGTTCACAGATTTGTTGCTTGATTATCTTATCCAGGATCTTCCCAGGTATTGATGTCAGGCTGATTGGTCTGTAGTTTTCTAGATATGTTTTTTTTCTCTCCCTTTTTTGAAGATGGGAAACCAGATCAGCTCTTTTCCAGTCCTCTGGTAGTTTCCCAGTGCTCCAGATTTTTAAAAGACACTGTATGGTTCAATGGTTCCTGTTATGTCCTGGGCCTTGCTGAGTCATTCAGCAAGGCTCAGGAAGGCTGCAGAAAGGTTGCAGAGACCCGGACAGACCACGTGTCTGCCCGGGACCCAGACAGGCTGTCTCCGGCCTTGCGCACATGCACAAGGCGGGAGAACGGCCTGCAATGATTGGCTGTGCATCCCCTTGCAAGGGGAGTATAAAAGGCAAGTGGCCATTGTCTTCTTGCTTCTGTTCTGTGAATGTACTTAATAAAGAGATCCTTTGTTGTGAACCTGCCTCGTCTCGATGTCTGCTTTGCGAGAACAGAACAGTTCCAAGATCACATTTGCTAGCTCCTTAAGAACTCTGGGATGTAATCCATCAGACCCTGGTGATTTGAACTTGTCTAGAGTGGATAGTTCTTTTACCATTTCCTTGCCTATTTTAATTTGTATTTTTAGTCTGTCTTTTAGAGTTCTTTTTTTGGTAGGTTGGGCTATTTTTTCTTTTTGTGTGAAGACAGATGCAAAGAATGAATTAAGCAGTTCTGATTTCTCCTTGCTGCCCATCACTTCCTTGCCATCGTCTCTCTTTAGTAGACCAATTGCTTCCTTGACTATTTTCATTTTAAGTTTCTTTTTTTAAAAAGAAACTTTTTAAAAATTATCTTTGACATTTGTTGCAAGCTTTAGTTCATACTGAGCCTTAGCTTTCCTGACTTCATCTCCTTGCATGTAGAAAGTTAACATGTTTTTGTATACAAATCTTATCTCTGGCATGTTCCATTTTAGAGCATTTTGAATCTTTTTTAAGTATCGCAAAAAAGGAAGTGCCAGTTTCTGAATGGCCATGTAGTTTGAATAATGCTTGACTTTCATTTTATTATTCTGGATTCATTTTGGCATGAAATCCTCACAAAAGAAAAATCCTTCTTGTGAAGAGCAAAATAAGAATATGCTCCGACACACACGTCTATCTCCAAAGATAGCCACCTTGTTAGATGTAACTCAAAGAGTCAGACCCATTTTTACAATTACATTATCACATTTTGTGCATCAGCATGATTCCGAAATTGTTGTCTATTCCTGCTACAACCTTATTTGAGGTATCATTCCTTCTTTCATTTAACTATAAATCCATCTCACATGAAAGTATGTGGGGAAGCAGGTGACACTGTGCTACCACAAATATGGTCCACATTCATAGTGATCATTCTTGATAGCTACACTGGAAATATTTCTCTACTAGGAAATGTGACTTAGAAGCTGGGAAGTACCGAGTTGCAATCTAACACACATGTGTAGAATTCTTCAAAATGTGAGAAGATACCCTACAGTAATTCCTTCTTTTATCTGCAAGAGTTTGGAGTGGATATAATAGCAGAGAAAATATAGGGTTTTTCTTCTTCTTTCAGAGTCTCTCATAGATTAGTTCTTCATTAGTCCTCTGGATCTATAATTCTTTCTAGTTTTCAATTATTTTTCTTCCCCCTCAGTATTATTTCCACAAATGAGATTGCTGTCTTTGTTCTGTCTGCATTCCACCAAACTCTCCGCTAAGGTTATATTTTAAGGAAATAAACTCTATTCCAATAACTTCTGGACAAACATAAATGTTAGCTCTCTCAGATTCTATTGCTGCTTCTATGGATTTAACTGGAAGAAGTCCATACGTTAGTTATTTTATGATGATGCTTCAGTGGGAGTTCATTAAATGTATCACAGAAGACATGATTAGATTATGGAACATAAGTTTTCTCAGCTGTCCAGCTTCATTCTTCTTTGATAAATGTCATTGGTTTGCATTGTATTCACCTAACATGCCCCCAACTAATGAACTTGGTGCAATCTTTCAAAAGTTAAACCCATCTTGCAGATGAAGTTTTCTTGACTTTCTTTACATCTATAAGAAGTTTCTTAAGGGGAGCTCTAACAAAACTTGTCCTTGCCTTAGGTTACATTTGTTGTTTACCAACTCAAGAGAACAGTTATATAACTGAATCTGGAATGGATTGTAAGAGACACAGTGCCTGAAAGGAAAGCTATAGTAAAACTAAAAAGTCAGAGGGGCAAAAAGATATAAAAAAGAAAAGGCTGCTTAAACTTCAGCTTAGTCTATTTAGATCAAAAATTGATTCATAATTATTCAGTATCTGTCATATAAGCAAAAAGACACATTTCCTTCCTGAGGAGATCTTCTCTATATTCTGGAAATTTGTACTTTTCTAGCGAAGCTGCTGAGAAGGTTGCATAGGTTACATTAGAAAGTCTTTCGCTCTTTCACATGTCCTTTTCTAAATTATAAATACCCTCTTTATTCTTTTTCTCCATCTCTCGTCTTTTTATTCCAGCATCATTCTTTTTCAGGTTTTTCTTTTTGTCCATTTCCAATTTTTAAAGAATCTCTTCCTTCTCAAGTTCCAATTTGTTTAGCTTTTCTTCTCCCCCAGTTCCAATGTTTTTAACTGCATCTACACCTGAATTTCTGATTATATGTGAATTCTAAAGGGTTAGAGTCCCTTTGGGATTCTTTGAGCTAGCTGTTCTAGCCTCTGACATTACATTCTTGAGCTATAATATTCTGCTGGCTTGACGGGCAAAGGCATTTCCCACTTCTCAGCAGCATACAAGGGAACTATGTCCTCTGAACTAACCATCATACTCTGAACCTGGAAATTAAACTTAACTTTTTGTGCATAAGTAATTATTACATAAGAATTAGAATTTGGAGGAAAAAAAGAAATAGAGAAAAATTGCCAATCTGAAAGAGGACAAAAATGTTCTTTAAAAAATGTGAAAAGAGGAAGACAATGATTTAAAAAAAAAATTATGATGCTTTCTAGCATTCATTAGATCTCACCTTTAATACTATGTTTGCAAACTGGGCTAGGCCAGATCCTCATTTGGTGTCTACATATCCACAACGTTGTTGGCAAGTAGCTGGGTTGGGACTGAAGACTCTTGTTGTATACCAGAGGTTGAGGCTCAAGGAATCAACATGCCTCTTATCTGTAGTCATTACAAAACGGTCAGGTAGTAACCTTAGCGCTGCAAACTCTCCCCTTAATCTTGGGAGAGTTATCAAATTCCTCTGAGAGATGTCTGAGTTTATATCAAAGCATTATATTTTTAATGTAAAGCATCTCCCTCATGATCGAGTCATCACTTTGGCCGCTGAGCTGTCAGATACAGAAGATTACCAGCAGTGGAAGTTTAAGTGGTGAAGAAAAGTCCCCCACAGTCTGGCCAATATCTGTTATTGCCAAAGGCTTCTTCAGTCTAAGGACATATTCATTCTGCTTCTATGGTAGCGTGGCCGTGGAAGTTCAGAACGTGGTAGAGAAGGGGACATTCTGCCATTTGGATAGCATGGACAGCATGAAATATGCATTGTTCTTCAGAATTTTTAACTTCTTCAGCTGGCCTGGGATAAGTTAGATAATAGTATGCACAGAGATACTTCCCTCACTGACTTGTAGGATTACGCTGTCAGTATTGACAAGATCAAGTTTGCCACCTGTGGGGAGGGAGTCTCCAGTCACTCTCCTTCCTGTGAGGAAACAACATTCCATAGAACAGTCTTACAATATCACTATTTTAAATCACCAAGTCTGGAAGAGTAGAATGAGCCTGCAAGGGTTTACCCCATCTGAGATATTCCAAGATTCTTTCATGGATTTTATCTTTTATTTATTCTTAAAGAGATCATTACAATAGAAGGCACACAGACATTCCACCCAATTGCTCATTAGGATTAATGCTAGAGCCAAGGAGCAAAAAGCTGTATAATAAGCGATAAACATGGGACATATTTTATGTGCTTTCAACATTATATTTCCCTCATATTTTTTACTGATTGCCAATAACATTTAATCACACATTGGGTTGCTTGAAGTTAAATGTTGGTTGTTGATCTCTTCCACCCATTAATTTATCTCATCAAGATATTTTCAACACGAGCTTTTCAGAGTTCAGAGGACAAATCAAGCAGAAAGTGGAAGTTGCATGTAAATTTGTAATTGGAGGCTACCAGTTGCAAAACGTGCTATGTTCAGAAAGAATTTTTATATGTTATCCCACTATCTCTTTTCCCTACCTCTTATCTTAAATTCTTACTGTGCGGGCCCTGGATTGTTTTGATCAGCCACTGAATGCTTCTAGAACAGTGGTGGCGAACCTATAGCACGGGTGCCAGAGGCGGCACTCAGAGCCCTCTCTGTGGGCATGCGTGCTGTCGCCCCAGTCATAGGCCTTCAGCTGGGTTTTATAAAACCTTTTCGCGTTAGGCCTCCGCCGCCGTGTGCAAAAAAAAAAAAGGTTCAATCAGTCAATTTCAACTTCTTGCGGGGAAAAAAAAGATCTTGCAAAGTTGGAATTGATTGATTGAACTTTTTAGTCCCACCCTGTCTGCCGTTACCACCGCAGCCACGCCCACCCAGTTGGCCATGCTCACCCAATTGGCCACACCCAGCCAATGGGCCACACCCACCCGGCACTCGACGATGCATAAGTGGGTTTTGGGTTGCAGTTTGGGCACTCAGTCTCTAAAAGGTTCGCCATCACTGTTCTAGAACATGTGAAAACCACCAATAATATTATAGGATCCAATTCTATTTTTTTTAGTCACCACAAAATAACATGACAAATCAGCCTACAAACATTTTCAGCCTGCAGGAACTGCCTTCTCTTGATAATTCCTTGCAAGTGCCAAGAAAGTCTGCAGAATAAAGTATACGTAGTTGTTTTTTGATTGTCCAATTTAGTCCAATAGTCATCAGCAATTTACAAATGCTTAGCTATACCAAACCAAATTCCTGCTTGCTGAGTAGTCAGTTGCAATTAGGAGGTGTGTGCAAATAATTAAAATATAGTGAGTTCTGAATAAACATCAACCTTTCAGTGAGGTAATTTAGCAGACTGTGGCATTAAAAATAGCATAATTCTTGTTCCAAAGGTCAGAATGTAGAGTTGATTTAATTAAGGGTTTGCTTTTTACATGTTAGATTAATTGGCAATGACTAACAGAGGAAACTGAGTAGTTGAAGATGGTATATAGAAGTGGTTTTTTTTTTTAAAACAAAACCTCAATGCACAAAACTTTAGTGTCTCAGATAGGATTTTATAACTTAGATAAGGCTAATGTAAATGGATTGTGAGTGGCATCAACCTATGTAAGCAGTTTACATCACAATTCCAGAGAGCAATATGTACTTCAGTTTTAAATGGGGTAAAGGCAAGCAAAGTGAGAGAAAGAACAAAATTATGGGAGGACAAAATGTTGCTAAAACCCAGACACTGATGAGGCTATCAATTTTAATTTAGTTCCTATGATTAAAAACACTACTGCTACTGCTAATTGTTTGTAAAGAAACCAAAAATACCACTGAATGAAAATATAATTTTATAGTACAAACTTTCACTTTGCTTACTATGGCACTATGCTTCTTCTAGAATCTAGAACAATAAAGAGCTTGTTCTGTTGACTGAGAAAACGTAAGTAATTGTGCTTTGTATGGGGAAAAAATAAGTGGTGAATTCCACTTCCTTTCCTTTGCTGTTTAATTATTTTTTCTATGGTATGCCCAACAAATACTTTGCAAGTCTTTCAAAGTGCTGAGTGTTATGTCATGACCCTTATCAAACATATGATTTGACTATTCAAAGTGGAAAAGTCACCGGAAGGATCCTACGTTTGTCAGAATGTAGCCTGACTTATGCTGGAAAGAAGGGAAAAAAAGGATATTCTGAAACCCCATCATATCTGCAGAAGTAGGAACACATATGTCTTCAGAAACATTCTAATTCTCTCTCTCTCTTTATTATAAGGTCGTCTTTATTAGCACCAATCAATTATTTATTGCAGCCAAGGCAACATTAACAGAATTTTGCAAGTCTGAAAGTATTTCTCACTTTGTTTCCTTTTACCGTCCAGAAAATGAGAGATGGTCTCTTCTGAAATGCTTCCTGCACCCCCCTCTCTTTCTGTGGCCTGATATCTTTTTTTTACAAAACAGTTGTCTCTACTTAAGAGAAAGAGTATTCCTGAGATGCAGGAAAAATCTCAGCTACAAATTATAAACCGGCAGATAATTGAGGAGAGGAGATCATTTGATTTTTGTAAAGAAGAAAAAGAAAAAAAACCACTTTTGAGTTATAGAAGTTATGGCAGTCAACTAAAATAACATCAGCTTCCTCCTGATTTATCTCTGTAATGTCAATTGCCTAATGATAATATTCTAATAATGCTCTACTAAAAAAAGCCATCAAGCCCCTATGGTAGGGCTGTATGGCATCCCCTATGTTATTGTGAAATTTGCAATTTTCAATCAATCAATCAGAATAGAGTTGGAATTGACCTTGGAGGTCTTCTAGTCCAACCCCCTTGCTCAAGCAGGAGACTCTATACCAGGGCTTTTCAACCTTTTCACCGATTGTACCACTTTTAGGATATGGCAATATCCGAGTACCACCTAGCAAGGTGTCAAAAACTTGACCCAAAAAAAAAAAACCCTGTTCAAAGTTGAAATTGCACTGAAATGACTTATGACCATTTTTCACACTTATGACCATTGCAGCATGCCCAGGGTCATGTGATTTATATTTGGATGCTTGGCAACTGATTCATATTTATGATGGTCACAGTATTCCAGGGTCATGTGATCCCCTTTTGCAACCTTTCGACAAGTAAAGTCAATGCAGGGCTGCTGGTGGCCAAGTGCTAAGGCAGGACTTCCCTCCCTCCCTCCTTCCCTGCCTCTCTCTTTCTCATGCCCATCTCCTTCAGAAGGAAGAATTTGAAAAAAAACCCCATATTTTCTCTCTTCCATATATTCATCAAACAAGGAAAAGCCTCCAGAAACAGAAAAGACAAACTGCTGAGTGAACTAGCTTAAAAAGGCACATTCCCCTTTAAGAATTAGCTACTGGCTAGAAAGGAAAGTAAGGAGCTGGCAGCCGGCACTTAAGGAAGAAAAAGGCTGCCGGCTAAGGCATCCTCCCCAAATGGCTCCATTCATAAGTAAAGGAATCTACAGGCAAATTCCATTCAGGAGAAAAATACTTCAAAATCCTTTGCAGCAAAACTTACAGCTAACAATAGCAGAGCAATAGAAGCTAACACGAGACATCAGCCATCAGCCAAATAGAAATTGCCAAACACTCCTTAAGAACACAAAGCCCACATTGCACAAATCCCAGAACTTCAAAGTCACAAAAGAACATAAGAATCCTTCCACTCTCCATCTCCCTTCCTCCCTCCTCACCTCCAGCCATTTCTGCCTTTTTTCATTCCTCTTGGAGAGCAACCCCTCCCCCACCCTCCTCCTTCAACTTCTTTCCCTTCGGTGCAGCTAGAGCTGACTCCGCCTCCTCCCAAGGCTGCTGCTTTTTTCTCTCTCCCTCTCCCGCCCAAACTGCTTCCTTTTATAGCCTCTCCTGTCTCCGCCCCCTCCTCCTCCTTTCTCATGGGGGAGGGTGAGCCAGAACTGAGCCTGGGCCCTTTGTCTCTCCCCAGCCACTGCAGCTCCAGAGGACTCTCTCACTGTAAGTCCTTGCCTGCGCTGGCTCATTCCCTCCCCCACTACACTTGGCGAGGCAGGGCTGCGTACCACCTGCCACTTGTTAATGTACCACAAGTGGTACGCGTACCACCGGTTGAAAAGCCCTGCTCTATACCATTTCAGACAGGTGGCTGTCCAGTCTTTTCTTAAAAAACCTCTAGTGATGGAGCACCCACAACTTCTGGAGGCAAGCTGTTCCACAGGTTAATTGTCCTCACTGGTGGGAAGTTTCTCCTTAATACCAGATTGCTTCTCTCCTTGATTAGTTTCCATCCATTGTTTCTGTCATTTCAGTGGCAGACGATGGAATGGTCTATCACCCCACAGAAAGGCAGCACCTCAGGAAGCTAAGCAAAGCAGATTAGTGTCCATCCATTGCTTCTTGTCCTGCCTTCAGGTGCTTTGGAGAATAAATTGACCCCCTCATCTTTACGATATTGGAATCCTGCTATCATGTCACACACACACACACACACACACTCCAGTCCTTCTCTTCATTAAACTAGACATAATTCTTAATTCTGCCTTCCCCAGCTGCAAACGGACGTTCAAAGGAACGTCCAAACATCTCATTTCATTGCATTAATATTCAAAAGACAAACAGTTAATGGATAATATAAATAAGAGAACAGTATCAATAATATCAGTGTTGTAATGTTAAAACTAGAATTCATGCTGATAGTAAATCATAGGGCTTAGGAGCTGGATAGCTAAGAGATTGCCTTTTCCCAATGGCATCTGCTAGCCCAGAATAATCGGCAAGAATGAGTTTTCTCCAGGTCCTTTGATTTAGGGAATGTCAGTTTTCGGAACATGAAATGAGCCTTCAGATCATTGCCCTGCTTTTTTGGGAATAGATTCCTCCAGAGATTAGATAGGTTCCCTCCCTACTGGTTTTTCAGAAAGCCGTGAACCTCTGGCTTTGCTCAAGAACTTTGGGAAAGGATTGATGATGAGAACGGCCCTCCTGCTAGAAAGGTGGGTGGTGATGGTGCTTGTTGGATTGTGTTCCTCGTTTCATTTTGCTATTGATCTAAGTTAGAATGAACTGTAGTCTATATATAACTAAATAAATATTGTAAAATTAATTAAATTAATAAGATATTTGTGTGCGTAAGAGGGAGACAGATATATATATAGACAAATACTTGTTGCTTGTATGTCCCAAAGATGCTTTTTCACGAGGCAACTGGACTCATCCAAGAAGCTTCTTCAGCTCTGACTGGATGGTGGGGAATAGAAGGATTTATACTCCTTGCAGACAGCTGCTCATTTGCATTCTTTTAGAGAGTCGTTGAGGCCACTTGGAGGTTTATCTGTGTCGTCAGGGTCACCTGAGTGGTGCAAATGGGTGTGGAGCCTTCTTGGGGCTGTTGAAAGGACTGTGTTGTAGACTGGAGATAGATGTTGTCATATCCCTCCCCCTCTGTTGAGAGAGGGCTGTTCCCAAGGTCATTTGATCCCCTTTTGTGCTTTCTGACAAGCAAAGTCAATGGGGGAGCCATTTAACACTTAACAACCATGTTGATAATTTAATAACTGTAGTGATTCACTTAACAATTGTGGCAAGAAAGGTCGTAAAATGGAGCAAAACTCACTTAAAATGTCTCACTTAGCAACAGAAATTTTGGGCTCAGTTATGGTCATAAGTTGAGGACTAACTATAGTCAGTTGTATGAAGACAAATTAAATCTACTGTGTATTTCTGTTTCTGTTAACAAAATTGTCCACTATACAGACATTGATTACATGGATCACAAATGGACTTCACTAAGGTAGTTCTGCCAAAGTTCATTTCAGCACTGGAAATGGATTCTACAATGTTGCTAATTGATTGATTGCTTATATTATTATTGGAATTTTCTAGGGGCAGTGGAACTGAAGCAAATATTTTTCACTCTCTTTCCTTTTATTAGAGGAGGCTTTTCCTGTGGATAAAACAAAAGAGACACTATGCTCTCAATGTCCATCCTCTATGGTATAATGGGAATGGAAGAGTGCTGAAGATGAAGGGAAAGTCATGCAAGTAGCTTATAGGTTCAAATAATAAGTGGTGCAGTATATTGATAATTTGCATTACGGTCCATTAAAATAGGATTTTTTTGAATTCTTGTAGTTCATTAAGGTGGTTTGAATTTTGTAAGGAGAATAATATATAAATGGGAAAATAGAATCTGGCAACTCAAAGGCCTATATGGCCCTTATACCAACTCATTTCACCAACTGGAACTGTGTAAAGGAATGCTTTAAGACGTGTTGGACCTCAACTCCCAGAATTCTCCACGTCTTAAAGCTGATAGTTGAAAAATACTAGTGCAGAGGAATTCAAAGATGACACCAATGAACGCAAGAACCACGATCAGAATCACTAAGAGAAAATGAACAATAACTCAGCCTTGGGAAACAAGAGAAAACAAGAAAAGGGTTCAAAATAACACTGCCTTTGTCTGTATGGCATAAGAGGGGAAAGAGGCAATCTCTGGGAACCTTTCAAAATTCTATTGTTATGCTCTTCAACAATAAAGTCGAGTTCCAATAGTGAAAATGGACAGTCGAAATACATAAGAGATCACTACAATCATACATTGTAAGAATTCTAATAAAGAATGCCCAGGGCCATCAAAACGTAGACCTTCTCATTTTAGTATCTGCCCCCACAAAGGAGCCACATTAAGAATTCTTAATGTATCTCACAGATGAAAAGGATTAGAGGATTGTAATTACTGCATAGGAAGACTGATTCACAATTTTTCCTTTCTCCAAAGAGCTCTGCTGCATTTTGATGAAAATATGACAAAAATTGGGGTTTTTTTTTCATTTGGAGGGAGAGAAAATGGAGCACTTTCCTAATCATCTGTCTATCACATGCACAGCTGCTTGAATGGGTTGCAAGCAGTGGCGGTCAGGGGACTGGTTTACTCAGAGTGTGAGCTTATATAATTTTGTGTTTTTGAACTTCTGTATGAAACTCCATCTCAGAAACCTTCCATAACTTGCACATCTCTGAAAATTGCACAGCAGTCTGACACTCAACCAGGAACTATATTAGAGAAAATGCTACACAAAAAGCCCTATATTTGTATAATGATCCATTTGTCTCAAAATGAAAAAAAAAAAAAAAAGCTGAAGGGAGGAAAGCATTACAATGGCTTTTCTCCTCACACATTAATAAGATTGGGGTGTTACTTGGCCAAAAAGAAGCCTAGATGAAAAATATTTGATATGCCGCCTAATTCTCAGTTGTGTCTTCTTAAGTTATAAGCCTGCTAGTTATCTTATCATCACAGCAAAATCTGAAAAACTCGGAGGCAAATTTTGATTTTGGAAGTGAGATTCCAGAATATCCCATATAATAAATACCTTTGTTATTTTCTGTCAGGATCAATCAATCAATCAATCAATCAATCAATCAATCAATCAATCAATCAATCAATCAATCAGAATAGAGCTGGAAGGGACCTTGGAGGTCTTCTAGTCCAACCCCCTGCTCAAGTAGATGACCCTATACAATTTAAAACTAGTGGCTGTCCAGTCTCTTCTTAAAACCCCCCAGTGATGAAGCACCCACAACTTCTGAAGGCAAGCTGTTCCACTGGTTGATTGTTCTCACTGTCAGGAAGTTTCTCCTTAATTCCAGATTGCTTCTCTCCTTGTTTAGTCCATTGTTTCTTGTCTTGCCTTCTGGTGCTTTGGAAAATAAGTTGATTCCCTCTTCTTTGTGGCAGCCCCTCAAATACTGGAATACTGCTATCATGTCACTGTTGTGATACTGACTATTGAAACAATAGTCTACTTGCTTCTTTATTGTTAGTCCTATGAAAATCTTTGAGATATATTTATTACATTCTTTATTAACTTAATTATACCAGGTCTTATTGACTCTTTTTATCTCAATTATCTTTGAGCTAATCAGAGTGATTCATTTTCCTCTATTGCTTAATAGCCAGCAAGATGCAGCATGACCTCACTAGGAACAGACTGATTTGATTAAACCTGCTCAAAATTTAATGATAACTAAAATAGTTAACCTTTCTGTTTATCTGTTCCTGTTACCTGTTACATTGTCCGTTTCACTGAGGCCATACTGCTGATAACTCCTATGTTCACAGGGATTTTACTTGAATTTTAAACATGTCACCTGCATTGGTTGTTTGATTTATTACTTTTGGTTTGGCTCTATTTATTTTATTTTATCTTTAATTTATTCTTATGTTTAATGTTATTTAAGGCTGATCAGTGACTAGAATAATATATTTTACCTTACCTTACCTAGTCAAGATTTAATGCATTGCTCTGTTCAGTTGGATCCCTGTATTCAGCCCTCTGGATCCACAGCTGTTCTTGCCATATGGAAAGTCACATTTGAATCTTACATATCTTTCAGAAGTAGATTGTGAAGTGACAAGCAAAAATCTCACTGGGCGTGAATAAAATAGTTTTTCAAATCATAGCTAGAAAGATAGCTCTGTCACCAAACCTGCTGCCACCTTTCTTTTTAACATATAGGGCTATACCTTTTATATCATGATTATTCATGCCCTTGTGACCTGCAGATTGGACTACTGCAATTCATTTTAGATGGGCCTTCCCTTGGAGAGTATTCGTGAGGGTCAAATGGTGCAAAATGCTGTGGTTTGTGCAGTTTTTAGTGCCAGTAACTTGGTACATATTGCACCACTACTAAGCATGTCAGGACTTACTCTTCAGTGTTGTTGCTTCATTTGAACAATGGCCTAATTTGTGCTTGGGACTTATTCTGAGTCAGACCAATGCATTGTTTGGATACAAAGAGCCATGTTTTAAAAGCAAGTTATTGAGCAGAATGACAAATGTCTGTAACAAAACAGGAATTTGGCCCTCTCTTTATTACCTTAAAAAGTGATTTTATTTATTTATGTTTTTATTTTATTTATTTATTTATTTATTTATTTATTTATTTATTTATTTATTTATTTATTTATTTATTTATTTATGTATGTATGTATGTATGTATGTATGTATGTATGTATGTATGTATGTATGTATGTATGTATTTATTTATTTATTTATGAAATGTACATGGCCGCCTATTTGCTCACAACAACTCTAGGTGACTTACAAGCAATAAAAACACAGTATTTTGAACCAACTGGAGCTTCCGGATGCTTTTCAAGGGCAGCCCCATGTAGAGTACATTGCAATAGTCAAGATGCGAGATAACTCGGGCATGAGTGACTGTGAGTAGGGATTGTTGGTTCAGGAAAGGGCGTAACTGGTGCACAACCAGCAGTTGTACAAAGGCTCGAGCAGGAATTGTGAATACAGGAGAACGCCCAGATTATGGACTGGGTCTGTTTGGGGCAGTGCCACTCCCTCCAAGACCAAAGATGGCAATTCTCCATAGACCAAAGAACCCAAACCCAAAACCACTCAGTCTTGCCAGGGTTCAGTTTCAACCCGTTGCTCCCCATCCAGTCCCTAGTAGTCTCCATGCACTGCGAGAGGGAGGTCATGGCATCACTTAACTCACCATGGGCTGAGACATACAGATGAGTATTATCAGCATATTGATGATATCTCAATCCATGGTGACGTATGATCTCACCCAGCAGCTTCATGTAGTAGATGTTAAACAAAACTTGCTCCAGAAGGATATGGTTGATGGTATTGAAGGCCTGCAAGAGGTCAAGTAGAATAAGGATAGATGCACTATCTCCATCCCACTCCTGCCAGAGATCATCAAAAACTGTGACCAATGCTGTTTCCTCCCATATCCAGGCCTGAATCCTGACTAATAAGAGTCTAGATACTTCATTTTATCAAAGAACCTCTGGAGCTACCTTCTCAACAACCTTCCCCAAAAAGGAAAGATTGGAGACAGGTAAAAAATTATCCAACAGGGTGGAATCAGCAATGGCTTATTAAGAAGTGGGCGGACCACAGCCTCTTTAAAGTGCTGGGGCACTACCCCTCCTTCAGGGAAGCATTAATCATCACCAGAACACACCCACATGTCACCTCCCAGGAAGTTCTCACAAGCCAGGAGGGGCATGGGTCTAAAACACAGGTGCTTGTGAGCATACTCCTTAGGATCCCGTCCACTTCCTCAGGAGCAGCAGGATCAAACTGTTCCCAGATAACAGGGCAAGGACCTGCCCCAGATGCCTTCACCAGACCAGCAACCATGCCGGCATCCTACTGGTAACGAAGCCGAACAATTTTGTCTTCTAGAAAATCAACAAATTCCTCAGCGACCCTTTAGATGGACCTCTGTATCCTCCTTCCCCAGGAGAAGATGTCTCACTTTAAAGAGGGTTGCTGGTCAGTTATCTGCAGATGCAATTAGTGTGGAGAAGTACTTATGCTTTGCTGCCCTTAATTGTTAAAGTAAGAGGAAATCTTTAAAATTTGATAGAAGAAAGAGACTAGGTTTAACATCAATGTACTGGAATGTCATCTTCATGTCATAGTGTCATCATTATGTCATGCCCTCATGTACACATTATTTTAGCCATTGTCTATCCACTGCAGGATAAAGGCCTGGAGATTGACATTCTATGATTGGCTATTTGTTCTTAGAAGTATAAGGACATGTTTGCTTTTTCAGAACTGATTCATCATTGGTATTATTCTGATATGCTGATACTGTACACCAATGTTTCTCAACGTTGGCAACGCTAAAATGTGTGGACTTAAAATTCCCAGGATTGCTTAGGGGAATTTTGGGAGTTGGTTCCTAAAGTCACCAAGATTGAGAAACACTGCTATATACTATTCAACAGCTGACACTAATATGGAAGTGTGGATCAGAATTATTTTGATTGTAGGAACCATCACCAGGTTGTAACAATGTGTACTGTATTCTATTGCCATGCAGGTGTGAAATCATATTTTAATGTATATAGAGATGAATGCAGGAACAAAGGATTTTTTTGAAGAGGTGTGCTGCACACATATCACATTTATTCACTGAATGTTATCAGTGAAGAAATAGTTACTTCTAAAGTGAGGTAGAACAGACTCAAATAACCATTCCCATCAAAACTGCAAACTTTATTTTTAGATTCACACATATTCACACATTCACACAGTGTGCATAACTGCCATATTTTTTGTATGGATCCTGACTCTTAGAAAGATGGAGACTGAGGATGTTAGTATTTACTAAGTAAAGAAAGAAATAAAGGACTATGTTAGGAATATACCATAATTTTGACCAAGGGATCCTCTGAAGGCAATTTTATTATCATTAGTAGTTATTTTTTACATACTGCAATATTTTTTTCTAAAAATTACTGTATGATAGCGACTTTTATGAGGCTCTAGAGAGTCTTCATTAAGACTTCAGCATTACATGTGGACATACAAGTTGCAGTTGTATTTCTATTCTAGAGAAATGGTGGAGCAGACGTTGCTGGTCAAAAAGATGTGATTGCTGTAATAATTGAAGGAAAACATGGTGGACCAAAGAGTGGAAGGAAGGAAGGAAGGAAGGAAAAGGAAGGAAGAAAAAGGGAGAAAATTTTAAAGAAGAGAATAAGTAATTATAATACCTTTCTCATGGGAATGGGAATGTAAATGACAACTGTTTTTATTATGGACAGGTAGACAAGTAGCAAGAACATAAGTTACATTCAGATGCAACTTTGGTTATGAAACTAAAATGAGGCAAAGCTCTCAAGTCTCCAAGGTACATTTAGCAACAATATTGGATGCAAACAGGTGTAATTTTGGCAGTTGAAATCTCATAGTCTTGATGCCAAGATTACTGTATCAAATAGAATTTAGCTCTTATTAAGTACTCTGGAAGCACAGAAGTCTGACAAAAGTAGATGTATTTATACCAACATTTGGCACCAGCTTTCACAAAGGAGGTTAGATGCTGTATTAAAAAAAAGTTATATTTTTTTTCATTTTCACTTTTCAATTGGAGAAAAGATGATCTGAACAATTTGCCACTAAAAACTTAAATTCAAGCCACTAAAATTTAAGCCAGCAGTGGCATATCAAATTATTATTTGTTGTCGTGAATTGATTTTTTTTGGTACAAATTTCAGCTTTAGTCAGGATATCACCCCAAATATCCTGCAGTGCTGCAACAACTTGTTAAAGTTATGTAAGGCTGTGGTCAACACAGACTACTGAGAACTTCCTGAGAACATTCCTACTGTAAATAATAGTTGAGTATACTAAAATATGCCAATAAAACATAGTAGGAATTTAAGAAAGCCCACACTGAAAAAGGGTTACATAAGTTTAAACCATTTTGAAATTTAGCATTCACTTTGTGTAATAATTCAAAAGTTCTTGGAAACTTTTGCAAGTTTGCAAAATTAAAAGAAGCTTCATTTTAGAACCAGTTTAGATGTTTCAGTATTTTAAGAATTACTGAAGGGATCCATTGTTTGGATTTGTGCTTGACTATCTGAATATTAAATTTTAAATTCAAATAGTAATAAATAATATAATACCTAAGGAATATTTGCCATTCTTTAACTACTTTACTTGCCTAAAATTTTCTCATTCATATTTTGTACCTATTTTCATTCATTCATTCATTCATTCATTCATTCATTCATTCATTCATTCATTCATTCATTCATTTTCTATGGCCACATCTCAAATTCATGACTCTGGATGCCTAACATGCCTAAATATGATCAACCAGCCTTAGAATTGACAATAAAGATATTGAAATGGTGGGTATCTTCTACCTTCTATGATCAATCATCAATAGTAAAAGAACAAGCAGTCAAGAAATACATTATGGATTAGCACTTGGTACAGGAGCCATGAAGTCCTTGGAGAAGATATTCAAATGCCATGATTTGCTAGACCTGGGCATTTTATGGCCCCCAGGCCACATCTGGTATTTGGCTGTCCCTGTCCAGTCTGCATGAGGTCAATTGAAAATTAGAAATCGAATGTAAAATAAGTATAAGCCATGCTTGCAGCATAACTGCATTGTTTTCATTTTGAAGGTGACAGCTATCTTTTTTTAAAATGTATGTATGTGTGTTCATGCATAACTACGCACCTTCACAGCCCTATTGATTTGGCCTCCACAACAGTCCTAGTTTCTCATGTGTCCCTTGTGAAAATTAATTGTCCCCCCCCTGGTCTATACTTATAAAAGATCAGAATAGTGAAAGCCATGGTATTTCCTGTGACACTATAGAAGCGAAAGTTGGACTTCAAAGAAGCAGGATAAAAAGAGTATTGACAACATTGGTGTTGGAGAAGGCTGCTGAGAATGCCATGGACAGCCCAAAAAACAAACCAATGGATCAGAAAACAAATCAAATCATAGTTATCACTTGAGGCACAAGTGGCCAGGCTCAAATTATTCTACTTCAGTTACATTCACAATACCTATTCACTCCAGACTACTGAGCCATAGCCTATTTCAGTGATGGCGAACCTTTTAGAGACCGAGTGCCCAAACTGCAACTCAAAACCCACTTTTTCATCGCAAAGTGCCAGGGCTGCATCAGCATTGTGGTGCCCTCGGGGGGGGTGGCCCACTGGGGGGGCGTGGCTGCAGTGGTCATGGCAGACTGGGTGAGTGTGGCTGGGGCCAGGGCGGCGGGGGCCAGTCCCTCGCCATCTCCGGGGCATCCCTGGGGGGCCAACGTTGCTTGCTCGCTCACTTCCTGTTTCCAAACGCTACGTGCTCGCTACTCTGCCGGGGTGAACTCTGCTGGGGCAACGACACGCGTGCCCACAGAGAGGGCTCTGAGTGCCGCCTCTGGCACGCGTGCCATAGGTTCACCACCACTGGCCTATTTGGAACTGGGCCACCCAAGAGGCAGGCTGGAGTGTATGTGCACGCGTGCAGCTCCGCTCATCCAAGCGGCACCCCAAAGGATTCTCTTCTCTGTTGTATGAGTGAAGCTGCCCGTGTGCATGCATTCCAGCCCGCTGCTCATGCAGCCCAGTTACCCTCGTCCCCCCCAGCCGGGCTGTCAAGCCGCCTGCTCCCAAAGCTCCAAAAGTGGAGCAGTGAGAGAAGAGGCTGAGTTGGATGAATGCTCCCTGCTAGCTTTGCTGACTCACTGAGGCTGCCTGCACAGGACACCCAATCTGCTTTTGGAGCAATGGGCAGCCTCGGTGAGTCTAAAGGAGCACAAGACTGCACCCTCAAAGGCTTCTCTTCCCATGCAAAAAGCTTTTACATATGGACGAAAAGCTTCAGGGGAGCGATCTCGCGCTGCTTCAGGCCTTCCATCCCTTTGCTTTTGGCATGAAGAAGCCTGAAAGAGCGTGAAACTGCATCCCAAAGGCTTCTCTTCTCTGTTGTGTGAATGGAGCTGTGCGCGCACGCACACCAGTGCACCAAGCCACTGCTCATGCGGCCTGTTCCCCTATCCCCCCTCCCAGCCAGGCAGCCAAGCTGTAAAGGTTGGAGACCGCTGCTCTAGACATGTTTATATTCCCAGGACCAGATGAATTACATCCCAGAGTTCTGAAGGAGCTTGCACTCAACTATATATTTCAAATAACTTGAATCATCAGGGAATTGCCAGAGGACTGGAAAAGAGCTGATGTGGTTCCCATCTTCAAAAGAAAAAAAAATGATCAGATTAATCAGCCTAACATCAATACCTGGGAAGATCCTGGAAAAGATATTGACGTAGTGCAGTGGTCCCCAACCTTTGTGGCTTGGCGGCCCAGCAGAGGGGAAGGACAGGGGAACTGGGCCACACAAGTGGCAGGCTGGCAAATAGGCCACAGCCCAGTAGTGGGCTGCGGACCGGGGATTGGTGACCCCTGAAGTAGTGGATCTGTGAACATCTAGAAATAGGCAAAGCTATTACTGGAAGCCAATACGGTTTGTCAAAAAGAAATTCTGCTACACAAACCTTATTGCATTCTTAATCACTATTGCAAAGTTACTAAATTAGTGGACCAGTGAAATGTTATGGACATGGTATACTTGGACTTCAGTAAGACATTTGATAAAGTAGACAACAATTTACTTCTTGGTAAGATTAAAAAAAATGTGGGATAGATAGTATCACCATCAGAGGGATTCATAATTGGTTGACCAACTGCGCTCAACATGTAGTCCTCAATGGGGTTGAATCTACTTGTAGGGAAGCATGGTTTTGTCTCCAGCATCTTCATAAACAATTTAGATGAGGGAATAGAAGGGGAAATCATCAAATTGCAGATGACATCAAGCTAGGGCAGGGGTAGGCAACCTTGGCTCTTTTATGACTCGTGGACTTCAACTCCCAGAATTCCTGAGCCAGCCATGCTGGCTCAGGAATTTTGGGAGTTGAAGTCCACAAATCATAAAAGAGCCAAGGTTGCCTACCCCTGAGCTAGGGGGAATAGCCAACACTTTAGAAGATAGGCTAAAGATCTAGAAGGATCTTGACAAACTTGAACACTGTGCCCTAACCATCAAAATGCAATTTAGTGGTGAGAAAAGTAAGATCCTACACTTAAGCAAGAAAAAAAACCAAATGCACAAGTATAGAATAGGTGGTATTTAGCTCAATAGCAGTAACTGTGAGATGGATCTAGGTATTCTAGTGAACAACCATGTAAATATGAGCCAGCAATGTGCTGTAGCTGCAAAATAAGGCAATGCAGTCCTAAGCTGCATCAACAGAGGGAAAGAGCAAAGGTAAAGTATTTATACTGCTTTATACTGCTTTGGTATATACTTGGAATACTGAATATGTTGAGACTCTAAAAAGAGTGAAGAGAAGAGCAACAAAGATTATTAGGGGTCTGGACGCTAAAACATGATAAATGGTTGCAGGAACTAATTATGTCTAGTCTAATGAAAAGAAGGACTAGAGTGACATTTGAATAGAATAGAGCTGGAAGGGACCTTGGAAGTCTTCTAGTCCAGCCCCCTGCTCAAGCAGGAGAACCTATACCATCTCAGACAGGTGATTGTCTAGTCTCTTCTTAAAAATCTCCAGTGATGGAGAGCCCACGATTTCTGGGGGTAAACTGTTAATTGGTTGATTGTCCTCACTGTCAGGAAGTTTCTCCTTAATTCCAGGTTGTCTTCCAGTACTTGAGGGGCTGTCACAGAGAAAAGGGAGTCAACCTATTCTGCAAAATACCTGAGGGCAGGACAAGAAGTAATGGACAGAAACTTATCAAGGAGAGACTATAAGGACTTATAAGGACTAAGGAGAAATTTCCTGACACAGAGAATAATTAATCAGTGGAACGGCTTCCCTCCAGAAGTCGTGGGTCTCCATCACTGGAGGTTTTAAAGAAGGGATTGGACAGCCATTTCTCTGGGTTTGGACTAGAAAACCTCCAAGGCCCCTTCTAACTCTGTTATTCTGTATTCTGTACCTCAGTATTTCTCAAACAATATCAGAATTGTTGTTGATACTATATTGTTTTAATTTATTCTGATTCTTTCCTAACTAAAGATTAGGCAAGAGGTATTTACTGGCCCTATGAACTAGAAAAAAATTGCGAATCTGGGTGAAAAAAATTAAATGGAAAGGTATCCATTGTTGGGAAAGCAAATTCCTATCGAGCAATCTAAAAAACAGATGCAAGTTTTTACAGATTCTAAAGTTTACATTTTGATGATAACCTGAAGTTTACATTTTGATGATAACCTGAAGTTTACATTTTGATGATATTCTATATTTTTCCACTGTGCTCGTTAATGACTGCAATAAAGTTTTCATCTCTGTTTTTACACAGCAATAACAAAAGCACAGCAATAATAGCAGAAAAGAAGGCAGTAACAATAGTTATTCCAGAATTCCTGATAATCTTGTCATCTGATGCTAATGTTCATTATTCTTGACAGTATCGCATTTCAGCCAGTCAGAAGCATCAATCAACCATGGTGATAACATAAAACCAACAAAAGCTTCTCATAATCCAATTTATATTCTGTCCCATACACTAGGCCCAACCATGCTGAAGAAACAAAATGAGAAGAGCACAGAATAATACACTTTTAAATTTAGACATACATATTCTGATACACACAAAATATTTTGGAACATGGCAAAGAAAGGACTTCACATATTTTATGTAATTTCTGAGCAGTTAAGACTATAGACATAGATAAAAAAAAAACCTTGAACATGGAAAACAAACAGTCCCCTTCAACACCAGTATCAAAATTATGCCTGGCTTACATTTCTGTCTTCAAAATACTATTAAAAGGCAATAATTCTGAAGAATCAGAAGTGACAGTACAACTGATCAACAATAATTTTAAAATTCAGAGCATTAATGTGAACAAAAGTAGGATGCAGAAAGAATGATGCTTCCAGGACTAGTGACAGCAATAGGGCTTTGCACACACACACACACACAGGCAAAGTCAGAGCTTAGCAGGACTGTGCTCCAGTCTTTACACAAAGATAGCCTAGCCAGTTGGTCCAGGCAGAGTGGGGGGAAAGTGAGCTTATATTTTAGCTCCAGAGAGCCAGAGGCATAAGGCTAGAAACCAGTTCTAGTCCTGCCTTAGGCACAAAGCCAACTCAGTGGCCTTGAGCCAGTCACTCTTTCAGCCCTAGGAAGAAAGCAATGGCAGACCAGTTCCAAAATCTTGCCAAGAAAACTGCAAGGATTTGCCAGAAAGAGAAAAAAGAGGAAGACAAAGAAGAGGAAGAAGACTCTAATTAAATTGAAAATAATGAGGCTGAAATACCTAAGGAAGAATTTAACTTCTATTGATTTCTTTTTAATCAAACTTGATGTGCCTAGCCACAAGTGTAAATTTCTCCCCAAATTTTGCATGCTTGTCTAGTTCAGTGGGATTCTTTTTCCAGGGATGCTAAATTTAATCAGTTTGCAGTGATTTGTAAGAATCTGCTGAACATACAACAGGTCAGCCAAAACCTCATATATTTTTTTCTGGTTCTCTGGGCAAGATGGAAAGCTTAAAGGACCTCTTACAGAAATTGGACCATTTATGACATGCTTGAACAGAATCAGAGCTTTTACAGGACTTTTCTAGATAGCCAGCTTGTCTGAGCAGAGTAGGGAAAAATATTTTAGCGTTTTTATTGAAAATATTGGGATTTAAGCTCTGAATGAAATTTTAATTTCTATTATTCATTTTTAATAGAAACTAGTGTGCATTTATGAATGAAAATTTATCCCAAATTTTATACTGTATGTACTTATGCCTATTTATATCTTGGCATAAATGTGCATTACATCAACCCAGTTCTTGGGGAGAGTCTGGCCAATTAGTTTAAGATTGCAGCTGATGCTTCTTAACTAGCAAGGCTTTTAAAATTGTTTTTAATAACCTCATTGTGTACTATTATCAGCAATATTAAGAAGCAGGGGAAATTAAATAAGGAAAAATTATCTGTGTGCATTCATGCTTTTATCATTGTCATTCAAGAGGGATATTCAGCTATTTCTCCTTATGTACTCATTTCTGTGAGTAAAATAACCAGGATCAAATTTTCTAACATATTATTGAGAAATGCCATCCATCACAAAGGGAATTCTTTACATGAAATAGATTTTCTGTCAGTCTTAATTTCCAAACTGCATTTCTCGAGGGATAAATTTATATATTTTTAGAGCAGAATCCTGAATTTGTTGTATTACAGTGATGAGAAAAATCAATCTATTTGAAAAGTTTGAAAATCCCTGCCTTACTGGTAGTGGTATGACTTGCCATGCTTTTTCATTGTTGAAATAATATATTTTTTTAAAGCATGTTGGTACTTTCTGATTATTAACTACTATGATATTTCTCAATTTAACAGCTAAGATGACACTTTTTTTTTGGCCTAATTTACAAAACATCTCTGCCCATATTGAAGCCAATCTTTGTTAACCTGACACTATCTAAATGTATACAGAACATATGATGTTCCTGACATATACCTGCAAGTCAGGGCACCTCTGCTAAACATATCTGAACTGATTCATATCCCGATAAGCAGCTCCTCAGATAATTAGGTCTTACGCCTTTCAGGTTTTATGATAGTCTCAGAGTCTACTCTTCTTTGTTCTTTGAATGGCTACCACTAACTCTACTCTTGTCATATCAGAAGCCCCACAAGATAAGTCACTAAAGGTGTAATTTCTACAGGGTAGTGAAGGGAATATAATTTTTGATAAAAATTCTTTAATGAGAACTTACTTAAAAATCACATAGCCTTAGTTTCTAAAAAGGCGGGAAACTTGTTGTTAGGCAGAAAACTTGTGGTCAGTTAACAATAGGTTAGGCAGTTGGAAAGAATGTGACCAAAGTGGGCTTATTAACTGGGTCCACGGAGGAGGGATGTGGTGTGTCATCGGGACCAGGAGATATTTAAACCATTGCCAATTTTGATCATGTGTGGCTTCTTGATTGTGTTAATAGAAGTCCACCAGCCTTTGCAAATGCTTTTAAATAAAATTTTCTTTCAGTGATCTCCAAGTCTCTTTTTGAGTTTTGATTTTATCCCAGACAGTAGCATCTGACACTCTGGGCTGGGCATTACCCATTTAAGCTGGCTATTGAGCCTGCTAAACAACAGTGAGTGGCTTTGGGTTTTAGGAACCCCCAAATCAGGTGATGTTCCAGATTTAGATGGGGTTGCACTACCCTAGACTGAACCAAGCACAATTAGAATATTCTCAAACCCTTTTCGCCTTCCAGAAGCAGTGAAAATATGATTGTTTACCCAGGGATGAGGTCAGGAAATTTGCGGAGTCTGATATGCATGGGTGGCATTATTATTTTATTCTCTGTTGCCAGGTTCTTTTTCTTTTGGTTTGTATGTTTTGGATTTAAGTTATTGATATTGGTTTATTTTTTATTCTCTGTTGCCAGGTTTTTTTTCCTTTTGGTTTGCATGTTTTGGATTTAAGTTATTGATATTGTTTTATTTTAAAACCTGGTTTGCTGCCCAGAATTAGGAGAGGGCTAGCTAAATAAAGACAAAATAAATAAGCAAAAGACTAGAACTAATAAAATTTTTCTGCTTGGACAGGGAACACTTTCTCTGTGAACTGTGATTTACAGTGAAATGTCCTGGGTTTTTTCTTGTTCCTCAATTCTGTTTCCTTGCTAGATTCTTCAGCTCTGGTTTCTTAGCCCAGCTACCAGGTCACAACTCCTGGGATCTCTTTGACAGAACCCCTGTGTCCTGCCTTTTAAGTGGAAGCAACATAGAAAAAGCTAAATGCTTTTAAGTCTTATTGATTCCCCCTTCCTAACAAGTTGTCCTAAATGTGTTTCTAAAAACAATCTGAATCATGAACCGTAGAAGTAGAAAAACGAAGATACTCGAAATGCCAGATCTGCTAGTGGATCTAAATATTGCATGCTTTATTGATTTTAACAAGCGAGTATCTTGCTAGTTTTGGAAAACAAAATGACACCAGGAAGTATTTGAGAGAACAAACATGTTTCTCCTTGAGTGCAGGTATGTGTGTTTATGTGAGGAGCAATATTCTCCCACTAGGAAAGAATTTAGGAGCTCACATTTAAAATCTGCTTCCAGTAAACCAGAAGTCCTCTTGCTCTTGTCAGCAATCCAAAAACTAGTCTGGCCAATCTCCTTCTAGCAATCCTGGAGTTTTAGCAATCATCATTGCCAATAAGTGGTTGAGACCATTTACTTATTTTGACAATGATATAATCCAAAAAGGAAGATAGTTTATGGAACTTCCTCAGACTTCATAAGTGTTAAATGCTCTTTTAAGAATCTCTTCGTTTTGGCCAAAGAAGAGAGCAAAGCACACGGCTCAGGCTATTATAATAATATCAAATGTTTGACCATTAGTAGAAATAGCTGTGCCGCTCTTAAAATGTTCTTAAGCTGAGCACTTGATATGCTTCCTGTGAAGGGCTGTTCATGCAGAACAAAAACAATTGGCCTTCCACTCTAATAGTCATCACGTTAGCTAAAAACTGTACTGTAATCACTACTTCAGCTGGATGCACTTAACTTCTAAATAGTCCCCTAAAGCTGCATTGCCTTCTGTACTACCACAGAGGGCAATCCTATGGCTTTGCGATTTCTTGCCCACCCTTGAATTGAAGATCTAAGTGATGATCTAATTCTGTCTAACTCAGGATTTGGTATCACCCAAGAACTAACTAGAGTATACTTCCAGTAAATTTCAAGTACTTGTCAGGATATTGCATCATCATGAGTTTTGTTAAGACTTATTTGTTAAGAGGTGTGGTGGTGCAGTGGTTAGAATGCTGCAGAATGCTGTTAGGAATAAAATAAATTCCACTTCAAAGGTGTTGGAAAACAAAACAAGTTGTATTGAAGCGTTTGCAAAGGCTGCTGGATCTCGGCAAATACCATTCCAGAGACCACACCCAAATTAGTTCAGCATAAACTTTTATATCTGTCCCAGAGAATATGCCACATCCTTCTCTTCCAGACCCAGTTGATAGGTCCAGTCTAGTCACATGCTTTCTGACCACCTAGTAAAATTATTAGGCACTGCAGCTGTACAATTAATAATTCCCCTTTGTTTTACCTTTATCTTTCCCTTTTCATGTTCTTGACATTCAACCAGCTCACAATAGGAGCCTGTTTCATCTCTATTCCCTTGCCTATCTATAAAATGTAACTAATGCCTGCTTCAAACCAAAAGTTGTGTATATCATCACTTTAGCAAAGTTAAATATGGCTGCGCTTTGGCTACATGATTATACCTTAAAATACTGGCTCTAAATAGATTTTATAAAATATAAGCTAATCTATATTATGAAAAATTCTAACATATACATTTCATGTATACCTCACAAGGCTAACTCACTGCTCATTCCAGGAGTTCAGTCCTGACTGGCTCAAGGTTGACTCAGCCTTCCATCCTTCCAAGGTCGGTAAAATGAGGACCCAGATTGTTGGGGGCAATATGCTGACTCTGTAAAGTAAACCACTTAGAGAGGGCTGTAAAGCAGTGTGAAGCAGTATATAAATCTAACTTATCATGTGAGTGATACACTAATTCTAAACCTACCACATGGCCTTGGAATGAAAACTACACTGATTTGATTTAGAATGGGGTCTGTAGAATTACAGTCTCTCTCAGTCCTTTGAAGTGAACATACTGTGAGAAGTTTTATATCAAAATGTATTTTATTCTTTTTTACTGTTTCCATCTTCCCTTAAAACATTATGCTGTTTTGATGATTATGAAAATAACCCTTAGAAAGCAATATATTTCTTTCAGTTTCTTCCCTTTACCTGCATTTACCAGCCTCCAAATAAAAAGCTGGAGGCTGAGAAAAATCCAGTGATTTTATTCTTTATACTGTTTCCATCTTCCCTTAAAACATTAACAGAATTTATAATGGACTGAAAATCAGTGTCCACTTTAGATAATTGATAATCAAGCTGAAACTTATTTAATCAAGTAAAAATAGCAAATGGGGGAAATTGTTTACTTCTTCAAACCCCGAAATAAGTTACCCAGAGCCAATCCACATATCAAAGGTTAAGGTCTGCAAACACAAATAGAGTTAATTAAATTAGGTCGTCCAGTGGAACTGCATGTTCACAAGAATAAGCATATTTACATACACATACAGTGCCCTCGAGTATCACCCTAGAATCAGCATGTAGACACTTCCACATCAGGACAAGCTCCCCTATAAAAGTCTGTTGCTGTACCCCATTTTTCTGCAGCAGCCCCTAAAGGCAAACTGTTTGCTTTTAGGAATAAATATTTCTTCTTTCCTCACAGCTGTCTGGATCTCATTTTTATTTATTCTTGCAGAGCCCCAGGTCAAGTTGGAACCCCAAATTATTCTTCTGACAATACTGTATTATTTTCAAGTTATATGTTTATAAATATCATCATGGATTCACTCATATAGGAGGTAGAAACATATGGGTATTTATAATAATAAAACTTTGAATTTATTTATGGTTGTTTCCCACTGTTCATGCTTAACTATGTCTCACTACTGATACTGCATTGCTTTGTTAGTGAATTAAATAATGGTTGTCCTGCCTCTTATGAAACAGAAAATGAAGTAATTGCATGTGCAAAGAAATTGCTTTCAGATTCTTGCAGCTTGTTACGATTGTTCCCCACGATGAAGATTCCTGCTGAAGATAGTGGAATAGACCATTCAGTTTGCATTCAGATTTTGCAGGAAATATTTCATAGTACTGCATTCAGACTTTCTTACGATATAGCAATTAAATATAGAAGCATTAAAATTATTTAAGAAAAAGTTATAGAATTGCATTTCCCTAATTTAATATTGGGATGTTTAGAAGATATTTAAAAAGATATAATGTAATCCAGCAGTTCATTAAGCCTGATCCATAGAATCTCCATAGAGATTAAGTCTGATCTTGCTTCCTATGATTAACAGGTTCCTCTAATATCTGATGCAATTCTTTTCCTTGTAACATTTTACCAGAGGTGCCAACAATGAATCTTTATCCTATGTGCAGAGCCAATGCCATTTTTCCCCCCGAGCTATGTGGCTCCTTGGAGCAAGACTTACTGGATGTTTGCTGAACACATCTGTACATAATCAACCAATGTCTCTAGATTCATCCAGTGTCCTGAACAATCATTGTGCTAAGCTAAAATGTATGATTGATTATTTTGTGATTCAGTTTGTTATGTGAGTACAGTCATTTTGAAGCTACCTGTGGCTTGGGTACACTTGAATTGAACCATCCTTTATTGGCTGGATTTGAAAAGCTAAACGTGATTGGAACTAGTTAGACGTATTCTGAGAGATAACCAGGAAACCCTATTATTTTCTCCAGATTGAGAAGTGATGAGAAGAAAGGAGAATTCAGATATAAATGAGGAAATGTAGGAAGCAAATGCAAAGGCAGTCATAAAGGACTCAGATGCCTGCACACTAAGCTCAAGGTATGAGGAAAAAACAGGGAGAACGTGAAGTCTTAGAACATGATGGCAAGTACAATATTGTTGCCATTACTGAAACTTGATGGGATGAAACCCATAACTAGAAGGATATAAACTGTTAAAAGGAAACAGACCTAACAAAAGAAGAGTTGGAGTTGTATTTTATGTAAGAAATACAGAATACAGAATAATAGAGTTAGAAGGGACCTTGGAGGTCTTTTAGTCCAACCCCCTGCTCAAGGAGGAGACCCTATACATTTCAGACAAGTGGCTGTCCAGTCTCTTCTTAAAAGCCTCCAGTACTGAAGCACCCACAACATATGAAGGCAAGCTGTTTCCCTGGTTGTTCTCACTCTTAGGAAGTTTCTCCTTAGTTCAGTGATCAAATTAATCTGTGAAATTCATTACATAAGATGTAGTGATGGTCATTAACATGAATAGCCTTAACAAGGCAATCATGGGGAGCAGATTCAGCAAGGACTATTAGTCTTCAAAATCTCAGGATTATTCGGGTGGAGGTAATATGCCTCTAAATGCCCATTGTAGGGAAACAATGATGGTATCAGACCTGTCCCAGCTTGGGCATTTAGAAAAGAAAGACCCTGGACTCCATTTGTAGCAAAAGGTATATTTTTACTAAAGTCAAGTGGTCACAGGAAAAAGCCAAATCTGAAGATTCCCGTGTTAAGCCGATATTTTTCCCTTCTCCAGGACCCTCCCCCTTGGTCATCTTGCTAGTGTCCAATAAAATTCAAATTAGTTCTTTTGGTAACAATTCTAAGTTTGGTGCCTCTTTGGTGGTCGTTCACAGTCCGTTCCCATGCCTATGTCCTTGCACTTCTGGTTCTTGTCATCCTCCCCTCCCTGTATTCTCCTTTCCCCCCTCCCCACATTTTATGCAGGCTGCCATCAAAGCAAAGCAGGGCCAAAGCAGTGTGATGGCAGATCTGAAAGATGGGAGTTTCCATTTATTCATTGATGCTGGATTACGTAAAGACTTGGCTGGATATAACAGGACTATTCTAGTAGAATATTAAAATCTCAATGGGGTTTTCTTCTTCTTCATCTTCCCTCCAATGCAGTGGTGGGATTCAGCCAGTTCGCACCACTTCGGCAGAACCGGTAGCTAATTTTTTGTTGCCTAGGCCCGGAATGGACTTCTCGAAGCGGCATTCACACAGAGAACCGGGTTTTCACATATTTGAATCCCACCACTGCTCCAATGTCTTTGCCCTTCTGTGTAATAGCTTTACACTATACAGTACATCTAGAAACTGGGACTGATTTTTTTAAATTGGTTATATGTAAGTCACTTAAAAAACCATTGAAGAAAGGATGAAAAAACTTTATAGAAATGGGAGAGATCAAATGGCACCATTCCGTTGTTTTCAAAAGGAGCAGAAGATGACTGAAGAATCTTTAAGCTGCATTAACAAAAGAATGAATCCTGAGTTGGCTATGGTAAGACACCTCTGTTTTTACTGAGAAGACAGCTACTCCAGGGAATTTAAAAGAAGGTAGAGGTGAGTAGTCTCATAACAAATACATTGTAAAAATAAAATCCGCTGGAGTTCATTTTAACAACAACAAAAAAAAACATATCAGGATTTTTATTATGGGTGAGAGCTTTTTAACTTCAGATTCCCAGGGTTTTGTATGGCTCCACTTTTCAACTTATTTCTCTGGAGTTATAACCAAACATTTTACTTCCCAGAGAGGAAAGTTGGATTTAAAAAAGGAACCAGCAAGCTTGCTGTGTCTATTGTCCAGAACTAAACAGACAAATATATCAAAGTATCTCTTAGTGATCCTCATCAATGAGAATACTTAATGTTATTATGCAAATGCTTTCTTTGGCTAAATGAGGAGAAGCAGGGACCAGTTTTAAAAGTGTTCTCAGAGCAACAAGGTGTTCAGATTAAATTTAAAAGGGAAAGCCAGCCGAGCCAATACAACTAGGAATCTACTGCTTAGAAAGTCAGATTTTTAAAGCAGATTTATTACATACAGTAGAAGTCCCCAACCAGTGGTGGGATTCAAATATGTGAACAACCGGTTCTCTGTGTGGATGCCGCTTCCGGAAGTCCATTCTGGGCCTGGGCAACAAAAAATTAGCTACCGGTTCTGCCGGCGTGAACTGGCTGAATCCCACCACTGTCCCCAACCTTTTGGGCACCAGCGACCGGTTCCATGGAGAGAGGTTTTTCCGCGGACCAGAAGGGAATGCTTTTGTATGCTGCCTGCATCCCACGGATGGAGCTTTGCTTGTTTGTGTGGACCAATTGCTGGCATGCTGCGGCCCGGTACTGGTCCACGGACCGGGGGTAGGGGACTGACATACAGGATACAGGAGTATGCCTACCATGATATGCAAGCCACTGTGGTGTTAAGGATATGCATGCTACTGTGGTGTTTGGCTTAAGGCACTGGTTTAGGAGCAGGGAGACTAGTTCTGGTCTTTCCTTAGGTGCAGAAGTGGCTTGCATATCATGGCTAAGTGACTTTGGAACAGTCAATCTCTCTTGTGAGTGAAATCGTTTTCGACAGCAAAATGGGTTTAATTTATGCCTCAATCTCCCCCTTTCACGCATTATACCTTGCCACACAAGTTACGCATACTCTTGCCACACAAGTTAGGCGTATTTATTTCATTTCATATTTTCATTGCAAGAATGCCTCTTGCCTCATACAGGAATCTATGCTTTGTTTATACAGTATATACACCCTTTCCCATAAAACAAAATAAAATTAAGGTGGGGTAGTAAAGAATATTCTGTGGAACTAGAAAATGGCAGTGTCCCAATCTCTTCAGTTTTGTTTATGATAAATGGATGTTTTGTGACTGATGCTGCTGTTATATATAGAGATAAGCCTTAGTGGCACCCATTTAGCAATCATTCTTAAGGCACATTCTCAAAATGCCACACATGTCCTCCAAGTCCTTAGAGCTGCTTTTTCATTTGTTGAATGTTCTGATTGTAAGTGGGAGCCCCATCTGATCTGCATGGAAAGTTGTCAGGGACTGGAGGAATGGAATGTGAAATTAACATCTGAAAAAAAAACATGACAATCTTTGCAAATATAGCATCTACTGCAAGAGAACTTTCTGAAGTTGATAGAGGTAGTCCGTGACTTAACGGCCACAACTGAGTCCAAGATTTCTGTTGTAAAGTGAAACATTTGTTAAGTGAATTTTGCCCCATTTTATGACCTTTCTTTCCACAATTAAGTGAATCATTGCAGTTGATAAGTTAGTAACATGGTTGTTAAGTGAATCTGGTTTCCCCATTGACTTTGCTTGTCCGAAGGTTGCAAAAGTTGATCACGTGATCCCGGGACACTGCAACCGTCATAAATGTGAACCAGTTGCCCAGCGTCTGAATTTTGATCATTTGACCATGGAGATGCTATAAATGGCTGTAAATGTGAAAAATGGTCATAGGTCACTTTTTTCAGTGCCATTGTAACTTTGAATGGTCACTAAATTAAGTCCCTGTTAAGTCAGGGACTATTTGTATACAGTAATTATAAACAAGACAGAAAGAAGTTAGAAGTGGGAACTATCTCTGATTATACTTAAAATATCTGAATTTGAAACTCACCTCTTTCATATATAATATTGTTATATTGAAATGTAAATGTTAAGCTGCTATATTTTTAAACAAATCAGCTCTGATGGTATTGTATAAGTGCAAGGTTTTGTAAAGAGACTATACTGAAGGAGATGAAATCATGAAAATAAATTAATCGTGCTCACGAAGTGGCAGATTGAAAAAGCTTAAAACCAATCAATGACTCGATTCCTTCTAGAAATTGAATGGAAGCAGCTTCTGTTGTCTCTTAATTGAGGATTTCTGTGTCAGTTAATAACATACATATCAGTTAAATAAAAATCGCATTGAAAAGTGAAGCTTATGTCAGTGTAGGGAGAGATAACGCTCTCTTGTAATTTTTTGTTCTTATTTTGTTGTGCATTAACAGACAGTCAACTTAAATTATTTGATCTTCTTAAATGCAAGTATAGCAGAATGCAGCTTTGGCCTGGAGAAGAAAGTAGGGGAGGCAAAACAGATCTGAGAAAGTAGAAAGTATGTAGGAAGGTATGTGGGAAAAAACCTTGGGAGATGGGCAAAGAGATGCTGTCTAGGGAATGGTCAGATAAGAGAGGGCATAGCTCACAGCTATGTGAGCAGAAGGCTCAGAAGGGACCCTCCCTAGTTTCTTCGGAGACAGAGGGAGATACGTACTTTCAGACTTTCAAGATTCTGTTAATGTATTCTTACAATAAAGTAGAACTAGCATATCTGATCAAGTTTCTTGTCTGGTCTACCTGGTAAGGCTGCCAGTATGTAAATGACAAACTTTCAGTCCCTTGTTGTCCTCAATAATAAAAGTTTTGGACAAGCTTTCAAGATTATGCCAATAGGCCCTACAACAATAAAGTAGCATTTCTGGTGTCTATTTCTTATCTTGGTTCATTTTGAAAAACTGAGAGCAACCATTCTTATATTTGCACTCTTGGACTATTCTCTGCATTCCTCTGAAACAGAAAAAAGCATGCATCCATCAAAGGAAACTCCACAGCAAAATGACTGGGTCATGCTAGAACAGGAAATCCAAAACAAAAGGTTGGTAACTTTAGAATATATTTGAAGTTTGTGATATGCCATTTTTCTCCTTTTGTTTCCAACTTTCAGACTAATGGATCAAAACACCTGTTTAAAAACTATGTTCTAGGCTTGGTTGATAATGGAGGCATTTTTCACTGACAAGTCTACTAGCAAGGAGAGCATTTATTTTAAATCACTCTACATTAGTTGTAAATGGAAAATATTCAGCTCACTGTCTAGGAAAGAACCATATTCAGTGGAAGGACACGCATTTGTCAGTCACTTAGAGTGCTGTAGTTTAGTCTCTGGAATTCCACCAATAAGTGATTTTGAACTTTTTTTAACTGCAATCAGGAAGAAAACTATTTTTCAAAGCTTCTCAAGAAACATAGGAAGATGCCATCTGTCTAAATGCTGCAGCACTAAAATAATTGTGAGTAAAATAGTTCCAAATCACTTTGTTGTGGAATTCCAATGGCAGGATTGCAGGGAAAAGACAACATTAATACATTTTGGCAAGGAGAAATTACAGTGAACAGGTTCCTCCTAATAGAGGATAGGTTAATGGTGCCGGAGAAATTGCCAGATGAAGGCATGATTCATTCCCCTGGCAGTTCCAATCCAAACTTTTAATGTCACCAGATCTAGAATATATTGACGTCATTCCCAACAAACTTTCATTTGGTAGCTAGGAAGTGGGAATGCTCAGTGTGTGTGTGTATGTGTGTATGTATGTATGTATGTATTGTATTTATATGTATATGTATATGTATTTGTACATACACACATACACATACGTACACATATACATACATGCATACTTAAGGGACTAACAATGATGACAATACAGTATATTTAGTTACATTATGCATATGACACACTACTTGTGCTTCCAAAATCCTCCAAAAGACATAATGTGCAGCTTTAGCTTATAGTTATGTTTGAATAATGCTAACTAAACAATCATTGATTAGTGAGATGTATGAACTCAATCAGGAAGAAATGTATGAAATATTTTAAATAGCTGTTAATTACTTAAGAAGACTTAAGTTCATCTATTGAATTTCCAGTTGCAGCCTACATTTAATAATTGCTAGGCCTTTAATCTCCAATGGAATATATACAGTATATTTTTTCAATTTTTCCACATATTCCAGAAAATCTATAATCAGAAACTGTAATTGGCTCCATTTGCACCTAATATGAATATATGGACCAGGAGTAGATGTTGCAGTTCACCTATATTTAATTTTACCAGCTGAACTGTATTTCCAAAAAGTTCAATGCATTGTTTAAAGCCTTTTATTCTGACCCCAGTCACTCAAACTCGGTAAGGGTGTTGTATGTTTTATTGCACAACTATACCCCCAGTAGAGCACTCCTCTATCTGTGACTAGAAAGAAACAAATTAGCACAAACCTGAAATCTGCCTATTCCTCTATTCATCTGCTAAAGATGAAGTTATAATACACAATATATTCCTAGCTAGGACTTCCATAATATATTCCTGTAAGGTTCTGCTGGCCTCAGTGACAGGAGTTTGGAGGATTTAGGATTGATTCTTGGAGACTTTATAGTTGGAAAGAATAGCTTAAATAAAACAGTTAGGCTAGAAACTGTGAAAAGTAATTATTTAAATTTCAGTAATTGAATTCTTCAAAAAATTCTTCTGAATAGATGATCAGCTTAGGAGTTATTAGTCCTTCCACCAAGGATTTCAGTCCAGCTCAGCCCAGCTAAGAAAAATAGGCAGTGATGTGGATTTTCCTCCTTAACATTGAGAAATGCAGAATTTAACAAAAAATTTTGCCATGAGAGTTAGGTAACTATGCAACCATGCTTTAATGAGAAATTCTTTTATTAAACCAGGGAAGCTAAATTTCCAAATATAAAAAGAAGGTTCATGGTAATGTTGAAAGAAAAATCTTCATCAGGGTCCAGTCCAAGCCGGTAATAAACAAAATGAAGACTGCTTTAGAAAGAAGGTTGTAGTTTATTGAAGAGCAGAACCAGATAGAAATGTGGCTCTGGGAAAGCTGACCACATGTAGCTGGGAGTGGTGGGTTTTTATACTTTCTTGGGCTTTTGTGTTTGAGGTTGTTTCTTTTTCCTATGGCATGAACTTTGACCTGAGCTTTTGAGCATGTCCTTTTGGTATTCTGATGGTGGTGGGTTAATCCTATTATGTCTTAAAGGTCATGTTTTTGGCGTTTGGGTGGGGGATGTAGATTTTAGGAGTCTTTGTCTTTTTTAAAAAAGATTTTTATTGATTTTTTTCATATATTCAATAGTATTTGTTCAACAAACGTGCTGTCTGAGTTTACATTCACTAATACATATTTAGTTCCTAATCCTTTATCCTTTCCTCTAGCCATCAATAAAATAAGCCCCAAGTTTGCTAATATTTCATTTCTTCTTTTTCTTTCAGCCTCAGAGTCAGTCTATCCATCTCGGCACATTCTAGTATTTTTTAAATTATTTCTTCATCTGATGGTATTTCTTCATTTTCCCAATACTGTGCAAATATAATTCTTGCCACTGTTGTAACATGCAGAATGAAATATAAGCTTTGTTTATCAGTCTTTTCTGACATTACACCTAATAAAAAAAGTTCAGGTTTAAAATCTACGCATTCTCCCAACATCTTTTCTAGCCAGGCGTGTATTCTTTTCCAATAACTCTTTGCTTTGGCACATGTCCACCAGACATGGTAATAAGTACCTGACTTATGTTTGCATTTCCAACATCTATCTGACATGTTTTTAAACATTTTTGCTAGTCTTGCTGGTGGCAAGTGCCATCTATAAAACATTTTATATAGGTTTTCTTTATAAGAAGGTGACATTGTCAGTTTATAATTTCTTTCCCTCAAATTTTGCCATTTTTCTAATTCTATGTTGTATCCAAATTTTTTTGCCCATTTTATCATTGTTTCTTTAACTTGTTCACTTTCCATTTTCAAATTTAATAGAAAATTATAAATTTTCTTAATTAGTTTATCGTCAGAAGTTAATAATATCTTATCAAACAAAGTTTGCTCCTTGTAAAATCCATACAGTTTAATATCTTTATCATATCTAACTTGCATTTGTAAATTTGTAAATCTATCCACCATGATAGATTGATACCCTGATTTTCCATTTCTTGTTTAGATTTTAAATTTCCTTCAGCATTTAGAATATCTCTGTATGTCCGGATTTTTTCAAAATTAACTAAATTTGGGTGTACGAATGCTTCCATTGTTGAAAGCCACCCTGGAATTTTCAGATATATTTTACATTTTATTTTTCCCCATGATGTTAACAATGCATTTCTTATATAGTGGTTTTGAAAGTACTTATGAATTTTATTTTTCCCATACCATAAGAAGGCATGCCACCCCAACTGTAAATCATGTCCCTCCAAATATAACAACCTTTTATTTCTAAGAATTATCCATTCTTTTACCCATGTTAATACAGTTGCTTGATAATATAAAACCCACTCTGGTAAACCAAAACCTCCATTTTCCTTGGCATCTTGTAACATTTTCATTTTGATTCTAGCTTTCTTTCCTTGCCAAATAAATTTCAAAATTAATGAATTTAAATCTTCAAAGATTTTTTTCTCACGTTTTATAGGTATTGTTTGGAATAGAAATAAAATTTTCGGTAATATATTCATTTTCACTGTAGCAATTCTTCCTAGTATTGAGAATTGCAAGTTTTTCCATTTTTCCAAATCCACTCTTATTTGGTTCAATAATTTTGTATAATTATCTTCTTTTATCGTTGAACATCTTGCTGTTAAGTAAATTCCCAGGTATTTAACCTTTTAAACTATTTGTAGTTCTATTTTTTCTGACATTAGGTTTTTTTTGTTTATCTGAGAGATTTTTAAGTATTACTTTAGTTTTTTCTCTGTTTATTTTCAGTCCTGCTATTTCTCCATACTGTTCTATCTTTCCCAGTAGTTTAGGAATCATCTCCAAAGGTTCTTCTAAAATAAATACCAAGTCATCTGCAAATGCTTGTAATTTGTATGTTTCACCTTTTATTTCTAGTCCTTTAATTTCTGTATCTTGTCTAATATTTCTATTTAGAACTTCCAAGGTTAAAATAAATAACAATGGAGATAATGGACATCCTTGCCTTGTACCTTTTCTTATCTCAAAGTTCTCTGTGTAATCTCCATTTACAATCACTTTCGCTATTTGTTTATTGTATATTGTTTTAATCATATTTATAAAGTTTTATTTTCATCTACTAAGTTATTTATCAGTTTCTTCTCCTTCTGTTTTTTAAGTTTGTAAGCTAACCATCTTCCTGGTGTGTTTGCATTTTTTAAAAAGTTCTGTTTTGCTCTTTTAATTTGCTGTGCCAATTTTTCTGAATCCAACAGATTTATGTTTTATTGTTTCCATCTCTTTTCAGTATCTTCTTTTGCGTATTCATTTGCAGTTCTGATTCTAATTTTTCAAATTCTTCCCTTAATAATATGTATTTTGTCTTTTTTGTTTATTTTATTTTTTTGCCATGTATGTTACAGCTATACCTCTAAAGTATGCTTTGGCTGTATCCCATAAGTTTTGTAATGTTGTATCTTCTTTTTTGTTTTCTTTAAAGAAAAACTCCATTTCTTTTGTTGCTAGTTCTATAAATTCTTTTTCTTTTAATATAGATTGATTCAAAGTCCATCTTGGTTTTTTTGGTATTCCTTTCCATGTCATTTTTAAGGGGTCGTGGTCTGCCCATGTACCTGGTTCTATCTCAATCTCCTGCATACTTGTCCTCAATTCAGATGTCATCCAAATCATGTCAATTCTGGACCAGGATTTATGACTATTTGAATAAAATGTGTATTGTAATTTTCCTGGATTAATTTCCCTCCAGACATCTTGTATCCCAATTTCCTTTATCATATTAAAAAAAGTCTTAGGTAATCTTTTTCTTCCACTTTTTCCCGTTTTGCTACTTTTATAATCTAATGTCCCATCCACTATTGCATTGAAATCTCCTACTAAGCAAATATTTTAATACTCCATTTCTGTTATTTTTCTATAGAGATTTTGATAAAATTCTTCCTGTTTATTATTTGCTGCATATATTACTACCAACAACGTTTTTGATGTAGAAATATTTCTACCATCACAATTCTTTCTTCTTCATCTGAATAAATCATTTTAGAGTCTATTGTCTCTCTAATATATACAGCTATACTCCTTTTTTTCTGCTGCACTGATGCATGGTAAAGTTTCCCAATTTTTGGGTATTCCAACAGTTTGTAATATTGTCTTTTTATATGTGTCTCTTGCAAACAAATTATATCTATATTTAATTTCTGTGGATTTCTAAAATTTTTATTTCTTTTTGATGGGAAATTCAGTCCATTTATATTCACTGAAAAAAATTCCATTTTCTTTCTCCATTTCAATTACTTATATTTAGGTCTTGTCGATCTCGTAGTCCTCTGTTCTCTTGCTATTCCCTCACTCTCTTGATCAAGCTTAGGAGTCTTTGTCTTTCTAACCCCATCAGCTCCAAGCTTCCTGGCTCCAGTCTTTCTGAAAGGATTATCATATCTGCATTTCTAAAAGGTGGTTTCCTGAGTTTCTACTGGGGGATATTAAGAAAAACGGGGTCTGCTTTTCTGCCTTTAAGATCCTTTGAGGAAATATAATATTCTGCCTTTTTAATATCCCCCAAAATATTTCCTTCTCTGGGGGGGGGGGCTGACTTACCACAGTTAAAAAAGGTAGTGTATGATAGTCGAAGGAAGACAGTCTCCCATGCAGTGTTCCAGATAAAATCATTATAGCAAGTATAAGTAAATGTATTTAAGAAAATTTGCTTGAAAACAAGCTATAATACAAATTCACTACAGAAAAAATAGAGGAAGCTCTCATTTCCTTTTTTCTTCTTTCTCAAAATGATCCTCACAATTTTATAACATGCAGCGGATAGTGAAAACCAGCTACTTGGGGAAAACTGACTGTTGTTTTGTCATCCAGCTAGTGAATCAGAAAATTACTAGTTCCATAAAAGTGTCATAAAAACTTTGCAACTGAATGTTAAAGGTGTTAACTAGGTTTCTTTTATGACTCCCTCATCACCTAACTGAGCACTGGGCCCAAGACAGAACCTTGAGGTACCCCACTGCATGCTTCCCTCCATGTAGATGTAATTATATTACCAAGTTAAGTAAAATCTCTTTGATAATCTTAAGATTTTAATTTTGCAATAATGGACAACCTATGTAGCTTAAAATTGAATTGTTGGGTTCTTGATGCTCTTTGGCAATAAGAGATACCAGACTAGGTAACACCATCAGTGCAGAGGGGAGTGAACCATGGCTATTGCTCCCAGCCAGCAAATATCACCTCTCAATGCACTGATCATGCTACCTAGCCTGATAATGAAACACCTACAAGAAGAAAACAAATTCAGAGAACACCAGGAATCTTTTGAAATTATGCCTACAGGATAAATGCACCAAAATTCAAGGGAGCCTTTATGCCAAAAAATCTCCAATACATGCAGTAACTTTTTTCTTTTATTCAAGAATTATATTGTGAATTGTTGATGACAATTAATCTGCACAGAGAAGATATAGGTTGGTGTCAATGTTAACAGCAATGTTATCAGGAGTGATCAAACTGTGGGTTGCAACATTGGGTCACAGCTTGGATAGGAGGATAGGATAGGAGGCTTTTGGAAAGCTTTTGGAAAACGTTTGATAAAATTTGAGTAGGGAAAATGGGAAGGATGTCAAAAATTATTTCAGTTTTGCCTGGGCATGCCTACAGTAGTTTCTTGAGAGATGGTCAGGCCCAAGGGCCCACTAGCCATGTCAAAATCATCCACCAACTATCTGAAAAAAAAAATTATTACTCAATTTTTATTTAAGGACAATACACAAATTCAATTTTATTTTAAAAAGGGCATGATATTTCAACCTTTGGGAACCCTTATGTTAGTTTGATGTACAGAAATTACTCCACTAACAAACTTTCAATATTTGCACTTTTGCCAATATGAACAAGCCTTTCTAGACTTGTCAAGAGACGTTGGGAAAGGGCCAGCTTCTGTTGTGCTACACACATATGCAGTACACTGGAAATCAGTTACCTCCTGTCTTCTCCCAACCCTCTGGACCCTTTTGGCTGGAGTTGCAGTAGCATTGCTCTTCCAATGTGCTGCACAGGACCACCGCCCATGCAAGACAAGAACTACACTGCGCAAACTGTTTATGTTTGCTGGACTTACAACAACAAAAAATCCAGACACAAACAGCATCTTAGTATGACAGAACACCTATCATAAGTAGGGGCTGCCTAAACATGTTTATTTAAAGCATCTATTTATCAGCAACTAGAGCAAGGGTCCCCAACCCCTGGTCCGTGGACCAGCACCGGTCCACGGCATGTCAGAAACCAGGCCACGCAAAGAAGCAAAGCCCATTCATAGGATGCAAACAGTATGCAAAACCACGCCCCCTCCAGTCCACGGAAAAAACTCTCTCCACAGAACTGGTTCCAGTGCCCAAAAGGTTGGGGGCCACTGAACTAGAGAATGCCTTACAATGGGAAAGGTGCAATGGCTGCCTCTAAAGCATATTTTACTTACCATTTGTTTTTGGGAAGCAGGGAGGCAAAAAACATAGAACGGGAGCAAAAAGTTAGACTTGCCACATTAACTCGGCAGGTATGTTTCAAAAATGCCTTTCTTTTTATTCACGTAAGTCAGACTCTAAAAGTGTGCTTATCTGCATGGGGAAAAGGAAAAGTAGAATGTTTTACGGTGAAGCTTATTTTGGCCACACAGTCAAATAAAGAAGGATGCCTGAAGAATGGCCTCAAGCACATTTGCTCTTCGCTCAGTGTATGACCTCCAGGGTATCAATTACTTTAGGAATCAAGATAGGATGGACAGGTTTTTGTCCTGTTCTTTGCTTCTCCTCCCACTTTCTCCTAGTTTTCCTTTATAACCTCAGCAGCACTGTCGAGCCATCTGTTCTCAAATTATGCCTGGATTGCGAGCACCAAGTCTATGCAAATTCTCTTACAGAGGTGCTTGCAAGACGTGGCATGATGCTCCTTTTTGAATTGTTAAAACAGCGGCATCTTTTTCCAAGTACACATGGCAGCCCCTCTGTGAAAATCCATTCTGTTAAAAAAGAAATATTGAAGGAAAGGCAAGACGAGTAAATACATTTAGTATTTATTTGAGCCTGAGCTGAACATTATTTTCTTTCATAAAATTGTATCTAGCACATCAAGGATGATACTATTTAGGATATCTTAAAGTAATGCACTGAGAAGGAGGTAGTGATTCCTGAACTAAATCTTAACATTTAGTTAACATATTAAATGTTAATTGTTAACCAAGCTTACTATGACTTAACCTACTGTTAACATACTTAACCTACTGTTTACAAAATGAACTTTCTTTTATCAATATTTATCACCATCCAGTGGTGGGATTCAGCCAGTTTGCACCAATTCGACAGAATCAGTAGCTAATTTTTTGTTGCCCAAGCCCAGAATGGACTTCCAGAAACGGCATCTACACAGAGAACCGGTTGTTCACATATTTGAATCCCACCACTGTCACCATCACTTTGTCATTACAATTTTGTTCATATTTACAATTCTCATTTAGTATGGAAGTGTCTCATCTTGTAGACCACACAATATTATTAGGGATTAAATTAGTCAACTATTAATTGCTGCCAATGTAGATCCCTACCACTAAGTACAAATTAGACACACAGGATACACCTTCTTCGAAATGACAGCTTTGACAAGGGATGGATTAAGTAGTAGTGTTCCACCATGAGAAAAACACAGTTATTATGGGCAATTCCAAAATAGCTCTTTGTCTTGTGTTTCATTGAGAAGCATTATTCTTATTCCCAAGGGTGTAGCTTTGTGCTAATCAATAAGGAAGGAATTAACTGTTTTATTCATCAGGAGCAAAAGCCAGGAGAGGGTGACACTAAACAAAGCCACATCATTTTTTTCTCTTCCTTCCTTCCTTCCTTCCTTCCTTCCTTCCTTCCTTCCTTCCTTCCTTCCTTCCTTCCTTCCTTCCTTCCTTCCTTCCTTCCTTCCTTCCTTCCTTCCTTCCTTCCTTCTTCCCCTACCCTCCCCTTCCTCCCACAGCCTGATTTTACAATAATGAAACAGCATAAATAGAAATAAACAGAATGCCCATAGAGATAGTAATATGTGTGTAACTCTTTCATAAGCACATTGGTGATTTTTGAAAGTAGGCTTATAGTAAATCCTGCAAGCATCTTTTCCCTTCCCTTCCCTTCCTCCCACTGTCCAGTCTAACCATAATGAAACAGCATAAACAGAAATAAACAACATGTCCAGAGATATAGTAATATGAGTGCAACCCTTTCATACCCATACTGATGATTTTTGAAAGTAGGCTTATGGTGAATCCTGAATCCATAGGGATCCACACTTACATCACTATAGTTCTGCGCAAGTCAAGTCCCAAACTACAAGAAATTATTCTGCTATTGGAACTGACATAATTTTCAAATCTGAATGACAGATAGGCAGCATCCACAATGGGAGTGGACAATCACAAGGAGTATCAGAGGTAGTCAATAATAAATTGATTCTGTGCTATTTTCCAAAGAAATTTGCTCCAAAGTAAAGTGATAAATAACTAGCTTTAGAAAACTGATGCTTGTACACAACACCTTAACTCACCCTGATGCAAAAGAAATTGCTAAACCATATGTTGAATGGTTGCAGGAACCCTGTATGTTTAGCCTAACAAAGAGAAGAATCAGGATGACATGATAGCTGTCTTCCAGTTCTTGAGTGGTTGCAACAGAAAAGAGGAGGTCAACTTATTTTGCAGAGCATCTGAGGACAGGACAAGAAGCAATGGGTGGAAACTCTAAAGATAGATCCAACCTGGAACTAAGGAAACATTTTCTTACAGTGAGAACAATTAACAATTAGTACTGCTTTATAAAGCCTTAGTAAAGCCACATCCTGGAATACTGCATCCAGTTTTGGTCACCACATTACAAATAAGATGTTGAGACTTTGGGAAAAAGTACAAAGAAGAGCAACTAAGATGATGGAAGGCCTGGAAACTAAAAGATATGAAGAACGGTTGCAGGATTTGGGTTTGGCTACTCTAGAGAAAAGAAGGAATAGAGGTGACATGATAGCAGTATTCCAGTATTTGAGGGGTTGCCACAAAGAGGAGGGAATCAACTTATTTTCCAAAGTACCAGAAGGCAGGACAAGAAACAATAGATGGAAACCAATCAAGGAGAGAAGCAATCTGGAATTAAGGAGAAATTTCCTAACAGTGAGGACAATTAACCAGTGGAATGGCTGCTATCAAAAGTTGTGGGTGCTTCATTACTGGAGGTTTTTAAGAAGAGACTGGACAGTCACTTGTCTGAAATGGTATAGGGTCTCCTGCTTGAACAGGGGGTTGGACTAGAAGACCTCCAAGGTTCCTTCCAGCTCTATTCTGATTTATTTATTGACTTAACCAGTGGAATGCCTTGCTCCAGGAGTTGTGAGTACTCATTGCTGAAGGTTTTTAAGAAAAGATTGGACAGTCATTTGTCCAGGATGGAATGTCCTGAGTTGAGCAGGGAGTTGGACTAGAAGACCTCCAAGATCTGTTTCATGATTCTATGATTCTAATTAGCCTTCCATTTACTCCCTCGTCCACTTGTATTGAGATCAAAAAGTTTGACCATAAATTTGCCTCACTTAAAATGGAATACATTTAATTTTCATTTCATTGTATTTTGATCTTAGGGCTGGTAGTCTACAGGCAAGTCAAAAAATTAGAAAGTTGAAAGATCCAATTTGGGAGTCAATTTGTTGAAGGAATAAGGGTAGCTTATTCAATAGTTTATAGAAGTAGATCCAAATCCACTTCTCTGTCTTTGTCATATGACTTCTATTTATTGGGGCGACTCATTAATGTTTAACTATGGTGGTGTTACAGTGGTGACATATTTCTTCCCCCAGCAAACACTGAGAGACAGTTAAAGAAAGTTTTCTTCTAATCTCCCATCCAGGCATTAATCCTGATTAGTTTTTCAAGGTTAATTAGTATCTTTCATTAAGTAAGTTAATAAATATATTGAAATCCTACTGCTAGTATTTTCATATCCTATCTCATGCTATTAACAGCAGCTGACTTGACTTGACTTTAGTATTTTGAGGAATACAGACTAAAGCGGGATCAGCCCTATCATTTAGCAACTCTCCCAGGCACTAGACCAAGGTATCACATTGGGGCCCATGTGCTGCCCCTCCAAACCTTTACATGACCTGCCAGACTTAATTCCTATCTATATGACATAGGCTGGAGAAATTAGTTCTATACCTTCCTGCAGTGTCGTTACCCTCAAGCTATGAACATATGCAAATCTTCAGCTGTTTGGAGGAGCTAGTTCCAGCACCTGACCCTTGTCAAATTGCCTATTTCTTCTCTAAGGGTACCTGGGAATTGCATCCTTTGCTAATATCTTGCTCTATGATGTCCTTAGGATAAGTACGCATGGAATGGGCCAGCTCACCACAGCCAACTCACAACCGCCAGCTCACCATGGCTAACTTACCGCGGGACTATTCACTGCAGCCAACTCACTGCAGCCAACTCACTTGCTGCAGGATAATTCAACAGATACAAAAATTAATTTCTACAGAACCATGGCCAATAATAATAAAATAAAGAAAGTCAATCCAGAAATACAAGAGTTACAATAATTTCAATGAAAATGTGGTCACCAATAATAAAAGTAACTGAATGAAATGATGAATAATGTTGAATTGTCTCGCAGAGAGTTTCCCCATGGTGAGTTGGCCATGGCGAGTTGTCCTGACCTAGACCCAAGTAAGCATATTAAAACATGGCTGCTATAGCATTTGCTAAGTGCCTAAAACCTAAAGAGATCCTTTTCCAAGCATGATCAACACAGACTCTCTTTAGCAGGTTTTCATAAGAAGAAAGGGAGGGAGTTATAAGAATTTTGGTGAATTAATTATTTTCTATTACATAACCCATATATCCACAAAGTAAATTAGCATGTATTCTTTTGCTTTTTAATTTCTTTTCTATGCATCAGAATATTAGCAAGTCTTTCCTCTGATAACAAAGGAGCTTACTAGTGGAATATTTACATAACTTGACCATAAATCTTTATCATTCCGGAAGTCTATCATTAAGGCTATCGTAAACTCTTGCTCTGAAGATTCCTCAAAAAAAAAAAAGCAGGAATGTGGCCCTCCAAGTCAACAGCCCTCTGAGGCCGTTCTCTGAAGAGTGTTTATTTATTCATTTATTTTGTTCATTTCTTTTAGAGTGAGGGATCAAGGTTACTATGGGCTCCAGTGTATATTATAGAGTATTTACTTCACTCTTGAATATTTAAAGCGAAGCATTAGCCAGGGAAGGTGAGAGAAGTAGCGACAAGGGTAGCTCTTTCTTCTCAAACAGTCCTCTGGTCCATCTTTGCTTGAAATCAGGTCTGGATCTGGCCTTGAAATAGAACATCTGAACTCTACCACACACTCTGAAGTATTGCTGACATTCCATATTGACCCAATGCTTTTTTTAAAAAAAATCTGCAGGATATAAATAAAAGATCAGTCATGTACAGAATGCAAGTTGTTTTGAAAAACGCAGTTCAGGCAATTTTGAAAGAAGCTATCTATTTTATTTATGGCACTTTCCAAGCAATTCTGAACACATTTAAATCCTATTTACTTAATGGGACCATCTTCAATATATATCTTAATTCTATGAAAGAAAGACTAGTTCTGTTTCTTAATCATTTATCTTTTAAATGGCTTGTTTTAAGTGTGACTTTATTAACATAGGGTCTATTTGAAACTTTTGAAATTCTTTTTCTAAAGCCTTTGTTTGCCTGATGGAGTAAGAAAGTTTTCTTTGTTAAGCCTGTAATGACCTCTCCCATTTCCTGATTGTATCTCAAGTTACTACTTCTTATTTCTTATTTTCAGCACAATTTCTTACCCCTGCTGGTTTGACTATTATACATTATTGTTTTAAATATCAGCTAACATTTTGAATAAAATCTCATTTTCTCCAATCAGCTGCTTCATTAAACCAATTTGCTGCCCAGTTTATAGAATAATCACAGTTCCCTGTTCAAATGTTTATAATTCAGGGCTCACTTTAATGGAATTGCATGTAATAGATGAAATTTTGACTGCAATTTACAAAATAATATAATTAAGCAAATATTGTAAAATGTCTTTTACAAAGTGATGCCATTATTCAACTGATATAAATCAGAACAGGATTTTGGGCGATAGCATGTGAATTCCATTTTGTAATTTTAAATATTTGTGAATAAAAGACATAAGCTTCCAATTAAAGATTAGGTTTTACAATATAATAGTAATTTGCTAAACTAAAACCTAAATTCATTTATTTATTGAAGATATTTTTAAACCGTGAATTCGTACAACTCTCAGTAATATTTGAAAGTTTGAAATGTTCAGGAATCTCTGAAATTGTCTTTCATTTGAACATTTTTCTTTCCATAGCATATCTATCAAAGGGGTCTACATAAACCCTTTTCTTTATATTAAGTAAAGTAGATATAATGTATGTAATTTTACTCAAAAATAGTGTATTTAAATGTACCCATATTTTGACAATCTAAATACAAAGAAACTCACAAAACTAGCCTTATCCATTTTTTGAAAATATTATCGCAAAAAAAAAATCTATAGGATCAAGATCATTTTGTGAATTCTTCCCTGTTAAGAAACCTAGATATAATAATCATATGAGGGGTTTTAGAAAGAAACTTAGATACAATGCCGTGAGGTGATTCTTTTGAGAATTAACAAAGAGACTGTTGTTTTCTTGTCAGTAGTTCCAGAGAGGTTTTATTATATAAAAAATAACAAAACTCCCTGTTTTCTAACCCCTACTTTAACATTTATCACTAAGGCATGTCTATGCCATTGTGCTTAAGGATTATACTGAATAGGACATATTATTTGTAATCCCCTTCTGACTGTGATTATGTTTTGTGTTGAAATGAGCTTTTAATTGTGGTTTTAAAATGGTTTTACAGATTGTCCTTGCTTAATGACCACAACTGGGACCGAAATCTCATTTGTTCAACAAAGCAATCATTAAGCAAGAAGCCCATAGGACTGCTTCGTTCAAAAACTGGAATCATGGTACTCCTGATTGTGGTTGTTTAGCAACTCCCCAGTTGTTAAGTGGATAAAACAAAATAGCTGCCTGCTGAAGGAGTTCAGTTCTGCATGCAGCTGAAAACCTCCCAGCAGGCAACCCTTTTGCTCCCAAAGAGCTTCCTACCAGTTTGATTTCAGTTCTATGAGGAGCTGAAATCTTCCTGGCAGGCATCCTTTTGTTCTCAAATGTTTCTGCAGCCCACTGAAGGATTTCATCTCCCCTCCATGTACAAAGGGGAAAGAAAATTCTTTGGCAGGCTGCAGGACAGAGCTGAAATCTTTGTTCATCTTCAATTTCCCCTTTCCCTCTCAGGCATGAAACCCCATAAAGGATTTCAGTTTCCTTCTATCCCCTCCACTTGCTATCTTTCTTGCCAGCTTCCCCTCTGACTTTCTGGGGAAGCCAGCAGAAACTATTGCAAATGGCAATCCTATTATCATAACTGTATGTAAGTGCAAACAGGCTGCCAAGTACATACATTACAATCACATGTCTGCAGCGTAGTGGTGGTATGATGTTTTGTGACAGTTAGAAGTACTTTACATAGGTTATGCATATTACAAGTGCATAAAGCACCATTTCCAAAGCCATCATTAATTCAATTGGTTATTAAGTATCACCTGTATGTTTGTTTATTTTTAGATATATTTTTACTGTTCTTGCTTTTCATGGTTGTGAGCTGCCAAGAGTCCTATATATATAAGATGAGCAGCTATAACAAATGACTGACTGACTGACTAAGGTTATACTGAATTATACTATACTTACACTTTATGTATTTGTACTAATGTCTGTGTGTATGCCAGTGTGTTTATATAATTCCTAGAACAGTCTAGTGAGCATTCTATTCTCCTTTGAACTGCCTTTTGTGCCTAAAGTAGAACTAGAATTTGTAGTCTCCTGGTTTCTAGCCTGGTGCTTTAACCACCACACTAAACTGGGTCTCAACCAAGTCTTTAGCCATTTTCAAGTTGGTTGACGTTAACTCTTGTACTGAACTGCTGCCAAAGTGTTGGCTTTGGATTTACTCACTGTGGTGGGGTGGGCAAAGAAAGGTGCTTTCCCAGCTGCTGGCTGGCTATGCTCTCATTGTTTCAGAGCTACTGGGCTTTGATTCTCCTGTTGTTGGTTTCCTGACATTCAAGCCTATCCTTCATTCACCATCAGTTCCCTGCTGAGCTTGGCTGCAAATTCTTCCTCGCTGCTGTCCCAAATAATACAAATCTTCCTCCAAAATACACCTAAGCATGCACATTGTGATGCTCTCAGCATTTTCCTTTTATAATTGGAAACCAAGCTTGCCCCAGTGTCCTTGAGACGGCCTTAAATGTCAGGGGAGAAAACACAAGGAAGAGCTGATAAACAAACAAACAAACAAACAAATGCTGGCTACTGTGAAGCTTACATTCCACAGTTTTTCAATGTGAAGAGAATAAAGTGACCGAAATGTGCTGCTGATGAAGTAATTTTCAAAATGGAACTCCTCATCCTTCTTGTTTCTGGGGTGTATATATGTTTTTTTCTCTTGATTCTTCATTGGTTTAGTTTTGAGGAAAAAATGATTTGTTTCTTTGCCATAACATTAATTTGGCACTTCAGCTAAAAGAGTTTGAAATAAAACGTTTCATTTTGAAAGAGCCATCATTTTAAACTATTGCATTTCAAACCAGAATATTTAAGCATTTTTCATTTCTTTTTTATTTTTTCCACCTTGGGATTAAATTATTATAAAATATTTGGTTATTAAATATTTTAATACTATTGATTCCTACATATTTGGAGGATTTCCTTTCAATAGGTGTATTTAAAATACTAGCTATAGTATTTCATAGTATGGAAGAATATGAGTTGAAATTTTGAAAAGTGACTGTTAACCTTGATACTTCTGCAACTTCTGCCAATTCTATTTTAATATATTGATTCAATCCAGAGATGGGCAACAAAAATGAAGCAAGGTCCGAGGGACAATTCCATTTACACCACGTGTGAATTGAGATCCTCTATCTGATGAAGTTTGGAGGAGTGCTACATTCAGCTCTAGGTCCCCTTTTCCAAGCTTGCATTGTTTTTGTATTAACTTTCTACAATACCTTGCCATTCACTGTGTTTAGTCACCTTTCATAGTCTAAAATACTAGTTTGGTTTTGTTCAATTACTTGTGCCTACATTATGTTGAATTCCAATATGAAGTGGTCACATGGTCTTTTGTTTTTCCTTCTCTGTGTTATTTTTTTGTTTGTTTGTGCCTTTAATATTTAGTTTTTCATCGTTTCCCTTATATCCTGAACTGTTTTTCTTTCTAGGAGTTCCATCCATGAAATCATTCCTAGACTCTTAGTTTGTCAAAATATATGTTTAAATATATATTATAATATATTTAAACATATATTTACACTGCTTCCAGCTAGACTGCCTATGTTCTGTCCCAGCCTACGTGAGTCCTTGTTAAGCTCACAAGGAGAAACCCCTCTTCCAAACAAGCAGTCTGGAAACCACAGGAAAAAACCAATCCCCTTTTATTATTCACAGACCTGAGTCAATGTCCAAGGCAAACAAACACAGTTCACAGAAACTCTATCCTCAACACGAACGGTTGCCTTCGGCAACCAGCACCTTCCACACCTTCCCTTTTATTATGCAGCCAAGGCGTGGCTTCTAATGCCTTCGCCTTTGCCTTTGGAGCTGCCCCATTGCATTCCTCTGTTCTACTCTCTTTTCTTGCCGGCGTTTTCGTGCATCCTGGATATCTCCCAGCTGTGATTCATCACTGTCCAACTCAGACTCCCAGCACAGCTGTGTCTCAGCCTGAGCGCGAGTAGAGGGGCCAGGCTCCTCGTCAGACTGTAAGTCTTGGAGCTCCTCAGAGCCTTCCTCTGACTCTGATGTCACTCCAGGCCCCTCCTCCTCCTCTGATTCCTCAGACTCAGCTGCCAGGTCCACTGGCTGGCGAGGAATCACAACAGCCCTAGGAGAACATTACGTGTCAAGAATCAGACTAAGTTTTGTTGATGGAAATAATGGGAAGTGAGACCATAATGACTCATGATGTTTCTATAAGTGTAAGGAAAACAATCATTGCAGAGATGGTGACAATCTTATGCCACCCCCCATCATCTATAAAAGATTCTAAGGCCCCTGCAGAAGTATTAAACTCTTATAAGATCTTGCAAAAAAATGTAACATTGCCATATGAGATGAAAATTGCACAAAATCACTGAAATCTGTTGATCCCCTGATATTTTGTGTGGGTGCAATTTTCCTGCAACGTTTTGGGGGATGGGAGGCGCCCGTAGTTAAGAAGAACAAAACACAACAGTTAACAGTCTTTTTTCTGAAGAATGTGAACTGGGAATGTGAATGTGAACTTCCTCTGTATTTTGGGTTTGCACTTTCAAAGAATATCCGTCTGGTGGACCACCGAGGGTATCGTATGTTGGATCACAGGGGCTTTCAACCAGATGCTCTTCCAGAGGCACACCACAGGCAATGTGTGATGTTTTTTTCTATGTTTTCTTATATCTGGTGGGAATTTAAAATCCTAAGTGCACATCCTGAGTCCTTTACAAGATGGATCCTACGGGGAGAAGCTTGCCATTATCTCAAATGTCCATCGTTCTGGTCACAGCCAGTGAAAAACCAACAATCACCTTGAATGAATAGGCAAATGGATGGTCCAGCTCCCTATTCTCCATGTTGTTTTAGATTTCCCTAGCTTAGCTTGTACAATATGGGGGAGGGGGAAGGTCACAGCTCCTCTACTTCTAGTTCATCTGCATAGAAAAGAAATAATGAAAAAAAGGGAAAAAAAGAGGGAAGTTGGCAGATGGGTAGGGAACCTTACACCAATTAACACAGTGAGTACAATTGAATGATACAGAAATGTTGAAGTTTAATCTGTTGGGTAAACATATACCCTATTTGAGATACAAAGAGTGGGATTTGCCTTCTTTTCTTTCGCCCTCATCTCTTTCCCTTGATGCTCTAAATGAAATTACCTTCATTAATGAAATCATGTATATTTTCCAGCATTCCATACCTCCTCAGGAACTCCAGGAAATGCCTGATGGACTTTAATAAGCTGAAGGAGATAGAAAGAAGTCCATTGAACTGTTGCCAAGGTTTCTGGGAGAGTAATTCCCCTTTTCCCCTTGGCCTATTGAGATAAATATTACCAGCAAGATGACCATTCCAGGGATTCCTTAGTCCACCATCAAGTGGAATGAAAGGAAAAACCCTCCATGCCTTTTTGTCCCAGAAGAGAGCTTATATGAGGCTGTGGTTCCCAAGAACAGAAGGGCACCCAAAGCTTACAATCCATGCTATTTTAGGTTTGCTACCTACATCGATCCTAGGCTGAAGATTTCCACAGTAGAGAAACTGGCTTGAGACTGAGGAGAAACATCTCCAGCCATGTGACTCAAAGCTCTGTGGAATTGACAAAGAGAGAACACCTTTGCTCCTTTCCTTGAATCAAGAATCTCATTGCCAAAGCATATGTATGCCATTTATAGTAAATTCTTCTCTAGGCTTTGGGAGCCATCCTCTCCTTCTAACATTGCCCCACATTTCCTAAATCCCAATTCCTTTGGAAGGAGGAAAGTTTGGTAAGGCATTTCTATCAAAGAATTCAAGGTCACCATAAGCACTTTTTTCTCATCTGCAATTCTGGCCTTGGAACATTACAGTTAACTAGGCATCTTCATGAAGAGATCCCTGCATGAGGAAAAACTGCTCTTGGGACAAGCCTTCTTTTAATATTCTCATAATACTTGATGCCTGGCCTCAAGAACAATCCCACCCTAATTGTTTAGAGTGGGGCACTTAACAGAGCTTTAACTCTGGATTCTTTGAATATTTGCAATAGCCAAGTGTTCCTTCAAGCTCCTCCTGAGACTTCTATGCCCTCACCTTCAAAATAAAAATGAAGTGCTTTGAGGTGGGAGACTGCCGAAGAAGGCCTCTGAGCATGAGGCCAAAGGCCTGCTCCAGCAACTCCACTTGCAAGGAAACACAGAGATGGTGATGTGTACTTTTCTGGAATGCCTTTCTAGCCATGCCAACACGGAAGGAAATGCTGGAAATGTTGCTGGAGGTGGTACCTCTGGGACATCCTCATCTTTTTTCTCCATGAATGCCATCCATAGGAAGCCACAGATGTCCAGGAGCTTGATTTCCACAGGTGGGTCCATAGCTGTTGGGACCTTGCTGTAGGGACAAAAGAAGGAAAAGATATCAGTGACCAGCTGGGTCAAGCACTAGAAAACATGGGAAGTTTCAGCTACCCTCTCTTCTCTCCACTTTACAAGGAAAACCTTTCCTTTGATTTGGCTACCCCAGCAAAAAGTTCCCAAAATGGCAGCCTAACTGAAGCTTCTGATTAGGGTTCAAGAGCAACTCTATGTGGAGTTTGTTGCAGTAGTCAAGCTGCAAGTTGACCAGGGCATGAATGACTTCCTGAAAGGCCTCCTGACCTAGGACGGGGCACAACTGGTATACCAGATAAAGCTGTCCTTTTAACCTTTTTTTTCTTTGTTTTCTGTTTCCCCCTTTCTTACCCTCTAAGTATTGCAAACAGATTTTCCCTACTCACTACAAAAGAAGCAAGAGAATGACCTGATCTCATATAAGGTAAGCAATGCAGCTCGTCCCACAATGAAGCAGCTGAACTGCTTATCCTCCAGCAGTTCCTGGCAGGAAACAAAGAGTGGAAAGAAGCAGAGAATTCAAGGTCATCCAGGCTGCTCCAGCCCTTCCTCTTTGTCCCAGCTCCCTTTGACCTGCTATTATGCTACAATTTGTCTCTTAGTCCAAAGGAAAATTACCCCCAGGTTAAGAATCGTTTGCATGGGCCTGTTTTTGAAAGTTTCATTCTGTTTCTTTAACAGACTAGTGAAGCTTCTCCTAAATCTTCTGAAAATACAGGGGTAGCTTCTTCTCTTCCTCTGCTGCTACTTTCTCTCCATCGTCCTTTGCTTTGCTGAAACATAGCAGCGATGGAATGCAGGCCCTGAATGATGCCATGGTCTTGCTGCAAAGGAAAAGAGTTAGGCTGTAAGTCAGGGAGGCAGTGGGGCACCTTGCCCTGAGTAGTCCATAATGGTCTCCCTTTCAGCGGGAAGTTTGAAAACCTTCAGAGTGTCCATCCCAAGGAATCTTTTGCATCACATTGAGTTTAGACAAAAAGGACTGGGATTCAAACATGGGATCCAAACCCAGCCATAACAACCTCTATGCCCAAAGAGTAACTACTTTTAAATCTACCTCTTCCACTACCAACATATGACTTATGTGATGGTTTTTGAAACAATTTCCTTTTACTTTTAACCAGGGCTTTTTTTGTCATAGAACGCCCAGAACGGAGTTTCAGCACCTTTTTTGGATGGAACCTTGTAGGGTAGGCAAGGCGGGTTGTATAACAGGTGTGAGTTCCGGCACCTTTTCTTTTTACAAAAAAAGCACTGCTTTTAACATTCTTAATCTTTAATACATTTAAATTATGTTGCAGAACTTGATTTCTTTTCATTCTTTCTTCTTACAAAATTCTACAAAATTTTGAGTTTTTATAAAATGCAAGAAAAGAAAAAAAGAAAAGAACAGAACAGAAAAAAAAGAAAAAAGAAAAAAAAAAGAAAAGCAGCTTTCTGCTGGTTTACTGAAAACAGCCTAAAAAGGCAGTGAACAAATGGCAACAGAGACAGAGAAAAAATTGCTTAGTACTGAGGTCCAAGAAGAGCAAGAAGGGACATAGCATTATATCTAAGAAGGCAATGCAAAGAAATTGAGAATAATCACATGGGACAAAGAAGAGATTTATTTTAAAAAATTGCAGAAATGAAGGCAAGCTTTACAGACACTGTAAGAATAAGAAGAAAAAGATGACATCATAACAGGACAAGGAAAAAAAAAAAGATGACTGAAGAAAGAAGAGAGATGACACAAATATGTAAAAAATATGTCTAGGTTCTACTGCTGCATTTGTAAATAAAGCCATCATTACAAAATATTAATCTCCAAAGCTCCTTCACTGAGTAGCTTATCCTGTGGTGGGATTCAGCCAGTTCGCATGACTTCGGCAGAACCGGTAGCTAATTTTTTGTTGCCCAGGCCCAAAATGGACTTCCGGAAGCAGCATCCACACAATCGGTTGTTCACATATTTGAATCCCTCCACTGAGCTTATCTGAGAAGTCCACTAAACAATAAGCATCAGGATTGTCATATTCCAGCATATGTAACGTTTGTTTATTTTTATCTGAAGAAAAATCTGATTGTTTGAAATCACTGAATTTTTTCCTGACAAAAAGGGCCTAGTTGGAGTGCTTTTTCCCGTCAGCCTCATTCCTCAACAGACTTTTCTGTTGAGGAGAGTATTAAGATTAACTAAGATTAACTTCTGGTTTTGCGTGGCTAATTTCGCCCTGCCTGGGGATCCTAAATGGGTCTAAGTCGCCCCAGAGAGGCGACGAAGAAAGAATGGTGCTCCAGCGATTCTGGAACGGAGGCGGCCATTCCGTTCGACTTGGGGAAAGCCTTCTAACCCGACAGGAGAAAGGCTGGCCATATTGCATCGACCAACCCAAGCTACTAGCAACCGAAGTCCAAAAGCACTAACCAGCACAACTGTGAACAGGGTGCTTGAAACTGGGTGAGGAATTCGATCTTCTTTTTTCTATTCTACATTTAATTTCCTGGAAAAGATCCCCAAGAAGCAAAATACCTCCGAAAGGGAAGGAGGGGGATTTCCACCCCACCCTTATACTAACGGAAGCGGCGAATTAATCTTTTTATGAAGGATCAAAATATATGGAAGTGAAATAAATATAAAACCTGAAATTTAAAACTTAAAATCTGGTGAAGTTAGCTTTTCCCAGGTTGCCAAGTCTTATATTAAAGTCATAGCTGTCATAGTCTTCATCCACCACTAGTGTCAGCAACTATTTGTTTTTCAATTTCCAAAATAAACAATTATCTTTAAAATGAGAGTCTTAACCTTTCAAACAATTTTAGATTTATCCAGATTTAAAATCAATAAAATATATTACAAAAAAAAGATTAACTAAGCATTAACTAAGAAAGTAACATTAATATTGTTGTGGTGTTTGTTTCATACCTCTTGCTTCCAACTCCACTAGTGGATTAGGGAAGAGCGATGACTATTTTTTCTGTATGATTATCTCTACAGAGACTAAAGTCATATATTTGCTCTAATACAGTAGATGTTTTTCTTCTAAGGTTCTTGCTCTTCTCTTTCTTCACTGTGCTTTTATCTTGTTGTCTTAGAGACAACTGAAAAGCAAGGTAAAAATTATAGTAGTTTTCTATATTTAGTATATAGTAAATTTCCGAAGACGTAATACAGAAAAAACATGCACCCTTTTATATTCCCCAGGGAGTCTGTTTTTATTTGATTGCTCGTTCTGTGGCATTTTTATCTCTCTTTGCTTTGATTACAGGTGGGCCTTGACTTACAACCATTCAGTTGATGACCTTTGAAAAAGTGGCTTATGACCATTTTTCACATGACCATTTAAGACCATTGCAACATCCCTATGGGCAAATGATCAAAATTCGGATACTTGGCAACAGGTTCACATTTATGACGGTTGCAGTATCCCACAGGTCATGTGATCACCTTTTGCTACTTTCTGATGAGCAAAGTCAATTCACCTAACAACCATGTTACTAACTTAACAACTGCAGTGATCCACTTAACAATGGTGACAAGAAAGGTCATAAAATGGGGAAAACTCACTTAACTATTATCTCACTTAGCAACAAAGTTTGGATTCAATTGTGGTCATACGTCGAGGGCTATCTGTAGGGGTTTTTTGTAGTACAATTTTTTTCTCAACAATTCTGTTGAAATTAAAGCTCATTTTAACTGTCAAGCTAAGTTAATGGTGCAGACCTGACCTAGTTAGAACTGTATGGTGTAGCAGGAGTGGATGATATACTATACATTTGCAAGTACCCACCAGAAGATCGTCTCATAATTACAGTACTATACACAGGATAGGATTTATGATGGTTTATTTACATTGGCACTCATTCCTTGAGACTATATTATTTGGCGAGCAGATCAGGCTTAAATATTAATGTTATCTACAGTGAAGGATAACATTTCCCCAACCCAGTTAGAATATTCAGTTTGAAAGCCACTCTCTTTTGGGCTTCCATTACTGGAAAAATTATCAGAGGAAGAAATATATTTACCTTTTTAAAACAAACATCAGTGCAATATACTTTGCAATGTTTAATTTATGTTGCACTACTTGCATTATTCACTTGGCTCCTTGATAGACCAGTTTATTTGAAGATTCCTTCTTTATTTCTCTGTTCCTATGGCAAAAGCTCTTAAATAAAGCTCAGACTTTAGTGAACAAAAGAAAGAGATTGGGCCAAATGATGCTCACTTGATGTATTTAAAGATTTAATTTTGCTTTTCAGAATCCATCCTTATGATGTATTATTCTTCCCGGATACATGGACATCCAGGTATAAAATACATCTAAACGACATCAGCTGTGAATGGCATATGTGCATTTTAATCTCTTGATCAGTGCATCTGGACGTAATCATGAAAATGTCCTTTAGTTAAAAGAAAAATAAAATTTCATTAGTTTTAAGTTCGATTCCTAAGTGGCTCTTTTGCTTAAAATAACATATGCATATGCTTTTTTGTTTAGATCAACTATAAAAAAACTATCATTAGTTGATATGTTAGATATTGAAGTTACATATTAGAGAATGATTCAAATCCAATTGAGTCCAATGGGATTCACTTCTAATTAAGTAAATATACAGTATATGATTACAGCCTACCGTAGTAGTAGTGCCTACTTTCTTTCTCTTTTTCCTCTTTCCATATTCTCTACATTTACTGAAAAGAGTTCAGGATCTTCAAGAGAAAATATAGTGAGTATAGGGACAAAATGAGATAGGAAAATTCTCTGGTAAGAATCTATTAATGTAATGCTAGATTAAAACTCTAATCCACAGATGTGCAATTTGCAGTTCAGAACAACAATATAATATAATAACAGAGTTGGAAGGGACCTTGGAGGTCTTCTAGTCCAACCCCTGCTCAAGTAGGAGAGCTTATACCACTTCAGGCCACTTCAGACAAATGCTGAATCTCTTCTTAAAAACCTCCAGTATTGTTGCACCCAAAACTTCTGAAGGCAACTAGTTCCACTGATTAATTGTTTTCACTGTCAGGAAATTTCTTCTTAGTTCTAGGTTGGGTCATCTTTGATAAGTTTCCATTCATTACTTATTGTCTTGCCCTCAGGTGCTTTGGAGAAGAGGTTGTCCCCCTTTTCTTTGTGACAGCATCTCAAATACTGGAAGACTGCTATCATGTTACTCCAGTTTTTCTCTTTGTTAGACTAGACAAACCCAGTTCTTGCAACAGTTCAGCATATCTTTTAGCCTCCAGCCTTCTAATCATCTTTGTTGCTCTTCTCTGCACTCTTTTTAGAGTCTCAACATATTATTTTTTATATCATTGTGATCAAAATTGGATGCAGTATTCCAAGTGTAGCCTTACTAAAAAAAAAGTATAGTGGTACTAATACTTTATGTGACGTGAACTATTCATCTGCTGATGCAGCCTAGGACTGCATTGACTATTTTGGCAACTGCAGCACATTGATGGCTCATACTTAATTGGTGGTCCATTAGGATTCTGGGATCCCTCTCACAGTAACTACTGTTGAGCCAGGTACCACCTATTCTGTACTTTTGGTTTTGGTTTTTCTTGCCTAAGTGTAAAACTTTATTTTTCTCACCACTGAATTGAATTTTGTTGGACAGAACCTAGTGTTCAAATCCGTTTAAATCCTTTCAGATTTTGAAGCTATCTTCTAAGGTATTGGCTATTCCTCCTAGCTTGATGTGTCTGCAAATGTAATAAATTCCCTTTCTATCCCCTCATCTAAATAGTTTATGAAGATGTTGAAGAGTACTGGGCCTAAAAAGAACCTTGGAGTATCCCACTGCATTCTTTATGTAGATGTAGTTCCATTGAGGATTAAATGTTGAGTGTGGTTTGTCAGATTTATTTGGCATGATCTGTTTTTTGACAAACCCATGTTGGCTTGCTTCTAGATGTTCACAGATTGGTTTCTTGATTATTTTTTCTAGGATCTTCCCCGGTATTAATATCAGACTGATTGGTCTGTAGTTTCCTGGGTCCATTATTTTTTTCCCCTTTTTTGAAGATTGGAACCACATCAGCTCTTTTTTCCAGTCCTCTGGTAGTTTCCCAATGATCCAGGATCTTTGAAAGATATAATTCAGTGATTCTGAGATCACGTTTGCCAGCTCCTTCAGAACTCTGGGATGCAATCCATTTGCTCCTGGGGATCTGAACTTGACTAGATTGGCTAGGTGTTGTTTTACTATTTTCTTGCCTAATTTGATTTTTATTCCTAGTCTGTCTATTATAGTACTATTTTTGGTAGGTTGGACTACTGTACAGTACTTTTTTCTTTTATGTGAAGACAAATGCAAAACATGAATTAAGTAGTTCTGCTTTCTCCCCGCTTCCCGTCAGTTCTTTTCCATCATCTCCCATCTGTAGACCAATAGTTTTCTTGATTTCTTTCCCGTGTTTTTTTCATGTTGAAAGAAATTTAAAAAAATATTTTTGACTTTTGTTGCAAGTCAAGTTCATTCTGAGCCTTAGCTTTCCAGGCTTCGATTCCATCTATATGCTGGTAATCTGCCTTAGTTATTGTCCCTGTTTCCATTTTTTATACTTGAGTTGTTTTCCCTTTTAAGAGTTAAGATTTTCATCCATGGAATCTTTCCCAAGTTCTCTCTAAGTTTGTTGAAATCAGCTCTCTTAAAGTCTAAGACATTAGTCTGACTCTGTTTTATTGCCTGTGTCTGTTAGAAGTTGCATTCAATTTCCAACCTCCCATATTGTAAGATCCCAAATATTATTTTCAGTTGAAGTTGGAATATAGTTTTCTGCTGAAAATGGTACTACTGTATAACCCATTGTTTTGGAGCTATAATTTTACTTTCTGGTTTATTGCAAGGTAAACTTTCCTTTTTTAAATTTTTGTTTGGAGAGGGTTTCCCCCCCCCAAAAAAAAAATCTGGCTCTTCATCATGTCCCTTTCTCTGATCCTCATCTGAAAAGTAATTGTATATTGCTGGATGATGGGCTTTCTCAAGAACTACCAAGCTCAGAGTTTCTTCTGCCTTAGCAGAAAGCAGAATATCTGTTGATAAAATGCTACTTTGAAGTGACAGGATAAGCCTATGCTGATGTTCATATTTATAGACTGCAAATGATAAAGATTCTGAGTCAATCCCAATTCCTAATGATTTGAGGCCATGTAGTTTGCTTAGCAACATTGCATAACTGGTTTGCAATTGGCTGCTGATATTTTTTTAACTAACCAGATATGTCCCGGTGATCTCTCATATAAATACTAATCAAGTCCAACCCTTTGAGTTTTTTGACATCTGTAAAGTCAGCTCTGTGCTATTTCCTGCTGTACCCCTTTGGGCTCCAAATATATAAAGGTTTACAATATGCACAGATACATTACTGAGATCCACAGAGTGTGCTGCTATTTGCTGTATGGTCATAAATCTAAATCAGGTAATTTGTTAACTAGATTAAATAAAGGGTATCAGAGAAACTGAGAAATGCCAACCAAGACTTTTTAAAGAAAGGTGTCATAGTTATGTGGGAATGGCTTGGGGGACAGGAGGAAGAGCTGCAGCCTAGATCAGGGGTAGGCAACCTTGGCTCTTTTATGACTCGTGGACTTCAACTCCCAGAATTCCTGAACCAGCCATGCTGGCTCAGGAATTCTGGGAGTTGAAGTCCACGAGTCATAAAAGAGCCAAGGTTGCCTACCCCTGGCCTAGATAAACAAAATCTGATTCCATGGGAGGAGTATAGATGGAGAAAGCATCTCAGAAGGGCACTCTCTAGTTTTCAGGAGAGTAAAAATACAGTAAGGGAGGAGAGAGGCACTGTTAGACGTGCAAGAGTCTGTTAATACAACTTTACAATAAAGGTCTGGAAAGTACTCATGGTTGGTGCTTCTTATATGGGCTACCTTGAAATGCCAAGAAAAGGAAAGGCTTGTGACCAATAGGCTCAGGTGATATATTAGCTAAGAAAGTACTAGTGTAGTTGAAGTACAAACCCAGGAGTGGAGTATTTCAGTATCAATTGACAATGAATCTGCCAAGGGATTGTAGGACAAGCAAAGTCAATGGGAAAGCCAGATTCACTTAACAACTGTGTTACTAACTTAACAACTGCAGCGATTCACTTAATAAATGTGGCGGAAAAAAAGTTGTAAAATGGTGCAAAACTGACTTAACAAATTTCTCACTTAGCAACCTAAATTTTAATATCTGCATTATAATAAAAAAAGCAATAGTTCTCTTACAATGCAGCATCCTAAGTGTAGACAAAAATAAGTCTGTGGGTTAGACAGCATCACCACCAGATGGATTCGTAGCTGGCTGACCGGCCGTACTCAGCGTGTGGTCCTCAATGGAACCGCATCTACATGGAGGGAAGTGTGCAGGTGCCCCAGGGCTCTGTCCTGGGGCCAGTGCTCTTCAACATCTTCATATTTGGACAGAGCAAAGATCAATGGCAGGGACACTCCAGCCAGATTGGACAGACACTATCTAACAATTCTGTAAGGTTTACTAACTATAACAACTGTGAGAGGGCAGCGATTCACTTAATAAATGTGGCGGGAAAACAATGCCTTGTACAATACTGGTGGTCACCAAAACTGACTTAACAAATTATCTGCATGTCTAATAGCAACCTAATATCTTTAGCTATTCTCCAATCTGACATTATAATCAAAAAAAGCAACTGAGGAGTTCTCTTGGAACAATGCAGCATCGGAAGTTTTTAAGAAGAGACTGGACAGCCATTTGTCTGAAATGGTATAGGGTTTCCTGCCTGAGCAGGGGGTTGGACTCGATGACCTCCAAGGTCCCTTCCAACTTTATTATTATTATAAAGTTTAATGGAGCTGATTCAGGAATCCAGTGCTGCATTCGTAAGTTGGACAAATTTAAACATTAGGCAAAGGGAAGCATTTTGGTATATATTGGTGGCATCTTGTCAAATGTTTAATTTATTATTATGTACTTTTCCATAATTGGATGGTCACTTTAAGCATCAGACTGGTTTTAGCAACTTCAGCTATTAAGAAATAAAATGTCTACAAAACATAAAAAACATTTCTACATTTAAGGAGTGAGCCTATCAAAATAAACTTAGCCTGCTTAAACATTCTTGTATTTTTTTAAACTACATTAATTTGTTTCACAGGAATGGAAATAGGCTTGATACAAAAAAGCCTATCATCTTGAACCTCATACTAGAAATTAAAAATAGGTTTCCTAAAACCGTACAAATGTGATTTGTCAATTTGTGCTCGGAGTATTTTTAATCAACATAGAAAAATGACTTAAGGCCTTTGAAATTCTTATCCATGTATTTCAAGTTAAACAGATATTCTGTTCAGTACATTGTTGTTTTGGCATATATGAATGCCAAATGTGCTTTCATATCTATTGCATTTTTACACAGCTATTGCCTTTGATTGTAAGGAAACGGGATTTTCAGAGGAAAATAGATACTAAAAAGTTTTGAAATTATTCCTGTAGCAATAGAGATCTAGGTGGTTCAAGGACAACGGGCCTTTTAGTGCAGATGACAACTTGATGCTATAAAACTGAAATCTAGTTTCATACAAACTCAGTTAGGGACATTACCACTGAATGGTGCAACATTGCACTCTTTATAAAGAGTACATGCTGATTACATTTTTAAATTGTTCCAAGATGAATAGAATAGAATAGAATAGAATAGAATAGAATAGAATAGAATAGAATAGAATAGAATAGAATAGAATAGAATAGAATAGAATAGAATAATTTGTGATAAGACACACAAGGAATTTGTCTCTGGACTATTTCTGTATGGGATATGGATCGTTCACTATATCAGTACAGAGAGAGTCCAATTGTATTTTTTCTTGGAAGCTGTTCCATAACAAAAGTTATCTGGACAGTTCACAAAAATATATATAATGTTAACATGCAGTAAATGAATGCAAATGATAGGAAAATAAAGGATAATTAAAGCACCAATTTTAATTTGAGATATTTTCAGCTGGTACTGAAGGATTATAAAAACGATCCTAAACAAACCTCTCTTGAAAGAGTGCTATACTTAATATTTACTTTCCTCACTTTATTTAAAATGCATATAGAACAGGATAATCTGCTGAACAGCAGGTAATGCAAAAACAGCTTGAAAGTGAAACTCAACAATAGATGCTTTAAGAAGCTACCTTGCAAACCTTGCTCTACTTAGCATATTAATGAAATGTATGACCACTTTTGATGAAATGAGGTATATTTATATATAACTCTATATTGTGTAGAATATTATAGAATAAAAGAACAGTCCGAGGGGTTACCTCTTCTTCTATGACATTCCTCCTCTGTGCCTTCCCATAAGGCAGGGGTAGGCAACCTTGGCTCTTTTATGACTCGTGGACCAACTCCCAGAATTCCTGAGCCAGCCATGCTGGTTCAGGAATTCTGGGAGTTGAAGTCCATGAGTCATAAAAGAGCCAAGGTTGCCTATCCCTGCCATAAGGGATGCTCAGGTTGGTCAGGTGGCCATGGACACAAAAGGTGCTTCAATGACCTTGGAAGTATGAGATTATCTCAAAGCAAGGGAGCTGGGCCCTGTAAGCTCTTCAGGGAGCTAACGTGTCTCACTACTTCTCTTATTCCTCACCGTGAAGACTCCTTGAATTCAGGATTTGGGTGGACTGTGTATGGCTGGCAAGCCATGCCTGATGCTTTTCAAGATTGGGGAATGCAGACAAATAAGCCCCTGGCATCTCAAGCAAAATTTGTGCCAACCCTAAATAATAAAGTGACCATATGTTTGCTTGCTTCCTGTTTGTAGAAATTGAAAGTTCCAGCAAAGCCTCTTAAATATGTGGAGATGCTTGTCCTTCTTGAAACTGGGGAGTTGCAATCAACAAAGGTAGCATTTTGGAGATGGTGGGAAGGACGCTACCTGTCAAGTAATGAGATGTAACAGAAATTTTGTTGTTTTCTTTGAGCTGAAAAATAGGAAAACTAGACAAGCCAAAACAGTTGAAATATTGTAGCATGAGTCATGAAGCAGTCTCCATGCCTATCACATAGGGTAGCATGTACAATTCTTAGAACCTGCTGTTACAGATGTCATAACTAGCAAAAAGGACTGTAGGCAGCAGCTCTTCTAAAGAGAGCAAAATATGAGCAAACATAAAGGGCCTTTATTAATATGGTGTCACAGTCTCACAAATCTGCCTCCCGCATGTCAAGAAATATTAGTTTTGTCATCAGCTATCCAAACTTCCACATCCAGCTACAGTAATGAGAAGTCATACTTTTTTTAATGAGTGATACTAATGCCATTCCATAATGTTTTCTGTGAAGGTATTCTAACACGGTTGGAAGAATATACATTTGAGTCTGGAAGGTTCTCAAAGAAGTGTGCAGAAGGTAGGACATATGAAGAATATACAGATATTAGAAACAGCCTCTCTTTTAGTGATGGCAACCAAAATTAATATATTCAAAAAATATGGCAGTACTAAATCACCACTAGGCATTGATTTAATTCATACAGCAAAAATTGTTATATATAGCAACCTACAGGCAAAGAAAGAATGTCTATGAACATTCTCGGTCATACAGGTCATAGTTGTCCCAAACTATAGTTGTCCCAAACTATTTTTTTAGTTTGTATTAATTTTTACCGCTCTAATTAGAATATTTAATACATTTATTATAAAAAAAGATCAGAAGAATAGCATCACAAAAGAAATAAGCATTACAACCTGGTCTATGAAAGATCTATTTACACTATTATCAAAGTTCTTTACAAAGTGTTCATCTTCACAATATCCTCCAACAACAGATCTGTGAGACATGGGGACTATTTCTTCCTCAGCAAGAATGCAAATAATAATGTTTACTTTTTTGAGTCCGAAAGGCTCCAATAAAGCCTATGAACATCAGTAATGGCACTACCTACCTTGAGAATTGCAATCAAAAAGGTTGTAGAAGTGGGAGAAAGAGAGATTTCCCCTTCTCCTGGAGGCAGAAGTTCAAGGATAAAGAAGCTCCTGATAATGTTTTCTCCATAGAACTAGGCAAGAATTTCTCCCTCAACTGCACCCAGTTAGCATGACTGATGCAGAGGTCTGGAAACATTAGGAAGAACTTCATGGAAACCTGCTTATCAGTTAAGATCTGTGGTGGTCTTGCTGCCTTCCATCACTCCTTCCAGCCTGCAATAATGGTTAGTAAAATTAATAATAGCTAATGTAACTCAAACCACTCTAGTAGTTTGGCAAACCATGTAGAAAAATATATTTTGTTGATGAGATTATTAGGTAATAGCACACTACTCAAATTCACTTTCTGCCATCCCCAACGTGCAACGTACATCATTGCAATAATGTGGCAAAGTGTGTCTTTTATCAGTTTCATATCGCAATCCAAATTCTCCCATTTTTGGAAGCTCTTAAAACACCGTATTGTATGAAAGCAATGCTTCAGATGTTTTGCCTCAATCCTTTGGCTGCTGTGTTCATTGCCTGTTTATCTTCTTGTCAGAGCCAGCTGCCTGGCCCTGTCTGATAATAAACTAAAGGATGGGTTTTCTGCCACTATCAAATTTTAGCTTCCTTGAAACACTATATATCAGCATCTGCCTGCTCTATCGTGCTTGAGAGCCACAAAGCAAAGACATCTGTATGCAGATTACTTTGGTTTGGAGAAATTATTGTTCAACTTGGAACCTGGCCATCTTTGGCTTTGAATCTGTTGACATTCAGACAAAAATGTGTTACTGAGAATATCCTTTGCCTTAAATGCACCAAAGAGAAGCTGTATTTTCTGAGTAGAACATGGATTCATATGGCTGGAAGGGACCTGAGGTCTTCTAGTTCAACCCCCTGCCCAAGGCCAGAGACCCTATATCCATCTTGGTCAAATGGTTGTCCAGTTTACTTTTGAAAATCTCCAGTGATGAAGCATTTACAACTTCTAGGTTGGATCTCTCTTTAGCAAGCTTCCACCCGTTGCTTCTTGTCCTGCCCTCTGGTGCTTTGACAATAAGCAAATCATCTCTTCTTTGTGACAGCCCCTCAAAGACAGTTATCATGTCCCCCATTAATCCTTCTCTTCAATAGGCTAGAAGTACCTAGCTCCCTCGTTCATCATACGATTTAGCCTCTAACCTCTTTATCATCTCTGAGTGCAGTGGTCAGCCATTTGCAAATCCATCCAGTCTATCCCACATTGTTCTCTCTTACCAAGAAATAGGCTGTGATCTACTTTGTCAAATGCCTTACCAGAGTCCAAGTATACTATGTCCATAGCATTTTGCAGGTCCAAGTGATTTACTCAATTTATCAAAAAAGGTAATAAGATTTGTCTGGTATGACCTGTTTTTAACAAACCCATGCTGTCTTCTAGAAATCACCTTGTTTGTTTCTAGGTATTCACAAATCCTCCTCTGATATTTCTCATGCTACAGGAGCCTTGAAAGACTACATTCAGTGGCTCTGATATTATGTCTGCCTGGTCCTTCAGAACCCTGGGATGTAAACTGTTATGTCCTGGGACTGCTGAATGACTCAGCAGGCTCAGGAGGCTGCAAAAGGCCCGGGCAATCCACGTGGTTGCCCGGGACCAGACAGGCTGTCTCCAGCCTTGTGCGCATGCGCAAGGCGGGAGACTAGCCTTGCATTGATTGGTTGATGCTGTCCAGTGCAAGGGGCAATAAAAGGCCATGGCGCCATTTTGTCTTCTGTTCTGTTCGTGATCTCAATAAAGACTTGTGTTGTTACTCCTGCCTCGCCTCGATGTCTCTTCGGCTAAAACAGAACATAAACCATCTGGTCCAAGTGATTTGTACTTGTCCAGAGTGGATAGGTATTCTCTTACTAATTCCTTGCCTAGTTTGATTTCTATTCCAGTTCTATCTCCCTCAGAGTTGCTGTTGATAGGTTGGGCTATTTCTTCCTTTTGCCTAAAAACAGATGCAAAGAAGAAATTAAGCAGTTCTGTTTCTCTCTGCTGCTCATTACCCTCTTGCCATTTGCTCCCATTAGTGGACCTATTGTTTCCTTAACTTTTTTCTTGTTTCTTAGATATTGAAAGAAACTGTTAAAATTATTCTTGTTATTAGTTATCAGTCTTAGCTTGTTCTGGCCCTTAGCTTTTTTGACTCCCTCCTTGCAGATTTGGGCTATTTGCTAGTATTCTGTTGTCTCTCTTTCCATTTTCTATATGTAACATTTTTGTCCCTCAATTTGTCAGAGAGGTCTTTGTGCACCATACTGGTCTTGTCTGCTGTCTTTTGTTTTGCTCTCCCTGTTGTATTGTTTTTGTTTGGACCTTCATTATCTCAATATCTCATTTTTCTAGGGTTTCCCAAGCATCTTGTACTGTTTTTCATTTTAGAACTAGTCTGACTTGGTTTTGTTACCTGGTTGCATTATAATGAATTCAAGTATGACATGGTCATTCTACCCCAAAATTTCTATATCTTCTACTGCCTCAACCATTTCATCTCTATTGGTAAGAATTAAGTCCAGTATAGCTGACCCTCTAGTTCCCTCTTCTACCTTTTGTATGATAAAGTTGTCAGGTAGGCACATCAGGAATCTGCTCGATTTCCCACTTGCTGCAGAGTTTGTTTCTCAATTGATGTCAGAGTAGTAAACTCCTCATTATTACAGTGTGGTGTGTTTTCTGCACACCTCAGCTAACTGATTTTGAGTTCATATATTTCCTCTCATTGGTTGGGTGACCTATAGTACAAACCTATAGCAAAGTCATTTCTTTTTTCTCTAATATTTACCCAAATACTTTCAAGAAGACTTCCATCCCTTGTATTTTGTATTTTGTACTGTGTTTCCCCGAAAATAAGACCGGGTCTTTTTTTTTTTTTTGCCTCCAAAAGAGGCACCAGGTCTTATTTTGGGGGGATGTCTTTTATACTCACCTCTGGCATCGACAGCCCCACCCAGCCAGTCCATTTCTTCTGGAGCTGAAGGAGCAGCTTCATTCTGCAGCTGCATTCCAGCCTGCACTTTGCAATCAGGCCTTTCTGGAAGGCCTCTGCAGCTGAGTACCGAGCTATGGATTCAATCCATAGTTCGGTTCTCAGCTGCAGAGGCCTTCCGGAAAAGCTTCTGACTGAGAAATGCAGGCCTGGCTGTAGAAGACGCCTCAGAAGAAGTGGGCCGGCGAGGAGAGGCCTGGCTGCAAGGTAAGTGGGTATGGGGCATATCCACCCCCCTACCCCAACTTGATTTTTAGGTGTGTGCCTCGCCCCAAAACTAGGGCTTATTTTTGGGGTAGGGCTTATATTAGGCCCATCCCCAAAAATCAAGCTAGGGCTTATTTTCGAGGTAGGCTTTACTTTCGGGGAAACATAGTATTTCCCAAGTACATTGAAAAATGTGATATTAAATATGCAATGTTCACTTAGAGAACAATTGGCTGGAAATCTTTTGAACAAATCTCATAGAAGCAGATGAGGGCTGCCACAGAATACCTCACATTTATTTCTGGAGAATGTATTTCTTAAAAAAAGATAACATATTAACTTTCTAAGTGGAAAAATACATGATTTTGCTTTTTGGGGTCTCAAAGTATATTGCATACTCTGCTCTCTATAAGCTGATGTTTTTCTCTTGTTACCTTGTCAAATTACATTTCTTATAGTTGACTGTAAACACACATTCACACATTTATAAAATGCATGAAGTCTATTCCCATTTAAAGCATAACTAACAGGTCACTGCAAAGCTGCCACAAATTGCTCTATGCTACAGAGGCCATGTTATTGCTTTGTTGAGATGCTGTGTTCCTCTGACAACTTTCCCTGAAGAGACTGCTGGACATCTACTGTTCAGTCTAAAAACTCAGGAATCCAAAACACAAAGAAACTTGGTTGTTTTGCTGTTGGCAACTTTGAACTATACTGCTTTGTGAATTGCCTTCAAAATCCTTCACTCCAAGGATCACTGAAGCAAAGCATCTTTTTCAGAGTTTTGTATAGCCCCAATAATTCAGCTATATTAAGTGACCTGAAAGCTACCGTGTTGCTAAAAAAAAAAGTGTCAAAAACTAAGATAAAAGATTCAGAAGGATCACGACAGACTAGAGCAATGGGCCCTGTCCAATAAGATGCATTTCATTGCTGAGAAAACTAAGATCCTGCACTTAGGAAAAACCAAATGCACAAGTACAGTACAGGCAGTACCCAGCTCAATAGCAGTAATTGTGAAAGGGATCTTGGTGTCTTAGTGGACCACCACTTAAATATGAGCTAGCAATATGCTGCAGCTGCCAAAAAAGCCAATGCAATACTATGCTGCATCAACAGAGGGATAACATCAAGATCATGGGAAGTAATAGTACTGCCTACACTGCACTAGTGAGGCCACACTTGCAATACTGAACCCAGTTCGGTTTGCCAAAATACAAAAAAGATGCTGGGTCCCTAGAAAGAGTGCAGAGAAGAGCAACAAAGATGATAAGGGGTCTGAAGGCTAAACCACTCAATGAATGATTAAGGGAACTGGGTATGTCTAGCCTAATGAAGAGAAGGATTCGGAATGACATGATAGCTGTTTTCTGGTACATTCTGGGCAGCCATAGAGAAGCGGGAGTTGATTTATTCTCCAAAACACCTGAAGGCAGGGTAAGAAGGAATGGTGAAAGCTCATCAATGAGAGATCCTACTCGCAACTAAGGAGAAATTTCCTGACAGTGAGGAAATGTCCAACCAATGGAATAGCTTGCCTCCCAGAGTTATGGGAGTTTTTCAAGAAAAAATTGGACATCCCTTTGTCCAGGATGGCATAAGGACTTCTGCCTTGAGCAGAAGACCTCCAATATCCTTCCCAGTCCTATGATTTGTATGACTATTAGTATTCTGGTATACTATATAGTAGGGATGGACAAAGCCAGAAAAGCTTTTGGGGAACAGAAAACTACAGTGAGCCAATAGCGATGCAGTGAGACTGGAATCCCCTCCCTTGAGTTTTTCTCTTTGTTTTGTTGTTTTTGATTATGTTATTGTATTCACACTACTGTTGGTGTGCATGTCCTTCCTAAAAATAAATGATCAAAGAAAATTTCACGGTTGCAGGAAAAGGATTTCATGGACCTCATGTAAGAGCATGGGGTCATGGGTAGCCCAGCCATTTGACAAACTTTTGAAAAAGCTTGTTGCAATCAGGCATATCACTGGGAAATGGATGATACTCCACAATTTAACTTCTGTCTGTCTCTGGTTTATATGAACATCTTACATAGCAAGACATTGTAAAGCAGGTCAAACTTTTGTTTGTTTGTTTGTCTGTCTGAATATTGTATATCGTCGACTTGACTTACTCTCTCTTTTTGAGACTCTAATTTTTACTATCAGACTGATTTGGGACTGTGCTCCTGAAAGTACTTCAACTTTCTTGATTTTTTTCTGACTCTCTAGCTATGATGCAGGACTTTGTAATGAGTCTTTCTTCAACTGGTTGCCATGGCCTATGTAGGAGAAGAAACTTAATACTAACATTTTCTATTTTGGGTTAAGGGAAGATAAAATACGATTTATAGGATACCTGTTATAACATATATATTTTTCTCCCAATAAATACAATTTAAATACTTCTATATAGAAGGGCTATGAAAAATCAGAAGATACTATACAATACTGTTATCCACTTGGCTTTATTTGCAAATATCCATAAAATTCACAAAAACCATGTGTAAGCAGCTATTCCCTTTTGCTTCCAAACAACTAGGGCTTTCCCATGATCTCATATCTTCATCATGGGGGTGTCCACTTGCATGCAGTTACTGCCAGTTGCGCAAATGACAAAAATGAATAAGTCTATAAGTAGAGTTTGGCATATCCCCTACCAAGTAGTTTTGTCATTAAGGCTGCTATTGTATTTGACATTGATTAGCAATCCTATCCTCATCCAAAATATACTTTCAGTGATAGCGGTCCATATGAAACTAAACTATGATCTTAATCTTTAAATTGGAATGATTTCACCAGGAGCGTCCACAGGATATGGGCAAAAAGTTAAGATGGTTGCTGTGATAATGAGATCAAACATTTACCAGGTTTTATATATATATATGTCAGTGTGCTATGCACATAAAAAACAGACAGAAAAAAAACATAGCCCCTGGATATACCACAAAGATATGAGACCCAGTAACCCCAGGAGATATTTGCTTTACTGTAATCATATCTGAAGTACCTTGAATTTTGTGTTTCCATTCCTGAGAAAATTATACTGTAATAGATTGTAGACGTGCATTTATTATTTATTTTACTTAATTATTATAATTATTACCAATAATAATAACAATAAAAATAGTACTATCTTATTGATCTAGTATTGAATACTTTCTATTATTCATGACCATCCATACTTCAGTTAATATCTTTGAAAGCAATAAATAGTATAGAACATTACTTCTGCTTCCATAGAGGGAGGGAAGTTGTCTCTGTGTGCGTGTGCATGTGTGTGTGTAGATTTAGCAAGCACATTCCCCACATCAAGCCAGAAGAGAGATTAAGCAATCAGGAGACAATTAAAGCCAATTTAGAACAATTTTGCAGCTGTGAAAGGGGGACCTTTTTGTTACAGGGATTTTGAACTTATGTCATATGTAATGAGAAGCTTGTGATTAAGAAAAGAATTAAGAAAGAAACTACTGAGAAGTACTAAAAATAGACATGTTTTCCCATTTTTAATTTTGATCACATGGTAAAATATTACTGTTTTAAAAAATTGCAGCTAGGAATTTTAGTCATACATTCTCATTCTATCAGTCACCCAAACACAATAAAATACTCTGTTCACAGTAAGGCAATACAGTTACATCTAATTGGACACTCTTTATGAACCAAATTCCAATAAACATATTAAGCACATGAATTAGACACACTTAAACCCACCAAAATGAATGGACTTAATGCATCTGAATAGGATTGTGGCCACTTTGTCTAGTGAAAGAATGTGGGCTGCAAATCTGTTGTATACCTGCAAATCCTTCTGTGTCTTTTATTACATGGGTGCTTAAACATGCTGAACCAAATATATGATAGTGGAAACATTTAAATAAAATATCTACTTAGCAGAGAAGTATTTCCATAGAAACATTCACTTAGCTAACAGCTTACTTCCATGTGGAACTAGATTATAGACATATTTATGCAATTGTTTTCATTCTTGACAATTTCATTTCAGCTGCAATTATATCATGCAAATTCCAGCGGTAATATTTAATGCTGACAACTGGACCTTCACAGCTGAGTCTTTCAACCCTCCAACTAGGGTAAACTATATTCTCTTTCTATTGTTGCCTATCATGGTGATCTCTATACCATTTCCACTATTACTATTACCACTATTACTAAGGTAAAGTGGTATCATGTCTAACAGTTGAAATAAGACACTTCAAAAATAGAACGGTGTTTTCTGTAGAGCTAAGATGTTCTACAAGTATATAGACCACAGCCTGTTTCGTGGTAAGATTGAACAATGTGTGATAGACAATATCACCACCAAATGGATTGCAATTGGCTCACCAACAATACCCAGAGTGTAGCCCTCAATGGAACTACATGGAGGGAATCATGCAGTGAGGTAACCCAGGGTTCTGTCTTGGGCACTTCAAAACTTTCATAAAGGATCTAGATGATGAGATAAAAGTGGAGCTCACCAAATTTCCAGATGACACCAAGTTGCAGGGAATGCTAACACTTTGAAAGATAAACTCAAGAAGGATAGGCTCAAAAAGGATCTTGACAGACTAGAACATGGGCCCTATCCAATACAATTGAGAAGTGAGAAAATTAGGGTCCTGAACTTAGTCAGGAAAAACCAAATGCACAGGTATAGAATAGGCAATACCTGGCTCAGCAGTAGTAATTGTAAGAGGGATCTAGATGTCCTAGTGGACAACTATTTAAGAATGAACTAGCAGTGTGCTACAGCTACCAAAAAAGCCCGTGCAGTTCTAGGCTGCATCAATAGAGACATAGTATCAAGATCAACTGAAGAGTTAGTACTGCTTTATACTACACTGGTAAGACTACATTTGGAACACAGCATCCAGTCCTGGTTACTACAATTCAGAAAAGATGCTGAGGCTCAAGAAAGAATGCAGAGAAGAGCAACAAAGACTGTAAGAGTTCTGGAGCTTAAACCGTATGATGTATGGTTAAGGGAACTAGGTATGACTAGCCCAGGGGTCGGCAACCTTAAACACTCAAAGAGCCACTTGGACCCGTTTCCCAGAGAAAAGAAAACACTGGGAGTCACAAAATTTGCGTGTGCGCAGGAGGGGGGAACTTGATCGAAGAGTTTAATTAAAAAGAAATAGAGGCTGCTGCGCATGAATTCTCTCTCTCTCTCTCTCTCCCTCTCTTTGTCTCCCTCCCTCTCTCTCTCCCCCCCCTCTCCCTCTCTCTGATCTTCTGCTCACCTGGCAAGCTGGCTTCACGCTGTTCTCCGACAAGCTGACACACATTCTTATTGGGCTGGCTCTCTCCTGCCCTTGGTCTGCCAGTCCTCTTCCCCCACTCAGTGTGAGTGTGTATGTGTGTGTGTGTGTGTGTGTGTGTGTGAGAGAGAGAGAGAGAGAGAGAGAGAGAGATGCTGCTTTCTGCTGCTTCCTGCTTCCTGCGGAGACGAAGCAAAGGCAGGAGCCCCGCCCAATAAGCTTGTCAGCTTGTCGGACAACAGTGTGAGGCCACTCTCTTTTTTACACACAGAGAGAGAGAGAGAGAGAGAGAGAGAGAGAGAGAGAGAGAGAGAGAGAGAGAAGGGAAGCGCACGTGCCTCTCTCTGTCTCTGTCTCTGCAAATGGCGGAGGAGGCTGGGAGCCGCAGGAGAAGGCTTAAAGAGCCACATGCAGCTCCGGAGCCGCAGGTTGCCGACCCGTGGACTAGCCTAATGAAGCGAAGGATTAGAGGTGACATGACAGCTATCATCCAGTACTTGAGGGGCAGTCACAGAGAAGAAGGGGTTGACTTATTCTCCAAAGTATCTGAGGGCAGAACAAGAAGCAGCAGATGAAAGGTCATTAGAGAACCTACCTGGTACTAAGGAGACATTTCCTGACAGTAAGAGCAATTGATCACTGAGATGGTTTGCTTCCCCGAGTTGTGGGTGTTTCTTCATTGGAGGAGAAGAAAAGATTAGACAGCCATTTGACTGGACTCCTGCCTTGGGCAGGGATTTGTACTAGAAGACCTCCGAGATCTCTTCCAGCCCTATGATTCTATAGATGTAACTATCCTCACCACCTAATTCAACTCACTAGCATTTAGCTGTGACATAAAAACAATGAGATTTCTTTTTATTTTTTTAATTTGAAATATTTAATAACATTTTTATTTAAATAATCTCACAGGAGCAACTCCAGAAACTGGAACATAAAGTGCAAAATAAGATATTCCGAGATCTAAAAGATTCAATTTTTCAAACCATACAAATCAAAACAAATTAATCTACCAACACAACTGGTAAATATATCTTTAGGTCTTATTTCTTAAAATTAAACATAGCATGCATGTTTCATTTCATCACCATAAAAGGTAGGTTTTGCTGAGAAAAAGTAATTGGCCCCAAATCAACTAATTAGCACTGCAATCAAGCGTTATCTTGAACTTTGATCTCTTAATCTAGGTCCAACAGTTTAACCGTTACACTCAAAGAAATGGAATAAGAAGAAAATGGCATCCAAAATAAGGTGCACTGCTTACATTTTACCAGGTTTTCCATTTCCTGAAAAGATAAAATTAAAAAAAAAAACCACTAGAAATTTCCTAAGATAATTAATTTATTTAACAGGGAGGGGAAAAAGAAAACACAAGGCATAAGTTGGAGTATCTAGATAACAATATAGGAAGGGAGAGATTATAATGCCCAATAATTAGATAATCTACTATTTGTTTAGTGAGTCAATTTATACCTTGTTTCTCTATTCAAGTTGAAAGTACACAATCATTGTAGTTTAGTGTCCAAAAAATCAGTCTCTGCCTCTACAGAGCTGTGTGAAAGTCTCTTATTTCTGTCACTTCTGCCTGTGGAACAATAATTGGATGGGACAGGGTTGTTCCCGCTTCCTTTTCCTGTCTTGTGTATTTTTGCTTATTGAGTCTACCACACAAAGGGGTTATCCCACTTCTGAAAGTTGACACACATCCCTAGTTTAAACTGCATAGCAATGGCTGCACTTGATGGACACCAAAATAAATATCAATCAGTTACATGTGTGATGCATCTATTTTGCCTTTTCCATTTCAGATCTGAGGAAGGAAATCAGGAAGAAAATGAATAACTTAACTTCTCCAGAAAATATGGGGAGTTCTCTGGTTTTCTAGTGCAGTTGGAACTCCATGAGAAGAGGTCATGCCATCATGCTGATGTTATTTGGAGATCATAATCAGTGAATGACGTGGAGAAAAAACAATCTGCACCAAGGCCAGTAAGGGATGATTGGGGCAAGTCTTCCCCAAACGAACAAAGCAGAATGAAGGAACAGGATTTCATCAGCATTGAACATTTTAAAGCATCTTAGAGATGGGGATAATAAAGTACTTAGAAGTTGCCTTATCATTGTCACATGATCGTCACTATCTCTTTCCTTTTCTCACAAAAGGTAGAGAAGATATATACTGCATAAGTATGTACTACAGGCCACCCAACCAAGCAGAAGAAATAGATGAACTTTTTGCTAATCAGTTAACCAATGTATGTAGGAAATATACCATAGTAATAATTTAAATATCCTGACATCAACTGGGAGACATCTGGGAGACACTCTGCATCAGGTGGGAGATCAAATAGGTTCCTTACAAGCCTAAATGACAACTTTCTCATCCAAATGGCAAAGGAGGGAAGTAGAGGGTCAGCTATACCGAGCTTGATTGTTGGTAACAGAGATGAAATGACGGGGAAGGGGGGGGATTGAAGTAATGGGTAAGAGTAATGAACTCACACAATGAAAATAAAGATTACCCCCCCCCCCTTAAAAAAAGAAATAAAACTTTAGTAGAAACTGAATAAACTTGGGCTTCCGGGAATCTTGAATGTTGAGAACTGAAAAAAGTGGCAGGACAGAAGGATGTGACAAAGGGCATGCTTGAATCCCTAATAAACTATAGTATTGTGATCAAGATTTACTCTGACAGCTGTAATCCTGAACATAAGCCAAGTGTTCTCTGGGAATTGCCATGAAAAAAAGAAAAGGCTGCAAGAGGCATTGTGATGGGATAATGACCTTCCCCGATGGCACAAGGCTGTATTTTTCAGGGATCTGTTGAGGTAAGGGTCAGGTATTTTGGGGTGTGTGCATATGAAGATCTCTAATTGCAAAATAGACCCATGAAGTCTTAACCTGCCTGATTTCACCCTTATTGCCACCAAAACCATGAGAAAAGGTCACCTCACTGTATTTCAGCAACTTCAGGCTGGTGGGATTTGAAGACTATGCACCTAGCGCTGGGAGATACAGGTAATCCTCAACATACGACCTCAATTGAGCACATAATTTCTGTTAAGTGAGACATTTTTAAAATGAGTTTTGCCCCACTTTACGACATTTCTTGCCACGATTGTTAAGTGAATCACTGCAGTTGATAACTTAGTAACCCGGTTGTTAAGTGAATCTGGCTTCTCCATTGACGTTGCTTGTCAGAAGGTTGCAGGTGGTGATCACATGACCTTGGGAATATTAATATAAAGAAAGGCACAAGACAAGGATGCTCTCTATCCCCATTGTTATTTATATTGACTTTGGAAGTTTTGAATAGAAGCATCAGACAAGAATCAGAAATCAAAGGACTCAAGATAAAAGATGAAAGCTATAAATTACAAGGGTTTGCAGATGACTTGGTATTTATCCTAGAAGAACTGCTAGAGACAACCTCAAAATTATTGAAAAAGATAGAGGAATTTGGAGAAGTAGCAGGATTGAAGATAAATAGAGAAAAAAAAACTAAAGTTATAGTTAAAAACCTCACATCTAATCAAAAAAGAAAATTGTCAGAAAAAATGGACTTCCATATAGTTAGAAAAGTTAAATATTTGGGAATATATTTAACAGCAAGATGTGCAACAATAAAAGAAGATAACTACACAAAACTACTTAATCAAATAAAACTAGATTTGGAAAAATGGAAAAATTTACAATTATCAGTATTAGGAAGAATAGTTACAATGAAAATGAATATCTTACCAAAACTGCTATTCTTGTTCCAAACAGTACCTATAAAAATAGAAAAGAAATACAATGTTTTATAGATGGCACTTACCACCGGTTAGATTAGCAAAAATGTTCATACACATGTCTAATAAATGTTGGAAATGTAACCAAAAACTGGGCACATCTGTGGTGGACTTGCGATAAAGCAACAAAATTTTGGATTAAAATACATAGTTGGTTAGAAAAAATGTTAGAGAAACATAAATTTTAAACTTGAACTTTTCTTATTAGGTATAGTACCAGAAAAATTTGATAAACAAATTGTATATCTAAGATTGCATGTATTGACAGCAGCGAGGATTGTATTTGCTCAGCATTGGAAGAAGGAAGAAACACCATCAGATGAAGAGATAATTAAGAAGATATTGGACTGCGCTAAAATGGACAGACTCACGCTGAGGATTAAAGAGAAAGAAGATACAGAATATTTTCAAATATGGAATTTATTTTATCAATGGCTGGAAGAACGGTGTAGAGACTAGGAATATAATTTGTATTATTAAGCAAAACAAAAAGTAACCCAGATAACACGACGTTTATCAAGCACTAATGAAATGTAACAATAGAAAACTAATAAAAATTTTTTTAAAAGGTCACAAATGGTGATCACATGACCTTGGGACACAGCAACGGTCATAAATATGAACCAGTTGCCAAGCATCTGAACTTTGATCACATGCTCATGGGGATGCTGCAAAGGTCATAACTGTGAAAAAGTCATAAGTTACAGTTTTCAGTGCTGTTGTAACTTTGAACGGTCACTAAATGAACTGTTGTAAGTCAAGGACTATCTGTTACCTCTTTTCCAGGGGGGTTTCTGGAAGTTTTCACATGCAGCAAAGGCCCCTCACTTTTAGCAACATGCAAAGAAGAAGAAGAAGCATAACTGGCAGGAAAAGTGCATATTGTGAACTAATTGTGTGGCAGGGAGTGAGGAGAAAACATCAGTTTGGGGATTTTATAGTCAAGAGTTAAATGAGCAGTTGTGGGTAATAGTCTATTAGCAAAGATGTCTGGGGCAGGAGTGAGTCAAAAAAACCAACATGTCAGTCATGATTGTATTTTTTCCACTGTCTTTTTTACGTCAGAGGAAACAGGCAATACTTAAGTATTGACTTTTAAAGAAACAATATAGCAAAAAATGGCAAATTCCTGTCCTCCAGATGTTTTGCTTACACTTTCTGCACTCCATTGCTATTGGCAATCTGAGCTGGGACTAATGGAAGTTATCCAAACATCTACATTTGCTTCACTGCTTTCCTCTGAAGGCCAATAAAATTAACCTCAATAGTTAAGTAAATGTCTAATAGTTTATTTCATTAATTGAACTTAGGAGCAAATCTTTATTTAAATGCCATATACATGAGACAGTATATTAAGCTTATGTTAATTTTTGTTGTGTTTCAGTTTTAAAGCCCAACTTATTTTATAATTTACATGTGTTATTGTTGTTGTTAGTTGCGAAGTCGTGTCCAACCCATCGCGACCCCATGGACAACGCTCCTCCAGGTCCTCCCATCCTCCACCATCTTCTGGAGTCCATTCAAGCTCACACTCACTGCTTCAGTGACTCCATCCAGCCACCTCATTCTCTGTCGTCTCCTTCTTCTATTGCCCTCAAACATGTGTTATACTAATTCAATTATATTAGACTCTTACTAATAATTCTGTTGAATTTTAGTTTGTGAGATACAGACAAGTTTTTGGTAAATCTCTTAAAATACCTACTCAGACTTTACAATGCAGGAATGATGATGGCAATGCTTTTTAACAAGCCATTGCCACATTTACTAATAAAAGTTTTGAAGCCTTAATATGCTTTATGAATATTAATATTATAGTAGCTGTATTAATTGATCTTGATCTGCCATGTCTAGACTTATGCTTTGCCCTATAGATATTACTTCGGTGAGTCAATTACAAAACTGGATTCTTTGCTTTTTAAAGCAGAACAGAATTACTTTTACATTCTGCTTCCATTCCCTAAGTGAATTTTCCCTTCTGTTACATCTACTGTATGTCAATACTCCTTGAAAGATGCTATACTATATTTTTTTTAAATATACAAAATGAAAGTATTGTGGGAAAAGCAGATCAGAGGACATAAGGTTTTCCTGAATAATATGCTCTGTATAATTCACTTTGGGAATTGAGCAATAACATATATGAAAAAAACTGAACCCCATTTAACAAGCTGAAAAATGCTAACATAACCTTTATTGTCACTTTTCTGTATATACAATGCAACACATTAAAATAAAATTCTGATGCCCACTCTCAAAAGAAATATCTATCTATCTATCTATCTATCTATCTATCTATCTATCTATCTATCTATCTATCTATCTATCTATCTATCTATCTATCTATCTATCTATCTATCTATCTGACAGTTAACAAAGTTGATACTATATTGTACAAAGCTATTATAGTTTATTCCTTCATGGTTTAGAGCAGTGATGGCGAACCTTTTAGAGACCGAGTGCCCAAACTGCAACCCCAAACCCACTTATGCATCGTCGAGTGCCGGGTGGGTGTGGCCTATTGGCTGGGTGTGGCCCATTGGGTGGGCGTGGCCCATTGGGTGGGCATGGCTGTGGTGGTAACGGCAGACTGGGTGGGACTAAAAAGTTCAATCAATCAATTCCAACTTTGCAAGATCTTTTTTTTTCCCGTGAGAAGTTGAAATTGACTGATTGAACCTTTTTTTTTTTTGGCACACGGCGGCGGAGGCCGTGAAAAGGTTTTATAAAACCCAGCTGAAGGCCTAGGACTGGGGCGAGGGGGCACGTGCCCACAGAGACGGCTCTGAGTGCCGCCTCTGGCACCCGTGCCATAGGTTCGCCACCACTGATTTAGAGTATTGGGGTTATAGGTGATAACAATAAGAGATTATTAAAAAATCCATTTATGAAGTGGTTAAATGTATGGCACAACTTGGAGAACAAACCTGTTATTAATCCTTCTCTGGTATATCTTTATATCTGGCATTTTTACTGTACGAGAATGCCCTCAGGGTAGGAAAAGCATATACTTTGGACATGAAGTTTTTATTCACATTTTAAATGGATATGTAAACGAAAAAAAACCCCAAAAAGATCACCCTAACTAGAATACTAAGTGAAGTTATATAAAAACTTGATCAACTTCATATACAGTGAGAATAGGGGTTTATTTTATAATTTACTTCTTCCTTCTGGAATATGAAACCTTATTCTAGCACATATGGCAGCTGGCAATGTACTCAGGAAGAAAAAATTGTTTAATTTTAAATTTCCTTTTTCTATCATTAATTGTTCTATTAATCTAAGTGAGATATCTTTTTTATGGGATAAAACTAAAATGCCACCAGATGTTTGCATTTGTATGAGTAGGAAAAATGCTTACGAGCAGTAACGTGCCTAATAATTATTGAAACCTCTTTAAATAAGTGGTGAATTATGTTCTGTGCTCTCTGTTGCTTTAGTTCAAATTTAGATTTATATTTTTCTCACAAACTGATTACATTTACAGGTCTATTACTGAACCTTTATAATATATACACATAATAATATATATATTCAGAGCATAATAACAAGTCATAAGGCTTAATGCTCAATACCTACATTTTATTCAAATATTCATGAAATTATATTGACTCAGTTTTTCCTCATCTGTATTTAAAATACCCATCATTAAATAGGGGTCATGTATTAATAAAGGTTCAAAAGGGGGAAAAAAGCATCTAAACAATAAAACAATTGCAGCATTTTCAATTTCTTTTCTATTGTTACAACAAGCTAAAACTAAAGAATTAAACATTCTGATGGCTATGAACACTTATGTACTATTAGTTAAATAGTAACTGATATCTGAAATACGTAAGGATAAACATTTCTGGAAGCAATGATTTAGACCTTTTGGATTTAATATAGTTGAAACTAGACTTTATTTCTGCATGCAATATTGACTTTATTTCTGCATGCAATATTAACAAATGGTATGGATCAAACATTAGAACTGATCTTATTTCAGCATTTTTAAATTAAATCTTTGGAGACAAATTCCCATTATTAATGATTAGAGAGAACAACTGTCTCCTGCATCTGAAACCCATAAATTATTGGGAGCAATTCCAACCCTGTTAGGCTTGCCAAATCCAAGAAACATGCAGCAATCAAATGCAATAGTTGTAATTATAGGAAAGAGCTGGAGAAGAGGTAGCTTTGAAATGAATTTGAAATGGCAGCTGGAGATGCTGTGATCTGAGTGGACTTTGGAGAATGTACTGATCTGGCCCACTGAATATTCTCTATTTTAACATTTGCTTCAAAACTATTTCAATTGTTGATTGCATTTGTGTCTGTAAACAGAAAGAAAAAGATTACACTGTGCTATAACTAAGCCCTGAATCCTGGTAGCAGTTCTACCAACTAGTGCAGCTCCAGTTTGGTGCTTCTGGGTGTGTTAAGAGAGTTCTATAATCCCCTATTATGCTGTTTAATATAATGGTTTCATGAGATTTTTATAGTCCAGGGCATGCAGGAATTGGCTTATTCTAATTAGCTACCCAAGAAATCTTTTTGGCTATTCTGTTTTACAACTTTGCAAGGTCTTCTTGTGAAATGAAATACTAGACAGAAAACACTAGGGTTACAAGCCTCAAAAAATAATGGTGTTTCATTTGGAATATAACTTTAATGACTGTTCACTCAGTTTTAAAAGCAAAAGAGGTCCAGCTGATTGCATCCCATGTTGCTGAAGGGATGATCTTTATGTGATAGCTTGGTTTTAAGTGCTGAAGGAATTAACGGTTTGCAGCTTGGTTTCTGTCTGGTTGGAAATATTGTACTGTATTGTATTGTAGTATTTGTATAGGACAGAAAAGAAATGGTGGGAAACAGAGAAAGGAAGCCCAAAGACAACAATGAAGGAGCAGACAGTATCAATGAAAAAGGAAACATAATGGGAAATGAGGTGGTTGGATAACATGTGGAGTTAAGTATCTGAAGCAAGGAACAGCTACCGGTAGTAAATGAACTGAAGAACCTCATGGTGTGAAAGAGAGAAGAATGCCACAAATAGTTGCTAAAGGAAGCCAATCAAATATAGTGATGACTTGAAGGAAAACATAGAGATGAAAGATAGATGGACCAGGAGGGCATACTATCGATGTAAGCAGGGAAAAGAGACATAGGTATCTCATTAGAATGCAGCAACTCTGCAATGTTGTCAGTTGCAGATTCTTTGTAGTACTGGAGGCTAATGTGGACCCAAAATCTATACAGAAGAGTTTAGAATTCATCAAGTAATATGGCCTGGGCTTTAAGGATAATCGGTAGGATCTACAATAAAAAAACTTTGCAATGTGGAATGTCTCCATTCAAGGTTCCAGACAGCCCATAGACTCCTTATTCCTTATTCTGTTCCTCTTTGCACTTTTTTTCTTCCACCTCTCTCTCTCTTCCACAAAACCTACATTTTATGGCTGCATTAAATCCCATTGAAATGCTGAAAGGGGAAGTATAATATTAATCCATGACACTGTGAGTTTTAGTCCTGCCTTAGACATGAAACTAGCTGGGTAACTCTGGGCCAGTTAGTCTCTCTCAGCCCATCCCACCTCACAGAGTTGTTATAATGGGGAGAATAGGATGGAGTGTTAGGTATGTTCAGCTTCTTGAGTTACGTATAAAAGCATTTGACCTGCTTCAGTTTGCTTACCGACCAAATTGCTCTATTTCTTCTGTTCTCCATCTGAGCTTGGAGCACTTACGAGCAGAGATCCCCAACCTTTTTGGCACCAGGGACCGTTTTCATGGAAGACATTTTTTCCAGGGACCGGGGCGAGGGGAGGAGGGAGGGGGGGAAGTTTCAGGATGATTTAAGTGCATTATATTCTAAATTTTCTAAATAAACAAACAAATAAATAATGCACTTTATTTCTATTATTATTATATTTATTAGATTAGATCAGTGACTTTCTGCTTCTAAGAACGTGGGAAGGAAAAGAGACAATCCTAAACTCAGCCTTCCAGCAAAACAAACCAAAGACCCAGCACGTAGAGGAAGTGCTGAGAAAACCATTGTGTGTGTGTGTGAGAGAGAGAGAGAGAGAGAGAATGCTTAAGGGGAAATGTAGCTTCTCCCTTCCCCCCTACCCCATTGCAAGCCTGATAGGAGCGCTCTTGGCTTGCAAACTTGAGAGCTGCACGAAGGAGCATGAACACACACACACAAATTAAACCACGAAAAGCACACACACACACACAAATTAAACCACGAAAAGCAGGCAAGAAATTGCCAAAATATGAGGCACCTGGAGCAGCATCAAAACAAAAGCAAAAAACTCAGCCGTCTTAGAAAAGGTGCAAACGAGAGAGAGAGAGAGAGAGAGAGATTTCCTTGAAGACGCAGTGCTTAAAGTGAAAGGTAGCTTCTCCCTGCCCTTGAAAGCACCCTCACAAACACATACCTTGGGGGGGATCCCCCTCCAACAAGGTTTTGGGGAAGCCCCTTGTTGCAAGCTGGGCTGGTGCATGCTTCTCTTGCAAACTTGGAGACTTACACGAAGGGAGCACAAGCCCAGCTGGGGTGCCGGGAGGGGGAGAGGAGGAAAGTGAGGAAGAAGAGGAGGAAAAAGTAGCAAAAGAGGAAGCAGGAAGAGGAGGCAGAGCTCAGATATTGCAAGAAGCAGGAGGAGGAAGGACGCGGAGCTCAGCTGTTGCAAGCCAGTTGCAAGCGCAGCCACTGAAGAACCTTTGCACTGAGCAAGACGGCTTCTGCCCTGCCACTCTTCCACCCCTTCCCAGACCCTTGCAGACTCGCCGCCTGCCTCCAGCTGCGCGGCCCGGTTCCTAACTGGCCAAGGCCCGTTACTGGTCCACGGACCGGGGGTTGGGGACCCCTGACTTAGAGGAAAGAAATACTCATGTACGTTTGTTGTTTGTCAACTTCAGTTCAGCATTTAACACAATCATTCCCCAGAATCTAGTAGACAAACTGGGCCTTTTAGGCTTAAACACTCCTTTGTGCAACTGGATTCTTGATTTTCTTACTAACAGACCCCAGTATGTGCGAGCTGAAACAAATATTTCTAACACCATTTTCTTGAGCACAGGTTCTCCTCAGGGCTGCGTCCTAAGTCCACTGCTGTTCACCGTTGACCCATGACTGTTGTGCTAGGTTTGCCACCAACCATATTGTGAAGTTTGTGGATGATACAACAGTAGTGGGCCTTATTCAAGATGACAATGAGGGTTGAGGGTTTGGTGAACTAGTGTAAGGAAAACAGCCTAGTTTTAAACATTGGAAAAACCAAACAGATAATTGTTGATTTCAGAAAAGGCAGGCACAGCCACATTCCTCTGTGCATTAATGATTCACCTGTGGAGATGGTTACCAGCATCAAATTCCTGGGTGTACAGTTAACAAGTAGGCTGGCTTGGTCGCTCAACAGCGAGACACTGGTGAAGCGGGCACAGCAGCGCCTGCATTTTCTGCGTCGCATGAGAAAAGCACATCTTCCTTCCCCTATCCTTATCACTTTCTACAGAGGGACGACTGAGAGCATCCTGTCATACAGTCTGGTTTGGAAGCGTCACTGCTTCAGACAGGAAGGCAGTGCAGAGAGAGGTGAGGATGGCCAAAAAGATTATTGGCAGTTACCTCCCTTCCATCCAGGACACAGCATATAAGCCCTGCTTGAGCAGGGTCCGCAAGATTGTCTGGGACACTACACATCATCTTCACGACCTGTTATTCCTTGTTACCTTCTGGGAAGAGGCTTTGTGGTATCTGAAGCAGAACATCCGGATTCAGTCACAGTTTTGTTCCATACAGTATTAACAGTATTAACCTTGTGAACTCAAGATGGACAGTGATTAATATTTATGTTACTTATATGTAAGGGTGTAGGTCTATACATATGTTGTATATAGTATGTTTAAATGTGTGTTATGTATGTATACACTTTGAGAGCAAACAACTAAATTTCATTGTGTGCCATTGTGCCCACAGTAAAAATTGACAAAAGGCTATCTATTTATCTCTCTATCTACTTTTTGTATAAGGATAGTGCTATTTTGTCTACATAAAGATCCACACTCGAATATGTACTCCAGCAAGAATGAGGACATGCTTCACTCCATACTGATGAGAACCGAAGGAGCAATCATAGGCACAGTCCTGGGAAGTATATTATATTGAGCCCAGGAGAATTATTTCTAAGAAGTAATGCACGGAAATATATTTTTGCTGTACACAAGGAGCAGCAGCATTAGCCTCTCCAATCCCTATTTCAACAACGCTGTTAAAGGATCAAATGTCATTGGTATTATGAGATATTCATAAACTTGTTCATTTGCTAATGGGATATGTGCTGCCATCACAACCCAATCCAAAAAAGGAAAAAGAAATAGACCACTTTCTGCCATCAATATTCAAAAATCAGTATGGAAGTACTGAATCATCTAGAAACTCATCACTGATTTACAGATTGCAGAGGCTATAAAGGGTAATTTGTTTGAGAAGTAGCTAGACTGAAATTTGTTAGGAAACTATTTCTCAGATAAAAAATTTCCAAGGTTTCTTATCACAGTATATCGAGTAAATTCAATAATGCAAAACGTCTTTGTGTATCTGTTTTATAAATCTAAGTATCTATAGATATCTTTCTCCATGACTGATTTTATATTTTCCACTACTCTCTAACGCTCAATGTCTCTGAAGAATTAAATCGTAGTCTACAAAAGCTAAAGTTACGCTAAATTGTAGTCTTTAAATGTTAGTACTACTTTTTATGATCTCTGCAGGCTGGCCCTTCCCAAACCATGGGGCATTATCTGAGAATATCTGAAGTTTGACCCCTTTGGTGTTTGAGGACTGAAGAGGTTTAGTTTGTTTCAGAAAGAAAAGAAATGCCACCCTTGTGAACCCAAGAGCACTTAATAGGATTCTGGGAAAGGTTTTCCAAGTCCTGTAAAGGTGAATCAGCTGTTTAAGTACAGTGGTTGCTCTGTTTCAATGCATTTGAGAAATCATACAGCATTTTCCCTCTTTGGGAAGAAATAAAAAGAATTTGTGTTAAATCAGTGAACAAACTACAGTGCACTCTTGTTTGGCCATCTCAGGCAGCACTTGGGAGTTTTTTGGGTGGGACTTTGCTTCAGTCAACCAAGTTGCCCTGCCATCCAGGGTTAAGAATATGAGATTCTTCTCTTTAATGCTTTGAACACAATTTTCTCCCCCCCCCCTTTTTTTTTTATTAAGAAACTGAGTCAAATGGCGATCCTAAAAAAAGAAAACTGTAAGAATCTTGATGACGACTGTGTATTTATACTTATAACATTTCATGGACTATTTATATACTTTACGCTCATTTAGTAAGACGAAGCTGACTCATCCACGTTAGGCGTGGAAGTAACGATCGTTCCTCCTTTTTCAGGATAGACCTCTTGCGAGTGTCACCCGAGAATGCCACCTCCTTTTCCTGGAAAGAGAAAAAGGGCCCTTAGCAAATTCCCCCTAGCGGAACTTTCCCCACAACTCCGTTGATCCGGAGAAGGATTGATTGCCGCTTTGCAGGAGGGCTTTGGAAGAGATCCATTATTGTCGGTGGCGACGACGGTTCAGACGCCAAGTTTATTTGCCTCCCTTCTGCTGCATGCTCAAGACACGGATGTTTCCCGAGCAACTCGTGCAAGGGAGAGCGTCAGAAGGTGGCAGCCGCCGCGGATTTTCGTCGGGGCGGCTTCGAATAAATAGCTTCCAATTCGCTAGTCCCGGGGAATATGTTGCCAACCCGAAAGCTTGGGTTAATCGCTGCAACCAGGGTTGATTTCGCAAAGGCTGGCTAATCCGGGCTGGGAGTGTCCCATGCGAATGTTCACTATCTAGTCCTGTAGCCTTAAGGAAAGCTGCAACGTGGGGATGGGTTGATAGGTTCGTTAACTCGCCGCCGGTTTCTTGGACTGTTTTAAAAAAAACTTTCACTAAGTGTCAAGTGCCCCCGCTGAGTCCCGTCTGCCACGTAGTATAACATACACTTGAACTTTACGGGAAAGGGGCATCTCCCTCATCCGGAGATTCCCCCTCCCTCCCTTCCCCACCCCCGCTTCTCGCCGCCTCCTTGAGGGAAAAAGGGAGCAAAATCGGCTTCGCGCCACATTCCAGGCGCCAAGTGAGAGGAGGATACCCAGGGGAGGGGGGGACGTCACGCACGTCTCCCGAAGGCGGTGACGTCACAAACCCACTCCGATCCTCGCGCCCGCTGCCCCTTCCAGGCAGTCCCCGCGTTCGGGCATTCGTAGCCCGCGCGCCTCGGCAGCAGCGCCGCTTAACCGCTCCGTCCCTCCGCCCCCGCCCCCCCCACTCCTCCCCGCAGCGCGCGCGCTCTCAGTGCCTGCCCGCTAAATTCCGTTAGCGCCACCTCTTCCCCCTCCGCCTCGCCCCGCCTTTGGCCCCACATGTTCGGTCCGGAAAAACTGTTGGGGCAGCTGCCCAAGCTGGAGAGATACGGGAATATGGCGTCCGTGGGGGATTTTAACGCGGTGAACGCCAACGTGCCGGCCACCCGGGTGGAGATCTCCGTGTCTTGCAGGTGAGGCAGGCGGAGGGAGAGGAAAGGCGGTGCAGTGCGGCGCGTTTCTCTTGATTTTGGGGCGAGGGCGCTTTCCGCTCCTGGACGGGGCAAAAGGGTCGGGAAAGGGTAGTGGGAGTGGAGCCACCACACTTTTCCCAGGGGCTGCGAGCGAGCGAACGTGTGAACGGAAAAACCCGCTTTGCGTGGCTGGCTGCATGGGAGGGTCGCCACCATCGGAGTAGCGACGTTTTTCTTTTCCCACTCAGATGGTGCTGGGTGTGGGATTTCCTACGCCCCCACGGGGCTGACAGCCAGACGGGAGCCACCCCATGATCCCCGGTGGGTTGGGTGCGGGAGATCCTCGACCCAGACTTTTTTCTGTGCCTGGGAGGTTTCCTGACCCGCCGTGACGCTCGGTTGGCACCTGGTGAAAGTTCGTGGGGTGTGAAATTCCTGTGTTGTACAATCCGGGAAGAGGGTGGTGGTATGTGACGCACACCCGCCAGGCAGTCCACAACAAGAACTTGTGGCTTAGGTTGCCTGTGCTACTACCGTAGTGTCAAAGGACCACAAGACCAGTAACAATCCCAGTGCGGAAACAGGAGAAAAAAGAAAAATACGGGAGGGTGGAGAAGGGGGGGGGGAAGACTTTGAGCGCAACAGCATAAAAAGTAATGCTACTCTTGGTCTTGATTCGCGTATTGGAGGTAGGAAATGCTTCTGGCATCAGTCTCTGCTTAGGATTACTTCTTCGACATCCAGCAAAGGGTTTGTTTTCCTCCATGCTGAAAAGTTGTTAAATTCCTTCAACTCTACAAGGCTGATACAAATGCACATTTTCTTCCCCCCTTTCACTTGATTGACCTGGTTGGTACTGTACCTGTAACTTCTGTCTGTGTGGACCTTTTCCTGGTAAAACATGCAGCAGGTATAAAAGCCCCCTTTGTTGTCACCCTCATATTATTGTTTTTACAGGATGCAAACAAGTAGAAAATACTGACGTTATTATCTCTGGGGAAACATGCCAATAGTAATGCATATTTCAATTTCCCTGTGTGTGTGTGTACACAGACACACACAAACATGCATATATATCAGATTTATCCTCAAGAGAATCGTTTGAAATTCTATTATTAGGAAATGAGTAATTCAATCTGATTTCCCCCTATTCTGCTCACTCTTTCTTCCTGCAATCCAGTATTGGTCTTTTGAAAATACTGTTTTTTATCATGGTGATTAACGGAGAGGAGAAAATTAAAATTGATCTTGTGCCTTATAAAACTAATCCATTGCCTTTAATGTTGTTTCCTTATTTAATTAGGAAATTTTCATGTTCTGGAGTTCTAATAAAGAATTGCAACTTATGTCTATTAAAGCTAGCAGCTAAAGGAAGAAAAGTGTTACTTCTTATGCTTTAAAATTTAGAGAAAAGACCTTCATATTTTTTTCTCCAGAATGTCTTGGCTTGTCCCTTTCTTTTGAAATGTTATGCCAGTATTATTACCTCATTTTCAGAGGCCTTTATAATGAAAAGAATTAAATGGGAATTGAATTGTCTTTTCTCATTTCTGAACACTTTGTAATATTTGTTTTGCATAGTTTAATTTTGCACTATACACATAGAATGGCATTTCTCTGCTGTTTACAATATCAGCATTCAGGTTTGGTTCTTTTGTATAGGCAAGAGAATGCAGCAACCAGGTTGTGATGTTGGGAAAATATGACTTCATCCAGATTTTGAAAAAGCTCTGAAATCAGACTTTATTTGTTGTACCATTCTTTCATTATAGCTATATAACTTCCTCCAATTCCTCTTTAGAGAAATTTGTGATAGATACAAATGGAAGAAGACTGTTCAACAGAGTACACCAATACAGAAATTTTACATTCAATCCTATGTGATATTGAATAAGCTGTTCATTATGATGGTATTTCCACATTGGAAATTATTTCCTTTAATACATAAAAGACTGGTACAGAATAATTTGAATGAATATTTCATTGTTAATGGCTACAATAAATGTTTCAATTACTTAAAACATATTGGGACACATGCTAACAAAGAGCATTAGAAATAGACTGATGTAGCAAACCAATACTAATTTGGAGGATGCAGAAAATATTATGTGATCCATAATGTTTGATAGATTCAGCATGTTCAGTAATCATGGCGGCTTCCATGATTTCTGATTCTCATTTGAAAGGTGGTGGGATCCTCCAAAAGAGATTTTTGTCGTGCCTAAAAGATTCTTTCTACATAGGAGCTGATTTTAGAAAGTGGAAAGGAACTGATTACTCTCTGTATGGCAGAACTTTCAGAATTTGCCTGTGTAGCATTTAAGTTTACGTAAAAAAGCCATGTTAGGAAACTGCTTTTTAAGCTTGTTGTGAGTGGGTATATTCAGAGGGGGTAAATGTCCTCGTGATAGTAATCCCTCTTAAATATCCCACCATAGTCAATCTGGTTGAGAAAGTTTTTGTCCGATTGCTGTATTATTGGGGGGAGGGTTTCCAAAGAGTACTAAATGAGGGATTGAATCAGTATTTTATACATGGCTGTGATACCCCATTCCCTTCCTTCTCTGTGTAGCAAAATGTGGCCACTTGACTGGAAAGAATATACAGGTGGTCCTCGACTTACGACCACGATTGAGCCTAAAATTTCCATTGCTAAATAAGACAGTTGTTAAATGAATTATGCCCCATTTTACGATGTTTGTGCCATGGTTGTTCAGTGAATCACTAGAGTTAAGTGAATCACGTGATCATTAAATGAATTAGATTTCCCCCATTGACTTTGTTTGTCAGAAGCTCCGTTGGACGCCAGGATGCTGCAACCATCATAAATACATGCCAATTGCCAAGCACCTGAAGTCTGATCACGTGACTGTGGGGATGCTGCAACAGTCATAAGTGTGAGAAATGGTCATAAGTCACTCTTTTCAGTGGTGGTGTAACTTTGAACAGTCATTAAACAAATGGTTGTAAGTCGAGGACTACCTGTAGCAGAATATTTTTGACCTTTTCTATTTTGGAGAGGGGAAATCTACATAATGGGAATGAGCACAGGAAACTAAAAGACAAACTGCCATCCATATGTCCCTAAATCTGAAAAATAACCGATAATTACCTTTTGGTAATTATTGCTTCAAACTTTGGATGGGATTAATTAGGTGAAAGGATTAATCGGGTTTGACACATAGTCTTTGCTCTCACTAAGCCCCCCTCCCCATTGATTGATTGAAAAATATCAGTTAAGGGTGGGAATCGGAGGCCATGGCTTTCTGCTCCCATTGCCATCTTAATTTTTGAATTCATCCTCACATACTGCACCACCAAAATATATTTATTTATAAATCAATTAATTTATGGGCTGTTCCAACTCAAAGCAATTCTGCGTAGCCTATTAAATAAATTAAGTCATTTCCTACTAAGTTTGGGGCTCATCTTCAGATGTTGATGATCCATGGAATACAGGCCACGCGTGGGTTGCTCTCTGTGCTAGATCACAAGGTCTTTAACAAAGGAAACAACAGCGCCTCCTAGAGGAACAATGTATTCCTGTCTTTGCATTTGAGAGTTTTATTATGCAACTTACAATATGTAATATTTGTTTATAAATTCGTTATAATGTCACTGATACTTTAAAGAAAAAAAATTAAGTGTATACAGTAACAAGTCCTCTGGTAAAAATATTTTTGGAATAAAGGTGGTTAGCAATATGAAAATGGTTTTCTTTGCCACATTGTGCATTACAATATTTAAAACAAAATTGTAGGAACTGTCTTTTTTTTTTTCATTTTCAGAAAAAGAAAATTGTAGAAAAATCAGGTTTCTCAATATTTTCTTGCTTTTTTTCCCTACCCTTACATTTCTAATGATATATTCCAGTGGTGGCAAACCTACGGCACGCGTGCCAGAGGCGGCACTCAGAGCCCTCTCTGTGGGCACGCAAGCCGTTGCCCCAGCCCCGCCTCCTCCGTGGCCCCCTCACCAGCAGCCCCCCCAGAGGAGTCGCCCCCGAGTGTGGCCTGTGTGAAGCAGCGCAGCCAAGGACATGGCAGCTGGGCAGCTGGGCAGCGGGGACAAGAGTGCCCTTGCACTCTGTCGCACACTTGGTGCTGTGGGGCGCAGGCGGAGGGCGTGGTCGCCATGGCGCTGCTGGGCGATCGGCGGGCCATGGAGGCAGTGAGTGGCCCTGCAGGTGGGTGGGGTGGGGGCGGGGCGGGCGGAGCAGGGGCAGGGCTGGTTTTGGGGCACTTGGTCTCTAAAAGGTTCGCCATCACTATCTGTACACATTCAAGACCAACATGTGGATTTATTTAGTTAACAGATTTATATCCTTTTTTGTTCAGGAGTCAAGTTGGTATACATAGTACTCTTTCCTCCAATTTTTCCATACGATATCCCTGTGAGGTAGTTTGGGATGAGAGAACGTGACTGGCCCAGAATTACCCAGTGAGGTTTTTCCACTGAATGTAGACCAGAATCCAGGTCTTCCCAATGGCAGTCCATTCCTCTTATTTACCATACCAACCTGGTCCTTTCATTATAAAATAAGGTTTTTATTTGAAAATTTACTGGAACTGTTTCAGATTTGTAAGTTGTGTGATGCCTAAACATACATGGTAGAATAATAATTGCACATTTACTACATGTTACAAACATTCAGAGCATTTAATACTCTGACATTTAGATTCTCTATATGCTTCTAGATCTTTTTAGTTTTCAAGTAATGCACAGCAAGGCATCTACCAGGTTTTTTTTAGCATGTCTCTCTCAAAATAGGAGATGTGAAATATGCTCTAGGAGTGTAAAAGTATTTTTGCATTAGATAGAAAGGTAAACATTGGTCTACACATATTTAGAGGTGTCTTGATTTCAAGGAAGGAGGTAGTTTACCTATGTTTATTTTACCTATATTTATAACATAGGTGGAATGATACCACAGTGTAGTAAAATCAAAAGATTGTATGGAATGTTGGACAGTGGCCATTTCCTGGTTTTTCATGCAGGTTAGTTGGAACAAGTCTAAAGGCTGAAAGTAGAGGAGGAAATTTCCAAGTAGTTTTCTGTATGGCTGCAGAAACAAGTCACATTTATCAATACACTGGCCTGTGCTATAGCTCTCTACTTATTGTGAAACATTTAACTTTGTCCAGTGGTTTGTCATTTTACTAATATTGTCTTTGTAGGAGCAGCTGTACTTCGTTTGCAAACAGTTCTAAGTCCCCAGGACTGTAGATTAGACTGGGAAATAAAAAGTTAATGACAAACCTCTTATTTATTGTTACCAAGAATACTCCTACTACTACTACTACTACTACTACTATTACTACTACTACTAATAATAATAATAATAATAATAATAAAGTTGGAAGGGACCTTGGAGGTCATCTAGTCCAACCCCCTGCTCAGGCAGGAAAGCCTATAACCTTTCAGACAAATGGCTGTCCAGTCTCTTCTTAAAAACTTCCAGTGTTGGAGCATTCACAGCTTCTGGAGGCAAATTGTTCCACTGATTAATTGTTCTAACTGTCAGAAAAGTTCTCCTTAGTTCTAGGTTGCTTTTGGTTAGTTTCTATCCGTTGCTTCTTGTCCTGCCTTCAGGTGCTTTGGAGAATAGCTTGACTCCCTCTCCTTTGTGGCAGCCCCTGAGATATTGGAACACTGCTATCATGTCACCCCTCGTCCTTCTCTTCATTAGACTAGACTAGACATTCCCATATAAGCAAACCGTTCCTTATATGTTTTAGCCTCCAGTCCCCTGATCATCTTTGTTGCTCTTCTCTGTACTCTTTCTAGAGTCTCAACATCTAGATTAAAATGTTCATGTAATCATCAAAAGTTTAGATCCTTGTGCAATCCTAAAATGCATTAAGATTTCCACCTTAGCATCAAACGTAGGTAATGTTTTAGAATGAGTAAATCTTGCTCTGAGATGAGATGGCTAGATTGCTCAACCTATTACAGTATGCTCTCTTTTATAGTTAAATTGCTGTTTTTTATAGTATAATGTGATTGATATTTATATGTGTATAATTCTGTATTACAAATGATTTGACTCTGTTCACATTCATTCATTCACTCGTATAAGTTAACCTGATTTTAACATGTGTCCTTCTCACAGTCATTTGGAGGCTTCCTTGTTGAATTATTTTTATTGCTCACTCAGTATGCAGGCTGGCCATTATAAAGTCTTTATGTGCCCTATTGAATAATCAGTTACGCACTATAAAGCTGAAGTCTGCCTGAGGAAATACTAATATGCTTTGCCTGGTGTTAGGTTTAATAAGCTAGGTTTCAGCACCAGCCCTTAACCCAGTGGTGGGATTCAAATGTGCGAACAACTGGTTCTCTGTGTGGATGCCGTTTCTGGGCCTGGGCAACAAAAAATTAGCTACCGGTTCTGCCAAAGTGGTGCGAACTGGCTGAATCCCACCACTGCTTTACCCTGTTTAACCTATCTTGCATGTTTATGACTATTTATGACTTTATATAATATTTGTGGATTTTCACTTTCATTTTCAACTGGAAATCAAATCAATCTGTTCCATCTCAGGTTCTGTGTAGATTATATGCTTTCTGCTCTAGAATCTTTTATACATTTGAAAAAAGGGATGCGAGAATTTATTATTTCAGTAGAGGGAAAGCATCCTGACCAGTAGAGACTCTGACAAAATCATTGAGTAGTTTGGTTTCCTGATTAAGGGCTCATGAATGAAATAGTTAATAGAAAAAATAATACTATTACCGTCTTATTGTTCATGTGTACAGGTATTCCTTAACTTACAACCATTCATTTAGTGACCATTCAAAGTTATTAATGGCGCTGGGAAAAGTGACATGACCATTTTTCACACTTAACAATTGTTGCAGCATTCTTATGGTCACGTGGTCAAAATTCAAGACACTTGGCAATTGGCATGTATTGATGATGGTTGCAGTGTCCTAGGTTCATGTAATCTCCTTTTGCAACCTTCTGACAAGCAAAATCAATGGGGAAACCAGATTTAATTAACAACTATGTTAGTGACTTAACAACTGCAGTGATTCACTTAATAACTATGGGAAGAAGGATTGTAAAATAGGGCAAAACTCACTTAACAACTGTCTTGCTTAGCAACAGAAATTTGGGGCTCAATTTTGGTTGTATGTCAAGAACAACCTCTACTCACTGATGTATATATATGTGTGTGTATGTGTGTGTTATTCAGATTTAACTTTCAGAGATGAGTTAGAGAGGCTGAAATTAGATCTAGGAATATTCATATTTCTGAGAATTTTTAACATTTTTAACAAAGTAGCCCCACAGCGAGATGGGTGGCAAATAAATTTAACAAATAAATAAATAAGCATAGTAAATTAGTATATGAATGCCGTAATAAATAGTTCATTAGGATTTTATTAAAGCTTAAGTAGTAGTTATCTATTAAGAATTCACACTTTGGTTTTTCTTCTAAAAATTGTTTCACAGGAATAGCAAAGGCAATAAGGATAATTATTACTTAGAATATAGAAGATAAATAACAGAGTCAGAAGGGACCTTGGAGATCTTGTAGTTCAGCCCCCTGCTCGAGCAGAAGACCCTATACCATGGGTCGGCCAGCCGAAACATCCAACGAGCCGCACGGACCCGTTTCCCTAAAAAAAAAAAACCCTGGGAGCCGTACCCGCCCGCGCATGCGCGCGCACCCGTGCATGTGCGCGCACCCGCGCATGCCCGTTCGCGCATGCGCGTCCGTTCGCGCATGCGCACGTGCACCCCGGCCGCGCATGCGCACCCGCCCGCGCACGTGCGCATGCGCTCTCCAAAATGGCGGCGGAGGCTCCGGAGCCGCAGGTGATGCCTCAAAGAGCCGCATGCGGCTCCGGAGCCGCGGGTTGCCGACCCGTGCCCTATACCATTTCAGACAAATCAGTGATGGAGCACCCACAGCTTCGGAAGGCAAGCCATTCCACTGGTTAATTGTTCTTACCATTAGGAAATTTTTTCTTAGTTTTAGGTTGCGTCTCTTCTTGTTTAGTTTCCATCCATTGTTTCTTGTGTTGCCTTCTGCTGCTTTGAAAAATAAATTGACTCCCTCTGCTTTGTGGCAGACCTTCAAATACTGAACACTGCTATCATCTCTCCCCTACTCCTTCTTTTCACTAGACTAGACATACCCAATTCCTGCAACCATTCTTCATATGTTTTAGTCTCCAGTCCCCTAATCATCTTTGTCACCCTTCTCTGCACTCTTTCCAGAATTTCAACATCTTTGGTCATTGTGGTGACCAAAACTAGATGCAGTATTCCAAGTGCGGTTTTATTAAGGCTTTATAAAGTGATACAAATACTTCACGTGTTCTTGATTCTATCCCTCTATTAATGCAGTCATTGGCTTTTTTGGCTGCTGCCGCACACTACTGACTCATATTTAAGTGATTGTCCACTAGGGCTCCAAGATCCCTCACAGGTATTGCAGTTTAGCCAGGTTTCACCTAATCTGTACCCATACAATTGGTTTTTCTTGCCTAAGTGTAAAATCTTACTTTTCTCTACATTGAATTTCATTTTGTTAGATAGGGCCCAGTGTTCAAGTCTGTCGAGATCCATCTGGATGTTGTGCTTATCTTCTGGTGTATTGGCTATTCCTGATAGCTTAGTGTCATCTGCAAATTTGATGAGTTCTATAACCTCATCTAAGTCATTTATGAAGATATTGAAGAGTACTGTGTCTAAGACAGAACCTTGTAGTATCCCACTGTTTACTTCCCTCCATGTAGATGTAGTACCATTAAGAACTACTCGTTAAGTATGGTTTGTCAGCCAGTTACAAATCGATCTAGTGACAGTGCTGTCTATTCTACATTTTTCTAGCTTACCAAGAAGTAGGTTGTGGTCTACTTTGTCGAATACCTTACTGAAATCTAAGTATACTATATCCATGGCATATCTCTGATCTACTAATTTAGTCATTTTGTCAAAGAATGAAATAAGATTGGTTTGGCATGATCTGTTTTTAACAAAACCCATGCTGGCTTTTAGTTACAATTTTATTTGTTTCTAGATGTTCGCAGATCTGTTTTTTGATGATCTTTTCCAATATTTTCCCAGGTATTGATGTTAGGCTGATTGGTCTGCAGTTTCCTGAGTCTGTTTCCCCCCCCCTTTTTTTTTTTTTGAAGATGGGAATCACATCAGCTCTTTTCCAATCCTCAGGTAGCTCCCCGGTGCTCCAGGATTTTTTTAAAGATATAATACAGTGGTTTCTGTTTTTAATAAGTTGGGTTGTATTTTCTTTTTGCGTGAAGACAGATGCAAAGAATGAATTAAGCAGCTCTTCTTTCTCTCTACTGCTAGTTACTTCATTGCCATCTTCTCTCATTAATGGACCAATTGTTTCCTTGACTTTTTTCTTGGTTTTTTATGTTTGGAAAGAATCTTTATTATTTTTGATATTTGTTGAAAGTCTTACTTCCTTAGCCAGTGGTGGGATTCAAATATGTGAACAACCGATTCTCTGTGTGGATGCCACTTCCGGAAGTCCATTCTGGGCCTGGGCAACAAAAAATTAGCTACCGGTTCTGCCAAAGTGGTGTGAACCGGCTGAATCCCAACACTGGCCTTAGCTTTCCTAACTTCATCTTTGCAGGTTTGAGCTATTTATTAGTGTTCTGTCCTAGATATGTGTCTCTTTCCATTTACTATTACTATTATTAATTAATAATTACTAGTATTAATTATTGGGATTTTCTCATGTAAAAAGAAATCATTAATTCATGTCTTTGGTTCTTGCTGTGGTTTTGGTCTGTATTTGTGGTTAAAACCTTTCCCTCAGTATATTCCTACTGCAAACTGTTTCTCAGCTTTTGTCTTATGTTCTTAAGATGTGTGCAGTTTGGTAATAATTCTCACCTTATTTTTCCCCATATCATTTCTTTCTATTATTTCTGGTAGAAAAATGAATATTAGCAGATGGTATAGGGCAGGGGTAGGCAACCTTGGCTCTTTTATGACTCGTGGACTTCAACTCCCAGAATTCCTGAGCCAGCATGGCTCAGCTTGGAAACCTCTCCCTTTCCCCTCAGCATGGGTGGCTCAGGAATTCTGGGAGTTGAAGTCCACGAGTCATAAAAGAGCCAAGGTTGCCTACCCCTGGTATAGGGTTTGGGTTTCCAGGTTGTAACTCAAGGGCAACAATATGCTTCTCACCCTACTTACTTAAAAGTAAATAGGTTTTCAAAATTTCAAATGTGCTCCCTATCTTAAATATTTGGGGCACTTGTCACTAGAAAAGAACATGTCATTTGTGCTTAAGTTTTTGTTCACCTTTGAAGTAATAACCTTAATGTTCAAATACACAGAATAATTTACTATTCTTCATGTTATAAATTTCAGAATGGGGCAATCTAGAGTTCTAGGATGACAAACTAACTTCAAATGCCCTCTTTCAATTCAAAGCTCTAGTAAGAGATTCTAGGTTCTTCTTTCATGGCATCCTCTACCCTCCCTGCTTGGGGACCCTAACTGTCCCCAAGAAAGGGATATTAGTAACTGTTAAATCGGTCCTAAGAATTCAAACCAGTTTAAGGTTCTTAACAATTGCCTGGAATAATAAAGTTGGCTGAAACTGATTTTGCCCAAGTGGAGCAAATAGGAAACGGACACCTTATTCAAAATACATCATTGGAGGCCTCCAGATCAGTACAGTGTCTTCTCTAAATGTCCTCTAAACCAGGACTTTTCAACCTTTTTACCGATTGTACTACTTTTAGGATATGGCAATATTCGAGTACCACCTAGCAAGGTGTCAAAAATTTGATGACCCCCCCAAAAAACCCTGTTCAAAGTTGCAATTGCACTGAAATGACTTATGACCATTTTTCACCATTGCAGCATGCCCAGGGTCATGTGATTTATATTTGGATGCTTGGCAACTGATTCATATTTATGATGGTCACAGTGTCCCAGGGTCATGTGATCTCCTTCTGCAACCTTTTGACAAGCAAAGTCAATGGCAGAGCTGCTGGTGGCCAAGTGCTAAGGCGGGACTCCCTTCCCTCCCTCCCTTTTTCTCATTCCCATCTCCTTCTGAAGGAAGAATTTGAACCCCCCCCCCCATATTTTCCCTCTTCCATGTATTGATCAAACAAGGAAAGGCCTCCAGAGACAGAAAAGACAAGCTGCTGAGTGAACTAGCTTAAAAAGGCACATTCCCCTTTAAGAATTAGCTACTGGCTAGAAAGGAAAGTAAGGAGCACAGCCGGCACTTAAGGGAGAAGAAAAAAATGTAAGTACTGGCTGTCGGCTAAGGCAGCCTCCCCAAATGGCTCCATTCATAAGTAAAGGAATGCTACAGGCAAAATCCATTCAGGAGAAAAATACTTCAAAATCCCTTGCAGCAAGACTTACAGCTAACAATAGCAGAGCAATAGAAGCTAACACGAGACATCAGCCAAATAGAAATTGCCAAACACTCCTTAAGAACACAAAGCCCACATTGCACAAATCCCAGAACTTCAAAGTCACAAAAGCATATAAGAATCCTTCCACTCTCCATCTCCCTCCCTCCCTCCCTCCCCCGTGCCTCACTTCCAGCCATTGCTACCTTTTTTCATTCCTCGTGGAGGGCGACCCCTCCCCCACTGCATTTCTTGCCTGTTTGCTGCTGCCAGCACAGGTGGCTGCCACAGCAGTTGTAAATCGGCTCATGGCCGGCCTGCTTGATCTCCTCTCCCCCCACC